>CM022302.1:216972717-219372717 GCA_011799875.1 Thinopyrum elongatum | reverse complement strand
CCGTGTCACAACCCTAGTCAGTGTTGCATTAGAGTGTTGCATCATGTTTAAACTTTTCCAGAAACTTGAAATGGGGATGACAGAACCCCAGCACCCCCCTTGGAAACAACTAGGATTTACTAAAATCTTTTTCAATGAACCTGAAATGCCCTTCTAAAATGTCCATCATTTTTGTCTTGGGTTAGAACCTCTGCCAAAATTGGTTCACAATTTTCTAGGTCATCATAAGGTCATTTAATTAAATCATATGTAACTTGCATTTGGGCATTTAAATGCTAGTAAATATTTTAAATGTCCAAATAATCCCAAACTGAAATGTTCCATGTTGGATATACTCTATACAGTGGGCATGAGCAGTTTGGTGATTTTTGAAAGTGCCTAGGTATTTTTAGAAAAGCTACAAACTTGCAGAAATAAAGAAAACAGAAAAAAGGGAAAACTAACTTACCTGGCAAAGCCACCAGCCGGCCACCTGGCGGCCCAGCACTGTGCTGGCCCGTGCCAGCCAGCTGCTTCGTCCCTGCCAGGCAGGCAGGGAGGTGACGCCGGCGTGCGCAAGCTCGCCACGGCGCCAGCTGCTTGCCGCTTCGCCCTGGACGCGCTGGTCGACCTCCACGTAGCGCCCCCGACCGCCTGGACACGTCCATACTCCCCTACCTCTCTCCCTCGCCCTCTCTCGCACCATGACCGACGATGCCGCGCCCGCGCCACCGTGAAACCCGCGTCCACCGTCGTCCCCGCGCTGCGTTGCCGTGTCCACAAGCTCCCGCCGTCGTCCACTACGACGAGCTAGCCGAGCCCTGAGCGCTCACATGCTCTGCTTCGTCTTCTTCAACCTCGTCTTCACCGAACGCCGCCGGAGATCCCCTTCGCAGTCACCGCCGCACCAGCTCGTCCCCGACCTCACCGTCTGCTCCGTCGTGACCGCCGTGAGCTCAGCTACCTCTCCATCCTTCCCATTCTCACTCTTGAGCCCTGCAGCGACCACACCGAGCTCGCCCACACGCGCCGCCGCCTCTGCACGTCGCCGTCGTGGCCACAGCCACGTTGGCTCGATTCCGAGCACGCCATCGTCTTCGCCGCACTCGCAGGAGCTCGTAGCACCTCCCCACACGCCTCGCCGTGCCCCCTAGCGTCGGGTCCGACCTCGCTCGAACTCCAGCGACCGCCAAGGTTGTCGCCGATGACGTTTCCGGCCACCCCAGCTCCACCCACTACCACCACTCGACGCGGCTCACTCCCCGCATCACGTAGATGTGCTCCGCCGTCGTTTTGGTCGCCGGAGCACGAATCCTGCACTGCCCCGCCGCGTTTGGCCTCGCCGGCGGCTAAACGCCGGCCAGTTATGACCCCGCTGACCCAGTTTGACCCCCTGGGTCTATGACAGGTGGGACCCGTCTGCTAATTAACTTAGGATTAGGACTAACTAAAAATTAGTTAGACTAATGACACTGACACGCGGGACCCACTGGCCAGTTTTGACCTGGACCGACCCCGTTGACTGCTGATGTCACCCTGACGCAATGCTGACGTAATAAGTATTTTCTGGATTTATTTTTATATAGGAAATTCCAGAAAATAGTGCTAACTTCAAAAAATCATAGTAATTCAACCGTAACTCCAAATCAAACAAATTATATATGAAAAACGATCAGAAAAATCCAATCTATCCCGCTATACCATTTGCATGCATGTTTGAACAACCTATGGTTTCTGTATATGGCAATTTGCATAATTGGCATTTAAATAAGCACATATGGAGTTTGAATTTGAACCCTTGGTTCAAACCAACTTCATTCAATCTGGTTTCTAGTTGCATTAGCTCAAACCACAACATATTGCCATGTCATGATCATGCATCATATTGTTGCATTGCATTGATTGTGTTCTTCCTTGTTTGCTGGTAATTGTCCCCTCTCAGTAGACGACGTTCCGACGATGAGATCGATGACACCGATGAAGAGCTATATTATTTTCAGAAGTGCCAGGCAAGCAACCCCATTGATCATTTCGATACAAACCCATCTTCTCGCTTCTGCTCTCGTTTACTGCATTAAGACAACAACGTTTCAAACTGCTGTGTGTTGCGGTAGTTGAACCCATATCCTCTGCATGACCTGTCATTGCCACAGTAACTAGATGAAACTCACTAGCATGTGTAGGAGTTGATTGAGCCATGTTTGTGTTTCCTACCATGCTATGCTTGCTATGCTTAGAGTCGTGTCAGGTCTGGCTCATCAGGGTGATGAACTAGAGTGAGTGGTTGTGTCGGTAATGAGAGTGAAGTGTTGAACATGATTTGGTAAAGGTATCGATGAGAGGCCATGTAGGAGTACATGGTGGGTTGTTTCATTGAGGCCGTCCTTAAGAACTGAGATCTGTATGCGTGATTAAGATTCAGCTACTACCACACATTGGGATCCTTAATTGACTCTCTCGACTTATTAACCACCCCGTCCTCTGTCCAGGAGTTGCAAGTAGTTTCTGGTGTTTGTAGTTGCTAGAGGCCGTGCGCAACACTGACCTTAGGGGTTGGCTGTGATGCGGTAGGCATGTGGCACGGTGTACCGGGTCGCCCGTTTGGTGTCTCGGGAACCCTGCACACATCGTTTGGGGCCGTTGAGGACACCCCGGCAGGATTTCCTTGCGGATGGAACCCGAATAGGCGATAAACCTGGACTAGAGACTCGTGTGTTTAGTCTGGTCGTGGCCGACACCCTCGCTGGGCTTCCGCTTGAAGGTTGCCGGGTACATGTCGTGTAGCGGCAATAAGTGGTGAAAGCGTGTGTGAAGAAGTACACCCCTGCAGGGTATAAAACTATTCGAATAGTCGCGTCCGCGGTAAAGGACTACTTGGTCGCTTATGCAGTTCATAGACAAGTTAATGGTTACTACTAAAAGACTCAAGATAAGTGTGAGTACCGCGGATGGCCCTCTCGTAGGATGACGAGGGAGGATCCACGGTGGAGTATTGTGATGGTGATTAGTGGACTCGTGTGCGAAAACTAATTTTACAAGTGGTGTCTCGTAGGATAGCTTAGCCAAGAGTCAAAGCTGGCTTGCTGTGATAACTCCAACACCCTTCTTGAGAATGTGCATATATAGTAGGATCTGTTGTAAGACTTGTTGAGTACCTTTGTACTCATGTTGCTTTAATAATTGTTGCAGACGAGAACACCGCCCCCTCCGATGGGTTCTATGTAGATCTCGACGTTGACGAGTGACTCGCCACCCAGGTGGTGACCTGAGCTTGTGAAGGGCCTATGTAGATAGACAGGCTTCGTCAAGCCTTCTTTCTTTCTAGTGTCTGTACTCAGACTAGTTGCTTCCGCATGTGCTTGTATGTTTGTATGACTTGAGTGTCGGGTTGTGTGACCCCTATCTGCATGAACATGTTATGTATGGCTCCCCGGAGCCTTTAAATAAAGTACTTTGAGTTGTAGAGTTTTGT
Source organism: Thinopyrum elongatum (assembly GCA_011799875.1). Lineage (NCBI taxonomy): Eukaryota > Viridiplantae > Streptophyta > Magnoliopsida > Poales > Poaceae > Thinopyrum > Thinopyrum elongatum. The sequence goes on along the minus strand of CM022302.1, from coordinate 219,369,266 downwards.
TGTGATGCCATGTTGTATTTACACATATCGAGCATATTGTGTGTATGATTGAAATGCTTGGTATGTGTGGGATCCGACTATCTAGTTGTTTATCCTTGGCAGCCTCTCTTATGGGGAAATGTAGTCTGGTGTCTCCACTGAGCCTTGGTAGTCCGCTACAGCCCGGTTTACCGGAGTCCTGCTAGCCCAGCACTACTGCTCCGGAACACTTAGACTGGCCGGCATGTGTTTCACTTCGTTCCTGTGTCTGTCCCTTCGGGGAAATGTCACGCGGTGACATCCGGAGTCCTGCCTAGCTTGCTACAGCCCGGGTTCCCGGAGTCCTATTAGCCCAGTGCTACAGCCCGGATTCACACGCTGCTAACCGACATGCTCGATGTTGATTCATGTATGCCTGTCCCCATAAGTTAGCGCCGCTTTGGGTTCACGACTAGCCATGTCGGCCCGGGTTCTCTGTCATATGGATGCTAGCGACACTATCATATACGTGAGCCAAAAGGCACAAACGGTCCCGGGCCATGGTAAGGCGACACCCGTGGGAATACCGTGCGTGAGGCCGCAAAGTGATATGAGGTGTTACAGGCTAGATCGGTGTGACTTAGAATCGGGGTCCTCACAGCATTGGCATCAGAGCCGGACTGCCTGTAGGTTCGTTGAGCCAAATTGGTCGATGTCGAGTCTAGAAATGCTTTAGTTTTATATAAGGGAATTGATTGTGGAAGGGAACGTAAGGCTCTTTTTACTCCTTTACCTTATGCCCTCTGATCTGAGTCATCCTCTTCTCTTTCTACGTGGGTTAAGGACTAGGCTCTCTTCTCTCTATCAGGTTCACGTGTTACTAATCCGTAGACTTATAGCAATGATGGATTCAAGCCTCTGTTCTGTTCCTACTACTTTTGTGTGTTGCTAGTTGATCTCAGAACCTTGATATTGTGTTGCTAAGTGGTTATGCCACCAATTGCAGGATGTCTCAAATCTTTTGAGCATTTATAGCCGTTATGCTGTCCGAGTCATCCCAGGTTTCTAAATAGTCTGATGCATTTGCAAATCGCTTCTTTCCGTTCCCGATGTTTCTTTGGGCCAGTTTAACCACACCAATCAGTGAGTTGAGGTACTCTGTTGCCTCGACATATATGTTGGAGCTATTGTTATGACCCTAGGTGTCTTAGAGAACCACTCAGTAATCTAGCAATGCTTTGTATCCTCCGTGTGATGATTCTGGCCATTATTCCCGAAAGCATCCCGTGATGCCATTTAGTTAGTAGGCATTCTATTTCTGGGTTCTTGAGCCCAAGATTCACTCTACTTACCTCCTGCTGATAGCGTTTGCTAGTTCCTTTAGGATATTAGTAACCTTTGCGATAGTCCTCGAGGTCCGTGGTATATCATTCTTCCAAATACCATGAACCATTCTTGGCAGAAGTTCTTTTGAACCAAAGGATCACCACAAGAGTGCTCTTGATGAGTTCTCCATTCTACATTGTGAATCTGCCAGTCCTACCGTTCTGCATGGGTTATCCGGAAGAAATGTTGAGCTTTGCCCGACATACTAATCTATGCATCCACAACTCAGAAAGTTTATGTTCCTTGAGTTGTCCCTCTTTAGTTGTATTCTGGCCTCCGTCTATCATTTGATAGTCAAGGGTATGTGTGCATTCGTGTTCATCGATGCCTATTATTCTTGTAGTCCGTCAAGTCGTTCTATTCCGGAATGACTAGGAGAAACAAACTCCAGTACCTCATCCAGTTCTAGGATTGGGTGAAAGTAGTTGTACCCTGCAGACCAAAATGCCAATCCAGCTTTTGTTCTGTTCTACCTTGGAGTGTTACTATCTTTATGTCAAGAATTTCATGAGAATTGCACTACTTCTTATGGATTCTTGTCGCAGTGATACTTCTTGCCATCATTATTCATTCCTTGGTTCCCGTGTTATTGTAACCGGAATGTCGACAAGTGTATTGTGATGTGCGAAATCAATACTCCTAGCAACCCCGTTGCTTGGTAGTTAATGGACAATACTCTCATTCTTAGCATGTTGGATATTGAATCATCATCCTAAGATTTATCGTGCGACCTAGTCCTTATTTCTGGTGCACTCTTTGATCAATGAGTTAGGATTTTGTTAATCCTTGCTTATTTGATCATGTCATCTTGCCTCGAAAGCAAGATTGTTCTCGAGCTTAATAACATATCGGTGGTTCATGATTTTCCGATTATCTTCTCGGAAGTATCACCAGGTTGTCCCCTGACTGTTATGTTGAGCTCGTGATCAAGTTGGTTTCTTGTAACCAACCCTTCTCCAAGAATCTGTGTCGGATACCCTGAGCTAGTTGGTTAAGCTAAATAACAACTTGGAGAGTTGGAAGATAAAAGCTTGCCTAGCTTAGTTCATTTCAAGGGGTATATCTGTGTGTGTTGAAGAAAGATGATATCTTCATCGATTGGTCCTCGTGATCAGTTGTTGGACCTATTGTCTTATCAAAACTTTGACTTGAGTATGGGCCATCACCAAATCAAATCAGTACCAACAATGTTCGTAATGTTGTCTTACTCGTGGTTGATCCCTCGAGCATACATCATTACATCTTTTGGTCTGACCAATGCTATCACCTTGTTCACATAATTGTGGAATTCCATTTTTATGGAAACCTGGATGAAATGTTGTTGAGCCCATCAACAGCATACTTATCTTCTCCATAATTTTGTTGAACATTAAGTTAGTGTTGGAAACTTTTGAAAGCATTTCTTCATGCTAGCTCATGGAGCATATGTTTGGATGAAAGAAGTGACTTCCTCTAATTCATGTGCATTCGATGCAAGTTGCCGCAGTGAATTTGAGAAAAGTTTGTTATGCTTCCTCTGGAATCATTCCAAGCCAGTCATGCATGTGCAAAGTATACCATGGTTTGGTAGATTAATTACCTCCACTCCATATGTATTCCGTAGCACACCAAGCCACTAATTGATTTGTTCAAGGAGAAGACGTTCCTTTCTAAGACCCGGGGCTTATGCAAGGACTTCGATATCCTCGATGATGGTTCCCCACCTGAACTCAGTAGCATTTTATTATAAGACTACCATGTGGTCATGCTTGTCTGGGACAGCGTGTTCACATGTGTGTAGCAGAACCAGCTCATGTTTTGGCGCTTACTATCGTAGTTCTTCTCCCGAGAATCTCACAATGTTATCTCGTCGATTTGTGTTGCAATCCTTCCTTTCAGACATGATGAGTCTGGAATATCCTGACACCAACCAGATCTGAATCTCAGGCAGATATGATGGTTGGAACGTTTCCCAAGAACTATAATATTGGTCTCTATAACCGGTAAAGTGGATGTCATGGCTAACACACCCAGCCGGAAGACCTATTATTGTAGTATCTTGATTGAGGAAGTTTGCCACCTTCCCATAAGGATTTCGTAGGATTTACTCCAGTAGTTACTCCTTATGGATTCTTGTGTCCACGAAGTCCGACCTTTTACTTGATGTCCTAGATACCAAACCATATCTATAAATGGGTTATGCTAGCACATCAAGGAGAACATTAGAAGCGGAGTGCTAAATGTCTCTCGGTCGATCATCTGGATTTCGTTCCCTTGGCCTCGCTAAGGTGAAATCTGAGAAAGTGTTGTCTTCCTTTGCATCTGCATTGTCCATCACTATTCATCATGGTAGTATGATGTGTTGCCAGGATCCCCGACACGGATGTTGGTAAGACCTTGATGAGTATGGAAATGCTCAAGTTCTTGAGAGCACACTCAGTCACTAGGATATATCCTCGGTATCAATTGGAATGTGCCTTCCATTTGCCGAGTTGTTATATAACCATAACTCCTTTCCGATTTGAGTATGCCACTTCTTCGAGCTCCTTCAAACAATCGTTTGTGAATTTCCTTAGGCTGGTATAGAGAGTTTCAATGATCTCTGTATCAAAAGTAATTCTTTTTGCCACCTGGAATAATTCTACGAGTCACCTCCTCGAAGGTGCCCTATTATGAAATCGTGGTAACTATCTCCTCGCTACTTTGAAACTGTTCATCATCTTATCTAAGCGTGGAATTGTTGCCTAACAAATTGAAACCCTCGTCTTCTACTTCCCTCCATCACCCGGATGTATGTGCTGTCTCTCAGTTCAAGAGGTGCTCCAACGTCTCATTCCATGAGTTGGTCATGACTCGCTCGATCTTTATGAAGATCAAATCCTATAGAGTTTTCCTCTCTTCCATCGTCATAGCTGGATGAAGATATCGAAGGCAAAGATGCCAAGATCAACATGATGCAATGGACCATGAAGACTATGCTAGTTCCATGTCCCCTCTGTCTTCTTACCTCACGTCTTGAATCTCGGGACGAGATTCTTGTTCAGTGGGGGTGAGTTGTCACAACCCTAGTCAGTGTTGCATCATGTTTAAAATTTTCCAGAAACTTGAAATGGGGATGACAGAACCCCAGCACCCCCCTGGAAACAACTAGGATTTACTAAAATCTTTTTCAATGAACCTGAAATGCCCTTCTAAAATGTCCATCATTTTTGTCTTGGGTTAGAACCTCTGCCAAAATTGGTTCACAATTTTCTAGGTCATCATAAGGTCATTGAATTAAATCAAATGTAACTTGCATTTGGGCATTTAAATGCTAGTAAATATTTTAAATGTCCAAATAATCCCAAACTAAAATGTTCCATGTTGGATATACTCTATACAGTGGGCATGAGCAGTTTGGTGATTTTTGAAAGTGCCTAGGTATTTTTAGAAAAGCCACAAACTTGCTAAATAAAGAAAACAGAAAAAAGGGAAAACTAACTTACCTTGCAAAGCCACCAGCCGACCACCTGGCGGCCCAGCACTGTGCTGGCCCGTGCCAGCCAGCTGCTTCGTCCCTGCCAGGCAGGCAGGGAGGTGACGCCAGCGTGCGCGAGCTCGCCACGGCGCCCGCTACTTGCCGCTTCGCCTTGGACGCGCTGGTTGACCTCCACGTAGCGCCCCCGACCGCCTGGACACCTCCATACTCCCCTGCCTCTCTCCCTCGCCCTCTCCCGCACCATGGCCGACGATGCCGCGCCCGTGCCACCGTGAAACCCGCGTCCACCGTCGTCCCCGCGCCGCGTTGCCGTGTCCACAAGCTCCGCCGTCTTCCACTACGACGAGCTAGCCGATCCCCGAGTGCTCGCATGCTCTGCTTCGTCTTCTTCGACCTCGTCTTCACCGAACGCCGCCGGAGATCCCCTTCGCCGTCACCGCCGCACCAGCTCGTCCCCGACCTCGCCGTCTGCTCCGTCGTGACCGCCGTGAGCTCGGCTACCTCTCCATCCTTCCCATTCTCACTCTCAAGCCCAGCAGCGACCACACCGAGCTCGCCCGCACGCGCCGCCGCCTCTGCACGTCGCCGTCATGGCCACAGCCACGTTGGCTCGATTCCGAGCACGCCATCGTCTTCGCCGCACTCGCAGGAGCCCGTAGCACCTCCCCACACGCCTCGCCGTGCCCCCTAGCGTCGGGTCCGACCTTGCCCGAACTCCGGCGACCGCCAAGGTTGTCACCGACGATGTTTCCGGCCACCCTAGCTCCACCCACTGCCACCACTCGACGCGGCTCACTCCCCGCATCACGTAGATGTGCTCCGCCGTCGTTTTGGTCGCCGGAGCACGAATCCCACACTGCCCCGCCGCGTTTGGCCTCGCCGGCGGCTAAACGTCGGCGAGTTATGACCCCGCTGACCCAGTTTGACCCCCTGGGTCTATGACAGGTGGGACCCGTCTGCTAATTAACTTAGGATTAGGACTAACTAAAAATTAGTTAGACTAATGACACTGACACGCGGGACCCACTGGCCAGGTTTTACCTGGACCGACCCCGTTGACTGCTGACGTCGCCCTGACGCAATGCTGACGTAATAAGTATTTTCTGGATTTATTTTTATACAGAAAATTCCAGAAAATAGTGCTAACTTCAAAAAATCATAGTAATTCAACCGTAACTCCAAATCAAACAAATTATATATGAAAAATGATCAGAAAAATACAATCTATCCCGCTATACCATTTGCATGCATGTTTGAACAACCTAAGGTTGCTGTATATGGCAATTTGAATAATTGGCATTTAAATAAGCACATATGGAGTTTGAATTTGAACCCTTGGTTCAAACCAACTTCATTCAATCTGGTTTCTAGTTGCATTAGCTCAAACCACAACATATTGCCATGTCATGATCATGCATCATATTGTTGCATTGCATTGATTGTGTTCTTCCTTGTTTGCCGGTAATTGTCCCCTCTCAGTAGACGATGTTTCGACGATGAGATCGATGACACCGATGAAGAGCTATATTATCTTCAGAAGTGCCAGACAAGCAACCCCATTGATCATTTCGATACAAACCCATCTTCTCGCTTCTGCTCTCATTTACTGCATTAAGACAACAACGTTTCAAACTGCTGTGTGTTGCGGTAGTTGAACCCATATCCTCTGCATGACCTATCATTGCCACAGTAACTAGATGAAACTCACTAGCATGTGTAGGAGTTGATTGGGCCATGTTTGTGTTTCCTACCATGCTATGCTTGCTATGCTTAGAGCCGTGTCAGGTCTGGCTCATTAGGGTGATGAACTAGAGTGAATGGTTGTGTTGGTAATGAGAGTGAAGTGGTTAACATGATTTGGTAAAGGTATCGATGAGAGGCCATGTAGGAGTACATGGTGGGTTGTTTCATTGAGGCTGTCCTTAAGAACTGAGATCTATATGCGTGATTAAGATTCAGCTACTACCACACATTGGGATCCTTAATTGACTCTCTCGACTTATTAACCACCCCGTCCTCTGTCCAGGAGTTGCAAGTAGTTTCTGGTGTTTGTAGTTGCTGGAGGCCGTGCGCAGCACTCACCTTAGGGGTGGGCTGTGATGCGGTAGGCACGTGGCACGGTGTATCGGGTCGCCCGTTTGGTGTCTCGGGAACCCTGCACACATCGTTCGGGGCCGTTGAGGACACCCCGGCCGGATTTCCTTGCGGATGGAACCCGAATAGGCGATAAACCTGGACTAGAGACTCGTGTGTTTAGTCAGGTCATGGTCGACACCCTCGCTGGGCTTCCGCTTGAAGGTTGTTGCGTACATGTCGTGTAGCGGCGATAAGTGGTGAAAGCGTGTGTGAAGAAGTACACCCCTGCAGGGTATAAAACTATTCGAATAGCCGCGTCCGCGGTAAAGGACTACTTGGTCGCTTATGCAGTTCATAGACAAGTTAATGGTTACTACTAAAAGACTCAAGATAAGTGTGAGTACCGCGGATGGCCCTCTCGTAGGATGACGAGGGAGGATCCACGGTGGAGTATTGTGATGGTGATTAGTGGACTCGTGTGCGAAAACTAATTTTACAAGTGGTGTCTCGTAGGATAGCTTAGCCAAGAGTCAAAGCTGGCTTGCTGCGATAACTCCACCACCCTTCTTGAGAATGTGCATATATAGTAGGATCTGTTGTAAGACTTGCTGAGTACCTTTGTACTCATGTTGCTTTAATAATTGTTGCAGACGAGAACACCGCCCCCTCCGATGGGTTCTATGTAGATCTCGACGTTGACGAGTGACTTGCCACCCAGGTGGTGACCTGAGCTTGTGAAGGGCCTATGTAGATAGACAGGCTTCGTCAAGCCTTCTTTCTTTCTAGTGTCTGTACTCAGACTAGTTGCTTCCGCATGTGCTTGTATGTTTGTATGACTTGAGTGTTGGGTCGTGTGACCCCTATCTGTATGAACATGTTATGTATGGCTCCCCGGAGCCTTTAAATAAAGTACTTTGAGTTGTAGAGTTTTGTTGTGATGCCATGTTGTATTTACACATATCGAGCATATTGTGTGTATGATTGAAATGCTTGGTATGTGTGGGATCCGACTATCTAGTTGTTTATCCTTGGCAGCCTCTCTTATGGGGAAATGTAGTCTGGTGTCTCCACTGAGCCTTGGTAGTCCGCTACAGCCCGGTTTACCGGAGTCCTGCCAGCCCAGCACTACTGCTCCGGAACACTTAGACTGGCCGGCATGTGTTTCACTTCGTTCCTGTGTCTGTCCCTTCGGGGAAATGTCACGCGGTGACATCCGGAGTCCTGCCTAGCCTGCTACAGCCCGGGTTCCCGGAGTCCTGTTAGCCCAGTGCTACAGCCCGGATTCACACGTTGCTGACCGACATGCTCGATGTTGATTCATGTATGCCTGTCCCCGTAAGTTAGCACCGCTTTGGGTTCACGACTAGCCATGTCGGCCCGGGTTTTTCTGTCATATGGATGCTAGCGACACTATCATATATGTGAGCCAGAAGGCGCGAACGGTCCCGGGCCATGGTAAGGCGACACCTGTGGGAATACCGTGCGTGAGGCCGCAAAGTGATATGAGGTGTTACAGGCTAGATCGGTGTGACTTAGAATCGGGGTCCTGACACCCCGGCAACCGTGCCTTATGGGTAGAACTTGCGGAGATGTTCGATATTCCAGAAATTGCTCACTAGAACACCATCTTCGGTCTCCAAGCGGACAGCGCCGGGCCTGGTGACTCGTACTACCCGATAAGGGCCTTCCCACTTCGGCGTCAACTTGTTTGAATTCTTGGCGGACTGAATCCGCCGAAGAACAAGGTCGCCTTCCTCAAGGCTTCGGGCATGAACTTTGCGGCTATGGTAGCGGCGCAAAGCTTGCTGGTAGCGTGCAGCTCGCACAGCAGCCTGAAGACGATTCTCCTCAAGGAGCACATCGTCATCTTGCCGCAGTTACTCTTGCTCAAGCTCATCATAAGCGAGCACTCGAGGTGATCCGTACGTGAGTTCCGTGGGGAGAACTGCTTCCGCTCCATAGACCAGAGCGAAGGGTGTTTGGCCGGTGGCTCGATTTGGTGTCGTTCTGATTGACCAAAGAACCACTGACAACTCATCAATCCAGCGTCTTCCGCACTTTCTTTGCCTGTCAAAGGTTCTGGTCCTGAGACCGCGCAGCACTTCAGCATTAGCCCTCTCCGCTTGGCCGTTGCTTCTCAGGTGAGCAACAGAGGCAAAAAAAAATCGCCGCCAAGGCCTTGGACGTACTGCATGAAGGTGCGACTTGTGAGTTGCATACCGTTGTCGGTGATGATCCTGTTGGGCACACCGAAATGGCAAACTATTCATTTAAAGAACTTGACGCCTACCTAGCGCGCCAAAGATGTCGGCGTGCGACACCTATGGGACCCCCAAGGGATCCCTTTACGATTTGGCAGGGAGAGAGGTATGCACAAAGAGCAGAACCAACGATCGACACGGGGCGATTTTACCCAGGTTCGGGCCGCTGATCAGTGTAAAACCCTACTCCTGCCTTGTTTTATTATGAATGTTCTTGAGCCCAGGCTCCAGGAGCGCTTGCAATGAACAGTATGTTCAAAGAGCAGCTACGCATGCAGAATGGGCCAGAAGATCCTCTCCCCTGTAGTAGTTGCCTTGGGCCTCCTTTTATACACTCAAAGTGGTCACCATAGTGGCAAAATGTACATACATTGAGGTGTAAAGTAGCTACAGGGTCATCATACCTAACCACTGACGGATTAGGACGAATGCATTTAATGCACCGTGAGGTGCCCGTTTAGGTGTCCTCACTTTCTTGGGGATGGAAAAAGGGGCCATCCCATCAGCACCGCTTAAGCTCTCCTCCACTGGCGCATTGCCACGCATCTAGAGAAGGACCCAGAATGTCGGGCTTGTTGCTGTGTCGAAGCGGTGGCACAGTAGCATAACCTTGCCGGGCGCCGAATCTTGCCGGGCTTCGCAAGCCACCCCAGCAAGATCTTGCCAGGGAGGCCGGCTTTCGGATTCCAGCTCTTCCTATCTGCTGATCCTCAGATCTTTGACTTGAGAATTTCTTTGATAGCCTGAGTCAACCTCGAACTGTTCCCCGACAAGCCTTGCCGCGAGTATGGCTACAACTGCCCGTGCACAAGTACGGGGTACTAATGGCCCAATACTTAGTACACCGACAACTTGTACTCCCTCACTGACAAAACCAATTCTGAAATAGAAGGCCAATCATGTACTTGGTTTCACCAACTGGTGAGGAGAAAGAGAAACAGAGCATGAAGAGGAAGACAAAGAAGAAGAAGAAGAAGAAGAAGAAGAAGAAGAAGAAGAAGGAGGAAATGAAGAAGATCACACGATGGTACCGTCCTATGTTATCCTGACATCTTGCTAGTGGTATTGTATTGCTGTGTTGCTACTAGTCTTAATTTACTTGGAAGACTAGCAAGATGCCTGTGCGTTGCACGTAACATCAAGATGCATTTGTATCAGTAGTTTATCTTGTGAACGAGGGAAGGCCTTATTTGCAAATGTGGAGAGGGGTGTGGGTATCTTTTTGCAAAATTGCCATAGTTTCCTTCCTATCCGTCAGATATAAATCGGACGGCCTATATTGCAGGATGGCAGGCACACCATCATCACCAACTCTATTTTTTATAAGAGTAGAGTAGAGATAGATAGAGAAATGCAGCAGAGTAGTACTTGGCTTGACGACACATCATACTAATTAACTGGATTCTGGATGCATGTGTGACCCAGCTCTACAAGATCAACAGTGCCAAGGTGATCTTGCTGAAGCCGAGGCCTTAGTCGAGGCCATTCAAGGGCTCCAGCAATGTCTCCCTTACATGTGAGACAATCCTCCAGGGAGCCCTTCGACTTCTGCTGTCTCTCCTCCAAGGTCACTTAATTAATTAGGAGTACTTAAGTAGCACTAATTTATTGCTGCCTAATTTTCCTGTCGGAGTTAAACAAATCTTTAGTAGCACCCTATGCTGAATCATGTACGTGTGTATGTGTGTCTGTGGAGGTGAATCATGTGGTGGAGCAGGGAGGGAATCTTGGTAGTGTCATGACATAATAATGCTATTATTTTGCATGTCAATTTATTGCCATTGGTTCAATGATGCAATGTTTTGCATATTGTCCATCATGAATTTGATGCTATTGTTAAAGTAATATGCTAATGTCTTTCTATCCTTTCTCACTAAGCTAATGAAGGTTTCACCTTGTTCCTACTTGTGCAAACAGGGATCATGTTGTGCCAATCATACATTTTAGTGGAACTGCATAAGAGAATACAATGAACTGTATCCCAGCCGGTGCTTTAATTCTGCTGGAAGTTCTTGATAATCTTTTGATATAATCTCACCACTGGTAAACAAGAGTGATTTCAACCATACATTTGAAGTGCACAAAAATATATACTATTGAGTGATTCCAGTGAGTGCTTTATGATCTCTTCTGGGACTACTTGAATAAGCTTTTTTGCACATGTTGGTACCGGCCTAAGGCCTTCATCCATATTAGTTTGCTGTCATCTCTATTTGTATCGTGCTACTGTGTTGCTATTGTCATGAGAAACTCCTTTATCTTTGCACGTTAAAGTTTTGCAACCTATGATACATGGCAATCCTTTGAGTGTTGAGCTAATTGGCACTGATTAAATAAACTAATACCTCTCTTTAAGCAAGACTACTATGTTGCTAACTTTACCCATTAAGATAATGAGGGTGCTTCTATTTGTTAGTGTATGTTTCATCAACTAGTCCCACTATTACAGTAATCTCACTCTCTCAACATATGTGCCAACAGGGATGCTCGATTTTGGTGGAACTGCACAAAAACTTTGGGTGCTTCATTGCCTTGACTGCTTCCTTCCTTTCCTGTCATTTGCTTATCTCGGCTTCCAGTCAAAGGAAATAGTAATTGATATGCTACCACACACAGGTTGGTACCGGTCTTTATCCTGATTATTGTGCTTGTCATATGTATTGGTAATTTGGTATTGTGCTACTATTTGCCGATTTCATAAAGGAGTAACTTGGAGCCTGAACTTGCAGGCAAATCATTACATTGGGCGATTTCAGTAGAACTGCACAAAAAGATCAGATGGACAGAAACTTATGCTGCTGCTATGTACTCCAAAGTTCACTCAGACAAGCATCGATGTTGACAAGAAAAAGTGCCTATATTCATTCGAGTATCAACCGGCGTCAACCAGTTGTCAAACTCCAAGTATTAGGAGAGTGAACGCCAAAAATATTGCTTGGCGCATAGCCTAGAAAAACACAGTCCAGTCTTTAGTCCCAACTTGTGCCTTTTGGTTATCGGCACATATGGTAGCGAACTGTATGGCATGGAGTCTAATGATTCCAGACAAGTTGGTTGACGCATATATTCATCTGGCACATAATCAGTATGTATGCCAGGGATGCTCCATTTCAGTTGAACTACACAAAAATTTTGGGTGGTTCATTTTATCGACTGCCTCCTTTCTTGTCTGCAATGTAGAAGTTTGGCGAGCTACAGGACCAAGATGAGCCAGTAAACTAGTTGGATGAAAGTAGTGGCCAAGTTGCTCAAACCTCCCTCGGCATCGAGGCCACTATCTCGAGGATAAACCTACAAGCAAAGTTTAGATTGTCTGTGCTGCCTCTTATGTACTCGAAAGTTTACTTGTACAAGCATTAATTTTAGCAAGAAGTACCTCCGACTGAACACCATTTACTGGTCTGTACCCTAGGTAATTAAAGTTTGTCCATGGATGATATTGGCTGTGATCTCAATCATTTGGATGCATAAATATACCGAACATGTGTATATCTAAATCTTTTTGTGAATTATCTATGAATATTGTCTTGTGATCTATCAATCATTTGGATGCATAGACATGCTGAACTTGTGTGTATATAAATCTTTTGAGTTGTTGATTGTGAATGTTGGCTATGAATATGAACATGTCCTGTGAACCTGAGTTTGATAAGAATGTTTACCTTTTCTGTTGTACTTGTGTGTGAACTTGTTAGTATGTCTACTGTGGGATTTGTGACGTGTGGGTGTCAACGGCACACCTTCTTCCCGAAAAGAATTGCACCTGCTTGTTAGGGTAGCAATGGAGCATCATCTCTTTTTTTATCTTTTTGCTCTGTCTTCCCCCATCCCCCGCTCAACCCCTGCCGTAATGTTTTCGGCCTCAAAACAAACATAGTACTGTCTTGTTTTTGGGGCTTGATGAAAAATCGAGTGCTGCTTTCTATAGGTTGGCCTGACAAGCAAATGGGTTGCTGGTCCACCATGGACTGAGAGGCTAAAAATACAAGTTGTATGGTGCAGAGGCAAGTAAAAAAATGCCATCGAGGGCCATCCACTGAAAAAAAAATCGCGTCTGATGTGCTTCTTCAGTTGCGCCGCTGGCCCCCTCTTTAATCCAGTTCGCTTCTTTCCCCAACTGGCAGCACGGGACGGAAGTTTATTTCCCCCTCATGCCGCCAGTGGATTGAAGAAGCGCGGCATCAAATCCAACACCGGTGATGGCTGCTTGTCCAAGTGATTTTCAGATAAGAAACTGCATGTTTCAGAGGCAGAGCATTTAAATCAACAGGCACTTTTCAAACATGGATAACAGAATGTTGGAAATTTTATTCATGGTAAAAAATGGAACTAACAACAAGTTAACATCATGCTGATCAACATTTATCTATAGCACATCTTCATATGATGCAAAGTCAAAAAGATATGCTATTTGCAAAATGGCAAGACAATGTTGAGTGTGCAAAAAACTGGGTAAACTAGGGACCAAATTTTGGCAAGTGTTAGATATTTTTCAACTGCACCAGTTGGAATCGAACCCGGGCAGTACAGCTTTTGGGTGAGAGGGCTGCAGCCACCGGGCTAGTGCGGTATGTTTGAAAGAATGAAGGCGTCTTCCCCGGCTCCGGTTCTTTCCCGTCCGTGTGCGCTCGCCGTGGCGCCACCGTATGCCGTTGTCAACATGCTCAACAAACGGGAGGAATCCAGAGAGGACTGTATGTTGAGAGACTGACATTGGGGACCCACCAGGTCCAAGCCGTACGCAAGCAAGTGCCTCATTGGAAAAAAAGCTTCCTCCTAATTGTATACTGATGTTGGGGCCCACGGGTTTGTCAACCTAGTCAATAAACGAAATAAATTTCCAACGATGACTGTCATCGGGGAGCTTTTTTTCTAGGGGTATCAGGGATCTTTTTTTTGTTGTTGCGGGAAAGGGGTATCGGGTATCTAGCTGGTATCATTTTTTTCCAGAGGGCGAACAAGTATCAGCTAGGCCTAGGTTTTGTTTTTTAACATGCGTAGCCCATGACATACCGACACAGCGGTTTCAACTTATTTTTTGAGGTCCATCATGTACGTAGCGTCCTATGGGCCTCCCAGCGTAGGTTTTACTTTTTCTTAAAGATCGGCAGCCTGATGTATTTTTTTAATAAAACGCAGATCTCTATTCTATTTATCTATATATAAGAATAATAATGTTGTGTCCAATTTATGTTTTCCCTTCTAACCACATTATATATATTTATATTATTACTATTATCGCATATTTAATAGAGACTTATATATACATTATAAAAACTTCCCACATCTTATTAACTTACAAAAGTAAATGTTTAACAGAAGTTGGCAAGTAAAATCCTGGTTGTTTTTGACTCACAGGCAAGGAAAATCCTGGTGATTGCGTACAAAGGCTTGCGAAGATTTTAAGGACCAATGTAATAATAACGCGCTAATTTTTCTTTTGAGCAATAACTCGCTAATTTGTTAATTTTATATATATATAATGTGTCGCTCCGGTTTATTTTTTGATATTAATTGCTCCTTCTAACCTAACATTATATATAGAACAAGCCCAGCTAATTCGTGTATTTTAAGAAAGTGCAAATGAGCTGGGATTTCTTAGAAAATATTAAATGGGCCGCATTGACGCAAAATTATTTGTTCACCCAGCCCAGCAAATGGATTGTAAATTCTAGAAAACATGGGTTAAATATATGCCACATTTTTGTAGTCTGACATGTGGGCCAATAGGTCGAAGCCTACGCAAGGCGTTGTCAACTTAGTCAACAAATGATTCTGACATCCACAGCCATTGGATTTATATCCAACGGCTGGCATGCACCTTCAATCTCTTGTCTTCTTCCTCCAGCGTCGCCGGGACCGCCTGCTCCGGCCTCCGGCGGCTAGCGGCTCTGCTTAGCACGCATCGCTGCGAAGCGCTACCCCACCGCCGGCCAGGCTATCCCTCCACCCCTCCACACCTCCTATTATTCTCGACCGACTGCAGCCCCACGCCGCACCTGAACCAGTTATAACCCTTGTACTCCTCTCAATCTGTGACTCCACTGCTGTGTCTTCCCATCTCCGGGTTGTTCCAGTCCGGGGCCTCGCCGTCGTCCACTTCCTCACTGCGCTCGGCACGGCGTGGTCAACAAACGAGAATCATCGGAAGAGGGAGAGCCTGACGGCTGGGACCCACGAGGTCCATGGTCGCACGCAAGGAAAGTTCCTCCTTATTAAGCTAAAAAAATGTTTCCTCCCCCTGACAGCTGGGACCCACCGGCTGTATCTTCGCACGGAAGGAAGTGCCTCCTTGTTATGCAAAAAAACTATTCCTCCCGATGACATCTGGGACCTGACAGATTTGGTGGCTGACTTGGGGGCCTACTAAGCTGACGTGTACACAGGGCTTTGTCAACTTAATCAACAAATGATTCTAGCACCTGGACCGTTGGATGTTAATCCAACAGCCGTGCTGCTTCTTCAACCTCTGTTCTTGCTCCTTTCTCCCGTGGGCGGCAGTGCTGCCGCGCACCCGAACCAGTCAAGTTTCCCACTCCTCTCCATCTGCGACTCAACTGCCACGTCTTCCCCATCTTTGG
Organism: Thinopyrum elongatum; assembly: GCA_011799875.1. Classification (NCBI taxonomy): domain Eukaryota; kingdom Viridiplantae; phylum Streptophyta; class Magnoliopsida; order Poales; family Poaceae; genus Thinopyrum; species Thinopyrum elongatum. Next base: position 219,353,547 of record CM022302.1, on the reverse strand, counting down.
GTCGTTCCAGCCTGGGGCCTCGCTCGTCCACCGGCCTTGGTGCGCTCAGCACGGTGTGGTCAACATGGTCAACAAATGAGAGTCATCGGAAGATGACTGTACGTGAGAGGCTGACAGTGGGGACGCACCACGCCCATGGACGCATGCATGCAACTGCATCCTTTTTACCCTGAAAAATAATGTTTTCTCCCCCTGATAGCTGGGACCCACCAGCTACATCTTCGCACGCAAGGAAGTGCGTCCTTATTACGGGCAAAAAAATGATTCCCCCCTGACAGCTGGGACCCAGTAGCTATATCTTCGCACGCAAGGAAGTGCGTTCGTATCCTCCCTGACAGCTCGGACCCACCCGGTCGAAGCATACGTAACGTTGTCTGTCTTGTCGTGAATGTGTACGTACATACTGGTCGATCGATCGCTCTGCAACGATGAACCATGGCCGAGTAAGTAGCAGCACATGTCATAGTAGAGCCCCCCACGTAGCAGTTCAGGCTGTCTCATCTAAATCGTGTACACGTACATACAGCCACACGCCAAAAAATACGGCCACGTACGTACATACGAGAGGGGTCTCAAAACGCGTACTTGCGCATACGGACGACCAGGGCTCGTGTACATGGAGAGGCAATGGACAGCAGCGATGTTGTCCTGTTCATCTTTAGCTAACCGGCTGGGTCGGAATGCAGGAAACAGCGTCGTGTTCATCGGGAGCCAAGTGACTGGGTCGGAATGCATCATGTTCATCGGGAGGCAACAGACTGGGTCGGAATGGGTCGTGTTCAATGGGAGCCAACTGACTTGGATGGAACAGCCGAAATGGGGTCTGGCGTACCGCAAAACAGAGGAAAACGACCTTGTGTTCGACCGCGTACGGTCGAAATGGGGTCCTGTTCATCGGGAAGGGTCTGGCGTACAGCAAAACGGAGGAAACGGACTTGTGTTCGAGCTCCTACGGTCGAAACGGGGTGTTCTTGATCGGGAGCGGTGTGGCATACAGCAAAACGGAGGAAACGGACTTGTGTTGGAGCACCTACGGTCGAAACAGGGGTCATGTTCATCGAGAGGGGTGTGGCGTACCGCAAAACGGGACTCCACGGGCTACTGTTCATCCACCATCTACTGCCTCGCTCCAGCCTTCATGGGGCTACTGTTCATCCACCATCGACTTCCTCCAGCCTCCAGCTGCTACTATTCATCCACCATCGACTTCCTCCAGCCTCCACCAGCTACTATTCACCATGGGGGTCCTGTTCATCCAGCCTCCACCGGCTACTGTTCAACCATCCCTCTCCATGGGGTCCTATTCAACCAGCCCTCCATGGGCTACTGTTCAACCAGCCCTCCACCGGCTACTGTTCAACCAGCCCTCCACCGGCTGCTGTTCATCCAGCCCTCCACGGGGTCCTGTTCATCCACCCCCAACCAGCTCGATCGGGGTCCTGTTCATCCATCAGCAATGGCCTCTACTACCACGGGGGTCCTGTTCATCCAACCCCCACCGGGAACTGTTCATCCAACCCCCAACAACACTCACTGTTCATCAAGAGGCAGTTTCGACCGGCTTTAGTTGGCAGAAGTAGCGAAGGAATCGCTCGGGTTCAGTTAACAACAAGATATCGATCGGGGTTCAGTAACGTAGCTAGTGCAATCGCTCGGGTTCAGTTAGAGCCCAACGCCTCGCTCGGGTTTAGTTAGAGCGCAACACCTCGCACACATGCTTGTACATGTACGAGAGAAACGCGCAAACCTCCGTGCATCGCTCAGCCCCGACCACCCACCGTAACCGGGAACTCCCTGATATTTTCCTCGCCCTCGCTTCTACCATGATTTTTTCCGTCATGGACGGCCCAAAGAATGTCATGCAGGTGCGTCTCTGGCCCGCCCAGGACGAAAAGCCCATTTTTTGTCATGATTTTTTGTCATAGAAGTAGGAGCCCACCACATCTATGATGATACCGGGTTTTGTCACAATTATCATCATAGAAGTGTCATAAGCATGACAGAAAAAAAATTCATTCGGCCCAAAATGTCACGGATGTGTCTTTTTTTGTAGTGGCGGGACGAGCCCCGCGAAGACACAGTGGAGGAAGAAGGGATAGAACGTCTCCGCCAAGGCCCGAGGGTCGGCGGAGCCAGCCAGGAGCACCGTCTCCTTCTGCTCATTGTGGTTGCTCGCCGTCAGCGGGAGTGCGGCGGCGAGGTGTCTCTCCTCAGTGATGGAGGACGTGTTGAGGGCCTGCGCTGGGGAAGAGGAGGACCCCGCGGCCTGCGTGGCTGGCTTCGCCTTTCCGGATGCCATTTGCGTGATCTTGGAAGGAAAGGCACGGAAAGGCGGAGAAATTCCACCAGATCTGGAGACGCACTTGGCAGGAGGAAAGAGGGTCTGGAGCAAGGCGAAGAGAAGGCAATGAAGGCTCGGCGGCAGGCGCCAGTCTTTTTGTCAGCCTGGGCGGTTGCCGAGGCAGCGTGGGGAAGCGGATACGCTCACGTCCCATCAGGCGCCACACGTTGGCTCTGTCCGCAGGCGATTGGGGCCCGCGGCGCTTCACCCTTGCCCTTTGGCTTCGCTCCAAAGCCAAGTCCGAGCGTGCCTTGGGCGCGGGGGCTACTATCGGCGTTCTGGGAACCAGGGTACCCAGACTTGCCTGCCTGCGGCCCACGGCATGGCTCCATCGACGGCCTGGCACGGCCCATCTTCAGCACCTTCAAGACAAGACCCTCACGAGGGGCCAAGCCTCGCGAGGCGGGAAACATCAAGACCTCTGGAGGGCGCGGAAACCCCAGGCTGGCTCCAGAGGAGCGGAGATTTCTATGCAGGCGCCCACCTCATGAGGTTGAGGTGACGCCAGCCATGACGACCAAGGACAGGCGGGCGCCAGCGGGCACAGAGGAGCAAGTTTCCTCTTTGGTGCTAAGGAGGCAAGCGCAGGCGCGGGGTCCCGAGGAATCAGCCAAAGGTTTCCATTCCCTTGCAACGCGACCAAGACCGCCAGGACGACAGGGCGGATGTCACCACCGAGCCCACCACGGCATCACGACCAGAAGCTTTGCAGGCAAAGACCACCTTTCATCAGGATAGGATGTACTACTTATCCCCCTTCAAAATTGGTCACTGTGGGATCCCTTCCCGCCTTCGTTTGGAGGAAGAGGACCAAGGCCACTATAAATATAGCATAGCCACCACCATAGGGCAGGATCGGGGAGAGAGAACTCACTAGCTCACATCCACACTAGAACAGACCTCGTGAGGTTGTTCTTCCCTTGTACTAGTTCATCCTCAGCTCCTCGCGAGGCTAATCCACCACAAAGCAGGAGTAGGGTCTTACACCGCAAGGTGGCCCGAACCTGGGTAAACTGCTATGTCCCTTTCCTTTCTTGTTCATCGAGCTAGGCCATGGGAGTGACGAGCTGGTTGGCTGGAGAGGTTGAGTTCTTCACACATGCCCTAGAGTTCGAACCTTTCTTGGGTCTGTGGAGCCCTAAATCCGACAGTTACAGCATGCAACAACCTTCATTTAATCTTCTTCTCTTAATGGCCGCATGCAAAAAAAAGTCTGCTACTTTTGGGCGTTAATTATGCCATGGAGTTCCGGTTCCTCTTGGTCAATGTGTAAATCACTATATGTACAGTCTTTCACGGACGGAGGGAGCATGTGTGTTGTGTCGTGTGCTGTGTGCCGCATGGATGCGTGAGTGTTGTGTGTGTTCATGTGTACGTGTGAGTGTTGCATGCATGCATGCATGAGGCTTCTACTCCCTCCCATTGACATGTTCATATTTCAAGCTTCATTAAAACATTGAATGCAAGAATTATGAGAAAACTCGCCAATGCGTGTCAAAGTTCTGATGTTTTGTTCTTCACGCATGCATTCCAACTATTACGTTCGTAAACACAATTTTCTTGAGGAAAACGAGCCCATTGTTGAGTACTTTTGGAAAAAATTCTTCGGGCACTCATCATTTACTACTACCTTGGTTGATGATTTTTTTATTGACATGTATATAAACCTCCGTCCTGGTTTATTGGTCCCCTTTGTGTTTAGTGTAAAATTTTGACCGTAAATTTAACTAACAAAGTGTCATTGCATGTCATAAAAAACTATACCATTAAAAACTATGTTGAAATACGAATCCAGTGATATGATTTTTGGTGACATGCATTAACATTATATTAGTTAAATAGATGGTCAAAGTTTGACATAAAATACTAGTAGTACTCCTCCATTATTGGCGTCGGGTGCCTTGGCCAATGTTTCTTGTTGATGGACAGGATGAGAGTAGAGCCATAGGAATACTGTAGATAGGAAGTCTTGGCGATCCATTATTCCACATCTCGGTCAGAGAGAACTACTTATTCATCTAGTCAGTGAAGTGACAATACACCCTGCAGTAGATGGGACACTTAATTAATAAGTTGAGCCAGCGTGTTGGTGTTACTAAACCAGCCTTACCCTGTACTGCCATCATGTTTTCCAGTGGAGCACGCTTCTGCAAATATGCCTACGCACCTCTCTCTTCCATTAACTAACATATGGGCCCTCTTGAGGTAGACCCAAATGTCATCGGCTTAACTATTTACACTCCGAAGGACGGTATATCCTGGTAGTAGTACTAGTAGAATTTAGATTTAATGCACTTTCTTGCCCATGTTTCCCTCTTCTTCCTCCTCTCTTCTTCCTCCTCTCTTCTTCTTCCTCCTCTCTTCCCCATCGTCGGCCGTACACCATTTCCCCCCGCTCACTGCTCACCCGCCCACGCCATCTTCCTCGGTAGCTCACGCGTACCATATCCCCCTCGCTCACTGCTCGTCCACACACGCCATCTTCTCCGCTCGCCCGCCCGAATCCACTTACCCGCTCGCTCGTAGGCACCGAAAACCCCAATCACTCAGCGCCCTAAAAGCCCCTATGGCAGAACCGACTGACATGCAGAGCCATGATTGGAATTCCCCTCCCCGATGTTCTCTTGGAGCAGATATGTAATCGTATGGACCTGCTCAGCACCGTGCGTCTGGCCGCATGCTCGGTGTCTATGTACCGTGTACTCGTCTGCAACCGGCCGACCCTTTTCAAGACACCTTGCTTGCTGATGACTGGTCCTCGCAGGTGGCCCAGACACCAACTTGACGATCCTACTGAGGTTGCCATCGTGCCCCTCGACATGCTACCACTATCCACCCACCTGTCCTTCATGCGCGGCCACTACTGGGCGGGCATGAAGGCCAACTGGATCGTCCTCATCCACCAATCCGGTAGTCCGTGGCGTCTCATGGATATCTACACCCAATGAGAGATCACCCTTCCATCGTTGGATACTGCCAGCATCGAGCCTCGTGGCCCGCCGGACACTCCTGCCTACTACGCACGAGACGCGTCGAGCTTTTGGCATGACCTCCGTTTGCTGAAGGTTGTAATCTGCGAAGTGCCCAAACCATCAGAAGACTACATGGATTACAAGCTCATTGCCTTGTTTGACATGGTACTAGTCTATACGGAATCCGGTCGCCATACATTGTTATGGCTCATCATCAATCTTGTTGAGCCTCCATTTTTGTTTGATGCTATAGTGCACGATGGCATTGTTTACGCGGTCGACGCACAGATTGGCTGCATATACTGGTGGAATCTATCGTCGTGTAATTGTTCTATCTCATCTCATCTTTACCTTATGAATACGACTGCCTATTGATTGTTAGAAATTTAGAATAGATAGTATGTTTATAACCACATCATTGTTGTATGTTCCTCTCATTTCCTAGATTTTTATGACCACACATGTTATTGTTAGAGTTGATATGAGAACAATTGGCATCTAATGATTGTTAGAATAGATATTATGAGTAGAACCTCATGATTGCTATATGTTACTCTCATTTCCAAGATTTTTATAATCACGCATGCTATTGTTAGAGTTGATATGAGAACAGTAGTAACTGCTATGGTAGAATATGAGTAGGCCCTGGCATAGATGTTTTCCTATCATTTTTACATGATGTTTCAACCATGACATGTTGCTAGAATATGAAAGCCATTGGCTTACAGTTTTTAACTTGGGGTATGATTATGACCACGGCATTGCAATTCTCTGGCTATGATCTGTGTCACTATTATAATAATCTTAATTCCACACATACTCTAAACATGATTTTATATTTTTTGTCCTTTTGGTCTCCAATTTGATTTGTTGCAGCTGATGCAAATGTCCTGGCCTTCATAATTCTAGGACCTGAAATATACAAGTCAATGGGTGGTGGTTTATCGCTCGTTCAACTGATGGTGGTCATTTGATGCTCATTCGCACGTACCAAATTGACCAAACCATTTCATCAAACCACATGCAGTACAATGCCTGGGGCGTTCGTGACTACGATGGCTATGGCTGTTTCATGTTCGAGAAAGATCCCAGCTCTGTTGGGCCAGGCGTATTCAACTGGAGACGGGTTTACAGCCTCGGCAACCACTCCATGTTCCTCGGGCTCAATTATCCGATCATCCAACCAATCATCGATCATATCACCGACGATGATTATTGTGCTATGCAACTTCCATTTGCCAGGGGGAACTATGTTTACACATCGTACCATGGGTTTCATGAATCACCATATCCATAGATTCATCGACACAGCTTGTTGCCAGATGATCTGCGGTGTGTGAAAGGCATCAAGCTTCAAAGCGATGAATGGCTTTTGCAAACCCGACATGCGGCGATGTGCTTCATGCCAACAACAAATATGCACAACTTGATTCGTAGTGATATCTAGAATGAGACATGTATCTAACTGCTGTAGCATGACCCTCTTTTGTTTGATATTATGTACTGTAGTTAGTTTGAAGGATAGATACCTTTCTGGGATCAAGTGCATCCTAACTCGCCTGCGTAGCATGTACTGATAATGATGATGCAGATGCTGTGCAGAAGCCATATATATCAATTAGGCTTCTAGTGCGTACTTGTTGGTGAAAGTGTTGTCCAATTGGAATTATATTTTGTATTACTCATGTAGCCTACAAAGTCTGTCGCACAGCCTTGTAACTTCGTACTCCATTTCTAATTTGTACTAGTACTAGTAGTCCTATAAACCGTATATTGCGCTACTCGTACTACTACCTCCCTCCTGGTTTATTGGTCCCCTTCATAATTTGTTTCAAATTTTGACCATAAATTTAACTGACTAAATGTTAATGCATGTCACAAAAAATTATATCGTTAGATTCGTATTTCAACATAGTTTCCAATGGTATAATTTTTGGTGACATGCATTGACATTTTGTTAGTTAAACCTATGGTTAAAATGTGACACTAAATACGACTAGTAAGTAGTACAGTAGTACTAGTATACGTTGGTCAAATTATTCATCCTGTCCTCACATTGAATTGACGTGACAACACGCTATGCGCGAGGTGACACAAGAGTCCCGGCGGCGTGTTCGGTTCACCAAAGTGAGCCTCACCCCTCTCCCATTCTCTACAAAATCACTCTCCCGTTCTCCAGAAAATCACTCTCCCATTCTCTCCCGGTCTCCCTGCCTCCCATCTGCCACCTTGTTCCGATCCATTTGGTACGATGAGCTACTGGAGCTGCTATACTTCATTGAAAGTAGTCAAAAGGAAGACGCTAAAAAATTGATCTCAACAAGGATGCTCTTCAAGCTAGCCGGATGAAGGAAGGAACTAGCGAGGCCGCTCCTGTGAGTATTCGTCCCGTCGCCCTGTATGATGATTTTGATCTTTATGGGGTTTTTCAAGTCTTTAGAGTCTGCATGTAGTAATGAAGCCGATACCCCAGTTTGTTTGAGTATTGTGGACTTCAGATTTGGAGTACCACTTATCTGTCGAAATCTTTCATCATTTACTTAAAACAGTTGATTGATCATACATTGAGTACCATTTAACTGGAATTAACCAATGCAAGTCCAAGAAGGATTGGCCGGTGCTGTCGGCTGTCGTCAAGTTCGATCCCACGGATCAGGAGCTGATCGAGCACCATGAGGCCAAAGTGAGTGCTGACAGCACGAGATCTCACCCTCTCATTGATTTGTTCATACCAACCATCGACAGCGAGCACGGCATATGCTACATCCATCTTGAGAAACTTCCAGGTGTGACACCAATCGGCCGTCTACTTGCACAAACATATTCCTTTCTTTATACCTCTATTTTTTTTTAGATGCAGACCTAGTGAAGCAATTACAATTTGACAGTTAATAGAAAGTGACGCAAGTGACTGCAACATGCCAAAGATGTTATGAAAATGCCAACTACGTACCCTAAAACTTGTATTCGCCAATACTGCAGGTATCACACTGAGGGCCTAAGCAAGCATTTCTTCCAGCGCAACTCCAGTGCGTTCAAAAGGGGCATGCGGACGCGTCGCAAGATACCGTTGGAGTGCGGCATGCACGCGATGTCGCACAAGACCGGCAATACCTTGCCAGTGATGGTCAATGGCCGGCAGACGGGCTGCAAAAAGGTTCTGGTGTTGCACATTAACAAGAACTTCGACCTGCAGAGGACCAACTGGGTGATGCACCAGTACCACCTCGGGGACCTCGAGCAAGAGAAGGAGTGGGAGCTGGTTTACAAGACCAACACTAGGGCTGTTGAGTAAATAGGCAATTTTTTGACTAATTTAATCCATAGATAAATCACTAGCATGGCATTGACTGAATTAACGACATACTGATTCTGATCTAAACAAGCACGTACTACACAAATAGTAGACACATCTACACATACTGCTAATACAAAAATAAACAGGAGCGGGATAAACATGTTATACCCTCTAGGAGGCCAGGGAGAAGCCGCGGCGGCGGTAGCAGTGGCGGCGTCATTAGCGGCCTTCTTGTCGGCCTCGAGGTTCTCGGCAGCGAGACGGTCGTCTTTGGTCTGAGACATGGTGTTGACGAAGACGACGAGGACACAGAGGAAGTAATGGACCGGAGGCATTTAATTTTCTTTTCAAGTTGATTCTCAACTTTTGCCTTATAGATTTTAATGTAGTGTAGAGCCTCATCTTTAGTATTTAACAGATACACATAGCAATATCTAGTGGAATCATCTATCAATGTAATGAAGTATTTCTTTCCACATTTAGTCAACACACCATTCATCTCACAAAGATCAGAATGTATGAGTTCTAATGGTGCCAATTGTCTCTCCTCCACAGCCTTGTGAGGCTTGCGAGGTTGCTTAGCTTACACACATGAAAGGCACTTAGAACCTTTGGCTAAAGTGAAACTCAGGATTAAATCCAACTTAGGGCCAGTTCTTTTGGGCGGCTTAAAAAATAAGCTGCCTCTCCCAGCTTAAAAAATACGCTCCAAAAATTTGATGTGGCTTCTATTTTAGTTATCCCATAACTAGTCTAGAAGCCCCAATGAATAAGGGAGGTGGCTTACGGAAAAAGCTAAGAAGGAGGCAACTTATTTTTGAAGCCGTCAAAAGAACTGGACGTTAGCTAGCCGCATCATAACACCAAAACTAATGTGACAAAGACGTGAATGCCAAACTTCAGATTCTTTAACACTCGAATGAATATGGTTCACGACTATATTACAAAAATTTGGGAGGGAAAGGCGGAACATCCCTCCGCTCTCATAACCTTTTCCAACAGAAAGTCCATATTTAGTAACAACTAATTTATTAGACTCAAAGACCAACTTAAACCCTTCTCTACATAGAAGGGAGCCACTAGCGAGGTTCTTCTTAATGGCGGGGACATGCTGCACATTCTTCAGTTGCACGATCCTTCCCGAAGTAAACTTCAGATTGACCATGCCAACACCATGAATAGAAACACTCGCGCCATTCCCCATCAATACGGACCCATGGCCTGTGACCTGGTAAGAAGTGAACAATGAAATGTCAGCACACACATGAACAACTGCACCTGCGTCCACCCACCAATCGGTGGGTTGAAACACTGGAAAACAGTAAATAAATTACCGTACCCATATGCACCATTCTCATTGTTGCCCATAATCATGTTGACAGACTTGGAGTCCTATCTTGACTTCTTAAGCTTGTTTGGGCACATGTTGGCCCAATGTTCAACCGAACCACAAGTAAAGCAGCCCTCATCCTTCTTGTTCTTCTTGAAGGTCTTCTTACCCTTCTTCTTAAATTCGATATTGTGTTGGACACCATTCTTTCCCTTGGGCTTGTGGGAGTTGAAGTTCCTCTGGTTCACCATGTTGGCGACAGAAGTCTCTTCGGCCCCTTTTCCAAGCGAGTCCTTTGCCCTCGAATTCTGCTCAACACTCTAATGGCCAATGACATCCTCCACTGAGAATTCACGCCTCTGACGTTTTAGAGTGGTGGAAAAGTTCCTCCAGGAATTAGGGAGCTTAGTGATTATGCAGCCCGCGATAAACTTTCCTGGTAAATCACACTTAAGAAGCTCAAGCTTCTTAACGATGCATATTATCTCATGAGCCTGCTCCAGTACAGGACGGTTTTCAACCATCTTGTAATCATGGAAATGCTCTATAATATACATTTCGCTCCCAGCATCGGTGGCCCCGAATTTAGATTCGAGCGCCTCCCACAAATCCTTGGCGATAAGCACATGTAAATATGCGTCGACCAATTTATCTCTGATCACACTAAGAACTGCTCCGAGAAATATGACAGTGGCCTCCCTGAACGCCTTCTCCTGTTCAGGAGCAGTCGTTCCCATGGAGACACCGGCGACCCAGAACACGTTCATAGCCGTGAGCCATAAAGTGGTCTTAGTCTGCCAACGCTTAAAGGATGTACCGGTAAATAACTTCTCCGGTTTCAGTGGAGCGGCAAAGCCACTTGCCAAAAAATTCCTACACATAATAGGTTTTTGTATTGTTGAGTAAATAGGCAATTTTTTGACTAATTTAATCCATAGATAAATCACTAGCATGGCATTGACTGAATTAACGACTTACTGATTCTGATCTAAACAAGCACGGACTACGCAAACAGTAGACACATCTACACATACTGCTAGTACTGCTAAGACGAAAATAAACAGGAGCGGGATAAATGTGTTATACCCTCCAGTAAGCCAGGCAGAAGCCACGGCGGTGGTAGCAGCGGCGTTGTCATCAATGGCCTTCTTGTCGGCCTCGAGCTTATCGGTGGCGAGAAGGTCGGCTTTGGTCTGAGACATGGTGTTGAGGAAGACGACGCGGACATAGAGGAAGTAGTGGACCAGAGGCGAGCAGTCGCATAGTCGCTTCACAAAAACCTATTCGCCCCTCTCCCGTATAGGATCCGGAGAGGCGGGGTTTCGGAGACCTGCTCTCCCGTCTACCGTTTATGCGGCGGACGGGATGGAGTCACCAGCAGCAGCAGCAGCAAAGGAACGACGGTGGGCGTGCGCATGGAGCAGATGTGATCTGTTTGTGTGTCATGGGAAAACACGGCCACCTATGGGGCCATCGGCCCCTTGTGGTTCGTCAGGGGGAAGGGCACATTGCACAAAGAGCGTAGGGCACAGAGCAGCGCGGTGGCAATCACACGGGCAGTTTTTCCCTAGGTTCGGGCCACCGCGAGGCGTAAAACCCTACTCCTGCTTTGGTGGATTGATGAGAGGACCGTGGTGGAGGCGCAGTGCTCTAGCCCGGCAAGGTCGCCTCGGGACGAGAGCAACTACGCGCGTATGAGTGTACAAGGGTCCGAATCCTTTCTAAGGTTGCCATGGCCCTCCTTTTATATATCAAGGGGTCACCACAATGGCAAATCAGTCATTGCATACTGATTAGATAACAAACAGTGCTATCATACCTAACTCTGCAGATAGGACAAGGTGCATTAAATGCACCGCTTAGTGTCACATTGTAGCGTGGCCCGGCAAGCCTTGCCGTGCCGTTCGGCCACCTTCTCGCCTGTCTGCGTGACACGTCCCTAGATGGGTGTCATTTGGAGGTGTTTTCCTTCGGAAATGGCTGCCACGTGCCAAATAACAGCCACTTAGTCACTTGGGGGCTCGACACCGCACCGATCGATGACTTGCGTTGCTGTGAGGTGGAGCGGTGGAGCCTTGGCGGGGTAACCCGCCCTTAGCGTCCCCAGCAAGCCTGCCGGGGCAGTCTTGAGATTTGTCTTTGGGGCAACCTCGACCTCGCCAAGCTGGCCTGCCTGGCAAGGGAGGTTTTTCCTTTGTGGTATCTTGCTCCTTTGGTTGGCCTTGGTCTTCTGGATCCGCCCTTTGATTCCTCAAAGAGCTTATCTCTTCTGCTTAGCCTTGTATTGGATGCTGCAATCGTGCTCTTGAGCCTGTGTACAGTCTGGGCAACATACGCCTGGGGTTTGTTGCACGTACAGGAGCCCCCGGGCCTGGCCTAGACGCGCTGCCGAGCGTCGTTAGGGTAGGCCCTGTTTAGTACACAGGCGAGGAAGTTGTGGTAGATCACCCTTTGATATCTTCTTTGCTTCTTCATTAACCTGAGCTTGAATCAGTTTCATGTTTCCCCGTGCGTCGTGCAAGTCATTGTGGGGGAGATAATGAGCCATGATCCATGGGCTACCCACGTCCTACGTTCACGGGGAGGTAACTGCCATTCCACTAGCTTCCCCACCCCTGGCCCTTCTGCCACGTGTGCTCCATGCATTGCACCAGGTTGATGGCGGATCCGAAGAGCACGGAAATGTGTGCCAAGGCAGGAACCCAGATGTCGCGGATTGGCGCAGGGGGTCGGCCTTGATTTCACGAGTCCTTGGTGGCACGAGAGGGAGCCGAATTGGTGGAGCGGGGCGGTTGTTTCCCCTGAGGGAGGAGCCAGCCCCCGGCCTCATTTCCCCTATAAAAGGGGACGTGTGCGAGGGTGCAGGTACACACCTATCTCCTCCTTTCTTTTCCTTAGCAGTTCTCACCTACCATGGTGAGAGGCCGGGGGCGCGGCGGTGTTCCGGTGGTGGCGACAAGAACTTCTGCTCGACAGCATCTCCCACCTCGCACCGAAGACGCGGGGACGGATCCTGTCGCGAGTGGAGGTGGGAGGGGGCGAGGTCACGGCCGTCGTGGTGCTTGAGGTCGAGAAGGATGGGGGGGGCGCTCTGGTCGCCCCTCCGCCAGCCGCTCAACCTCCAATAGAGTGCCTGGTCGGAGACCAACCGTTGGAGTTCATCATCAGACTGCATAGGTCCCTGCATGGCCGCCTCCGTCTCCCCACTCCATTTGTGAGGGTAATGGAGCTCAAACAGCCGCGCGCGTTGAACCTGCACATGAGGGGTTGCTGTAATGGTAGCATGCGGGTGGATGTGGATTTCCCCGCCCCTCATGTCATGCTCTTCCGACATGCCTGGAACACTTTTGCTCGCGCCCATAGCTTGGCGGACGGGCATGTCCTCCATTTTAAATTAATGGGGGCCGATCTGCTCTCTGTCAAGGTCTTCGGGTGCTCGGGTGCTCGCTTAGTGTGCTGCACGAAGAGCTCGACCGACAACGAAAGCTCTTCCTCGAGAGATAGCGACGAGGGGGACAGTGACGGTGATGACGACGGCTCCGACTCCGGCTGAACACCAGCCGCACCATCACCTTCAGGTGGTGGCACCACCATCTACACCTGCATCTCCTCTTCGGCAAGGCGATTTGCCGGGGAGTTGGATGTGGAGGTGCGGATGGTGCCTCCGGCTCCTGCAGCAGCCTTCCAGCTAGACCCCGGCTGGCTTCCTCGTGGGCTCCAGCTTCATTCGCCCTGCCACGTCCTGCTGACCCTGGTGGCGGTGATGAGGGGGCTGTCTCCGCCGCTCTCTTCACCATCACCTTCGCCCGTGCCCTCCCAATCTTGTCAGGCTCCTTGCCACGGGGCCTGACGGGGTAAGGCTGGGCTTCTGCCCAGGTGCTCCTTTTGTCCCCTTCGCCTCCCACCATAGTGCCTTGGAGGAGAGGGACAAGAAAGGGATTACGGGGCACTTATCTTTTTTCAGTCTAAAATATGTAGGAACTTGCCAAACTTTAGTCTAAATTATGTAATCTTCCTTATCCATGTTTGTGTTCTGTAAGATCTGTACTTGCTTATCAGCATATTAATGAAAAAGACAAGCCTTCCCGGGTACTTGTGCATGTATCACGTCCATGCAGAGGTGAGATGCCTCTATACATTTAAGTAAACAAGTTTTCCCCGGTAGGCTATCCTGCCGGTGCCCTCAGTTTGTTGCCGCGGGGCTAGGCCTGCCGGGCACAAAACTATAAAAAGGGACCAGCCCCCCGCCGAACCTTTTCTGTCAAAGACCACTGCGACCAACTTTTGACCGAAGCAACGTTCGAGTCAAAGGATGGGAGCACCTATGTTTCGAAGGTGGCGAGTTTTTCATATGCACAAGTTTTCACCTTATAGAACAGGTATGGATAAGAAGGAACTTATCTGTTTGGATTGCCGGGGATCGCTATGTAGACTTGTCTTCGTTTCTTCTCTTCGGGACCAAGTCCGCCGTAAGAACCTTGCAGCTTAGTGCAGATGAAAACAGAGCTACATGCGATCTTATCTACATGACCATGCTATGCTCATGATATGCTTATGCATGCCTGCAATCTTCTTTGGGGCCACCAGTGCTTCATTTATTTCTCTGTTGCTCAGGGTCTGCGCCTGGCTTTGTACAAAGGGTTACATGCAACATCGGCAAGGCTTATACAAAAGGGCCCGACAGCTGCGCCTTATGGGTAGAACTTATGGAGATGCTCAATGTTCCATGAGTTTTGCAATTGAATGCCATCTCCAGTCTCCAGATGGACTGCGCCAGGTCTGGTGACTCGTACTACCCGGTAAGGGCCTTCCCACTTCGGCGTCAACTTGTTTGCACCCTTGGCGGACTGAACACGCCTAAGGACAAGGTCGCCTTCCTCAAAGCTCCGGGCATGAACCTTGCGGCTGTGATAGCGACGCAGGGCTTGCTGGTAGCGTGCAGCACACATAGCAGCCCGGAGACGGTTCTCCTCAAGTAGCACAGCGTCATCACGCCGGTGCTATTCTGCGCTACTTCATCATAGGCAAGCACTTGAGGTGATCCGTATATGAGTTCCGTGGGGATCACTGCTTCTGCCCCATAGACTAGGGAGAAGGGAGTCTGGCCGGTAGCTCAATTTGGTGTCGTACGGAGGGACCAAAGAACCACCGGTAGCTCGTTGGCCCATCGCCTGCCACACTTCTGCAGCTTATCAAAGGTTCTTGTCTTGAGACCTCACAACACTTCAGCGTTCACCCTCTCAGCTTGTCCGTTGCTTCTGGGATGGGCAACAGAGGCAAATGAGATCTTGCTTCCGAGGGCATGAACGTATTGCATGAAGGCGGGGCTTGTGAATTGGGTGCCATTGTCGGTGATGATTCTGGTGGGGTACTCCAATCCTTTCGAGAACATGATGGCTGACAGTGCGGTCACCTTCCTCACGGGCTCCACTTCCAGCCACTTTGTAAACTTGTCAATTGCAACGAACAAGAATTCAAAGCCCCCCGTAGCACAGGGGAAAGGGGCCCAAGATGTCGAGCCCCCAGACCGAAAATGGCCATGACAAATGGATTGTTTGGCGAGCTTGAGCAGGCTGATGGATATTCTTGGAGTGGAACTGGCAGGCTTCACACTTGGTGACTAGCTCAATTGCATCTTGGAGGGCCGTGGGCCAGTAGAATCCTTGCCGGAAAGCTTTTCCAACCAAGGCCCTTGATCCAATGTGGGAGCCCCACATACCCTTGTGTATCTCTGCCAGCAGTTCCTTTCCTTCTTCCCGGCAAATACACTTCAATTTCACACCGTTGGGCCTTCTTCTGTACAGCGTGTCATCAATGAACTGATACATACTGGCCCTCCGGGCTACTCTTTCAGCTTCTTCTTACTCTTCGGGAAGTTCTCCTATTTGGAGGGAATGGACTATGTGTCATGCCCAAGTTGGAGCCAGGGGCTCAGCAACGAGGATCAGCAGCACCTCCTCGTTCACGGGAGCGCATGCCTCAACCACAAAGATTGGTAGTTTAGCAGGAGCGTGCAGCTCACAGATTGAAGGGGAGTTGTTCCCACCAAGCTCTCTACTAGGAGAGGCTTGCCAGAGTCCAGTTTCCTCCTCTTTCTGGCCATTCTTGCTGGGGATACGGAGGGTTGAATCAGATGGAGAACAAAAGTCCCTGGTTCCACAGGGAGTTTTTGCGCAGCGCACTTTGACAGATGATCAGCAATGCTGTTTTCCGCACGTGGCACGTGCTCTATTTGCAATCCGTTAAAGTGCTCCTCCAACTTTCTCACTTCCTTGACGTATGCCTCCATCAATGGGCTTTGATAATTCTTGTTTACTTGCCTCACCACAAGTTGTGAATCTCCACGGATGATCAACTTCTTGATTCCCAGTTCTGTTGCAATCCTGAGCCCGGCAAGGAGCCCTTCATATTCTGCAGTATTGTTGGTAGCCTTCTCGTGGGGGAAATGCATTTGAATAGCGTACTTGAGGTGCTCCCCAGTGGGAGCAATGAGAAGCATGCCAGCTCCTACACCTGTAGGGAGAAGGCACCATCAAAGTACATGATCCATTCTTGGGGCACTTCCTTGCCGGGGATAACTGTCTCCAGTACTTCTTCGTCAGGGGTAGGTGTCCACTCCGCAATGAACTCTGCTAGTGCTCTTCTCTGAATAGTTGGCGTGCTCTCAAACTTCAAACCAAAGCTGGATAACTCCAAAGCCCATTCCACTATTTTGCCAGTGGCCTCGGGGTTTCTGAGTTTGCGTTGCAAAGGGAAACGGGTGACTACCGTGATCTCGTGGGCTTGGAAGTAGTGGTGTAGTTTCCTTGAGGCCATGATGAGGCCAAGATCAACTTTTGCACGCCAGAGTACCTCGACCTAGCCCCCTACAGCAGGGAGCTGACAAAGTACACTGGCCGCTACACCACCTTCTTCCTTGCCGCGACCTTGGAACTGTCACCGTTGCTCTGTTCTTCCTTGTTTTGATTTACATCTGACCTTGCCGCGATGTGTTCGCTTTCGTAACACCCCAAAATTACCCCTTTGGATTTTTAAAAATTTAAATGGTTTTTATTTGGATGACTTTTTGGTTTTGTTATTTTATCTGAAATATCAGAAGCATTTCTTATGTTAGAAGAATTTCTGTGGCATTTAAAAAATATTCCAAGGATTTGGTCACTTCACTCTTGTCAAAATACTTCTAACTCTTCCCAAAAATTTATCCTGTAACTCTAAATTTCTCTCCTAGTCTTCCTCACTTGCTAGGACAGTGTCCAACATCTCTTTTCTCCACAAAAAATATTTTTCTCATATTTAATAAATTCCCAAGGTGGAATTTATATTTATCAAGGTTTCTTTGGTTTACAAAGGAACCACATTCTAGGTGACTCCTCTGCATCCACAAATATTACCCCAGCAACTAGACAGTACCCACAACCCATTTCACCAAAAACATGGGGTCCACAGTTCAAAATTTGGAAACTTCAGGCAATTCAAATTGGGAACAGATTCACATTTCATGGTCAAAACCCAATTTTCCTTGCTCCAACAATTCTGAAATTTGGCCAGACACTCTCTTATGCATCAACACATCACCACAAAAATTCTTAGAAATTTCTAAAATGCCTAGAGCTCTCTGGAATTTCATCAAACACCTGGTGTGCACTGTTCATCGCTGTAAAAATGTTTAGTAATTTCAGAAACGGACAGAAGTTCAGAGAGGGAGAGAGCTCGACGCCGTGCACTGCACTCCATCGCATCCTCTCCTCGTCCACGCCTCTTCTCCTCATTAATGGGTCGCCGGGTCACCTCTAGTCGGCCGCTCGACGACGCCAGCACAGTGGCTAGCCGGTGCACCTGCCACCGCCCTCGGCAGCGGCGGCCGAGCGGATCAACTCGCCGACCAACGCCTTCACTCCCCTACTGCTCCCCTGCCTACCTCCTCTCCACGCGGCGCGTATTCTATGGCGTTTACCCACCGCCCAAGCCACCGCGCGCCCGTCTGGCAGTCGCCGAAAACGGACACTGCCGCCACACCCGTGCGGACACCTCACCATGGATAAGGCCACAGAGCTCGGGACTCGTCGCGCTGGCGCTTCTAGAGGTTCACTCGACCTCATCCACTCCACGCTGACCTAGCCCGCCGTCCAAACCTATCTCGTCGGCCGGAAAAACTCCGACGTGATCCACTCCACCTCTGACCACATCGAACCGCCTATAAAAGGCTACCCCGAGCCCCGTTCTTCATCCACAGCACTCCACCACCTTCTCAATCGATCTCCCGCACACCACCTCGACCTCAGGGAGGTCTTCTTCCCCGGCTCCGACCACCGATCCGCCGCCACCCTTCCCGATCAGCACGACGCCATTACTCCACCTCCACCTCCAAAACTCCACCAGTAGCCTCTCAACACATCCACTAGTCGATCCCACACTCCAATTTGACGCAAGGAGCCCTCTCCGGTGAGTCCTACAACCACCCGACGCCGCCGTTCGCCGGAGACGACCTCGCCGTCGTTCTGGTGTTCGCCGACGACCACCACCACCACCAACCGATGCGGGGTGCCACCCCGAACACGCCCCGACCGTCGCCGCCTTCTGAAACGCCAGCGATCACCGCCGGTGACCACCGCATCTCCTCTGTACACACGCGCGTAGAGCGCGTTTGAATTTCAAACCTGACGGGTGGGGCCCACCCGTCAGTATTCTCTTATTTTCTGTTATTTTCGAAAGCGTCTTTTGCCTCTTTACGCTTTCCCTACTGGGAAGCGTATTTCTATCCGAGGCGCTTTCAATTATTATCACAGGGACCCGCTGGCAGTTATTTTATTTACAGAGAGGTCCCTGGTTTTAAATCCTTAATAACTTTTAAACCACAGATCTTTTTCAGTTGATTCTTTTTCTGAAATTCTTGTTTTTCACTCTAGTTTATTTTAGTATTTATTTAAAAATATTTCAAGACAAATTTTTGTACTGTTGCAAAAAAGTTGAATTCGGATGTTTTATTTCCAGAAAACAAAGAGGGGGACTATATCGGGAATTTGGAAAAACCTCTTGCTGATTACTTTGGTCAAGGCAAGCATTATTGAACTTGGGTTATAATGAATTGCCTACATGGTTGCATCGTAGTGTTTTGCACCGTATAGTAGTAATAGTAGGAGCATGCATCGGTCACGTCAATTTGAGCACTATTGCATGAACCCTGTTGCATGTCATGTGAGCACTATTGCATTCACCAGGATATTTTGCTAACTTGTGGATATGGTAAGAATCCTGGAGTGTACCTCCTGCCCTAGACGTGCCGATGGGCACGGGCTGTGTTATGACACGACGGTGTCATTGTGGCATGTGAGACATGCCAGTCTTAATAACAACACCTCCTAAGTCGACCTAGATTGAGTCTTGTTCCATTTAGCCTAACTAAACACCGTGTTGCCACTTGTCTTCCCACAAGGGGAGTGCGATCTAGTAAGTTGTTAACCCTTTCCGTGTACACACCACTTAGAGAGGCCACGATGAGGGTTCCATGGCCATGGGCTAATGCCAGTCATCGGGTCAGGGGGCATGAGTGTATCCGGCTGGGCCGAGAGTGGGGCACCCCTTGTAATCCGCATGTATTAATAGTGATCCCATGCTATTCGAGACGATGGTCTCCCCGACTTAGAGCTTTTCTTGAAAGATGCTTGGGTGTTTCCTGGCATCCGGAAAGTTATTCTGGTGTGTACTGGTCAGGTGTGTTTCCAACCCAGAGACCGCAATGGAAATTAGTCAATGTCTAGATATTGGCTACAAAAATTCCATACACGTGGGTAAAGAGTACACCCTCTGCAGAGTTACATCTATTCGAATAGCCGTGTCCACGGTGAAGGGCACAGTTGGGAAGGGTCAAGTATCGGTCCCGGTGTCGGTCTTTGGAGGAAAATAATTAAATTGAGCTTGATTCATCTTGCAGGATAATTATGGTCACCACCAAGCTGTCATGAATATTATTGTTGTGGTGGAACCCATTTCTCTTATTCAACTGTACTGAGTGTCACTTGGGATGGCTAGACTACCCGGATACTCAGTTTTATTTTCAAGACCTCTCGTGGCGTCGCTTGAGTTCTCGGGCGGTCCTGTCTCGCTCGACTCTCTTTTAGACACCTGTTTGGCATTTATTTTTAAGACCTTGCGAGGCGTCGCTTTTAGACAACCGTTTGGCATTTCTTTTCAAGACCTTACGAGGCGTCGCTTTCAGACACCCGTTTGGCGTTTTTCTTGTAATTTCTCGGGCGGTCTAACGCCCGATGTTCCACTTTAAGTTCTTGGTCGTTACTACTGTTATATGATTACTTTATCCACACCAAGTTAACATTATCATGCCATGATTTAATTATGGTCAGCATGTGCATTTAACATAGCCCATCATGAGCATTTGCATCTGTTATATCTTTTGTTCATAATGTTTGTGAGTACATTCCAACGTACTCACAGGCTTGTCCCTGGCTAGTGTCTTGGCCAGACCTGGAGGAGAACGAGCTTGCAGAGGAAGATTGCACTAGGGAGCCCGCCGCATAGAGGTGTTCCCAGCCAGTCACCCGTGGGCATGGAGTCTACCACGTGTATCATCCACTAGTGCTTCCGCTACACAAATAAAATAGTCAAGCCTCACCCTGATGCTTGGCTTACTTTATTGTATCGGTGCTATATCACCGTCATTCATTGTCATATTCCACCGCCACCTATTTTACGAGTTTGTAACAGATTGTAGAGTGCTCTGGCACAACCCGATGTAATATTATGTTTGTACTGGTTATCTATATCAAGGAAGTCCACCAGCAGTCCTGATCTTGGGGCTGGTGAGACTTTGGGCTATTCTGTGATTTATTATGGAAGTGAGCCTGACAAACCTTGGTATCAGAGCCAGGCTAACTGTAGGAAGCCCTAGGTGCGTTCGCTAGTAATAGGATCAGTCCTAACATTTTTAGCATGCATGTTGTGCATTGTAACAAATTTTCCTTAGTCATCATATACCTATGATATGACTATTTGGATTTTTGTCTACTGTTGTAGATGTCTGGCGGCAGCTGTCCGACCCAGATTTTTGCCAACGAGCCTGCGGGATTTTCCCGTCTCCTCATCATCATCGCTAGAGTCACGGTGAGATCACCAAGCCGTCCGGAGTACACCATCTTCCCCGACAGGATCACGGACACCCTGACCATGTACCAGGCTTCGGTATATATTCGGGGTGAATCCGCCGAGCCCCACCGCAACTACCGCTTTGTTGGGAGAGTCATGCCTACTGAGAGGCTTGCTATCCAGATGGCCGCTCGCGAAGCCATCGCTCGTTTTAGGGACATCCTTCCAGTCATGCAGACACGTCCCTATTACTACCTTCCATGCCATGTTCCTTACAGAAGTCACTATGTTTTCTCGTGCACCATGGATGAAAGGGATGAGGAAATTGAACCCCTGGTTCAATATATGATGGCTCTGGAGTCAGTCTTCACCTCACTGCTGGATGACTATCTTATTGTACGAATGGACTTGGCTCGTGCGAGAGTTCCTCGCAGGAGGGAGCTCCGTTCTCCGTCACCACGTGCCCCACGCATTCCGACTCCACCATATATCCCTTCTAATTATTCCGCATTTCGGTGCTCATCTCCGAGCAATGAAGCCAGTCGCTTGGTTGCACTCATTCCCGTTAGAGCGTCACCACCGACGAGCACAGTGCCACCGCGAGCGGGCGTGGCATCGACGGCTGCGCGACTGGAAACCATACATGAGGAGGATGAGGAGGTCGAATCTTCAGCACCTCATCTGGGACTCACACTCGACAGGGCCTATGACATCTCAGATACTCCATGATGGAAGCCAAGTATCTTGCCGGAAGGAATGCCAAACACACCCTTCTCTAGATTCAGCTTCAAGTTCATATTACGTAGATTTCCAAAGGTCTCTTCCAAGTCCTGAATGAGAGTCGATCTGTCCTTGGTTTTGACCACTATATCATCCATGTAGGCTTTGATATTTCTGTGCAGCTGGGTACAAAGCCAATCTGCACTGCTCTTGCAAAAGTAGACCCAACGCTCTTCAATCCAAAGGGCATCCGTACAAAACAGTACGTGCTGCATGGGGTTATGAATGCAGTCTTCTCCTCATCTTCCTTGGACATGAAAATCTGTTGGTATCCAAAGTAGGCATCCAGGAAAGAAAGCAGATCACACCCAGAGGTGGAATCCACAATCTAGTAGATGCGTGGCAAGGGGAATGGGTCCTTCGGGCATGCTTTGTTCAGATCTATGAAATCTATGCAAAGCCTCCATTTCCCATTCGCCTTGCGCACCACCACTGGATTTGCTAACCACGTTGGATGCAATACTCCTATTACTAGACCAGCTGCCTCAAGTTTCTTGATCTCTTTAGCAATAAACTTTTGCCACTCCAAAGCTTGCTTTCGGACCTTCTGCTTGACGGGCCGGGCATGTGGGCAGACAGCAAGGTGGTGCTCGATTACCTACCTAGGAACACCGGGGATGTCAGATGGTTGCCAGGCAAACACATCGACATTCCCCGCAGGAAGGCAACGAGCGCGCTTTCCTATTTGTCATTGAGGGTGGCACTGATAGTAAACATACCATCAGCACCAGCCAGCCCTGCCGGGACCTTCTTCACAGCGGGTGCAGCAGCCTTGTATCTCTTGCTATTGGAGCTCTCCGGCAAGTCATCAACAGGCGCAGCGCACTCCGAAGAGGTGCGCTTCCCCGATTCCTTGCTGGCATCATTGCTAGCTTTCTTCTTTTTCTTGCTTTCTTTGGCGGGAGCAGTAGTTTCCGTGGCCTCTGTAGCGACTGCTTCCCGGTACATCTTGTCCACGCATATGATTGCGTCTTTCTTCTCTGATGGAATAGAAATGACGCCCATTGGCCCTGGCATCTTCAGTGTGTCGTAGGTATAGTGGGATGCCGCCATGAATTTTGCTAGGGCTGGGCGACCAAGGATTCCATTGTATGGCAGGGGCAGGTCAAAATCATCAAACACGATCTTCTCAGTCCGGTAGTTTAGCTCCCCCCCCCCCCGAATGTCACCGGTAGTGTGATCTTCCCCTTATGACGACTCCTGTCGGGGTTGATCCCTTGGAACATACCAGTAACCTTGAGCTCTTCATCTGCTATCTGGAGTTTGCTGATAACCTTGGGAGAAATCAGATTCAACTCGGCCCCGCCGTCAACCAACATCTTTGTGACCTTGAGGTTGCGGATCGTTGATGAGACCAACAATGGCAAACACCCTACCGCGGAGGTGCGGTATCAAAGATGATGGGTGTGCGGGGCTCCTTGAGCGGCTTCCGAGAATCTGTCGCTGGCTCCACGGCATTGACCTCACATGCCCACTGTTTAAGTCGACGGTGAGAGGAGTGCAAGGATGCACCCCCGTCAATGCATAGGGCGTCAGTGGCTTTCTGGAACTCCTGCTCGCGGGTTTCCTCTTCATCTCCTTCATCACGCTCGTCATCGCAATCCTTCTTCTCGCGGCCTCTGGCGGGTTTCCCTTGGTACTGAGGAGCCTTGCCGGGGCGACCTGCTCTGCCGCCTCGGCCCTTCCCGCCAACGCCATCTTGGTCTTTCTCCGTGTCGCGCTTCTCGTACTCAGCCCTCTACTTCTTGACGAGTTGCTCAACCCGATGACACTCCTGAAGGTCGTGGCTCTTGGTCCGATGGATCTTGCAGTATGTCCCGTCACCCTTCCCAGCCTTCTCGGCAGCCGCGGCTTCCCGGCAGTCAGTGCATGCGGCAACTTCCTTGCTGGGAGCCTCGGTCTTGGCCTTCTTGCCGGTACTAGGTGTGCTCGATCCTTCAACGGTCATCACTGCTTTATCCTTGCGCTTATTGTTGCGTTTTTTGTTCTTCTTCTTCTGATTGGTGGCATCATCGTCGTCCTCTGAGTCAACATCGACGCCATCCTCTTCACCAAGGAGTCGCCTCCCCTCCTCTACTCGGGCACACTTATCAACCAGAGTGTATAGCTCATTCACAGTCTTGGGCAACCGGACGTTCATTTTGGCACGTATCCTGCGGTTGCGCATGTTGGACTGGAATGCAGCTATCACAGCTGCCGGGTGGATGTCTGGGATGTTCCTGTGCACCCGGCTGAACCTCTGCATGTACTTCCGCAAACTTTCTCCTTCCTTCTGCGGGAGGAGATGCAAGTCGCTGGGCCACCCTGGTTCTTGATGGCCGCCTGTGAAGGCGCCAACAAACTCATGGCACAGGTCAGCCCAGGTCGAGATGGAGTTCTCTGGCAAGTGCATCAGCCTTGACCTCGCATTTGTCTTGAGTGCGAAAGGGAAGTAGTTGGTGAATACCTTCTCGTCTTTTCCCTCGGTAGCTTGAACAGCGATGGTGTAGATGATCAAGAACTCTGCGGGGTTCAATCTTCCATCGTACTTTTTTGGTATCTCTGGCTTGAACGTGCGAGCAGATGGCCAACGGACTTCCCACAACTCGCTGGTGAAGGTAGGGCACCCAACCTCGAAAGGCAGGTACCCGCCTCCACCGGGCATGGGCTCATCGACGTCGGGGCCGTTGCACCCATCAGACTGGCGGCGGGTTTCAAGGCGTCATTCGATGGTGACGCATGCGTCTTCCCTCCGCCTGTCTTCCAGGACTCGTCGCTGGTCTCGATGCGCCCGAGGGTCGGATGAAGCCATCGATGCGTCGTCGGGTTCTTGGTCACGTGGCTCTGGCCGCAGCCCCTGCGCTGGCTGCCGCGGAGAAGATTGCACCGTGGGGGTGGCCCCTTTGGTATGGCCAGCAGCTCGGGTTGTTGTCATCGCCTGTGGAGGCCGTGACAGGCCCGCTCGCTGTGATCCTCCCGCCTCGGCGAATCCAATCAAGCTCTGAATGGTGGCTCTCCACTCATCCATCTGATCGGCCGCTGGCGGAAATCTCAATAGGAGTTGGGCCCGCGCCATGGCCTCTGAAGCAGTGCTCGGCATGGACAATGATGTAGATCGTAACGTCGCATGGCTTCTTACGGTGCCAGTAGTGGCAGCGCTGTGCTCTCGTCAGCGTGAGCCAGTCGCCAGGGTGGCGTGGTGACGAGGCAGATGCGCTTGGGGATTAGTGGCTCCGTTCGGCGCATCGGCTCGGCCAGCTCGTCCCGAGGGTGGCGTGTGCCCTACGGCCGCACCCACAGTGGGGGGCAGCCAAAGGGTTGCGGTTCGCCCCAGAGCGAGCGCCATCGCTGTGGCTTCGTCCTTCGGTGGGGTGGAGAGGCGGAGACGGAATAATCTCTCCACCAACACCCTGTGGAGCGTGGCCGTTGGGATGCCGTTGGTGCTGTCCTTCTCCGGTGCCTCCTGCTCCCATTTTGGCCGCAGGGGGAGTGGTGACAACGCCGCCTGCGCCGGCCATGTCCCCCGCAGCATCCATGTCCCCGTGTGTCCCCGCAGCTCCCACGGCATCGGTGGCCACGTGCGATGGAGCCTTCGAGGTGGACGGGTGAGCTGCAGCACCGGACTTCTTCTTGGGCGCCATGGATGATGAAGCCGTTGATGAAGAAAACGATGATGAAGATGACGCGCTGCTTCGGAGGCCATGGCGCAAGCGCTTCCCCCTACCTGGTGCGCCAAAGATGTCATGGGAAAACACGGCCACCTATGGGGCCATCGGCCCCTTGTGGTTTGGCAGGGGGGAGGGCACATTGCACAAATAGCAGAGGGCGCAGAGCAGCGCAACAGCGATCACACGGGCAGTTTTTACCTAGGTTCGGGACACCGCGAGGCGTAAAACCCTACTCCTGCTTTGGTGGATTGATGAGAGGACCATGGTGGAGGCGCAGCACTCTAGCCCGGCAAGGTCGCCTCAGGACGAGAGTTGCTACGTGCGTATGAGTGTATAAGGGTCTGAATCCTTTCTAAGATTGCCATGGCCCTCCTTTTATAGAGCAAGGGGTCACCACAATGGCAAATCAGTCATTGCGTACTGATTAGATAGCAAACAGTGCTATCATACCTAACTCTGCAGACAGGACAAGGTGCATTAAATGCACCACTTAGTGTCACATCGTAGCATGGCCTGCCGTTCAGCCACCTTCTCGCCTGTCTGCGTGACACATCCCAGGATGGGTGTCATTTGGAGGTGTTTTCTTTCGGAAATGGCTTCCACGTGCCAAATAACAGCCACTTAGTCACTTGGGGGCTCGACACCGCACCGATCGATGACTTGTGTTGCTGTGAGGTGGAGCGGTGGAGCCTTGGCGGGGTAACCCGCCCTCAACGTCTCCGGCAAGCCTGCCGGGGCAGTCTTGAGATTTGTCTTCGGGGCAACCTCGACCTTGCCAGGCTCGCCTGCCCGGCAAGGGAGGTTTTTCCTTAGTGGTATCTTGCTCCTTTGGTTGGCCATGGTCTTCTTCATCCGCCCTTTGATTCCTCAAAGAGCTTATCTCTTCTGCTTAGCCTTGTCTTGGATGCTGCAACCGTGCTCTTGAGCCTGTGTACAGTCTGGGCAACATATGCCTGAGACTTGCCTGCCTGCGGCCCACGGCGTGGCTCCATCGACGGCCTGGTACGGCCCACCTTTAGCATACACAGGACAAGACCCTCGCAAGGAGCCAAGCCTCATGAGGCGAATGACACCAAGACCTCCGAAGGGAGCAGGCTCCCTAGGCAGGCTCCTGAGGAGCGGAGATTCCTTTGCAAGCGCCCACCTCATGAGGTTTGGGTGATGCAAGCCATGACGACCAAGGCCAGGCGGGCACCAGCGGGAGCAGAGCGGCAGGTTTCCTCTTTGGTGCTAAAGAGGCAAGCCTAGGCACGGAGTCCCGAGGAATCAGCCAAAGGTTTCCATTCCCGTGCAACGAGACCAAGACCGCCAGGATGGCAGGACGGATATCATCGCCAAGCCCACCACGGCGTCACGAGTAGAGGCTTTGCAGGCGAAGACCACCTTTTGTCAGGATAAGATGTACTACTTGTCCCCCTTCAAACTCGGCCACTGTGGGATCCCTTCCCCCCTTTGTTTTGGAGGAAGAGGACCAAGGCCACTATAAATATAGCTTAGCCACCACCGTAGGAGGGGATCCGGAACCTGGACCCTCACTAGCTCACACCTCCAGAAGAACAGACCTCCTGAGGTTGTTCTTCCTCTGTACTAGTTCATCCTCGGCCCCTCGCGAGGATAATCCACCCAAAGCAGGAGTAGGGTCTTACACCGCAAGGTGGCTTGAACCTGGGTAAACTACTGTGTCTCTTTCCTTCCCCGTTCATCAAGCTAGGCCGTGAGAGCGACAAATTGGTTGGCCAGAGAGGTTGAGCTCTTCGCACACGCCCCAGAGTTCGAATCTTTCTTGGGTCTGCGGAGCCATAAATCCGACATTTGGCGCGCCAGGTAGGGGCATGTCGAAGGATTGCCTCCGAGCCAGTCGCTCTCCGCCCTTGCCGCTTGGTTCCCATGGCAGGCGTCGCTCCACTCGCCGGGCCGCCGGGCGCGTTTAGGGCATCGTGGGGCTCCGAGCTTTCTCCCCCGCCTTGCGGCGGGTGCAATGGCCGCCGAAGTTCAGGCCGGAGTTGCCGCCACGATATGATGGCGTGGCGGACCCCGCGGAGTTCCTCCATGTTTATGCGAAAGCCATCTGGGCGGCCGACGGCGACGACAAGGTCATGGCAAATTGGCTCCCTATGGCTCTTACGGGTGTACCGCGCGCCTGGCTCCTCAACCTGCCGGAATCCTCGATGGCCTCCTGGGAAGAGCTGCGTGGCCTCTTCATCGTGTGCTTCGCGGCGCTGGCGCCCCACGCCGTCGCGGCCATCCTCCGCGGGTCGCAAGCGCCGGCCTTAGACCGGCACGTCAAGCAGTTCTTTCGCCAGGTGGGGGCCGCCCAGTCGCGGCGAGGGGCCCCTCCGGGCTAGGCGGCACCCAAGGCCGACCTCACCTTTGACTCCAGGGACCACCCCAAGACCACGGCCGGCGCCGGCGCGCTTCCTATGCTTTGCACCCCCACTATCTGCAACGTAGCGATCACCAGGACCCACATCGACGGCGGCGCCGGCCTCAACGTCCTCTCCGTGGAGGCATTCGTCCTGCTTCATGTGCCTCACGGCCGGCTCCTCCCCACCAAGCCCTTCTCTGGGGTCGTCGACGGCTCCACCTGTCCTCTGGGGCAGATCCGCCTCCCCGTCACCTTCGATATGCGCAGCAACTACCGCACTGAGCTCATCGACTTCGACTTCACCCGCATTGGGCTCCCATACAACGCCATTCTTGGATACCCGGCCCTCGCCAAGTTCATGGCGGCAACTCACCCCGGCTACAACATCATGAAGATGCCGGGAAGCAGCAGTGTCCTCACCGTGGCAGGGGACACCAGGGACGCGCTCGCGGCCCTCAAGCTCGCTTTCAAGGCCGCGCCGGCCACGTGGCCTAGCGCGGGGGGCGCTCCGGAGGGCCCGGGGGCTGCGCCAGCGAAGAAGAAGCCATTGTTTTCTCAAGATCGGGCCGAGACGAAGCAGGTGCCGGTCGACGAGGACGGGGGATCAGGCCCTACCTTCACCATAGGCACCGGCCTCGCCCCGGACCAAGAAGAAGCGCTGGTCAGCTTCCTCCGCGCGAACAAGGACATGTTTGCGTGGGAGGCGACGGACCTGGTCGGCGTTCCCCTCGGGGTGATGGAGCACCACCTGATGGTGTGCCCCAACGCATGCCCCGTAAAGTAGAAGGCATGGAGGCAAGCCCCGGAAAAGCAGTCGTTCATCGTCGAGGAGACCCGCAAGGTGCAAGAAGCCGGCGTTATTCGGGAGGTGCGGCATCCGGATTGGCTGGAGAACCCGGTTATCGTCCCCAAGAAGGGTGGGAAGGAGCTCATGTGCGTCGATTTTACAAGCCTCAACAAAGCTTGTCCTCAAGACCCCTTCCCTCTCCCGCGCATCGACCAGATCATCGACTCCACCCCCGAGTGCGATTTGTTGTGCTTCCTAGATGCCTTCTCAGGCTATCACCAAATCAAGGTGGCGGTGCAAGACGTCGAGAAGATGACTTTCCTGACCCCGTGCGGGGTGTACTGCTACACCTGCATGCCGTTTGGGTTGCGCAATGCCAGAGCGACCTTCCAGCGACTGATGCACATCGCTTTGGGCCAGCAGCTCAGGAGGAACGCCAAGGCATACATCGACGACATAGTGGTCAAATCTCGAGAGGCGAGAACCCTTGTCGAAGATCTGGAGGAGACGTTTGCGAGCCTGCGCAAGGTAAACTTGCGGCTCAACCCGGAGAAGTGCGTGTTCGGCATCCCGTCCGGCAAGCTGCTGGGTTTCCTGGTGTCGCACAGAGGGATCGAGGCCAACCTAGAGAAGATCAAGGAGATAGAGAGGATGAGCCCGCCACAAACCCTCAAAGAGATGCAGAAGCTGGCGGGCTGCATAACCTCACTGGGGCGCTTCATCTCCAAGCTAGGCGAGCGCGCCCTCCCATTCTTCAAGCTGATGAAAAAGAAGGGCCCGTTCGAGTGGACCCCGGAGGCCGATGCGGCCTTCCAATACCTCAAGAGGTACCTCACCAGCCCGCCGATGATGGTAGCGCCTCGCCCTCTTGAACCCCTGGTACTTTACCTGGCCGCCACGCCTCACTCAGCCAGCGCGTCGCTCGTGGCGGTCCGGGAAGAGCGTGCGGTTGAGGGTGCGCGGCGCAGTGCCCCACGCCCGACCGAGGCGCCACGGTGTCGGGACGGCGCTCCTGAGGCCTCACACACCCCACCAGGCGGCGGGGCTCCCGCGGATGTCGCTCCTAAGGTCATGGTTGCCCCGCCGAACGACCAAGCTTCTGAGGCTCCCACACTTCAGGAGGCACGGGACCCCACCAATGCCTCCTCCCTCATCGAGCATCCCGTGTAATTCGTCAGCACGGTGCTGCGTGACACGCGGGCGTGTTACCCCATGCCGCAGAAGCTCCTGCTCGCACTCCTCGTTGCCTCCAGGAAACTGCGTCACTACTTCCAGGGCCACCCCATCAAGGTTGTTTCAGCCTACCCCTTGGAAAGGATGCTCCGAAGCCCCAACGCCGTGGGAAGGGTCGCCGAATGGAACATCGAGCTACAGGCGTTCCAGCTGGAGTTCAGCACCACCAGAGTCATCAAGGGTACGTCCCTCACTGACTTTGTGGCGGAACGGACTGACGCCCCTGGCCGAGAACCATTCTCTCGCGCCCGGAGATGAGGCACCAGATGGTTGGGTCATGTACTTCGACGGTGCGTTTCCATGCCAAGGCGCAGGGGCTGGAGCCATGCTCATCTCGCCCACCCAGGACAAGCTCTACTACGCCGTGCAGCTCACTTTCTAGCATGGCGAGAAGGTCTCCAACAATATCGCTGAGTACGTGGGCCTGATCGCCGGCCTCAAGGCCACAGCAGCTCTGGGGGTCAGGCGCCTCACCATCAGGGGCGACTCCCAGCTCCTCGTCAACTTCTCCAACAAGGTGTACAAGCCAAAGGACGAGCACATGGAGGCATACCTTGAGGAGGTACGCAAAATTGAGAAACGATTCTTAGGCTTGGAATTGCAGCACGTGCCGTGCGGCACGAACAAGGAGGCGGACGACATCGCCAAGAGGGCATCCCAGCGCCAACCTCATGAGCCTGGCATCTTTGAGGGGCGGCTCTTCCAGCCGTTAGCAGCTCCCCCCGCTGCTTGACCAGCGTCGCCTCGGGAGGAGCTGCCCCCGGCACCCCCCTCGGGTGCCCCAGCCTGTGGCCCGACCTCGGGAGCCCGCCTGCTTCTCGCGCTCAAGCCTCAGGAGGGTTGCTGGACAGAGGAATTCAAGGCATACCTGCTCCGGGGTGCCTTGCCAGAGACGGAGGAAGACACGGAGCGTGTGGCCCGCCAGGCCACCGCGTACTGCATCCAGGATGGTGAGCTCTACCGAAGGCACCCGAACGACGTTTCTCTACGATGCATCTCCAGGGAGCAGGGGTGCAAGCTGCTGACCGACATACATGGCGGGGACTGTGGGCACCACTCCTCATCGTGCACCCTCGTGGGCAAGGCGTTCCGCAGCAGATTCTATTGGCCCAGGACGCTCAATGATCCCACTGAGTTGGTAAGATCTTGTGAGGCCTGTCAATTCCATGCCAAGCAGATCCACCAGCCCGCTCAGGGCCTCCAGACCATCCCGCTCTCGTGGCCGTTCGCGGTCTGGGGGTTGGACATCCTGGGCCCGTTCCCTCGAGTGCCCGGGGGCTACCGCTACCTCTACGTCACTATCGACAAGTTCACCAAGTGGGCGGAGGTGGAAGCCGTCTGTACCATCCCAGCTGGTTCGGCCGTCAAGTTCATCAAGGGCCTCGCAAGCCGTTTTGGGGTTCCCAACCGCATCATCACAGACAATGGCGCTCAGTTCACGAGGAACCTTTTCAAAACATATTGTGCTAACCTTGGAATGCCGATATGTTATGCTTCGGTGGCACACCCGCGGAGCAATGGCCAGGCCGAGCGCGCCAACGCGGAGGTCCTGAGAGGCCTCAAGGCGAGGAGTTTCAAGAAGAAGCTCGAGGCCTGCGGCACAGTCTGGCTCGATGAGCTCCTGTCCGTGTTGTGGTCCATCTGCACCACCATGACCAAGCCCACGGGCGAGACTCCGTTCTTCCTCGTCTACGGAGGTGAGGCGGTCCTCCCTCACGAGGTCAAGCATCGCTCCCCGTGGGTCTTAGCGTTCGACGAGGTGCACCAGGACGCCTCGCGGGGGATGGACCTCGTGCTGGGGGAGGTGCACCGCCCCCAAGCCTCGCTCCGTGCAGCGAGGTACCAGCAGGCGCTGCGGCGGTACCACTGTCGTAGCGTCTGCTCCAAGACCCTCGAGGTGGGTGACCTCGTCCTAAGGCGGGTGCTCTCCAGGGAGGGGCTTCACAAGCTCTCGCCCATGTGGGAGGGCCCGTACAGGATCGCCCGTGTCTCCAGGCCTGGCACCGCGCGCCTGGAGACGCAGGACGGGGTCCCCATCCAGAATGTCTGGAACATCCAGCATCTCCGGAAGTTCTATCCATGATCAAGGTCTCTGCTCGTGACACTCTCACGTAATAATGAGTTGGGGCTGTACACGCCCTGGAGTCTCCTGAGCGCCGCCCCTGGGCCTCACGGGGTCTCCCACCCACGTCCTAGTGGAGGCCCCATGCTCCGCGCTAGTGGGAAGACAAGAAGACTAGTGTAGGTGCCGGACGCGGCTGTTGTTTTGCTTGCTTTCTGTAGCTGGTTTGCAACTTCTTGAAATGAAATTTGAAGTCTTTCGCGTCTCCTTTTGAGTGTTGGGAAATTTCTTCTCCTTGCGTTATTTGCTCTTTCAGGCCTTGCCTCAAGTGGAGTGGCAGTTGCCCGTCGCTCCTCCTCGCGTGTCCTGCGCGCGGGGGCTGGGCAGGTGTGTGCGCTCGGGCCCGCCCGCGAACACACCTCGCCAAAGCCTCTGTACCCTGGCCTTTTGGTGTCTTCGTCCTCGCATGATGCTCTCAAATGAGCTCGCGGGCATGGCGCCTCCGGAGTTTTCTTAATCCGACGGCTGCAGGGTGCCTCCTGAGGCTCAGCGACTTCCGAGTCACCTCGCGGCAAGCCATACTCTTGCGGCAGGGGAGTGCACCACAAGAACACCAAGCTAAGTCGCCCCAACCACAATCAACAGCAACGTGGGTATCGCAATGCAACATAAAAATGATAACATAACGGCGCAAGCGCCATAGTTCATTACATGCCCTGGCAGGGCCTTCTACTTCTTTTTGCAGGAGGAAGAAAGAAACAAAAGCAAGCCGCGCAACTACAATAGCTCCGGAGGCCCGGCTCCAATAGCGCTCGGGCTCATTCGGAGTCCTCCTCCTGCTTCACCGGGGAATGGCGGCCATGCGGCTCGTCTCCCTCCCCAGTCCGAGCCCGGCGACGCAGCGGCTCGTCATAGTCACCGTCGCTGGTGCTCTCCCCGAAGGAGGAGCCGCCGCTGCTGGAGGCGGCACGACCGTCGTCAACGGCAAGCTCACCACCAGCGATGGCGCCACCCCTTCGGCCGTCGTCGTCATCACTGTCTCTTTCCGGGCAGCACCCCGCACGCCGGCCGTCTTCCCCAAACACCCTCACATAGAGGGTCGCGACGCCGTCGTACCTGAAGTGGAGGGTGCACCTCCCGTGCAAGCCCCGCGAGCGGGCGAACGGCTGCCACCCGCGGTTCAGGCACACGTTGCTGGTGGTGGTGACCTCGACCTCCACCCATGAGGCCTTGCTGTAGCAGCCGTCAGCCTGCAGCCAGAGACCGCCGGGCCCCCCGGCCAGCAGCGCGCCCACGAAAAAGTGCGGAAGCTGGAACCAGATGCTCGCAGGCATCTCCGACCACACGATGAACTCCGGGACACCTCTGCTGAGTGGGAGCGCGGCCGTGGTGGACGGGTGATTGCCAAGCGCCTCCCTCCATTGCCAAGGTTGTCCCATCCACGGCAACTCCCACCGCAGGAGGAAGCACCGCCCCGGCTGCCCGAGGCGGCACCAGCCCTTGAAGGGGTGCGCCTGCACCCACGGGAAGCCACTGCCGGTGTCACGGCATGCTTGCGGGGGTGTCCACGGCCTCTCTTGGGCGGCGGTGAGTCTGGCCCCTCTTTGGGGGCTTTTCCCTTCTCCGCGGCGGAAAATCTTCTTACTGGCACCATGGACGCTTCGACAAGACGGTGGGGTGAATAGGAAGAAGGAGGAGCAAGCAGCGAGAAGACGGAGATGAGTAGGGGGCTCCGCCCCCTCTCCCATTTATAGCCGGAGGGAGGCCAACCGCCGGCCTCCCACGATTCCAAGTAATGATGGTTTTTTCTGCATGAAGCAGGCAGTCGTCAAGTCAAACGGTTGCCGAGGCAGCGTGGGGATGTGGAGACGCCCATGTCCCATCAAGCGCCACGCGTCGACTCGGTCCGCAGGCGATTGGGGACCGCGGCGCTTCGCCCTTGCCCTTTGGCTTCGCCTCGAAGCCAAGTCCGAGGGCGCCTTGGGCCCGGGGGCCACTGTCGGCCTGCGGCCTGTGGCCCACAGCCTCGAACCAGGGTACCCAGACTTTCCTGCCTGCGGCCCACGGCGTGGCTCCATCGACGGCCTGGTACGGCCCATCTTCAGCATCGATAGGACAAAACCCTCGCAAGGAGCCAAGCCTCGCGAGGCGGACGACACCAAGACCACCGGAGGGAGCAGCCTTCCCAGGTAGACTCCTGAGCAGCGAAGATTCCTATGCAAGCGCCCACCTCATGAGGTTTGGGTGACGCAAGCCGTGACGACCAAGGCCAGGCGGGCGCCAGCGGGCGCAGAGCGGCAGGTATCCTCTTTGGTGCTAAGGAGGCAAGTGCAGGCGCGGAGTCCCGAGGAATCAGCCAAAGGTTTCCTTTTCCGTGCAATGAGACCAAGATCGCCAGGACGACAGGACGGATGTCATCGCCGAGCCCACCATGGCGTCACGAGCAGAGGCTTTGTAGGCAAAGACCACCTTTCATCAAGATAAGATGTACTACTTGTCCCCCTTCAAACTTGGCCACTGTGGGATCCCTTCCCGCCTTCGTTTTGGAGGAAGAGGACCGAGGCCACTATAAATATAGCTTAGCCACCACCGTAGGTGGGGATCCGGAACCCGAACCCTCACTAGCTCACACCTCCACAAGAACAGACCTCCTGAGGTTGTTCTTCATCTGTACTAGTTCATCCTCAGCCCCTCACGAGGCTAATCCACCCAAAGCAGGAGTAGGGTCTTACACCGCAAGGTGGCCCGAACCTGGGTAAACTGTTGTGTCTCTTTCCTTCCCCATTCATCAAGCTAGGCCGTGAGAGTGACGATTGGTTGGCCAGAGAGGTTGAGCTCTTCGGACACGCCCCAGAGTTTGAAACTTTCTTGCATCTGCGGAGCCCTGAATCTGACAGGGTTTGTTGCACCGACATGGTGGTGGCTAGGGTTAGGAGACACCTCACACTTATATAGGCACAGCTGTGTGGAGAGACATGGGCTCGATCCATGTCTGAGTCCATGACAACCCACGATCCGACGTCTCAGATCATGGCCCAGCTGTTAGAAAACTCTCTGTTACTGACTGGCAAAAATAAGCGCGTAGGTGTGAGCTCAACTCGGCTATTCCCGCAACCTGCGGCGGATCGTGGTGAGGCGTGGCGTGGCGAGGCGGGCGGCGGAGGAGGAGTGGGCGAGGGCCTCTTCTCTTCTCAAGCTCCAATAGCATGTGGAAGAGAAACCCTTATAAGGAGGTCCAACTCCTCTCCAACTTCCGGGGTGGGACCAAACTTCCCACTACACCTAGTGCCAATAAACCCACATGGGCCCTTAGAGATTTTCAGAAATTGTTAGATGGGCCCTAGACCCACCCTAATATTTCAACAAGGGCCAGGACTAAAAAGATTATAAGTTAGTTTGGTATTGGTATACTTGTACTACCTGGTCGTCTGCAAGTTCGTATTATTGTTAAGGTTCTTTCAGTATGAACTTGCATTTCCTTCCAACCATCATGTCGAGGGTCGACGTGGATATAAAGCTGAATCATTTGTTTCAAAACGAATTTTTAGGCACCTGATTTTTATTTGATGGGTGGCATAAGCACCTGCCGTTCGAATTCCCAGTTCTCCAGTTTTTTTACATCTTCGAAGTACGCACGGGATCCATCCGGTTTGACAGGATGATAGTTGGATGCAGCACGTCGAAACTGGGTTATGGCATGCCAAGCCCAGCTGGAAATTGTTAAAAGAGAGGAGCGATGGATTTGGGCCTTCTAGAACAGTTAAGTGTCGCAAACTCGATCGCGTGAAGCACCTCCCATGGACTCAAAAAAGGCCTAGTTGGTTATTATTAGTTGAAATATGTAAAATATTCCATAATAAAAAGAAATATCTAAAATGCAATGGATTTAGTACGGTTTCACTGAAAACCATCCGATTTGCATGAAATTCGTCCGTGGAACCACAAGACGGCTGTCCATACAGAGCCTAACCATAGGGAACCAGCAGGTCCATGGCCATACGCAAGCAAGTCCATACACTTATTATCACGATGGAAAAATAATGCTAATGTCTGAGACACCTACGAAATTTTCAACGTAGTCAATAAACAAGAGAATTCTGCAAGTACAGACTGATTACTGGGATCCAGCATGTATACTGTTTTTTCAGGTCGAGCAAGTTTCAACTGGCGGTAGACTGCCTAGGCTTGGTTTTGTTTTTAACAGGCCCAGCCCATGACGACAATGGGGCACAAAGATCCAGCAGGTATCAACTGGCCTCTGGCCCGCCAACCTTAGTTATATTTTCTCTTAAAACATCCTCAGGCAGTTTTTTTACTAAAGAAAACACACAGCCCAGTTCTATTTTCCTCTTGAAATGCCATGTCCTACTTCCGTTTTCTAATCTCTACCTATAGTTTTACTAGTTCATATACATGTATTATTATATTGAAAATACGTAAAGTTCCCTTTTCATCTTTACATCCTTATTTTTTTTTTGTTGTTTCCTTCCCAGCGCTGATTTTTTTTACCACTGGTTTTCCCTAAAACCAACTCAATTGTCCCACGTATTATTAGCTTACAAAAATAATACAATATTTTTTGGGCAAATCAATAAGTTCTTAAAAAATAAATGTTAATCATTTCTGGATTAAAACAGTTCGGACTCCATCGAAATATGCAAAATTAGGTTGAACTTTTTGACCATGGTCCTAGGCAGAAAATGGGCTGTAATAAATTCCTTAAGAATTAGCAAATGGGCTACAAATTATTTAAAAAATAGCAAATGGGCTCGATTATGTCTACCACAGATTTGGAGGCTGACTTGTGGGCCTACTAAGTTCATTCGTACACAAGGTTTCTCAAAAAAAAAAAGAAACTTAGTCAAAAATCGACTCTACGAGCGTCGGACCGTTAGATGTCAATCCAACAGCAATCGTGCTTCTTCAGTCTCTGATCTTCCTGCTCCAGCCGCCCAAACCAGCGCCGGCGGTACCGCCTACTCCCGCCTGCCGTGGTCGGCTGTGCTGTTGATACGTCTCCATCGTATCTACTTTCCCAAACTCTTTTACCCTTGTTTTGGACTCTAATTTGCATGAT
The DNA here is from genome assembly GCA_011799875.1 of Thinopyrum elongatum. Lineage (NCBI taxonomy): Eukaryota > Viridiplantae > Streptophyta > Magnoliopsida > Poales > Poaceae > Thinopyrum > Thinopyrum elongatum. The sequence goes on along the minus strand of CM022302.1, from coordinate 219,316,555 downwards.
TGGAATGGAACTAACCCGGACTACCGCTGTTTTTAGCAGAATTGCCATGGTGTTATTTTTGTGCAGAAATGAAAGTTCTTAGAATGACCTGAAACTTCACGCAGAATATTTTTGGAATAAATAAAAAATATTGGCAAAAGAATGAACAGAGGGGGACCCACCAGCTGTCCACAATGGTGGAGGGCGCGCCCGCTGCCTTGCGGGTCCCTTGGACCTCCACCAACCTCAACTCCAACTCCATATATTCACGTTCGGGGAGAAAAACCCAGAGAGAATGATTCATCGCCTTTTACGATACGGAGCCGCCATAACCTCCTGTTCTTCATCGGGAGGCCAGATCTAGAGTCCGTTCGGGGCTCCGGAGAGGGGAAATCATCGCCATCATCATCACCAACCTTCCTCCATCACCAATTTCATGATGCTCACCATCGTGCATGAGTAATTCCATCGTAGGCTTGCTGGACGGTGATGGGTTGGATGAGATTTATCATGTAATCGAGTAAGTTTCGTTAGGGTTTGATCCCTAGTATCCACTATGTTCTAAGATTGATGTTGCCATGACTTTGCTATGCTTAATGCTTGTCACTAGGGCCTGAGTGCCATGATTTCATATCTGAACCTATTATTTTTTAATGAATATATTTGTATTCTTGATCCTATCTTGCAAGTTATAGTCACCTACTTCGTGTTATGATCCGGCAACCCTGGAGTGACAATAGTCGGGACACTTCCCGGCGATGACCGTAGTTTGAGGAGTTCATGTATTCACTAAGTGCTAATGCTTTGGTCCGGTTCTCTATTAAAAGGAGGCCGTAATATCCCTTAGTTTCCAATAGGACCCCGCTGCCATGGGAGGGTAGGACAAAAGATGTCTTGCAAGTTCTTTTCCATAAGCATGTATGACTATATACGGAATACATGCCTACATTATATTGATGAATTGGAGCTAGTTATGTGTCACCCTAGGTTATAACTGTTGCATGATGAATGCCATCCGACATAACTATCCATCATTGATCCATTGCCTACGAGCTTTTCACATATTGATCTTTGGTAAGTTACTTTTCCGTTGCCACTGTTACGATTGCTACAAAACTGCTACTGTTACTTTTGCCATCGTTACCATTACTTCCATACTACTTTGCTACTAAATGCTTTACTGCAGATATTAAGTATTTCAGGTGTGGTTGAATTGACAACTCAGCTGCTAATACTTGAGAATATTCTTTGGCTCCCCTTGTGTCGAATCAATAAATTTGGGTTGAATACTCTACCCTCGAAAACTGTTGCGATCCCCTATACTTGTGGGTTATCAAGACCTTTTTCTGGCGCCGTTGCCGGGGAGCATAGCTCTATTCTTTGAGTTACTTGGGACTTATATTTGTAGATCACTATGAGGAATTTGAAAGATGCCAAAACCAAGATATATCCCTCGACTACGAGGGGAGGTAAGGAACTACCATCTAGCTCTGCACTTGATTCACCTTCTGTTTTAAGTAAACTTGCGACACCTACACCTGCTACTGATTCCAATATGTCGCATGTTATTGATGATGCCACTTCTGCTATGAATAATGCTTATGATGATACTACTTCTTTTCTTGATAATACTGTGCCACTAAGTGAATTTCTTGATGAACAACTTGCTAGGGTTAGAGAGAATGAAATTACTGAAACTGATTATATTATTGAAACTGAAGATTATGATTCTCCCCCTAGATATGAATTGTCTGTTGTACCTGAGGGTTATATTATGGATGAAGAAACTGCTAGATACTTTTTTTGCTTGTAATGATAAAGATGATCTTAAGAAACTGTTAGCTAAGCTGAAAGAAAATTCTTTGAATGCTAGAATGCAATATGATCCTAAGTTTGCTACTTCACCTATCTTTGTTACTGATAAGGATTATGAATTCTCTGTTGATCCTTAGTTAATTACTTTGGTTGAATCTGATCCTTTCTATGGTTATGAATCTGAAACTTTTGTGGCACATCTTACTAAATTGAATGATATAGCCACCCTATTTGCTCATGAGGAAATTTTTTGCTATTACTATGTTCTTAAGTTGTTTCCTTTCTTGTTAAAGGGTGATGCTAAGTTATGGTTTAATTCTCTTGCTCCTGGTTGTGTGCGTAGTCCCCAGGATATGATTCACTACTTCTCTGAAAAATATTTCCCTGCTCATAAGAAACAAGCTGCTTTAAAGGAAATACTTAACTTTGTGCAAATTGAAGAAGAGAGTCTCCCACAAGCTTGGGGGAGGCTTCTCCAATTACTTAATGCTTTGCCTAATCATCCTCTCTAGAAAAATGAAATACTTGATATCTTTTATAATGGACTAACTGTGCTTCCAGAGACCACCTGGATAGTTGAGCTGGTTGTGTTTTCAGGGAACGAACTGTTGAGCAAGCTGAATTGCTATTGAATAATTCATTGAGGAATGGTAATGATTGGACTCTTCCTGAACCAACTCCTAAGCCAACTCCGAAGAAAAGAGGTATTCTATTTCTCAGTCCTGAAGATATGCAAGAGGCAAAAAAATCTATGAAAGAAAGAGGTATTAAAGTTGAAGATGTTAAGAATTTACCGCCTATCGAAGAAATACATGGTCTTGATAACCCGACACAGGTAGTAGAGGTAAATTCTCTTTATAGATTTGATGAAGGTGATATTGCTCATAATAAGTCTGCTAGTCAATGCCTGGATGAGTTTGATAATTTATTGTTAAAAAAGAAAATTTCAATGCTTATGTTAGTAGACAATTGAAACATAATGCTCACATGCTTGACTGCTTGGGTGATTATATGAGTAGAACTGTTAATGATCTTAAGCTTATTTGTAAGCATGCTTCCATGGTTAAAACTCAAGTAGAACAAGTACTTAAGGCACACGATGATTTGCTTAATGAGTTGAATAGCAAGAACAATGATGATGCTGTTAGAGTTATGACTAGAGGTGGTAAAATGACCCAAGAACCGTTGTATCCTAAGGGCCATCCTAAGAGAGTTGAGCAAGATTCTCAGAGAATTAATATTGATGCACCTAGTCCTAGTAATAAAAAGAAGAAGAAAACTGATAGGACTTTGCATGCTTCTACTGAACCTGTTATAGACACACCTGAGAATCCCAATGATATTTCTATTTCTGATGCTGAGACACAATCTGGTGATGAACATGAACCTAGTGATAATGTTAATGATGATGTTCATGTTGATGCTCAACCTAGTAATGATAATGATGTTGAGATTGAACCTGGTGTTGATCTTGATAACCCACAATCCAAGAATCAACGTTATGATAAGAGAGACTTCATTGCTAGGAAACATGGTAAAGAAAGAGAACCATGGGTTCAGAAACCCATGCCCTTTCCTCCTAAATCATCCAAGAAAAAGGATGATGAGGATTTTGAGTGCTTTGCTGAAATGATTAGACCTATCTTTTTACGTATGTGTTTGACTCATATGCTGAAAATGTCTCCTTATTCTAAGTATATGAAAGATATTGTTACAAATAAAAGAAAGATACCGGAAGCTGAGATTTCCACCATGCTTGCTAATTATACTTTTAAGGGTGGAATACCAAAGAAACTAGGAGATCCACGAGTACAAACTATACCATGCTACATTAAAAGAAACTATGTTAAAACTGCTTTATGTGATCTTGGAGCCGGTGTTAGTGTTATGCCTTTCTCTTTATATCGTAGACTTGAATTGAATAAGTTTACACCTACTGAAATTTCTTTGCAAATGGCTGATAAATCAACTGCTATACCCATCGATATTTGTGAGGATGTGCCTGTTGTGGTTGCAAACGTTACTATCTTAATGGACTTTGTTATTCTTGATATTCCCGAGGACGACAGTATGTCGATCATCCTTGGTAGACCCTTTTTGAATACTGCAGGGGCTGTTATTGATTGCAACAAAGGCAATATCACTTTTCATATTAATGGTAATGAGCATACGGTACACTTTCCGAAGAAACAACCTCAAGTTCATAGTATCAATTCTATTGGAAAATTTTCAACTATTACTATTTGTGACGCCCCCGATTTGATCGTACACTAATCATGCACACAAATGTGTACGACCAAGATCAGGGACTCACGGGAAGATATCACAACACAACTCTAGACACAAATTAAAATCATACAAGGTTCATATTACAAGCCAGGGGCCTCGAGGGCTCGAATACATAAGCTCGAAAGCACAATAGTTAGCGGAAGCAACAATATCTGAGTGCAGACATAAGTTAAACAAGATGCCATAAGATGGCTAGCACAAACAGGGATGCAGATCGAAAAGGCAAGGCCTCCTGCCTGGGATCCTCCTAACTACTCCTGGTCTCGGTGGCCTCCATGTAGCAGTAGCCTCTGTCGGGGTAGTAGTAGTCATCGACGGTGTCATCTGACTCCTGGACTCCACCATCTGGTTGCATCAACCGAGAAGAAAGGAAAGGGGGGAAAGGGGGAGCAAAGCAACCATGAGTACTCATCGAAAGTACTCGCAAGCAAGGATCTACACTACATATGCATTGGTATCTGTATAAAGGGGTAATATCTGTGGGCGAAACTATAGAATGCCAGAATATGAGGGGGAAAGCTAGTCCTATCAAAGACTATGCTTCTGGCAGCCTCCTTCTTGAAGCATGTAGAAGAGAGTAGCTGGTAAGTTAACCAAGTATCATCGTACAGCATAATCCTACCCGGCGATCCTTTCCTTGTCGCCCTATGAGAGAGCGATCATCGGGTTGTATCTGGCACTTGAAAGGGTGTGTTTTATTAAGTATCCGGTTCTAGTTGTCATAAGGTCGAAATACAACTCCGGGTCATCCTTTTACCGAGGGACACGGCTATTCAAATAGATAAACTTCCCTACAGGGGTGCACAACATTACCCAACATGCTCGATCCCTCTGGCCGGACACACTTTCCTGGGTCATGCCCGGCCTCGGAAGATCAACACGTTGCAGCCCTACCTAGGCACAACAGAGAGGTCAGCATGCCGGTCTAAATCTTAAGTGCGCAGGGGTCTGGGCCCATCGCCCGTTGCACACCTGCATGTTGCGAACGCGGCCGGTGAGCAGACCTAGCAACCTCCATTACAAAGGAAGTTGCATTACGCGGTCCAACCCGGCGCACGCCGCTTAGTCGCTGACGTCAAGAAGGCTTCGGCTGATACCACGACGTCGAGTGCCCATAACTGTTCCCACGTAGTTGGTTAGTGCATATAGGCCAGTGGCCAGACTCAGATCAAATATCCAGATCTCGTTAATCGTGTTATTTGAAGTATCCACGGACGCCGACCAGGGATCAGGCCCACCTGTCTCCTAGGTGGTCACAACCTGCCCTATCGCTCCGTCACAAAGTAACAGTCGAGGGCCGTCGGGAACCCAAGCCCACCACTACCTGGATGGAACCACCTGCCCCTTCAGCCCCCACATCTGAATCACTTGCGGGTACTCTACGAGCCGACCCGACTTTAGTCACCACATGTATAAGTATAGTATGCATGTATGTATATACCCGTGATCACCTCTCGAGTGATCACGACCCGATAGTATAGCATGGCAGACGGACAAGAATGTAGGGCCGGTGATGGAATACTAGCATCCTATACTAGGCATTTGGGATTGCAGGTCAAGGTAACAAAAGTAGCAACAATGACAGGCTATGCAACAGAATAGGAGCTATCGAATCAAAAATAGTAGCAAACCTAATGCAAGAATAAGAGAGAAGAGAGTGGGCGATATCTGGTTGATCAAGGGGGGTTTGCTTGCCTGGAAGCTCGGCAGAGAAGGACAGGTCGTCAACACCGTAGTCGATCGGGGCAGCAGCAGTGGCGTCGGTCTCGAAGTCTAATAGAGAGAAGAGGGGGAAGAAACAATAAATACAATGCAAACAGATGCATGACGATGCAATAAACGGCGCTAGGTGTTATCTAACGCGGTACTATGTGATACTGACGAAGGGGGAAAACTTCCGAGAAAGTATTTCTGGTGTTTGGCATTTTTGGAAAGACAGACCGAAGGGGGATGGTTCCATGTTCGCTATACTAGGGACGTGTGGCAGACAAACGGACTGCATATTCGGGATCGTCACATTTTTCTGAGCAACTTTCATGTATAAAGTATTTTCATCCGAGATACGGTTTATTTTATATTAATTTTCAAAGTTTTAATCAATTTATGGATTTATTTATATTCCCAATTTAATCAGTAAATACTTTCGTCACAAAGTGCAGTGCTAGCCACAGTATATGACATGTGGGGGTCAGAGTCAAAGTCAATAGTCCAGTCAGCAGTTGAGTGGTCAAACTGGCTGGTGGGACCTAGCTGTCATAGAGACTGAAAATTAACAGTTTAATTAATTTAACTGATTAGGTGGGGGGCACATGTCATTGACTTAGATTTTTTTAAACAGGCTTTTAAATGAAATGGGTCCACATGTCATTATCAGTTATTCAACTAAACATTTTTATTAGGTTCTAATTAGGTGATTAGGGGAATGGTTAAACCAGGCGGGCCCACACGTCAGTGGGTCAACCCATTGTTAGACCGTGCGCGCATGAGTTTAGAGGACGGCGGCGCGCGCGGAGCCGGCGGCTCCGGCGGCCAAAAGGGCCAGCCCAGGGAGTCAAACGGACAAGTGCGATGCGCCGCGACGAGCCATGCCTTCGTCTGGAACTAGGAGCGGCCGAAACAGCGGCGGGGGCGACGGGAGGTGGCGACTACGACGGAGCTAGCGGCAACCGGCGCTGGAGGGCACGGGGAGGAGGGGAAAAAGGCTGTGGAGGGCCGGAGGCTCACAGCGGAAGCGGCAGGGTGCTTGATGGAGCCGGAGAAGGTCGGGGCCGAGCGGATCGACGGCGAGGTTAGCGACGGCGTCCGACGGCATCGGAGGAGGGGGGCGTCGGTCGATGAGGGGACTCCGGCGAGGGAGGCCGGATCCATGACGGGGCTTGCGGGATCCGTCCCTCACCAGCGAGGAGGCTGCTTGGCGCGGCACGACGCCCTCGGCACAGGGCAAGGAGGAGGCCGAGGCGCGCATGGCGCTGGCGAGCTGTGGGCGGCGCACACGCGCGCCGGCAGGCGCCGGCCACGGCCGGGCGCGGAAGGGAGGCGCGGAGCGCAGGCGGCGACACGAGGGTGTGGGGGAACCGGTCGGGAGAAGTGGGGGATCGAGAGGGGGGAGTGGGGATCGTGGCTAGGGTTCAGTCACGATGGGGGGTTATGCATAGGGTGAGGTGGGTTGAGCCAGCCATTGTGGCTTGCTGGGTCGGCTGGTCCAGTTGGGACAGGGGGTGTGGGGTTTATCCTTTTGATTTTAGTTTTTCTTTTATTTTTCAAATTCTTTTCTGTTTATTTAATCTATCAAATTGTTTTAGTTTTGTAAAACATATAGTTAGCACCTAAATTAGTAATAGTAATTATACCACTGTCACAATTAAATTGGCACCTAAAATATAATAGTTTGTAATCGTTTATCATTTTAAAAGCATTTAAAAAATTGTTTTTGCTACTGTTTCATTCATTTTAGAGTATTCAAACATTTTATAAAAGTGTGGTTTCTCCACCATAATTACCAATGCATTATTTGGCACAACGCGAACATTTTAGTTTTAATATTTGAAAAGCTTTACTATTTGACTTGATTTTGAATTTGAATTTGAATCGGTTTCGAATCAACGCGAGTTTATTAACAGTAACCGAGGTGACATGGCATCACTAGCAGAGGTTCACTGTAGCTTAATTATTCGGGCGTCATAATTCTCCTCCACTACAAGAAATCTCGTCCCGAGATTTTAAGAGGTGGAGTAAGGGGGAAAGATCTGGTTACGAAATTCTAACGAATCTTCTCGGTCTTGGTTGCTCTTCTCGAAGAGGTCGATCCATTAGGTTGATGCCTTAATTTCTCTGCTTCGGGTCATCATGATCAGGTCGGCATCCTTTCTTCGGGAACTCCATCGTACTTACGAAAGAATAAAGGGTGGGTATTCCAGGAGAACGGACCTTTGCAAGGTTGACTATCTGGTCGATAACATCAGGGAAGGTGGCGGAAAGTAACTCTCGAATTGAAACTTAAGAAAATATCGAGAGCAAAGTAAGGAGGTATCATGGGAAGTTTCGAGCGGGCAGGCAATCGTTCAATGCCTGAAACAGGGCGTGAAAGGGGTACAAAGCAACGGGAATAAGTATTGTGTCTGATACCAGAATTGATGATCTTTCAGAAGATGGCTCGTGAGGTACTTACGAAGCCACGCTGGAGGAATAACTTTGGAAACAGGGGGTACAGGAGAGTCAGGTTTCGATCATGTGGAACTGTGGGTTATGGGCCCACCATGTGGGTTAAAATTAGGAGGAGCGGTGACATATTGCATGGTTATGATAGCACGGCATGTCAGAGGATAGACTGTCAGTTATGTTGGCAACAACATTGGTACCAAGGGTGAGGGACGAAGAGAACCATTTTCCTGCTCGTTGAAACGAGGCGGACCAATAGGCAAATTTCCCGTCCATCGGTGGTTACCGGTATGTTATCAACAATAGTAACACGGTCCTGCTGACAGGGTTGTACACCAAGGTGTTTACCTAAGCAGCAGAATATTACTTCTTAGATCATATAGATCACAAGAAAGGTTAGACAAAACAAATGGAAGGGAAAATGCGATTATCATTTTAAACAAAACAATGGAAAGGAAAATGTGTTTAAACACATATATCAGGAGTATATCCTTCCCAAGGACAAACAGAGCATGATATCCATGACAGGATAGAAGTAGATAATCATTTAGGTAAGGGGAGATGAATTTCATGGCATTACCCATACAACGGTGTTTGGATAATTGATAAAGAAAATTTAGCAATGTGCTTCAAATGTTCTTATTGAAGATTGGAGTACCACAGACTTGCTTCAAGATAGCATTGACATGGTCTTCAAGCAAATGTCAGACTTTGGATACACAAAGGATCCATGAGGAACAACTTATAGAATAAGTCTTACAATTTCCTCATGTAAGAATGGCTATCCTTAGTAAAAAGGAAAAACTAAAACAATAGGTCCACTGGCCAGGTGTGCTAGGCATGACATCACCTTACCGGGTCATATAAAGACCAATGTTATAACTCTTGGAAATATGTCCCAACCATCATATCTGATCGAGATTCAGATCTGATTGGTGTCAGGATACCTTAGACTCAGGATGCCTGAGAAGAAGAGGTGCAACACTAATCGACGAGATGACATTGTAAGATTCTCGGGAAATGAACCATGGAAGCAAGTTCCGAAATAAGAGTTCATCATTAACCAAGGAGAACACGAGGATATGGCTGATGGACTCAGCGACAATTTATCAAGAATTCCAACAAGATGGATTTCCACAATTATGTGAACAAGGAGATAACATTTGTCAGATCAAATGGTATAATATAATGATGTATGTTCGAGGAAAACATCCATAGTTAAACATTGGTTGAAAGGTGCACTCGAAATATGGGCTGGGTGGCACGACCAATGTCGGAATGGCGATTTAGCAACCAACACACTAAATTAGAATTATTGTCCACTAACTCTGAAGCAATAGGGTTGCTAGAGATATTAAATTCTCACAACAGAGCTCACTCAACAGGGGGACCAAGAAAAGAAGGGTGATGGCGAGAAGTATCACTGTCTCAAGAATTTCTTAAGAGGTGGTGAAACTCACACAACATCCATGACAAAAAGGCAATTATACTTCAAGGTAGATCATAATACAAGCTGGATAGAAAGGAGCTCAAGGTACTACACAAAACATGAACAAGTTTGTGTTGCAAGGAAGACAACAATGTTGTCGATGATAACACCAATCATCGAGGGGCGAGGATGGTATTTCTCATCATGAGTTCTATTGATATGCTGGGAGAGCTCAGAATGTTGATGATGATCATGAAACATTTGTCGAGATGTTTCATGAAGATGTAATTGATCATCGATGACATCAATTAAAAGGACGGTGAAGCAAAAGGTTATTGGAACCACAAAATAAGATGCAAGGTCAGGATCAATCTAGCTGTCCAAGGTGAAACGGTATGACGAAGAAGCTCAACATAAGCTTAGCTCATCGTCAAAAATTGTGCTTCAGGAAGAAGGACCAGGTAGCACAGTTAAAAATTTAGGATGATAATGATGTAGACAGTCAGGCTAGGAATGACATGATCAAGTTTAAATTTCCCAGCAACAATTACCATGAGTAGTGAGCCATTAAATGGACTCAAGTCACTTGTCGGAGTTCTCGAGTGACGAACAACTCAAACCCGGGGAACAACTGAAACTGGTGAGAAGTAATACTTGATGAAGAACTCATAAGGAGTAATGTAGTTCTGTAATACTCTCGAGATACCAAAGGTTAATACTCAAAGGTAGATCAGAATAAAGGTTGGACAGGTGTAATGATCTGCAGAAGACAAGTACTTTAACTAGTCCGAGAAATAAATTCAAAGAAAATCAATATGGTCATAACCACGATTGCAAAAGACCAAATATCGAATATAAGACGAACTTACACCAAGGGGATAATTAATATTCCAGAAGCTTTCATGATAAGTTCCACATCGGGTCCATGGGCATGAACACAAGGTTCAAGGTCGACTCCCACTTCTCCAATGCACAACTTCCCACTCACTTCTCGCTTTCGATGTAATTGTAGTGTTGGAATTCTATCCGGCGTAAAGCCAGTTGAGTATGACCCATAGGATTTTTCGGGTTCACACAGATTTAAGGACAGCATAGGTTCAACCCATCGTGGCATCTTAGGAACCTATACCACAAACTCAAAGAATAAATATCACAAGCTCGATGGTAGAGCATGGTTGTCAAAACAGAGGATTCAATTCTCCAAAGGCATAAGACACGATTTACCAAAAAGGCATTACGTATCAGGGAAAGAACTCACACGGTGATTAAATATGAAGGACACTGTTGGATAATAATCCAACAATGAAGCTAGCGAACCACAAAGGAGCTGAGGTGAGTATGGTACTCAACTAGAAGTGGAAAGAATGCAAAGGCATCAGGTTATGGAATATCTGAATATTTTGAAGTTTAAATGCAAAGAGATTATGATTCCAAACCAAAGGATCAGAAGCAGTTGCCCTGATCGAGGATGGATAATTTGAATAGATTTAGAGGCTCAACCAATCAAAACACTGACTGGTCAAGAAACAACTCATATCCGAATGACGTCTGAGTCGATAATTCTAGGATTTGACTGACGATTGTGAGCATTCGCAACATATTGAGTCAAGGGGCTCAAAATGACAATCACAAGGATTTTAATGGATATTGCTAGCCATATGAATTTAACCATAATGCAGGTAGGCAAAAATTTCAAGAGCCATAGGCTGCAGAGGATTCTCGAAAGATCAGATAGTATTTCGATGAATTTTGTGAAACACAAGAACAACTGGGATGAATGGATACTCGATAAGTGCGAGAAATTATCCGTAGGGGTATTCCTGCGGCAAAGAATTGCAAGGCAGCGACACAAGGGATTCGTAAAAGTCAGAGAATAATTCGATGTATCTTGTAATAACGAGAGCCACGGGGAGTAATTGTATGAACGACAAGTGTATGTCGTTATCCATATGGATATATCGGTAGTAGGGAATTGTAAAGGTAGAGGGCACAAGGGTCTCAGGAATCATCGAAGAGTATCTTTGGAATCTTCTGGTGCAGCGGGCGATCATCTGAATTTAGGGGCTCTCCAGGAGGAAGTAGTTACGAGAACCTAGAGTCAGAGTTAGTAAAATCATTTAACCCGAATAGAAGAGAGATCAGAGTCCCAGAGTAAAGATTGAGGAATAAAAGATCCTAACACCAGCCAATGGTGACGTGGGCCCGTAAGACACACAGCCATGTTAGTAAAAGTTTAGCAATGTCTAGACTCGACTTCAGCCAAGGAGTGTGGAAGGGGGGGTTCCTACAGGCAGCCGGCTCTTGATACGTCTCCATCGTATCTACTTGTCCAAACTCTTTTGCCCTTGTTTTGGACTCTAATTTGCATGATTTGAATAGAACTAACCCAGACTGACGCTGTTTTCAGCAGAATTGCCATGGTGTTATTTTTGTGCAGAAATAAAAGTTCTTGGAATGTCCTGAAACTTCACGGAGATTAGTTTTGGAATTAATGAAAATTATTGGCGAAAGAATCAACCGAAGAGGGCCCACAACCTGTCCACAAGGGTGGAGGGCGCCCCCACCCCCTGGGGCACGCCCTCTGTCCTTGTGGGCCCCACAGAGCTCCACCGACCTCAACTCCAACTCCATATATTCACATTCGGGGAGAAAAAAATAAGAGAGAAGGATTCATCGCGTTTTACGATATGGAGCCGCCGCCACCTCCTATTCTTCCTCGGGAGGGCAGATCTCGAGTCCGTTTTGGGCTCCGGAGAGGGGAAATCGTCGCCATCGTCATCATCAACCATCCTCCATAACCAATTTCATGATGCTCACCGCTGTGCGTGAGTAATTCCATCATAGGCTTGCTGGACGGTGATGGGTTGGATGAGATCTACCATGTAATTGAGTTAGTTTTGTTAGGGTTTGATCCCTAGTATCCACTATGTTCTAAGATTGATCTTGCTATGACTTTGCTATGCCTAATACTTGTCACTCGGACCCGAGTGCCATGATTTTAGATCTGAACCTATTATGTTTTCATGAATATATTTGTGTTCTTGATCCTATCTTGCAAGTTATAGTCACCTACTACGTGTTATGATCCGGCAACCCTAGAGTGACAATAGTCGGGACACTTCCCGGTGATGACCGTAGTTTGAGGAGTTCATGTATTCACTAAGTGCTAATGCTTTGGTCTGGTACTCTATTAAAAGGAGGCCTTAATATCCCGTAGTTTCTAATAGGACCCCGCTGCCACGGGAGGGTAGGACAAAAGATGTCATGCAAGTTCTTTTCCATAAGCACGTATGACTATATTCGAAATGCATGCCTACATTATATTGATGAATTGGAGCTAGTTCTGTGTCACCCTATGTTATAACTGTTGCATGATGAATGCCATCCGACATAATTATCCATCATTGATCCATTGCTTACGAGCTTGTTTCATATTGATCTTTGCTAAGTTACTTTTCCGTTGCCACTGTTACGATTGCTACAAAACTGCTACTATTACTTTTGCCACCGTTACCGCTACTTCCATACTACTTTGCTACTAAATATTTTGCTGCAGATATTAAGTCTTTCAGGTGTGGTTGAATTGACAACTCAGCTGCTAAGACTTGAGAATATTCTTTGGCTCCCCTTCTGCCGAATCAATAAATTTGGGTTGAATACTCTACCTTCGAAAACTGTTGCGATCCCCTATACTTGTGGGTTATCAAGACCTTTTTCTGGCGCCGTTGCTGGGGAGCATAGCTCTATTCCCTAAGTCACTTGGGATTTATATCTGTTGATCACTATGAGGAATTTGAAAGATCAAAGAATCAAGATTTTTCCCTCAACTACGAGGGGAGGTAAGGAACTGCCATCTGGCTCTGCACTTGATTCTCCTTCTGTTTTGAGTAAACTTGCGACACCTACACCTGCTATTGATTCTGACATGTCACATGTTATTGATGATGCCACTTCTGCTATGCATGATGCTTATGATGAAACTACTTCTTTGCTTGATAATACTGTGCCACTAGGTGAATTTCTTGATGAACAACTTGCTAGGGTTAGGGAGAATGAAATTACTGAAACTGATGGTATTATTGAAACTGAAGATTATGATTCTCCCCCTAGATATGAATTGATTGTTGTACTTGAGGGTTATGTTATGGATGAAGAAACTGCTAGAGACTTCTTTGCTTGCAATGATAGGGAAGATCTTAAGAAACTCTTAGCTAAGCTGAAAGAAAAATCTTTGAATGCTAGAATGAAATATGATCCCAATTTTCCTACTTCACCTATCTTTGTTACTGATAAGGATTATGAATTCTCTGTCGATCCTGAGTTGATCACTTTGGTTGAATCTGATCCTTTCTATGGTCATGAATCTGAAACTGTTGTGGCACATCTTACTAAATTGAATGATATAGCCACCCTATTTGCTCATGAGGAAAAAATTGGCTATTACTATATTCTTAAGTTGTTTTGTTTCTCATTAAAGGGTGATGCTAACTTATGGCTTAATTCTCTTGCTCCTGGTTGTGTGCGTAGTCCCCAGGATATGATTTACTACTTCTCTGAAAAATATTTCCCCGCTCGTAAGAAACAAGCTGCCTTACGGGAAATATTTAACTTTGTGCAAATTGAAGAAGAGAGTCTCCCACAAGCTTGGGGGAGGCCTCTCCAATTACTTAATGCTTTGCCTGATCATCCTCTCAAGAAAAATGAAATACTTGATATCTTTTATAATGGACTAACCGATGCTTCGAGAGACCACCTGGATAGTTGTGCTGGTTGTGTTTTCAGGGAAAGAACTGTTGAGCAAGCTGAATTGCTATTGAATAATATATTGAGTAATGATAATGATTGGACACTTCCTAAACCAACTCCTAAGCCAACTCCAAAGAAGAGGGGTATTCTATTTCTCAATCCAGAAGATATGCAAAAGGCAAAGAAATCTATGAAAGAAAAAGGTATTAAAGCTGAAGATGTTAAGAATCTACCGCCTATTGAAGAAATACATGGTCTTGATAACCCGGCACAGGTTGTAGAGGTAAACTCTCTCCATAGATTTCATGAAGGTGATATTCCTCATAATAAGTGTGCTAGTCAATGCTTGGATGAGTTTGATAATTTTATTGTTGAACAAGAAAATTTCAATGCTTATGTTAGTAGACAATTGAAACGTAATGCTTACATGCTTGACCACTTGGGTGATTATATGAGTAGAACTGTTAATGATCTTAAGTTTATTAGTAAACATGCTTCCATGGTTACAACTCAAGTAGAACAAGTACTTAAGGCACAAGATGATTTGCTTAATGTGTTGAATAATAAGAACAATGATAATGCTATTAGGGTTATGACTAGAGGTGGTAAAATGACCCAGGAACCTTTGTATCCTGAGGGCCATCCCAAGAGAATTGTGCAATATTCCCAGAGAATTAATACTGATGCACCTAGTCCTTCTAATAAAAAGAAGAAGAAAATTGATAGGACTTTGCATGCTTCTAGTGAACCTGTTATAGATACACCTGAGAATCCCAATGATATTTCTATTTCTGATGCTGAGACACAATCTGGTGATGAACATGCACCTAGTGATAATGCTAATAATGATGTTCATGTTGATGCTCAACCTAGTAATAATAATGATGTTGAGGTAGAAGCTGCTGTTGATCTTGATAACCCATAATCAAAGAATCAAGTTTATGATAAGAGACTTTGTTGCTAGGAAACATGGTAAAGAAAGAGAACCATGGGTTCAGAAACTGATGCCCTTTCCTCCTAAACCATCCAAGAAAAAGGATGATGAGGATTTTGAGCGCTTTGCTGAAATGATTAGACCTATCTTTTTGCGTATGCGTTTGACTGATATGCTTAAAATGTCTCCCTATGCTAAGTATATGACGGATATTGTTACTAATAAAAGAAAGATACCGGAGGCTGAAATTTCCACCATGCTTGCTAATTATACTTTTAAGGGTGGAATACTAAAGAAACTTGGAGATCCAGGAGTACCAACTATACCATGCTCCATCAAAAGAAACTATGTTAAAACTGCTTCATGTGATCTTGGAGCCGGTGTTAGTGTTATGCCTTTCTCTTTATATCGTAGACTTGCATTGAATAAGTTTACACCTACTAAAATTTCTTTGCAAATGGCTGATAAATCAACTGCTATAACCATCGGTATTTGCAAGGATGTGCCTGTTGTGGTTGCAAACATTACTATCTTAACGGACTTTGTTATTCTTGATATTCCCGAGGACGACAATATGTCGATCATCCTTGGTAGATCCTTTTTTAATACTGCTGGGGCTGTTGTTGATTGCAACAAAAGCAATGTCACTTTTCATATTAATGGTAATGAGCATACGGTACACTTTCCGAAAAAACAACCTCAAGTTCATAGTATCAATTCTATTGGAAAAATTTCAACTATTACTATTGGAGGTTTTGAATTTCCTCTTCCTACTGTCAAAAAGAAATATGATATTGTTATTGTTGGGGACATGCATATCCCCGTTGAGGTAACCTAGTGTTGTTCGAAAATTCTCCGGTTTCATGTCATTCGGAAGAAGTTTGTTAATAAGACTTGATCAACCTTGTTAATGGATTCCTTTTGATGAGCATGAGATGGACGAATTTAGAAGGCACAACTTTCTGTACCTACTTTTTACTTTCTATTATTTAGATTAAATAAAGCAAAAATAGCATTTTCTGTCTATTTTCTGAATTATCCGTGCAATAAAAAATGTCTCGAAAATAAAAGTTTTCCAAATGCCCTGAAAATTTAGTATGATTTTTTATAGAATATTTGAGAATTTCTAGTACTGAGAACACACCAGGGGGCCTCACCAGTGGGCCACAAGGGTGGAGGGTGCGCCCCCTACCTTGTGGGTCCCACGTGGCCCCCCTCCACTTATTCCAGCACCCATCCACTTCCTCTTCCTCCATAAAAAATCATCCCATAGCTCAAACTCGTGTTCTTGCTCATTTTGCTGCAATTTTCGATCTCCTTTCTCAAAGCCCCATTCACAAAACTGCTTTGGGGGATTGTTCTTCGGTATGTGACTCCTCCAATGGTCCAATTAGTTTTTGTTCTAGTGCTTTATTTAATGCAAATTTTTGCTGCTATGGCGAACTTGTTCTTGAGCTTGCATGTCAAATTTATATGGTCCCAAGTAGTTTTGATGCATGATATAGCCTCTAGGCACTTGTGGGAGTAGTTGCTATCAATCTTGTTGAGTTTAGTTCACTTTTATTATGAGTTACTAAAAAATTTAGAAATTTTTCAGAGGAAGAAAAATGTTTAGGAAAATGTATCAAGGTGGTTCCTTGAGGAAGCAAGCACCGAGGCTCGCGATACGTGAGTCGGACCTTGAACCACCAAGGGAAGCTCAAGTGCGGCCTTGTGAATGGCCGTCAGATGAATTCATGGTTCATGTAGGTTTCAAGGATGAATTTGATGCATATGTGCAAAATGCCGGCCTTGAGGACTTCGTGTCAGATAAGTGCCGACAAAACTATCACCTCACCGATTCCTTTGTGTGGAAGTTTGAATTTACATCCCAGCGCAATACTCATACTGTCCTGTTTGATCTTTATGATAAATCTTATACCATGGACCTAAAAGATTTTAATACTGCCTGCAAAATCCCACAGTGGGGCATTTATAGTGAGCCTCACAAAGCTAAATACAATGATTTCCTTGCTAGCATCACTGTGGGAGAAACTAGAAATATGACACAAGCTACCATAGGGAGCATTCACTTTCCTGCCATACATTATTTTGCTCTCGTTATAGGTAGATGCATTAACGGTAAGCATGAGCATTGCCACCTTTGCATTCCAGATCTTAGTATCCTCAAGTGTGCGGTGTTAGGTGATAAGCGATATAACTTGGGGGCTATTATTGCGAGGAGGTTAAACCATAATGCTAAAGATGGAGATTTATTTGGTGGGATTTATGCAACTCCTTTAGCTAATTATCTTGGAATACCCATAAGAGGGAAGGACATTGAGTTACCACCTGCTTTTCTAGATTATAATGCTATGGTACGCTACCAGTTTCTTGAGAGGAACGAACAGTCCCTCTAGTACCGACTAATCTTTGACAGACGGCGTGCTGTCCATATTACCCTTCCTGCTCCTGTCTTCTTTAACTTTCAGGTAAATGGGAGATATTTTATAACTAGAGAGGAGGCGAACGAGTATGAGAGAGCAGAGGAGGCCGCTCGCCTCCATGAAGCAGCTCACCAAGCGGTAGCTGCCGCAGCACAGTACAACCCCAACTATGATTTTGGATACAATCCAGGCCAGTCGTGGCCCTAGACCAACTTAGGCCAAAAGCCTAAGCTTGGGGGAGTACGTATTTCTCACCGACATTACATTCATGTTCACACACTCATTCCAGTTGTCGGTGTTCATACTTTTTCATTGTATTATCCATGCTAGCTTATTTCTTTTTCCCACTTTTTTCTTGTGTGTTTGAAAAGCTTTAAGAAAAACCAAAAAAATTAGTTGTAGCTTATTTCCCTTCCATGTTTATTTAGTTGTAGTATTAAAAGATAACCCAAAAAGATTTCTCGTTCTTCTTTTGCTTGTTGGGAGCTTTCCCATGTAAATAGTTTTTCTCGTTCTTGTTTTACCTTCTTCAGAAAAACAAAAACTCCAAAAACATTTTAGTGTGTTTCTTTGAAATTCTTTTCTTTTCTTTGGGGGTCGAGAGGAGAAGACCACGATGAAAATGTTGAGTGACTCTCATATGCATTATTGTTGATCTAACAATGAGCCCATATTACCTTGTCTTCACCTTTGAATAAATGTTTACAGATTCCAGCTTAGTCCAATGCATGTGCACTATTATTATTATCCACACTGTTCGGTCGTGCAAGTGAAAGGCAATAATGATGAAGTGATTGAGATGAGGAAAAGCTGGTATGAACTCGACCTATCTTGTTTTTGTAAATATGATTAGTTCATCGTTCTTGATTCAGCCCATTATGAATGAAACATGTTTGCAATGACAATTAGAGATTATAGTTACTCATGCCATGCTTAATTAGCTAGGACTTTATAATGGTTTACCTTGCGTGCCAACATGCTTTTAAAATGGTTGTGATGTAGTATGATAGGATGGTATCCTCCTTTGAATGATTCGAGTGGCTTGACTTGGCACATGTTCACGCATTTAGTTGAAACAAAATCAACATAGCCTCCATGATATTTATGTTCATGGTGATTTATATCCTACGCATGCTTGCACTCAATGTTGGTTAGTCTCAATGCATGTTTATGACTGTTGTCGCTCTCTAGTTGGTCGCTCCCCAGTCTTTTTCTAGCCTTCACCTGTACTAAGCGGGAATACTGCTTGTGCATCCACTTCTATAAACCCAAAGTTGTTCCATATGGGTCCACCATATCTACCTATATGCGGCATTTACCTGCCGTTCCAAGTAAATTTGCATGTGCCCAACTCTAAACCTGCAAATAATAATCTGTTTTGTATGCTCGAATCACTCATGTAGCGACTGGGGGCTGTCAGTATCTTCCATGCTAGGTGGGTTATTCTCACGATGAGTGGACTCCGCTCATCATTCATGAGAAAATGGCTGGTAACCGGGATGCCCAGTCCCATGCTCAAATCAAATCAAAATATAATTTCAAACAAAACTCCCCCAGGATTGTTGCTAGTTGGACGGTACCCGTTGTTTCGGACCAGCCATGCAATGTGCTTGTTGGTGGTGGGGGAGTATAAACTTTACCATACTGTTTGGGAACCGCCTATAATGTATCTAGTATGGAAGATACCGAGATCTCTTGGTTGTTATGTTGACAATGAAAGCATGCCGCTCAAAATATTATTTATCTCTGTTTCAAAAACTTGAGCTCTGGCACCTCTGCAAATCCCTGCTTCCCTCTGTGAAGGGCCTATCTATTTACTTTTATTGCTGAGTCATCATCCTCTTATAAAAAGCACCAGTTAGAGAGCACCACTGTCATTTGTATGCATTGCTATTAATTGATATTGAGTATGACTATGACTGGATCTATTTTGCCATGAATTACAGTGTCTAGTCAGTCCTTGATCTTTAGGGGCGCTCTGCATTTATGTTTTGCGGTCTCAGAAAGGGCTAGAGAGATACATCTTGTTATATCATATCATGATTGTGTTGAAGAAGTGTTGTCATACGAGATTCATTATTATTGCTCGCTACTTGATTATGCCATTGGTATGAGTTAATGTGAGACCTAAATGTTATTGTGAATATGGTTAGTTCATAATCTTTGCTGAAAACCTGAATGCTGGCTTTGCATATTTGCAACAACAAGATCAAACAGAGTTTGTAAAAGTTTTTTTTGTCACTTTTAGTTTGTCAACTGAATTGCTTGAGGACAAGCAATGGGTTAAGCTTGGGGGAGTTGATACGTCTCCATCGTATCTACTTTCCCAAACACTTTTGCCCTTGTTTTGGACTCTAATTTGCATGATTTGAATGGAACTAACCCGGACTGACGTTGTTTTTAGCAGAATTGCCATGGTGTTATTTTTGTGCAGAAATAAAATTTCCCGGAATGACCTGAAACTTCACGGAGAATATTTTTGGAATAAATAAAAAATATTGATGAAAGAATCAAGAGATGGGGACCCACCAGCTGTCCAAAAGGGTGGAGGGCGCCCCCCTAGCACGCGCCCCCTGCCTTGTGGGTCCCCTGGACCTCCACCAACCTCAACTCCAACTCCATATATTCACGTTCGGGGAGAAAAAACTAGAGAGAAGGATTCATCGCGTTTTACGATACGCAGCAGCCATCACCTCCTGTTCTTCATCGGGAGGCCAGATCTGGAGTCCGTTCGAGGCTCCGGAGAGGGGAAATCGTCGCCATCATCATCACCAACCTTCCTCCATCACCAATTTCATGATGCTCACCGCCGTGCGTGAGTAATTCCATCGTAGGCTTGCTGGACGATGATGGGTTGTATGAGATCTATAATGTAATCGAGTTAGTTTTGTTAGGGTTTGATCCCTAGTATCCACTATGTTCTAAGATTGATGTTGCTATGACTTTGCTATGCGTAATGCTTGTCACTAGGGCCTGAGTGCCATGATTTCAGATCTGAACCTATTATGTTTTCATGAATATATTTGTGTTCTTGATCCTATCTTGCAAGTTATAGTCACCTACTACGTGTTATGATCCGGCAACACCGGAGTGACAATAGTCGGGACACTTCACGGTGATGACCGTAGTTTGAGGAGTTCATGTATTCACTAAGTGCTAATGCTTTGGTCTAGTTCTCTGTTAAAAGGAGGCCTTAATATCCCTTAGTTTCCAATAGGACCCCGCTGCCACGGGAGGGTAGGACAAAAGATGTCATGCAAGTTCTTTTCCATAAGCATGTATGACTATATACGGAATACATGCCTACATTATATTGATGAATTGGAGCTAGTTCTGTGTCACCCTAGGTTATAACTGTTGCATGATGAATGCCATCCGACATAATTATCCATCATTGATCCATTGCCTACGAGCTTTTCACATATTGATCTTTGCTAAGTTACTTTTCCGTTGCCACTGTTACGATTGCTACAAAACTGCTACTGTTACTTTTGCCACCATTACCGTTACTTACATGCTACTTTGCTGCTAAATACTTTGCTGCAGATATTAAGTCTTTCAGGTGTGGTTGAATTGACAACTCAGCTACTAATACTTGAGAATATTCTTTGGCTCCGCTTGTGTTGAATCAATAAATTTGGGTTGAATACTCTACCCTCAAAAACTGTTGCGATCCCCTATACTTGTGGGTTATAAGCTGCCAGGCAGGCCTCACGGCCCCACCCTACTCGCATCCCTGGCCTGGCCATCCCTCTACTCACCCACACCTCCTGATATTCTCCGGCGACGTCAGCCTCACACTGCAGCCGAACCAGTAAACCCTCGTACCCATTCCGCGTGGGAAACAACTGCCGAGTCTTCCTCGGCTCCGGGTCGTTCCCTTACTTGGCCTCGCCGTCGTCCACCGCCTTGGTTATCGGCACGGCGTGGTCAACGAATGACATCCATCGGAAGAGGACTATACGTGGGGAGGCTGATAGCTGGGTCCACGGCCGCACGCAAGGAAGTGCCTCCTTTTTTTGCGAGTAGGAAGTGCCTCCTTATTACGCGCAAAATAATGATTCCTCCACCAGACAGCGGGGACCCACCGGTAGGGCCTCTATATTTCACGAAAAAAACATTCCCCCTGCTGACAGCTCGGACCCACCAGCTATATCTTCGCACGCAAGGAAGTGTCTCCTTATTACACACAAAAGAAATGAATACCCCCGCTGCTAGGTGGGACCCACCATATTTGGAGGCTAACTTGTGGGCCTACTAAGTTGATGCGGACACAGGGCTTTGTCAACTTAGTCAATATAAATGATTCTAGCTGCGGTGACCGTACGATGTCCATCCAACGGCCGTCGTGCTTTTTCAACCTCCGGTCTTCTTGCTCCAGCCGCCCAAACCATCGCAGGCCGTGCCGCCTGCTCCTTCCTCCCGTGGCCGGCTGTGCTGCCGCGCAGGCCTCACCGCCCCCTCCTACTCCCACCGCTGGTCAGGCCATCCCTCTACTCACCCACAACCCCTGTTATTCCGCGGCGACGGCAACCTCGCACCATAGTGGAACCAGTCAACCCTCGTACTCCTCTCCGCATGGGCATCCACTGCCATGTCCTCCATGGCTCCGCGTCGTCCCCTTCCTAGGCCTCGCCATCATCGATCGCCTTGGTGCTCTAGGCGCAGCGTGGTCAGTGTGGTCAAGGAACGACTTCCATCGGAAGAGGACTGTACGTGGAGAGGCTCATAGCTGGGTCCACGGCCGCAGCAAGGAAGTGCCTCCTTATTATGCTTAAAATAATTATTCCTCCACCTGACAGTAGGGACCCATCGGAAGGGACTCTGTATTTTGTGAAAAAAACCTTTCCCCCTGACAGCTGGGACCCACCAGCTACATCTTCGCACGCAAGGAAGTGCGTCCATATTACAGGCAAAAAAATGATTATCCCCCCTGACAGTTGGGACCTACCAGTTATATCTTCACACGCAAGGAAGTGCCTCCTTATCCTCCCTAACAGCTGGGACCCACCTGGTCGAACCATACGTAGGGTTGTCTGTCCGGTCGCAAACATGTTTGTACATATTGGTCGATCGGTCTCTCTGCAATGATGAACCGTGGCCGAGCAAGCAGCGGCACGTGTACTAGTAGAGCCCCCGACGTAGCAGTTCAGGTAGTACAGTCAAAACCTTGTACACATACATACAGCCAGATGCCAAAAAATATGGCCACATACATACATACGGGTGGGGTCTCGAAAGCGTACTCGCGCATACGTACGGCCAGGGCTCGTGTACATGGAGAGGCAACGGACGGCAGCAATGGTGTCCTGTTCATCAAAAGCCAACCGGCTGGGTCAGAATGGAGAAACTGCATCGTGTACATTGGGAGGCAATGGAATGCTTCGTGTTCATCGAGAGCTATGCAACAGCCAAAACAGGGTCCTGCTCATCGGGAGGGGTGTGGCATACCGCAAAACGGAAGAAACAACCTTCTATTCGAGTGCCTACGGTCAAAACGGGGTGCTGTTGATCGGGAGGGATGTGGCATACCGCAAAACGAAGGAAATGGACTTGTGTTGGAGCGCCTACGGTTGAAATGGGGTCTTGTTCATCGAGAGGGGTGTGGCGTACCGCAAAATGGGACACCATGGGCTATTGTTCATCCACCGTCTACTGCCTTGTTCCAGCCTCCACGGGCTACTTTTCATCCATCGTCGACTTCCTCCAGCCTCCACTTGCTATTGTTCATCCACCATCGACTTCCTCTAGCCTCCACCAGCTACTGTTCACCACGGGGGTCCTGTTCATCCAGCCTCCACCAGCTACTGTTCAACTAGCCCTCCACGGCGTCCTGTTCATCCACCCCCAACAGGCTCGGCTGTGTGTGGCGGCCTCCTCGATCGGGGTCCTATTCATCCAGCGGCAAAGGCCTACTACTACCACGGGGTCCTGTTCATCCTGCCCCCAACAATAGTCATTGTTCATCAAGAGGCAGCAGGTTCGATCGGCTTCAGTTAGCAGCAGTAGCGAAGGAATCGCTGGAGTTCAGTTAATAGCCAAGGGATCGATCGCTCGGGTTCAATAACGCACATAGCTAGTGCAATCGCTCGGGTTCAATAAGCGAACGCCTCACTCGGGTTCAATTAGAGCCCAACGCCTCGCACACACGCGCGTACGTGTAGGAGAGAAACGCGATAACCTCCGTCCATCGCTCGGCCCCGACCACCCACCGTAACTGGGAACTCCCCGATATTTTCCTCGCCCTCGCTTCTACCATGATTTTTTCTATCATGGATGGCCCAAAGAATGTCATGCATGTGTGTCCCCGGCCCGCCCAGGACAAAAAGTCCATTTTCTGTCATGATTTTTTGTCATAGAAGTAGGAGCCCACCACATCTATGATGATAAGTGGTTTTGTCACAATTATCGTCATAGAAGTGTCATAAGGATGACAGAAAAAAATTCGTTCGGGCCAAACTGTCATGGATGTTTCTTTTTTTTTTTTGTAGTGAAGGCAACCGCGCGGGCCTCCTGGTAGCCCTTAGCCCCCTCGTCTTGCTGATTGTCTTTGTTCCTCCTGGGCGGCAGCGACAGTGGTGGAAGGAACTCCGCGGGATCGTGGATGCTGACATAGCGCGGGGGCAGCTCTGGCTTAAACATGACAAGCCAGGCCACCTGGCGCAGCTCATGGGTGAAGGCGCGACAGCTGGCAGCGCTCACGGGTGCGGCGCGCGCGGGAGCTGTGCAGTCCTAGCGCCCACGCGCCACAGCTTTTTGGTGATGACGCGGCGGCGTGAGGAGCGCATGCACGTCGTGCAGCGGTTGCTGCACAACCTGGCAGCTGGCCTCGTCCCACGCCGGGCCGACGCCCCACGCGGTGGCTCGGGCGGCCGTGCCTCGTGCCAGGGCTCAGCATCGTCGCCACGCAGAGGAGGAGGTAGTGGCGTGCCGTGCGCCACATCGCCCGCACGAGAAGGCGGTGGACGGAGCAAGTGGGAGGGCGCCGGGCCTCGCCCGCGGCGTTGACGAGCTCGGTGATGCGGCCAAACCAGGCGTTGTAGCCCTCATTGGCGGGGTGGTAACGCAGTAGCTCACGCGCCATGAGCAGCGCAGCCTGCGCATTCACCAGCCCGCGGCGAGCATGGGAGGACGAAGCCGTGGTTGGAGTGAGAGAAGGTGTGGCAATCCGGCCATCACGATGCATGTTCGACTGCGAAAAACAAATGGCGAATGAGAACAGCCTGCAAAAACCCCCGATCATCTATCACTCGATGTACTTCTCCCCCTTTTTGTCAACAAGTGTCAAAAAGGAAAGAGAAAACATACGAGGAACTACTCTTCCAGAGTGTCCTCAGAATCAGAAATTGCTGTGCTTGATGAATCCGAATTTGCAGAACAAGGAATGGTCGAGGCCGACGCAGGTGTTGCAGCATGGGCTTCAGAGAAAATGTTACAATGAGCATCTGGCTTGTAGATGATTGTTCTAGCTGTGTCTTCGATTTCATCATCAGGTTCAACAAACAGCAGGTCAGTTGAAGCAGAACGCTGAGGGAGCATAGGAGTTTGCCTTCGGATGTGAGGGACAACAAATAATTCTAGGTATTCGTACTCTTTCTTGATGCCCTTGGCAGCCAACTACTTGCAAGAGTAATGCTGCCTTAGAAGAGTCCAGGAGTGCTTCTTTGCCTCCTTCTCATGCAGAAGGGTTTGTCGAGCATAATTATGAAGCAAATTTAACTTAGTCATCAACTCCAGCTTTTCTTTTCGATCGAGCTTGATGTGACTTTCCAGAGCTTGCTGTGTGCGAATGCAAATCTCATATAGAGATGGATTTTCTTCATGAGGGATTTCAACCTTGGCTTTCTTAACCTTCGGAGCAGTCTCAGATGCAGAAGCAGCGCCAGCAACATCAACATGTGCCTTTCCTTTGCCAATATCCTTCACAATATGGAGAGTGTCACGTACTGGTGGCATGAAAACTTTCGGAACATGTTGGTAGAATTTTTTTTTCATCGATGAGCTGCTCAATTGCATACATGATCCACGAGGCATATGGCTTCAATGATTGGGGGCTGTCAGCAGAACAAGCCAAGTTGCGAATGAATTGATCTGGGACATTGAACCGAATTCCTTGAGAGATGGCTAGAAGAGCATTTCCCATGATGCCATTGATAGAGTTTGGTCTGTTCGTTGGCGTGAGAGAATTGCATAGGACATAAAACATCACTTTATTTTCATAGGCCAACTTCTTAGAATCTATTTCAATGCTTTCATCTCCAACTACCTTGGGGTCCATCAGCATGTGAAGTTGTGCTTTAGATACTTCCCAGTAGTGCAGTCTGTGTTCTCGATATTTTTCAAACTCACACCAAGGAAGATTCAATGGAGCTAAAAACTGATCTGCCGAGCATTTGACCTTTTCCCTTCCGGTCATCCATTCGAGGATCCATGTTGAGCTATCTCCAAGTTCTCCTGAGATGTACAGTGTGGCATAGAACTGATGAATTACCTCACGATCCCAGCCATGATTGAAGCGAGGAAATACCTTTAAGAATGCATGTTCAAAATGCTCGATGGCATGGTGAGAGCAGGGTAGTTCTTCGAGCTCAAAAAAGTTCAATATCTTGTGATTGAAAATCCGATCCTTGCCGAACAAAATCTGAGCATAATACACAGCCTGTTCTTCTGTCCAAAATCTGGGTGACAATGAAGTTCTCTCTCCTTCATATGGGCTGGTCCCAAAGAATGCTAGCTTCGAAAGATGAAGCTGCTCATTGAATGCAGGACCATTTGGGCCATATCCAACAGGGAACAGGGGAAATGTTTCCTGGGGTTTTTTCAAATCTTCTTCCTCGCTTCTTTCCATGGGCCGAGTATCATCAGATGTTGGCATATTTTCATCCATGGGCTTGAGTGGAGCAAGGGGCCTTCTCAACTTCTCTGGCGCATATGGCATTGAAGTGCTAGTCTGACCATCATTTTTCTTCGCTGGAACTCCTTCAGCGGCTTTATGACTATCAGACACTAGGGCCTTTTCTTTCAATGCACTTTCAATAGAGGGAGGCACAACAACCTCTTCGGATGATCGAGTCACAACAGCTTCTTTCTCGGTTTCCTGGGGTACAACGGGTGGAACAACTTCTTCGTGAGCCATGGGCTCTTCAAATTTCTTTTCTTCCTGTTCTGGCTGTGAAGCAGTAGAAGCAGGAGCAGGATCAACATCCATCTGGGTTGAGGCACCAGATGATGTGACCGGGGTGGTATTTCCTCGGGAAGCATTTATATCCCCCTCAACCTTATCATTCTCCTCCATGTTGGATTCCGAGGGCTCAACTTCCATTTCCTTTGGAGGTGATGAAACTGCCTTCTCAACCTCAATCTCTTCATCGGTTTTCTCTTCTAGGGCTTGATGCTCAGGCAAGACATTTTCCTCGTCAGTCCTGTTCAGAAAGATATCCACAACATCAGTGTCTTGATCAGCTGTGGTGGGAATGATAACCACGGCAGGCTCAGCTTGCTGCATGGATTCATCCTCATGAGTAGGGGATGGTGGTATCTGCTGCAGAGGAGCACTTGAGTCGATAGGCGCATCAGTTTCAACATTTTGAATATGGTGATCTTTGATTGCCTTCAGTTTGCTGGCTCTTGCCTTTGCCTTCTGACACTTTTCTTCCTTTATTCTTCGTCGAGCAAGATCTGCCTAACGGTCGATCTCATCATTCCTTCGTTCACACAGCTGAGAAACTTCCATCTTCAGTCATGAGTGCCAATCAATTTTGTTATTCCTCATAACACTGAAATATTTTGTGAGTTCAAGAATTTCCTTGTTTAGACTCTTTCTTTCAGATTCAGTACTGGCATCTCTCCTCATTTGCTCGCGGGTTTTCCTGTCCTGAACAACCTGATTTAGCTTCTTGGTTATATTTCTCATGTTTCGTTACTAGCTTGGTAACATCATCAGGAAGTTCCAGAATGCTCAAATCAACTAATTTTGCATCATAGGCAGCACTTTCAGTAACATCAATCATAAGATCAAAGTCATATTTCTGTTCCTCTGTGGAAGTAGGAACACTAGATTTGGCTTAATTGACATAAGCAGAAGCTCTCTCTTCGGGCAGCAGCTTTCTCTTCGTAGACTGGGCAGCTGAACCCGAAGGTTTGTCTGAGACTGGAGCGGGTGCAAGCCTTGGTTACATTCTCAGCGGGGGTGAAACTTTCACTGGAGAGGGAGTTTGGTATGGCTTGTTGAGAAGAGCGTGTTGATCATACATCGGCATTTCATCGGGAGCATCTTCATCGGATGACTCATCAGATGAGGCAGAAGCTTCCTTCTTGGATTTTATGGCAACTGATTTCTTTCGGGGAGCTCGAGGGGAAACCGACTTCTTTGCCTTGCTTTCCTTTCGGAAAGAGGCACGATCCTTCTTCTTTTGTACGTCTTGCTGGGTTAGCTCGACCTTTCTTTGCTCAACTTGATTCTTTTTCACTGCCCTGGCTTTACGCTTGGATTTGGCCTTGGCCCTCTTTTCCACTTCTTTGGGAAAATCAACAATTGTTTTGAGGGAGTTAGGATGAGCATTTTTAGTTGGAGGAGGCCAGAGTTTTTCATCATCCGGGCCGAGGCAATTCTCAGCAATGTAGTCATTCCAAGGAGGAATGGATGCAAACAAGATTTGATATTTCCTTTGAATATTCTCATAATTAAACCATTTCTTCGCCCAGTGACGGCGAATCCTTTGCAGCCTATTATTTCTTTTAATCGTTGTTTCAACTCCAGGTGGAGTTTTATAGCTTTCGGGATCAGACATTTCAGCAGTTGTGTTCTTCTCTCGGCGACGACCACCCTTCTTGGGATTTCCATCAGAGAATAGAGTCATAGCATCAGTGACTAGTTCATCCTCGGGCAGACTGTGAGCCAGGGGAATAACATCATCTTCTTCATCAGATTCTGACTCGGATTTGTTCTTCGGTATCTTGGGTGGCTTTGATGCTTTTCCTCCACAAGTCAACTTCACTCATTCAGACACAGGAGGTAACTGAGGCAATTCTCTTTCTGACCCAGACTGCTCTTCCAAACTTTGAGCCATGACCAACCTGTGAAATAGAATAGATGCGAGGGAAAATGGGATAGGGTCATAAACATGCAAAGATGCATTTTTGACTAAAAACAAAAAGTTTTTCGGAAGCAGCAAAGGAATCCATGGTATACAATTTGGAATATATCATCGAAAGAATTGCAACATGCCATATAGGGCAGAGTAACAGCTATCTTATTGTCGGTGCAACAAACCCTGGGTCTGTTGCCCAGACTGTGCATAGTCCTAAGAGCAAGGTTGCGGCATCCAAAACCAGACCAAGTAGAAGAAATCGGCTCTTCGAGGAATCAGAGAGGAGATCAAGAAGACCAAGTCAAACAAAGGAAGCAAGATACCACTAAGAGAAATCCTCCCTTGCCGGGTAGGCGAGCTTGGCAAGGACGAGGCTGCTCTGGAGACAAGTCAAACCAAGGGCGGACTACCCTGCCAAAAGCTCCACCGCTCCACCTCACAGTGATGCAAGTCGTCGATCAGTGCGGTGTCAAGACCCCAAGTGACTAAGTGGCTGTTTCTTGACACATGGCAGCCACTTCCGAAGAAAATCACCTCCAAATGACACCCGTCCATAGACGTGTCAAGCAGACGGACAAGAGATTGACCGAACTTCCCGGCAAGGCTTGCCGTGCATGCCATGATGTGACACTAAGCGGCGCATTTAATGCGCTCTGCCCTATCTACAGAGTTAGGTATGATAGCACTGTTTGCTATCTAATCAGTACACAATGACTGATTTGCCATTCTGGTGACCTCTTGATCTATAAAAGGAGGCCCGTGGAAACCATAGAAAGAATTCGGACCCCTGTACACTCATACGCGTGTAGCTGCTCTCGCCCCGAGCCGACCCTGCCGGGCAAGAGCGCTGCGTCTCCACTACGGTCCTCTCATCAATCCACCAAAGCAGGAGCAGGGTTTTACGCCTCGCGGCAGCCCGAACCTGGGTAAAACTGCCCATGTGATCTTTGCCGTGCTGTGCTACGTTCTCCGCTCTTTGTGCAAGGTGCTCTTCCCCCTGCCGAACCACAAAGGGGCTCGTGGCCCCATAGGTGGCCGTGGTTCCCCACGACACTTATCTTTCGAAATAATACTCGTGAACCCTAGATCCAAGATAACTAGTACAAGGCTAGTTCCAGATCCAGGCGCCCTAACTTGGCAGCAAGGACCAACTGCGCAATGTGGAGGAGAGGATTTACCGCACTGGCGCGACCAACGACAGCGAGGCTTCACCAGAGTTGCACGATGAGGCGCGTCGACGGCATTGCTTCGAGCTCGGGCTTGGGAGAGGAATAGGAGAGGGTTTGAGGAAGAACTGAGGAAGAAGAGACCGGGAGGGGTATTTATAGCCCGTAGGTGGAACCACCTCTTCCGAAATCTACGACCGAAAAGCACGGGACATTCCACATTCAATGGTCGAGATCACGATCGTGAGATCTTGGGCACGTGTCAACCGTTTCCTGTGAAAATCTAAGAAGTTGAACGGAAGGCCGAAAGGTTTGAAGAAGGGCAAGCGGCAAAACAGATTAATGTTTGAAGTTTATTTCATTCGCGACCAAGGACGTTGGACTGAAAACTTCTTCAGATCAAACTGCATGTTTATGACGGACATCATAGATTGGATGAGAAAGAATAGAGGGATAACAGGGTCTAAATCAAAACACTCAGCCAAACGAGAGAAAAGCACAAAACCACGAAGCTCTAAGTGTAATGACATTCGGACGGAACACATACACAACAAAATGCAAAGAAACGAATTAAGAACACAATGAACTAGCACCAACAATAGATCTCAGTTGAAAGGATAGACGATAAGAATCCCTGAGATAATATCTGCAAGAAAGGTAGTTCTTTTTTGCAACCCACACTCGCGTGGGCAATGTGGATCTCATTTTCTTCGTCTGAGCAGGAACATTCTTTCGGCGAGATCTGTAAAACACCTGTGAACTTTGAGAGTAATCATGTGAATAAGCATTGGCTGATACCTATTCGAGAATTTTCCTGCGCCATTCTGCGAATGATAATCATTGTCTCGAAGTGAATTACTCTGCATATTCAAGTTAGCAGTGACAGACAGATTTTCAATAATTCACTTCTTCACCCATATTTGTGTCCTGGGTGAACCAGACCTGTAGTTAGTCCCAACATGTCGAGCAAAAACCTTACCATTCTGTTGTTTGAACAATTTGTAGTTTGAGTCATTAGACTCATCAGAAACAACAGTAATGTAAGTATCATATCCTGATAGAATAGCAGGTTTGAGTGTTTTGCTTTTAGGAAGAACCGAACTCGTTCAAGGATACTCTTTAGGAGTCCAGTAGGTTCCATCAACATTGAGTTTCCTTTCGAAACCCAATCCTTCCTTCCAAGGATTTTTGTGTAGTATTGACTTCTTGAGCACATCACAAAGAGCTTGATGCCCTTTGAGGCTCTTTAGCATTTCTGTCTCAAGCCAGTTCTTTAATCTGCAATTTTCATCAGACGTAGCAACAAAATCCTTAGGAGAGTGGTCAGAGATATCATTCATAGTGGTTGCAATCACTATTGCATGATGCTGCTAACGCGACACTACGATCAGAGACCCTTTGACGAAACTGTGTGCGATGCAATAATCGCAAACGGTGGTGTAAAAAACCGTCAAAAAAGGTGCAAAACATTTGCGATGACGGATGCATTAAACACAGTTCAGATTTTAGTTGCATGTGCGATGCAGGGCATACAGTTCAGTTCAATTAACTGTTTACGATGAGGAGGAACAAAAGAAATGGGCAGCCAGATGAAGGTGTGTGCGATTGAGGGCATATGCTTCAGAAGGATTAACTATTTGCGATTAGGCAACAGAACAGAAACGGTCAACCAGATCAAAGTGTCTGCGATTGATGGCATACACTTCACACGGATGAACTGTTTATGATTAGCCACAACAAACAGAAACAGTTAGACAGATCAACGTGTGTGCGCTAGACGGGCACACATTCTAATTAAAAGAAGCGTGCGCGATGGTAATAACGAGCGCGCACGGTTGTTGGAACAAGACGTGTGCTGACATTGCCTATTGCGGTGCACCCTATGGTGCAAACGCCACGTACGTGGCCGAGAAAGCATGCCCACGTTACGCCTTCCGGGAATAGTACCGCACTTAGAACCGTCAATAAATTTTGAGCCTGTGTCCTGTCACATTCCAAATTACTACCACGCTATATTTAATTGCAAACCAGTTCACACCGATCAAAACCTAAACGGTTTCCCACTTAGGAGCGTATTAGTACTCGGTTATAAATACTACTACTCCAAGATGACTGCACATTCCTCCTCAACTCCTCATCCACAAAAACAAACAAGTCATTCATCATCGTTCCCTTCCGTCTGCCATGGCCAGCGTGAGTTCTGGGTCGAGAGATTGCCACCAGGGAGAGGCGAGCATGGAAGCGGAAGCACGAGAGATGTCCTACCTCGCCGCGAAAGCAGCCGACATGTCCCGCCGCGCGGCCGTAGCAGCACAGAGGTCCCGCCGTGTCGCCGAAGCAGCACGGAGGTCTCGCCGTGCCGTCGATGCAGCAGACTGGTCCGGCCGCACCACGGAAGCAGAAGAGATGTCCCGCCGCGCCGTGAAAGCAGCAGAGATGTCCTCCTGTGCTGCGGCGGCCTGGGAAAATGTCTTGCGGGCAGGCGAGGACTCTTACAGGTGCATGCATGCGATCGTCCATAGCCAGATGGATCAGATCTCAGGCTGGGTGAGGGTGCAGGACGACATGAAAGCCTCGTTTGAACAGGCTACCGGCGTCATCCGGCAACTAAATGAGAGCAATGTGAAGCTCCGGGCCGAGCGCGACCTGCTGAGGGCGAAGATCATCGGAAGTGCGGAGCAGGAGGAGGAGACCACTGCCTTGTTGAAGAGGACCGGCGTCATCATCGAGAAACTTATGGACGAGAATGCCATGCTACGCATCAAGCACAGAAGGCTGGTGGAGGAATCCGTGGATGCTCTCAAGCAACATCTTGAGGACAAGAAAGAGCTCATCGCCGCTCGCTGCGGAGACTAGTTCCCGCGGCTTGCAACAACGCATCAAGAAAGTAGAGATCAGAGAGCCAGATCGTTGTCTTCCTTCTTCTTTTGCCATTGTGTATTTCGGGCGTTGCCGCATGTGGCTTTTCTAATTATGTTCCTAAATATGTAAGACAATTATTATGCACTGTCATCATCCTTATATTCATCAGTCTTGCTATAAGTCGCATTCGATGCTATATAGGTCCGTCGGATCTTACATCAAGATCCGTGCAAAACTTTCTTTCAGATTTTCTTTTTTCTCTCTTAAATCTCAGTCCAGTGAGACATAGCCACGCCGTGAAACAGGGGCTCGGGCGCCATTAATGGAGATGTTGGGAGGGAGGTGCACGGTGGATAGAGGTCAAAGGGCTCTCCTCCCGATGAGCATGCGCAGGGGTCTGATCGCACGCCTCTCGCACTCAAATAGCTACCCCGCACGACACCTCCTAGCCAATAAAAAAAGGGGACGCGTGGCGGCACGTAATTGGTAAGTAGAACGCCCACGGTTTCAATAATACTTGTGTTTCCGATTTGTAATGTGACAACACTTGTTCCAAAATAACTTTGTTGATTGTTAATGTGTGCGCCTTCGCAAATCGGACAGAAAAATTACCACAGCATGTTGGTGCCATGTCATGACACCATGCCAAGTTTCATGATTTTCAGGCGTGTTTTTGATTTACAGGAATTAAAAAACCAAGTTTCTCAATATTTCCAGCAGAGCCACGATGCCCAGATGTTTGAATTTCTTTCCCATTTCTTGCATGGGACCTAGAAATTCACCCAAGGACACACATGTGATTTTTCAACCAACTTTGGTGCACTGGAGCATGTGCTTGTAGTTCAAATTTGAATTATGCACATTAAATGCCTAGAAATTTAATTAATTTATAAAAAAGGCCAAACGAACCCGGAATAATTCCAAAATTTAGGACGATACTTCTATTTGGTCAAATCTACCTGTGTAAAAAAATTAAGGCGGGAGAAGGCAGTTTATGTCGTTTCGCACACGGAGGTGACACGTTCCCTCTCGGAACCACGAGCCTTCTTGAGAGAAGCTCCGGTTTGCAAGAAGCTTATACCAAAGCTTGTCCCAATTCGGCCAAAAAATTTACCACAACATGTTGGTGCCATGTCATGACACCATGCCAAGTTTCATGATTTTCAGGCGTGTTTTGGATTTACAGGAATTAAAAAACCAAGTTTCTCAATCTTTCCGGCCGAGCCACGACGCCCAGATGTTTGAATTTCATTCCCATTTCTTGCATGGGACCTAGAAATTCACCCAAGGACACACATGTGATATTTCAACCAACTTTGGTGCACTGGAGCATGTGCTTGTAGTTCAAATTTAAATTATGCACATTAAATGCCCAGAAATTCAATTAATGTATAAAAAAGGCCAAACAAACCCGGAATAATTCCAAAATCTAGCACGATGCTTCTATTTGGTCTAATCGACCTATGTAAACAAATTAAGGCGGGAGCAGGCAGTGTATGTCGTTTCGCACACAGAGGTGACACGTTCCCTCTCGGAACCACGAGCCT
This sequence comes from Thinopyrum elongatum, assembly GCA_011799875.1. Classification (NCBI taxonomy): domain Eukaryota; kingdom Viridiplantae; phylum Streptophyta; class Magnoliopsida; order Poales; family Poaceae; genus Thinopyrum; species Thinopyrum elongatum. The sequence goes on along the minus strand of CM022302.1, from coordinate 219,282,114 downwards.
TCTTGAGAGAAGCTCCGGTTTGCAAGAAGCTTATACCAAAGCTTGTCCCAATTCGGCCAAAAAATTTACCACAACATGTTGGTGCCATGTCATGACACCATGCCAAGTTTCATGATTTTCAGGCGTGTTTTGGATTTACAGGAATTAAAAAACCAAGTTTCTCAATCTTTCCGGCCAAGCAACGACGCCCAGATGTTTGAATTTCATTCCCATTTCTTGCATGGGACCTAGAAATTCACCCAAGGACACACATGTGATTTTTCAACCAACTTTGGTGCACTTGAGCATGTGCTTGTAGTTCAAATTTGAATTATGCACATTAAATGCCCAGAAATTCAATTAATGTATAAAAAAGACCAAACGAATCCGGAATAATTCCAAAATTTAGCACGATACTTCTATTTGGTCTAATCTGCGTGTGTAAAAAAATTAAGGCGGGAGAAGGCAGTGTACGTATGTTGTTTCGCACACGGAGGTGACACGTTCCCTCTCGGAACCACGAGCCTTCTTGAGAGAAGCTTCGGTTTGCAAGAAGCTTGTACCAAAGCTTGTCCCAATTTGGCCAAAAAAATTACCACAGCATGTTGGTGCCATGTCATGACACCATGCCAAGTTTCATGATTTTCAGCCGTGTTTTGGATTTACATGAATTAAAAAACCAAGTTTCTCAATCTTTCCGGCCGAGCCACGACGCCCAGATGTTTGAATTTCATTCCCATTTCTTGCATGGGACCTAGAAATTCACCCAAGGACACACATGTGATTTTTCAACCAACTTTGGTGCACTGGAGCATGTGCTTGTAGTTCAAATTTGAATTATGCACATTAAATGACCAGAAATTCAATTAATGTATAAGAAAGTCCAAATGAACCCAGAATAATTCCAAAATTTAGCACGATACTCATATAGTTCCATGTTGCCTCGGTAAAAAATCAAGGGGGGGAGGCAGCGCATATCGTTTCGCATACAAAGGTGACACGTCCCCCCTCGGGAACCACGAGTCTTCTCGAGAGAAGCTCCGGTTTGCAAGAAGCTTATACCCAAAAACTTGTCCAAATGTGGCCAATTTTTTACCACAGCATGTTGGTGCCATGAAATGACACCATGCCAAGTTTCATGATTTTCAGGCTAGTTTTGAATTTCCAGGAATTTAAAAACCAAGTTTCTCAATGTTCCCGGCCGAGCCACGACGCCCAGATGTTTGAATTTCATTCCCATTTCTTGCATGGGACCTATAAATTCACCCAAAGACACACATGTGATTTTTCAACAAACTTTGGTGCACTGGAGCATGTGCTTGTAGTTCAAATTTGAATTATGCACATTAAATGCCTAGAAACTCAATTAATGCATAAAAATGCCAAATGAACCCGGAATAATTCCAAATTTAAACACGACACTCATGTAGTTGCATGTTCACTGTACATAAATGTTCTAGCATACACTTCACCATCCTTTCCCTCCATAACACCATTTTGTCTTTCAAAACATAATGAAAAAATCAGGTATACCACAAACAGTTTACTAGAAAGAATCATGTGGGATGCGATATAAAATATCTTGGTGCACCGTCTTGTCTGGCTTACGCAGGAAGCTTTGTCGTCTATAGTCCACCGCCCCCGCTTGAACCACACTTGCGTGCCAGTTTCTTGCGGCACCGAGCGAAATTTTTCTGGCACCGCGGAAATATCTGTAACACCCTGGTTTTCGCTCCCTGTTTTTTTTCCTTTGCGGGATTTGACTCCCGTCTTTTTTCTCGGTGTTATCGGATTTCTCTAGCTCTTGGGAATATGAAGATGGTCATAAAGCCTTGCCTTTCCTATCCAGCCATAGATTCTCTTCAGTCCAACCTTGCCACCCAAGAACTATTCTCAGGGTTTTGCCGCCGAAACCCTACCTTCTGAGTTGCCGGAAGGGAAACCCTGATCCTCTCAGTTACAAAGGAACCCCAATTTCCTTTGATCTGCTGACTCCCAAACTTTTCCCAGTGATCATCCTTCATCTATAAACCCTGGATATGCAAAAATATTGCCAAGTCATTTGCAATATTTTTCATTTATAATTAATTCCTTTTTCTGCCAGTTAAAGGAATTAAATCCAGGAAAATATCTATCCATCTCCAAAGTTCATGAAAACTTGTGGAGATATTCTTTGTGATCATATTGAGCTCCCATAAAAATATTGGCCATAATTAAATAGGGTAAATTGCATTTTCCTATTTAATGCCAATATTGCATTTTGGGCCCTTTCTAAAGGAACTACCATTTAGGTAGCCAGGAAAAATCCTAAATAAATTGTGGAGCTTCTCCTATCCATATCTTCACCATTTCCATCAAGAATCCAAGTTCCACATTTCAAAGTTTGAGCACAGCATCCACTTGCAAATTCGGTCTAGATTTTTAGTTTGCAAAGGAAGTGCTTGAACCATTGATCCATTTGAGCTGAAATTTTTCATGATGGTTAACATTGAAAAATCACTCATGGAAACCAAAAATCAGCTCAATCCATCTATCCATTTGTCCACAACATTTTTCTCATGTTTCTGTCCATTCTAAAGCTCTATGAAGGAAGTACCATATAGGCATTTCCAAATGAGCTGAAACTTTTCCAGTACCTTCATATGTTCAAATCATTGCTCTCCACCAAAATTCAGCTCATTTCACTCAGCCATTTGAGCACAGCTTCAAAATCCCTTTTCTGGACCAACTTTTGGTTTGTGAAGGAAGTATATGCAAATGGGGTCGAAATGACATCAAATTATGCCATCATATAGTCCTTCCTACCCCATTCCACCTTGACAAGTTTTCAACTCCCCAACTTCATCCATTTCTCCAGCAAATTCCACCCAAGTTTGCTGTCAGAATCATTTTCTGCAAGTTGTGCTCACCTCAGAGCTATCTAGTCGGTTCCAACCCCTTCCCTTACCTATTTGAGCAGCGAGGAGGGTGTTGGACAAGGATCTGGAGCCATACAGTGCCAGGGACATGCAGTGCCCGTGGTGACCGCACGGAGAGCGCGCCAAAACGATGCTTTGTGCTCTGTCAGCTCCTTCCGGTCATCTTTGGTCAGCCCCTGCTTGTCCGGGCATGTCCAGCGGCTCCGCAGAGGCCGCGTACCCCCTCTCCAGGCCCTTCCCCCTCCTCTTCCTCCGTCCTTGCGCCACGGCGATCGCCGCCGCAGTTCTGTGCCGTCCGTGACCGCGCCGTCGTCGTCTTCCTCGCTGTCTTCTTCCCCCTCGATCCCTCTCGAGCGCTCCCGAGCCCTCTCCATCCCTCCCCGAAGCCTCCCGCCACCGCTACCCGCTAGCCACGACCTCCCCGCAGCTCCAGTAAGCCGATAAGTTCGCCACGGCGGCCGTGGCTATCTGCTCTCGCCGGCCGCCTATTTATAGCCCCCTCCCTGCTCTCTCGAGCTCACCAGCCTCCCTCCCCACCTCCTCTAGCCCCGCCTAGCCACTCGAACGAGCTCGAGGAGCTCTCCTGCCCTCCAATGGCTGCCATGACCACCGTCGGCCTCGGCTAAAATTCGGCCGCCCCGGTCTCTCTCCCTCCGCCCAGACCTCACTACTGCCCTTCCCTCGCCACCACAAGCCTTCCCACCCCCTCGCCTTGTTCTCGGAGCAACTGTGGCATCGCCCCCAACCGTTTCCAAGCTCTCCGGCGCCCGTACCACCATGGGATGGGTCCGTCTCGTCGCCCCTAGCAGACCGGTGGTCGGAGCGCGGCGAATGGTGGCCGGAGCCGCCGGCGGCCGTCGCCGGAGTCGGCGCTGCCCATGGCCAGGCGCGGGCGAGCGGGAGGTCGAAGGCGTTGACCCAGCCCACCGGGCCCCGCCTCCCCTCGGGCCCACGAGTCAGCCGCATAGGGCGTTGACCCGGCCTTGTGACGTGGACAAGTGGAAGCGCATTGCACGTTTTACATTTTCTGTTTCTGAAAACGTATTTTGCTAAGTGCGCTTTCTCTTTTACCAGTGGAATAACTGTCTAGGACCTGTTTGTAAATAAAGTATTTGAAGATAAGTCCCTGGCAGAAAAACCACTGTATCTTTTTGCTCGTAACTCCGATTCAGGTGAATCCAACGCCTACGTCTTCGTCTCGTCGAGCTCGTTCTTTTGGTATCATTTTCACAAGGTGGTCAAACAGTGGAAATGACCATTTTTCCCTTGCCTTTCTATCAGCCCTCCGAAAGGGAATCTTTTTCGGTGAATTCTTCCGCGGCTTCGCCGCACTTCCTCCCGGAGTAATTCTTTGACCCCAGGCAAGCCAACCATCTGATATATGCCCTAAAGAATTTCTCTATGTTATTCTTGTGTGTTTAACCTAATAATGATTCCCGTGCTAGAACTACTTAAATCCCTGTTAGTTTGTATTCATCGTTTACTTTACCTGATCATGTTTATCATTACCGCACTAACAACTCGTTATGATGTTATACGGAAATAGGTTGTTATGTTTATGCAGTTGTTACCTCATACATAGTTAACACCAGGTCAAGTTATTCATGATGATTATAGCTACCAGTTAAGTACTTGCTAAAGCTGAACATAGTTGGTTGATCTTGAGTCACCTGTCCGGGCTTCTTCGTGCAACCACATTTGCCGGTATGGGACGGCCTTGACTTGGTCTGGCTCCGTGCTCTTTCACCGGTACCTCCATGCAGGGAGGGTTATGCGTGCGTGCTACCCTGATCAGGTAGACGATGATAACCCTGTGAGCCCAGTTGGTTGTTTGCGCGCGGTCCCTGCTTGGGACAGTTTAGTTTGGCCACGACGATGGCAGGTGTCATGAGGTGACACAGGGGCCACCTAGGGCTTGACTCCGGGGGAGGATGATTGCTGGTGGTACGATGGGAGAGTCACGGGTCAGGCGGGTTTCGTTGGAGCAACGCTGGTCCACCCGATTGGGATCACGAGGTCAGGTGCTCCATGGTGTGGGTAAAGCGTACAACCTCTGCAGAGTGTAAAATCTATTCGAATAGCCGCGTCCACGGTATTGGACAGCCCGTCCAGACCTCGCTAGGTGATCAACCGTAATGATGATAATAATGGTGGAAGAACCTGTCCTGCATAGACATCAGATGTTGTCAGAGATATGGTATGTTAGCCATGGGATGGCTATGGAAGAGATGATCAGATGACCGAAAGACTTGGATTGGATTTGGTTCAACATCGGATTGGATCGTGAGAATGTCGGAGTATGAATTATTTACTTGCCATGTTTTACTCAATATGCTTCGCTTTACTGTATTAATCCTAGTAGTTATCTTGCTAAATAATCCTGTTACTACATGATGATTAATATTGCTAGATAGGTATATTATGCTATGATAAGTAATATTGCTCTAATATCAAATACATGCTTGAATGCCATGGATTGCATTGCTTGGTGTATATGTTAGTTTGGTTTGCTTGTGAGTACATTCAAAAGTACTCAGCGGCCTTCAATGTGGCCAGGTTCACCTAAGGATCCGTCATCCGTCGACGAGGAGCCAGAGCGTTCGTGGCTAGGAGCGTAACCCAGTTAGATCCCTGTGGATTGGAGCCGCACCAAGACCATGCTGCCTTAGATAGAGCTTTTCCGCTGCCACCCCTTTGTAACTATCATGTAAGAGTTATATGTCCATTAATAGAAATGCCGGTGTTCATGATACTTGTTGTAAACGCGCGTGCCAGAGTGATTTCCTGGGCTGGTATACGTGGCGACCATCTGGCTACAGTGGTACTCAGGCGGGGCGCCACAATATCTATCTCCCCGCCCCCTCCCTCACACCAAAAGCCATATTTCCACTGTTCCTCCTTGCTTTCCAAGTTCAAACCTTCACTGCTGCTTACTGGCAGCTCAGCCTCCTCGCCGGCGACCCTTCTTCTTACAGCGCCGCTTCCTCACCGGCTACCCTTCTGCTTGCAGCGCCGCCTCCTCACCGGCGACCCTTCTTCTTGCTGCGCGGCCTCCTCGCCGCCGACCCTTCTTCTTGCTGTGTGGCCTCGTCGATATGGTCAGGTAATCCACACCCCACCCACACCATCCTCCTCCTTCCCCGTCCCACATGCCCCGACCGACAGCACGAAACCTTCCGCCGAAATCACTGTCCCCCTCCTCCAATTAAGCGCCGCCCACAACCATTTTGCACACAGTATAACGTGGAGGTCAGTAGCATCTGGCAGCGAAGAAGCAAATCGCGGCCGCATGCGCGCACGAGGTCGCTATGGCTGCCATGCGTGCCGACTGCCAGATCTTGGTGGAGCACCTCATCTTCAAGGCCACCGTCGACACCGCCACGCGGTTGTCTACTTTAAAACAGAGTTCGTGCTGTTTTCTCGAGGCCACCACCAGTGCCTTCTAGTGATTTGTCCTCTGTAATGTTAATATGCAATCTGATGTTCAGTTAACAGTTTGGTCCTCTGAAATGTAATGTTCAGTTAACAGTTTGGTCCTCTGAAATGTAATGTTCAGTTAACAGTTTGGTCCAACAATTGCTACATTTCGTAGTACTGTTCTCAAGCATTCTTTGTTTTGTTAACTGTCTTATCTTCTAGTACATGTTTCTATTCTGCAATGTCGTGCTAGTTAACTGTTTTGGTTCATTTGGTCTGTTGTCCATTTAACTGTTTGGTTCAATTCTGCAATTTGATTTTCATTTGCTGTGAGTACAATTTTGTATTGTTATGCATGTGAAATAAATCGAATTTGGTTGTACTCAATACATATTCTACTGATAGTATGGCAACTCTCAGTTAACCTGATCAAGATCTTCCTTATGTGTGTTGCAGGGAAACAATGGGAGACACTGCGGTTTACCATCGAGGTATGCTCATGCTTGGTCCTTTCGCTAATAGCACATTATTGTGCAGTTGCAGGATTCATTCTAATATTTAGGTTTCTTACAATTTGGTCTTGCACATGTAGGTCCTGCTGTCAAAGGCTTAGACCCACTGTTCGACCCATTTTGCATATGGGGAAATGAGATGTCCATGAATATCAGTCAAGTCAAGAAACTCAGAAAGATTTTTAGGATGAAGAAACTTGTGACGAATAACAGCAAGATCTTTGTTTGCACAATCAAGAAGACATCAGTCAACTATAGGATGGTACTAACTCTTTTACCTTGTTTTTACCCCTTGTGTCATTTCAAAATTTATGACAGCGATTTATGCATATCTTTGTTTTCTATACTTTTCAAAGCAGTTCACCGATGATTACCTCTCAAACCACCTGCATGGTCAAGAGGTGAGGAAGGTATTCATTCAACACCCACGGTACAATATTGAAGTCTTCCTGAAGAGGACGAAGGTTGGGCGGGCAATTATCCATAGCCAATGGCCTAAAGTTGCAAGGACATTCAACATCACTGAAGGCTCAATATTTGCCTTCCGCTTCTATATTTTCCCAGATGAGATTCATCTGTCTATTTACCGTGTATGATGCTACTTTCCAAAGGTTTTTGATGTTGCATGTGAAACTTGGTGCTGTTGTGTAATGGCGTAACTGAGTGCCGAAGCTATCTGATATAATTCGATTATGAAATCCTAGTTGCCGTTATACAGATATGAAATATCTGGTGTGTTTTATAAGAAATATCAATTTGATTACTACATGGATTATCAATAATAGGCTAATTACCCTGCTTATTGGGGTTTTCTATTGCAGACGGTTACTCAGACAGCACCGTGGGCGATGAACTCAAACAACCCACACAGTTCCTAGAAAGTAGGCGTGTTCGATCAATTAACAATCACACATGGCTTCCGGTAGAGAACTGTTTGCGTTAGGCCACCTTGCACAAACGTTTCCACACAAAAACCTGTGTGTGATATACATACGAACGGAAATGTTTGTCTGGGATTCGCCATGTGGGATGTACATACGAACGGAAACGATTGGGTTTTGATGCCTCGCCAGATCACACATGAGCTCATTTTGTGTGCTAGGAGGGCCTATCCCCGACGGTTTCTGGGTCATGTGGGAAGGACCCCCTATCGCCCACACTCACTTGGCGACGGTTCCAAGCGCCGTCACGGAAAGGGGTTAAAAACCGTTTGTATAGCAGGTCTCTGCACCAGTGAATATTCTCGATGTTAGCATTAGAAGTTTCTGCATGAGAATCAGCATTGCTACATTCTAGGCATTTTAAGCAAGGAGGCACAAAATCATCAGGAAGACGGTTGGATTGCTCGGCAAAGAGAGAAGCTTTTTCTTCTGCCAATGAGACTCTTTCAGTGACTCGAGTTCTGGATTCCTGTTAAGGAGTTCATCTGATAAACTCTCGTAGTCAATTATAAGGGAATCATATCGATTGGTAAGATCATTAATAGTTGAGGAAAAAGCATCTTGCTCTTCGATCAACTTTTGATTCTTCTCCATCTTTTCGACCATTAATCCTTCGGTTTTCCTGAGATTTCTCTCAAGCATTTCAAGCTCATCTTGTTGAGATTTTGTAATCTTAACAAGTTTAGCATAGGCAATGTATTCAGGAGAATGTCCACTCATGGATTTTTGGTGTTTTGATGATACCTGATCCTTGGAGGATTTTTCCTTGAGACAAAATGCAATTTGTTCATCATTGCTTGAAGCATCATCATCAGTGTCTGATTCGAGTGAATTGTCTGATGATTCATAGGCAATGAAGGCATTGCTCCTTCCTATCCTTCTTTGAAGCTCTTCATCATCTGATTCTGAGTCGGACGTCTCATCTTCGGAATCCATTTTCATTTCAGTATAGACTATGTTCAGCTGAGAGATTTTCTTCATGTTGGATTCGATAGTAGCTTTGACTTGGACGTCAGTGACTGGTCTCATAGAAGAGGATGATGGAGATTCATTCTTCTTCGGCAGCTTAGTATGACGATGCATTCGAGTGAATCCATTGTAGTGAAGATATTTCCATCTGTTGCTTGGATTTTCCCAGCAGGGGAAATTAGCTATGAGGTGACCAAATTGTTTGCACTTGAAGCACTTCATTTCTTTCGGAGGTAACCTTCTTGAGGATTCAGGCAGACCAAATTCGTCATCATTTGTGAGGTATAGATTTTGTCTTCTATGATCACTTAGCCTTTCTGTGAGCATTTCAAGTTCTCTTGTGATAGTGTGTTGATTTTCGACATCTTCTTCTTCTTGTGAGCTACCATAGTGAGAAAGGATTTCCCCTTCACCTTCTGAAGAAGATTCTTGATCTGCATTTTCAATCTCCATCTTTTCTTCGTGAAGTGACACCAAAGTCATGATCTCAACATAGTGAAGTTCTTCGTAGTCTGGTCTTTGCTTGATTTCAGCTACGATGGGATCAAAGGTTGTGTCAAGAGCACTCAGAAGCTTGTTGACCACATCTCTATCGATGATGTCAGTTACTTCTCGCTGATGAAGTCTTTCGACAATGTTTGTCAATCGATCAGTGAGTTACAATGCATTTTGCCCTGAATGATCTATATGAACATAGAGTTGATCCTCAGGTATTCCAAGACCTTGAGAAGCCTTTTACTCAAGAGGAAATTGATGAAGTAGTGAAAAACCTTCCAACTGACAAATCTCCAGGTCAAGATGGTTTCAATAATGAATTTATCAAAGCTTGTTGGGACATTATTAAGGGCGATATCACTGAGCTTATCATGGCCTTCCATGCTGGTAATGTCAATCTTGAAAGCATTAATACATCTTTCATTACCTTGATCCCAAAAAAGGAAGTGCCTCTCTCACCCAACAATTTCAGACCAATTTCTTTACTTAATGGAGTTCTTAAGATTATCACCAAGTTATTAGCAAACAGACTCCAAAGATTGATTGTTCAGATGGTTCATATTAATAAATATGGGTTCCTCAAAAACAGAATGATCCAGGATTGTCTTGGTAGGGCTTTGTCGGATTCAGGGCTCCGCAGACCCGAGAAAGGTTTGATCTCTGGGGTGCGTGCGAAGAACTCAACCTCTCCAGCCTACCAACTCGTCGCTCTCACGGCCTAGCTCGATGAACGAGAAAGGAAAGAGACACGGCAGTTTACCCAGGTTCGGGCCACCTTGTGGTGTAAGACCCTACTCCTGCTTTGGGGTGGATTGGCCTCGCGAGGGGCTGAGGATGAACTAGTACACAGGAAGAACAACCTCAGGAGGTCAGTTCTTGTGTTGGTGTGAGCTAGTGAGGGTTCAAGGTCTCTCCCTGGATCGGATCCCTCTCTACGGTGGTGGCTAAGCTATATTTATAGTGGCCTCGGTCCTCTTCCCCCAGAATGTAGGCGGGAAGGGATTCCACAATGGCCAGTTTGAAAGGGGACAAGAAGTACATCCTATCCTGATGAAAGGTGGTCTTCGCCTGCAAAGCTGTTGGTTGTGATGCCGTGGTGGGCTCGGCGATGACATCCGTCCTGCAGTCTTGGCGGTCTTGGTCTTGTACCACGGAAATGGAAACCTTTGGCTGATTCCACGGGACTCTGCGCCTGGCTTGCATCCTTAGCACCAAAGAGGAAACCTGCTGCTCTGCGCCTGCTGGCGCTCGCCTGGCCTTGGTTGTCATGGCTTACGTCACTTCACCCTCATGAGGTGAGCACCTGCATAGGAATCGCCGCTCCTCAGGAGCCAGCCTGGGGAGGCCGCTCCCTCCGGAGGTCTTGACGTCGTCTGCCTCGCGAGGCTTGGCCCCTCGCGAGGGTCTTGTCTTGTCGATGCTGAAGATGGGCCGTACCAGGCCGCTGATGGAGCCATGCCGCAGGCCGTAGGTAGGCAAGTCTAGGTACCCTGGTTCCCAGGACGCCGACAGTAGCCCCCGGGCCCAAGGCGCGCTCGGACTTGGCTTTGAGGCGAAGCCAAAGGGCAAGGGTGAAGCGCCGCAGGACCCAGTCGCCTGCGGACCGAGTCGACGCGTGGCGCTTGATGGGACATGGGCGTCTCCACTTTCCCACGCTGCCTCGGCAACCGTTCGACTTGAGAACACCCTGCTGCATGCAAAAAGTCATCATTACTGGGGATCATGGGAGGCTGGCGGCTGGCCTTCCCCTGGCTATAAATGGAGGGGGGCGGAGCCCCCTGCTCATCTCCGTCTTCTAGATGCTTGCTCCTCCTTCTTCCTTCTTGTCTCGCCATCTTGCCGAAATGCCCATGGCGTCGGTGAGGAGGTTTTCTGCGGCGGAGAAGGGGAAAACCCCTCGGGTGGAACTTGTGCTCCTCCCACCGAAGAAGAGGCTCGGATGCTCCCTGGACGCCGCCAAGGAGCCCGAGGTGATGCGACCTTGGCATGAACCACCTCTGCTAGGCTTCCCGATCCCTGTGCATGCCCGCGTGCAAAGCCTTGGGCTCAGGGGCACCGCTCAGTGCCGCGAGGAACAGGGTCACGGAGGAGAACAGGTAGTGGCTGCACGGCCACCCGGCTCATGGACCCACGCTGAAGCCATGGCGCACGAGTTTGTGGTGTGGGCGGCAATGCCGCCTCGCACATGGATCTGGCTCCCGCGGTCCTTTGCAGGGGAGATACCGCCGAGGGGGCCCATCGAGTTATGGCTGCAACACGCCAGGTGCTACGGCCAAGCTTCTGAAGCGGAAGTCGAGGTCGTCCACTCTGGCGACGTTTTCATGACTCGAAGATGGGGCGAGGTCGCCCGCGCCTGCTGCTCAGAGGGAGCTCTCGCCATCCACTTCGAATATGATGGAGCTTCAACGCTCTTCTTCAAGGTTTTTGGCGAGGATGGTCGGCGCCTTGAATGATGCCCCGGGAGAGGCGGCCAAGGTGGTGCGGCCATGGGCATTGAACTCACCCTTGGCCTTGCCCGCAGCCCCTCCGAGAGCAGCAACGACTTTCCGGAATCCAGTGACGACGACAGCTACGAGCCGCCATGCCCGGAGCGCAGCAGCGGCATCGTATCGGCGCCGTCGGTGATGTAGCTGAGGCCGGGGTTCTTCAGGGTCCTTTTCTTTTGCTTCCCCTGCACAAAGCCATGACAAGCCCCGTGGGGGTATGTAAAAATTGTGATGCTTTTGCCTTAATGCTATTATTCCTGGTTTGGTGTTGTGATCGCGTATACCACCTTGGCACAGTGCTCCCTTTCGTTCTCGCGGTAGCTTAGTGCTCTAGGCCGACAGGACCCAATCCCCAGGCAGGCTTCAGCCGTCGCTGGTATGCCAGGTCGAGATGCCGTGGTCAAGGCCAAGAGGTGAGCGGCCCGAGGTCCGGTAAGATCCCCTGAGGCGCGATGCTCACGGGGTCCCATTTAGCCTGCAAGCGGCTCCTTGAAGGCCGAAAGGGAAACGTCCCTGCCCGAGCGAGATCGCGAGAGTCAAAACGCTGAATCATGAGGTTTATGCCGGCGTGTATGGGGTGACTTATCTTGGCGAGCCCGCAGTGATTCCTTCGCTGCGAAGACAGTTGTTGCGCGACGCCTAACTGTGCCCTGGTGGTGGTGCTTCCAGGAAGGGCTCACGCTGATCCCGTCCTCCCTGCTTTGTCTGGGCGCTCTAAGTCCTCGGGTCCCAGCCCTCGAGCGGGGCTCAGCCGCCGCTGGTATGCCAGGTCTTGATGCCGTGGTCAAGGCCAGGGGGTGAAGGCTCGTGAGCCGGTAAGAGCCCCTGAGGCGCGATGCTCAGGCCCCCCTTTAACGTGCAAGCAATTTGCGTGGGGAAAAGGGGTGGCTGGCCTCGCGTGGGGCTGCGACCCAAGGCGCTGGCGGGGCCGCTCGCGATCTTGGCCACTGATGTTCCTGCGGGTTAGCAGAAGAAAGAAAAGCGAAGCCGTGCTTGCTGTCCTGCCGGCGATCTTGCTGCAAGGAAACGATGGCACTGAGGACCCGATGAGGTGACGTGCGCGGGGCCGGCCGCGAGCCAGAGCTCGGTCTCTCATATTTATCAGCGCTGCAGGGACGGACCCGAGCACAGGCACCGTGCCAGTAGCCCCCGTTATAGGACAAGCAGGAGGCAAGTTAGCAACGCGTAGGGGCCACGAGGGGCGGCTCCACAAACAATGAAACAACGGGGGTAACGCTAATAGCCTTAAGGACATAAGGCATGCAAACTGGTTCGGCGTACACGAATCAAAATGGTGCGGCTGTAGGACTGGTCCTGGCAGCTTGAGGAGAATGCATCCCGTGGGGCGCCCTCAATTAAACAAACCAAAAAGGTCACCTGGCACCGTCGCCGAAGAAGTGTTGGAGTAGCTGAAGACGCGTGCCGCCGAAGTCGCCCCTCACGATTCGCCTGGCTCCTAAGCCTCGCGAGGCTCTGGAGGCCCGGGGGGCTCGCGAGGGTCCGTCACCTCCTCCGTCTGGACCATCCTGCACCTGGCCTCGTGAGCCTCCAGGACGGCCCGCATGTGGCGCTGGTGCGCAGCAGCTACGTTCGGCAGACCGAAAGGCATGCAAACGTAGCTGTGAGGGGGGCCCTCACACCAGCCGACGTGGGACGGCCAAAAGAGCTCCTGAGACTCGGCTCTATTGAGCCCTGGAATGTTGACGCAGATGCGCAGCTCACTACCCACGTCAGGGGCGGGTGCTGCACTGGGTGGTACAGGGCGACACTCGCCTCGCATGGCTCTCGCCTCCTGAAGCTCCTTGATCGCCTTGGTGATGAACTCCTGAGCACCTGGCGCCTCGCGCCCTGCGCTACTCTCGCGGAAGCGCGCGTTGAAGCACGCCTCCACATGGTGCCCGAACGCCTCCCTCGTGACGCTGGCCAGGTCTGCGGCCCTCCAGAGAAAAGCCCCCGAGCCCAACCTAAGAGGGGCGCCGGGCGCGCCTTCCTATGCGAGAGGGGAAGGCGCCCCATCAGTGGGCGCGAGGCATGAGGCACGATCGTCGGATGCCCCATCCTCCTGAGATCCTCGGCAGAGCAGCTGCTTCTTCTTCTTGGGGATGACCTCAGGGGGGTAGGTGGCACCTTTGTCATGTGGGTTCTCGACCGCCGCATCCTGATAGGCGCGCTCGAGGGAGCACACCGCATCCTTTTCATCGCAGGCGGTCGTGATGATGCCGCCGCTTCCTGGCTTCTTGAGGACATTGTAGCCGTGGTGAGTTGCGGCCATGAACTTGGCCAGGGCCGGATATCCAAGGATGTCGTTGTACGGGAGGTGAATGTGGGCGACGTCAAAGTCAATGAGCTTAGTGTGGTAGTTGTCGCGCTTGCCGAAGGTGACAGGGAGGCGGATCTACCCTATGGGGACAGTGGAGCCAACGGTCACCCCCGAAAAGGGCTTGGCAGGTTGAAGCTGGTCGTACGACACCTGGAGCATGTCGAACGTCTCGACGGAGAGGACGTTGAGCCACGCGCCGCCATTGATGAGTGTCTTGGTGACAAGCAGAGCATCGGGAGAGCGCCGGCAGTGGCCGCGCACTTGAGCTGATCAGTAGAGTCGAAGGTGATAGCGTACTTGGACCACCTGAGCAGATGCGATGCCTCTAGCTTGGGGAGGGCTGCATTCACCTCGCTAGCGAACTGCTTGAAGATGCCATAGGAGGCGGGGGCCTGAGCGCCACCTAGGATGCAAGCAATGGCACGAGGCTCTTGGAAGCCCCCGGCCCCATCATCTTGGTGGTGGTCATCATTCCTCGGCGGCGGCGGCAGTGGAGGAAGGCCAGTGTTGCCCTGAAGACGATCCTCACGGGGCTAATCTCTCCAGGGGCCTTCACGAGATTGGCCCTGCCAGCGATCCTCACGAGGCTGATCGCGCAAGTCCTGGCGGGGGTCGCGGTTGTCCCAGCGTCCCCCACCTCGGCCTCCTCCACGGCCGTAGCCACGGTCGTTACGCTCAGGGCGGCGGCCAAGGCGCCCATCTCGGATGGCTCTGAGTTCTTGGTAGTCGTTGGTGTTGTGGCTGTGTACGTTGTGGAAGACGCAGAATGGGCGGCTGCCCTAGGAAGACTCGGGGTGGTCACAGCCACGCTTCATCTCAGGTTCGGCCGCGAGAACCGCCGGGCCCTTGCGCTTCACGTCCTTGGCCTTCTTATCTTCTGGATCGGCCTCCGGGAGCTCAAGGAGGGAGAGGCGACCTTCCTCAGCCTTCGCGCATCTGGTTGCCATGTTGAACATCTCGAGAGCCGAGCACATGTATTCTTGTATGGCGAGCTCTTCCTTCATCTTGACATCCCGGACACCATCAGTGAATGCCAAAATGATGGCCTTGTCCGACACCTTGGGGATCTTGAGGCGAATGTTGGTGAAGCGCTGGATGTATTTGTGCAAGGTCTCCCCTGGCTGCTGCTTGATGCGCCGCTGGTCGCTCGTAGCAGGGGCACGGTCGCGAGTGCCCTAGAAGTTGGCGATGAAACACGCTCGCATCTCATCCCAGGAGGATATCGATCCAGCGGGGAGGTTCAAGAGCCACGAGCGCGCGCCATCCTTAAGGGCCATGGGAAACCAATTCACCATGACCTTCTCATCGCCATTCGCCGCCTCGATACTCATCTCGTAGTGCTGGAGGAACTCGACAGGGTCAGGGGTGTCGTCATAGCGCGGAGGCAGGTCCGGCTTGAACTTCCCAGGCCAGACGATGCGGCACAGCTCCGGGGTAAACGCAAGGCAGCCTGCCGCGCTCACGGGAGCCCACCGCAGAGGGGGAGCCTGGTCTTGGCGCTCACGCGCCGCCGCCTCGGGCAGCACGCGGTCTTGATGCGGTGGTGCTGGGAGCGCATGTGCCTCTCCTTGAGGCCGTTGCACCACTTGGCAGCTTTCTTCGTCGCGCGCCTGCGCCCTGCGCGGCAGGTCACACTGAGGGGCCTCACACCTTGGCTCGAGGACGGCATCTTGCCTGGGAGGTGGAAGAGGTGCACCGTGGGCCACGTCGCCTGCCAGAGGCGGTGGGGGAGGCAGCGAGCGAGACGGTGCAGGGGCCTCTCCAGCGGCGCTGACGAGCTCGGCGATGCGGTCCAGCCAGTCCTTGTAGAGGTCATCGGTCGAGCGATAGCGTAGAAGCTCGTGTGCCATGAGCAGCGCAGCCTACGCATTCGCCGGCCCTCGACGAGCATGGGAAGATGAAGCAGCAGCTGGAGTCAGCGATGGAGTGGCGGTGCGTCCATCACGCCGCACAGAAGGCTGCAGCGACGAAGTCTGCTGCTCGTGGGCCGTGGGGCCGGTGGCGGCGTTAGCCGCGGGCGATGGGGAACGACGGGGGGCCCTGTCGCCCGCAGGCGCTGTCTGGGCGACGCGGGCGGCAAGGGCAGCCCGGCGCTCAGCACGAACTCGACGAGCATCAGCCATGAGAGCGGTGGAACGGTGGCGAATCGACCGACGAGAGAAAGGCTCCGACGCACCCCTACCTGGCGCGCCAAATGTCGGATTCAGGGCTAAGCAGACCCGAGAAAGGTTCAAACTCTGGGGTGCGTACGAAGAACTCAACCTCTCCAGTCTACCAACTCGTCGCTCTCACGGCCTAGCTTGATAACGGGAAAGGAAAGAGACACGGCAGTTTACCCAGGTTCGGGCCACCTTGCGGTGTAAGACCCTACTCCTTCTTTGGGGTGGATTGGCCTCGCGAGGGGCTGAGGATAAACTAGTACAGAGGAAGAACAACCTCAGGAGGTCGGTTCTTGTGTTGGTGTGAGCTAGTGAGGGTTCGAGGTCTCTCCCCGGATCGGATCTCTCTCTATGGTGGTGGCTAAGCTATATTTATAGTGGCCTCGGTCCTCTTCCCCCAAAATGTAGGCTGGAAGGGATTCCACAATGGCCAGTTTGAAAGGGGACAAGAAGTACATCCTATCCTGACAAAAGGTGGTCTTAGCCTGGAAAGCTTCTGGTCATGACGCCGTGGTGGGCTCGGCGATGACATCCGTCTTGCAGTCCTGGCGGTCTTGGTCTTGTAGCACGGAAATGGAAACCTTTGGCTGATTCCTCGGGACTCTGCGCCTGGCTTGCCTCCTTAGCACCAAAGAGAAAACCTGCTGCTCTGCGCCTGCTGGCGCCCGCCTGGCCTTGGTCGTCATGGCTTATGTCACTTCACCCTCATGAGGTGAGCGCCTGCATAGGAATCTCCGCTCCTCAGGAGCCAGCCTAGGGAGGCCGCTCCCTCCGGAGGTTTTTGCGTCGTCCGCCTCGCGAGGCTTGGCCCCTTGTGAGGGTCTTGTCTTATCGGTGCTGAAGATGGGCCGTACCAGGCTGCTGATGGAGCCACGCCTCGGGCCGTAGACAGTCAAGTCTGGGTACCCTGGTTCCCAGGACACCGAGAGGCTTATGAATATATCCATCAGTGTCACAAATCAAGAAAGGAAATGTTAGTGATTAAACTAGATTTTGAAAAAGCTTTTGACATCATTGAGCATCAGGCAATCATTGATATACTTAGAGCAAAAGGATTTGGGGAAAAATGGATCTCCTGGATGCATCTCTAGGACCAAGAGTATATCGAGCAGAGGGGGGTGAATGGGAGATTCAAAATTTCTTTCGAACGTTTTGAAATGATCGTAAACACTACAACGGGAAAAAGGTTCGGTAGATATGAACTAAATCAAGCACACTATTGAGGAACAAAGTCTTCGATGTAAGATGCAATAATGGTTCGAGCATAGTAAATAACAGGCTTGATGATGACGATGGTAATGCAATATGCAAACCGATATAATATCACGACAGAGAGCTAGAAATGTACTGCTATGGATAACTACGAGAAATAGTTACAATGAGTTAAATGTTGGAAATATGCCCTAGAGGCAATAATAAAGTGGTTATTATTATATTTCCTTGTTCATGATAATTGTCTATTGTTCATGCTATAATTGTGTTATCCGGAAATCGTAATACATGTGTGAATACATAGACCACAACATGTCCCTAGTGAGCCTCTAGTTGACTAGCTCGTTGATCAATAGATGGTTACGGTTTCCTGACCATGGACATTGGATGTCGTTGATAACGGGATCACATCATTAGGAGAATGATGTGATGGACAAGACCCAATCCTAAGCATAGCACTAGATCGTGTAGTTCGTCTGCTAAAGCTTTTCTAATGTCAAGTATCATTTCCTTAGACCATGAGATTGTGCAACTCCCGGATACCGTAGGAATGCTTTGGGTGTATCAAATGTCACAACGTAACTGGGTGACCATAAAGGTGCACTACAGGTATCTCCGAAAGTGTCTGTTGGGTTGGCACGAATCGAGACTGGGATTTGTCACTCCGTATGATGGAGAGGTATCTCTGGGCCCACTCGGTAATGCATCATCATAATAAGCTCAATTTGACTAAAGAGTTAGACACGGAATCATGCATTACACAACGAGTAAAGAGACTTGCCGGTAACGAGATTGAACAAGGTATAGGGATACCGACGATCGAATCTCGGGCAAGTATCATACCGGTAGACAAAGGGAATTGTGTACGAGATTGATTGAATCCCCGACATCGTGGTTCATCCGATGAGATCATCGTGGAACATGTGGGAGCCAACATGGGTATCCAGATCCCGCTATTGGTTATTGGCTGGAGAGATGTCTCGGTCATGTCTACATAGTTCCCGAACCCGTAGGGTCTACACACTTAAGGTTCGGTGACGCTAGAGTTGTTATGGGAAATAGTATGTGGTTACCGAATGTTGTTCGGAGTCCCGGATGAGATCCCAGACGTCATGAGGAGTTCCGGAATGGTCCGGAGGTGAAGATTTATATATGGGAAGTCATCATACGGTCACCGGAAGTGTTCGGGGGTTTTCCGGTATTGTACCGGGACCACCGAAGGGGTTCCGGGGGTCCACCGGGAGGGTCCACCTGCCCCGGAGGGCCCTATGGGCTGTATGTGGGAGGGAACCAGCCCCTAAGTGGGCTGGGCGCCATCCCCCCTAGGGCCCATGCGCCTAGGGTTGGGGGAAACCCTAAAGGGGGGCGCCCCCCTTGGCTTGGGGGGCAAGCCCCCTCCCCCTGGCCGCCGCCCCCCCTCTAGATCTGATCTAGAGGGGCTGGCCCCCCTTCCCCTTGGCCCTATAAATAGAGGGGAGGAGGGAGGGCAGCAGCACCTGATCCAAGGCGCAGCCCTCCCCCTCTCCAACACCCTCTCCTCCTCCGTTGAGCTTGGCGAAGCCCTGCCGGAGAACTGCCAACTCCACCACCACGCCGTCGTGCTGCCGGAGTTGTCTTCCCCAACCTCTCCCTCCTCCTTGCTGGATCAAGGCGCAGGAGACGTCATCGGGCTGCACGTGTGTTGAACGCGGAGGCGCCGTTGTTCGGCGCTTAGATCGGAATCGACCGCGATCTGAATCGCTACGTGTACGACTCCTCCAACCTCGTTCTTGCAACGCTTCCGCATCGCGATCTTCAAGGGTATGAAGATGCACTCCCCTCTCTCTCGTTGCTAGTCTCTCCATAGATTGATCTTGGTGATGCGTAGGAATTTTTTTTGATTTACTACTACGTTCCCCAACAGTGGCATCATGAGCTAGGTCTATGCGTAGTTTCTATGCATGAGTAGAACACAAGTTGTTGTGGGCGTCGATTTTGTCAATTTACTTGCCGTTACTAGTCTTGTCTTGATTCGGCGGCATCGTGGGATGAAGCGGCCCGGACCGACCTTACACGTACGCTTACGTGAGATAGGTTCCACCGACTGACATGCACTAGTTGCATAAGGTGGCTAGCGGGTGTCTGTCTCTCCCACTTTAGTCGGATTAGATTCGATGAAAAGGGTCCTTATGAAGGGTAAATAGAAATTGGCATATCATGTTGTGGTTTTGGCGTAGGTAAGAAACGTTCTTGCTAGAAACCTATAGCAGCCACGTAAAAAATTTGCAACAACAATTAGAGGACGTCTAACTTGTTCTTGCAGCATATGCCGTGTGATGTGATATGGCCAAAAGGATGTGATGAATGATATATGTGATGTATGAGATTGATCATGTTCTTGTAATAGGAATCACGACTTGCATGTCGATGAGTATGACAACCGGCAGGAGCCATAGGAGTTGTCTTAATTTAATGTATGACCTGCGTGTCAATGAAAACGCCATGTAATTACTTTACTTTATTGCTAACCGTTAGCCATAGTAGTAGAAGTAATAGTTGGCGAGACAACTTCATGAAGACATGATGATGGAGATCATGGTGTCATGCCGGTGACGATGATGATCATGGTGCCCCGAAGATGGAGATCAAAAGGAGCAAAAATGATATTGGCCATATCATGTCACTTTATGATTTGCATGTGATGTTTATCATGTTTACATCTTATTTGCTTAGAACGACGGTAGCATAAATAAGATGGTCCCTTGCTAAAATTTCAAGAAAGTGTTTCTCCTAACTGTGCACCGTTGTGAAGGTTCGTTGTTTCGAAGCACCACGTGATGATCGGGTGTGATAGATTCTAACGTTCGAATACAACGGGTGTAAGCCAGATTTACACATGCGAAACACTTAGGTTGACTTGACGAGCCTAGCATGTACAGACATGGCCTCGGAACACGGAAGACCGAAAGGTCGAACATGAGTCGTATAGAAGATACGATCAACATAGAGATGTTCACCGTTGATGACTAGTCCGTCTCACGTGATGATCGGACACGGCCTAGTCGATTCGGATCATGTATCACTTAGATGACTAGAGGGATGTCTATCTGAGTGGGAGTTCATTGAATAATTTGATTAGATGAAGTTAATTATCATGAACTTAGTCTAAAATCTTTGCAATATGTCTTATAGATCAAATGGCCCACGCTAATGTTGCCCTCAACTTCAACGCGTTCCTAGAGAAAACCAAACTGAAAGACGATGGTAGCAACTACACAGACTGGGTCCGTAACTTGAGGATCATCCTCATAGCTGCCAAGAAAGCATATGTCCTTGAAGCACCGCTAGGTGACGCACCTGTTTTCCCAGCAACTCAAGACGTTATGAACGCCTGGCAGTCGCGTAGTGATGATTACTCCCTGGTTCAGTGCGGCATGCTTTACAGCTTAGAACCGGGGCTCCAAAAGCGTTTTGAGCAACACGGAGCATATGAGATGTTCCAAGAGCTGAAAATGGTTTTCCAAGCTCATGCCCGGGTCGAGAGATATGAAGTCTACGACAAGTTCTACAGTTGTAAGATGGAGGAGAATAGTTCTGTCAGCGAGCATATACTCAAAATGTCTGGGTTGCACAACCGCTTGTCTCAGCTGGGAGTTAATCTCCCAGATGACGCGGTCGTTGACAGAATCCTTCAGTCGCTTCCACCTAGCTACAAGAGCTTTGTGATGAACTTCAATATGCATGGGATGGAAAAAACCATTCCTGAGGTGTATTCAATGCTGAAATCAGCGGAGGTGGAGATCAAAAAGGAACATCAAGTGTTGATGGTGAATAAAACCACTAAGTTCAAGAAAGGCAAGGGTAAAAAGAACTTCAAGAAGGACAGCAAGGGAGTTGCCGCGCCCGGTAAGCAAGCTACCGGGAAGAAGCCAAAGAATGGACCCAAGCCTGAGACTGAATGCTTTTATTGCAAGGGAAACGGTCACTGGAAGCGGAACTGCCCCAAGTACTTAGAGGATAAGAAGGCCGGCAATACCAAAGGTATATGTGATATACATGTTATTGATGTGTACCTTACCAGCGCTCGTAGTAGCTCCTGGGTATTTGATACCGGTGCGGTTGCTCATATTTGTAACTCAAAACAGGAGCTGTGGAATAAGCGGAGACTGGCGAAGGACGAGGTGACGATGCGCGTCGGGAATGGTTCCAAGGTCGATGTGATCGCCGTCGGCACGCTACCTCTACATCTACCTTCGGGATTAGTTTTAAACCTCAATAATTGTTATTTAGTACCAGCTTTAAGCATGAACATTGTATCAGGATCTCGTTTGATGCGAGATGGCTACTCATTTAAATCCGAGAATAATGGTTGTTCCATTTATATGAGAGATATGTTTATGGTCATGCCCCGCTGGTCAATGGTTTATTCTTATTGAATCTCGAACGTGATGTTACACATATTCATAGTGTGAATGCCAAAAGATGTAAGGTTGATAATGATAGTCCCACATACTTGTGGTACTGCCGCCTTGGTCACATTGGTGTCAAACGCATGAAGAAACTCCATGCAGATGGACTTTTGGAGTCTCTTGATTATGAATCATTTGACACGTGCGAACCATGCCTCATGGGCAAGATGACCAAGACTCCGTTCTCCGGAACAATGGAGTGAGCAACCAACTTATTGGAAATCATACATACTGATGTGTGCAGTCCAATGAGCGTTGAGGCTCGCGGTGGTTATCGTTATGTTCTCACCCTCACTGATGACTTAAGTAGATATGGGTATGTCTACTTAATGAAACACAAGTCTGAGACCTTTGAAAAGTTCAAGGAATTTCAGAGTGAGGTTGAGAATCAACGTGACAGGAAAATAAAGTTCTTACGATCAGATCGTGGAGGGGAATATTTGAGTCACGAATTTGGCACGCACTTAAGGAAATGTGGAATTGTTTCACAACTCACGCCGCCTGGAACACCTCAGCGTAATGGTGTGTCCGAACGTCGTAATCGCACTCTATTAGATATGGTGCGATCTATGATGTCTCTTACTGATCTACCGCTATCATTTTGGGGTTATGCTTTAGAGACTGCCGCATTCACTTTAAATAGGGCTCCGTCGAAATCCGTTGAGACGACACCGTATGAATTATGGTTTGGGAAGAAACCTAAGCTGTCGTTTCTGAAAGTTTGGGGATGCGATGCTTATGTCAAGAAACTTCAACCTGAAAAGCTCAAACCCAAATCGGAAAAATGCGTCTTCATAGGATACCCTAAGGAAACTATTGGGTATACCTTCTACCTTAGATCCGAAGGCAAGATCTTTGTTGCCAAGAATGGATCCTTTCTGGAGAAAGAGTTTCTCTCGAAAGAAGTAAGTGGGAGGAAAGTAGAACTTGATGAGGTACCCCCTCTTGAACCGGAGAGTAGCGCAGCTCAGGAAGATGTTTCTGTGGTGCCTGCACCAACTAGAGAGGAAGTTAATGATGATGATCATGAAACTTCGGATCAAGTTGCTACTGAACTTCGTAGGTCCACGAGGACACGTTCCGCACCAGAGTGGTACGGCAACCCTGTCCTGGAAGTCATGTTGTTAGACAACGGTGAACCTTCAAACTATGAAGAAGCGATGGCGGGCCCGGATTCCAACAAATGGCTTGAAGCCATGAAATCCGAGATAGGATCCATGTATGAAAACGAAGTATGGACTTTGACAGACTTGCCCGATGATCGGCAAGCCATAGAGAACAAATGGATCTTTAAGAAGTAGACAAACGCGGATGGTAATGTGACCATCTATAAGGCTCGACTTGTCGCTAAGGGTTATCGACAAGTTCAAGGGGTTGACTACGATGAGACCTTCTCACCCGTAGCGAAGCTGAAGTCCGTCCGAATCATGTTAGCAATTGCCGCATTCTATGATTATGAGATATGGCAAATGGACGTCAAAACGGCATTCCTTAATGGTTTCCTTAAGGAAGAATTGTATATGATGCAGCCGAAAGGTTTTGTCAATCCTAATAATGCTGAGAAGGTATGCAAACTCCAGCGCTCAATCTATGGGCTGGTGAAAGCATCTCGGAGTTGGAACATTCGCTTTGATGAGATGATCAAAGCGTTTGGGTTTACACAGACTTATGGAGAAGCATGTGTTTACAAGAAAGTGAGTGGGAGCTCTGTAGCATTTCTCATATTATATGTGGATAACATACTATTAATGGGAAATGATATAGAATTCTTGGAAAGCATAAAGGCCTACTTGAATAAGTGTTTTTCAATGAAGGACCTTGGAGAAGCTGCTTACATATTAGGCATCAAGATCTATAGAGATAGATCGAGACGCCTCATTGGTCTTTCGCAAAGTACATACCTTGACAAGATATTGAAGAAGTTCAATATGGATCAGTCCAAGAAGGGGTTCTTGCCTGTATTGCAAGGTGTGAGATTGAGCACGGCTCAATGCCCGACCTCGGCAGAAGATAGAGAAAAGATGAGTGTCATCCCCTATGCCTCAGCCATAGGGTCTATTATGTATGCCATGCTGTGTACCAGACCTGATGTGAACCTCGCCGTAAGTTTGGTAGGAAGGTACCAAAGTAATCCCGGCATGGAACACTGGACAGCGGTCAAAAACATCCTGAAGTACTTGAAAAGGACTAAGGATATGTTTCTCGTTTATGGAGGTGCCGAAGAGCTCGTCGTAAAGGGTTACGTCGACGCTAGCTTTGACACAGATCTGGATGACTCCAAGTCACAAACCGGATACGTGTATATTTTGAATGGTGGGGCAGTCAGCTGGTGCAGTTGCAAGCAAAGCGTCGTGGCGGGATCTACATGTGAAGCGGAGTACATAGCAGCCTCGGAGGCAGCACAGGAAGCAGTCTGGATGAAGGAGTTCATCACCGACCTAGGAGTTATTCCCAATGCATCGGGCCCAATGACTCTCTTCTGTGACAACACTGGAGCTATTGCCCTTGCCAAGGAGCCCAGATTTCACAAGAAGACCAGGCATATCAAGCGTCGCTTCAAATCCATTCGTGAACATGTTCAAGATGGAGACATAGATATTTGTAAAGTGCATACGGATCTGAATGTCGCAGATCCGTTGACTAAACCTCTTCCACGAGCAAAACATGATCAACACCAGAACTCTATGGGTGTTCGATTCATCACAATGTAACTAGATTATTGACTCTAGTGCAAGTGGCAGACTGTTGGAAATATGCCCTAGAGGCAATAATAAAGTGGTTATTATTATATTTCCTTGTTCATGATAATTGTCTATTGTTCATGCTATAATTGTGTTATCCGGAAATTGTAATACATGTGTGAATATATAGACCACAACATGTCCCTAGTGAGCCTCTAGTTGACTAGCTCGTTGATCAATAGATGGTTACGGTTTCCTGACCATGGACATTGGATGTCCTTGATAATGGGATCACATCATTAGGAGAATGATGTGATGGACAAGACCCAATCCTAAGCATAGCACTAGATCGTGTAGTTCGTCTGCTAAAGCTTTTCTAATGTCAAGTATCATTTCCTTAGACCATGAGATTGTGCAACTCCCGGATACCGTAGGAATGCTTTGGGTGTATCAAACGTCACAACGTAACTGGGTGACCATAAAGGTGCACTACAGGTATCTCTGTAAGTGTCTGTTGGGTTGGCACGAATCGAGACTGGGATTTGTCACTCCGTATGACGGAGAGGTATCTCTGGGCCCACTCGGTAATGCATCATCGTAATGAGCTCAATGTGACTAAAGAGTTAGCCACGTAATCATGCGTTACGGAACGAGTAAAGAGACTTGCCGGTAACGAGATTGAACAAGGTATAGGGATACCGACGATCGAATCTCGGGCAAGTATCATACCGGTAGACAAAGGGAATTGTGTACGGGATTGATTGAATCCCCGACATCGTGGTTCACCCGATGAGATCATCGTGGAACATGTGGAAGCCAACATGGGTATCCAGATCCCGCTGTTGGTTATTGGCCGGAGAGATGTCTCGGTCATGTCTGCATAGTTCCCGAACCCGTAGGGTCTACACACTTAAGGTTCGGTGACGCTAGAGTTGTTATGGGAAATAGTATGTGGTTACCGAATGTTGTTTGGAGTCCCGGATGAGATCCCGGACATCACGAGGAGTTCCGGAATGGTCCGGAGGTGAAGATTTATATATGGGAAGTCATCATACGGTCACCGGAAGTGTTCGGGGGTTTTCCGGTATTGTACCGGGACCACCGAAGGGGTTCCTGGGGTCCACCGGGAGCGTCCACCTGCCCCGGAGGGCCCTATGGGCTGTATGTCGGAGGGAACCAGCCCCTAAGTGGGCTGGGCGCCATCCCCCCTAGGGCCCATGTGCCTAGGGTTGGGGGAAACCCTAAAGGGGGGCGCCCCCCTTGGCTTGGGGGGCAAGCCCCCTCCCCCTGGCCGCCACCCCCCCTCTAGATCTGATCTAGAGGGGCCAGCCCCCCTTCCCCTTGGCCCTATAAATAGAGGGGAGGAGAGAGGGCAGCAGCACCTGATCCAAGGCGCAGCCCTCCCCCTCTCCAAGACCCCCTCCTCCTCCGTTGATCTTGGCGAAGCCCTGCCGGAGAACTGCCAACTCCACCACCACGCCGTCGTGCTGCCAGAGTTGTCTTCCCCAACCTCTCCCTCCTCCTTGCTTGATCAAGGCGCGGGAGACGTCACCGGGCTGCACGTGTGTTGAACGTGGAGGCGCCGTTGTTCGGCGCTTAGATCGGAATCGACCGCGATCTGAATCACTACGTGTACGACTCCTCCAACCGCGTTCTTGCAACGCTTCCGCATCGCGATCTTCAAGGGTATGAAGATGCACTCCTCTCTCTCTCGTTGCTAGTCTCTCCATAGATTGATCTTGGTGATGCGTAGGAATTTTTTTTGATTTACTACTACGTTCCCCAACAGTAAATGATCACAGCACAGGCGATGATGAGAACTAAGATAGCACAACAGAATAATGAGAATGCAACAAAGTGAGCTACGAACAATAACTGATGTAAATGACAGAAGAAATGACAGAGAATGATATGCAACAGAGAATGAATGATCAGATAAACTATCGCATAGAGCACAAATGAAAACTGCTGAAAGTATTGAAGTGAAGTAAATTGAACCAGTGGTGCTCGATGGAGACAGAGAGATTTGGTAGACTAGTTCACCCTTCTGCCAAAGGGCTACTTCTGGTTGGAGGGGTTGTGAGTTAACACGGAAGATAAACTCTCTGTCGGCGTTCTGGGAACCAGGGTACCCAGACTTGCTTGCCTGCGGCCCACGGTGTGGCTCCATCGACGGACTAGTACAGCCCATCTTCAACACCAGCAAGACAAGACCCTCGCGAGGGGCCAAGCCTCGCGAGGCGGACGACGCCAAAACCTCCGGAGGGAGCGGTCTCCCCAGGCTGGCTCCCAAGGAGCGGAGATTCCTATGCAGGCGCCCACCTCATGAGGTTGAGGTGACGCCAGCCATGACGACCATGGCCAGGCGGGCGCCAGCGGGCAGAGAGTAGCAGGTTTCCTCTTTGGTGCTAAGGAGGCAAGCGCAGGCGCGGTGTCCCGAGGAATCAGCCAAAGGTTTCCATTCCCGTGCAACGCGACCAAGACCGCTAGGACAACAGGGCAGATGTCATCACCGAGCCCACCACGGCGTTACAACCAGAAGCTTTGCAGGCGAAGACCACCTTTCATCATGATAGGATGTACTTCTTGTCCCCCTTCAAAATTGGCCACTGTGGGATCCCTTCCCGCCTTCGTTTGGAGGAAGAAGACCAAGGCCACTATAAATATAGCTTAGCCATCACCGTAGGAAAGGATCTGAATCCTGAGAGAGAGAGACCTCACTAGTTCGCACCCACACTAGAAGAGACCTCCTAAGGTTGTTCTTCCTTTGTACTAGTTCATCCTCAGCCCCTCGCGAGGCTAATCCACCCCAAAGCAGGAGTAGGGTCTTACACCGCAAGGTGGCCCGAACCTGGGTAAACTACTGTGTCCCTTTCCTTTCTTGTTCATCGAGCTAGGCCGTGGGAGTGATGAACTGGCTGGCTGGAGAGGTTGAGTTCTTCGCACACGCCCCAGAGTTCGAACCTTTCTTGGGTCTGCGGAGCCGTGAATCCGACACTCTCTTCACCCTATTCTCCTTCAACTCAAAGCTGATGAGACTCCAGTTGATTTCATTGGTGGTAGATACTTGTCGGCGATCTCCAAACCTTTGGTCGACCTTCGCGAACCACAATCACTCTTGGTTGCTGAAGATCTTGCTCGGTGAAGACAACAACTCTTCACCACTCGAGCCAACACCTATCCATCTAGAGAGTGCGCAGCTCTCCAGAGTAATAGGTACAAGAACTCTAACTCAGAACTACCGTGATGCTAAACCACTATCTAAGTTTGGGCTCTTGATTTTTCTCTCGGTGGATCTTAAACTCAAATCACTCAAAGAGGGGTTGCTCAAATCAATCTTCTCAGAAATCTCAAGCGGAGCGGCCAACGGACAATGTTGGAGCGGGGTGGATATTTATAGCCGCAACCTTCGGTGATGGGAAATGACCAAATTGGACATGTTGAGCAACCAATGGCCGAACGACACGAGTCTAACGGTCGAAAATTTGAGCACAATGGTAACATTACTTGCGGAGCAAGAAATGCTAACTCCTCATTCCGAAAGATATCTCCTGCGGCATGGAGAACAACGTCTACTGCTGCCAGGTAATCATTCGGAGCATAATGAGATTTCTCTCGCATCTTTCATAGGTTTTGGGCTAAGCATCACAACGACCTAAGCTTCGAGAACCTATACCCCTCTTAATAGTACAGAGGTCCTATGACTCAAAAGAATGAAAGAAGAACAACGAAGTGAATACTATGTCTTCACTTTGTCTTTGACTTCCATTCACTGCAGTCAAATTCTTCGGACAACAACTCCGAACCAAATGCTTCTCTTCAGCAGAGAACTTTCGAGGGGCTAATTCCCACACATCAATCTTCTCGTCTACACATTTTCAATAGATGTAGCTCATTCCTCTTTGCAACGCAGATATACTTCGGTGAAGTTCCTCCAACTTAGCATCGGAGACAACATTCACTTCGGTCCTGTATGGATTATTTCTCATTGTATGCACTAGCAAACAAATCAGTCCATACCTGTTTCTGTCAACAATCTCGAAAACACGGGTAGGCAGATATTGCACCAACAAACTTGCCTCACTCGGGTAGATCTTCATGAAGTAGGTGGTCTCCTTGCCCTTACAAACTTTTTGGTTCAACTCCACATCATGACGGAGGATCCCAAGCGACACCTAACCAATCTAGGAGACACCACTCTCCAAAAGGTAATAGATGGTGTGTAGATGATGAACTCCTTGCTCTTGTGCTTCAATTGATAGTCTCCCGAACACTCAATTCTCTCTCCTAGATTTGGCTATGGTGGAAGAGTGATTTGAGTGGAAAGCAACTTGGGGAAGGCTAGAAATAAAGGTTCAAATGGTAGCAATGGAATATCTTGATCCCAACACATGAGTAGGTGGTTCTTTCTCAGAAAATGAATGGTAGAAGTGTAGGCATGTTCTGATGGCTCTCTCACAAATGGAGATGGGGGTGGAGGGGTATATATAGCCTCCACACAAAATCCAACCCTTACATACATTTGGCTCATCTCGCTGGGACCGAATGCATGGTTAAACTCGGTGGCACCGATCAGTTAAAAAATGAGAACATTAGGAATCTCGGTGGGACCGACTGGAACAACTCGATGGGACCGATGTGCTATGTCACACCCTGATTTTTGGCCCTTTCTTTTTCTTTTGATTTTCTGAGATTTTTTCTTGAGTTTTCTTTTTCTGTGGCTATGTGGTCTGGAAACTAGAGAAGATGACCTCTTCTTCCTTTCCAGAGTGGCTTGTCATCCTCATATCCTTCCCAAGACCTTGCCATTTTCATCTTGGCCCAACCCCAATATTCTTTTCCTTGGGAATATTCCTTTTTCTGTTAAAGGAATAACCCAGTTTGCCCTAGGTTGTGAAGCAACCTATATTTTTGTCACTCCCAAAATTCCCAAATAATTCTCATAAATTTTTTGGGTCATATCTTCCTCAAATATGTCAAGATCCTTCATTGACATGATCGAAGATCATGCTCAATTAATTCCTTTCCTATTCTGCCCTAAGTGGCTTTTTGAGAAGGAAGTGTCATTTATCTTTGCTTGATTGACCCCAAACTTTTTGGGCACCTTTTTCTGTCCATCTCATTGCCTCATGTCAAAATTCAACTCAATTTGCCTAGTTAATATTCCTGAGCAATTTTTCAAAGTTCCTGTTTCAGGGAAGCCTGTGTGAAGGAAGTACTAGCCAGGGTGATCCAAATGAGTTGAAATTTTGCATGGCCCTCCATATCATAAAATCATGACTCTCCTCAAAATTTGAGCTCATTTTATTCAACCATGTGAGCACACTTTCAATTCTTTGTTTCTGTTCAAATTTTTAGTTTTTGAAGCAAGTATATTTTATCTTGCTCCATTATGGCTGAAAATTTTCCAGGACCTTATCCTATCCATATTACCTATCTCCACAAGATTTTGGCTCATTTCATTCAGCCATTTTCCCTCAGGATTTTTCCCAAGATTCTGTCCAGAGAGGTGCTTGATGAAGGAAGTACCATTTTTGCTTGGCCAAATGGCGTGAAATTTTTAAGGCACTCTCATATGCCCAAATAATCCTACCATGCCTATTTTCAGGCCAAGGCATCACTCTATGTGAGTGCTACTTCCTGGTTTTGTTTCTGGACCAAATTATGTAGTTGTAAAGCAACTATATTAAAACTTGGTCCAAATCCCACCAAAATTCACAGGACTATAGTCCTTCCTATCCTAAACCTCCCTGACATCAAGGTTTTCACTTAACCTCACTCTGTTGATCACAACAGTATGGTCAAGATTGCTACAGCAAACTTCTGAGCTTAATTCCAACTCAACCATAGTACCTATGCTCATTTCATTGATTCAGTGCTGCTCCATCTTGTAGGGACTTCATGCCAGACATCATTTGGCAGCCCGCGATGCACTGTGTGCACTAGTGCATGCGGTGACCACGGGTTTTGGCATGCCATCTGCGCGCTCTGGCACCTCTGTCTTCTTCTCCCTCTCTTTGCTCATCGTCCCAGCGCGCCCGTGAATGTCTAGCAGCTTCCCCGAGCCGTTGCCGTCTCTCTGGAGCCCTTGCCCCCTCCGTTTGCTTCCCCGGTGAGCCGTCCCCGTCGTGAACAGAGCGCGCCCACGGACGATTTGTAGCCGACCATCGTCTTCCTCCTCTGTCCGTTTCCTCCCCGTGCCCCCTTGGCCTCCTATGCTCCGTGACCTCTGCATCGCTGCTTTGTTGCGTTCCCGCGCCCTCCCTTGCTCGCTGAGCCTCGCCAGAGCTTTGGCCGAGCCCGAGCGGCGGCACTCGGCCACGGCCCCGTGTCCCCGGCTATATAAGCCCTTCCCGAGTGTCTCCGACCTCACCAGCCTCCTCACTGAGCTCCTCTACGCCTCCCCGACCTCTCCATCCCTCTCCAGGAGCTCTCCTCGCTCGCCTTTTCCACCATGACCGCTGCCTCTGTCCTCTTAAATTGGACCTCCATGCTCCCTCCCTCTTCATTCTACCACCACCAAAGTAATCCCTGCTACCCACCAAGCCTCCCCCTCCCCTCAACTAGCCGCTGGAATGGTTGTGGCTGCCATCCCCAAGATCGGCCGCCGCCTTCCCTGCTTTCTGTTGCCGCGTGACGCTGCCGCCCTAGTCCTCCCCGGTGCGCGTGCTTCCTCTGGTCGGGCACGGCATTTTCCCTCGAGCTCTCCGGTGGCCCGAGCACAGCCAGAGACGGCCGGAGTTGCCGGTGCTCGCTCGGCCCCGAGCTCCTCTGTTCCTCGCGTCGGGGAAGAAGGTGGAAGAAGGAGCGGGAGGAGAGAGGGAGAGGTGGGACCCGCGCGTCAGCGACCCAGGCGCCCGTCCCCGCCACTGCCAGTGTGGATAAGTGGAGGCGTATTCTTCGGAATAAGTCTTCGCTGCTGGAAAGCGCATTCTCTGTCTTCTTCAGCTCAAAATATGTTTTCTGTGTACAGAAACGTATTTCTCTTAAATGTGCTTTCTGTTTTAACCTCTAGGGACCCGGCTGTGAATGTATTTCTACAGAATAGTCCCTGGTCTTCCACCTCTCGTTTCTTCGCGACCGTAACTCTGATTGAGGTGAATCCAAAGCCTACTTCTTCATCTCGTCGAGTTCTATCTTTTGGCATCATTTTCACTAGGTGGTCCCACTTTGAAAATGACCATTTTGCCCTTGCTCTTATCTAGCCCCCACTGGGAGAGAACTGTTTCCTGCGAATCTTTCCACGATCCTTCTGCACTTCTTCCTGGTGACCTCTTCATTCCCAGGCAAGCCACGACAACCACTTGCATGATAGCCATGCAGTAGCCATGGTTTTCTACTTGAACATTTACAAAGTGCTTGTTTGTCTGCAACTGCTATCGGTGTTTCGGTAATGTTTATTGTTTCATGTTCATCTTCATGACATGTTCGGATGCACCTGGTTATCATGTATTCTTGCTAGTATTATCTTCGTATGTCTTGCTTGGTAGTAGTAGTACAGGCTGGTGGTAGTGATGCTCATCTGTTGCATGCCCAATATCTGTTATCAAGTACCGTTGTTATGCATGTTCCGTTGCATCTAGTTGGTTACATGCTTACTTGGTAGTATTGCATGGTATTCATTTATGATGCTAGTGGTCATGCTATGCTTATGAGTAGTGTATACTTGTGATGCTTATGCCCGTCAGTATGCCATGCTCATTTGGACATATTCTTCATTGTTGTTATGCTCGTTGATTATGTTGCACCTCCATGCTTATGTTGATATCATGCCCATGCATTGTAGTTGCATCATGTTCTGGCTCAGCTTATTGCATTCAAGTTTAACCGGACTTAAATGAACTTGAACAACTGTTGGCCGAGTCATGGTGCCACCAAATCGAGCTGACCAGTGCAGCCACACTTGCCTTATGGGGGGTCCTAACTGGGTCTATTGTCATGCCTCTCGCCGGTGCCTCCAACGAGGGAAGGTTATGGGCGCGCGCTACCCTGATCAGGTAGGCGGACATAAACCTTGTGTGCCCGTTGTTGTTGTAAGGTACCTTGTCCCTGTTTTGGACCGTTTTTGTTTTGCCACGACGGTGGCCGGCCACGTAGGTGGAGGATGTCACGAGTTGACATCGGGGCCACCCATGACTTAGCCCAAAGGGGAGTTTGTCGGAGTGATCGGGAGAGTGTCATGGCAGTAGATCGGTTTTGTCGGAACGTCGTTGGTCCCCCCGAATGGGAGTGTGAGGCCATGGGTTCCGTAGTGTGGGTACAGTGTGCTAACCTCTGCAGAGTGTGTGTTAAATCTATCGATAGCCGCGCCCATGGATATGGGCCCAGTTCGTAGTCGGTAACACTATGGGTCAACAGTAATAATGATAACCTGATTAATAACATTCCTGGTTCGATGATCATAGAAGTTGGTTGATCTTTATGTGACCGCGAGAGGATCACAGTGGTGTCGTGGATACCGAGTTGTTGGATGTTGGTGGTGTTATGCGAGAGTCAAAGGTAAAGGTCAAGCTCCTTGTGGTCATGTAATGATTACTACGGTATTGTTAATACCAAGCTTGATTGGATCTTGAGATGATCGTGTGATGTCCGTGATGGTAAGCTTATGCATGTGATGGTTACGAGATAACCCGAGCAGAGTAAGTTGGTGCATGATGGCATCATCATGTTGCATGCTAGTATCATCATGTTCATGCCATGCTCATATTGATCTATCTGTATCATGTTGTACATGCCATGTTGTTCTGATAGTATCATGTTCATCATTGCTAAGTAACCTGTAATTGACATGTTGTTGTCTGTCTTGATTGCTCTTGGTTGCTGTGAGCTTGCAAGTACATTCAATGTACTGACCTAGCGTGTCATGCCAGTTTGCAGGTCATGCCGGATTTGATTGCTTGTTTGCCATGGATCCCATGTTTGCGAGCTAGGATAAGCGTTCCAGTCAGACTCCCTGCGGAGTGGAGTTCATCACCGTCGTCGTTGTTCTGCTGCTAGAGTTATTCCGCTGCTTCGTGTTGTTCTGCTGCTTGCATGGAGCAACCGTGGCAGGAGTTGTGTCGCCGTGCCGATGTAGTCCCCTTGTATCCATATAGCTTGTAATAAAGAGCTGATTTGTTCTATGGTAAGCAGTGCCGTATTCCAGAAGACTTCTCCTCAATCTCTGGGCTGGAATACGGAGCGTTCCGGTTTCTCTGAGCCGGGGTGCCACAAGGCTTGGTATCAGAGCAGGTCTGGCTGTAGGACGCCCTAGCCCGCGCGAGCGTTAGAAAGCGGTAGTATAGAGCCCATTTGGTCTGTTGCACTTGATTGCTGCATTTGTTTGATTGCATAGCATGCATATAGATTATTATCAGGTCGCTAATAGTAATCTTGCGTGTGTAGGTGGTATCGGTTTCGATCCAGTACCTGCACCCTTCCTATTTGCATACCTGCTCTTCGGTGTTTGGCATCACCTTTGTCCCGGCAGAGTGATGCCCTGGTACCGAGTGGTCCAGTCACCATTTGCAGGAGTTATGCCCGGATATCGCGTCGATATCTTTCCATCATCCACCCTTATCGTTTCGGTGATAGACTTGTCTCTATCCCGAACCGTGCCCTTCATCTTGTCCCTTTGGCAACCCTTACTGATCCTTGTAATCAGAAAAGGGCAATGCCAGCAAGCCAGCTTTCCACCGCTATCTTGCCCTGTCATCCAATTCTTTGGACGTGTACGGTTCCCTTCCGTACGCTTGATGATGATGTGGTCGTGACCTCTGTGTTCTGCCTCATGATCACCAAGTCCGTCTTCACCTGTGTATCCGTCCAGATGCAACCGGTGTTCAGCCAGCGCTTGGTCTAGCCGTGGCTACATCAACTCGTTCCACACGTGGATTCACTTTCGCGCACACCGCCACAGCATATTAGACCGCAATACTGGAGTTTCCGCGAGATTTGTGTGCTTAGGTATGCATGCATATTATTGTTGTGAGTAGTAGTTATATGTGATGTTGCTTGATTAATTGTATTAATTGTATGCTTTGTGTGCTTTTGTTTTTGTTGTTTCTTTTGCTTCCTTCTTTGGGCCTTCGGTGTTACCTATTTTCCCCTTATTAAAGTTGCTCATCAACCGACACCGGACCCGAAGAATCAGCAAGGAATTCAAGTATTTGGAAACTCCGCTAAATGGAATGGAATTCTCAGCCGACTGCAGTGAAATGGGAAATATCTGATCTTGATACTGATAATCAAGTCTACCCGAGTATGCACTCTTCATAGTAGAAATGATCAAATCAGCAAGAAGATAAATTGTGTGCAAGATCAACAGTATATCATCGGTCAAAGGTATGGTTCAGATGCAAGGTTTGATTCTTCATTGAGGATTATTTTGAAACACGATATACATGGAAGCAAGCGAGAATGTGCCATGTATTCAATACTCAGAAAGGAGGATAGTACAGCAAACCCTATTTCATACAAGTAATCAACAGCAGAAATATTAAGATGGTATGTATATGTGGTAATCATATAACAATGAGAAGCTTCTGGTGTAAGCGACCCAGTCTTCCCTCGCAAGCTACCAGAGAAGTTTTCGATGCAAGGTTCCTCTATCTTCCTCAGTACGATACATGGATGACTTCCCGTGCAAGGTACTCTGTCTTTTTTAGTAAGCAACTGCGAAAGCTTCCAGCATAAGGTACCGAGTTTTCGCTAGCAAGTCTTTAAGGGGGAAGCTTCTGAAGCACGATATCCGGTCTTCCTCAGCAAGACACTCTTGATGGCTTCCAGCATAAGCCATCCAATCTCCCTCAGTACGACATTTGTGCAAGATATTAAATTGTGAATTGACTGCATATGGCAGTGCATCCCAAGAATCAGATCCGCCACAGTTTGGTCAGAAGCAAGCCTCAGTCAGAACACATGTCTGCCTCGAGAATCAGTTACTCCTATATATATGGTGAGTATGCTGCCAAGTTCTTGCAAGTCACCGATACGATGATGAAGTCAAGGTAAGAATCCGACAACTTCAACCATCATGCAAGAGTAAGAAAGCCAGTGGGTGATGCAAGAACCGACAAGTTGTGGAGAAAGACAAAATGGGATAGCAAATTTTGACAGTACTCAGCAAGGCTAGTTTCCTCATACCCGGCAAGGTGATACCATTAACCCTTGTCACTACCTAGTTTGCTGGACGACAACAATGAGCTATATGCAAGTACGTGTGAACCTGGTATACTTCCTATCACACGATACATGAACGAGGATAAGGTACGATTGCCAAAATATTGCACCCGACAGTACCTATGGTCACACGAAGAAGCAATATGACCAAGCTCTTTCAGCCAAGGATCCAGACAAAGAAAACAGTAATGAATGAGCAAGACTAATAATTGTTGCATGACTCACATGGTGCAGATACCCCGGATAGTCTGGGTCTGTATCGATCACCATGAATATTCACCTAAGGGGTCTATTCCATTGTGGTAAGGACCTCATATCCAGACAACCCGCTCAGTTAATAGTATATGCTCAGATTTGTCAGTATCAAATATCTGAGTCTGTGAAGTCAGACCAAAGGTCAATTCAATAGTTTAACTCCAACAACTATGGTAAAGCATCACACAGCCTACTATCCCCATGGATATGCCGACAGAATGAATAATCAGGATGATGAATAACAGTCTTGAGGCATGTGTCCTCACTTATGAGAATCATCAAGGGATAGCCTGTCGTGAGCAAAATTCTTCTGACAGAACCACCGCCAGCCAAGTCTGCGGATACTATCACATACGGCCGTACCCCCTTTATGCTGGCCATGACAGGAGACAGTCAAATATTTGGTATGGATCTAATACTCAATACAGTGGAGCCAGTCAAGATGATTCAGAAACTCCGCGAGAAATCAGTATCAGTCAGAAGAACAGTTATGATTCACAGCATTGTTTTGAACCCGGAGGAAATGCATCTATTTGAGCAACCCAATGCAAGGAGTAAGATAGTTGGTGTCCACCAAGAAAGTTGTTCACAACTTCATGGAATATTGTTGGTGCTGGATGACACACCCATCGGAAATCACTCTCGGACTTGTGAGACGGGCATATATCTCTGTCATGATAACTTGTCACCTTCAGCTAAGTCGACAGAAATGAAAAGAATTGGAGTCAGTATAAGCATGAACCTGTGAGGTAAGATCTATCAGGATGTGGATACAGGGAAGCAAACCACCCCAAAGCCAGGCAGTCAAGTCATATGAAGACTTCAGTGGGAACAATCAATAAAGGAAAAAGGATACCCGAGTTGGAAACGGTTTCCTTAAGTCAGATATATTCATACTTGTTCCCTGAGCAACCAAATCTCGAGGACGAGATTTCTTTAAGGGGGGAAGGTTTGTCACACCCTGATTTTTGGCCCTTTCTTTTTCTTTTGATTTTCTGAGATTTTTGCTTGAGTTTTCTTTTTCTGTGGCTATGTGGTCTGGAAACTGGAGAAGATGACCTCTTCTTCCTTTCCAGAGTGGCTTGTCATCCTCATATCCTTCCCAAGACCTTGCCATTTTCATCTTGGCCCAACCCTAATATTCTTTTCCTTGGGAATATTCCTTTTTCTGTTAAAGGAATAACCCAGTTTGCCCTAGGTTGTGAAGCAACCTATATTTCTGTCACTCCCAAAATTCCCAAATAATTCTCATAAATTGTTTGGATCATATATTCCTCAAATATGTCAAGATCCTTCATTGACATTATCCAAGATCATGCTTAATTAATTCCTTTCCTATTCTGCCCTAAGTGGCTTTTTGAGAAGGAAGTGTCATTTATCTTTGCTTGATTGACCCCAAACTTTTTGGGCACCTTTTTCTGTCCATCTCATTGCCTCATGTCAAAATTCAACTCAATTTGCCTAGTTAATATTCGTGAGCAATTTTTCAAAGTTCCTGTCTGAGGGAAGCCTGCGTGAAGGAAGTACTAGCCAGGGTGATCCAAATGAGTTGAAATTTTGCATGATCCTTCATATCATCAAATAATGACTCTCCTCAAGATTTGAGCTCATTTTATCCATCAATGTGAGCACACCTTCAATTCTTTGTTTCTGTCCAAATTTTCAGTTTGTGAAGCAAGTATATTTTATCATGCTCCATTATGGCTGAAAATTTTCCAGGACCTTATCCTATCCATACGACCTATCTCCACAAGATTTTGGCTCATTTCATTCAGCCATAGTCCTCCCCGGCGCGCGTGCTTCCTTTGGTCGGGCGCGGCGTTTTCCCCCGAGCTCTCCGGTGGCCCGAGCACAGCCGAAGACGGCCGGAGTCGCCGGAGCGCGCCGACGCTCGCTCAGCCCCGAGCTCCTCTGTTCCTCGTGTCGGGGAAGGAGGAAGAAGGAGCAGGAGGAGAGGGGGAGAGGTGGGACCCGCGCGTTAGTGACGCAGGCACCCGGCCCCACCACTACTAGCGTGGATAAGTGGAGGCGTATTCTTCGGAATACGCCTTCTCTGCTGGAAAGCACATTCTCTGTCTTCTTCAGCTCAAAATACGTTTTCTGTGTAGAGAAGCGTATTTCTCTTAAATGCGCTTTCTGTTTTAACCTCCAGGGACCCGGCTATGAATATATTTTTACAGAATAGTCCCTGGTCTTCCACCTCTCGTTTCTTCGTGACCGTAACTCCGATTGAGGTGAATTCAAAGCCTACTTCTTCGTCTCATCGAGTTCTATCTTTTGGTATCACTTTCACTAGGTGGTCCCACTTTGAAAATGACCATTTTGCCCTTGCCCTTATCTAGCCCCCTCCGGGAGAGAACTATTTCCGACGAATCTTTCCACGATCCTTCTGCACTTCTTCCTGGTGACCTCTTCATTCCCAGGCAAGCCACGACAACCACTTGCATGATAGCCATGCAGTAGCCATGGTTTTCTACTTGAACATTTACAAAGTGCTTGTTTGTCTGCAACTGCTATCGGTGTTTCGGTAATGTTTATAGTTTCATGTTCATCTTCATGACATGTTCGGATGCACCTGGTTATCATGTATTCTTGCTAGTATTATCTTCGTATGTCTTGCTTGGTAGTAGTAGTACAGGCTGGTGGTAGTGATGCTCATCTGTTGCATGCCCAATATGTTATCAAGTACCGTTGTTATGCATGTTTCGTTGCATCTAGTTGGTTACATGCTTACTTGGTAGTATTGCATGGTATTCATTTATGATGCTAGTGGTCATGCTATGCTTATGAGTAGTGTATACTTGTGATGCTTATGCCCGTCAGTATGCCATGCTCATTTGGACATATTCTTCATTGTTGTTATGCTCGTTGATTATGTTGCACCTCCATGCTTATGTTGATATCATGCCCATGCATTGTAGTTGCATCATGTTCTGGCTCAGCTTATTGCATTCAAGTTTAACCGGACTTAAATGAACTTGAACAACTGTTGGCTGAGTCATGGTGCCACCAAATCGAGCTGACCAGTGCAGCCACACTTGCCTTATGGGGGGTCCTAACTGGGTCTATTGTCATGCCTCTCGCCGGTGCCTCCAACGAGGGAAGGTTATGGGCACGCGCTACCCTGATCAGGTAGGCGAACATAAACCTTGTGTGCCCGTTGTTGTTGTAAGGTACCTTGTCCCCGTTTGGGACCATTTTTGTTTTGCCACGATGGTGGCCGGCCACGTAGGTGGCGGATGTCATGAGTTGACATTGGGGCCACCTATGACTTAGTCCAAAGGGGAGTTTGTCGGAGTGGCCGGGAGAGAGTCATGGCAGTAGATCGGTTTTGTCGGAATGCCGTTGGTCCACCCGAATGGGAGTGCGAGGCCATGGGTTCCGTAGTGTGGGTACAGTGTGCTAACCTCTCCAGAGTGTGTGTTAAATCTATCGATAGCCGCGCCCATGGATATGGGCCCAGTTCGTAGTCGGTCACACTATGGGTCAACAGTAATAATGATAACCTGATTAATAACATTCCTGGTTCGATGATGAGAGAAGTTCGTTGATCTTTATGTGACCGCGAGAGGATCACAGTGGTATCGTGGATACCGAGTTGTTGGATGTTGGTGGTGTTATGCGAGAGTCAAGGGTAAAGGTCAAGCTCCTTGTGGTCATGTAATGATTACTATAGTATTGTTAATACCAAGCTTGATTGGATCCTGAGATGATCGTGTGATGTCGGTGATGGTAAGCTTATGCATGTGATGGTTACGAGATAACCCGAGCAGAGTAAGTTGGTGCATGATAGCGTCATCATGTTGCATGCTAGTATCATCATGTTCATGCCATGCTCATATTGTTCTATCTGTATCATGTTGTACATGCCATGTTGTTCTGATAGTATCATGTTCATCATTGCTAAGTAACCTGTAATTGCCATGTTGTTGTCTGTCTTGATTGCTGTGAGCTTGCAAGTACATTCAATGTACTGACCTGGCATGTCATGCTAGTTTGCAGGTCATGCCGGATTTGATTGCTTGTTTGCCGTGGATCCCTTGTTTGCGAGCTAGGATAAGCGTTCCAGTAAGAGTCCCTGCGGAGTGGAGTTCATCACCGTCGTCGCTGTTCCGCTGCTAGAGTTATTCCGCTGCTTCATGTTGTTCTGCTGCTTGCATGGAGCAACCGTGGCAGGCGTTGTGTCGCCGTGCCGATGTAATCCCCTTGTATCCATATAGCTTGTAATAAAGAGCTGATTTGTTCTATGCTAAGCAGTGCCGTATTCCAGAATACTTCTCCTCGATCTCTGGGCTTGAATACGGGGCGTTCCGGTTTCTCTGGGCCGGGGTGCCACATGCTAGGGCTTAGGGCAAACGGCGTCTCGCTGGCGCCGATTTCATCAAGCCGGTGAGACTGAAGTGAAGCAATAAGGCAACAGAGTGTTGGTCAAGCCATCTCGGTGAGACCGATTGCTATTTCAGTGAGACCGAAATAATTGCAACTGATAACAGGGAGTTGGCAAGGCCATCTCAATGAGACCGAGATCTATATCTATGAGACTGAACTGTTAGGGTTTCTGGCAATGGCTATGTCATATGAACTCGGTGGCTTCGGACCCAAGTTGGAGTTTAGGGTTTGGAAATATTTGGATGGACAAAGTGGCTGAGGGTTTTGGAGCAATATCTCTAAGCACTTGAGCAAGTTAGCCATTAAGCAACACCTCATCCCCTTTTAATAGTATATGCTTTCCTATGGACTCAATGTGATCTTGGATCACTAAAATATAAATGAAGAGTCTTTAGCTTTTGCCAATCTTTGTCCTTAGCATTTTGAGGGGCCACATCTCTAATCCATGCCAAGCCAATCATTGAAATATTTATCTTGAATGGATATTAGTTCAATGAGCTATATGTTGTTATGAATTACCAAAACCACCCGAGGATTAGTTACACTTTAAATCTCCCCCATTTTGGTAATTGTTGACAACATATAGATCAAAGCTTCGACAAATGATTAAATGAATGGAATACATCGTCGCTTTGAGAAGTATGTGATAAGCAAGAGCTCCCCCTAAATTTGTGCATTATTTAAAATTCGCATTTGAACGCCAATGCACAATCGATTAGGATCATGGGTCACACTTCCATGTCACATACATCTTGGTGGAGCGCACAAAATGGTAATAGTGAAATAACATGCACGCATCACCAAATACAGAAGTGAATGATCATGCACAAATAATCATAGAGATAAGCATTAATCACACATTAAGCATAGTATGATCAATCACACAACCAAACGTAGTATCTCATGAGCAAAAAACAGTAAGTAGCACAAATCAAACGGGAAAAGTAGCAACGGGCAATAAAAACCAACGAGCGAAAGACGAGACACACACTCTCTCTCTCTCGAAACCTATGATCTATACATTTTCTCTCCCTTTGGCAACAAGTTACCAAAAAGCTTGAAAATGTATAGTGCTCTATGGCACTCTAGGCACGATCCTCTGGAGCTCCTGAAGGGGTCTTCTGGCTTGTTGCTCTGTTGTGCGTAGATGGCATTGGGAGAACTGCCTCTGCGAATGCTTCTGCTGACGTTTGCTCAACTGGTGGTGTAGATACCGGGGGTGGCACTATAGCAGTGGCGGCAGGTGCGGAGTGAGTAGGCCTCATGTCTTCAACTGGCACAGCTGAAGACCTGGGTGCCCTTGGCACAGTTTGATACCTCTCAGTAGTCTGTCTGTCATCTCCACTCTTAGCATCATCTCTAAGTTGTTCAACAATAGACTGAATCTTTGTGACCTTGATATCAAGATTGTATATCTTGTCTTCCACAATCCGTTATAAGCTCTCCTAGTTCTTGGCTAAGTTGGCCAGACTTCGCTCAATCCTCAGTGTTGCTTCTAGAAGATATGTCATTTGGTATTGCTTGGATTTGAGGTTTGCTATTGGGGCATTGGGTGCATTGGCTTCCTTCTCTGCTCTTGCTGCTGCTGCTGCCTGAGCCTTCTTGTTGGTGTACACTAAGAGGGGTGTTCGTTTACCCTTGACCCGTGCATAGACCGGCAGGGCCTTCAGGCGAGCCACATCTTTGTGGAAGCATCTCAAGAAATAGAACAAAGAATACAAAAGGCCACTCGGGAAAGGCCTCCCTTGTGGGAAGAAGGGCCTGGTCAGGTCGAGGCCGCACCCAAGGGCAGGCCCAGACTCGCCCCGGCAGGCTTGCCGGAGCTGCCAAGATCAAATTCCTGCTAAGCTCTTTCGAAGGATCATTGCCAAGACGCCACCACTCCACCTCATCGCACCCAGGTCACTTATCAGTGCAGTGTCAAGGTACTAAACAACCAGGTGGATCCTATCAGGCACGTGGCAGCATCAAAGAGAAGGCATTAGCTTTATT
Organism: Thinopyrum elongatum; assembly: GCA_011799875.1. Taxonomy (NCBI): domain Eukaryota; kingdom Viridiplantae; phylum Streptophyta; class Magnoliopsida; order Poales; family Poaceae; genus Thinopyrum; species Thinopyrum elongatum. The sequence continues at coordinate 219,239,781 of CM022302.1, read as the reverse complement.
GACACCCGTCTAGGAGGCGTGTCAAGCTGATGAGAAGAGGCAGATAAGCGGCGCAGCAAGCTTGCCGGGATTCGCCCTCGACACGACACCTAGGAGTGTATTTAATGCACTTTGTCCTAACTGACAGAGTTAGGTATGATAGCACTGTTAGCTATCTAATCACACCCAAATGACTGTTTTACCACTATGGTCACCCCTTACCCTATAAAAGGAGGCCCGAGGCAACCTAGCAAAGGGTTCAAACACTTCGACCCCAACATTTGTAAACTCACGCTGCTCTTCTGGAGGCACCCTTGCCGGGCCAGAGCGCGTCAAGCCTTCGTCCACCACCAGATCAATCCACAAAAAGCCGTCTCCTATTGCTTCTGCTCTTTGTGCAACGCAGCCGTCTCCATGCCGAACCACAAAGCGGCACCCTTGCCCCATAGGTGATCGTGCTTCCACGCCGACATCTTTGGCGCGCCAGGTAGGGGGCATCGTTTGTGCGAACCAGAAGCAATAGCCGGCGCGTCGGTCTTCATCGACCTCCATCATCCTTTGGCATCGCCCATGTCCCCCAAGGCGAGAAATCGAGCGACGCCACCATTCCATGCTTCGTCGCTTTTTTCATCCAAAGTTGCGAGCGCCACAGGCGCCGTGGCCACAGTGGGCAGAATGGGTGTTGTGTGCGGTACGGCCACCGTGGGCAACGCTGCTATTAGCTTTGCCATCGTCTACTTCGAGTGAAGGATAGGGTGATGGCGGCGCGGAGGCGAGTAATCCAATTATGGATGAGCTGAACCTAGCGTCAAGGGCGTTCTCCTTGCAAGCATGAACGACCCGTTGAGCCGCGCGCCCAGGCCAATTCGTCGGGTCTCCGCTCTGGCCTGCAGGGCAGTATTGCTGTGGAAAGAAAATCGCGGCGAAGTGTGTTTCCATCCAACCCCGGCAAGCCTCTCCACACGTGGCGATGCATCCCAACCGTATCACATGCGGAATGATCACAACTTCGCATCTGCGAGACTACCGTGGGGAAGAAGGATTCACGCCCTCGCTATGACGAGTATAACGAAAGATAAGTTTATTTTTTGACTGGACACTGTAGGGTAAACCGCCCACAGCCTTTTATTATTGAAAAAGAGGTACAAGAATTACAAGGGCTACCACCAAGGGCAGCAGAAATGAAAACTAACTGTTTACAAACTACAGAAAAAGGAAGAAACAATTATGGGGGGAGAAAAGAGACCCATCTAACCAGGTCCTCCTTATGCTTCACCTTAATTCTACGAGAAAGAAGGTACATGTCATGTATAAAAGCCCCTCTCCATCTGTTAAAACTGGGCCTCTCTTTCCTGAAAACTTTCCCATTCTTGATGATCCAAATATTCCAACAAGCTGTGAAGACCACCTCAGCAAAGAAAGGCTGTGCAAAATTCCTCTTAGAATTTAGGGCAACCTGACCCATATCATTCCCAGTAGACCAATCAATCTGTAAGAAGTTCCGAACCCTCTGACTGAAGTTGCAATTGAAGAATAGATGGTCCCTATCTTCCCTGGTGTGTGTGGGGTAGAGTACACAATTAACTCCATCATCAATATGCCAATGCCTTCTTTCCACCATATCCTTGGTGTTTAATCTATCCATAATGAGCATCCATGCAAAAACTTTTATTTTCATGGTGTAGCAACTTTTCCAAATCCAGAGCAGAATAGGGTTGAAAGTATGGTTAATAAACCTAGAAATGTAGAACTGTTTGGGAGTAAAAGGTTTACTAGTACCATGCCAGGACCAAACATCTTTCAAGTCAGGTTGTCTCTCATGGCTCTGAAGCAGAATTTGCAAAGCCTGAAGCTCTTGATGGGCTTGCCCAGAAAGAGCCAAGTGAAGCCATGATAGTAGGTTGGAACTATTTCACTAACACCAAAGTGTCCTTGACATAGGAAAAAACCTTGGGAATCTATGTTGCAGACGCATAACAGAATCACCCACCTTCCATTTATCCTGCCAGAAAAGTGCGGTATCTCCTTCATTGATATCAACCCAAGAAACCTCTCTGAACAGATCTAGCAGCTTGAGAATGTCCTTCCACCAAAAAGACCCACATGAGGCTCTTCCTTGGGGTACAAGCTCATGATAATAAGAATTCGAAATGAGCTGCACCCAAAGAATATCTGCTTTATTAAGGAACTTGCTAACATGCTTCAACAGGAGAGCCACATTTTGAAAACCAAGGTCAAGAATGCCTAGACCACCTTTATTCTTGGGTCTGCAAATTAACTCCCAAGAAGCAAAGGATGGGGCAGGCTCTTGCCTATTCTTCCTCCACAGACATTGCCTCTGAATTCTCTACAGTTGTTTCAAGATACCAGGTGAGATGAACAAGCTACAAAGGAAGAAGATTGGCAAGGATGATAAAGCAGAATTAAGGTATTGCAATCTGCCACACGGAGCAAGGAATGATGAACTAGCAGTCATTCTCCTCTCCATGCAGGTTACCAGAGGCATAAGATCAGACATTGTAAGTCTAGTGGTTCCCCCTTTTGATGCATATCATTAACCACAGACTGCAATAAATCTGCAGCCAGGACAAAGAGAAGGGGTGAAACAGGATCACCTTGCCTCACACCTTTTTTACAGATAAATTGCTTGCCAGGCACACCATTCAAAAGAACTGAAGAAGTTCCAGAGGTCAACAATTCCTTTACCCAACTGATCCATTTTGCATTAAAACCTTTATATTTCATAATCTCAAAAATAGCACCATGCTCAATGGAATCAAAAGCCTTCTCAAAATCAAGCTTTAGAATTAAGATGGGCCTCTTAGACTGATGACATTGGTGCAGATACTCTAAGGTCCAGCCAATGCAGTCCTGAATAGTCCTTGATTTAATAAAACCATACTGGTTTTTATGAATGCACATCATGATCAACTGCTGGAATCTATTAGCAGCCATCTTAGACAAAAACTTGACTCCCATACCTGTCAAAGAGATTGGCCTGTAATCACCTACCACTTCAGGTGAAAGCTTTTTAGGTATAAGAGTAATGAAAGACCCATTAATATTTTCCAACTTAGCTCTGCCATCATAAAAATCCTGAGCCAAAGTATAAAATTCATTTCTAATGATGTGCCAACATTTTTTAAAGAAGAAACCATTGAAACCATCAGGTCCAGGAGCTTTATCAATAGGCATATGTTTGACTACAAGGTCCATTTCCTCCACACTAAATGGTTTGGTTAGAATATCCAAACCAGGCACATGCTTTAACAGAGAGCTTAGCTCAAAACACATATTGATACCTCTAGAAACCCCCATTCTCCCTTTAAAAGCATTCCAAATCGTCCCTTCCATTTGTGAGTGTTCAGAGATAACTGTACCATCAGGTTGCTGGAAGCTAGCAATAGAATTCCTTCTAAATCTCTCAGTGGCCATGGCATGAAAGAATTTGGTGTTTTCCTCACCCACCTTGATGTACTTGAGAGTGCACCTCTTCTTCCAATACAACTACTGCAGGTGCAACAACTTCTCCACATGAAGCTTAACAATTTTCCTAAAATTAAATTCCTGCCTAAACAGTGGCCTGATTTCCTCCAAGTTGTCCAGCAGCAGAATAACCTTGTTGCATTTAGCAATAAGCAGCTTCATCTTAGAGAGACCAGTTTGCCACTTTTTAAGGTCTTGCCTAAGAGTCTTGAGCTTACCAGCAATGATAGCAAAAGAATGTGTTTTGTAAGATGGTTTACTCCATGAATTCTGCACACACTCAAGAAAGCCCTCCATTTAGACCCAATAATTCTCAAACCTGAAGATCTTGCACTTTGGTAGAGTGGTTTTAATTACAACCACACATTGCACATGATCAGAAGCAGTCCTAGCTAAAGGAAGAGCATCAGTAATAGGATAAACAGTGATCCAATTGGTGGATGTAAAGAACCAGTCCAGTTGTTCCAACAAAGGGGAGTCTTGCATGTTAGACCAGGTGAAAGATCTCCCCTTACGAGGCAACTCCAATAGCCCTAGGTGCCCAATGATTTCATTAAAAATAAAAATATCATTTATATCTCCCCCTGGCATATTTCTATTTTCAACAGATCTAATAAAATTAAAATCCCCAATGTTCAACCAGTTATCATCAACTGGGATATTAAGATTATATAACCATGACACAAAACTATCTCTGGCCTCACCCTAACACGGCCCATAAACAGATACCAAAGTCCACTGCTCATTATTCTACCTAGAAGTAAAACGGATAACCACATCAAAAGGTTGTACCCACCAACATGCCAAATAAAACAGAAGAATTCCAGACCACAAGTATTCCCCCTGAGGCACCCACAGAAGGTGCAAAAGCAAAAGTATCAAACTGCTTGGGACAGAAAGCCCTAATTTCTCTATTATCAAAGTTCTCACATTTGGTCTCTTGGAAGCATGCTACCACACATTGGCTCTCATCAATTTTTTGTTTGACAGCATGTTTCCTGGCAGGAGAGTTAAGTCCCCTCACATTCCAACACAACACACTCCAGCTCTTGCAATTATAATTAGTCATAATAAACCACAACTGAAGGATAGCAGAGAAGCACTACATAATAGCACTTCAGATAGTTCAGACCCAAAACACATAAAGGTTCCCATCCTAAATTATTACAAGGATGATAACAAGGCAACAGATAAAAAGAAAAAGGACATGGCCAATTTATGGGCATGGCAAACCCATAAGATCATATAGCAACTAATCATCTCCAACCGCAGGCTTGTCATCCTTAGGATTAGCCATAAGATTTTCCACAGTGAGCTGATCAGCAGGGATCTGAAGATCATGGCCAACCTCTTGAATCTGCCTGATAGGTGTAGGAGGTGGCACTAAATGTGATTCCTCGGCACCAGGATGTTCCTCAGAGAGAGATGCAGTCATGGGCTTGCACTTTGGCTTTTTCTTCTTGGGCTGCTACTATAATTCCTGAAAGACAGGTTTATAGCCATCCCTCTTAACTGAACCGCGGGTGCACCTTCTAACCGAAGTGTCCACAATGGGAGTTGAAGCCAGCGTCTTCCGATGGCGAGTCTTCTTTCTGTCACATTGCATAGAGAATGAAAAAGCTTCATCAGGCTGGACTATCGGAGGCCTGACTGTCAGCAAGTGACTCTGAGAAGAAACCATCAGACTTGGAGCGCCTATCCAGGATTGAGACTGAATCAGAAAAGAGGGCTCGAGCAACAGGCCGAGCCTTGTTGGAACCTTGGGCCTCCCTCCACTGCAGGTGCGAGAGAACTTGTACATCATCAAAAGCGATGGCCCAGCTCCGCTTGGACAGCACAATGTGCTGTAAATCCAACACAGGCATCTGTTGAGGAATTTCATAAGTGGGGCAGAACTGCATGAGAGATTCAAATGATTTTTTCCATGCCAACTCTGGCGGCAAAACTGGCCCATAAACAAGCTTGACTGAATCCAGAATAATTCTGTCATACTGAATAGCTGGCGGCTGATATGGAACAATGGCCCAATCATTAGCATCAAAAAACTGCTGAGGAGGCTCTTGCAGCTGTACTTCAGACTCAGATTGCATGGAATTGTCTATGACCATAGATTATTGGTCTTGAGCAGGTTGATCATGGGGATTCTGGTTATCTTGCTGCTCCTCATCATCATCACCCCAATGACCATGGCCCCAATTGTCAGGGTCAACATTATCATTCATGGGGGTGGTACCGGAGGAAGATTGTTCCAGCCAATGGTAGGATACGGAGGCAAAACAAAGTTATGCATATCTGGAATCAGGGCTCCTGGCAGGGGTTGTGGATTACCATCAAGTGGCATTGGATCTTCATCCTCAGGCATCTGGTCTGCAAAATTTGCACCTAAAATATAGCACGGTGCTGTCCAAGAGACCTTAGCACCACCATAAACTGCATAATCTGTGAAAACCACATGTCTGGGGACCAAGATATCTTTCGGGAAAGACGCAAACACAAATGATCTGACCATATAAGGATCATCCTCAACCCAATGATGAAACTTACCAAAAGTATTGACAGTGGCGCAAATATTTTCCGTGTTGCGAAGATCAAGAGGAATCCCCAGGAACATCAGACAACCATCACGGAAACCATGAGATCCCCTAAAGCCAACCCCTTCATCATGCTTATGGAAGCGAACAAAGGTATCATTTCCCAATGGCTGCGGCGGAAATAGCAAGAGAGGGAAACGAACACCAACATCCCGTAGCCGAAACAGATCCAACCGCAAACCCAAGGCTGAGCACACCGAACCTGAACTCCTCTGTTCTCCAAGAAGTCAACCACAACTTCGTGCGCAGGTCCCACCTTATTCAGCGGCGGCAATGGCATAACCTCCGCCACCACATACTCCTCATGCCGCTCCACAATCGGTGACGGAGGTGTGACGAACGTCCTCGGCACGCGATAGGCACCACCATCAATGATATGGTGGCCCACCGGCACATACCAAAGAGGATAAATGGCAAAGACCGCCATGGGCTCGGATGAAAGAGCTGGAGATGATGGCGAAGCTGGAGATGTAGTTGGTGGTGGAGGAGTCGCCGAAGGGCTGCCCGCAGGGTTTATTGGTGGAGAAGTAAATGGACTAGATGAGACGGCCCTGTCAGGGATAGAGGTGGTGACCGACTCGAGACCGGTATTGGGAACCGGAGGAGCCGGCTAACATTTTGGCCTCCAAAATAAACCATGTTCGGTTGCAATTTTCTCACAATCCCGCTTACTGTGGCCCTCGCGTGAGCATGCCAAACAAACAATATTGAGGGGGATTTTTTTTACAAAATGACCAGACAATGAACACTTTTGGCACGTCAAAATCTCCTCAACCATGTTATCAATCATGGTTTTAAAAGCAGTATGCGCCTCCTGAGACTCTGGGATTTCCTGAGGAGAGCGAACTGGGCCAGGCCCGATCTAGTCAGTAGAAGGGCCCTCAACAGATGAAATTGGCCTGGGGAATGAAGGCCCATCATGGGCATTCAAAGAACACGTCCCATGTAGGGGATGTTCCGAAGAAGCTGGAGATAGACAACGTAAATCACAGCATTGTTGAATCACGGACGAGCCCACCGTCCCAAAAACAATCGGAGGCAAGGCCACTGTCCATTGAAGATCAGTGGGCTGAGGTGGATGAATAATCACACGGTCATTATCAGGAATATTATAGCCAGCAATCTCGGTAGTAGTAATGCAATCAGCCGAGGCATGGCAACGATAACCTTTGCAAACATTATAATTTTGAAATGTAGCAAAAGATAACTTCTTACGAACAGAAGAACCAGATTTAAGAGCAGACTTTGCAGGCGGATTATGCATCACTAAGAGACCCAAAGCTGCTCCACGCTTGGAAGGGCTAACTAAAATCCACTCCGCATCACACTCTTTCTTCCAAATTTTGAACTCACAAACCCAATTTGGTCCCCCATTGCACCAAAAATGAAAGTAGCATTTGAATTGAGGGCAGGAGAAGGATCGTAGATCCACAATGTAAAAACCAACATCCTTGCATGAAACATTAAAACTGAATACCTTATCCCCAATGGCTGAGACCATGAGATCGATGGTAGACCCTCCCAACGCAGATTCAAGTGTTGCCGCCACAGAATCCTCTGTGAGCCAAAAATCATGCCTGCTGAATGAGACCACTAGGGTAAATGATCCCATATTCTCCATAGGATGAACGGTGAGGCCCGAGGCATTATAAATCTCATCAGCAAAAACTCTACCCTTGGAGAAGTCCAAGCCAAGAGTAGATCTACAAGGAGAACCCAACACAATGGGTATGTGAATGGAGAACAGAGGACGCCGAAGAAGATGATCGGAGCCAAACGCCAAGTTACTGGAGGTGGGTGGAGATCGCCGGTGCACTAGGGTTTAGGGGTGGGTGGGTGGAGGCGCCATCCCTCGTCCCTAACCAAAGATAAGTTGTAATGCTTTTGTCTTTATCTCAGGATCCTTTCTGCGTGCCCTTTGCGACTCCTTTGGTTTAAATCCTAGCATTCTATACGGGAAATCCGTAACATGAAGGGACTCTTCCGTTGTTGCTTGCATCCTCATCTGTTTCGAGTCCGCTCAACAGACCAGGCTGCCGCATCAATAACATCGAAGGGAAACTTGTCATTGGCACCTATGCTTGCAAGAACGCCAAGGGCTCGTCCCCACGGTAGCACAGCTAGTACTTGCCCCGGCAGGCTCCCAGCATGCGCAGGATTTGGTACCATACCAGAACAACGGGCAATATAAACTTAAAGGATAACATTGGTCCACGCAACTACTTAAGAGTACTATTACACACCATAAGATAGCAAAGCCTGACACAAGGCCAAATTATGTCTTTTTGTCTGGCAGCAACAGGATAAATGAAGCAAGGAAAGTCAGTCCCGGCGGCCTCCCTGGACCCGGGGCACTCGAAAAACCTTATCGGCCAGAGGCCCGATGACTTGAGCAGCAGCAGAAGTATCCACCCCGGCAGGCAACCTTTTGAAAGCATCAAGATGTCGATGTCAGGATGGCGATGTAGGTAATTAACGAGGAGAGTGAAGATGGCATCCCGGGCAAATTTTCGGGACTCATTGGCGAAGCAGACGGCTCTGTCATCCTCATACGTCTTCAGCCCGTCGATGCGGCCCTCGAAGAAGTGCGTCAACATGACACTAGGAGCTTCATGCTCACTGACGGTGAAGGCCTAGCCCTTCATGTTCATCTTGGCGATCAGGGAGGAGATGCGCTCGGCTATGTCAACCATGTTCTGCAACCAGATGCCACACAGCTCGGCCTGGTCCTTGAGCTTGGTCTCTGCATCCTTCTGGAGAGTTCCAATGGTGTTGACCTCCTCTGTCAAGGCCCTTTCTCGGTTCTTGGCCTGCTCAAGATCCTTTTCAAGGGTGGCTAGCTTGGCGTTCAAGTCCTCAATGGCGCCGGAGGCAGTGTCCAATTCCTGGTCCTTGGATGAAAGCTGAGATTGCAGCTCGTCCGGTGTATGGGCTGCTTTCCGCGCTTCTTCCCGGAGGACCTCAACCTTCTTCTTGGTCCCGGCAAGCTCCTCCTCCAGATTTACTGTTCGTGTCTCCAGCTCTATTTTGGCACACGAAGCCGCGGCAAGATTATCAGTCACCTCCTTGAGTTTTGCCGCCGCGTCCAGGGCTTGTGAGTTGATGGCTTTCTTATGGCTGTCCTCCAGGTCCTTGACCCGCTGCTGAACAAGACTTTCCAGCTCCTCGTCCTTGCCGCGCGGAGTGTCAGACAGAGCTTGTTCACGAGCGGCAAGATCCTTGGCCTTGGCATTGAGCTCCACTTCGCGCTCCGACAACCTACTATCACGAGCTTTTGCCCACTCTTCCTGGTCCCTGAGTTCACGGGATCCGCTGTTGTACCAGGAGCGCACTTCTTCTGCTTTGTCCTTCAGCTGTTGGGTGGCCACGTCTTGAGCCCTATGCTCTTCTTGGACCTCCTGCCACCTCCGGTCGTACCTCTCCTGTAGTTACTTCATCTGACAGCCACAGTATCCAGGAAGGCCAATTCTTTGGAGCTGTCACCAGTTTAATTCACTTCCTTGGTCCTCTGGGTCAGGGGAGCCAGTATGCGACAGATCTCTTCATCAAAATTCACCCTAGCAAGGGATGGCGTGCCGGGGGCTATCGGTGTCGAGTGAGCTACAATCATCGTCAAGCTACTTGCCGGGACAGTTACCCTCAAGTGGGAGGCATCACTCTAAAGAGGCGCCTTCTCCTCAACTTCCATGGGTGGGATGATCGTGTCTCCGGGGATTCCATCTTCTGCCAGTGAGGTCCCGCGGGTGCCCTTGGAAGCCTCAGTATGACCTTCTTCCCTGGCAACCTTGAGGGCCTCCGCGGCCACATTCGTTCCAATGTCTGCCACTGTCGGTGCAATGAACCTTCATGTTTGATGCCCAGACTTATACACAGGTATGCTAGCACCCTATATCCAGCACCAAACATATCAAAGCAAGACCAAACCAGAGGAACCGCTCTTCGTGAGATCGAGGGGCGGACCAAGAAGACCAAGTCATACAAGACAACAAAACATTACCCTGGGAAGGCCTCCCTTGCCAGGCAGGCTTGCCGGGACCACCAAGATTGCCCTAAGGAAAAGTCCAAGATTGCCCAGGCAGGCTTGCCGGGACCACCAATGGTAGGGAATCCCGCCAAGGCACCGCCACTCCACTGCCCGACAATGCAAGTCACTTATAAATGCGGTGTCGAGCCTCTAAGATGATTAAGTGGCTTCGACTACGTACGTGGCGGCCCGTTGGAAGACTTATTATCCTTGCATGACACCCGTCCAAGAGGTGTGTCAAACAGATAAGCAGAAGACGACTAAGTAGCATGGCAGGCTTGCCGGACTTCACCCTCCACATGAAACCTAGCAGTGCATTTAATGCACTTTGTCCTTACTGCCAGAGTTAGGTATGATAGCACTGCTAGCTATCTAATCACTAGATAATGATTGTTCTGCCACTGTGGCTACCCCTTGAGCTATAAAAGGAGGTCCAAGGCAACATAGAAAGGGATGCGGACCCCCTCATACTTGTACACGCGTAGTTGCTTCTCCTGAGGTCACCTTGCCGGGCTCAAGCACTGCGTGCTGTTGTGTTCCACCACCCAATCCACAAAAGGAAGGAGTAGGGTTTTATGCCTCACGGCGGCCCGAACCTGGGTAATAGTCTCCAGTTTCATGGCCGTGGTACTGCCCCCATGGCTTCCGCTTGTTGTGCAAAGTGATTTCCCCTTGCCTAACCACAAGGGGCCCGTGTCCCCATAGGCGATCGTGTCCACCCACGACATCTTTGGCGCGCCAGGTAGGGGGAATCTCTTGTGCGAACCCGAAGTTGTGAACAACGCATCAATCTTCATCATCATCTTCTTCATCATCAGTTTCTTCATCTATTGCGCACAAGAAGAAATCCTTCCACTTTGAAGGCCCCCTCACATGCATCCGCGGACGCCGTAGGCTCCACGGCCGCGTTGGGTGAGGTGGATGCTGTGGGCGGCACGACCAGCGCAGGTGGCGCCGTCGTCGTGCGCCCACTGGTCGAAGCTGGGACAGGAAACGCCGGAGGCGGGCCCCATCAGCAACATCCAGGCGAACTTGACCCGGAAGCTACGGGGGGAGGGGACAACCAGTCTCCACCTCCCCGCCATGCCGCCGGACATGGCCATCATAGTGGCACCCGCTCCGGTGCAAGCCACGACCCTCTAGTTCCGCCCACCGTGGCCGCGGCTATCGGATGCACTCCTGGCCCGGTGTAGGATAGGCAAGGCGAGCCGTTGGATAAGGCCGCTGGCTCCCAAGTGCGGCCTCCTCATAACCAAACCACCTTGGCAACCGATCCTCAACAGCATGAACGTGGCGATGCTCCTGCTGGAACCACCAGGAGTCGAGCGACGTCATGGTCTGCCTCGTCGGCTATGCCGAGCACGGCTACGGAAGCCATGGCGCGAGCCCAACTCCTTCTAAGATTCCTGCCGACAGCTGATCAAATGGATGAGGGGAGGACCACTATCCAGAGTTTGATCGGCTTCACTGAAGCTGGAAAATCATAGCAGGCAGAGCCATCACGACATCAGCGAATAGCCACAGCAGCCCGGGCTGATGGCCGTGTCGAGGGAGCCACACTCATGGTACAATCCCCTCCATAATAGCACACCCAGGGGCGGCCATAGCAAGACCAGCGTGTCGACGAGCCTGATGAGACGTCGATGGCCTTGTCTGGCCCGCAAACCCATCCTGATCAGCGGCGAGTCCTGAAAGACCGGCGGAAGGAAGACGTGCGCATCACTATAGAGAGACGCCGTGAAGCACGTCGTCCATCCGATTGGCGCAATGGTCCAAACGATGATGAGCCCGCGCATGGTGCTGCTGGGTACTTACCTTTCGAGGTTGGGTGCCCCACCTTCACTAATGAGCTCCGGCAAGTCCGCTGGTCGTCTACCCGCATCTTCAAGCCAGAGGTACCTGAAAAATACGATGGGAAACTAAACCCGGCAGAGTTTCTGAGCATCTACACAATCGCTGTTCAAGGCTGCCGGGGGCAGGGATGAGAAGGTGTTTGCCAACTACTTCCCTTTGGCACTCAAGCCAAATGTGAGGTCATGGCTGATGCACTTACCAGAGAACTCCATTTCATCATGGGCTGATTTGTGCAACGAATTTGTTGGCGCCTTCACGGGCGGCCATCAAGAGCCCGAATGGCCCAGTGATTTGCATGTCCTTCCATAGAAGGAAGGAGAGAGCTTGCGGAAGTACATGCAGAGGTTTAGTCGAGTGCACTGCAACATTCCAGAGATACATCCAGCAGCTTTGGTTGCCGCGTTCCATTCGAACGTGCGCAATAGAAGGATACGTTCCAAAATGAACGTTCGGCTGCCCAAGACCGTCAATGAGTTGTACACCTGGCGGATAAGTGTGCCTGGGCTGAGGAAGGAAGGTGACTCCCTGGGGAGGAGGATGGCATCAAGGTTGATTCAGATGATGATGACGAGGCCACTAACCCGAAGAGGAGAAGTCGGAGGCGCAACAGAAAACGCAAAGATAAGTCAGTATTGACCGTTCAGAGCTCTGGCGATCTCGGCACCGGCAAGAAAGCCAAAACCAAAACCACCGCCAAGGAAGCTGCCACGTGCATTGATTGCCGGGAGGCTGCCGTGGCAGAGAAAGGTGGAAAGTCCGATGGGCCATTCTGCAAGATCCACCACACCAAAGGGCATGGCCTTCAAGAGTGCCATCAGGTTGAGCAGCTTGTTAAGAAATAGAAGGCTGAGTATGAGAAACATGACACAAAGAGAGACCAGGAAGGTGCTGGCGGGAAGGGTCATGGTGGCAGGGGAGGCCGCAGCGGCAAGGACCCACAGCAGAGGGAAAAACCTGCTAGAGGCCGTGAGAAGAAAGAAGGAGACGATGACAGTGAGGAAGGGGATGAAGAAGAAACCAGCGAGCAAGAATTCTAGAAAGCGACTGAAGCCATGTGTGTTTACGGGGGTGCAACTTTGCATTCCTCTCATAGGAAGCTCAAGCAATGGGCACGTGAACTCAACCCAGGCCCCCGCGCCTATAATCTTTGACGAAGAGGATCATCCTGACCGCACTACTACGGTCGGGTGTTTGCCATTGTTGGTCTCACCAATAGTCCGCAACCTCAAAGTCACAAAGATGCTAGTTGACGGCGGGGCTGGGTTAAATCTGATCTCCCCTAAGGTGATCAGCAAGCTATAGATCCCCGATGAGGAGCTCAGGTTTACTGGTATGTTCCAAGGAATCAACCCTAGTAGGAGCCGGCCTAAGGGAAAGATTATGCTACCGGTAACATTTGGCAGAGAATTGAACTACAGAATGGAGAGGGTTGTGTTTGATGTTGTTAAACTCCCCTTGCCATACAATGGAATTCTTGGTCGTCCAGCTTTGGCAAAATTCATGGCAGTGTCCCACTATGCCTACAACACTTTGAAGATGCCAGGGCCGATGGGCGTCATTTCCATTCCATCAGACAAGAAAGATGCACTCATATGTGTGGACCAGATGTATCGAGACGTGGTAGCAGCTGAGTCTGCGGAAGCCACAGCTCCCGCCAAGGAAGCCAATAAGGGAAAGAAGACTAGTAGGGATACCAGTAAGGCCTCCGGGAGGCATGCCTCTTCGGAGTGCGCTGCACCTGTCGATGACCTGCCGGAGAGTTCCACTAGCAAGAAACCCAAGGTTGCTGCACCTATTGTAAAGAAGGTCCTGGCAAGGCAGATGGCACTGACGGTATGTTCACCATCAGCGCCACCCTCAGAGACAAATAGGAAAGCGCGGTCATTGCCTTTCTACGGGCGAATGTCAATGTGTTTGTGTCGTATTCAGGGCTCCGTAGACCCAAGAGAGGTTCGAACTCAGGGGCGTGTGCAAAGAACTCAACCTCTCCTGCCAACCAACTCGTCGGTCTCACGGCCTAGCTCGATGAATGGGAAAGGGAAGGGACATGACAGTTTACCCAGGTTCGGGCCACCTTGCGGTGTAAGACCCTACTCCTGCTTTGGGGTGGATTAGCCTCACGAGGGGCTGAGGATGAACTAGTACAAAGGAAGAACAACCTCAGGAGGTCTGTTCTTGTGTAGGTGTGAGCTAGTGAGGGTTTGGATTCCGGATCCCCCCCCTATGATGGTGGCTAAACTATATTTATAGTATCCTCGGTCCTCTTCCTCCAAAACGAAGGCTGGAAGGGATCCCACAGTGGCCAAGTTTGAAGGGGGACAAGTAGTACATCTTATCCTGACGAAAGGTGGTCTTCGCCTACAAAGCATCTGCTTGTGACACCGTGGTGGGCTCGGCGATGACATCCGTCCTGCTGTCCTGGTGGTCTTGGTCTTGTTGCACTGGAATTGAAACCTTTGGTTGAGTCCTTAGGACCCCGCGCCTGCGCTTGCCTCCTTAGCACCAAAAAGGAAACCTGCCGCTCTGCGCCCGCTGGCGCCCTCCTGGCCTTTGTCGTCACGGCTTGCGTCACCCGAACCTCATGAGGTGGGCGCTTGCATAGAAATCTCCGCTTCTCAGGAGGCCGCCTGGGAAGGCTGCTCCCTCCTGAGGTCTTGGTGTCATCTGCCTCACGAGGCTTGGCCCCTCGCGAGGGTCTTGTCTTGTCGACGCTGAAGATGGGCCGTACCAGGCCGTCGATGGAGCCACGCCGTGGGCCGCAGGCAGGCAAGTCTGGGTACCCTGGTTCCCAGAATGCCGACAGTAGCCCCCGGGCCCAAGGCGCGCTCGGACTTGGCTTCGAGGCGGAGCGAAAGGGCAAGGGCAAAGCGCGGCGGGCCCCAATAGCCTACGGACCGAGTCGACGCGTGGCGCTTGATGGGACATGGGTGTCTCCACTTCCCCATGCTGCCTCGGCAACCGTCCGACTTGACAACTGCCTGTTGCATGCAGAAAAAACCATCATTACTCGAAATCGTGGGAGGCCGGCAGTTGGCCTCCCTCCGGCTATAAATGAGAGAAGGGGCGGAGCCCCCTGCTCATCTCCGTCTTGTTGCTGCTTGCTCCTCCTTCCTCTTTGCCCCACCATCTTTTCGAAATGTCCATGGCGCCAGTGAGATGGTTTTCTGCTGTGGAGAAGGGAAAAATGCCTCAGGTGGAACCTGAGTTGCTCCCACCGAAGAAGAGGCCTGATTGCTCCCGAGGCATCATCGCGGAACCCATGGTGACGCGGCCTTGGCACGAACGGGCTCCACCGGGCTTCCCGGTCCCCATGTACGCCCGCGCTCAAAGCCCCGCGCATAGGAGCGGCGGCCAGCGCCGCGAGGAGCGGGGTCGCGGAAGAGAACAGGTGGTGGACGTACGGCCACCTAACTCATGGATCCACGCCAAAGGCACAGTCCGTGAGTTCGGGGTGTGGGCGGCAATGCCGCCGCGCACATGGATCCGGCTCCCGCGGTCCCTCACAAGGGAGATACCGCCGAGGGGGCCCGTCGAGTTGTGGCTGCAGCACGACGGGTGCTGCAGCCAGCCTTCAGAGGCAGAAGTCAAGGTTGTCAACTCCGGCGACGTCTTCATGACTCGAGGATGGGGCGCGATCGCCCGCGCCTGCCGCCCAGAGAGAGGCCACACCATCCACTTCGAGTACGACGGGGCGTCGATGCTTTTCTTCAAGGTCTTCGGCGAGGATGGTCGGCGCTTGGAATGCTGCCCCGAGGAAGGTGGTCGAGACGGCGAGGCCGCCGCCGGCGAACTTGCCCTTGGCCTTGTCCGCGATCCTTCCGACAGCAGCAGCGCCTCCTCAGAACATGATTCGAGCGACGACGACAGCTACGAGCCGCCAAGCCACCATGCCCGCACCGCAGCAGCGGCGTCATCGATGACGCTGCTAAGGCTGTGGCTCCTTTAGGGGTTTTTCCTTTTGCTTCATCTCTGCACGAAACCATGACGAGCCCCGTGGGGGTGTGTAAAAATTGTGATGCTTTTGCCTTAATGCTTATTATTTCCAATCAATGCCGCAGTTACGTTTCTTGTTGTGCACGGTCCCCCCTTTCATCCTCGTGGTAGCTTGGAGCTCTTTGTCAACAGGACCCAGTCCCCAGGTAGGCTTCAGCCGTCGCTGGTATGCCAGGTCGTGATGTCGTGGTGAAGGCTAGGAGGTGAGCGACCCGAGGTGCGGTAAGAGCCCCTGAGGCGTGATGCTCAGGGGGTCCCCTTTGACGTGCAAGCAGCTTTCGAAAGACTGAAAGGGAAGCATCCTTGCCCGAGCGAGATCGCGAGGGGCAAAACACTGATCATAAGGTTCACGCCTGCATCTATGGGGTGACTTATCTCGGCGAGCCTGTGGTGATCCCTTTGCTGCAAGGACAACTTTTGTTGCGACGTCTGGCTGTGTCCTTCCCCTGGTGGTGCTCCAGGCGGAACCGGTGCCGACTCCCTCTTCCTCGCTCATCTGGGTGCTCTACGTCCTTGGGTCCCGGCCCTCGAGCGAGGCTCAGCCACCACTGGTATTCCAGGTCGCGATGCCATGGTCAAGGCCAGGGTGTGAGGGCTCGAGAGCTAGTAGGAGTCCCTGAGGCGTGATGCTCAGGGCCCCCCTTTTAACGTGCAAGTGAATCGCATGAAAAAGGAGTGGCTGGCCTCGCGAGGGTGCTTTGGAGGGGTTGTGACTCGAGGTGCTAGCGAGACCGCCCGTGGTTCCAACTCCGGAGGTCCCTGCGAGTTAACCGAGGAAAGAAAACATAGCACATAGCCGCGCTTGTTGTCCTGCCGGTGATCCCGCAAGGAGACGAATGCACTGAGGACCCGGTGAGGCGACGTGCGCAGGGCAGGCCGCGAGCTAGAGCTCGGTCTCTCAGGTTTATCAGCGTTGCAGGGACGGACCCCAGCACAGGCGCCGTGCCTGGAGCCCCCGTTGCGGGATGAGCAAAAGGCGGGTTAGCAACACACGGAGGCCGCGAGGGGCGACTCCATAGATAACGTGACAGGAGGGGTAGTGTCAATTGCCATGATAACACAGGAAGCATACTGGTCCGGAGTACATGAATCAAAATGGCACGTCTGCGGGACTGGCCCTGGCAGCTTGAGGATAATGCAGCCCGAGGGGCGCCCTCAATTGAACAAACCAAAAATTCACCTGGCACCATCGCTGGAGAAGTGTTGGGGCAGCTGAAGATGTGCGCCGCAGAAGTCGCTCCTCATGAGTCGTCTGGCTCCTGGGTCTCGTGAGGCTCCAGAGGTCCAAAAGGCTTGCGAGGGGCCAACACCTTCGCCATCAGGATCGCCTGGCGCCTGGCCTCGTGAGCCTCCAGGATGCCCCGCATGTGGAGCTGGTGCACGGCAGCTGCATTCGGCAGGCTAAAGGTCATGCGAACGTAGCTGTGAGAGCGGCCTCTGCACCGGCCAACGTGGGACGGCCAGAAGAGCTCCTGAGCAGCGGCTCTGTTGAGCCCTGGGATGTTGACGGAGACGCGCAGCTCGTCACCCATATCAGGGGTAGCAGCTACATCGGGTGATGCGGGACGGCGCTCGCCGCACATGGCTCGCACCTCCTGAAGCTCTCCGATCGCCTTGGTGATGAACTCCTGAGCACCTGGCGCCTCGCGCCCAGCGCCCTGCTCCCTGAAGCGCGCGTTGAAGCACGCCTCTACATGGTGCCCGAACGCCTCCCTCGTGATGTTGGCCAGGTTAGAGGCCCTCTAGAGGAGAGCCCCCGAGCCTTACCTGAGAGGGGTGCCGAGCACGCCTTCCGATGCGAGGGGGAAGGGCGCCCCAACAGTGGGCGCAGGTCATGAGTCACGGTCATCAGACACCCCACCCTCCTGAGGTCCTCTGAGGAGCAGCTGCTTCTTCTTCTTGGGGATGACCTCAGGAGGGTGGATGGCGCCCTCGTCATCTGAGTTCCTGACCGCTGCGGCCTGGTAGGCGCGCTCGAGGGAGCACACCGCATCCTCCTCATCGCATGCAATCGTGATGATGCCGCAGCTTCCTGGCATCTTGAGGACATTATAGCCGTGGTGAGTCACCACCATGAACTTGGCGAGGGCCGGGTACCCGAGGATGGCATTGTACGGGAGGCGAATGTGGGCGACGTCGAAGTCGATGAGCTCGGTGCGGTAGTTGTTGCGCTTGCTAAAGGTGACTGGGAGGCGAATCTGCCCCAGGGGGTTGATGGAGCCGTCGGTCACCCCTGAGAAGGGCTTGGTGGGGTGGAGCTGGTCGTAGGCCACCCGGATCCTCTCGAATGTCTCAGCAGAGAGGACATTCAGTCCCGCACCTCCGTCGATGAGTGTCTTGGTAACAAGGACATTGTGGATGGTTGATGAGCAGAGCATTGGGAGCGCATCGGCGGTGGCTGCACACTTGAGCTGATCCGTAGAGTCGAAGGTGATGGCGTACTTGGACCACCTGAGGGGGCGCGACGCCTCGAGCTTTGGGAGGGCCGCGTTCACCTCACGAGCGAACTGCTTGAAGACGCGATGGGAGGCGGGGGCTTGAGCGCCACCCAGAATGCAGGCGATAGCACGAGGCTCTTGGAAGCCCCCGGCCCCATCATCTTGGCGGTGGTCATCGTTCCTCCTTGGTGGCGGCGGCAGGGGAGGAAGGCCGGCGTTGCCCTGAGGACGCTCCTCACAAGGCTAGCCCTGCCAGCGGTCCTCACGAGGCTAATCACGCCAGTCCTGACGGGGGTCACAGTTGTCCCAATGACCTCCACCACGACCTCCTCCACGACCGTAGCCACGGTCATTGCGCTCAGGGCAGCGGCCAAGGCGCCGGTCTCGGATGGCGCTGAGCTCTTGGCAGTTGTTCGAGTTGTGGCTGTGGACATTGTCGAAGATGCAGAACGGACGGCTGCCCTTGGAGGACTCGGGGTGATCACAGCCGCGCTTCATCTCGGGCTCAGCCGCGAGCACAGTCGGGCCCTTGCGCTTCACGTCTTTGGCCTTGGCCTTCTTGTCTTCAGGGTCGGCCTCTGGGAGCTCGAGGAGTGAGAGGCGACCTTCCTCTGCCCTCGCGCACCTCATTGCCATGTTGAACATCTCCAGAGCTGAGCACAGGTCCTCGTGTTTGGCGAGTTCTTCCTTCATCTTGACATCTCGGACGCCATCAGTGAATGCTGAAATGATGGCCTCGTCTGACACCTTGGGGATCTTGAGGCGAACGTTGGTGAAGCGCTGGATGTATTTGTGCAAGGTCTCCCCTGGCTGCTGCTTGATGCGACGCAGGTCGCCTGCAGCAGGGGCACGATCGCGAGTGCCCTGGAAGTTGGTGATGAAGTGCTCACGCAGCTCATCCCAGGAGGAGATTGATCCCACTGGGAGGTTCAGGAGCCACGAGCGCGCGCCATCCTTGAGAGCCATGGGAGACCAGTTCATCATGACCTTCTCGTCGCTGTTCGCCGCCTCGATGCTCAGCTCATAGAGCTGGAGGAACTCAGCAGGATCAGGGGTGCCGTCGTAGCGTGGAGGCAGATCTGGCTTGAACTTGCTGGGCCAGACGACGCGGCGCAGCTCCGGAGTGAACGCTCGGCAACTTGCCGTGCTCACGGGAGCCCGCCGCGGAGGGGAAGCCTGGTCTTGGCGTCCGCGTGCTGCCGCCTCGGGCGGCAAACGGTCATGACGAGGCGGTGCTGGGAGCGCACGCGCCTCTCCTTGAGGCCGCTGCACCACCTGGCAGCTTTCTTCGTTGCGCACTGGGGCCCTGCGCGGCGGGTCGCGCTGGGGGGCCTCACACCTTGGCTCGGGGATGACATCACGTCGGAGAGGTGGAGGAGGCGTGCGGTGGGCCACGTCACCTGCCTGAGGCGGCGGGGGAGGCAGCGAGCGAGACGGCGCAGGAGCCTCTCCCGCGGCGCTGACGAGCTCGGCGATGCGGTCCAGCCAGTCCTCGTAGAGGTCATCGGCCGGACGATAGCGCAGAAGCTCGCGCGCCATGAGCAACGCAGCCTGCGCATTCGCCGGCCCGCGATGAGCATGAGCACACGAAGTAGCGGCTGGAGTCAGCGACGGGGTGGCGGTGCGACCATCGTGCCGCACGGAAGGCGGCAGCAACGAGTCCTACTGCTCGTGGACCACGGGGCCGATGGCAGCGTTAGCCGCAGGTGACGGGGAGCGGCGAGGGGCTCCGTTGCCTGCAGGTGCTGTATGAGCAATGCGGGTGGCGAGGGCTGCCCGGCGCTGAGCACGTACTCGACAAGCGTCGCCCATGAGAATGGCGGAGCGGTGGCGGAACAGCCGACAGAAGAGAGGCTTCCACATGCCCCTACCTGGCGCGCCAAATGTCGGATTCTAGGCTCCGCAAACCCAAGAGTGGTTCGAACTCAGGGGCGTGTGTGAAGAACTCAACCTCTCCTGCCAACCAACTCATTGCTCTCACGGCCTAGCTCGATGAACGGGAAAGGGAAGGGACACGGCAGTTTACCCAGGTTCGGGCCACCTTGCAGTGTAAGACCCTACTTCTACTTTGAGGTGGGTTAGCCTCGCGAGGGGCTGAGGATGAACTAGTACAGAGGAAGAACAACCTTAGGAGGTCTGTTCTTCTGTAGGTGTGAGCTAGTGAGGGTTCAGATTCCGGATCCCCCCCTGTGATGGTGGCTAAGCTATATTTATAGTGGCCTCGGTCCTCTTCCTCCAAAACGAAGGCGGGAATGGATCCCACAGTGGCCAAGTTTGAAGCGGGACAAGTAGTACATCTTATCCTGACGAAAGGTGGTCTTCACCTGCAAAGCTTCTACTTGTGACGCCGTGGTGGTCTCAGTGATGACATCTGTCCTACCGTCCTGGCGGTCTTGGTCTCGTTGCACTAGAATGGAAACCTTTGGCTGAGTCCTCGGGACCTTGCTCCTGCGCTTGCCTCCTTAGCACCAAAGAGGAAACCTGCCGCTCTGCGCCCGCTGGTACCCGCCTGGCCTTGGTCATCACGTCTTGTGTCACCCGAACCTCATGAGGTGGGCGCTTGCATAGGAATCTCCGCTTCTCAGGAGGCCGCCTAGGGAGGCCGCTCCCGCCTGAGGTCTTGGTGTCGTCCGCCTCGCGAGGCTGGGCACCTCGCTAGGGTCTTGTCTTGTCGACGCTGAAGATGGGCCGTACCAGGCCGTCGATGGAGCCACGCCGTGGGCCGCAGGCAGGCAAGTCTGGGTACCCTGGTTCCCAGAACGCCAACAGATTGCTTGGCAGCCATCTGACATCCCCGGTGTTCCCAGGGAGGTAATCAAGCAACACCTTGCTATCTGCCCTCATGCTCGGCCCGTCAAGCAGAAGATCAGAAAGCAAGCTTTGGAGCGACAACAGTTCATTGCCGATGAAATCAAGAAGCTGGAAGCAGCTGGTTTGTTCAGGGGAGTGTTGCATCCAACGTGGTTAGAAAACCCAGTGGTAGTGCGCAAGGCAAATGGGAAATGGAGGCTTTGCATTGACTTCACAGACCTGAACAAAGCCTGCCCGAAGGACCCTTTCTCCCTGCCGCGCATCGGTTAGATTGTAGACTCCACTTCCGGGTGCGATTTGCTTTCCTTTTTGATTCATACTATGGATACCATCAGATATTCATGTCCAAGGAAGACGAAGAGAAAGACGCGTTCATAACTCCATGTGCACGTACTGCTTTGTACGTATGCCTTTTAGGTTAAAGACCGCCGTGTCCACCTTTGCAAGAGCAGTACAGATTGGTTTTGAACCTCGGTTGCACAGGAATGTAGAGGCTTAGATGGATGATATAGTGATCAAGACCAAGGACAGATCAACACTCATTCAAGACTTGGAAGAGAACTTCGCCAACTTGCGGAAGATCAATTTGAAGCTAAACCCTGAAAAGTGTGTGTTTAGTGTTCCCTCTGGCAAGCTCCTTGGTTTCTTTGTGTCCCAGCGGGGGATAGAGGCCAACCCAGACAAGATCAGGGTGATCAAGCAGATCCAGGCACCCAAGACTGTCAAAGATGTGAGGCGTTTGACTTGGTGCGTTGCCACGCTGAGTAGGTTTATTTCCAAGTCTGCCGAGCGTGCCTTGCCTTTCTTCAAAATCTTGAAGAAGGCAGGTCCGATGAAGTGGACCCCGAAAGCAGAAGCAGCATTGCGAGACCTGAAAACCTACCTTTCCGCTGCTCCCACCTTAGTCGCTCCTAAACCTCAAGAGTCGTTGCTGCTATATTTAGCGGCACCGAATCAGGTGGTTAGTGCAGCGCTGGTGGGGCAGCGAGAAGTGGATGAGGAAACAGCTGCAGCGACTGTCCCCTATGGAGATGAAACCAAACTAGTCATGGCAGGATCAGACACAGACAAAAGGAATGCAGAGCAAGTTAGCGAAGGCAGTCCCAAAACCGCGGCAAAGAAGAAAGTGGTACAACAGCCAGTGTACTTTGTCAGCTCCCTGTTACAGGGGGCTAGGTCAAGGTACTCTGGAGTGCAAAAGCTGATCTTCGGCCTTGTCATGGCCCCGAGGAAATTGCGCCGCTACTTCCAAGCCCATGAGATCATAGTTGTCACCCGTTTCCCACTACAACGCATACTAAGGAACCCTGAAGCTACCGGCAGGATAGTGGAATGGGCACTTAAGCTTTCAAGCTTCGGCCTGAAGTATGAAAGTACTTCAACTATCCAAAGCAGAGCGTTGGCAGAATTCATTGCAGAATGGACGCCCACTCCAGATGAAGAAATACCAGAGACAGTTATCCCAGGGCAAGGAAGCGCCACAGGAGTGGATCATGTATTTTGCTGGTGCTTTCTCGTTACAAGGCGCTGGAGCTGGCGTGCTTCTTGTCGCGCCCACCGGAGATCATCTTTAGTATGTGATTCAAATGTACTTTCCTTGGGAAAGAGCTACCAACAACACTGCTGAGTATGAGGGGCTCCTTGCCAGCCTCAGAATTGATGTGGAATTGCGAATCAAGAAATTGATCAACCGCGGAGACTCGCAGCTCATGGTAAGACAAGTCAATAAGGATTACCAGATCCATTGATGGAGGCATACGTAGAAGAGGTGAGAAAGCTGGAAGAACACTTTGATGGGTTGCAAGCCGAGCATGTTCCACGTGTGGAGAACAGCATTGCCGATCACTTATCAAAGTGTGCTGCACAAAAGCTCCCTGTGGAACCAGGGACTTTTGTCCTCCACCTAACTCAACCATCAGTGTCCCCTTCAATGATGGCCAGAAAAAGGAGGAAGTTGGACTCCGGCAAGTATCTCCCGGAAGGGCTTCCCGAAGCCACCGGTAGAGAGGCTGCCGGGAACAACTTTACTTCGGTTGGTGAGCAGCACTCTCCCGCGGAACCACAAGTTCTTGCGGTCGAGGTGAGCACTCCCGCGAACGAAGAAGTGTCGTTAGTCCTTGTTGTTGAGCCTCAGGCTCCAATCTAGGCGCGGCACATAGTCCACTACCTTCAAACATGAGAACTTCCTGAAGAACAAGAAGAAGCTGAAAGAGTAGCCCGAAGGACAAGTATGTACCAGTTTGTCGATGACACACTGCACAGAAAAAGGCCAAACGGTGAGAAATTGAAGTGCATTTGCCGGGAAGATGGATAGAAGCTGCTGGCAGAAATACATGGAGGCCTGTGTGGCTCGCACATTGGATCAAGGGCCCTGGTTTAAAAAGCTTTCCGGCAGGGTTTCTACTGGCCCATAGCCCTGCAGGATGCAACTGAGCTAGTCACCAAATGTGAAGCCTGCCAGTTCCACTCCAAGAACATCCATCAACCAGCTCAAGCTCTCTAGACGATCCCTTTATCCTGGCCATTTTCGGTCTGGGGGCTCGACATCTTCGGCCCCTTTCCCCATGCTACCGGGGGCTTTGAATTCTTGCATGTTCCAATCGACAAGTTTACAAAATGGCCGGAAATGGGGCTCGTGGGGAAAGTGACCGCACAGTCAGCTATCAAGTTCTTGAAAGGATTGGTGTGCTGTTTTGGAGTACCCGCCAGAGTGATCACCGATAATGGCACCCAGTTCACGAGCCACGCCTTCATGTTGTACATCGAAAACCTTGGGAGCAAGGTCTCTTTTGCTTTTGTTGCTCATCCCCGGAGCAATGGCCAAGCTGAGAGAATGAATGCTGAAGTGTTGCATGGGCTCAAGACAAGAACTTTTGATAAGTTGAAGAAATGCGGCAGACGTTGGATCGACGAGTTGCCGGTGGTTCTTTGGTCCCTCCGTACGACACCGAATCGAGCAACCGGACAGACTCCCTTCTCCCTACTGTATGGGGTAGAAACAGTGCTCCCCACGGAACTCATATACGGGTCACCTCGAGTACTTGCCTATGATGAAGTAGAGCAAGAGCAGCTCCGGCTTGACGATGTCGTGCTCCTCGAGGAAGATCGTCTCCGGGCCGCTGTGTGTGCTGCACGCTACCAGCAAGCCTTGCGCCACTATCATAGCCGCAAGATTCATGCCCGGAGCCTTGAGGAAGGCAACCTTGTCCTTAGGCGTGTTCAATCCACCAAGGGTTCCAACAAGTTGACGCCGAAGTGTGAAGGCCCTTACCGGGTAGTACAAGTCACCAGATCTAGCACAGTCCGTCAGGAGACCGAAGATGGCATTAAGGTGCAAAACTCATGGAATATTGAGCATCTTCGCAAGTTCTACCCGTAAGGCGCGGTTGCCAGGCTCAGCTCCGACAACCACCTTTTGTACAAGCCTTGCCGATGCACATGTAACCCTTTGTACAAAGCTAGGTGCAGACCCGGAGCACAGATAATAAAATGAAGTGTTGGCACCTAGAACTTGCATGCATATTTATTTAAGTATGATTTTGCCATATTCTTTGGCTCATATAGATGAGGTCGTATGCTACTGTTTTTCCCTGAAATAACAACAGGGCTCCTACCGCGGATAAACTTCCCGAAGGAGAAGAGTGAGAACAATCTTGCATATCGGCCCCCAACAACATAAGGCAGATAAGTTCTTTTTAGTCATTCATCTTGTACCTCTGTGAAAAGAAAATTTGTGCGTAGAGAAACCTTGTCACCCTCCAGCATTTGTGCTCCCATTCCTTTGATTCAGTGATCGCTTTGATCAAGGTGGTCACAGCTGCATTTGGGAAGGAGGGTTGAATAGGGGCCAGTTCTCTTCCATGCTCCTAGCCCGCCAAGCAGAGCCTTGCGGCAAGCAATAGAAGAAACCAGCAAGATGTCTTGCCGGAAAATCTTGTTTACTTGAGAGTATAAAGGAGTTATCCTCTGCATGGACATGATATATGCACAAGTGCCCAGCAAGCATATCTTTTTTCATTAATACACAGAATAAAAAGTACAAACCTCATAGGGTACAAATATGGATGGAAAATATTACATAATTAAGACTAAAGTTTGGCAAGCGCCTACATCTTTTCAATTGAAAAAAGATAAGTGCCCCGTAATGCCTTTCTTGTCCCTCTCCTCCTAGGACCTACAGTGGGAGGTGAAGAGGGCAAAAGAAGTGCCTGCACAGAAGCCCAGCCTGACCCCGTCAGGGCCCGCGGGACGCAGCCTGACAAGATCGGGAGAGCACGGATGAAGGTGATGGACGGAGGGAGCGGCTAGGCGATGCCCTAGTCACCACCGCCAGGACCAGCGGGACGCGGCAGGAAGGACACCGGTAGGGAAGAAAAAGCCGGAGTCCATGAGGAAGCCTGGCGGGGTCCAGCTGGAGGAGCCGGAGACATCCACACCCAACACCCCAGCAAATTGCTCTGTCCGGGAAGAAGACCCAGGTGCAGATGGTGGTGCTGCCGACGCCTACCTGATGGTGACGGTACGACCTGCGCTCAACCGGAGTCCGAGCTGTCGTCCTCCTGTTCGGCGCCATCGTCATCGCCGTTACTGTCCTCTTCGTCGCTGTCGCTCGAGGAGGAGCTTTCGTCGTCGGTCGAGCTCTTCGCGCAGCACCCAAAGCGAGCACCCGAACGCCCGAAGACTTTGATGGAGAGCTAGTTGGCCTCCATTAGCTTGAAATGGAGAGCGTGCCCCGCCGCCAAGCTATGGGCACGAGCGAAGGTTTTCCAGCCACGCCTGAGAAGCATGACATGAGGTGCAGGGAACTCCACGTCCGCCCGCATGCTGCCATTACAGCAGCCCCTCATGTGCAGCTTCAATCATGGCGGCTGTTCTTCCTCCATCACCCTTGCAAAAGAGGTAGGAAGCCGAAGGTGACTGCACGGAGGCCCGCACAGCTTGACGACGAACTCCAACGGCTGGTCCCCAACATGGCCTTCCATTGGAGCTGGTGCAGCCGGAGGAGGAGCGATCAGAGCGCCACCACGCCCTCCTCGGTCCCGAGCGCCGCGACGGCCGCGCCCACGTCTCGCGGCACCACCTTGTGTGCTAGATTCTGCCCCTGCATTCCCAGCCCGGGAAGGGATGTGCTGTCGAGAAGAAACCCTCATCGCCACCGCCGGGGTTCGACCACGTCCTCTTCCCCTCACCATGATAGAAGTAAGATGCAAGAAGAAGACTGAGGAGATGTGTGTATGGATGAGCTCCTCTCCCATGCCTCCTTTTATAGGGGAGCGTGGCCGGGGTTTAGCTCCTCACCACCCAGGAGTCAACCGCCCCACTCCGCCAATCCAGTCCCTCTGCGCCGCTGACGGTGTCCAGAATCAACGACCGCCCTCCTACGCGTATCCACAGTGTTGGGTTTTCTGCCATGGCACTCATTCCCGCTCCCTACGCGCCCGCCACCAACCCCGTGCAATGCATGCAGCGTACGTGGCGGAAACGGCAAAGGTAGTGGGATGAGTAAAATGGCGGTTACCGCCCAGTGAACCCAGGGCGTGGGCAGCCCGTGGGTTGTGGCATAAATTACCCCACATCGTCTCGCACGACGCACGGGAAAACCGGAAACTGATTCAATCACAGGTTAATGAAGAAGCAAGGAAGATATCAAGGAAGACATGGATCCCACTCTGGTTGGGCCGAAGTGTTCGCCTGTGTATTTGTTAGGGCCTACCCAAACGATGCCTGGCGACACATATGAACCAGGCCCGGGGCTCCTGTCGGTGCAACGAATATTCACGTTTGTTGCCCAGACTTATAAACAGGCATGCTAGCACCCTATATCCAGCACCAATAATATCAAAGCAAGACCAAACCAGAAGAACCGCTCTTCGTGAGATCGAGGGGCGGATCAAGAAGACCAAGTCATACAAGACAACAGAACATTACCTTGGGAAGGCTTCCCTTGCCGGGCAAGAGATCCTGGTCGGGTCGAGGCCGCCCTAAGGACAAGTCCAAGATTGCCCCGACAGGCTTGCCGAGACTGCCAAGGGAAGGGGATCCCGCCAAGGCACCATCGCTCCACCGCTCCAGCGCCCGACGACACAAGACACTTAACAATTCAGTGTCGAGCCTCCAAGATGATTAAGTGGCTTCCACTACGTACGTGGCGGCCCGTTGGAAGACATATCATCCTCGCATGACACCCGTCCAAGAGGCGTGTCAAACAGATAAGTAGAAGACGACAAAGCGGCAGGGCAGGCTTGCCGGACTTCACCCTCCACATGACGCCTAGTAATGCATTTAATGCACTTTGTCCTAACTGCCAGAGTTAGGTATGATAGCACTGCTAGCTATCTAATCACTAGATAATGACTATTTTGCCACTTTGGTTACCCCTTGAGCTATAAAAGGAGGTCCAAGGCAACATAGAAAGGGATTCGGACCCCCCTCATACTTGTACGCGCATAGTTGCTTCCCCCGAGGTCACCTTGCCGGGCTCAAGCGCTGCATGCTATTGTGTTCCACCACCCAATCCACCAAAGGTAGGAGTAGGGTTTTACACCTCACGGCGGCCCGAACCTGGGTAAAAGTCTCCAGTGTCATCGCAGCCGCGCTGCCCCCATGGTTTTTGCTCTTTGTGCAACGTGATTTCCCCCTTGTCGAACCACAAGGGGCCCGTGGCCCGATAGGTGATCGTGTCCACCCATGACAGCCACTTCCTCCAAAAGCTCCTTTTCTTCAAGGGGCTGCGGAGAAGTGAAGACAGGTAGGAAATGAAGATAAAAAACCAGAACCAAAAGATTGAGAAAACAGAGAGTTCCCAACGTGGATTCAAAGGAAGCTAGATTACATGTTTGCAGCTGGCGGGAAGAGATTTCTCCTTCCCTGGCAGTATCCATTGCCAGCGGGCGGCTAGCTGCTCTTTCCTCCACGAGGGTGACTTCAACACGGGCTGACCCGGCAGAAGGAGCTCTTGCCGGAGATTCCCTTCCTGGGGATTTGCTTCCAGAAGAAGTCGGGGTAATCCCTATCTGTTGTCGGGCTTCTCTCTGGGGGCTCCCGCCAGTATCCTTGGCGGGTGACAGAAGAACTACAACATGGCCGCCGGCAGACACGGTCTGACCCATGCCTTTGTGCAGGGGACTGGCCTGGGGGATGGGAACGGAGTCACCACCGGCGTCCCTTGCCGGTTCGGTGCCCGACACCGATCCCAGCTCCTTCATCGTTTTTTCCCACTTGGCCCTTTGCGCCAGGGTCTCTTCATCCCTGTCAAGACCAACATCACATAAAAATCAGAGAAATACTATTGAAGAGAGAGCGACTGGAAACACACTCCGAATCATCGAGCATGGCATCTATTTCATACACCAGAGTCGGGGGTGATTCTATGGCCCTCTTAAGTGGTGGGGGGGTCCTGCTAACTGATGGTGCCAGGCTTGATGGTGGCATGGGGTCTACACCTTTCGCCAACCGCTGTCGGGAAGGTGGAGTTGGGACTGGGGCGAGTCGAGCAGAGTGGCGACGGACGACGTCTTCTGTGCTGCTCTTAGTGGTGGTCTTATTCACTTTGGGCCCAACCCGAGATGAAGAAGGCACCACTGGCTCCTTGCTCCCCCTCTTGCGAAGCCGCTGCTTCTGCTCTAGAGCTTGGGGTCCCTCTTCAAGTCTTTCCTCCTCCTCGGGCGCAGCGGTAGCCTTCGCCCCGGTAGCCTCGGTCCCAGCAGCCTCGGGCCCGGCAGTCCCAGTCCCGGTAGCCGCGGCCCCCAGCGCCTCAAGCTCAGCGATCTCTTCATCAACATGCTCTTCCTCAGAAGAGTTCCCTTCATCATTGGCTACAGTGGCAGCCTTGAGTCTTCTTACTTCCTCAAGCCTGCTCTTGATGAACTCTTGCTCCTGCTCGGTGGTGCCTTTGGTGAAGTCAGTCTCCTTCCTGGTGGCCCTCTCCACTAGGCCTGAAGCCCAGTTCATCTCATCCTCTAGACTAGGCAGCTCCCAATCTACCTTAACCCCATTGGCATTGCAATCCAGCATCCACTTAGGGATCTGGTCCCATGCAATGTTAATGTCCAAAGGAACAATTCTCCCCGGCAAGTGAAAGGTGCCAGCCTTGTGGAAAAGCTGCTCGCACAACCAGGCATGGCTCATGACTGTCAGGTTATTGGCAATGCCAGGATACAACCGCATCCAGTCTATGGTATTCTTGTACTCCCAAGCAAATCGGTCCCGCTGCTGTAGTGGGGCGATCCGACGCCGGAGGAAATCGGCACCCACATGCTCGATGTTCAGCCCGGCAGCCTTGAGGCGGGCGACCCTGTTCAGTGCGGTGCGGAGTTTCTCGTCAGAGTCTCCCGGGTCACTGCAATCCTTGCCGCTCACCACACACTGGGTCTGTGGCTGGCAGAACGCAGGGGCTTCTGTGTCCTGGATCCAGCACCAATCCCCTCTCCACTCCTCCCACTTGCCGTGCAGCTATCCTCCAAGGTAATCATAGTCCTCTCTTCTCCCCTGCAGAATCCATGATATATTTCCTAAAAGGGATTTATCCTCAATGCGGGGGATGTAGAAGTGGTGGAACAGATCCACATTGGGGGTGACTCCAATGAAGTTCTCACAGAAATGGGCAAACACCGCCATGCTAGTCATTGCATTTGGTGTGAATCCAGCAAACGGAATCCAAAAGAATACATCATTGCACTGAAGAAGTCGGAGAAAGGAGGAGAAAGACCGCAGTAGAAATAAGCGCAGAAGAACGGGTATGAGTCCCTTGGAACCTTGGATCCTTCAAGGAGGACGATTGGCTCCCCATGCCCTTTGGTTCTTCTCCCCCACATGAAGGCATACCTCTGGGTCAAGGCCTTGCCGTCCAGGTTCGACGGCGAGAAAACCACATTCCTCTGCCACCGCAGGACCAACTCCTCCGCTTCTCTCTTCTTCTCCTCCGCCTTCTGATCTTCAAGACTGGCCACCTGTTTCCCCTTCACGGCGCTCTTCTTACGGCCCATTTTCTCGAGCAATGAGAAGGGAGAGATCAGGTACGGTGGAGGAAGGAAGTGGTGATGGAGGAGGAAGTTTCTTGGCTTGAGGAAGAAGTTGAAGCGAAAGGGGCAAGAGATGTGAATGAACCATGCTCCTTCGTGTCCTCTTTGTTTTATTGGGACTACGCAAAGGGGCTGGCTCAACACTATTCCCCCTGCAAAACCGCCTTTTTCAAGCATGCTCCCCCAGTAACCACTGTGGAACCATGACCGCATGACCCGCGGTAATTGCACGGAGCGGACATGTGATTGACAAGGCAGTAAAGTCGTTCCACGTGGACAGGAGGTTTCTGCCATGTGTCTGTGCACTGCTTGGGGTCCTAACCTAACGCACTCGTAGCGTGTTTGGCTCAGGCCCGGGGGCTACTGTCAGTTTACACTAATAGGGGTGTTTGTTTACCCTTGACCCGTGCACAGACCGGCAGGGCCTTTAGGCGAGCCACCTCTTTGTCGAAGCATATCAAGAAACAGAACAAAAAATACAGAAGGCCACCCGGGAAAGGCCTCCCTTGCCAGGCAGAAGGGCCTGGTCAGGTCGAGGCCGCACCCAAGGGCAGGCCCAGACTCGCCCCGGCAGGCTTGCCGGGGCCGCCAATATCAAATCCCCGCCAAGCTCTTTCGAAGGATCATCGTCAAGACGCCCTCGTTTCTACCAAGATTCTTTCCGTCATGGACGGCCCAAAGAATGTCATGCAGGTGCATCTCCGGCCCGCCTAGGACTAAAAGCCCATTTTCTGTCATGATTTTTTTATATAAGTAGGAGCCCACCACATCTATGATGATACGTGTTTTTGTCACAATTATCGTCATAGAAGTGTCATAACCATGACAGAAAAAAATTTCATTCGGGCCAAAATGTCACGGATGTGTCTTTTTTTGTAGTGCCTCATGGAGGGAAGTATCCCTATCGGAATTGCTCCGCCGAAGAGCAAAAGTGCTCCTGCCCAGGTTCTGCCTCGAGACGGTGGCAATTCGTCTCAAAAGTCTTCTTCCGATTTTTTGTAGGGAAAATGGCATCATATAGGAGAAGATGGGCCTCGGAGACCTGCTGGTGGGTAATGGAGTATTAAAATATGGGGTATACTCGATATATTGGACATACGCGCCCGCTCGGTCGTAAAATCATTTTGTGGCTTCACAGAGAATAAGTCACGGTGAGAAGATAAGTACAAGGATGTAAACGTTTATGGAGAACATGAGATGGCTATCAGGGAAGATCCCCAAGGAGAACCCCAACGTCATCCATGACACACATGGGGGCTACCTCCCCGAGCTGGCAGAACACGCGTCGGCCAACAAGGCTAGCCTTGCAGCGCACCCCACCGACTAGGTTTTGAATTCTTGACCAAGATACTAGCCTAGCCCCGTGCAAGGCTACGTTTAGGGCCATCATCACGACGAGATGGGAGGCGCGAGACAAGAAAGGACGGTGGATGTAATTAAAGATGGAAGGGTGGTGCGGCGCGTCACATCGGGGAAGGCACTTGAGTATCTGATCTGGCGTAGTAGGTTATCTCCTGACCTATCAACAGAGGCAAGTGGATGAAGTGTGACTAATATCATCCTTTGTACAACATACTATATTTATTATCATGATCAAGTGTGGTACCCCTCGGATCTATATAAGGGTAGGGCCGCGGTTGAATGGAACACAACTTTTACACGCTCTAGCATCCCATTCTCTCGTGGGAGCACTTGTAGAAGAAAGGAGATAGAGAGAGAAGATAGAGAGCCCCTCGGGCACTCTAGCGAGTACCCCGACCACTTCCTATCACACCTCGACCACATCTTTTGTGCACAAAATCACTTGTATCCTTGTGTTGATATGAAATACCAACAGGACGTAGGGTTTTACGCCATGATGGCGGCCTGAACATGTATAAATCTTCATGTGTTCATGCTTTCCTTTGGTATCTTTGTGAGTCGATTGGCTTAGTGTTTTAGCCCCTGGCCGAACTAACAAATATGGGGTATCCTTGATCCCCGGTGTCTGGAGATTGCCCTTCGACAGGTAGGGGCTAAGGCTTAGGAATCAACTCATGCAAATTTTGAATTTGCAAGGGATGGCGGGCACTACCCGCTCGACCGAGGATTCGGACTACGCCCGCCCGAGGGGGTAAGCACATTGAAAATTGCGGCATCCCCAGCCTGGTCGGCTTCTGTTTTGCCGGACATTCGGTCGATCACCCATACACTGGGCGTATGACCCCTCCTTCGGCCCATGCCTTCCTCCGGCATCTCCAAGTGCCTGTCAGTGACCAATCTCCTTTGAGCCCGTGGTTACTAGAAATCACGGAGATGGTCGGGGTAGTGCTACTTCTTGAGCTTGCATTGGTTTTATCCATTAAGAGGAAAGGGTGATGCAGCAAAGTAGAGATAAGCATTTCCCTCAGTTAAGAACCAAGGTATCAATCCAGTAGGAGGAACACACAAGTCTCCAATGATAGCACCTACACAAACAAACAAATACTTGCACCCAACGCGATAAAGGGGTTGTCAATCCCTTCACGGTTACTTGCAAGGATGAGATCTGATAGAATAGGTATAAAAGATAAATAAAAGTGCAAAATAAAGTAAAGATAAATAAATTGCAGCAAGGTATTTTTGGTTTTTGGTTTTATAGATCTGAAAATAATATGATAAGAATAGACCTGGGGGCCATAGTTTTCACTAGAGGCTTCTCTCTTGAAAGAACGCGTACGGTGGGTGAACAAATTACTGTTGAGGAATTGATAGAAAAGCGAATAATTATGACGACATCTAAGGCAATGATCATGAATATAGCCAACACGTCTGTGACAAGTAGACTGACTCCTGCCTGCATCTACTACTATTACCCCACACATCGACCGCTATCCAGCATGCATCTAGTGTATTAATTTAACAAGAACGGAGTAACCCCTTAAGCAAGATGACATGATGTAGCGGGATAGATCCAATCAATATGAATAAACCCCACCTTTTTATCCTTAATGGAAACAATACAAATACGTGCCTCACTACCCCTTCTGTCACTGGGTGAGGACACCGCAAGATTGAACCCATTACAAAGCACATCTCCCATTGCAAGAAAAGTCAATCTAGTCGGCCAAACCAAATCAATAGATCGGAGAGAAATACAAAGCTATCTTAATCATGCATAAAAGAGTTCAGATAAGACTCAAATAATATTCATAGATAATCTGATCATAAACCCATAATTCATCAGATCTCAACAAACGCACCGCAAAAGAAGATTACATCAAATAGATCTCAAAGAACATCGAGGAGAACATTGTATTGAAGATCAAAGAGAGAAGATTTCATCTAGCAACTAGCTATGGTCCCGTAGGTCTGTGGTAAACTACTCACACATCGTCGGAAGGGCAGCAAGGTTGATGTTGAGGCCCTCCCTGATCGAATCTCCCTTCCGGCAAAGTACCGGAACAGGTCTCCAGATGGGACCTCAAGAGGATAGAAACTTGTGGCGTCAGAAAAGTATTTTTGGTGTGCCCTCTGGTATATGGGGAATATTTGGGTATTTATAGTGCAAAGATTAGGGTTGGAGGAGCATCAGGGGGCCCACAAGCCCGTGGGCGCCCTCCCCCTTGGGCGCGCCTCCCGAGCTTGTCGCCAACTAGTGGCCCCTCTGACCCCCTCCCGAAGGTTACTGGGTGTCTTCTGGTCGAAGAAAAATCCTCAAAAAGTTACGTTCCATTTGGACTCCGTTTGGTATTGATTTTCTGTAAAAGACAAGAACAAGGAAAAAACAGCAACTGGCACTTGGCACTAGTTTAATAGGTTAGTCCAAAAAAATGATATAAAAGAGCATAATAATGCATATAAAACATCGAAGATGGATAATATAATAGCATGGAACAATAAAAAATTATAGATACGTTGGAGACGTATCAAGCATCCCCAAGCTTAATTGCTGCTCATCCTCGAGTTGGTAAATGATAAAAACAAAATTGTTGATGTGGCATGAATATTCAGATCCATAAGATTCAAAACAAGAGTTACATATTGACATAAAATCAATAATACTTCAAGCATACTAAAAAGCAATTATGTCTTCTCAAAATATCATGGCTAAAAAAAGTTATCCCTACAAAATCATATAATCTTGTCATGCTCTATCTTCATAACACAAAGTATTTATCATGCACAACCCGGATGACAAGCCAAGCAATTGGTTCATACTTTTAACGCTCTTAAGCTTTTTCAACTTTCATGCAATACATGAGCGTGAGCCATGGATATAACACTATGGGTGGAATAGAATATGATGGTGGAGGTTGTGTGGAGAAGACAAAAAAGGAGAAAGCCTCAAATCGACGAGGCTAATCAATGGACTATGGAGATGCCCATCAATTTATGTAAATGCAAGGAGTAGGGAATGCCATGCAGCGGATGCACTAGAGCTATAAGTGTATGAAAGCTCAAAAGAAAATGTCGGGGTACGACACCTATGGGATCCTGAGAGACCCCTTTACGATTCGGCGGGGGGAGAGGTATACGCAAAGAGCAGAACCAATGACCGACGCGTGAGGTTTTTACCCAGGTTCGGGCCGCTGATCAGCGTAAAACCCTACTCCTGCTTTGTGTTCTTATTGATGTTCTTGAGCCGAGCCTTCAGGAGCGCTCGCAGTGAACAGTACGTTCAAAGAGCAGCTACGCATGCAGAATGGGCCAGAAGTTCTCCTCTCCTGTAGCAGTTGCCTTGGGCCTTCTTTTATATGCTCAAAGGGGTCTCCACAGTGGCAAAATGTACATACATTGAGGTGTAAAGTAGCTACAGGGTATCATACCTAACCCCTGACGGATTAGGACAAGCGCATTTAATGCACCGTGAGGTGTCCGTTTAGGTGTCCTCACTTTCTTGGGGATGGAAAAAGGGGCCATCCCATCAGCACCGCTGAAGCTCTCCTCCACTGGCGCATCACCACACATCCAGAGAAGGACCCAGAATGTCAGACTAGTCACTGTGCCGAAGCGGTGGCACAGTGGCAGAACCTCGCCAGGCGCCGAATCTTGCCGGGCGCCAAGCCTTGCCGGGCGCCACGGACCATCCCGGCAAGGATCTTGCCGGGGAGAGCTGGCCTTCGGATTCCAGCTTTGCTTATCCGTTGATCCTCAGATCTCTGACTTGATGATTTCCTTGGTGGCTCGAATCGACCTCGAGCTGTTCCCGGCAAGCCTTGCCGCGAGGATGGCTACAACTGCCCGTGCACAAGTACGGGGTACTAGTGGCCTAATACTTAGTACACCGACAGGAGCCCCCGGGCCTAGGCCATACACGAGTGCGAGGCGTTGTTGGGCTAGGCCCAAACATTGCACGGGCACGCGTGGCAGGGAATTAACTGCTCGTAAATATCTCGTTTTACTGTGCCCCCCACTACGCGCACAGAGCACGCGACGTGGGAAGCGTGCCAAAAAGGCTGCAACTGCCTCGCGCCTATAGAGGCGCATTCACATTGGGGAATAAAAGAGGCGGCCCCGCTCCTTCCCCATAAAAAGGAGAAGTCGCAGAGGCACAAACCTATTTACCCCCCTCTTCTTCTCAATCTGGCCATCGCCATCGCCCTCCTCCTCTCGAGCTCAGAGCGAAGGCTTTTCCTCTTTCGCCCGCCGCTTTCGCGTTCGCTCCATCCCCAGCTTCCGCTCTCACCGTCGCCATGGCGCCCAAGGCCAGCAAAGGCATGGGCAAGGAGGCGAAAGCTGACGATCCGGAGAGCGAACTGGCGAAGATGCGGAAGAGGCTCATTGTCTTCCCTCCAACGCTCGATGCTGAAGCTCTGAAGGGGCGATACCAATGCATGTGGGCGAAAGGGACGCAAGCTCACCCCGCCACACGCGTAATCCCAGGTGCTTGTTCCAAGGGCGGATCGGACAGATACCCTTTCTTCACTGCATATTTCTATTGCGGGCTCTGTCCCCCCTTTTCCGACTTCTTCAATGATATCATGTACACATACGGCTTTCGCCTTCTCGATTTCACGCCGAATGCAGTACTTTGCATGTCTATCTTCGTCCATCTCTGTGAAAACTTTGTTGGTGTGATCCCCAATTCTGCTCTTTTTCGCCATTATTTCTACCCTTGTATCCAAAAAGGAGAGGCCCTCTCTGGTTCTATTGCCTGGATTCCAAGGGCTTGGAATAAGGAAATATACCCAGAGGGAGTTTACCGCGAAAAGTGGGACGAGTGGCGGGCTGAATGGTGCTGGATCCAGGAAGCAGATCCCCATCCATTTTTTCATCCCCGGCAACAGAAGGTGGTCCACGGCAAGGATTGGAGCGACCCCACAATGGAGGACGAGAGGCTCACAATCGCCACTACCAGAATCCTTCGCCTGAAGGCAGCCGGACTGACGATGGAGATGATCGGCTTCGACTTTCTCTGCCGCCGCATCGCCCCTCTGCAGAACAGGGGAAGGCCAGCTTGGGAATACAAGAACGCGGCAGATGTCATGAGATTGCGCCCCGGGCTGAACAACAATCTGACCGCTATGCAGCTTGGCGCTCTCCGTCAAAGATTATTCCAGCGCGAAGACAAGCACCGGCTGCCGGCAAGGATTGTCCCTTTGTGCAACAATTCTGCCTTGGGGTCAATCATTGCCTTCATGCCGATGTTCAATGCCCACGGCCTTGACCCGACCTGGGCCGAGCCAAGCGAGGAGGAAGCGCAGAAGTTCTTTGACAACTTGACGGAGAAGCCTGTCCGGCAAGAGTCAGATCTTATCCGAGCTACCACTGATCAAGAAGTAGCTTATATTGCTACTAGGGTGGAGGAGTCAAATCTTGCCGTGGAGGCCGGCAGCGTCGGCTTCACAGAGTGGGAAGCCAGTGACACAAAGGTGGTAGTGGAGGCAAAGCCTGCCGAGGAGGACAAGGTTGCCGGGGAAGAGAGCAGCGCAACCGCTGAGAGCTCGTCCGGCGAGGACACGGCCGAAGAAGAGACGTGAGAAGAGCCCCCACCCCCGAAGAAGACGAAGCGTGTTCTTCGGAAGGCTGCATTAGGCATCCCGGCAAGCCAGCCTTCCTCGAGCGGCGAAGCCCCCGGCAAGAAAGTGGCCAGCAAGACTGGACCGTGGCAGGGGGCTCGTCAACAGCCTGCGCGGCGCGCGAGACCCACACCAGCGGCCACTGCTGGGGCGGCAGGAGGGTCTCGTACTACTACACCGGAAGCTGCCCTGGCGCCTGCCACAGCCAAGCGGCCTAGGACTCCTCCTCCACCTCCCCACTCAGACATCGCAACGGAGGTCGACTTCGACATCTCCGGCTTTAGTCCGGAGCGAGAGGAAGAAGAGTGAGTACTTTGCCACAGCTTTTACCTTCCAATCCTGGATCAATCTTACTGACTTGCTTGTATTGTTTCTGCAGTGGCACAGAAACCTTGCTGGAGAGGACGGCGAAGAGGTCAAGGACTTCTATGGGTGATGAGCCCCCGGCAGGCTCCACGAGCGTGCCAGAAACCGTCATTGTCAGCCCAGAGTCCAGTCCTCAACACAGCCCCCAGCGCAGCCCCCAGCACAGCCCCCAGCGTAAGTTCATTGTTCTTTTTCCGCTGACTGGTGCCGAGGCTTTCATTCTTGCCGCTGATATCCTTGGGTTCGCAGGAGAAGAACGGCAACAAGGAGAAGACATCCCCATTGTGCCTCCTTCATCGACCGCTCCGCCCACAAGCACGTCCCCGGCAAGAGATCCTGCCGACGAGCCCATCCTAATTGAGGAGGGGCCGGCAGGTGCGGACTCCGGCAACCCACCCCCGGCAACCGGAGTTGCCGGGAGGGGCGAAGCCACCTCTCAACAGCTCGACGCAGGTACTCGATTGCCTCAGAGTGCATGTTGCTCTTTTTCTCTTATCTCCCTGTCTCTAGTCACTTCAAACTTCAACCTCGATCTTATTCTGTTTTCCTCCTTCGCCCTTCAGAGTTCCTTGTGATGGAACACATGGACATCGACGTTGTCATCGAGGAGACCGCCAGGGATGCCGCCGCTGAAGCAGATAGGATCGCTGCCAGCAAGGCCACCAAGGATGACATTGTCGAGGCTGGTGGTGCTCTTGACGGGGAGGCCGCCAAGATAGCACAAGAGGAAACCGCCGAAGAACCTGCTGAAGGGGGCGACAGGGAGGCTGAGGACCGCACTGACAGCATTCCTGCCGCAGGAGCGCCAGGCGCTGCACCGGCCACAGAGCCCCCTGCCACTGGTGAGGCGGCCACTGAAGACCAGCCAACAACTTCTGAAGGCCTCTCATCCAGCAAGTACCTCAAGGTTGGCGAGAACCTATTCGTCAACTTGCCGGGGACGGCAAGCACTGGGGCACCAGCCGAAGGAGAAGTTTTTGAAGAAATCATTGCCGCTGCCGGGCTCGAAGTTGTTGATGCCCCTAGCGCTAGCAGCGGCAAATCTGAAGAAGATCAGCTTCTTCAGGCCATGGGCGAGAATTTCCGCAAGCTCCAGGCTCTCCATCGCGCCCGAAAAGAGAAGGCGGACTCCAGAATGGCAGTTGTCGAGGCGGCCGAAGCGGATTTTCAAAGGCGCGTTGCACAAATGCAGATCTGGCACGCCGAGGCCCTCCAAGAGTTGGTTGCCGGCCGAGAACAAGTGAGCCAGCAGTGGAATGAGATCCTCTTGAAGCAATCCGATATGGAGAAGGCGCATGATGAAGCTGTTCAAAGGATTGCTGCCGAAGATGCCCTCCTGACGGGGCGCCGTGTTGCTCTTGATGCCCATGAGGAGGATCTCACCTCACGTGAGCAGGCGCTCGCCACCAAGCTTCGTAGCAAGGATGAGGATATCGAGAATCTTGTCGCGCGGCGGACCCAGAAGCTGGAGCCAAAACATAAGGAGACGCTCGAAGCTCTGACTGCAAGTCACGCCGGCAAGCTCAAGGTGGCCGTCGATGCTGCCGAGGCTGCAGAGGCCGCCAAGAATGAGCTAAGCGACAAAGTGAAGAGGCTGGAAACAGATCTCGAAGAGCACGGCAAGGAGCTCTCGACGCTCAAGGGGGACAGGGAAAAAACCCTCCACTCCTTGGCGGAGATGCAAGTTGCCCTGTCCGACAAGACCAAGCATCTCTCCTCTGCGGCTGATAATATTGCGGTTCTGGAGCTGAAGCTGACCACGCTGCAGAAGTCTCTCGAGACCGGCAGGGCCCGTGAGAAGGCTCTACTCAAGGATCTCCAAGGAGAGAGGAACCTGCTCAAGAGTGCCGCCGCCGCCCAAACCGAGTACGAGAAGGGAGTGGAGATCTGGACTGGACGTCTCATTGCCACCGCGGAGAAGCTTACCGCAGAACTGTCAACCATGGGCCTGTCGAACTTCAAGTATTCTTCCGAGGAAAGAATATCTCCAAGTGCCAGGTTGACGATGTTCTTCGAAAGCATCATCAATGCGTTGAGGGCGCTCCAGTCTAGCCGGGCGACCCAATTGGCCAACGAGACTCGCCAGCTTTGCCGGGCCGTCCTCCGCAAGGTGCTCATCATGGTGGTGCACAGCAATCCCGGCATCGACCTCTCCAACGCGCTCGGCCATCTACCAAGGGATGCAAATGTTGAGGTGCTTGAAGAGTGCATCGCGCCTATCCTTGAGAAGGTGGACTCCATCAAAAGGATCGAAGGCCAGTGCAGGGATTGAGTGCTTCCCTTTCTTTCTTGCCGTCGTCATCTCATGTAAAAGACAATTAAGTCTCAAGTTAGAATTGCGACAACTCATGGATGTAACACAGTTTGCCTATGTTTAGGTTCATGTTTGCTATTTTCCTTGTTTGATTCCTTTATGTATGGATTTCATCCTACGCTTATTGAAAAACTTGCCGGCGCGCAACCTGCCGCGAGCGCTGGGTGCGGAACTTCAGCAACCTGCTGGAGGCGCAGCGGCCGGCAAGACTCCTTGGTGTTCTCAGTGCAGCCACTTAAATTGCTGAGCGGGCTCGAAACAAAATAAGGGCGCGACCGATTACAACAAGGGTTCCTTCGCGTGCAGATTTTCCATACAAGAGCCAGAATCGTCCAAGGAAATAACTTTGTAATAAAAGAAAAACTTGTTCTAAGTTTTTAGGACTTAGCTTTCTATCACTGTCCTTCGTCCGGCAAGCGTCGATTCCGAACGTCGCCAACTGGTATTCATATCTTCCTTCCCCCGTGGAAAATGTGCACGCGAGGAATCCTTCTGTCTTTTTGAAAAAAAAGAAGAGAAAATAAAGACATGAAATCTTGGCGGTTCGTTAGAAATTACCAGGATTAGGTGTCATACAACATCTTAGACAAACACGCATATATATATATATATAAATATGAACATGGAAATCAATAAGGGAATGTACAACACTTAAATTTTTTCATCTGTGCTCAGGGTCTGCGCCTGGCTTTGTACAAAGGATCACATGCCTTGCCGGCAAGACTTGTACAAAAGGGTGGTTGCCGGGAGCCCCCGACAACCGCACCTTACGGGTAGAACTTACGAAGATGTTCGATATTCCAGGAATTGCTCACTGGAACGCCATCTTCGGTCTCCAGGCAGACAGTGCCGGGCCTGGTGACTCGTACTACCCGATAAGGGCCTTCCCACTTTGGCGTCAACTTGTTTGAATTCTTGGTGGACTGAATCCGCCGAAGAACAAGGTCTCCTTCCTCAAGGCTTCGGGCATGAACTTTGCGGCTATGATAGCGGCGCAAAGCTTGCTGGTAGCGTGCAGCTCGCACAGCAGCCTGAAGACGATTCTCCTCAAGGAGCACAGCGTCATCTTGCCGCAGTTGCTCTTGCTCGAGCTCATCATAAGCGAGCACTCGAGGAGATCCGTATATGAGTTCCGTGGGGAGAAATGCTTCTGCTCCGTAGACCAGAGCGAAGGGCGTCTGGCCGGTGGCTCGATTTGGTGTCGTTCTGATTGACCAAAGAACTACCGGCAACTCATCAATCCAGCGTCTTCCGCACTTTTTCAGCCTGTCAAAAGTTCTGGTCCTGAGACCGCGCAACACTTCAGCATTGGCCCTCTCCGCTTGGCCGTTGCTTCTCGGGTGAGCAACAGAGGCAAAACAAATCTTGCCGCCAAGGTCTTGGACGTACTGCATGAAGGTGCGACTTGTGAACTGCGTGCCGTTGTCGGTGATGATCCTGTTGGGCACACCAAAATGGCAAACAATTCCCTTGAAGAACTTGATGGCTGATTGCGCTGTCACCTTCCTCACTGCTTCCACCTCCGGCCACTTTGTGAACTTGTCGATAGCAACGTACAAGTACTCAAAGCCTCCGGTAGCACGGGGGAAGGGGGCCAGTATGTCGAGCCCCCAGACCGAAAATGGCCAGGAGAGAGGGATTGTCTGAAGAGCTTGAGCTGGCTGATGTAATTTCTTTGAATGAAACTGGCACGCTTCACACTTGGTTACTAGTGCAGTCGCATCCTGGAGAGCTGTAGGCCAAAAGAAACCTTGCCGGAATGCTTTTCCGGCAAGCGCTCTTGACCCTATGTGAGAACCACATATGCCCCCATGTATCTCCGCCAACAGCTCTAGCCCATCCTCCCGAGGAATGCACTTCAATTTCACACCGTTCGGTCTCTTTCTGTACAGGACGTCATCGACGAACTTGTACGTAACAGACCGACGGGCTACTCTCTCTGCTTCTTCCTGTTCCTCAGGGAGTTCACCCGTCTGAAGGAAATGGACAATGTGCTGCGCCCATGCTGGAGCCTGAGGCTCGACAGCTAGGACTAAAGGCATCTCCTCTGCCAGGGGAACGTTCGTCTCGACAGCAAGGGCCTGAGGCCCTGCCGGAGCCTATTGTTCCCCGGCAGGCATGTCGATCCTGGCAACTTCCTTGCCGGCGGCTCCGGGGAGCTCTGCCGGGAAGTACTGGCCAGAGTTCAACTTTCTTCTCTTTTCTTGCCGCATCGATGGCGCCACGGATGGTTGAGTCAATTGGAGCACAAAAGTTCCTGGTTCCACAGGCAACTTGAGGGCGGCACGCTTTGACAGGTCGTCAGCAATATTGTTCTCGGCACGAGGAACGTGCTCCATTTGGAGACCGTCAAAGCGCTCTTCCAATTTCCTCACTTCATCTACGTAGGCTTGCATCAACGGACTTTGATAACTCTTGTTAACTTGCCTGAGGACAAGTTGTGAATCACCTTTGATGACAAGCTTCTTGCCAGTCTTCTTCTTCCCCCCGGGAGTTCCAGCGGCAGGAGCAGGTGCCTTGACGGCAGGTGCTGCAACTGCTTCCCGGTAAAGTTGGTCGGCACAGATGAGCGCATCCTTCTTATCGGAATGGATA
Organism: Thinopyrum elongatum; assembly: GCA_011799875.1. NCBI lineage: Eukaryota > Viridiplantae > Streptophyta > Magnoliopsida > Poales > Poaceae > Thinopyrum > Thinopyrum elongatum. Next base: position 219,197,330 of record CM022302.1, on the reverse strand, counting down.
GTGATGACGCTCAACGGCCCAGGCATCTTCAAGACGTTGTACGCGTAGTGTGATGCCGCCATAAACTTAGCCAGCGCTCGCCGACCAAGGATCCCATTGTATGACATGGAGATCTTGGCGACATCAAACACCACCTTCTCGGTCCTGAAGTTGAGCTCACTGCCAAATGTTACCGGCAATGTAATCTTGCCCTTAGGCTGGGTTCTTCCCGGGTTGACCCCTTGAAACGTACCCGTTTCCTCGAGGTCCTCGTCGGGAATCTGGAGCTTTCTAAGCACATCCGGTGAGATTAAGTTTAGGCCGGCCCCAACGTCAACTAACATTTTCGTCACCTTGAGGTTGCGAATTGTTGGCGAGACCAATAATTGCAAGCACCCGACCGCAGTTGTGCGATCGGGGTGATCCTCGGCGTCGAAAATGATAGGCGTGCTAGACCACTTTAGGGGCCTACATGCATCTGGGGATGGCTCTGCCGCATTGACCTCCCGCACCCACTGTTTGAGTTGGCGGTGGGAGGAATGCAGCGAGGCACCCCCATCAATGCACATGGCCTCCGTAGCCTTCTGAAATTCTTGCTCACTGGATTCATCATCTTCCTCATCATCATCTCCTTCTTTGTCTCGGCCCCGAGCGGGCCGATCCTTTTGTTGCTTGGCCTTGCCGCGGCGACCCCCTCGGCCACCGCGTTTCTTGCCGGACCCCTCAGCACCATCTTGGGCCTTCTTCTTGTCCCGCCTCTCATATTCGGCCCTCTACTTCTCGGCAAGCTGCTCAACTTGCCGGCAGTTCTGGAGATCGTGGCCCTTGGTGCGATGGATCTTGCAATACTGCTTGCCGGAGTTCTCCGACTTGTCGGCAGCCGCCAAGGCCTGACAGGAAGGGCACCCGGCAAGATCCTTGCCGGGGTCGCCAACCTTGGCCTTCTTGGTGGCGCCGGGGTTGTCGGATTCCTCGACAGCAAGCACGGCCTTGCCTCCGCGCTTCCTGTTCCGCCGCCGGCCTTTCCTTGACGGGGCCGCGGCGTCTTCATCTTCGGACTCGCCCACCACGCCAACAGCCTCACCAGGGAGTTTCCTCCCCTCTTCAGCTCGAGCACACTTGTCAGCCAGAGCATAAAGCTCGGCAATACTCCTGACTTTGTTCATTGCCAGCTCTTCCCGCATTCTGCGGTTACGCATGTTCTGGTGAAACGCGCTAATGACAGCGGCAGGATGAACGTCGGGAATATTGTACTGCACTCGGCTGAACCTCTGCATAAACTTGCGCAGGGACTCGCCCTCCTTCTGAGGGATGATGTGCAAATCGCTCTCTTGGCCAGGAGCTTGGTGGCCTCCAACAAAGGCGCCAACAAACTGATGGCACAAATCTGACCAGGAAGAAATGGAATTCTCCGGCAGATGCATCAACCATGACCTGACGTTGGGTTTGAGCACCAACGGGAAGTAGTTGGCAAGTATTTTGTCATCTCGACCCCCGGCAACCTGCACCGCAATGGTGTAGATGCTCAGGAACTCCGAGGGTTGGGTCTTACCGTCATATTTCTCTGGGACCTTCGGCTTGAAGGTTCGGGAATTGGGCCACCGGACTTGCCGCAGCTCACGGGTAAACGCCGGAGTCCCTACCTCATAAGGCAAGTCTCCTACGTCCCCTAGCGCAGGCTTGTCGATAGCCGGCCCTACGCGCTTATCAGACTGATAGCGCGCTTCCCGTCGCCGCTCGATGGTTGTTCGAGCGTCCTCCTGGCCTCGTTCCTGGAGAACTTGATGCTGATCACGGCGCATCCGTGGATCGGACGACGCCGTGGAAACTTCTTCATGGCGGTCGACTTGCTGAGTTGTCGGCCGCCGCTGGTGCCGTGGAGGGGAGTGCACTGTGGTTGCACCACCTCCGGTTTTTTCTACATCGGTTCGCGTCGGATCGATGGGCCTCCGCTGCGAGGGCCCTGCCTCTTGCGGTCCATCCTTGTTGGCGAAGCCGATAAGGCTCTGGATAGTAGCTCGCCACTCCTCCATCTTCTCCGGGGCGGGAGGAAAATCGAGGAGCAGCTGCGCACGTGCCAAGGCTTCCGCTGGCGTAGGTGGCGGCGACAAGTGCGAGGTACGTGAGGTGCTCTGACTCCTAACCATGTTAGAAGGAGCACCACCACGGTCACGCGATCGTGCGCCACCTCCGCCGGCAGCTTGGTGTGCATGCTGGCCCCGCGCATCTTGGGATCGATGCGCAGAAACCTTTTCATGGGGACGCCCTGAACCACCAGCGCCATGACGTGGGTAGGTCGCGAGGCTTGCGCCGGCGCGGGACCTCCAACAGGTGCCCTCCGATCTCTCGAGTTCGTTGTGCCACCCGTAGGCAACACAGCGCCATCTCTAGATCCAGCGGCGTGCAGGTTACCACTGCCACTGCGAACGATACCGCTCGCTTGGCTTGGATCACCAGAACGCCGTGGGGGTTCTAGTCCTCTTCCTTCTGCACCCACGCCGTCGCCTGTACGCGAAGGTGCAGGCAAAACGGACGTGGACGGCTGCGCTGACGCAGCGCTCTTCTTCTTGGGCGGCATGATGATGAAGATGATGAAGAAAACTAAGGCGCTGAGCACTAGATCAGGTTCAAGCAACCTTCAATCCCCCTACCTGGCGCGCCAAAGATGTCGGGGTACGACACCTATGGGATCCCGAGAGACCCCTTTATGATTCGGCGGGGGGAGAGGTATACGCAAAGAGCAGAACCGATGATCGACGCGTGAGGTTTTTACCCAGGTTCGGCCCGCTGATCAGCGTAAAACCCTACTCCTGCTTTGTGTTCTTATTGATGTTCTTGAGCCCAGCCTTCAGGAGCGCTCGCAGTGAACAGTACATTCAAAGAGCAGCTACGCATGCAGAATGGGCCAGAAGTTCTCCTCTCCTGTAGCAGTTGCCTTGGGCCTCCTTTTATATGCTCAAAGGGGTCTCCACAGTGGCAAAATGTACATACATTGAGGTGTAAAGTAGCTACAGGGTATCATACCTAACCCCTAACGGATTAGGACAAGCGCATTTAATGCACCGTGAGGTGTCCGTTTAGGTGTCCTCACTTTCTTGGGGATGGAAAAAGGGGCCATCCCATCAGCACCGCTTAAGCTCTCCTCCACTGGCGCGTCGCCATGCATCTAGAGAAGGACCCAGAATGTCATACTAGTCACTGTGCCGAAGCGGTGGCATAGTGGCAGAACCTCACTAGGCGCCGAATCTTGCCGGGCGCCAAGCCTTGCCGGGCGCCAAGCCTTGCCGGACGCCAAGGCTTGCCGGGCACCAAGCCTTGCCGGGCGCCACGGACCATCCAGGCAAGGATCTTGCCGGGGAGAGCTGGCCTTCGGATTCCAGCTTTGCTTATCCGTTGATCCTCAGATCTCTGACTTGATGATTTCCTTGGTGGCTCGAATCGACCTCGAGCTGTTCCCGGCAAGCCTTGCCGCGAGGAGGGCTACAACTGCCCGTGCACAAGTACGGGGTACTAGTGGCCCAATACTTAGTACACCGATAGAAAACTAAGCGGGTGTGCATCCAACTTGCTTACTCACGAACACCTAGGGCATTTAAGGAAGCCCATCAGTGGAATATACAAGCCAAGTTCTATAATGAAAAATTCCCACTAGTAATATATGAAAGTGACAAAATAGGAGACTCTCTATCATGAAGAACATGGTGCTACTTTGAAGCACAAGTGTGGAAAAGGGCAGTAACATTGTCCCTTCTCTCTTTTTCTCTCATTTTTTCTTTTTGGGCTCTTTGGCCTCTTTTTTTATATTTTGGGCTCCTTGGCCTCTTTTTATTTATTTAAGTCCGGAGTCTCATCCCGACTTGTGGGGGAATCATAGTCTCCATCATCCTTTCCTCACATGGGACAATGCTCTAATAATGATGATCATCACACTTTTATTTACTTACAACTCAACAATTACAACTCGGTACTAGAACAAATACATGACTCTATATTAATGCTTCCGGTGGTATACCGGGATGTGCAATGATCTAGCTTGACATGTATAAACAATATGAACGGTGGACAAGCCACAAGTACTATGCCAACTATATGATCATGTAAAGCAATATGACAATGATGGTATGTGTCATAATAAAACGGAACGGTGGAAGTTGCATGGCAATATATCTCGGAATGGCTATGGAAATGCCATAATAGGTAGGTATGGTTGCTGTTTTGAGGATGATATAAGGTGGCTTATATGTGAAAGAGCGTATCATATCACGGGATTTGGATTCACCCGCGAAGTTTGCACCAACTCTCAAGGTGAGAAAGGGCAATGCACGGTACCCAAGAGGCTAGCAATGGTGGAAGGGTGAGAGTGTGTATAATCCATGGACTCAACATTAGTCATAAAGAACTCACATACTTATTGCAAAAGTTTATTAGTCCTTCAAGCAAAGTACTACTACGCATGCTCCTAGGGGGATAGATTGGTAGGAAAAGACCATCGCTCGTCCCCGACTGCCCCTCATAAGGAAGACAATAAAAAATAAATCATGTTCCAACTTCATCGCATAACGAGAGACCATACGTGCATGATTCGGGAATCACAAACCTTAACACAAATATTCTTACTAAACCACAATTACTCACTAGCATGACTCTAATATTACCATCCTTATATCTCAAAACAAATGCAAAGAATCAAACTTCTCATATATTCAATGATCTTCATGAAAGTTTTTATTATATCCCTCTTGAATACCTTATCATATTAGGAATAAATTCTTAACCCAAACAAATTGCCATACTATTTATAAGACTCCGAAAATAATATAAGTGAAGCATGAGAGTTCATCAATTTCTTCAAATAAACCACCGCCGTGCTCTAAAAAGATATAAGTGAAGCACTAGAGCAACTACCTAGCTCAAAGGTGAAGCACATAGAGTATTCTAATAAATTCACGATTAATGTGTGTTCCCCTCAAAAGGTGTGTACAGCAAGGATGTTTGTGGCAAACTAAAAAGAAAAGACTCATATAATACAAGACGCTCCAAGCAAAACACGTATCATGTGGCGAATAAAAATATGGCCTCAAGTAATTTACCGATGGATCGTAGACAAAAGAGGGGATGCCATCCAGGGCATCCCCAAGCTTAGATGCTTGGTTGTCCTTGAATATTACCTTGGGGTTCCTTCAGCATCGCCAAGCTTAGGAGCTTGTCACTCCTTACTCCGTAGTTCATCGAAACTTCACACAAAACTTGAAAACTTCACAACACAAAACCCAACAGAAAATTCGTGAGATCCGTTAGTGAAAGAAAGCAAATAACCACTTTTAGGTACATTTGTAAACTCATTCCAATTATATATTTTTGTTATATCTACTATATTCTAACTTCTCCATGGCTCATACCCTGATACTACCCATAGATTCATCAAAATAAGCAAACAACACAATGAAACGGAATCTGTCAAAAACGGAATAGTCTCTAGTAATCTGGACTTTAGCCAAACTTCTGTAAATCCAAAAATTCTGAAAAATTAGAACAACGTGCGAAATTTCTATATCAATAAAGTGAAAAAAATTCAGAATTTTTTGTCGCTCCAGTTATTTTTAACAATTCTGTACTGGACATAAAAGTTTCTGTTTTTTCACATAATCAAATCAACAATCTTCCAAACCATCCCAAAGGTCTTGCTTGGCACAAACACTAATTAAAACACTAAAACACAATCATAATAGAAGTATAATTGCATATTCATTGAAAAACAGAAGAAAAAACATAAAAATAAAATTGGGTTGCCTCCCAACAAGCGCTATTGTTTTACGTCCCTAGCTAGGCATATTGCATAGATCTAGGTATTGTCATCTTTGGTATTCAATCCATAAGTGGCCCTCATAATAGATTCATATGGCAACTTAATTTTCTTTTTTGGAAAGTGTTATATGCCCTTCCTTAATGGAAATTTAAATCTAATGTTTCCTTCTTTGATATCAGTAATTGCACCAATCGTTCTAGGGAAAGGTCTACCAAGAATAATAGGGCATGTAGGATTGCAATCTATATCAAGCACAATAAAATCTACGGGTACATAATTCCTATCTGCAATAATAATAACATCATTAATCCTTCCCATAGGTTTCTTAATAGTGGAATCCGCTAAGTGTAAATTTAAGGAACAATCATCAAGTTTATGGAAACCTAGCAAATCACATAAAGTTTTCGGAATAGTGGAAATGCTAGCACCCAAATCACACAAAGCATTAAACTCATAATCTTTAATATTAATATTAATATTAGGTTCCTATTTATCATAAAGCTTTCTAGGGATTGAAACTTCCAACTCAAGTTTTTCTTCAAAAGATTTCATCATAGCATCAACAATTTGTTTAGTAAAAGCCTTATTTTGATTATAAGCATGAGGTGAATTAAGCATAGATTGTAACAAGGAAATACACTCAAGCAAAGAACAATTATCATAATTAATGTCCTTGAAATCCAAAAGAGTGGGCTCATCACTAGTTAAAGTTTTGACCTCGCCAATCCCACTTTTATCAATTTTTTCATTAAGATCTTCACCCTCCAAATTATTGGGACGCCTTCTAGATAAAGTTGACTCATCTCCAGTCCCTTCTTTATCAAGTTTTATATTTGCAAACAAAGATTAAATAGGAGTCACACCAATCACTTTAAGATCTTCATCAAGATTACCACAAAAACTAGAAGAACACACTTTTTCTAGCCATTCTCTTCTAGCATGCATCCTAGCGGTTCTCTCCCTACTTTCATTAATAGAAATTTGAATAGCTTTTAGAGACTCATTAATATTAAGCTTGGCTGGCATAGATCTAATCTAAAAAGAATCAATCTCATGAGAAATTCTATCAATGTTTCTAGCCAAATCATCAATCTTAAACAATTTTTCTTCCACCATAGCATTGAAAATCTTTTGGGAGTTTATAGAATTTTAATATTATTCTCAAGATCAGAGGGTATCTTATTATAATTTCCATCAGAATAGTTGTAGGAATTACATAATTATTAGAGGAAATACTAGGAAACGACCTAGGATTGAAATTACCTCTATGCACGTTATTACCAAAATTGTTCCTACCAACAAAATTCACAACCATAGCTTCATTATTATTATCAATCAAAGAAGACAAAGGCATATCATTAGGATTAATAGGAGCACTCTTGCTAGCAATCAATTTCATAAGTTCATCCATCTTTCCACTCAAAGTATTAATTTCTTCAATAGCATGCACTTTTTACTAGTAGAAGATCTTTCGGTATGCCATTGAGAGTAATTTTCCATATTATTATCTAGGAGTTTAGTAGCTTCTACTAATGTGATTTCCATAAAAGTACCTCCCGTGGTGGAATCTAAAAGATTTCAAGATGCAAAATTCAATCCCGCATAATTTTTTTGTATGATCATCCATAAACTTAAACCATGAGTAGGTCAATTTATTAACATTAATTTCATCCTCTCCCAAGATTGTGCAACATGTTCATGATCAAGTTGCTTAAAATTCATTATATCGTTCCATGAATAAATACTATTTTTAGGCATGGACGAAAACCAAGTTTTAGCACGATTTCGCAGTGAGAACGGAAATAGCTTCAATTTATTAATACCATTATCCACATATTTTTTATTTTGCATATCACACAATTCAATGAAAGTATTTGGATGGGATGCAGCATATTCATTAGGACTACCAGAAAATTGTTCTTTCGTAACAAGATTCAACAAAGCGACATGAATTTCATAAGATTCCGCACTAGTGGCGGGAGCAATCGGAGTACTAACAAAATCATTATTATTAGTGTTGGAAAAGTCACACAACTTAGTATTTTCTTGAGACATCATGACAAAGCAAGAAATTTAGCACAAGCAAACAAAAGGCAAACGAAAAGACGAACGGAAAGAAGTCAAATGAAAAGGCAAATATTTTTGTGTTTTTCTGAATATGTTTTAGAAGTGGGGGAGAGGAAAACGAGAGGCAAATGGTGAATATTGTAAATACAGGAGTGTCGGTGCAGCAAAAATTTATGTTTGCAGCCTGGACTCACGCACATGCGTGATGTCGGTCCTACATCAAGTACCTATGCAGAACACAAGATAAGCCAGAGAAACCGCTCTTCGTGAGATCAAGGAGAGCATTAAGAAGATCAAGTTAGCAAGAGATCACCTCAGGAAGGCCTCCCTTACCGGGCAGGAGAGACCGGACGGGTCGAGACTGCACCTGAGGGACAATGCTAAATCACCCCGACAAGGCTCCTGGGGCCATCGAGGCAAGAACCCGGTAGGTTCCGTACCGGCAAGCACTCACCAAGCCACCACCGCTCCACCTCATCATACCCAAGTCATTAATTAGTGCGGTGTCAAGCTCTCAAGTGCCAAGGTGGATCCTGTCGGGCACGTGGCAACATGCTGGAGAAGAGATTAGCTTTTTTGACACCCGTCCAGATGGCGTGTCAAGCTAATAAGGACAAGATGGATAAGCGGCGCGTCAGGCTTGTCGGGGTTCAACCTCAGCATGACACCTAGCAGGTGCATTTAATGCACTTTCTCCTAACTACCAGAGTTAGGTATGATAGCACTGTTAGCTATCTAATCATACCAAAATGACTATTTTGCCACTGTGGTCGCCCCTTAAGCTATAAAAGGAGGCCCGAGGCAACCTAGCAAGGGGTTCAAATTTTCCAATGAAAAGGAAGAGCCCTCCTGTGCCCTCCTGTGCCTTGGTAGAGCATGAGTAGAATAGTGTCTCCAATTTTCCAATATGGATGCATTGCCACGACAAGCAAGAACTTGTTAATTTGAATGGTTCCATTTCTGCGGGAAATGCAATACCTTGCAATCACTTTGGCGTTATTAGCAGGCATAAGTGTAATTCGACCACGCCGGAAAATCGATCCAGGAACTGCTACAGCGGGCAATTTCTGTTGAAATGTAGAATAAAAACCAATTGTAACATATCGTTGAAGATATATATAGTTTATGAGCATCAACATTAAAATAAGACTTTTTACCAGTGTTTTGTGCACACAATTGGTCTTGTTCAATGTGTGCACCATAGGTATAATTAATCCCATCCAAAATCCAGCGTTCATACGCTGTGCTATCTCTGTCAGATTATCAACAAAATTTATGACATGCTTCAAGTCCTTCCAGTGAAATTTGGTATGCTTAGTAACATACAGATCGTTCACTATGCATCCAACATATCCTGCTTAAAAGGTGGAAAGGTATTATTTATTCAGAACATGGTAGAAGAATATATAGTGCGCATAAATTGGTAAATAGAATTTGTTACTGCCTGGGAACGGAGTCAGAAAATGAAATCACAATTGGTTGCTTAAATAGTGATAAATTAGTCAGAACAAATACCCCGATTTTGCTAAGTAATATGACAGCATGGAGAAAGTTGAAAGGACACTAACGTCGATCAGACTTTGATCGGCTGATGACATTGGGGAAGTAAACATCCATGTTAATTAGACCAGGCTATGGTGCACGCACTAGAATTTTATTGCCAGCTTTCAGTTCATAAAACTTAGACATTTTTCTCCAAAGGTCCGCATTAAAATAGGAGTGACCATCTTTATCAAGTTTTACGCTAACCATCATTGTAAATCCATGATGCGTTGTCAATATGACATCCTGGGAGTCATCAACAAAGTAAAGCCCAAGATTTCCTTCTACTCCTGTTCTTGCAAAGCAAGGGATGTACTGCTTGAAATGAAAATTAAGATCGTAAATTAGATATATTCAATAACAGAGCAAGATGCAAATATGGGAGTAACTGATAGAATAGATCAATATATAGATGAAAGCAAAGTACAAAAATATATAATTAAAAATAGATAATGTAACAAAGATTTGATGCAAATATATAGATAATGTAGCAACAGACGGTATATGTTCACAAATTTAGGCCATGCCGACCGTGGTAGGTTGAGATTGAACATACCGAGCGCTCCCTGAAGTCATCCGGAATGGTGAGATAGAACTTCGTTTCCGACTGGCCGCGACCACACTTGCCCGATTTGTGCTCGCACTGTGGACACATGAATGAACACCCACGAATCAGCTAGAACAAAAAAGATTCCACGGCGATTTCCGCCGGTTGATTAACAGCGACGAACGGACTGCGATAAGAGATGAGTGAATATTTCGCTAAATTGATTAACTTCTCCATGAGAAAAATCCCCGGCCCAATCCCGCAGAAAACCCCAGTCGACCAGAGTCTAGAATGTTGGTGCAGATAGGCGGCGGAAAGCGGTAGGGGAGAAATCCCGTGCCGTTTGGAGCGCGACCTCCGCCCGCCGACAACAGCCGTCGATCTTAGGGTGGCCGCGGCGATAGAAGTTGATGAGGTGCAGAGTTGCGGAGGAGTCCGCGGCGAGTGGGTGGGGACAAAGTGGGTGAGGGTTTTCTTTTTTCCTTTTGCATGTGTGAGTGAACACACACGGTTCACAGAGGCGATGGAGATGAATTGTGTGCGATAGTAAATCACCGAGATTGAATGGCAATCCAAATTTCCTTTGTCCTTTGTCCATGCGTTTTTTTCTACGATGAACATAAACCCTGCTAATCACCGTGTTCAAATTTGGCACATTTCCGGGTTCATTTACAATATTTAGGGGATTATGTGCATTTTCTAGGCATTAATGCACATAATTCAAATTCAAACAATCGGTGCTTGAAAAGGGGCACGAGAACGGTCTGGAAAACCATGATCGTGCTATTTAGTAAATTCTCATGCCTTTTACAAGGAATGGTCAGATATTTCAAGGAAATGTGTTTACTGGGTACTATACAAAAATGAAATACATGATTGGAAAACATGACGCCTGGCGTGGTGCCATGGTATGGCCTCACTATGCCTTGGTAAAAATTTGAGAATGTTTGTCTTATGTCGTCATGCACGCCATTCATAAATCGAACCATCACCGAGGAAATTTCATGGTTTCGAGGCGGAAATCAGCAAGATTGAAGGGGCTGGGAATCCAAATTTCCTTCCTAGCTTGTGATTCAGTTTTTTCTACAATCGACATACCCCCTCAAATGCAACGTGTTCAAATTTGGCATTTTTCGGGCTCATTTACCATATTAGGGGATTATGTGCATTTTCTAGGCATTAATCCACACAATTCAAATTCGAACAATCGATGCATGAAAAGGTGCACAAGAACGGTCTGGAAAAACCATACTCGTGGTATTTAGTATATTTTCAAGCCTTTTACAAGGAATGGGCAGAGATTTCAAGGGAATGTGTGGCAATAGTCAACCACAAACGCATCATTTACAGGGTTATCAACTATAGAAAAATGAAATATGTGCTTCAAAAACATGACGCCTGGCATGGTGCCATGGTACGGCCTCACCGTGCCCTGGTTAAAAGCTGAGAAGGTTTGATTTATGTTGTCATGCACGCCCTTCATAAATCGAACCATCACCGAGGAAGTTCCATGCTTTCGAGAGGGAAATCACCAAGATTGAAGGGGAATCCAAATTTCCGTCCTAGTTTGTCATTCAGTTTGTTTCCAACGATCAACATACGGCCTCAAATGCAACGTGTTCAAATTTGACATTTTTCCGGGCACATTTACCATATTTAGGGGATTACTTGCGTTTTCTAGGCATTAATGAACATAATTCATATTCGAACAATCGGTGCATGAAAAGGTGCACAAGAACGGTCTGGAAAACCATGCTCGTGCTATTTAGTACATTCTCGTGCCTTTTACAAGGAATGGACAGATATTTCAAGGAAATGTGTGGCAATAGTCAACCATATATAAACACGTCGTTTACTGGGTTAACAACTATAAAAAATGAAATACATGCTTGGAAAACATGACGCCTGGCGTGGTGCCATGGTATGGCCTCACCGTGCCTTGGTAAAAATTTGAGAATGTTTTCCTTATGTCGTCATGCACGCCTTTCATAAATCACACCATCACCGAGGAAGTTTCATGGTTTTGAGGGGGAAATCACCAAGTTTGAAGGGGGATCCAAATTTCCTTTGTCCTTTGTCCGTGTGTTTTTTCTACGATGAACATACACCCTGCAAATCACCGTGTTCAAATTTGGCACTTTTCCGGGTTCATTTACCATATTTAGGGGATTATGTGCATTTTCTAGGCATTAATGCACATAATTCAAGTTCAAACAATCGGTGCATGAAAGGGTGCATAAGAACAGCCTGGAAAATCATGCTCGTGCCATTTAGTAAATTCTCATGCCTTTTACAAGGAATGGACAGATATTTCAATGAAATGTGTGGCAATAGTCAACCACAAATGTTTGTTTATTGGGTTTTCAACTATAGAAAAAAATGAAATAAATGCTTGAAAAACATGATGCCTGGCATGGTGCCATGGTATGACCTCACCATGCCCTGGTAAAAAATTGAGAAGGTTTGGCTTATGTCGTCATGCACGCCCTTCATAAATCGAACCATCACCGAGGAAGTTCCATGCTTTCGAGAGGGAAATCACCAAGATTGAAGGGGAATCCAAATTTTCTTCGTTCTTTGCCTTGGAGTTTTTTTTCTACGACGAACATACACCCTGCAAATCATCGTGTTCAAATTTGGCATTTTTCTGGGCTCATTTCCCATATTTAGGGGATTATGTGCATTTTCTAGGCATTTAGCGCATATAAATCCAATCCAGCTACCGCTACATGGATGTGATGTGAGGGACGTGGATTGATGTTCGATCGCGGCGCATCCTACGGTGCACACGCGCGTTCCGCGTGGCTGGGGTTCCGGCCAATCATAACCTAACACACAATAGGCTCAGCGCACACTGTTTCCAGAAGCGACGGAGATGAACCGTTTGCGATAATGAACGAGCAAAGTTGTAAGGGAAGCCAAATTTCCTTTGTCGTTTATCGTTGAGCTCTTAAAAACCACCGTACTGTACGGCTGCCCGGCACCTCCGTCTCAGAGCTCTCTCCAAGCGTCATTCATGGCACCGTGGCACACAGTAACTAGTAAGGAAGCGATGGCATCTCGCCACGCCGCGTTCCTCGCCGCCCGCGGCCGCACACATGGTAAGGAAGCGATGGCATCTCGCCGCGCCGAGTTCATCGCCGCCGGAGGCCACACAGTTACGTGGGCGGACTTTGAGGCTGCCATGGCCGAATGGGCGGTGGATCTAGAGGTGGCCAAAGCCGCACAAAAGGAGCGGAAAAGGTAGAAAGCAGTCAAGAAAAGAGAGTCCCACCGCCGCAAGAAAGAAGAGGCCGCACACCATGGTGAGGAGAGCTTGGCGGAGATCGAAGCACGGTGGGCTGCCGCCTACAAGGCCGGGAAGCAGAATGCCCGTGTCTGGCCAGCATGCCCCGATGGCAGCATGTGAGAAGTAGTTTAAGTTTGTAGTATTAGAGCAAATTACCAGTAGTACTTTAAGTTTGTAGTATTAACGTACAATGTCGATAAGAGCATCCTTTGAGGGCTTTGAGTGTTGATTAGCATGTGTGCCCGTATGCATTTTTTTGTGTTAATCATTAGAAGATCACAAAACACACGGTTTCTATGCCGTACCCGTGTGCGTTTTTTTGCGTTAATGATCCATAAGTCAGTTACCTGTGCGATGTTTCCTAATAAACCAGGTGTACCATTGACCGAAAAAAATCAACTACACGTGTACATTTTTTTGGAAACGGGATCTGCCAATTTTCTGTTTTCTCGCACACGAGTATTTTATGCGCTTCGTCTATGTTGTATGTTTCCCCCAACCAAGTTTCAGGTTTCGCAGCGAAATTTTCATTAGGCGCATGATTTCAGAATTTATTCCTCCAACCACATCCCCACCCATCAAATTTCCTCAGTATCTCCCCCCCACCGCACCTCTCCCTACCGGCAGCTCAAACCGCCGCCGCCACAACCACAGCTTCAACCACATCTATGTTCTGCTTGGATCCAGTCAGGTAACCCACCGATCTCTATCATGGCCCCGGCCTGATTGCTTAAATGGCGCCAGCGAAATATCCTCATGCCTCCAAATCCCCACCGCCCCTACCTCTAGAGCATCGCCGTGCAAGCCCAACCACATATCACGTGGAGGTCGAGGAGCTGATGGCGGTCAATGGCGCGATGGTCGCTGTGCATGTTGACCCGGAGGAACACCTCGCCTCCGCCGCCGCCGACATGGTGCAGGCTCTGGCCCAGATGAAGTGCCCCAGCGACTACCCCCCAGGACTTAATAGGTATGATCTGACCAACTAAATCTTACTAATACGACTTGCAATGGCTATGTTTTGTACGGTTGATGTATTAAGCATGTTCGTGCCATGTTTATTTCAGTACTGCACACTGTGTGATGTTCAAGTATTAACTGTCCAGCTCAATTTCACCAATACCAGCAACAAACTTACAATACATGACTCAGGATATCACTAGAGATGCTGCCCATTTGCTATTTTTGGTGGATGCTAATCCTGTTGTACTTAACATGCCTGTCCATGTACTTACGCAGGGTCATAATGGCCGATGCTATTGTTTGCCGTCGAGGTTAGCTGTATCCCATGTCTTACAGTATTCCACATCATTTGTGCAATTGCAGTTTAACTTCTACCATTTACTGGTTGCCTGTAGGTACACATGTCAGTGGCACTGATCCATGCTTCGACCCAGAGAAACAGCTCGCCTCCGCCGCCGCTGACTTTGGGCGGGCTTTGGCCAAGTTGAAGTGCCCCAGCAACTACCTCTTAGGACTTACCAAGTATGTACTCACCAGTTCAATCTTACCAATACCAGTCGCAATTAATGGCTATGTTCTGTACGGTCGATGTGTTAAACATGTTCTAGTAAACATGCCTAACACGTTTTAGCTACTTTTCCTACCTTTTTATAGACAACTGGGCCATTCTCTACTCTGGCAGCACCTGCCTTGTGATGTTTAACTCTGCCAATTGCATTTTTATCAGTACCGATTTCAATGGCTATTAAGCCTGTTGCAATTAACAGTTGAATCCATTTTTAAACAGTTGTATTTCAATGGCTACAAACTTACAAAACATGAATTAGGATGCTGTTAAGCCTGTTGCAATTAACAGTTGTATCCATTTTTTAATCCGTCCCTTTGCTACCGTGCTACTCTTTCGCAATGAAGATATCACTACAGATGCTACCGTTTTATTACCATTTGCTATTTTTGGTGGATGTTAACCCTGTTGTAGTTAACATTGGCTTTCCATTTACTTACACAGGGCTACAATGGGTGATGCTGTTGTTTGCCGTCGAGGTTAGCTGCCTCCTATGTCTTATACACCATCTATTCCTAAATATAAGTATTTTTAGAGATTCCAATATAGACTACATAAGGAGCAAAATGAGTGAATCTAGATTCTATTCTAAACTATATCTATAATTCTATACACATCCGTATGTAGTTCTGTCGTGCAACAAACCCTGGGTCTGTTGCCCAGACTGTGCATAGGCACGGGAGCAAGATTAGAGAACCAAGACCAAGCCAGAGAAGTAAGAAACCACCAAGAGTAAAGCCTCCCTTGCCAGGCAGGCAAGCCTGGCAAGGACGGGGTCACCCCCGGAAGAAAACCCCCAAGACGCCCCGGCAGAGCCTGCCGGGACTCACGGAGGTGGAACCTCCTCACCATGACGCACGTCGTCGATCAATGCGGTGTCAAGCCGCAAAGTGACTAAGTGGCAGCCATTTGCCACATGGCAGCCTCTTTCTACAGAAGATACCTACAGACGACACCCGTCCTACGACGTGTCGAGCAGGCAGGCGCGAAGCTGGCAAGATAGCCCGGCAAGGCTTGCCGGGCAAGCAATGATGTTACGTTGAGCGGCGCATTTAATGTGCTCTGTCAGCCTGCAGAATTAGGTATGATAGCACTGTTTGCTATCTTATCAGTGCATAATGACTGATTTGCCACTGTGGTGACCCCTTAGCCTATAAAAGGAGCCCCATGGCAACCTTAGAAAGGGTTGGACACTGTATTAGTGAATCCACACCCCCTCATATTTCGTACGCTCGTAGCCGTTTCGCCTCGAGGCAACCCTGTCGGGCAAATGCGCTACGACCACCACCATTTTTCCACCATTAATCCACCAAAGCAGGAGTAGGGTTTTACACCTCACGGTGGCCTGAACCTGGGTAAAATTGCTCATGTGGTCTCTGTCGTGCTGCCTCACGCTCTTCTGCTCTTTGTGCAACGTGACATCCCCCTTGCCGAACCAGCAAGGGACCTTTGGTCCCATAGGTGGCCGTGGTTTCCCATGGCATCTTTGGCGTGCCAGGTAGGGGGGTCACTTGCGTGAACCTGAAAGCATGAACAGCGCGTCATCTTCATCGCCATCTTCATCTTCGACGGCACCATCATCAATGGCGCCTAAGAAGAAATCTGGTGCTTCAGCTCATCTGTCCACCTCGAAAGCTCCGCCGCCCGCAACCACCGATACTGCGGGGGATGCAGATGCACGCGAGGAGGCGGGCGTTGCTGGGGATGTGGTTGGAGCAGGCGGCGCCGTCACCACCTCCCCCGCGGCCGAAGCAGGAACAGGAGGCGCCGAAGGAGAGCAGCATCAGCAACATGCCACTGTCCATGCTCCACGAGGTATGGGTGAAGAGGTTGTTCCACCCGCACCCCTTCCCCTCACCGACGGGCATAGCCACAGTGGTGGCGCTCGGTCCGGGGTGAATCGCCGCCCTCCGGCCGCCCCCGCCACGGGAGCGACCGCAGTGCATGCACCTCCCCGGGGGCGAGTCAACCAGGTCGCTGCGCCCAACGGAGCCGCTGGCCCCCAAGCGCCTTCACCACGTCATCATGCCATCCAAATAGCCACCTCGCAACAGCAAGGACGTGGTGCTGTCGCCACTGGCACCGTCAGAAGCCGGGCGACGGTGCGGTCCATGTCATCATCACCCATGCCACGCACGGCTACAGAAGCCATGGCGCAGGCCCAGCTGCTACAGAGGTTTCCGCCAGCGGTCGAGCAGATGGACGAGTGGCGTGCCACCATCCAGAGTCTGCTCGATTTCGCTGAGGCTGGGGGCTCGCGGCAAGCTAGCCCGCCACAGCGTCCCCAAGCACGACGACGGCTCGTGCTGCTGGTCGTACGGAAGGGGCCACCCCCACGGTACAGTCCCCACCACGGGCACCAGCGCGAGCGCGGCAGAATCAAGGACCTAACAACGTCTTGATGGCCTCCTCTGACCCTCGAGCACGCCTAGGCCAATGGCGAGCCCCAGAGGACAGGCGGAGGGGAGACGCGCGCGTCATCATCGAGCAACGCCGTGATGACCACTGATGTTTGCTTGAACTATGTCGGTATTTCCCCAAAGAGGAAGGGATGATGCAGCACAGCAATAGTAGGTATTTCCCTCAGTGATGAGACCAAGGTTATCGAACTAGTAGGAGAACCACGCAACACCATGTAAACAGCTCGTGCACACAAAGAACAAATACTTGCAACCCGACGTAAGTGAGGGGTTGTCAATCCCTCACGGGTAAAAAGATAGGTAAAATTGTAGTAGAATGGATAAATAGATCTCGCGGGAACGCGAGATAAAATAAATAAATAAAAAATGCAGCAAGGTATTTTTGGTTTTTGGAAATATAGATCTGAAAATAAAAGCAAATAAAAATAGATTGCAAAGGCAAATATATTAAAGAAGAGACCCGGGGGCCGTAGATTTCACTAGTGGCTTCTCTCAAGAAAAATAGCAAACGGTGCTTAAACAAATTACTGTTGGGCAATTGATAGAACTTCAAATAATCATGATGATATCCAGGCAATGATTATTATATAGGCATCATGTCCAAGATTAGTAGACCGACTCCTGCCTGCATCTACTACTATTACTCCACACATCGACCGCTATCCAGAATGCATCTAGTGTATTAAGTTCATGGAAAAACAGAGTAATGCAATAAGAACGATGACATGATGTAGACAAGATCTATTTATGTAGAAATAGACCCCATCTTGTTATCCTTAATAGCAACGATACATACGTGTCGGTTCCCCTTTTGTCACTGGGATCAAGCACCGTAAGATCGAACCCATCACAAAGCACCTCTTCCCATTGCAAGATAAATAGATCAAGTTGGCCAAACAACACCCAAATATCGGAGAAGAAATACGAGGCTATAAGCAATCATGCATATAAGAGATAAAAAAAGACTCAAATAACTTTCATGGATAAAAAGATAGATCTGATCATAAACTCAAAGTTCATCCGATCCCAACAAACACACCGCAAAAAGAGTTACATCAAATAGATCTCCAAGAGACCATTGTATTGAGAATCAAAAGAGAGAGAGGAAGCCATCTAGCTAATAACTACGGACCCATAGGTCTACAAAAGACTACTCACGCATCATCAGAGAGGCACCAATGGACATGAAGAACCCCTCCGTGATGGTATCTAGATTGGATCTTGGTGGTTCTGGAACTTGCGGTGACTGGAATTGATTTTCGTCGACTCCCCTAGGGTTTCTGGAATATTGGGGTATTTATAGGGTAAAGAGGCAGTTCGGGAGGCCACCGAGGTGGGCACAACCCACCAGGGCGCGCCTGGAGGCCCCCTCTTCTGTACTTCTTTGGCCCACTTGATGTCTTCTGGTCCAAAAAAAATCCACAAAAAGTTTCGCTGCATTTGGGCTCCGTTTGGTATTGATTTCTTTCGATGTAAAAAACATGCAAAAAACAGCAACTGGCACTTGGCACTATGTCAATAGGTTAGTACCAAAAAATGATATAAAATGACTATAAAATGACTGTAAAACATCCAAGAATGATAATATAACATCATGGAACAATAAAAAATTATATATACATTGGAGACATATCAGCATCCCCAAGCTTAATTCCTGCTCGTCCTCGAGTAGGTAAATGATAAAAACAGAATTTTTTATGTGGAATGCTGCCTAACATGTCATCACATATTCTTTTCTTTGTAGCATGGACATTTGGACTTTTATATGGTTCAAAGCAATAGTCTAGTTTTGACATGAGGACTTTAATACTCAAGCATATCAACAAGCAACCATGTCTTTCAAAATATCAACGCTAAAATAAGTTATCCCTAGCCCATTATGCTCAATCATTGATCCATTCATGAAACACACTCGCATATTAGCTACACCCAATGCTCAAGTATGATCATAGTGCCCCTTAGTTGGTGCTTTATAAGAGAAGATGGAGACTCAAATAAAATAAAAATTGCATAAAGTAAAAGAAAGGCCCTTCGCGGAGGGAAGTAGGGATTTGTAGAGGTGCCAGAGCTCAAAGCGAAAAAGATGGATATAAAACATTTTGGGTGGCATGCTTTTCCGGTCAAAGAGAACGATCGAGTAGTTCCCAATACTTTCCATGCTAGATATATCATAGGCAGTTCCCAAACAGAAATTAAAGTTTATTCCTTTTTCAACCTTACTTTCACTTTCCATGGCTAGCCGTATCCACGGTTGCCCTCCATACCAACACTTTCCAAGGAATTTATTATTTGAGAACATAAAGTAAATTTATTATTCATTTCGGGACTAGGCATCCCTAATACCTTTGCCTTACTCTCGTGCAATGACAAGTGAATAAACACTCATCTTGAGAATAACATATCTAGCATGGAAATATATTAGCGACCCCCTACCGTTTCATGAGCGGTACGAGCACATAAAAGAGAAATTTATTTTGAAAATTAGAAATGGCACATACAAATTTGCTTAGAAAGGCAAAAGAATACCGCATATAGGTAGGTATGGTGGACTCATGTGGCAAAACTGGTTTAAAGGATTTTGGATGCACAAGTAGTGATCATACTTAGTGCAAAATGAAGGCTAGCAAAAGATTGAGAAGCGACCAACCAAGAAACAAAAAAATCTCATAAGCGAGCATTAAGCACAATTAACACCGAATAATGCACCGCAAGTAGGATGTAATTTCATTGCATAACTATTGACTTTCGTGCTTGCATAGGGAATCACAAACCTTAACACCAATATTCTTACTAATAGCATAATTACTGATCAACATGACTCACATATCACATCATCATATCTCAAAACTATTACAAAGAATCAAGTTTATTTTGTCCAATGATCTTCATGAAAGTTTTTATTATATCCTTCTTGGATATCTATCACTTTGGGACTAATTTTCATGTGTTGCTTTTGATAAGCTCAAACATATATAAGTGAAGATCATGAGTATAATATTTCTTTCTCTCAAATTAATTTAAGTGAAGCAAGAGAGAATTTCTTCAAAATTTTACTAACTCTCAAATAAATCTAAGTGAAGCAAGAGATCATTTCTTCAAAAATAACAAAGCACACCGTGCTGAAAAAGATATAAGTGAAGCACTAGAGCAATTCCATAGCTCATAAAGATTTAAGTGAAGCATAGAGAGCAATTCTAACAAGTCATAGCATAATTTTGGCTCTCTCAAATAAGTGTGTCCAGCAAGGATTCATGACTTAAAAAAAAGCAAAAAAAGCAAAGACTCATATCATACAAGACGCTCCAAGTAAAACTCATAGCATGTGACAAATAAAAATATAGCTTCAAGTAAAATACCGATGGTCGTTAGAAGAAAGACGGGATGCCACTCGGGGCATCCCCAAGCTTAGTTGCTTTATTATCTTTGGATAATGGCTTGGGGTGCCATGGGCATCCCCAAGCTTAAGCTCTTCTTACTCCTTATTACTTCATCCATCATAATCTCACCCAAAACTTGAAAACTTCAATCACACAAAACTCAACAAAACTTTTGTGAGATCCGTTAGTATAAGAAAACCAATCTTTACTTTAAGTACTGTAGAAAACCTATTAAAATTTTGTTATTACATTATGTCTACTATATTCTAACTTTTCCATGGCAAAAAATCTTCAAAGAAAACCATAGAATCATCAAAATAAGCACATAATACAACGAAAACAGAATTTGTCAAAAACAGAGCAGTCTGTAAAGATGCAAATTGTTATCATACTTCTGTAACTCCAAAAATTCTGAAAAATTAGGACAACAGAGGCAATTTGTATATCAATCTTGTGTAAAAAATTCAGAGTTTTTCGTCGCTTCTGTAATTCTAAACAATTATTTTTCTAGACACAAAAGTTTCTGTTTCCCAACAAGATCAAATCAACTATCACCAATGTTATCCCAAAGGCTTTACTTGGCACAAACACTAATTAAAACACACAAAAAAAACAATCATAACAGTAGCATAATTGTGCAAACACTCAAGAACAGAAAGCAAAAGACAAAAATAAATTTTATTCATTGGGTTGCCTCCCAACAAGCGCTATCGTTTTATGCCCCTAGCTAGGCATAACGCAAGGATCTAAGTCTTGTCATCTTTGTTCTTAATTTCCTTAGAGGTATTTTTGTCATGAGGTTTTGTAAAAAAAACATAAAATATATTATCCATGGAAACCTTAGCACTATCAAGTTGCTTATCATCATAACCCCTTTGATTTCCGGCAACAATCCAACAATAATGTTGATTAACATTATTAAAAACTTGTTGGATTGTATCTAGAATAGGGACCTCCTTTTTAAGATTGTCATAAAAAATTTGATTATCCCCAAGCAAATGTCTTAAAGCATAATCACTATTATAATGAATTTCATCTATCACCAGTTTTTCACGATTGATACCATAGAAATCAAAGATTTCCCTTGCTTCCCGTACTATGTAATCAAATTCACTCATAAGAACAAGGGTAGCCAACTTTTTAGCTTTGGGATTCTTTATAACGGGCAACTCAAAAAACTATCTTTGCAAGGTAGGGTGAGTGCGGATAAATTTATTTTCAAGTTTCAGAACTAGTGCTGAAATAGCTTCCGCGTCAGATTTAGTCCTCTTAAGTATAGGAACATCACCAAGACTTAAATTTCCAACACAATTGAAAAATTCTTGGATACGTTCTTTTCCTATAACATTCCCTTGCCCCAAAACAAAAGTTTTAGCATCCAGATTGCCAGATTGTCCAATTTTAGGAGTTAGGCCATCATCTGTTTCTGCCATACCAAAGTCACTCATGATTGCAAAAGGGTAGATCTGATGAGAAAACGGCAAACGAAAAAGAGGGCGAATAAAACGACAAATTTTTGTGAAGTGGGGGAGAGGAAAATGAGAGGCAAATGGCAAATAATGTAAATTGCAAGGAGATGAGATTTGTGATTAGGAACCTAGTAGATGTTGATGATGTCTCCCCGGCAACAGCGCCAGAAATTCCTTTTGATGTTTGCTTGAACTACGTCGGTATTTCCCCAAAGAGGAAGGGATGATGCAGCACAACAACGGTAGGTATTTCCCTCAGTGATGAGACTAAGGTTATCGAACCAGTAGGAGAACAATGCAACACCACGTAAACAGCTCCTGCACACAAAGAACAAATACTTGCAACCCGACGTAAGAGAGGGGTTGTCAATCCCTCACGTGTAAAAAGATAGGTAAAATTGTAGTAGATTGGATAAATAGATCTCGCGGGAATGCGAGATAAGATAAATAAATAAAAATTGCAGCAAGGTATTCTTGGGTTTTTGGAAATATAGATCTGAAAATAAAAGCAAATAAAAATAGATCGCAAAGGCAAATATATTAAAGAAGAGACCCGGGGGCCGTAGATTTTACTAGTGGCTTCTCTCGAGAAAAATAGCAAACGGTGGGTAAACAAATTACTGTTGGGCAATTGATAGAACTCAAATAATCATGGCGATATCCAGGCAATGATCATTATATAGGCATCACGTCCAAGATTAGTAGACCGACTCCTGCCTGCATCTACTACTATTACTCCACACATCGACCGCTATCCAGCATGCATCTAGTCTATTAAGTTCATGGAAAAATGGAGTAATGCAATAAGAATGATGACATGATGTAGACAAGATCTATTTATGTAGAAATAGACCCCATCTTGTTATCCTTTATAGCAATGATACATACGTGTCGGTTCCCCTTCTGTCACTGGGATCAAGCATCGTAAGATCGAACCCATCACAAAGCACCTCTTCCATTGCAAGATAAATAGATCAAGTTGGCCAAACAAAACCCAAATATCGGAGAAGAAATACGAGGCTATAAGCAATCATGCATATAAGAGATCAAAAAAGACTCAAATAACTTTCATGGATAAAAAGATAGATCTGATCATAAACTCAAAGTTCATCCGATCCCAACAAACACACCGCAAAAAGAGTTACATCAAATAGATCTCCAAGAGACCATTGTATTGAGAATCAAAAGAGAGAGAGGAAGCCATCTAGCTACTAACTACGGACCCGTAGGTCTACAAAAGACTACTCACGCATCATTGGAGAGGCACCAATGGACATGATGAACCCCTCCGTGATGGTGTCTATATTGGATCTTGGTGGTTCTGGAACTTGCGGCAGCTGGAATTGATTTTCGTCGACTCCCCTAGGGTTTCTGGAATATTGGGGTATTTATAGGGTAAATAAGCGGTTCGGGAGGCCACCGAGGTGGGCACAACCCACCAGGGCGCGCCTGGGCCTCCAAGCGCACCCAGGTGTCTTGTGCTCACCTCGGGCCCCCTCTTCTGTACTTCTTTGGCCCACTGGATGTCTTCTGGTCCAAAAAAATCCAGAAAAAGTTTCGCTGCATTTGGACTCCGTTTGGTATTGATTTCCTGCGATGTAAAAAACATGCAAAAAATAGCAACTGGCACTTGGCACTATGTCAATAGGTTAGTACCAAAAAATGATATAAAATGACTATAAAATGATTGTAAAACATCCAAGAATGATAATATAACAGCATGGAACAATAAAAAAGTGTAGATACGTTGGAGACATATCAACCACCGTCGGGCCAACGGGTGCGATGGTCCCGACATTGACGAGCCTGCGCTTGAGGTTGGCGGGTGTCTGCCTTTCGAGGTTGGGTGCCCTGCCTTTACTCGTGAACTGCAGCAAGTCCGTTGGCCGTCCGTTCGTATGTTCAAGCCAGAGATACCCGAGAAGTATGATGGAAGGCTAAACCCGGCAGAGTTTCTGAGCATCTACACCATCGCTGTTCAAGCTGCCGGGGGAAGAGACGAGAAGGTGTTTGCCAACTACTTCCCTTTGGCACTCATGTCCAATGTGAGGTCTTGGCTGATGCACCTGCCGGAGAACTTCATTTCGTCATGGGCTGACCTGTGCCACGAGTTCATTGGCGTCTTCACTGGTGGCCATCAAGAACCAGGGCGGCCCAGCGATTTGCAGCTTCTCCAGCAAAAAGAAGGAGAAACTCTTCGGAAGTACTTGCAGAGACTCAGCAGAGTCCACAGGAACATCACAAATATCCATCCAGCAGCTATGATAGCTGCCTTCCAGTCCAATGTGCGTAACCGTAGGATTCGTTCCAAGATGAACGTGCGGTTGCCCAAAACTGTGAAGGAGCTTTACACTTTGGTGGACAAGTGTGCTCGGATGGAGGAAGGAAGGAAATTCCCAGGAGAAGAGGATTGCATCAATGTCGACTCAGAGGAAGACGACGAATCCACTAGTCAGAAGAAGAGCAAGAAGCGCAAGGATAAGGCAGTGATGACTATCGAAGGATCGGGCACACCTAGTACCGGTAAGAAAGCTAAAACCGAAGCTCCCGGCAAGGAGGCTGCCGTGTGCAATGACTGCCGGGAGGCTGCGGCTGCCGAGAAGGCTGGGAAAGGCGACGGGCCGTATTGCAAAATTCATCGGACCAAGGGCCATGACCTTCACGAGTGTTATCAGGATGAGCAGCTTGTCAAGAGGCAGAGAGCAGAATATGAGAAGCGTGATAAGGAAAAAGGTCAGAATACTGCTGCGGGTAAGGGCCAAGGCGGTGAAGCAAATCGCCCCGGCAAACCCTTCCGGAATCAAGGAAAACCAGCCAGGGGTCGAGAGAAGGAAGCTTGCGATGATGAGAGTGATGGAGGGGATGAAGAGGAAACCAGTGAGCAGGAGTTCCAGAAAGTCACTGACGCCCTGTGCATTGACGGGGGTGCATCCCTTCACTCTTCTCACCGCCAACTCAAACGGTGGGCACGTGAGGTCAATGCCGTGGAACTAGCGCCAGAGGCTCGGAAACCACTCAAATGGTCATGCACACCCATCATCTTTGACGAAGAGGACCATCCTGACCGCACTACTGCAGTAGGATGTTTGCCGTTGTTGGTCTCTCCAACAATTCGCAACCTCAAGGTCACAAAGATGTTGGTTGACGACGGGGCCGGGTTGAATCTGATTTCCCCAAATTTCATCAGCAAACTTCATATAGCAGGAGAAGAGCTAAAGGCCACGGGCATGTTTCAAGGAGTTAATCCCGGCAAGAGTCATCCTAAGGGAAAGATCACATTGCCTGTGACATTTGTGGGAGAGCTGAATTATCGGACTAAGAAGATTGTGTTCGATGTGGTCGACCTTCCCCTGCCATACAATGGGATCCTTGGACGCCCAGCCCTGGCTAAATTCATGGCGGCATCCCACTATGCCTACAACACCTTGAAGATGCCCGTGCCGGTAGGAGTCATTTCCATCCCGTCAGACGAGAAGGACGCAATCATTTGCGTGGATAAGATGTACCGGGACGCAGTCGCAGCAGAGGCAGTGGCAGCAGCAGTTCCCACCAAGGAGGACAGAGGAAAGAAGAAGGATAGCAGGGACGCTGGCAAGGAATCCGAGAAGCGTACCTCTTCGGAGTACGCTGCACCTGTTGATGACTTGCCAGAGAGTTCCAACAGCAAGAGATCCAAGGTTGCTGCACCCCAAGTGAAGAAGGTCCCTGCAGGGCTGCCTGGCGTTGATGGTACCTTTACTATCAGCCGCACCCTCGATGACAAATTGTAAAGCACGCTCATTGCCTTGCTGTGGGATAATATCGATGTGTTTGCCTGGCAACCATTTGATATCCCCGGTGTTCCCAAGGAGGTAATCGAGCAACACCTTGCTGTCTGCCCACATGCCTGACCTGTCAAGCAGAAAGTTCGGAAGCAGGCCTTGGAGAGGCAGCAGTTCATTGCAGAGGAGATCAAGAAGCTTGAGGCAGCTGGTTTGGTCAGAGGAGTGCTGCATCCAACATGGTTAGCAAACCCAGTGGTTGTTCGGAAGGCTAACGGGAAATGGAGGCTTTGCATAGATTTCACAGATCTCAACAAGGCTTGCCCGAAGGACCCATTTCCCTTGCTGCGCATCGATCATATTGTGGATTCCACTTCAGGCTGTGACTTGCTCTCCTTCTTGGATGCATATTCTGGATATCACCAAATCTTCATGTCCAAAGAAGATGAAGAAAAGACCTCATTCATCACCCCATGTGGTACGTACTGCTTTGTCCACATGCCATTCGGATTAAAGAGTGCCGGTCTACTTTTGCAAGAGCAGTCCAGATTGGTTTTGAGCCACAGCTGCATAAAAACATTGAAGCCTATATGGATGATATTATGATCAAGACCAAGAACAGAGCAACCCTCATCCAGGATTTGGAGGAGACATTTGCTAACCCGC
Organism: Thinopyrum elongatum; assembly: GCA_011799875.1. Classification (NCBI taxonomy): domain Eukaryota; kingdom Viridiplantae; phylum Streptophyta; class Magnoliopsida; order Poales; family Poaceae; genus Thinopyrum; species Thinopyrum elongatum. The sequence goes on along the minus strand of CM022302.1, from coordinate 219,170,879 downwards.
GCAAGATCAACTTGAAGCTCAAGCCAGAGAAATGTGTGTTTGGCGTGCCTTCCGGCAAGTTACTTGGGTTCTTTGTATCCCATCGGGGGATCGAAGCCAACCCTGACAAGATCGAGGCTATCAAGCAGATTCAAGCGCCCAGAACAGTCAAGGATGTGAGGCATCTGACAGGGGGCATTGCCACGCTAAGCAGATTCATCTCCAAGTCTGCCGAGCGCGCCCTGCCATTCTTCAAAATCCTGAAGAAGGCAGGACCCATGAAGTGGACCCCAGAAGCAGATGCAGCTTTGCAAGAATTGAAGGCCTATTTATCCTCTGTGTCCACCTTGGTTGCCCCCAAACCACAAGAGCCATTGCTGCTATACTTGGCGGTGACCAATCAAGTGGTTAGTGCAGCCTTGGTGGCTCAGCGGGAAGTAGAAGAAATAGAAAGTGGGCAAGGCCCGGCAGAGCCAGACAAGGATCAGGGCAGAAATGGACACGACAGCAAGGGTGACCCCAAGGATGCGGCAAGGAAGAATGTGGTGCAGCGCCCAGTGTACTTTGTCAGTTCTCTGTTACAGGGAGCTAGATCGAGGTACTCTGGCGTTAAAAAATTGATCTTTGGTCTCGTCATGGCCCCAAAGAAACTGCGCCACTACTTCCAAGCCCACGATATCACGGTTGTCACTCGCTTCCCATTGCAAAGGATACTCCGAAACCCTGAGGCTATCGGCAGAATAGTGGAGTCGGCTTTGGAGTTATCCAGCCTTGGCCTGAAGTTTGAGAGCACGTCAAAAATTCAGAGCAGTGCGTTGGTAGAGTTTATTGCTGAATGGATGCCAACCCCTGATGAGGGAGTGCTAGAGACAGCTATCCCCGGCAAGGAAGCACCCCAAGAATGGATCATGTATTTCAATGGTGCCTTTTCCCTACAAGGTGCAGGGGCTGGCGTGCTTCTCGTTGCCCCCTCCAGGGAGCACTTGAAGTATGTCGTCCAGATGCACTTTTCCCGGGAAGAGGCAACCAACAATACCACTGAGTATGAAGGGCTCAATGCCGGGCTCAGGATTGCCGCAGAATTGGGAATCAAGAAGCTGATCATTCGAGGAGATTCACAACTTGTGGTGAGACAAGTCAACAAGGATTACCAAAGCCCATTGATGGAGGCATACGTTGAGGAAGTGAGAAGATTGGAGGAGCGCTTTGACGGATTGCAAACAGAGCACGTACCCCTTGCAGAAAACAGCATAGGTGATCATCTGTCAAAGTGTGCTACACAGAAGCTTCCTGTGGAACCAGAAACTTTTGTTCTCCACCTTACTCAGCCCTCCGTATCCCCAACAACAATGGCCCGGAAAAGGAGAAAGATGGACTCCGGTAAGCCTCTCCCGGTAGAGCCACACAATGCTCCTGGTAGGGACCCTGCCGGTAACAACTCCTCATCACCTGCCGGACCACACCCTCCAGCCGGGCCTATGGTCCCCGCGAATGAGGAACGTGTCCCCGCAGTAGAGGAGGTGCCGCTAGTCCTTGTTGCTGAGCCCCAGGCTCCAACTTGGGCAAGGCACATAGTCCACTTTCTCCAAACTAGAGAGCTTCCCGACGACCAAGATGAGGCTGAAAGAGTAGCCCGGAGGGCCAGTATGTATCAGTTTGTCGATGACACTCTATACAGAAGGAGGCCCAACGGTGTGAAATTGAAGTGCATCTGCCGGGAAGAAGGAAAGGAACTGTTGGCTGAGATACACAAAGGCATGTGCGGCTCCCACATTGGATCAAGGGCGTTAGTTGGGAAAGCATTCCGGCAAGGATTCTATTGGCCCATAGCCCTCGAAGATGTGGTTGAGCTTGTCACAAATGTGAAGCCTGCTAGTTCCATTCCAAGAATATCCACCTGCCTGCACAAGCTCTTCAGACAATCCCTTTGTCATGGCCATTTTTGGTCTGGGGGCTCAATATCCTCGGCCCTTTCCCCTGAGCTGTCGGGGGCTTTGAATTCTTGTTCGTTGCTATTGAAAAGTTTACAAAGTGGCCGGAAGTAGCTGACATGAGAAAGGTGACTACTCAGTCAGCTATCAAGTTCTTGAAAGACTTGGTGTGCCGTTTTGGAGTTCCGGCAAGGATCATTACTGATAACTGCACCCAGTTCACGAGCCGCGCCTTCATGCAATATGTTCATACCCTCTGAAGCAAGATCCCATTTGCCTCTGTCGCACATCCCAGGAGCAATGGGCAAGCTGAGAGGGCGAACGCTGAAGTGTTGCGAGGACTCAAGACAAGAACCTTTGATACACTGCAGAAGCACGGCAGGCGGTGGATCGATGAGCTGCCGGTAGTTCTCTGGTACCTCAGAACTACACCAAATGGAGCTACCGGGCAGACTCCCTTCTCCCTAGTCTATGGGGCAGAAGCAGTTATCCCCACGGAACTCATTTACGGGTCGCCTCGAGTGCTTGCCTACGATGAAGTAGCACAAGATCAGCACCGGCGTGACGACGCTGTGCTACTCGAGGAGAACCGTCTCCATGGTGCTACGCATGCTGCATGCTATCAGCAAGCCCTGCGTCCCTATCACAGCCACAGGGTTCATGCCCGGTGTTTTGACGAAGGCGACCTTGTCCTTAGGCACGTTCAGTCCACCAAGGGTACAAACAAGTTGACGCCAAAGTGGGAAGGCCCTTACCGGGTAGTTCGAGTCACCAGACCTGGCGCAGTCCGTCTCGAGACCGGAGATGGCATTCAATTGCAAAACTCATGGAATATTGGGCATCTCCGCAAGTTCCACCCGTAAGGCGTGGCTGTCGGGCCCTGCCCGGCAGCCACCCTTTTGTACAGGCCTTGCCTCAGTTGCATGTAACCCCTTGTACAAAGCCAGGCAATGACCCTGAGCAACAGAGAAATAAACGAAGCACTGGGGGGGCCCCGACCAAGTTGCATGCATGCATGAGCATTTCATAAGCATTTACATATGCATATAGATAGGGTCGGATGTTGCATCATTTCCATCTGTGTGAGGCTGCAGGTTCTTGCCGTGAGCTTGGCCTCTACCGGGAGTTGGGAAGATGAACCAGCACTGCGATCTCCAGCAAGCCAAACAGATAAGTTCTACCTCCTATCCACAAATGTTCTGTAAGCTGGAGCTTGTGCATAAGAAAACCTCACCGCTCTTTAAAACTTAGGTGCTCCCATCCCTGGACTCGAACGTTGCTTCGGCCAGGGTGGTTGCAGTGGCCTTTGGTAAAAATAAATTGGCGGGGGGCTGGTCCCTTTATTTTTTGCCCGGTAGGCTTAGTCCTCCGACAACAAGATAAAAGGGTACCGGCAGGATAGCCTGCCAGGGAAAACTCATTTATTTAAAGTAAAGAGGCATCCCACCTCTGCATGGAAATATACATGCATGAGTTCCCGGCAAGGTCCATTTTTTTCATTAATATGCTAATAATACAAGTACAAATCTTACAGAACACGAACATGGACTCGAGGGATTACATTATTTGAACTAAAATTTGGCAAGTGCCGACAGGTTCAAGATTGAAAAAAGATAAGTGCCCCGTAATGCCTTTGCCCTTGTCCATCTCCTTCAAGAAGAGGTCGAGGAGGCCGGAGGCAGACCCGGCTGGGATTCGGCACCTCCCCAGGATCAGGATGGCGCCGCTCCTCAGCAAGGAGGAAGAAACTGGAGGGCAGGCGTGGATGGTGACACTGCTGGAGGACCAGATGGAAGGCACGAAGTCACCGGCAAACAGGACTCATCGGAACGGTCGCCCTTGTTCTTGACGCGTCGTGGGTTGCCGTCACCGTCTGCGTCGCTGCCACACGAAGACCTCAGCACGACAGCCGCGCCGGATGCCATGCTCTTCGGTTTATCCCACAGAGAGCATGGTCGTCCCCAATGGCCCTGACATCAGAAACCACCGCACATTCTGAAGACGTGTATGGAAGCAAAAGTCCCTCCTGCATGACAAGGAGATGACGCCCAGGGAGAGTCAGGCTCGCCTTCGCCGATGGCAAGCCCTTTCCATGACTCCACCCCAATGTCACAAAGGAAGAGGGAATAGGGAGCGACTGACTACCACGCCCCGTGTTTACTGCAGGCCCCGGCATGGTGTCGTTCGCCTCCCCTCTCACTAGAATCAAGGGCACGGGTGACCCGGCGATGAGCACACCGAAGTCGCCACCTCCGGTGTTATCATCGCGCCGCCCGAGTGCCCCCCTCAGATCCGAGCAAAGCTCTAAGCTAGAGCCCAGGGCCTGGCCCCAAGCTCTTCTCTTCGACATAACAAACAGGAGGCGGAAAACAGAGGAGAGGAGATGCAAGGATGAATGACTCCTCCCTCCCTTCGCCCCTCTTTTTATAGGCGGGCCAGGGAGGGGAGCCGCTCCTTCAACAAGTGGCCACCGTCCTCCTCCGCCAATTCAAGAAGACCGGGCCCCCACCTTGATGCTCTCCCGCGCCACGCGCCTCCGCTACCTACCCCACGCGATGGATGCAGCATACGTGGCTAAGGATAAGGGCATGGTGGGAAGAGTGAATTGGCAGTTTCTACCCCGTGCGTTAAAGTCATTCACGGGCCATTACAAGGGTGGCCCCACCACGACTGGCTTTACACAACGCGCGGGGAAACCGGAAACTGGCCCAGGCTCAAGATTACTGAGGAAGCAAAGAAGACCTCAAGAGGCCAGCCTCTTCCACACCCCTGCCTATGCACTTATTTAGGGCCTCCCCCGATGACGCTCGACAGCGCAATCGGGGTAGGCCCGGGGGCTTCTGTCGGTGCAACAAACCCTGGTTCTGTTGCCCAGACTGTGCACAGGCACGGGAGCAAGATTAGAGAACCAAGACCAAGCCAGAGAAGTAAGAAACCACCAAGAGTAAAGCCTCCCTTGCCGGGCAGGTGAGCCTGGCATGGACGGGGTCACCCCCGGAAGAAAACCCCCAAGACGCCCCGGCAGAGCCTGCTGGGACTCACGAAGGTGGAACCACCTCACCATGACGCACGTCGTCGATCAGTGCGGTATCAAGCCGCAAAGTGACTAAGTGGCAGCCATTTGCCACATGACAGCCTCTTTCTATAGAAGATACCTACAGACAACACCCGTCCTATGACGTGTCGAGCAGGCAGGCGTGAAGCTGGCAAGATAGCCCGGCAAGGCTTGCCGGGCAAGTAACGATGTGATGTTGAGCGGCGCATTTAATGCGCTCTGTCAGCCTGCAGAGTTAGGTATGATAGCACTGTTTGCTATCTTATCAGTGCATAATGACTGATTTGCCACTGTGGTGACCCCTTAACCTATAAAAGGAGGCCCATGGCAACCTTAGAAAGGGTTGGACGCTGGATTAGTGAATCCACCCCCTCATATTTCGTACGCTCGTAGCCATTTCGCCTCGAGGCAACCCTGCCGGGAAACGCGCTACGACCACCACCATTTTTCCACCATCAATCCACCAAAGCAGGAGTAGGGTTTTACGCCTTGCGGCAGCCCAAACCTGGGTAAAATTGCTCGTGTGATCTCTTCCGTGCTGCCTCATGCTCTTCTGCTCTTTGTGCAATGTGACATCCCCCCTGCCGAACCAGCAAGGGACCTTTGGTCCCATAGGTGGCCGTGGTTTCCCACGACAAGTTCATATTGAAATCTCTAAAAATACTTGTACTTAGGAATGTAGGTAGTTGTATTTTACATCATTTGTGCAATCTCAGTTTAGCTTCTAACATTTACTGGTTGCTTGTACGTACATATATGAGCGGTACTGATCCACGCTTTGATCCCTTTTGCGTATGGGTCAATGAGATATTCATGAACAAGCATCAAGTGAGGAAACTAAGAAAGATTGTTAGGCGAAAGAAACGGGTGATGGGAATTAAGCTCTTTATTTACACTTTGTCCAAGACAACAGTGAACTTTAGGATGGTAAGTAATGTGTTGCCTTTTCCCCCTACCCACAACAAGTTACTCTATTAGACCTCAGTATCTGATATTTTCTCTTTTCAGTGGTTTCTGAAGCTATTTACTGATGATTACCTTGCAAACTACATGACTGGAGTGGAGGCAACTAAGGTTAAAGTATATAATTCATGCTACCATGATAATGCCCTAGAAGTCTTCCTCAAGGCGGTGAAGGATGGGCCGGCGATCGTCACAAGGGGTTGGACAAAAGTTGTTCGTGCCTATGGCATGCAGGAAGGCACATTATGGGCATTCCGCTTCTTCAACACCATCGGCAGTCAAAATGATTTACACTTGTCTCTTCACCTTTACCGCCTATAAATATTGTGGTTCATCATAGTTAATTGCTGTCTAATCCTGTAAACATATTGTACTGACAATTTTATTTATGGATTCGTTGTTGAACCATTGTGCTGAGAATTTGAATTGCACATTTCATATTTCAAAATTTCCAATTCGAATAATAAATTACAAGAAAAAATAAAAATATACAGGAGCGAATAAAATAATGTGCACACGGTTAGAAAGAAAACAGCGTGTGCGATGAAAAAAAGAGAACAGACGGTTCTTTGATGTGAAACGTTTGCGATGCCCGATAGACGCACACACGGTTTCGTCTCATATGCGTGTGCGATTCATGGTAATACAACAAACGTTTCAAACCAGTGTGCGTGTGTGATAGGAATACCAATCGCACACAGTTATGAAAATGGACACGTTGGCGTTAGTAGAGGCACCGCACACATTTTACATTCTTGAACCGTGTGTGATAACGTACCTATCACAAACATATCGGCAGATTAAATGTTGATGTCCACCTTTTTCACACGACTATAGCGGCGTAATCATTTGGGATGTCTCTCTGATCAGAAACGTAACGTCGAGATGTAACGTGTGGGACTGGGGCCCCTTCTCATACGTTTATTCTATGGCGATCGTCAGTAGCCGCTCGCCCATCCCCGACGGTTTCTGGGTCGTGTGGGAAGGACCCCCCTATTGCCCACACTCACTTGGCGACGGTTCCAAATGCCATCACAGAAATGGGTTAACAACCGTTTATATAGCACCTTACGGTACCAGTGTAAGATTAATGTTCGGCTGCCCAAGACTGTCAACGAACTCTACACGTTGGCGGACAAGTGCGCTCGTGCTAAAGAAGGGGGAAGACTTCCAGGGGAGGAGATTGGTGTCAAAGTCGATTCAGAAGACGATGACAACGCTGCCACCCCTGGAAGAGGAACAGAAAGCGCAACAAGAAACATAAGTAGAAAGTAGTGATGGCTGTTGAGAGCTCTGGTGATCTCAGCGCCGGCAAGAAAGCAAAGACTGAGATGCCCGGCAAGGATGCTGCTACTTCCGTCAACTGTCGGGCGGTAGCGGCCGCTGAGAAAACCAGCAAATCTGACGGACCATACTGCAAGATCCATAGGACCAAGGGTCACGATCTCTGAGATTGCAAGAAAATTGAACAGTCGGTTGAGAAGCAGAAGGCTGAGTATGAAAGGTCTGATAAGGAGAGAGGCCAGAATGGTGCTGGCGGGAAAGGCCGTGGTGGCCGTAATGGTCATCGCTTCGAAGTCGATCAGCAGAAGCAAAATCCCGCCAGAGGCCGCAAGAAGGAGGAAATTGGAGATGACAGGGAAGAAGAGGACGATGAGAGGGCTACTGAGGCGATGTGCATTGACGGGCGTGCATCCCTGCACTCCTCTCACCGCCAACTCAAGTAGTGGGCGCGTGAAGTTAATGCGCCAGAACCAGTAGCGAGCGCTCGAGAATCACTTAAGTGGTCCTGCACACCCATCATCTTTGACATTGAGGATCATCGAGATCACACCACAGCGGTTGGATGCTTGCCGCTGCTGGTTTCACCAACAATCCGCAACCTCAAGGTCACCAAGATGTTGGTTGATGGCGGGGCAAGGTTGAATTTAGTTTCCCCCGACGTGCTTAAGAAGCTCCAAAATTCCTGATGAGGATCTAAAGAAGTCTGGTACTTTCTAGGGAATCAACCAAGGGAGGAGCCAGCAGAAGGGAAATATTACTTTACCGGTGACGTTTGGCGGGGAAATAAACTTCCGGGCTAAAAAGATTGTGTTCAATGTCATTGAGCTTCCCCTTCCATTCAACGGGATCCTTCGCCGTCCAGCTCTGGCCAAGTTCATGGCAGCGTCCCATTACGCATATAATATCTTGAAGATGCCGGGCCCTATGGGAGTCATCTCCATTCCATCAGATAAGAGGGATGCAGTCATCTGCGTTGATAAGATGTATAGAGACACGGTAGCAGCAGAGGCCATCAAGGCCTTCGCTCCCGCCAAGGAGGAAAAGAAAGCTAAGCGAACTGGCAAGGACATCGACAAGGACCCCGGGAACTGCTCCTCTTCATAGTGCGCCACGCCCGGCAGCGACTTGCCCGAAAGTTCAGCTAGCAAAATATCCATGGCTACTCCTCCTGCAACGAAGAAAGTTCTTGCGCGGCAGGATGGCACTAATGGTACTTTCACATTAGTGCCACCCTTTACGAAAAATACGAAAGTGTGCTCGTTGCCTTCCTACGGGGCGAATGTCGATGTGTTTGCATGGAAACCATCTGACATCCCCGGTGTTCCCAGGGAGGTAATCGAGCACCACCTTGCTGTCTATCCTCATGCCCGTCCCTCAAGCAGAAAGTCAGAAAGCAATCCTTGGAGCGGCAACAGTTCATTGCTGAGGAGATCAGGAAACTTGAAACAGCAGGTTTAGTCAAAGGAGTACTGCACCCAACTTGGTTAGCAAATCCAGTGGTGGTACGCAATTGACTTCACCGACTTAAAAAAAGCTTGTCCAAATAATCCCTTCCCCTTGCCGCGCATTGATCAAATCATTGACTCCACCTCAGGATGTGATTTGCTCTCCTTCCTTGATGCATACTCTGGTTACCATCAGATCTTCATGGCCAAGGAAGACGAAGAGAAGACCTCATTTATTACCCCATGTGGCACGTATTGCTTTGTACGTATGCCTTTCGGGCTAAAAAGCGCTGGTTCCACATTTGCAAGGGCCATGCAGATTGGTTTCGAACCTTAGCTGCACAGAAACATCGAAGCTTAGATGGATGATAAAGTGGTCAAGACCAGAGATAAGTCTACACTCATTCAGGATTTGGAAGAAACCTTTGCAAACCTGCGGAAGATCAACTTGAAGCTTAACCCAGAGAAATGTGTGTTTGGCGTTCCGTCCGGCAAGCTCCTTGGGTTATTTGTGTCTCAGCGAGGGATTGAAGACAACCCCGACAAGATCAAGGCAATAGAACAGATCCAACCCCAACGACTGTCAAACATGTGAGGCGTCTGGCTAGCTGTGTTGCCGTGCTAAGTAGGTTCATTTCAAAATCCGCTGAGTGTGCCCTGCATTTCTTCAAAATCTTGAAGAAGGCTGGTCCAATGAAATGGACCCAGAGGCGGAGGCTACACTGCGGGATTTGAAACCCTACCTTTCCTCCACACCAACCTTGGTCGCACCTAAACCACAAGAGCCACTCCTGTTGTATCTGGCAGCAATGAATCAAGTGGTTATTGCTTCCTTGGTGGCACAGAGAGAAGTGGACAGCGAAGGAACTACTGCGGCAGAGCCACCCAGTAATGAACCAACCCTATCCCCGTCAAGGCCTGATGGTGATGGCGATGAAGGGCCACAAGCAGATACTGATGACCAGAGAGTGTTAGCAAGGAAGAAGATGGTGCAGCGACCAGTATACTTTTTCATCTCCCTCTTGCAGGGGGCTGGGTTAAGGTATTTTGGGGTGCAAAAATTAATCTTCGGCCTTCTTATGGCCTTGAGGAAGCTGCGCCATTACTTTCAAGCTCATGAAATCACAGATGTGACCCGCCTTCCGCTGCAGCGTATCTTGAGGAACCCCGAGGCCACCAGCAAGATAGTAGAATGGGCACTGGAACTGTCAAGTTTTGCTTTGAAGTTTGAAAGCATGGCAACTAGTCAAAGTAGAGCACTGGCAGAATTCATAGCAGAATGGACACCAACGCCCGACGAAGAGGTTGTGGAAATAGTCCTCCCCGGCAAGGAGGCCCCCAAGGAATGGGTCATCTACTTTGACGATGCTTTCTCGCTCCAAGGTGTTGGGGCCGGAGTGTTACTCGTTGCTCCCACCGGAGAACACCTCAAGTACATTATCCAGATGCACTTTCCCAGGGAAGATGCCACCAACAACACAGCAGAGTATGAAGGACTCCTTGCCAGGCTCAGAATTACAGTGGAGTTGGGGATAAAGAAGCTGATCATCCGTGGCGATTCTCAGCTCGTTGTGAAGCAAGTAAATAAAGATTATCAGAGCCCACTGATGTAGGCATATGTGGAAGAAGTAAGAAAGTTGGAGGAACACTTTGACGGGCTGCAGGCAGAGCACATACCCCGTACAAAAAACTATATCGCCGACCACCTGTCAAAGTGTGCTGCTCAGAAGCTTCCTGTGGAACGAGAAACTTTTGTACTCCACCTGACTCGACCATCAGTTTCTTCATCAGCGTTGGCAAGGAAAAGGAGAAAACTCAACACCGGCAAACATTTCCCGGCAGAGCTCCCTGAAGCCGCCGGTGAGAAGGTTGCCGGGGGAGACCCTATGCTAGTTGGCGAGTCGCGTTCTCGGGCAGAACCTCGAGTTCTCGCTGTCGAGGTTAGCACTCCCACAGCAGAGGAGATGCCTTTAGCCCTTGTCGTCGAGCCTCAGGCTCCGGTGTGGGTGCAACATATAGTCCAATTCTTGCAAATAGGAGAACTTCCTGATAATCCAAAGGAATCTAAGAAAGTGGCCCTCCAATCGAGTATGTACCAGTTTGTAGATGACACTCTGTACAGAAATAGGCCAAATGGTGTGAAGTTGAAGTGTATCAGTCAACAAGATGGACTAATGTTGTTGGTAGAGATACATGGAGGTGTGTGTGGCTCGCATTTGGGATCAATAGAACTTGTCAGGAAAGCTTTCCGGCAAAGATTCTATTGGCCCACCACCCTCCGGGATGCAACTGAGATCGTCACCAAGTGTGAAGCATGCTAGTTCCATTCCAAGAATATTAATCAGCCAGCTCAAGCCCTTCAAATGATCCCTTTATCCTGACCATTCGCGGTCTGGGGGCTCAACATCTTGGGCCCCTTTCCCCGCGCCACCAGAGGTCTTGAATTCTTGTACGTGGCAATCGACAAGTTTACAAAGTGGCCCGAGGTGGAGCCAGTGAGGAAGGTGACTACGCAGTCAACTATCAAGTTCTTTAAAGGATTGGTGTGCCATTTTGGAATAGTCAACAGAGTGATTACCAACAACGGCACCCAATTCACAAGTCGCGCCTTCACCCAATACATCCAGAGCCTTGGAAGCAAGGCCTCCTTCGCTTCTGTTGCCCACTGCAAGAGCAACGGACAAGCCGACAGGATGAATGCTGAAGTGCTGTGAGGTCTCAAGACAAGAACTTTCGGTAAGCTGTGAAAATGCGGAAGCGCTGGGTTGATGAGTTGCCGGTGGTTCTTTGGTCAATCAGGACGACACCAAATCGAGCTAGTGGCCAGACCCCCTTCTCCCTGGTATATGGTGCAGAAGCGGTGCTCCCCACAGAACTCATATACGGGTCACCTCGAGTACTTGCCTATGATGAAGTAGCGCAAGAGCAGCTACAGCATGACGATGCCACGTTCCTCGAGGAAGATCATCTCCGGGCAGCTGTACGTGCTGCATGATACCAGGAAGCCCTGCGCCGCTATCTGATGACCCACAAGTATAGGGGATCACTCGTAGTCCTTTCGATAAGTAAGAGTGTCGAACCCAAAGAGGAGCAGAAGGAAATGACAAGTGGTTTTCAGCAAGGTATTCTCTGCAAGCACTGAAATTATAAGTAACAAGTAGTTTGATAGCAAGATAATTTGTAACAAGCAAGTAACGGTAATGGTAAAAAAAAGTGCAGCAAGGTAGCTCAATCCTTCTGTGGCAAAGGATAGGCCAAAACGTTCTCTTATGATAAGCAAAACGTTCTTGAGGGTACACGAGAATTTCATCTAGTCACTTAAATCATGTTGGTTTGATTTGTGTTCGCTACTTTGATAATTTGATATGTGAGTGGACCGGTGCTTAGGTGCTATTCTTACTTGAACAAACCTCCTACTTATGATTAACCTCCTTGCATGCAGCCGCAACTATAAGAAAAGTATTAAGATAAAATCTTACCATAGCGTTAAACTTTTGGATCCAAATCAGTCCCTTACGAAGTAGCGCATAAACTAGGGTTTAAGCTTCTGTCACTCTCGCAACCCATCATCTAATAGCTACTCCACAGTGCATTCCCTTAGGCCCTAATAAGGTGAAGTGCCATGTAGTCGACGTTCACATGACACCACTAAGGGAATCGCAACATACATATCATCGAAATATCGAACACATATCAAGTTCACATGATTACTTGCAACAAGATTTCTCCCGTGACCTCAAGAATAAAATTAACTACTCACAAATGATAATCATGCTCAAGATTAGAGGGGTATTAAATAGCATAATGGATCTGAACATATAATCTTCCACCAAATAAACCATATAGTAATCAACTACAAGATGTAATCAACTACAAGATTGAACACAAGACATGAACTAGGGTTTGAGAGGAGATGGTGCTGTTGAAGATGTTGATGGATATTGCCCTCCCCAAGATGGGAGAGTTGTTGTTGATGATGATGATTTCCCCCTCCGGGAGGGAAGTTCCCCCTGAGGAATCGCTCCGCCGGAGGGCAAAAGTGCTCCTGCCCAAGTCCCGCCTCGAGATGGCGGCGATTCGTCCCGAAATTCTTCCCCCTGGCTTTTTGTTAGTTCAAAATGACTTATATACCAGAAGAGGGCACCGGAGGTGGGCCAAGGAGAGCACAACCCACCAGGGCACCCCTAGGCTCCCTGGCACGCCGAGGTGGGTTGTGCCCACCTGGTGGGCCCCCTCTGGTAGTTATTTGCTGCAATAATTCTTATATATTCCATAACAAATCTCAGTGAAGTTTCAGCTCATTTGCAGATGTGAAGAATAGGTGGCCTGACGTAGCTTTTTCAGGTCCAGAATTCCGGCTACCGGTATTCTCCCTCTTTGTGTAAACCTTGCATATTATGAGAGAAAAGGCATTAGAATTACTCCAAAAAGCATTATTATGCATAAAAACATTATAAATAATAGTAGGTAAACATGATGCAAAATGGATGTATCACTATCATAGCCACAGGGTCCATGCCTGGAGCCTTGAGGAACGTGACCTTGTGCTTAGGCGTGTTCTGTCCGCCAAGGGTTCAAACAAGTTGACACCAAAGTGGGAAGGCCCTTACCGGGTAGTACGTGTCACCAGACCTGGCGCAGTCCGTGTGGAGACCGAAGATGGCATCCCAATTCAAAACTCATGGAATATTGAGCATCTTTGTAAGTTCTACCCATAAGGAACGGTTGCCAGGCCCTGCCCCGGCAACCTGTTTTGTACAAGCATAGTCCCTGGGACTTGTAACCCTTTGTACAAAGCCAGGCGCAGACCCTGTGCATAGTTGAATAAAACGAAGCACTTTCATAAAACTTGCATGCATGCTTTCTTGTTTGTTTGCATAAGGTTCTATTGTGATTACAATAGTCCTATGATAAGATAACTAACTCATTGTGAAGGTCCAAGTGCTACCATCTCCTCTCTTTTCTTTTGATGGCAACATAAAGGTTTCATCATGGATCATTTTCCTGGAAGAAGGATGAAGGCGAACCCAAGCACTGATCCCCGACAACCCCTCCTTATCGGAAAACGATAAGAAGGACAACAAACAAAGATAAGACCATCCCATCATTCCATGTTATGTTAACGTATGATAAACTTGCACGTAGGGAAGCCTTGTTGCCTTCGCCATCTGTGCTCCCATCTTTTTATTCTAGTGTCCACTCGACAAGGCTGGTTGTAGAAACATTTGGAGAGGTTAACAAGAGGCTAGCCTTCATCTACGCTCCTAACCCGTTTTGAGCTCATTAGAAAAGATAAGTGCCCCGTAATGCCTTTCTTGTCCCTCTCCTCTTAGGAGTTGCATTGAGAAGGAAAGAGGGCAAAAGGAGCACCTGGGCAGAAGCACAGACTGACCCCGTCAGGACCAGCGAGACGCAGCCCGACAAGAACAGGAAGGCGCCACCCCGGCAAGGAAGAAGAGGCCGGGGACGGGGAGAGCGGCTAGGCGATGCCCCGGTCACCCCCGCCAGGACAAGAGGGACGCAGCTCGACAGGGACACTGGCAGGGAAGACAAAGCCGGAGTCCACGAGGAAGACTGCCAGGGTCCAGCTGCAGGAAGCGGTGATGACCAGGCCAAGAACCCCTGGCAAATCACTCTGCCAGGGTCCAGCTGCAGATGATGGTGTTGCCGGCGCCTAGCTGACAGTGACGGTGCGTCCGGCGTTCAGCCGGAGTCTGAGTCATCGTCTTCATGCTTGAGGACCGGGGGCTCCTCGTCGCCATCTTCACCGTCAGTGTCCTCCTCGTCGCTGTCGCTTGAGGAGGAACTTTCGCCATCGCTCGAGCTTTCCTCGCAGCTCCCTAAGCGAGCACCTCAACGCCCAAAGACCTTGATGGAGAGCAAATCATCCTCCACCAGCTTGAAGCAGAGAACGTGCCCTTCTGCAAGGCCGTGGGCACGAGCAAAATTCTTCTAGCCGCGCCGGAGAAGCATGACATGTGGTGCAGGATACTCAACGTCCACCCACATGCATGGTGCTGTTGCAGCAGCCACTCATGTGGAGCCTCAACCCGAGCGGCTGATCAACCACCATTACCCTAGCGAAGGGACGAGGAAGCCGCAGGCGGCTACGCAGGGGCTCACGCAGCCTGACGATGAACTCCAGTGCCGTGTCCCCCACATGACCCTCCATCGGAGTCGGAGCGGCCAGGGAGGCGTAGCCGGTGCACCACTGCGTCCACCTCGGCCCCGAGTGCCCCATCGACCCCGACTACGTCCTACGGCTTCACCTCAAGCACTGGATCCTGCCCCTGCAGCCGCAATGGGGGTAGCAGTACGGTGCCGAGAAGAAGCCCTCGTCACCACCATCGAAGCCCGACCTCGGCCCCTTCCCCTTGTCATGGTGGAAGCAAAACCATAAGAAAGAAGGAGGAGGTGTGGATGAGCATCACCGTCCCCATCGCACTCCCTTTTATAGCGGGGCGAGGCAGGAGGCTGGCTCTCCTACACTCTAGGGTGAGCGCCCCACTCCTCCAATCCGGCTTCTCTGCACCCCTGATAGCGTCCAGATTCATCGGCCACCCCGTTACGCCAATCCAGGGCATTGCGTTTTCGGCCAAGTCATAGGTTCCCGCACCCTGTGCGTCCACCACCAACTCCTCCCAATGCATGCGGCGTGCATGGTGAAAACGGCAGGTTTGGTGGGTGAAGTAAAATGGCAGTTACCCCCGATTCATGCGCGGGCACCCTAGTTAACTCCCGTGAACGTGGGGGCCCCTTGGCCTGCTCCATGAACGAACCCACATCGTTTGGATGCTGGGGGTCTCATGGAGATTCGAAGGTTAACTCAATTCCAGGTTAATGAAGAAGCAAAGAAGATCTCAAAGACGCAGGAACCCGCCGCGGCAAGGTGGGCATACGCGCCTGTGTGTTGTTTGGGCCTGCCCCAACGATTCCCGGCAACACGTATAGACTAAGCCTGGGGGCTATTGTCGGTGCAGCAAACATTTATGTTTGCAGCCCGGACTCATGCACAGGCGTGATGTCGGTCATACATCAAGTACCTATGCAGAACACAAGATAAGCCAGAGAAATCGCTCTTCGTGAGATCAAGGAGAGCATTAAGAAGATCAAGTTAACAAGAGATCACCTCAGGAAGGCCTTCCTTGTCGGGCAGGGGAGCCCGGCCAGGTCGAGACTACACCAGAGGGACAAGGCTAAATCACCCCGGCAAGGCTTCTGGGGCCATCGAGGCAAGAACCCGGCAGGTTCCGTGTCGGCAAGCACTCACCAAGACGCTACCGCTCCACCTCATCATACCCAAGTCAATGATCAATGTGGTGTCGAGCTCTCAAGTGGCAAGGTGGATCTTGTCAGGCATGTGGCAACATGCTGGAGAAGAGAATAGCTTTATTGACACCCGTCCAGATGGCGTGTCACGCTAATAAGGAGAAGATGGATAAGCTGCGCGGCAGGCTTGCCGGGCTTCAACCTCAGCATGACACCTAGCAGGTGCATTTAATGCACTTTGTCCTCACTACCAGAGTTAGGTATGATAGCACTGTTAGCTATCTAATCATACCTAAATGACTGTTTTCCCACTATGGTCGCCCCTTAAGCTATAAAAGGAGGCCCGAGGCAACCTAGCAAGGGGCTCAAATTTTAGATCCCACAACACTTGTACGCGCGCATTGCTCTCCCCGAGGCACTCTTGCTAGGCTTGATCTCGTCGTGTCTTCATGTTCCTCTGAATCAATCCACCATAGCAGGAATAGGGTTTTACGCTGCAAAGCGGCCCGAACCTGGGTAAAAGAGAGATGTCCATCGCTGCGCTTCCCTACCGTTTCTGCTCTTTGTGCAATGTGACCGTCCCCTTGCTGAACCACAAAGGGGAACCCATGCCCCATAGGTGATTGTGCTTCCACTCCGACAAAGAGATGAGAGTTTATGATGGGTACTTGGTAGGCTTGATGTAGACCCTCCCCGGCAATGGCGCCAGAAATTCTTCCTACTACTTTTTCAGCTTGCGTTGGTTTTTCCCGTGAAGAGGAAAGGGTGATGCAGCAAAGTAGATATAAGTATTTCCCTTAGTTAAGAACCAAGGTATTAATCCAATAGGAGGAACACACAAGTCTCTAATGATAGCACCTACACAAACAAATAAATACTTGCACCCAACACGATAAAGGGATTGTCAATCCCTTCACGGTTACTTGCAAGCATGAGATCTGATAGAGATAGGTATAAAAGATAAATAAAAGTGCAAAATAAATTAAATATAAATAAATTTTCAGCAAGGTATTTTTGGTTTTTAGTTTTATAGATCTGAAAATAATATGATAAGAATAGACCCGGGGGCCATAGTTTTCACTAAAGGCTTCTCTCTTGAAAGAACGCATACAGTGGGTGAACAAATTACTGTTGAGAAATTGTTAGAAAAGTGAATAATTATGATGACATCTAAGGCAATGATTAGAGGCATCACGTCTATGACAACTAGACCGACTCCTGCCTGCATCTACTACTACTACTACTACACACGTCGACCGCTATCCAGCATGCATCTAGTGTATTAAGTTAACAAGAACGGAGTAACGCCTGAAGCAAGATTACATGATGTAGAGGGATAGATCCAATCAATATGAATAAACCCCACCTTTTTATCCTTAATGGCAACAATACAAATGCGTGCCTCACTACCCCTTCTGTCACTTTGTGAGGACACCGCAAGATTGAACCTATTACAAAGCACCTCTCCCATTGCAAGAAAAATCAATCTAGTTGGCCAAACCAAATCAATAGATCAGAGATAAATACAAAGCTATCTTAATCATGCATAAAAGAGTTCAGAGAAGACTCAAATAATATCGATAGATAATCTGATCATAAACCCACAATTCATCGGATCTCAACAAACGCACCTCAAAAGAAGATTACATCGAATAGATCTCCAAGAACATCGAGTAGAACATTGTATTGAAGATCAAAGAGAGAGAAGAAGCCATATAACTACTAGCCATGGACCCGTAGGTCTGTGTTAAACTACTCAAACATCATTGGAAGGGCAACAAGGTTGATGTAGAGGCCCTCTGTGATTAAATCCCCCTCCGGCAGAGTACCAGAACAGGTCTCCAGATGGGATCTCACAAGGACAGACACTTGCGGCAGCGGAAAAGTATTTTTGGTGTGCCCTCTGGTATACGGGGAATATTTGGGTATTTATAGTGCAAATATTAGGGTTGGAGGAGCATCAGGGGGCCCACAAGCCTGGGGGCGCCCCTACTAGGGCGCGCCTCCCGAGCTTGTCGCCAACTGGTGGCTCCTCTGACACCCTCCAAAAGGTTCCTGGGTGTCTTCTGGTTCAAGAAAATCCTCAAAAAGTTTCGTTCCATTTAGACTCTATTTGGTATTGATTTTTTGTAAAAGACAAAAACAAGGAAAAAACAACAACTGACACTTGGCACTAGGTTAGTATGTTAGTCCAAAAAATGATATAAAATAGCATAATAATGCATATAACACATCCAAGATGGATAATATAATAGCATGGAGCAATAAAAAATTGTTGATACGTTGGAGACGTATCAGGTAGCAAGGCAACGGCCCGAGCACGTGCATATGAGGGGATCGCAGTGCCCGATCAGGCGCCGACATAATAAATGGCATGACAGGGGAACTAAACCCGCCCCGGCGGCCCCTGTGGTCCTATCTGGCGTTATGTTAATGATCGTTCCCCCTGCCAAGGACGAAGAGGAAGAAAAACAGGGCCTCCGCTAGGGGCATCCCCCCGATGAGAACAGCGGGCCGCCCGGGGCACCCTGGCCGATGGCCTGCACCAGAGAAATGGAAGTGAGGCTAAAACTAGGAGGAGGAGAAGGAGGGCCAAAGACAATGCCGGTGATCGTCCGGACACGGGGGTGGAGGTGCAGCTGAGAAGAGAAGAGGCAAGCAACAATGGATTGATACGTCTCCAACATATCTATAATTTTTTATTGTTTCATGCTATTATATTATCAATCTTGGATACTTTATATGATTTATTATGCAGTTTTATATCATTTTTGGGAACTAACCTATTAACTCGGTGCCTAGTGCGAGTTGTTATGTTCTGCTTGTTACTGGTTTTCTAGAAAATCAGTAACAAACGGAGTCCAAACGCTACGAAACTTTTTGACGATTTTTTACTACACAAAAGAGACCCTAGAAGCTTTGGGAGGAGACCAGATGACAAAAGAGGAGATAGCAAGGCAACAACGCGCGCCCTGGGGGTAGGCGCGCCATGTTACCTTGTGGGCCCCATGTGGCTCCGTCTGATCTAATTCCACTTATATAAAATCTCAATTTTGGGAAACCCCCAGGAAGCCACCCGAAACAATTTTTCTACCGCCACAAGCTTCTTTTCTTCCACGATCCCATCTAGAGGCCTTTTTGGTACTCTGCCAGAGGGGGAATCGATCATGAAGGGCCTCTACATCAACCTTGCTGACCTTTCGATGATCCATGAGTAGTTCACCACAGACCTATGGGTCCATAGCTAGTAGCTAGATGGCTTCTTCTTTCTCTTTGATCTTCAATACAATGTTCTCCTCGATCTTCTTGGAGTCATCTTTTGGTGTGTGTCTATTGGGATTTGATGAATTGTGGGTTTATGATCAGATAATTCATTGAAAGTAATTGATTCCTTTCTGAACTTTATTATGCATGATTACGCTAGCTTTGTATTTCTATCTGATCTATCCGTTTGGTTTGGCCAACTAGATTGATGTATCTTCAGCGGGAGCAGTGCTTTGTAATGGGTTCAATCTTGCGGTATCCTCACCTCGTGATAGAAGGGGTAGCGAGGCACATATTTGTATTGTTGCCATTAAGGATAAAACAATGGGGTTTATTCATATTTCTTGAGTTTACTTTGTCTACATCGGGTCATCTTGCTTAAAGCGTTACTCTATTTGACATGAACTTAATACCATAGATGCATGCTAGCTAGATAGCGGTCGATTGGTGGAGTAATAGTAGTAGATGTAGGTATGAGTCGGTCTACTTATCATGGGCATGATGCCTATATATGTTACCATTGCCATGAATAACATCATAACTATGCACTTTTCTATCAATTGCCCAACAGTAATTTGTTTACCCACCGTATGCTATTGTTTTGAGAGAGAAGCGTCTAGTGAAAACTATGGCCCCCAAGTTTATCACAATCATATTACTAAAACTAAAAATACCTTGATGCAATGTTATACTTCTTATTTTACTTTACTTTTTATTTATCTACCACTATCCGACTTCTTCCTTACAAGTAACAAGTTCAAGGGGATTGACAACCCTCTTTCCCGTGTTGGCTGCAAATATTTGCTTTTGTGTGTGTAGGTGCTGACGACGAGAATTTGTGTGGTTCTCCTATTGGTTCGATAACCTTGGTTCTCACTGAGGGAAATACTTCTCCGCTACTATATTGCTTCACCCTTCCTCTTCGGGGGAAATCCCAACGTAGCTCACAAGTAGCAGAAAGAATTTCTGGCACTGTTGTCGGGGAAACATCATCAAATTATTATCAGGTTCCTACATACAACTTATCAATTACTTTTTCTACTTTTTATTTGCCTCTCTTTTTCATCTCCTTCCACTTCTCTAGAAAAAATCAAAAATACCGAAAATATTTTGTGTGCTATCTTTGCTTGTGTTGCCATGTGCCTTCTATTTGCTTCCATCTTCGCTTGCTACCAGTTATTGATATGGATCCTCATACACTTGCTAATCTTTTCAAAAAATCCAATTATGATGAACCAATTGCTGGTGAGTTGAGTGCCTATATTATCTTTATGAAGTTTTGCTTGAAAATCGTGAATCTAAAAATTGTGATGAAGTGTTAGAAGAAGAAATTTACAAAATTATTCATGATAGATCCATCAATGAAAAGCACGATTGCAATGATGTTATTATAAATTCTATTAATGTCAATTGTGTTTTTGATATGCAAAACTACAAGCTTGGGGATGATGATTTTTGTTATTTTCACTACTAATTGTAATGATCATGATCGGGGTGATGGTTCTTATGATCCTGAAAATTTATTTATGCCTCATGATGAATAAGATATTGATAATAATGTTTGCAATAATATTGATAATGGGTTTGGAAGAGTGTCAACTTTAGGATAAAAGGATCCAACATATTCGAAGAGTGTTCAATCTTATATTTTTTTTTTGATAAAAGTGGGTCCGGAGGGGTCATGACTTTTGTTGATGTTAATCCCACTATTTTGGAAGAGTATAAAAAATTTATGTATGTGGATCATAAAAAGAATGTTTTATATGATAGCTATATTGTTGAGTTTGATTATGATGATACATGTAATTATTATGAGAGAGGCAAATATGGCTATATAAATCTTCATGTTACTAAATTACCTCTCTTCATGTTCAGATTGCTATTGTTTCTTTCTTCTTCCATGCATATGCTAGATACTTCTTGTCTTGATAATTTTTTTGCCTATAAAATGCCTATGCATAGCAAGTATGATAGACATAAATGTGTTTGTCACATGTTTTATGATGCTCTCTTTGTGCTTCAATTCTTGTCTTTCATGAGAGTATCATTGAAATTTCAAGCATATCTTAATGGCTATAAAGAAAGAGCTTGTTGGGAGACAACCCAATAGTTATCTTAAATATTTGCTTTTACTTTTTGTTCTTATGTGTTCACACAATTATTGCTACTGTAATGATTGTTATTTTATGTTACAATTAGTGTTTGTGCCAAGTAAATCCTTTGGGATGATTTGGATAATAGTTGACTTGATTCTGTGAAAGAAACAAAAACTTTTGTGCCCAATGCTGGAATTACTATAATTCACTTGAACATGATAAAAATTCTGAATTTTTTACACATAATTTATATACAAATTTCACACGCTGTCCTAATTTTTCAGATATTTTGAAATTACAGAAGTATAGTTTTTGTTCAGATCATTATAGACTGTTTTGTTTTAGACAGGTTCTGTTTTTGTTGCATAGTGTGCTTGTTTTAATGATGCTATGGACTATATATGGGGGTATAAGTCATGGAAAGTTATAATAAAATAGGTATTATGCAAGAATAAATTATGAATGAGTTTTTAATAGTACCCATGGTTTATGATATGTCTATTGTACTAACGGATCTCACAAGGTTTCTGTTGAGGTTTTTGTGCTGAAGTTTTCCAGTTTTTGATGAGCTCATGATGGATGAAGGAATAAGAAGCGGCACGATCCTAAGATTGGGGATTCCCAAGGCACCGCAAGGTAATATTCAAGGAATACCCAAGCGTCTAAGCTTGGATTTGCCCCAGATGGCATCCCCTCTTTTCTCTACAATCTATTGGTATGCCTTGGAGCTACATGTTTATTCATCACATGATATGGGTTTTGCTTGGAGCGTCTTTACCATGGTTTTTTGGCTTTGTTTGTTTTTTAGTTTGCCACAATCATTGTTTGCTGGACACACCTTTTGAGAGGGACACACATTTATCATGATTTGTTAGAATACTCTATGTGCTTTACTTATATCTTTGAGCTAGGTAGTTGCTCTTGTGCTTCACTTATACTTGTTAGAGCACGGTTGTGGTTATATTTTATAGAAAGGATTGCACTATCACGCTTCACTTAAATCTTTTTGAGAGTCTATGAATAGTAGTTGCCAATATGCATGTGTTATAAGATTAGTCCAAAAAGGATAGGTATTCAAGGGGGATATAATAAAAACTTTCATGTAGACCACTAAATATGAAACATATGGTTTAATTATATTAATATTGTGACATGAAAGTATATTGGTTCATGATCATTGGTTAGTAGAAATATCAGTACAAAAGCTTGTTATTAACTTCTCATCTAAGTGTTGGTCATGGCATGGTGGGGTGGTTTGAGCATTTGTATTTCTGAATGAAATCCTTGAGTGCTATTATAATCGGATGCGCGCGATGGTTAACTCCTACCAACAAATTCCCTAGGGGTAGGCGAGTAGTACTTTTCTTCGAGGGCTAATAAACTTTCACACTAAGTATATGAGTTCTTTATTACTAATATGATTCCATGGATTATACGCACTCCTACCTTTTTGCAATTTTCTAGCCTCTTCGGTACCGTGCATTGCCCTTACTCACCTCGAGAGTTGGTGCAAACTTCACCGGTGCATCCAAACCCCGTGACATGATACGCTCTATCACACATAAGCCTCCTTATATCTTCCTCAAAAGAGCCACCATACCTACCTATTATGGCATTTCCATAGCCATTCCGAGATATATTGCCATGCAACTTCCACTGTCCCATCACATTACTTGTGTGTTCATCACCATATTGCTTTGCATGATCATATAGAGCTAACATTATATTTGTGGCGCGGCCACCGTTCACCATTGTTTTACATCTTACGCTAGATCGTTGACAACCTGGTACACTGCTGGAGGCAATCATATAGAGTCATATTATTTCAGTTTTATCGAGATGTAATATCGAGTTGTAAGTGAATAAAAGTATGATGATCATCATTATTAGAGCATTGTCCCAGTGAGGTAAGGATGATGGAGAGTGTGATTCCCCCACAAGTCAGGATGAGACTCCGGATGAAAAAAAAGAAAAAAATAGAGGCCAAAAAGCCCAACAGAAAACATAAAAAAATAAATGAGAGAAAAAGAGAGAAGGGGCAATGTTACTATCCTTTTACCACACTTGTGCTTTAGAGTAGCACCATGTTTTTATATAGAGAGTCTCCAGAGTTATGACTTTCATATACTAGTGGGAATTTTTCGTTATAGAACTTGGCTTGTATATTCCGATGATGGGCTTCCTCAAATGCCCGAGGTCTTCATGAGCAAGCAAGTTGGATGCACACCCACTTAGTTTCTGTTGAGCTTTCATACACTTATAGCCCTTAGTGCATTCGTTCCATGGCAATCCCTACTCCTCGCATTGATATCAATTGATGGGCCTCCCCATTGCCGTTGATTAGCCGCGTTGATGTGAGACTTTCTTCCTTTCTGACTTCCCTTATTGATCTCTATCACTGCATTCTATTCCACCTATAGTGCTATATCCATGGCTCACGCTCATGTATTGTGTGGGGTTGAAAATGCTGAAGCGCCTTAGAAGTACAATCCAATTGCCTGGTTTGACACCGGGGTGCTCATGATTTATATTTATGCAATGAAGGCAGAGTCATGCCATGCTAACATGATAAAATGAGTTGGGATAACATTTGTTAAGGATCATATATTTTGAAAAAAGTAATGATTATGTGTCACTACACTAAGAACGGGGCCCTTAGTGCCCTGGAATTATGCATAGACGGTGGCAACATCCCTAGCAAGAGACCTTGGCGAGAACCAGCTTATGCAAAAAGATCAGCTCTTCGTGAGATCAAGGAGCGCATCATAAAGGCCCGACAGGTGCCGAGCCTGGCAGGCCATCACCAACCCACCAGTGTTCCACCACACCGAGCAGGTAATCACCCATCAGTGAGGTGTCGAGCTTGCAGGCGGTTAGGTGAAGCTTGTCGGGCACGTGGCAGCCTGCTGGAGGGAAAATTTCGTTTATCGACACCCGTCCTAATGGTGTGTCAAGATAAAAGGAGGCAGATGAGCAAGCGGTGCAGCAACCTTGCCGGGGCCCCTCCTCCTCATGACACCTAGCGATGCATTTAATGTATTTTGTCCTAACTAGCAGAGTTAGGTATGATACTTCTGTTCCTATCTAATCACCCTATAAAGACCCTTTTGCCACTATGGTAACCCCTTCAGCTATAAAAGGAGGACCACGGCAACCTTTACAAGGGCTCGAACCCATTGCAAGCTAACGCGTAGGTATTCGTGCAGCTGCCCTCTTCTTGTGAGTTAGTGGGAGAGAGCGCTCAGCGTGCTTGCACACACACCCATCAATAAACCAACGCAGGAGTAGGGTTTTATGCTTCCGGGCGGCCCGAACCTGGGTAAAACCATCGTGTCCCTTGTCATCTTGCTCTTTGCGTCGTGTGCACCCCCTGTCAAACCAGCAATGGGGCAGCATTGTCCCAAAGATCGCTGGCTCCATGCCGACATCTTTGGCGCGCCAAGTAGGGGCCGTAACTGGCATGAATCAAGTTGACGATCGGCGCGTCGACTTCATTGAGTTCAGCATCATCTTCACCTTTCATGGCGCCCAAGAAGAAGGGATCTATGACGGCAAAGCCATCAACATCCAAACTCCCACCACACACGCCTGCGGGTGGCGCAGGCGGCGCCACCGCCGCGGACGGTGTGGACGCCGCGGTGGGTGCGGCCAGCACAGGAGGTGCGGTCGCCGCGCCCACTACAGTGGGAGCAAGCGGTAGAGGACCCAGAGACGGGCACCTGCCTCGCCCCTCCAACGGACATAGTAACAATGGCGCGGGCGCACATCCCCCCCTCTTCAACCACCGGCAAGCATGGTCATCAGAGTAATCACGTTTAGCCAGACGGAAGCCGTGATCTCCCTGCTACAATGGCAGCGATCATGCTATTCAAAGTGAATGCCAAAGTTGGGAAGCATCCTCGGTGACATGATCAACCCAATCGTCGATGAGTCTGCACCCAGCCTCGCGGGCACCCCCTTACAGGGTTGGGTGCCTGGAAGCATCGCGGGCTGGCAGGCCCTGGTCGTCGCGAGGATGCCACTGCAAGATGTTCACTCCAACTCCCCCGACAGGATTTCTCATGCATCACGGTTCTCTGTATGTGCACAATATACGGACAAAAGGGTTCCATCCGTGCAATATTTAATGGGAAACAAGGAGAAGAACCTTCCGTCCCCCACGGTGAGAATTGCGGCGAAAAGGAAAAGCTAAGTTGAAAAATTTCTCAACTCCATCTCCTTGATCATTTTTTTGCGATTCTCACGTTTGAACTTAATGCTTGTATAAGAAACCTGCACACGAAGGAACCCTACCGTAATCATTCACGCCCTTGTCTTTTTCGAGCCCGCTCAACAGCTCAGGTGGCTGCATTGGAAACATCAAAGGGTTACTTGCCGGCGGCAGTTTTGCCAGCAGGCTGCTAGGGATCCATCCCCAAAGCGTTCGCGGCTAGTATTTGCCTCGGCAAGTTTCCGTCATGCGTAGGGTGCTCAATTATACAAGAATAGAAAGCAGAGTAAAACAAAGGGATAGCATACGTCCATACATACGTTTCAAAGTCATATTACATTAGAAAAGTAGCGCAGACCTAACATAAGGGCAAATGTTTCTTTCACATGGCAGCGCGGCGATGGATACGATGACAGGCTTAGTTGATGCAATCACCTTGGACCCTGGGAACATTGAGGACCTTGTCGGCGATAGGGGCGACGACCTTATCGGCAACGGTGACATCAGTGTTGAAAGGATCTAGATGACGACTAGAGGGGGGGGTGAATAGGCGTTTTAAAACTGTTACGGATTTGGCTTTATCCTAATGCGGAATTAAACTAAACGGATACCTTTCAAGCACAAAACCTAAATATGCTAGGCTCAACTAAGTGCACCAACAATCTATGCTAAACAAGATAGGCACTTAAGGAAACTAGCAAGCACAAACTATATCACAAGATATGGAAATGTAGGAACAACTAAGCAATTCAACTAGCACAAGATATATCAATATTTCAATATTAGCAAGTATGAATTGCGGTAAGTAAAGGGTGAGGGTATGAGATAACCACAAGTCAATCGGAGACGCGGATTTATCCCGAAGTTCACACTCGTGAGAGTGCTAATCTCCGTTAGAGAGGTGCCGAAGCCAAAGCTTCGGGGCGCCACCAAGTGGCTCACCGTATTCTCCCTTTCGAGTCACCCCCAACGGATGAGCCTCGATTCACTCGGGGTTGGTCTTGAAGGCGACCACCACACCTTTACAAACTTCTCCGGAGCACACCACAAGCAAGGAAGCTTCCGGAGGAACCTTGACCACTTAGGCCACTTCAACACCCTTCCCCGGAGCACACCACAAGAGGAAGCTTCCGGGGGAACCTTGACCACCTAGGCCACTTCACAATATGTCACCAAACCGTCTAGGAGGCGGAAGCCTCCAAGAGTAATAAACTCACAAGCTCTCACTCGAGCTAATCGATGCGGGGAGCTCAAACCAATGCAACAAATGCAATGCAAGGTGAAGTAACAAATGCTCAACCCACTCTCTCAATCTCAGAAGATGCAACTCAAGAAAGTAGGAGATTGAAGAGAGGGGATGCAATGGATAGGATCAACAAATGGCTCACAAATCCATCCACAAATCCCCCTTCACATGGAGGGGAGATAGGGGTTTGGGAGAGGTGGGGAGAGGCTCAAAATGGTGTTTAGAAGGTGTGTGAACCGCCCCCAAACCGGAGGGGGGACGCAGCCCTTAAATAGCCAAACACAGAAACTAGCCATTGGGGCTCAACGGGCATTTCCTAGGCACCCCGTGCACATGGGGGGTTATACCCCGTGCACACGGGGTCCCGTGTGCACGGTACAAGTCCGTGTCCACGGGGTACCCCAGGACAGCCAGCAGCAGCCCACTCAATCGATGATAACTTTGGCATACGGACTCCGAATTCGATGATCTTGGGCTCGTTTTGAAGCTATGGAAAAGCCCAAGGTCCTCACATAGATAACC
Organism: Thinopyrum elongatum; assembly: GCA_011799875.1. Lineage (NCBI taxonomy): Eukaryota > Viridiplantae > Streptophyta > Magnoliopsida > Poales > Poaceae > Thinopyrum > Thinopyrum elongatum. Next base: position 219,143,615 of record CM022302.1, on the reverse strand, counting down.
ACCCAAGATCAACAAGAAAGAATGATGCAAGTAATGCAAAGGTTTGAGCTCTCTACATGCGACGCGATCAAGCTACTTGCCCGAGAGTCCCCCTTGATAGTACGGCTATCGAACCTATAATCCGGTCTTGCACCAAGCACTATGAGACCGGCAAAACTAGGAAAACCTAGCTAAGTTATACCTTTGCCTTGCATATTCAACTTGAGCTTGATGATGACTTTAATGCTTGCCTCAAGTTGGAATCCCTTTCTTGTCCACAACCACTTGGTGAAGATACTCGAATTGCTTCCTCATATTGTAATGAGGGAAGCCTTAACTTAAGCCCACCTTCACATGTGCATTATCATGATGTGGACCACAAGCTTCAAAGTATATAACCTCCGGCTTCTCATCTTGCACTTGGACTCCTCGAACCCGATGACCATCACCTCTTGATGTCATCCACACATAGGCTACTTGAAATCTTTCCTTTTGTTGCAAGCCCATGAGAAACACCTAACCCACATAGACATAACAAACACATAGCATGGGTTAGGTAACAAAGCACAATTCACAGTTACTTACCATACCACTAGATCACTTGATCTCATGTGGTACAATGTTTGTGCTTTGTGGGTTGACCACTTAGATATAATCTTTGAGCTTCATCTTGGTCAACCAACATCTTTACTTCAAGCTCCATCTTGGTTTCTTGAAAGCCACAATGAACTCGTCATTTCTCTTCATTGCTTCAAGACTATATCACCAAAGACTCTTTCATGACCATATCAAGTTCCACTATGAATATCATCTTGGTCACCACTTGCCCTTCTAAGAACTCCATCACAAGCTCTTGAGAGGCACCATGAATTCTTCACTCTAGTTGCTTGCTTCAATACTTGATCAACCGAAACCCAACACATGAGATCACCATGATCTTGTCTTGAAACCATAACTCAAATTCTTTTCTTTGATTATTCTCTCAAGCCTTGATCCTCAGAAGCCCAAATATGTCAATCTTTGAGATCCTCCAAAGAACTGAAACCTCACTGGATATGGGATCTCGAGAGCCAACACCTAGGCCCCGTGAGCACGGGGTATCCAAAGAGTTGACACTCGACCCCGTGCACACGGTACAAGCCCGTGTGCAAGGGGTATCCAGAGAGGGATACCATGAGGACTTCTTCGGATGCTTTGATGGCAATCTTCACATAACAACCCAAATAACTTCAAGCATCACTATGGAACATATCTTCATATAAGATCCAATGCACTTGATGCTCCATAGGAATTGTCATTTAATACCAAAGCTTAGAGCACATATAACTTCATCTATATGGACTTCATCCTTGATTCCATCCAATATCCTTGAGACACTATCTTCATATATATGGACTTCATCCTTGATTTAGTCCAATATCCTTGTGGCACCATCTATGGACAACCCTTCAAATATATCTCACTGAAAACATTAGTCCATGGAGATTGTCATTCAATTACCAAAACCACACTTAGGGGCTAGATGCACTTTCAAGTGTTGGCTGGCAACTTCTTGAAGGCCTTGGAGATGTCGAGGACCGGACTGCGGTGGACAAGGCTGAGCAGCACAGTATAAAGTATGCCATGGGCGAACTGCCGAGACTCGTTAGCAAAGGAAGCGCTCCGGTCTTCATGACACGTCTTCAGTGCTTCGATTAGACCATCGAAAAACTTGGTCAATCTGAAACTGGCGACCTCATGCTCAGTAGTGGGAAAGCTCCAGCTTCTCATGTCCATTTCTGCAAGCTGCGAAGTGAGGCGCCCCGCTATATATGTCAACCAGCTTGTCCGTCCAGAGGGAGTGCATCTGTTGTAGTTGATCAAGCTTGCGCTCAGTGTCCTTCCAGAGGATTTCTTCGGTAGCTGGCTTCTCCGCCAAGACCTTTTCCAACTCCTTGGCGGATTTGACATTCTCCTCCAAGCTAGCAAGTTTGGACTTCAGGTCCTGGACCGCGTCATTGGTAGTGGCAAGTTCTTGGCCCTTAGATGAGAGCTGCATTTGCAGCCCCTCTAGAGCGAGGGTTGTTTTCTGTGCCTCGGCCTTGAGGTCCTCGACTTCCTTGCCGCTGTCGACGAGCTCTTCCTTCAACTTGCTCGCCTAGGCCTCCAGGTCTGCCTTGGCAGAAGCAACAGTTGCGGCCTCATCAGCAAGTTCCTTGAGCTTGACGGCGGTATCCAAAATCTGGGCTTCCATGGCTTCTTTGTGGTCATCCGCCAGCTTTTGGGTCTGCTGCTCCAGGGCCTCTTCAATTTCTGCGTCTTTTCTCAGCAAGGTGGCGGCAATGGTTTGCTCCCAGGCGGCAAGCTCCTTCTCTTTGGCGTTGAGCAGCGCTTCACGCTCCTTCAACTTGCCGTCGCGGGCTGATGCCCTCTCCCTCACGGCAGCTAGCTTCTCTTCTTCATTACGAAGCTCACGGGAGTGGTCATTGTACCATGTGCATAGCTCCTCAGCTTTCTCCTTCAACTGTTGCTCAGCCGAGTCCATAGACTTGAGCTCCGCGTGAGGTCGCTCCCATCTCTTGCCATACCTGTCCTGGACTTCCTTGAAGCCAATGACCATGGCCTGTTGATACGTCTCCAATGTATCTATAATTTTTTATTATTCCATGCTATTATATTATCTGTTTTGGATGTTTTATATGCATTAATATGCTATTTTATATTATTTTTGGGACTGACCTATTAACCTAGAGCCCAGTGCCAGTTCCTGTTTTTTCCTTGTTTTAGAGTTTCGCAGAAAAGGAATACCAACGGAGTCCAAACAGAATAAAACTTTCGCGATGATTTTTCTTGGACCAGAAGACATCCAGAGGACTTGGAGTGCAAGTCAGAGAAGCCACGAGGCGACCACAAGGACGGAGGGTGCACCCAGGGGGGTAGGGTGCGCCCCCCACCCTTGTGGGCCATTCGTGACTCCACCGACCTAGTTTCTTCACCTATATATTCTCATATATCGCAAAACGAACAGAGAGAGCCACGAAAACACTTTTCCACCGCCGCAACCTTCTGTACCCGTGAGATCCCATCTAGGGGCCATTTCCGGCGTCTTGCCGGAGGGGGATTCGATCACGGAGGGCTTCTACATCAACACCATTGCCCTTCCGATGAAGCGTGAGTAGTTTACCTCAGACCTATGGGTCCATAGCTAGTAGCTAGATGGCTTCTTCTCTCTCTTTGATTCTCAATACCATGTTCTCCTCGATGTTCTTGGAGATCTATTCGATGTAATACTTTTTTGCGGTGTGTTTGCCGAGATTCGATGAATTATGGATTTATGATCATCTTATCTATGAATATTATTTGAATCTCCTCTGAATTCTTTTATGCATGATTTGATATCTTTGCAAGTCTCTTCGAACTATCGATTTGGTTTGGCCAACTAGATTGGTTTTTCTTGCGATGGGAGAAGTGCTTAGCTTTGAGTTCAATCTTGTGGTGTCCTTTCCCAGTGACAGTAGGGGCAGCAAGGCACGTATTGTATTGTTGCCATCGAGGATAAAAAGATGGGGTTTTCATCATATTGCTTGAGTTAATTCCTCTACATCATGTCATCTTGCTTAATGCGTTACTCCGTTCTTTATGAACTTAATACTCTAGATGCATGCTGGATAGCGGTCGATGTGTGGAGTAATAGTAGTAGATGCAGAATCGTTTCGGTCTACTTGACACGGACGTGATGCCTATATTCATGATTATTGCCTTAGATATCGTCATAACTTTGCGCTTTTCTATCAATTGCTCGGCATTAATTTGTTCACCCATCGTAATATTTTCTATCTTAAGAGAAGCCTCTAGTGAAACCTATGGCCCCTGGGTCTATTTTCCATCATATAAGTTTCCAATCTACAATTTTAGTTTCCGATTTACTTCCCTTGCAATCTTTTACTTTCCGATCTATACCGTTTATCTATCTCTATTAGATCTCACTTTTGCAAGTAACCATGAAGGGATTGACAACCCCTTTATCGCGTTGGGTGCAAGTTGTTTGATTGTTTGTGCAGGTATTCGGTGACTTGTGCGTTGTCTCCTACTGGATTGATACCTTGGTTCTCAAACTGAGGGAAATACTTACTCTACTTTGCTGCATCACCCTTTCCTCTTCAAGGGAAAAACCAACGCAAGCTCAAGAGGTAGCAGGAAGAATTTCTGGCACCGTTGCCGGGGAGATCTATGCCAAGTCAAGACATACCAAGTACCCATCATAAACTCTCATCTCTTGCATTAAATTATTCACCATTCGCCTCTCATTTTCCTCTCCCCCACTTCTAAAATGATTTTCGAAAAGATTTGCCTTTTCTTCGCCCCTCTTCCGTTCATCTTCTTCACTTGCTTCTTGTGTGCTCGTGTGTTAGATCTTTTGTCTTGCTCTAATGGCTAGTCCTCCCCTCATTGTTAGTACTCCCGATAATGAAGTCCTTAATTTTAACAAAGGGAGGGAGAAAATTTAAAAGATTCTTGGTATAGAATTTGCAATGCTCAAAATAGATCTACTCGAAAGCAATCTACTACCGTTCTTCTTCGCAATTTTTATGTGGGTGTTACTCCTTGGAATAGATATATTTTAGATACCATTACCGGAAGGAATTTCTTGGGTAGCCATACTTTTGATTCTTACAATGCCATGATAGATTTATTAGGCCACCACCTCTTTTGATCAATGGAACTGTTTTAACCTTGGAACATATAATGCAAAGGCTTGATATTATTGAGAATAAAATTGCTACCATAGATTTGATTGAAAATTTGGATAAAAAGATTCATAATCAGATTACTCAATATGGATCTAGGGTAGGAGTGACTTTAAAGAATCTTAGAGAAAAGGAACCCGTAGTTAATGAAAAGATAGATCAAGATTCTACTAGAATTGGCAAGCTAGAGGATATTATCACCAACTTGGGTTCCGCTTTTTCTTCCTTTAAAACTACTCAAAATCTTCCCCCTACTAAGGTTGCCAGGTTTACTTATGTTCCTAAGAATAAGGGTGAATCTTCTAGTAAAGATAATGAAGATCTCAAATCAATAAGTGTTCACCCCAATTTTTTCAATCTCATTAAGGAACCAATTGTCATGAATGAATTTCTTGATTTCTTGCCTAGGAGTTTGATCATCAATAAAACCAAAGAATCTCCTATGAATTATAAGTGTGTGATTGAAGAATTGCATGCCAAAGATGATAATACCTAGATCTATTCGTGTTTTTATGCCTAGCTAAGGGCGTTAAACAATATCGCTTGTTGGGAGGCAACCCAATTTTATTTTTGTTTTTGCTTTTTAGGTTATGTTTTGCAATAAATATTTCATCTAGCCTCTGGTTAGATGTGGTTTTGTGTTTTAATTAGTGTTTGTGCCAAGTAAGACCTTTGGGATGGCTTACGGTGATAGTTGATTTGATCCTGCTGAAAAACAGAAACTTTTGCGCTCAGGAAAACAATTATTATTTTTTACTGCAGCGCGGAAAAAAACTCTGAAATTTTTACACAAGATATATATAAAAACTTTCTATGTTGTCCTAATTATTCAGAATTTTTGGAGTTACAGAAGTACTAGAACAATTCGGATCTTTGCAGACTGTTCTGTTTTTGATAGATTCTGTTTTCTTTGTGTTGTTTGCTTATTTTGATGAATCTATGGCTAGTATCGGGGGGTATGAACCATGGAAAAGTTGGAATACAGTAGATATTACACCAATATAAATAAATAATGAGTTCACAACAGTACCAAAAGTGGTGATTTATTTTCTTATACTAACGGAGCTTATGAGATTTTCTGTTGAGTTTTGTGTTGTGAAGTTTTCAAGTTTTGGGTAAGGATTTGATGGACTATGGAATAAGGAGTGGCAAGAGCCTAAGCTTGGGGATGCCCAAGGCACACCAAGGTAATATTCAAGGACAACCAAGAGCCTAAGCTTGGGGATTCCCCGGAAGGCATCCCCTCTTTTGTCTTCGTCTATCGGTAACTTTACTTGAGACTATATTTTTATTCACCACATGATATGTGTTTTGCTTGGAGCATCTTGTATGATTTGAGTCTTTGCTTTTTAGTTTGCCACAATCATCCTTGATGTAAACACCTTTTGAGAGAGACACGCATGAATCGTGATTTATTAGAATACTCTATGTGCTTCACTTATATCTTTTGAGCTAGGCAATTTTGCTCTAGTGCTTCACTTATATCTTTTTAGAGCACAGCGGTGGTTTTTCTTTATAGAAATTGATGAACTCCCGTGCTTCACTTATATTATTTTGAGAGTCTCTAAACAGCATGGTAATTTGCTTTGGTTATAAATTTAGTCCTAATATGATAGGCGTCCAAGAGGGATATAATAAAAACTTTCATATAAAGTGCATTGAATACTACGAGAAGTTTGATTCCTTATGATTGTTTTGAGATATAAAGATGGTGATATTAGAGTCATGCTAGTGAGTAGTTGTGAATTTGAGAAATACTTGTGTTAAGGTTTGTGAGTCCCGTAGCATGCACGTATGGTGAACCGTTATGTGATGAAGTCGGAGCATGATTTATTTATTGATTGTCTTCCTTATGAGTGGCGGTCGGGGACGAGCGATGGTCTTTTCCTACCAATCTATCCCCCTAGGAGCATGCACGTAGTACTTTGTTTTGATGACTAATAGATTTTTGCAATAAGTATGTGAGTTCTTTATGGCTAATGTTGAGTCCATGGATTATACGCACTCTCACCCTTCCACCATTGCTAGCCTCTCTAGTGCCGCGCAACTTTCGCCGGTACCATAAACCCACCATATACCTTCCTCAAAACAGCCACCATACCTACCTATTATGGCATTTCCATAGCCATTTCGAGATATATTGCCATGCAACTTTCCACCGTTCCGTTTATTATGACACGCTCCATCATTGTCATATTGCTTTGCATGATCATGTAGTTGACATCGTATTTGTGGCAAAGCCACCATTCATAATTCTTTCATACATGTCACTCTTGATTCATTGCACATCCCAGTACACCACCGGAGGCATTCATATAGATTCATATTTTGTTCTGAGTATTGAGTTGTAATTCTTGAGTTGTAAGCAAATAAAAGTGTGATGATCTTCATTATTAGAGCATTGTCCCATGTGAGGAAAGGATGATGGAGACTATGATTCCCCCACAAGTCGGGATGAGACTCCGGATGAAAAAAAAGAGGCAAAAAAAATGAGATAAGGCCCAAATAAAAAAAAATGAGAGAAAAGAGAGAAGGGGCAATGCTACTATTCTTTTACCACACTTGTGCTTCAAAGTAGCACCATGATCTTCATGATAGAGAGTCTCCTATATTGTCACTTTCATATACTAGTGGGAATTTTTCATTATAGAACTTGGCTTGTATATTCCAATGATGGGCTTCCTCAAATTGCCCTAGGTCTTCGTGAGCAAGCAAGTTGGATGCACACCCACTTAGTTTCTTTTTGAGCTTTCATAAACTTATAGCTCTAGTGCATCCGTTGCATGGCAATCCCTACTCACTCACATTGATATCTATTAGTGGGCATCTCCATAGCCCGTTGATACGCCTAGTTGATGTGAGACTATCTCCTTCTTTTTGTCTTCTCCACAACCACCATCTATTCCACCTATAGTGCTATGTCCATGGCTCATGCTCATGTATTGCGTAAAATTTGAAAAAGTTTGAGAACATCAAAAGTATGAAACAATTGCTTGGCTTCTCATCGGGATTGTGCATGATTTAAATATTTTGTGTGATGAAGATGGAGTATAGCCAGACTATATGATTTTGTAGGGATAAGCTTTTTCTTTGGCCATGTTATTTTGAGAAGACATAATTGCCTTGTTAGTATGCTTGAAGTATTAGTGTTTTTATGTCAATATTAACCTTTTGTTTTGAATCATACGGATCTGAACATTCATGCCACAATAAAAGAAATTACATGGATAAATATGTTAGGTAGCATTCCACATCAAAAATTCTGTTTTTATCATTTACCTACTCGAGGATGAGCAGGAATTAAGCTTGGGGATGCTTGATACGTCTCCAACGTATCTATAATTTTTTATTGTTCCATGCTATAATATTATCTGTTTTGGATGTTTTATATGCATTAATATGCTATTTTATATTATTTTTGGGACTAACCTATTAACCTAGAGCCTACTGCCAGTTCCTGTTTTTTCCTTGTTTTAGAGTTTCGTAGAAAAGGAATGCCAAACGGAGTCCAAACGGAATAAAACTTTTGCGATGATTTTTCTTGGACCAGAAGACATCCAGAGGACTTGGAGTGCAAGTCAGAGAAGCCATGAGGCGGCCACAAGGACGGAGGGCGCGCCCAGGGGGTAGGGCGCACCCCCCACCCTTGTGGGCCCCTCGTGACTCCACCGACCTAGTTTGTTTGCCTATATATTCTCATATATCCCAAAACCAACAGAGAGAGCCACGAAAACACTTTTCCACCGCCGCAACCTTCTGTACCCGTGAGATCCCATCTAGGGGCCTTTTCCGGCATCCTGTCGGATGGGGATTCGATCACGGAGGGCTTCTACATCAACACCATTGCCCTTTTGATGAAGCGTGAGTAGTTTACCTCAGACCTACGGGTCCATAGCTAGTAGCTAGATGGCTTCTTCTCTCTCTTTGATTCTCAATACCATGTTCTCCTGAATGTTCTTGGAGATCTATTCGATGTAATACTTTTTTGCGGTGTGTTTGCCGAGATCCGATGAATTGTGGATTTATGATCATCTTATCTATGAATATTATTTGAATCTCCTCTGAATTCTTTTATGCATGATTTGATATATTTGCAAGTCTCTTCGAACTATCGATTTGGTTTGGCCAACTATATTGGTTTTTCTTGCAATGGGAGAAGTGCTTAGCTTTGGGGTCAATCTTGCAGTGCCCTTTCCCAGTAATAGTAGATGCAGCAAGGCACATATTTTATTGTTGCCATCGAGGATAAAAAGATGGGGTTTTCATCATATTGCTTGAATTAATTCCTCTTCATCATGTCATCTTGCTTAATGCGTTACTCCGTTCTTTATAAACTTAATACTCTAGATGCATGCCGGATAGCGGTCGATGTGTGGAGTAATAGTAGTAGATGCAGAATCATTTCGGTCTACTTGACACGGACGTGATGCCTATATTCATGATCATTGCCTTAGATATCGTCATAACTTTGCGCTTTTCTATCAATTGCTCGGCAGTAATTTGTTCACCGACCGTAATATTTTCCATCTTGAGAGAAGCCTCTAGTGAAACCTATGGCCCCCGGGTCTATTTTCCATCATATAAGTTTCCGATCTACAATTTTAGTTTCCGATTTACTTCCTTTGCAATCTTTTACTTTCCGATCTATAAATCAAAAATACCAAAAATATTTACTTTACCGTTTATCTATCTCTATTAGATCTCACATTTGCAAGTAACTGTGAAGGGATTGACAACCCCTTTATCGCGTTGGGTGCAAGTTGTTTGATTGTTTGTGCAGGTATTCGGTGACTTGTGCGTTGTCTCCTACTGGATGGTGACTTGTGTGTTGTCTCCTACTGGATTGATACCTTGGTTCTCAAACTGAGGGAAATACTTACTCTACTTTGCTGCATCATCCTTTCCTCTTCAAGGGAAAAACCAACGCAAGCTTAAGAGGTAGCACCTGCAAGAAGGCAAAGTCTTCCTTTTCATTGGCAATGTCGTCAGCATCTGTGGATTTCTGGGCCAAGGGGAGCAAGATCCACATGATTTCTTCATCAAAACACTCCCTACGGACCCAGATGAGCTGGGGGCTCCAAGTCCATGCTGGGGCACACTCAACACCGTATCGCATGGCGGGTTCTGCAAGGAAGTGGCTGCCATCATTTGTTTGGCGGGGGCTGAAGTGATGACCATAGTAGGTGTCTCATCTATGTCCATCCTGGCAGGATTAGACCCGCTGCCGTGGGGCTCGTCTGGTCCTGTTGGGGCTTCATGAAGGTCCTCGACAACCTGCTTAGCTTCCTCCGCCGCGACAATTTTGGTGGCCTCCTCGGCAGTAGCCTTTGTGATGTCCGACACTGCCTCGAAGACTTCACTCCCCTTTGGAGAGATTGGGGCTGCGGACCAGGACAAAATGAAATTTGACTTGCAAGTTCAAGACAAAGAAAAATAAAAGTTCCAGGAAAAGTGCAGAGTGATGAAGGGATTACCTGTCGATACTTGTTGTTGGGGGCATCCCCTCCCCCAGTAGCTCGTGTTGCCGGCGCGCTGCTTTCAACAGTCCTCACTGGCGAGGCTCTATCTGTCGGGGATATCGTGCGACATATGCCAGGGGTGGCTTATCGTGGATGGGGACAAAAGTACGTCGCCGGGCTTTAGAAGCGGGAGTGAGCGAGACCGCGTACGCTTGCGAATCTTACCCAGGTTCGGGGCTCTCCTAGGAGATAACACGCCTAGTCCTGCTCTGCGGGTTCTCCGCATGATCACTACTTCACAGGTAGCTACAAGCTTGCTCCTCGAGCTGTTTGGCTAGAGGAGGAAGAAGGGCAAGGCTAGCTCTACTCCACTCTCTCTGCGTGTGTGTGTGTGGGTGCTCGACGAGGCGTCTGCCAAGGTGCCAACCGCCAACCCCTTGCATGGGGTGACCTGGGGTTTTATTTAGGCCTACCCCCAGGGATACAATGGTAATCCGGCCGGGCGTAGGACCCGGCCGTCAGTGTCTCTGGTCGCCGGCTTCTCCGCCGACTGTAGGGGCCCGCCGCCTGGTGGGTCCCCCCAGTGGTCTCGTACTCGGCCGACAAGCTGGGCCCGCCGCTTGCGGGTCCTGTCGGCTGTGTAGCACTGTAGCCGTGCCACTGATGATGCATGCTTGGTTGGGGAGAGCGTGGCTACAGTTCCGCCCGCTGGCGGGCGTTTCACTGTAGCCACTCCCCGTCTCTTCTGGTTAATGGCGCACAAACTTCAAGGAAGGGGGGGCACCTGCCAAGAGCCGACCTCCCACTGAGCCGACTGGTCTGGGCTCGCCGCTTTCTGGCTGGTCACGGACAGGTAGGGCCCGCCGCCTGCAGGCCGTACTGGCCGCCCGTCGCGGGAGCATGGCTTCCTCTGCCATGGGTGATGTCATGAGAGGCATGGCAACAGTCCTGCGCTGGGCACAGGATGCCTGCTTGGTACGTTGTACTGTGGCCACGTTCTGCCCTGGATTCGGGGATGATAGGCCTGTACTATAGCCATGCCCTGTCTCATCATGTTTATGTTGGCGCTGACTTTGAGGGCGTGAGGGGCCGCCTGCTAGGACTCGGCTTCCCAGTAGGCCGCCTGCTAGGAGTCGGCCCACTTCATGGCCGTCTTGTGGAGTCCGCCGCCTCCTGGCAACCGGCTGCTTGGACCAGCCGGCCTCAAGAAGGCGGCCCTTTGTCCTTGATGTTTGAGGGGCGCAGCCTGCCCCGATGTCTTGAAATACCAAAGGGAGCTGATGGGGCTACCCGTTGTCATTTACTCCGACAATAGTCCCCGAAGCTGATGAGGCGCTGCGGCTGAAGGGGCGAGAAGCCTTAGCAGCTTCATATTCCGGGTCGCCTGGTGTTCTGCTTCGTCCGTCTTCCGAGGTGCCGACTGGTAGGTGTTGGCCATGACCAGGCAGGCCGCCTGGTGATTTCGAAACGTCGTGGTGGGGACCAGGTGGCATGCCAGCCAGACGTCAGGCGTGCCGCCCGCGCATGTCGGCCATGTGGCGTCATCAGGTCAAGCCCGCCTGCCAGCCCACGCGCGCGACGGGACGGCGCCGCAGGCCGGGGCCTGCCATTACAGTGCCTCGGCACGCGCGTGGATCCGCTGCGGCCGAGGTGGACGGTTGGGCTCCTGCGGCAGTTAATTCACGCCTTTACTGGCGCCGCAATCGTGGGAACGTGGGGGAGTGGGCATAGTTAATCCCATGATCCCCCATGCCCCCGCCCCCTCAGCTTCGCCGCCTGGGGCTATAAGTAGGGGGAGGAGGGGGGCGGCAGATGCACGCGCGCCCTCCTCCCCCTTCGCCGTTCTTCATCTTCTCCGCTGCCGCCGCGCCCTTTTCTCCCATCGAAGTGCTACCGCAGCCCGCCGTCGTCGAGCGTCCTCTCGCTGCGGCTTCCTTGCTCCGCCGCAGCCTCGCCCGCTCGCCACCGCGCCACGCCTGCGACGAGCTCCTTCATCCATGGCGCGCTCACGAGCCGGCGACTGGGACGGCTCCAACGTCCATGATGATCACCTCTCCTTCCTCCGTCAAACACGGCGGCTGCCCCGGGAGGCGAATGTGCAGGTGTGCGTTCCCCCCGAAGCAGAAATCTCACCGGCGCCGGAGGACGATGAACGCGTCGTCTTCCAGTCCCATTTCCTTCGCGGCTTCGGCCTTCCGACAAGCGGCTTCCTCCGCTCCTTTCTCGACTTCTACCGAGTCCAGCCGCACCACCTCACGCCAAACATGGTGGTGCTGCTGGCCTCCTTCGTCACCATGTGCAAAGGGTACCTCGGCACTCTCCCCACCCTCGAACTCTGGGCGGAGTGCTTCTACCTCAAACTTGGCACCACCGCCAAGGGCCAGGTGGCTCAATGCGGAGCCTGCGTGGCGGTGTGGCGTCCGGGCACCGGGAACCGCTTCCCGCCCATCTCCCTGCTGCAGTCGGCCAAGCTGTGGCAGAAATCCTATTTCTACGTCAAGAGCATCCACCCGACAAGCGACTACGTCAACTTGCCGGCCTACGCAGCCGGCCTGCCAGCCGAGCCGCGCGCCAACTAGCAGTACAGGCCGAGTTCCCTGTCGGCCGCCTCCTCCGCCGCCCTTGCCCGACTTCAGGCGATGACGGAGTCGGAGGGCCTGAAGGGCTCGGACTTGCTGGCTGCCTTCGTGACGCGCCGGGTGCTCCCCCTCCAAGCTCGGCCTCACATCATCAGCTGCATGAGCAGGCACCGGGACCCGTGCCAGATGTGCACACGGGACCTGCCGGACGTGGAGGTGGTCCGGCTGGTCAACTATATCTCCAACTGCAAGCTGTCGGAGGCGGACTGGCGGTTCGGCATGTGGCCATACGACCGCGCACATCTGCCGCCTGCGGTGAGTCTTGTAATTCTTTTCTCTTTGCTGGTCCGAGTTCTTGTTCTGCCGCCTGACCAGTCGGCCATGGTGCAGGTCCTCCCGGCCCAGTCGGCCGTCGGTGCTCTGGATCCAGGTCAGCAGTATATGCCGGACTGAACGAGGAGCGACGTGGAAGACCCCGACTTGGGGGCAGCCGCCATGTAGGAGGACGACGCCACAGGTGGCGGCGGTGGAGCAGGCGGCTCCGGGGGAGGAGGCGGCCTTTAGGACTGGCCGAATGACGATGAGGAGGAGAACGAGCCACGCCGCCCGCATGGCACTGACAGTGCGGGCACGAGCTCCTCAGCCGCGCCGACCGCACTAGGCGGCCCGCAAAAGCGCCGAGCCGGCTCGTTGCTGTTCGGCAGCCGGCCGAAGAGGTCCAAGAACGCGGCCGCCGTGACCAGGCGGCAAGAGGCCGCCGCAAGAGCGACCCAGTTCCTGAGGGCCCCGAAGCAGCCCCTGATGGTGTCCGCGTAAGTGCTTGGTTGTGTTTTCCTATCTTCTTCCTTGCAAACTTTTTCTGAGTTTTCTCTTGTCTTGCTTGAATCAGGGCCCCACTCACTCTTGAGCGGTCTGCCGCTGCTTCCGTGATCGGGGAGGTGGAAGGCTCCACCAATACCCGCCGCGTGGAGCTGCTCGCCGACCTCCGGGCGGCGACGGAGAGGAACACGCGGGAGGCACGCGAGGAGCGGGAGGAGGCGGAAAGTTAGGAGGCGGAGGTGGCTGAGGCAGCGCGAGTGGACGTGGACGCGGCGGCCAAGGCCCAAGTGGACGCCGCCACCAAGGCTCAGGCGGACGCGGCCGCTAGGGCGCAAGCGGAAGAAACCGCGCACGGCCGGACCCCGCGACTTGTCATTCCGTTGCGCGTGGCACCGCCAGCGCCAGAGATCCCAGTGCCGACTGGAGGGGCCGGCGATGACCAGCCGGTCGTGGAGAGGAGAGGAGGCGACGCCATCGTCTCGGAGGCGGAGGTGCCCCCGCAAGCGTCGACTGCCGGGGCCCGAGGCAATCGGCCTGACGTGCCACCGGCGCCGCCGGTCAGTGGCGAGTTGGTGGTGGGGGCGACTCCCGTGGTCCGCCCTTCGGTGCACCAGCGTGCGACGAAGGCGGCCTCGGCGCCGTGGGTGTAGGAGATCGGGGCCGCGAGCTCGTCGGCCCCAGACACAGAGGCCACCAGTGCTGCCCCACCAGGATGGATGCCTGGGGGCGGGACGGGCGTGCTGAACAAGGCCGCGCAGGACGTTCAGGCCTAGCTCCAGGCCCAAGGCGCCGCCCTCCAGCAGTGTACGAAGGCGTTCTTGGCGACGCGGACGGCCGTTCGGGTATGCTTCTTTGCTTTGTTTTTTGATTCTTGCAGTCTTCCGTGGGGGCGCGCCAGCGCACCCACTGGGTGTAGCCCCTGAGTTCTGGGCCGGCTGCTGAGCAGGCGGCTCGGAACTTTAAGGTAGGTTCCGAGTGCTAACTTGTTTTCTCTTCTTTTGTCTTCGTTGCAGGACTACCACAACATCCGTGCAGCCGCCTTCAACTCCCAGGTCCACGAGTTGGCTAAGCGGACCGCCGACCTCACCGAAAGCTGGCGTAAGCATTCTGTCTACTTCCTCGCGGGGGCGCGTCAGCGCACCCGCTGGGTGTAGCCCCCGAGATTCGGGCCGACTGCTGAGCAGTCGGGCCGGATCTTCTGGCAACCACTTTTCTTTTTTGGTCATCTTTGTTGATTGTCCTTTCTTTCTCATTTTTGCAGGAGCCAACGCCACATTGCAGAAGCATCTGGGCGAAGTCCAGACCGAGCTGCGCGTCAAGGAGGAGGAGCGCCGTAAGGCGGCCCTGGAGCGCGACCGTCTGGCCAAGAAGTTGGCGGACCAGCACACGACGGAGCTCCAGGAGCTCAAGGAGGCGGAAGGCGCCCTTCAGGCCGAGTTTGAGGTCGAACGCTCAAAGTGGGCCGAGAAGGAGGCTATCCTCACCGCTGGCTATGGCGAGATTGAGGACATGATCGACGGTAAACTTCTTTCTTTGGAATAGCTGCCGACTGCATCGGGAGTCGGCTTCTGATCTTTGTTTTTCTTTTGCGTAGACTTCTTTCCTGGCCACGCCATCGCTGTCAGCCAGGCCATCGAGGCGCGACGCGACCAGCGTAGGAGGGAAGGAGTGGAGATCCCGCCCCACGCGCCTCGGAACATGAACGAGCAGCTCCTGGCCGT
Source organism: Thinopyrum elongatum (assembly GCA_011799875.1). Classification (NCBI taxonomy): domain Eukaryota; kingdom Viridiplantae; phylum Streptophyta; class Magnoliopsida; order Poales; family Poaceae; genus Thinopyrum; species Thinopyrum elongatum. The sequence goes on along the minus strand of CM022302.1, from coordinate 219,128,331 downwards.
CAGGACGCGTTTGTAGCCGATTCACCGTCTGCTCCGCCGCCTTCAGCGTGCTGGGTCTTAGCTGGTTTCCTCCCTCTAGCCAGGCAGCCAAGCTCCACGCACCCCCAGTTGGACCGCCGACTGGTTGGAGGCGGCAATCGGCCACTTCGAGGCTTGGAAGGGCTCCTCCGCTCGGGCAGGCGCCCGAAGAGCCTTGGAGTTCGTCAAGGCGTGGTATCCTGGGATGAACCTAGCCCAGTTGGCCACGTTCCGGTAGGAGGCCATGGAAGAGTTGGTGGCAGCGGGGCCTGCGCTCACCCATCGTGCGATGGCGATCGCCGAGTACACCGACACCAGTGTCTTCTTCCCCGAGCTGGACGAGGAGGGTGCTGAGGTGCCGATGAACTGGTTCGGGCTGAACTCGGATGACGGCAAGGACTCGGCAGAAGAAATCGCCTCAAGCGACAAAGGCGAGGACGAGGAAGATGAGGATGGTGAAGGCGACGCACGGAGGGCGGAGCAGACGCCCAGCCTCAGCTTGATCGGGCCTCGAGCAACGAGCCGCGTGCGAGTGCACTGACTGCTGCTGAAGGCGACCAAGCCGAGACTCGCCAGACGGCCACTCCACCAACCTGCCCGACTGGCCTGTTGCTCCTTTGGCCTAGGCTGCCAACTTATCTTATATTTTCCTGCTTTGGTAATCTTTAGAACAAACTTTGTTAAATTCACGCAGTTCCACATGCTGGGGGTGTATTCAAACTTTGTTGAATGCTGGTCGAGGGCCTCTTGCTATGTGATTTAATTCTCGCACAAGATGTGCTTCGCCGAGCTCTGACTTGTCTTGCTTTCTGTTCTTTTGGCTTTTTCGTTTGCCGCTTTCCCTTGGCTGCCGCCTTGCCGGCCAGACAGCCATTCTTCGGTCTGCTGGCCGGGTCAAGTACTTGGCCATTTTGGGAAGACAAGTACTTTGGCCGCTTAGAACATAGCAATTTAAGTGAGAAGCCGGCCGGCCGGCTACTCAGCAACCGGACGGCTAGGCGAGGAGCCGACTTGGCCTATGTGGGTGCTTTCGTCCTTAGCCATTTTTCATGTGAGCACCATTTCCTGCCTTTGACTCTTGCCTGCCAGACAGTCGCTCTGCGAGCTGCGGCTTATGGCAAGGGTGGGCTTAGATGCCGGCACACTACTTGTCCGACTGCAGGTATAGCCAACATAGTACAAGGCGGCAAGCCCCCGGGCCGACTGGTCGGACTCGGTGCCGGGCGGAGGAAGAAAGGTAGCCCCCGAGTGCTCCTCAAGGGACCCGGTGCCTTTGCCCTTAGTACAAAAGGTAGCGTGGTACATACTGCATTTAACTGTAAAATCTTCGGATGAGATTTGCGTTCCATGGGCGCTCTGTTTCCTTGCCGGAATCATCCCTTTTGCGCGCCCTGGGCTTCTGCGCGTCGATGAGGTAATAGGAGCCGTTGCCCAAGGCTTTGCTAATGATGAAGGGGCCTTCCCAAGGGGCCGAGAGCTTGTGCTGGCCGGCTGTTCACTGGATCAGCCGGAGCACAAGGTCTCCCTCTTGGAAGGATCGGGGCTTGACCTTCCGACTGTAGTAGCGGCGCAGGCTCTGCTGATAGATGGCGGACCGGCTGAGTGCTAACAGCCGGTCTTCTTCCAGCAGATCAATGCCATCTTCTCGTGCTTCCTTCGCCTCCGCCTCCGTGTACATGGTGACGTGAGGCGAGTCGAACTTGATGTTAGTTGGGATGACGGCCTCGGCCCCGTACACAAGGAAGAAGGGAGTGAAACCGGTTGATCTGTTTTGGAGTGGTGCGGAGGCTCTAGAGGACGGCCAGCAACTCGTCGATCCAGTAGCCGGCCGAGCGCTCCAGTGGCTCGACTAGTCGGGGTTTGATGCCAGATAAGATGAGGTCGTTTGCTCGTTCTACTTGGCCGTTTGACTGCGGATGGGCAACGGACGCTAAGTCCAGTCAGATGCCCTGCGTTGTGCAGAAACGGGCCAAGGCGCGTTTGGCAAAGTTAGTGCCATTGTCGGTGATGATGCTGTGTGGTACAGCGTACCGGACGGTGATATCTGCAATGAAGGTCACAGCGGTCAGACCATTTAGTTTCTTGATTGGTTTTGCTTCAATCCACTTGGTGAATTTGTCCACGGCGACAAGCAGATGGGTCATGCCACCGCGTGCTGTCTTGAATGGGCCCACCATGTCCAACCCCCAGACGGCAAAGGGCCAGGTAAGGGGGATGGTCTTGAGTGCAGAAGCCGGTAGATGTTTCTTGGAGCTGATTTTTTGGCACCCCTTGCATTTCTTGACCAGATCCTTGGCGTCCTCCAAAGCAGTCGGCCAGAAGAAACCATGGCAGAAAGCTTTGGCGACAAGGGATCTGGAGGCTGCGTGGTGGCCGCACTCGCCTTGGTGTATGTCTCTGAGGATTGCCTTGTCTTTCTCTGGTTCGACGCAGCGTTGGAAAACGTCGGTCCCGCTGCACCTGACAAGCTCTCTGTTTACTATCATGTAAGCTCCTGCCCGGCGTTGCACCTGCCGGGCCGAGGTCTCATCAACTGGCAGCTCTCCGCTTACCAGAAAGTTGAGGATGGGCTGCGCCCATGATGGTGCCTCGACTTCATCCACTGTCATTATGGCCACTGAAACTAGGGCAGTTGGGTTGGGAGGTGGCGGGGGGGAGTCGGCCGCGTCTTGCTGCATTGTTGGAGTCCCTGGGATGGCCGCTGCAGCCCCCGGGCCGGGTTTAAGAACCCCTAGGCCGGGTGCGACTGCCGCAGTCCCCGAGCCGCTTGGTGAAGTCCTCGGGCCGGCTACCGCAGCTCCCGGGCCGGGTTGCGAAGTCCCCGGGCCGGGTGCGACTGCTGCAGTCTCCGTGCCGCCTGCCAAACTCCCCGGGCCGGCTGCTGCAGCCCCCAGGCCAGGTTGCGAAGTCCCCGGGCCGGGTGCGACTGCTGCATTCCCCGTGCCGCTTGCCGAAGTCGCCAGGCCGGCTGCTGCAGCCCTTGAGTCGGATCCGACTGCTTCGGGAGCAGCCGGCACGAAGATTTATTCTGATTCCGGGGAAGGCTTGATAGATGGCTTGCGGAGGCACTGAAGGGACATGCCGGCTGGTATGGCTTGCCTGGTGGAGCCGATCCGTGCCAGGGCGTCTGCTTGCTCGTTGTCGGCCCGTGGCACATGAAGAAACTCGCACCCATCAAAATTTCCGCTGATCTGCTGGACGAGGAAGCGGTAGCTTGCCATATTTGCATCCTTGGCGTCCCAGTCGCCAGACGACTGTTGGACCACCAAGTCCGAATTGCCGTAGCACAGAATCCGGCGGATGCCAATCTCCTTGGCCAGCCAGAGTTCGTGTACTAGCGCCTCGTACTCGGCCACGTTGTTGGAGGCGGCAAAGTGGATTTGCAACGTGTATATGAGCTTGTCGCCTTTGGGAGAGGTGAGGACGACGCCGGCTCCCAAACCGGCGCGCATCTTTGAGCCATCAAAGTGCATCCGCCAATGAGTGGAGTCTGGAGCTGGCGGCAGGTACTGGGTCTCGGCCCAGTCGACGAGGAAGTCTGCCAGTGCTTGGGACTTGATGGCGGCGCGAGGCTGGTAGAAGATGGTGTAGGGGGCCAGCTCGATGGCCCACTTGGCCACTCGGCCTGATGCGTCTCTGCTGCCTATGATCTCCGCAAGCGGGGCAGTGCAGACGACCGTGATGGGATGCTCTTGAAAGTATGGCTTGAGCTTCTTGGCGGCAAAATGCACGCCATAGCACAACTTTTGGTAGTGGGGGTAGTTCTGCTTGGAAGCTGACAGCACCTCACTCAAGTAGTAGACGGGCCTCTGGACCGGCTGTGCCTTGCCATCCTCTCGGCGCTCTGCCACCACAACTGTACTGACCACCCGGCTGGTGGCGGCGATGTAAAGAAGCATGGGCTCCTTGGCAGCCGGAACGGGCAGGACGGGCGGCGTGGTCAACATCTTCTTGAGTTGGAGGAAAGCCTCGTCCGCCTTGTCGTTCCACTCGAAATGAGTGGTTTTCTTCATCAAATGGTATAGTGGAAGAGCCTTCTCGCCCAGCCGACTGATGAAGCGGCTGATGGATGCCAAGCAGCTGGTGAACTTCTGAATGTCTCGCAGTCGGGTGGGCCTCTCCATCCTCTCGATGGCCTTGATCTTGACAGGGTTGCACTCTATGCCGCGCTCTGAGACAAGGAAGCCGAGGAGCTGGCCGGCTGGTACTCCAAAGGCACACTTTTCTGGGTTGAGCTTGATTTGAAAACGGCGCAGGTTATCAAAGGTTTCCTTGAGATCTTCCAGGAGGGTACCACGCTTCTCCGTCTTCACCACAATATCGTCCACATAAACATGGGCATTTCTGCCGAGTTGCTTGAGGAGGCACTTCTGCATGCAACGCTGAAACATGGCGCCGGCGTTTCTCAAGCCGAACGTCATTGTCAGGTAGCAGAAGGCTCCGAATGGTGTGATGAAGGCGGTCTTCAGGCGGTCGGCCGGGCTTAACTTGATCTGGTGGTACCCCGAGTAGGCATCCAAAAAACTCAACAGCTCGCATCCGGCTGTGGAGTCTATCACTTGGTCAATCCGAGGCAAGGCGAACGGATCTTTCGGGCAAGCTTTGTTGAGGCTGGTGTTGTCAATACACATGCGCCATTTGTTGTTCTTCTTTAATACAAGGACTGGGTTGGCAAGCCACTCTGGGAAGAATACTTCCATAATGAAGCCGGCTACTAGAAGCCGGGCTATCTCTTCACCAACAATTCCTCTCTTCTCCTCCGACAGGCGGCGGAGGGGTTGCCTGACTGGTTTTGCATCTGCCCTGACATGTAGCTTGTGCTCGGCGAAATCCGTCGGTACACCCGGCATGTCCTTTGGAGACCACGCAAAGATGTCCCGATTCTCACGGAGGAAATCGACGAGCTCGCTTTCCTATTTGCTGTCGAGGCGAGCTCCTATGACAGCGAACCTCTCCGGGTGCTCCGGGTCCAAGGGTATCTTCTTGGTTTCTTTGGCCGGTTGGAAAGAGCCCTGAGCTTCTGACCCCTTGGGATCTGGCGACAGGTCCGGCTGCTCGCCGGCCATGGCCACAACCCGGTCAAGGAGCCGTTTCTCGGCAGCGATCACAAGGGACTCGGCCAGCCGACTGCTGGCAGTGGCACAGGCGGCAGACTTCTGGTAGTCGCCGGCTATGGTGATAATGCCCTTGGTGCCCGGCATCTTCATCTTGAGGTAGGCGTAGTGGGGGACCGCCATGAACTTGGCCAGAGCAGGCCGGCCAAGCAACGCGTGGTAGGGGCTCTCAAGGTCGACCACCTCGAACCAGATTGGCTCTCGGCGGAAGTGATTCTTGTCTCCGAAGAGGACATCTATCTTGATCTTGCCGATTGGTGAGCAGGATAGGCCAGGCACAATGCCATGGAAGACAGTCCGGCTGGGCTGGAGCCGTTTCTCTTTGATGCACAACTTCTCCATGGTGTCGCGGTAGAGGATGTTGATGCTGCTATCGCCGTCTATCAGAATTCGGGAGAAACGAGCAGCTCGCCTCTCTGTTGCAAAGGTGGCATCCAGCACCAGGGCATAGGAACCCGGAGAAGGCATCATCTCCGGGTGGTCAGCCCGGCTCCAACTGATCGGCTTCTCCGACCAGTGCATGAACTCTGGGGCTTCAGAGGCGACATTATTCACTTCTTGGCGCTGTTGACGCCGGCTGTGCCTGTCGTCAGTCACGCTGGTGAAGACGACGTAAGCTCCATGTTCTTCAGGAAACTCATCTTGGATCGCGCCGACTGCTTGGACCGCCGGCTGCTGGGGAGGCGGAGGTGGCGGGCCAGCAGGCGGGGGAGGCAGTCCTTCGCCTCTGGCGATGCGGGTGAGCCAGTGGCACTTCCGGGTGGTGTGGTTCGATGGCTTCGCGCCGCTGTGGAACTTGCAGGGAGCGTAGAGGGTTTGCTCAAATGAGAAGGCGGGCAACCAGGCAGGCTTGCCGCCCTTCTGGCATTTGGGGCTGGGCTGCTCCTCTGGCTGCTGGTCTTCGACTGTCGCCACCTGCCGGCTGGTAGTAGCCGGCTGTGGGGTCTTGCTCTTATTGTCGTTTGACTGTTGGCGCCGACTGGAATCACCAGCCGGTGTCTGAGGGGCTGGAGGGAGCATCTTTCCTGATGCGTCCACCTGGAGCTCCGACTTCATGGAGGAGTCAGTAGTGGCGTACTTGTCCGCTATGATTAGCAGCTCGTCGAGGGTGGCCGGCTCGTCGCAGAGGAGTCGGTGCTTGAGTAGGGTGCCCTCCCGGCACCCAGCAGTGAAGTATTCTATGGCTTGCACCTCATGCACCCCTTCGCAGGAGTTGCGCAGCTCGGCCCACCGCGTTAAGTATTCGCGGGTGGACTCGATTGGGCCTTGGATGCACAGGGACAGCTGGCGAGGCTTGGGCGGCCGCTTGTAGGTGCTGGTGAAGTTGCGGATGAAAACTTCGGTGAAGTCTAGCTAGCTGTTGATGCTGTAGGGCTTGAGGTTGTTCAGCCATGTCCGGGCCGTGCCCTGGAGCATGAGCGGAACATACTTCACGGCGACACGCTTGTTGCCGTTCGCTATGTTGACGGCAGTGGAGTAGTCGACCAGCCAATCTTCCGGCTTCACAGAGCCGTTGTACTTAGGAGTGTCCGGAGGGAGCGAGAACCCTTTGGGGAAGGGCTCGTCCCTTTCCTTTCTTGTTCATCGAGCTAGGCTGTGGGGGTGACGAATTGGCTGGCTGGAGAGGTTGAGTTCTTCGCACACGCCCTAGAGTTCGATCCTTTCTTGGGTCTGCGGAGCCCTGAATCTGACATTTGGCACCAGGTAGGGGCGTGTCGAAGCTCTTCTTCTATCCCTGCCCGGTGTTCGTTCCGTCGTGCCCATGGCAGAGGCTTCCTGGGCCTGTGCTGAGCGTTGGGCCACTCGCACCACCCAGGTGGTGCCTCTCGGCCACGGCGTTCATCATCACCCCATGCTCCCCGCGGCTGGCGTGGATACTGGCATCAAGCACCACCGATGGCGTGGGCCGCTCCCGCCTCCCCCCGTTCGGCGTCGCAACCGAGCCATCGCGCGGTCCTCCAGCTACGCTGTGGCGTCGCCCCTGCATGCTAGTCGGGAGCAGGCGAACACGTGAGCCACGCTCGTCGTGGCGCGCGAGTTGCTGTGATGCAGGTTAGCGGAAGGCGGTCGTGATGCCTTGCTCTGCCGCGTCGCTGAGCTGCTTGATGCTGCTTGCGAGGGCGCGGCGCCTTTCCGCATCATGACGGCTTCGCGGGCACCTCCAGGGACCCGCGCCCACCCCTTTTGCGTCTGCTCGTCCCCTCGGGAGGAGCCCGGAGGACCCTGCGGAGGCAGCCTAGAGCACGGCGCCGCCCACCTGACCCAATAGGCGCGCCCCCAGGGAGTAGCCAAGGTAGGTGGCCTCCACCACGGCAACGGCGAGGAGCCACTCCCTGGCTGGCAAGGCAGGACATCGGAGGTGGTGGACTACGCAGCAGAAGGACTGGGGGCTGATCTCGGGATGATGGTCCCTGGTACCTCTATGCCACCATTGGCGGGCTCGTCGTACGAGCAAAGGAGAAGCCCGTACGCGTTCCCCCCGCTGGCCCGGACGTCAAGTTGCCAAGGTCATGTGGAGCAGGGGCCCCTTACGAGCCAACTCAACGCCCCGCCAGCACCTTCGACAGCAACGACCACCGGTTTCAACCAATATCTTTGGAACACGTCGCGCTAACCTTGGATCGCAGGTAAATCATGCCACGGCCGCGCACCTTCGGACGCTGACCCCGCCTTAGGCAAGCAGGGCGCACTGGGAGGTGGTGCGGGGGGAGCCCGACGCCAGAGCTTCCCCCATGCTATGCGCCGTAGGGCGCCGCCGCGACAGTGGCACACGGCATCCAGAAGTGGGCCCTCTACCGGAGAAGGCGCCGGTGAGTCCTTCCCCCCGGTCGAGGGCCTGCGACCGCCCGTGTAGCCCCTTGACCCTTGGTCCTGTCCTGGTTTCCGGATGCCCCAACGGTGGTCGGGGCATGCGCGGGGCGGGGTCCCCGCCCGGGAGCAAGGAGTGCCCCTCAAATCGCCGCCCGTGACACTCTCACGTAATAATGAGTGGGGTTGTACACGCCCAGAGTCTCCTGAGCGCCGCCCTTGGGCCTCACGGGGGCTCCCACCGACGTCCAAGTGGATGCACCATGCTCCGCGCTGGCAGTCGACACTGTCCCCCAATGACTATGCCCACGCCCAGTGGAAGCATTGAGCTCCGCGCTGATGAGAAGACTAGTGTAGGCGCCGGACGTGGCTGTCTTTTTTGCTCTCTTTTGTAATCCGATTTGGTGCCTTTGGAATGAAATTTGGAGTTTCATGCTCTTATTAAAAGAAAAGGTGGGAAATTTTTCAATTCGCGGTGTTTTCTTGTTCTTTGATTTGTGTTTGGGAGGCACGGCTCCTGCCTGCTGGTCCCCCCCAAGCACCCTGCGAGCGGGGGCTGGGTGTGGCGTGCGTGTCTGAGCTAGCCTGAGTAGCATCAAGGCCCCCTCGGGGCCAAGGACATAATTGCCGCAGGCCCGCCTGCGCGCACACCTTGCAAAAACTTTGGCGTTTGGCTCCTCGCGCGGCGCTCTCGAGCGAGCCAGCAGGCACGCACCATGCCCGGCATTCGGCTTTGGGCCTCGGGGGCACTCAGCGCCGGGCGTCCCCCACACTCCCACGAAGCTCGGTGCCAGGCGAAGGCACACCAGGAGGCCTTAAGCTCTCGCAAGCCCCTCCTGAGCTTCCGAGGATCGAGGGCCCCAGAGGGCTCGCCTCAGGAGAAGCACGTCTCTGCAATATAAGAACCCGTCCAAGGTCGCGAACACAAAGATAAGCCACGTCAACTACTCTAGTCAGGAGCCGTCCGGCTCATGACGGCACGTTTTGAAATTAATCTAGAGGGCATATCATTGTTTCATACATTACAGGGAAGCCCCCCCCCCAAATGCTTTCACACCCGCGGGGCCATACCCGAAATCTTGGCAGGAAAGCAGGGAAGTACAAGCCTAGCGGGATGCGCTACCGCCGGCGTCACCATCATCGTCATCACCATCAGCTCCGCCCTCTTCAGTCGCGTGTGTAGCCATGTCGTCAGCAAGGGCGAATTCCTTGATCAGGTCATCCACATGGTCATCCACCCAGCTCGCCAGGTCGCCCTGGGTTACCCGGGCACGGGGGCTATCGGGGCATTGAAGTCGAAGTCCGGACTGAGGCTAAGAAGGTAGCTTAAGACGTGCGAGAATGCGCGCCCATGAAGGTCTCGGCTGTTCTCTTCGACGAGCTGGCGTGACCTCGCGGCCCTGCCTTCGAGGCAGGTCATGACCTGGGTGAAGAAGCGAAGGTAGCCAACATCATCAGCTTCGTACGGGCGGGCGATGCTCTCGTCGTAGATGGCATGCAAGGCCCGGTTGGCCCTTACAAGGTGGTCCTCGAGCATCGAGGAACGCTCGCACTGCAACGTTCGGCTGCGGTCCACCTCGTCCGAAGCTCTCTCGACGAGGGACGTGACACCCGTGACCTGCTAATGAAGAGATGACAGCTCGGCCTCAGCGGTGGCCCGGGCTTCTTCGGCATCCTTCTCACGCCGCTCTACCGCGACCAGCTTCACCTTGAGGGCATTGGCCTGGCCGTGCAGCTCGACTTGCCGCTGTTTGAAGCGAGTCTCCTGGAGCCCCAACTTTCAACGGTATTCTTTGACAAGGGCCTTGTGGATCCCCACCACCTTTTGGTCGACCTCCCACTAAACTCTCGCCTCCCGAGATGCAAGGACATCCTTGGTCGTGGCTACTTGGCGTTCCATCACCTCCAGTCGCTTGCGCTCCAGGCTGTGCTCCAAGGCCTCGAGCGCCAGCGCATCCTCGCGTGCCTGGACTCCCTTCTCGTCTGTAGGGGCCCCACCTGGCGGCGCCGCCAGGGTGGCTCTACGCGCCTGGACTTGCCGCTCAAGGGTGGCGTTTGAGGCTCAGAGCTTCCTCTCGCGCTCCTTGGCCGCCTCATGGTGATGGTCCGCGGACCTGGCCTCCTCCAAGGCATGGGCGAAAGCCTCTCGAGAAGCTGCAAGAGACTCCTCGGCCTCCGCGCGGGCGTGCTCATGCTGTAGGTGCCCAAGGTTGATGGCGACTTTCAGTTGATGCCATTTGGGCGCCAGGCGGAGGCCTTCCGCCTCAAGGCGTGTGTCGACATCGGCAAGCTCTACCCCGAGCCAGCCTAGCGCGATCGTCGCTTCTCGAAGAAGGTCATAATGGATGGCACTGCGCCCGCGTGCGAGCTCCAACACTCGATCGGGCCCTTCCTCTGCGCCTTGGTCTGCCTAAGAGGTGCGGGAGGACTCACCCATCTCCGGCAGAGGGGCGGTGGCCGGAGCTCCTTCGATCGCCCCCCGGACGTCGACCGGGGCACGCTGTGGTCCGGTCCCGCCGCTCGAAGATGAAGCCGTCCCGTGGGTCACCCAACCACCGGCAAGAACCAATGGAGGAGCCCTCGGCACGACCTCCGTGCCCTAGAAGTTGCTCCGGAAGAGGGACGCCGGGAGAGCAGGCTCGCGGCCCTCCAGCGGCGGCCTCGGCTCATGGACCAGCACCACCTCAAGCGTGGTTGTCCGACTTGGGAGGTCTGGGGTCACAGCCGAACTCCAGGCGGGCTCACCACCGCGACAGAAGGGATCCTGAGGGGCAAAAGTCAGAGGAGGGTGCGAGATGCGAGAATCCAGGAGGGCAAGGTACTTACTCATCCACAGCTATCCACTTCCTCTGTTTCAGGGCCCGTGGGGCGTCGCTACAGCAGCTCCCGAGCCCCTTCCTCTTGCGAGATTCCCCGAGGTTTGGAAGGGGTACGCTGAAGGCGGGCGCGCTGCCCCTCATGGCGGGGACGGCAGTCGCGTCCATGGGCGGGGCTCCCCCCGTGCTGCCCGTGGGGGTCTAGCCGTCGTCTCGGGTGCACTTGGTGGCGCCTGCCCTCTAGCAGCCACCTCAGGAGCGCTTGGCAGCGCTCGCCCCTCCCCCCCGCGACCACCTCTGGGGCGCGTGCCAGAGGACCAACAAGCACGGGAGCCACCAAGATGGGTTTCTTGCGAGGCCCTCGTGGCCCTTGGGGAGCAGCCCCCACTCGTCGAAGCGCGGCATCTTCTTAGTGGTGGCCCCCCGTTCGAGCAGTTGTACAAGGGGCCCCCTTCGGCAGGGATCGCAGCAGTCGCTGGGTCACCCGTCAGGAGCTGGAGCACTGTGTGCAACGTCTTGGAGGGAAGCGAGGGCACCTGAAGACTCATGCGGTCATCGGGGCCGGTGAAGGCCCACATTGGGCGAGAATGACGCTGGAGCGGAGCGATGCGCCGCCGGACGAACACCCTCACCACCATCGACACCGTCACCCCTGCCTCCTTTAGCTTGGCCAGCATGGACAAGATACACGCGAGTTGCCGGTCGACGAGCTCCACATGTCCCCAGCCGGAGCTCGGCTCCGCCGGCGCCAGTGGGAGGAGGAGCAGGGGGCTGCGCATGGTGGCGTCCACATACACCCACTGCTTCCGGAATCCCCTCACATCCGAGCAAAGCATGAAGTCGATGCCGGAGCCAGCTGTCACCGCTGTCGTGGTTCTAAGTCTGACAGTAGAATAGGGGGTAGGTATGAGGAGGCAAGATCCTAGCTACGGTGAGGTTGTGCACGCAAGATTTATGAGTTCAGGCCCTTCTCGGAGGAAGTAACAGCCCCATGTCTCGGTGCCCGGGGGCTCGGTCGATTGGATTATGCGTGAAGTTACAGGGGGTGCGAACCCTTGTGCCTGAGGAGGGGGTGGCTTATATAGAGTTCGCCAGACCCCTCCAGCCCTCAGTTACACAGGATTCAATGTACATAAAGATAGGACGTTACTGGTAACGCCAGCAATAAAGGCATATAAATGATCATTAAGACTACGGAGTGAACGCCTGACGGTTGCCGTTCTGAGTGACTTTAGATCTTCTGTCTTCCGAGTGATTTCTGATGTGGTCGAGTGAGTACACTCCGGTCGAATGGAATTGGGTTTTCCGAGTGGAATGCTTCTGGTCGAGTGAACGGTATTGTCCTTTAATTTGAATATCCCTCACTTTAAGGTAATGTCCTTGGGAAGGGTGTCTAGGTCAGGCCTACTACCCTACCCCAGGTACATGTCATCGTCATTAGCCCCCGAATGGTTCAGGGTTCGAGTGGAAAAAGGAGTTGAAGATGGTTCCGACCCAGTTTTCACGCTTCGGGAGCGTTTTGCTTAGATTAATGAACCACGTAACAACTTCGACTTCATTTTCAGTCGCCTTGATCCATTCCTAAATTGTTGAGTGAATTTTGTTGATAAGCTTCAATTGTGGACATGGTATGAGATCTTTGGCGCGACTGACTGAACTGTCATTCCCGGATCTCACGGGATTTGAAATTTGGAGAAGCGCGCGGGACGGAGAGGCCCGCAGTAAACGGAATAGATTTGGCAGGGACGCCTCGATCCTCGCACCACCTTTCTTGCCACGTACTGAGCATGCGACTGTTGTGGGATTCGATGGGATTGCTTGGGCCCACAAGTCAGTCACTCGGTAACAAGTCCATATAAGGCGTCCGGGCCGGTGCGTTTGGCACTGTGCTCTTCATCCCCTTCTTCTTCCCCTGTTTCTCCACCGCATTCGTCATCACCTTCGACGCCGCCGCCCCGTCCAAGCGCAGCCTGCTGCGATGGGAAAGGAGAAAACAGCGGCCCTGGAGCATGCGAAGAAGGCGACGGCGGCAGCGAAGGGCAAGAAGACGAGTCGGGGCGGGTCGTCATCTAGGTCCGGCCTGCCGCCTGGCTGGATCCAGGGCGACTGGATCAGATCCACGATCCGGAAGGAAGACATAGAGGATCTGGTCGAAGGGGGCTTTATTGCCCACCAGTCCTGGCGATTGCCGGGGAACGAGACCGAGCCGCATCCGCAAGAGGGTGAGTGCGTCCTCCTCACGACTCATGTCGACCGCGGTTTCTCCTTGCCTCCACATCCCTTTTTCCGGGCTTTCTTGAATTTCTTTGGAGCTCAACTTCATCACTTTTCCCCCAACACCATCACCTATCTTGCTGCATATGTTTCCCTGTGTGAGAATTTCTTGGGCTGTCGACCGCACTGGGGTCTTTTCAAACATATATTCACATGTCGCTCTCAAGCCGTAAAAAAGTCCAATACGAGTGATGAGAGAACACATGTGATCCAGATGTGCGGGGGTCTAGGAATTCAGATGAGGGGTAGGAGCACTTTTCCGGCTATGACGCTCCCCGATTCAGTTAGGCAGTGGCAGTCGACCTGGTTCTATTGCAAAGACCAGCCGACTCCTGGTCAGTCGACTGGGCTTCTTCCCTTTTCCATGGATCGAGTCCAGCTGCCCTCTACTTTGAAAGTGAACCCAGAGGAGAAAGTAGAAGTGAATATGCAAGTTGACCGAGTAGTCCAGTTAGTCCGCGATGGGGTGACTGGTATGGACTTTCTTGAAATATTTCTCATTCGACGCATCCAGCCACTCTAGGCTCGTGATCATCCTATGTGGATGTACTCGGGTATTGATGACACCACTCAGATCCACCCGGAGGAGGTCTCCGGGGAGGTAGTGGAATAGTGGCTGCAAGCCATCACTGGTAACAAAGATAACCCCAGGGGGTCCAAGAGGATCCCACCATTCGACAAGACCAACGAACTGGATAAGGTACAATCTTCAGTGCCGAATGTCCTTTGCTCTGATTTCCTATTTAGGCTTCAATCCGATTGATATTTGTATGATTCTTTGCTCTGCAGATATATACTGAGATGTACTCGATGCCCAACGGGGAGCAGATCCAGGAAGGAGAGGAGAGCGAAGGCGACAGCGGCGATTGGAACTCTGATGACGAGAGTGATGAAGAGCGCGAAGACTCGAGCAGTGGTGAGGAGGTCGATTCTCCACCTCGCGTGGAAAAGCGTTCCAAGCAGAAGCACAACCCAGCAAGTATCCGGGGTAAAGTGGCGGCACCGACTGGACAAACTTCGAAGCGCACTCAGACATCTTCTCTAGTGCCTACTGAGAAGGCTCCGAAGCAGCTCAAGACTGCGCCGTCAAAGCCACGGAAGGCCTTGCCCAAGATCAAGGTTGATGTTCCCGTCGCCTCTGCGTAAGTGTTTCGTTTTCACCCTTTGCTCCAAGAATCTTATATCAGTTGTCGACCCATTCTCTTGCTTGACCGAGTGAACCTTGAAATTTGCAGTGCTGCTACCTCTGGGACTTCTGCTTACAAAGATGATGATGACGAGGAGATGGAGGACGCGGTCACATCCAAAGCGGGTATGAATCCTGTTATCTTGTCTTTTCTTTGCTAACCACTTCTACAGTCGACTGAACTCTTGTGGTTGATTCTTTTGCAGCTCCGCAAAATGTTATTGAACTTCTAGATGACGATGAAGATGTGCCACAGAAGCTCGTGGGAAGGAGGAGCAGGACCTCGGGCAAAAAGGCACCAGCTAGCAAGACGCCTCAGTCGACGCCGGCGGCAGAACCAGCTATCCAGCAGCCCGGGGACCTCAACCGTGCTTCTGTTACTTTTGCGATTCCCTTGTCGAGTGGTCGTCCTTCAGCGTCGACTGCACAGGCCGTTGCTTCATCTATGCAACTTCATGCCTCAAGCTCTCAAGCTGCTACAGCTGATCCACCGTCTCCACTTTTCACCGCCCATCACGTCCCAGAGGACCAAGTGAGTGCTGCCAAGGAAGCCATACGCCAGGCAGGCATTCTGATGGAGTAGATGAAAGTGGTGCGCGAGGCCAGTCAAGCTGCCTATGATGCCAGCTCAGCACTCCAGGCCAATGTCCAGGTTAGCTTACTTCCGACTGAACTCCATCTTGACGCTTGTTCTGTTAGGATATGATATTTAGAAACTGTTGCTTTATTATCTGCAAGACGTCCGTGGATGAGCATTTTGGAACCTTAATTGCACACCCATTGTCAGTCTGTACACCCACTGGGTGCTTTAATTTCTGTTGAGTAGTTTTTCCACTTGAGTCGACTAGGTTGTGTCGATTGAATCTCCAAACCAGTGGGGGCACGCCGAGTGCACCCACTGGGTGTAGTCCCCGAGACCGCCGTCGAATGTTTGATTCGGCGGGGGTCTTTGAACAGAACTTTTCCATCGGTCTGAGCAGATCATGTCGAGTGGAACCTAGACCAGTGGGGCACGCTGAGTGCACCCACTGGGTGTAGTCCCCGAGACCGTAGTTGACTGCGGGCAGTCGGCTATGGTCTGAGTTTTTTTTTTCTGACTGGACGGACCAAGTCAATTGAAAAGTTGAACCAGTGGGGGCACGCTGAGTGCACCCACTGGGTGTAGTCCCCGAGACTATTGTTGAATGTTTGATTCGGCAGTAGTCTTAGAACTCTTTGAACTTGTTACTTTATTGCTCGGAAGCAACCAATCTTTGTGTCTGCTGACTGACTATCTTCTGAACACAGAAATCTTGTGAACTTGGAGTCCGGTTCGCTGACTTAGAGCAGAAGCAGATCCAGCTCAATCTTGATCTAGAGTTGGCTCAGAATAACTTGCAGAAGGCTAAGGATGACGCTGCTGGTAAGGAAAGCTTGTCGACTGGTTCTCTTGCCATCTTTTCTCCTCCTTTTTCTGATTCGAATGTTATTCTTTCTAGAAACAATGAGACGGGCTTTGGAGAAGAAGGACCTTGACCTTGCGGCTGCGAAGAAAACAGCAGAAGAAAAAATGGCACTCGCTGACCAAAAGCTGGCCTCAGTCGGAAAGTTGGAGGAAGAGAATACCAAGCTGAAGGCTGCTCTCGATGAAGCCAACAAAGAGGTAACTCGACTGAAGAAGGACAAAGGGACCCTGACTGACAAAGTGGAAGACATCACCCGCAAGGGGGACGAGCTAGAGAATTATTTGGGAGGACTCGCCAAGAAGTTATTCCTCATGCTTGAAGGTACTTTTCCCTGTCCGATTGATTTGCTTTCGTTGACTCATCATATAACTGTCGACTCATTATTTCTCTGTGAGTGCAGAATTCTGTCAAAACTTCGAGGAAGAGACTGGACGAGTCGAGACAAGCTTGGACCCCATCAACTCCCCTGTTAAAGATGAAGCTACCATGAACGTGCTCCGACTGGAGTCTCGCCTTGCCAGCGCCATGAATTACCTTGCTCGACTGAAGGTTGCGGTGTCGCGGATCAACACGGCGCTCTGGCCAAGGGAAACGCTCCAAAATGACCTCGAGTCTTTGATGACTCGACTCAATGAGATTCCTGGTCGAGTGCAGGAATGGAAGAAGTCATCTGCTCGATGCAGTGCTGATGTAGCTCTATCCCTAGTTCGTGTTCATTGCAAGGAAGCCAAAGAAGAGAAGCTAGCAGCAATCAAGGTTGCCAATACCAAGAAACTTGACTTCCAGTCCTTCATGGAGACTTTTATTGCTGCTGCTACTCGAATTGTAGATGGAACCGACCTGGATGAGTTCGTCGAGCCTGCCAGCCCTCCTGCGGAGTGAACAAAATTTTTATGATCCGATTAAATTTGCCTCGGTATGCCGAGTGGTTTTGTAACCGTTAAACTCCTTCGGGCCTGATGCCCGAGTACTTTAATCTGCAGTCCGGAACCTCATGGGATTTGTCCAAACTTAGTTTTTCCTTAAATATGCTAGTTTTTATTTCCGAGTGGAACTTGTATCTTCACTCGGAACAGACTTTTGTTCTTGTGATGCAATTCTGAGGAGAGGATCGCGGACGACCTGCACCTCGTCATCCTTGCAGATCAAGATGGAGCACACATTGTACTTGTGGCGTAGCTCTGAAGAGAAGGTCGCAGTCGACCTGCACTTCATTGTCCTGACAGATCAGGATGGAGCGTGTTTTAACTTAGGCGAGTACAGAACTGCAGCTAAGCCCCCGAGTGAGAGGGTTGCTCTTCACTCAGTGGGATTTTTCAAACTTAGGCGAGTACGGAACTGCAGCTAAGCCCCCGAGTGAGAGGGTTGCTCTTCACTCGGTAGGATTTTACAAACTTAGGTGAGTACCGGACTGCAGCTAAGCCTCCGAGTGACAGGGTTGCTCATCACTCGGTAGGATTTTACAAACTTAGGCGAGTATAGGACTGCGGCTAAGCCCCCGAGTGAGAGGGTTGCTCGTCACTCGGTAGGATTTTTTAAACTTAGGCGAGTACAGGACTGCAGCTAAGCCTCCGAGTGAGAGGGTTGCTCATCACTCGGTAGGATTTTACGAACTTAGGCGAGTACTGGACTGCAGCTAAGCCCCCGAGTGAGAGGGTTGCCCATCACTTGGTAGGATTTTTTGAACTTAGGCGAATCCGATTTGCGGCTAAGCCACCCACTGGGGGATTTTGGACACATGTATTATTAACAACAATCATTTAGGAGACTATAAAACCATGTCTTTGATAAACGAACTGAAAGGTACTCCTTATTACATCTCATCAGTCTGAACACTTAAGTATAAAAACGGCGGAGTAGCTCCGCATTCCAAGCGCATGGCTCGTCTTTATTCTGCTCAACATTGTAGAGGTGATACGCTCCGTTGTGGAGCACCTTGGTGATGATGAAGGGACCTTCCCAAGCGGGGGCAAGTTTGTGAGGCCGTTGCTGGTCCACTCGGAGCACAAGGTCCCCTTCCTGAAATGCTCGACCCTTCACATTTCTGGCATATAATCGATGAAGGTCTTGCTGATAAATGGTCGATCGGATCAAGGCCATCTCTCTTTCTTCTTCCAGAAGATCAACAGCGTCTTCTCGAGCCCGTTCTGCTTCGGCTTCTGAAAAAAGTTCTACTCGGGGTGCATTGTGAAGCAAGTCACTCGGAAGCACAGCCTCAGCTCCATAGACCATGAAGAAGGGGGTTCGACCGGTCGACCGATTTGGTGTTGTTCTTAATCCCCAAAGGACTGATGGTAGCTCATCTACCCAAGCGCCGGCTGCATGCTTGAGGTCGCGCATCAATCGAGGTTTCAGCCCTTTGAGAATCAAACCGTTCGCTCTTTCTGCTTGTCCATTCGACTGAGGGTGGGCGACTGAAGCATAGTCGACCTGAGTACCTTGGGAAGCGCAGAAAGCTCTGAACTCATCTGAATCAAAGTTTGACCCATTATCCATGATGATGCTGTGCGGAACTCCATATCTAAATGTTAACCCTCTGATGAAGCTGACAGCAGTACTTGCTTCCAGGTTTTTGATAGGTTTAGCTTCAATCCATTTAGTGAACTTGTCAACTGCTACAAGCACATGGGTGAAGCCACTCCTGCCAGTCCTCAGAGGTCCGACCATATCTAATCTCCAAACAGCAAATGACCAGGCGAGTGGAATAGTCTTCAAGGCTGAAGCAGGTTTGTGGGACATGTTGGAGTAGAACTGACAGCCCTCGCACTTGTCAACTATTTCCTTTGCCATCTCATTTGCCCGTGGCCAGTAAAACCCTGCTCGGTATACTTTGGCCACGATGGTCCGAGAGGACGCATGGTGACCACAGGTCCCTGAGTGGATATCATTGAGGATCATTCGACCTTCTTCTGGCGTGTTGCATTTCTGAACGACCCCAGTAACACTCTCTCTGTAGAGCTGTCCACCCATTACCGTGAAGGCTTTGGATCGACGGACAATCTGACGAGCCTCTTCTTCATCCTCTGGAAGCTCTTTCCTGAGAATATATGCAATATATGGCACTGTCCAATTGGGAATGATGACCAAAACCTCCATGATCAAGTCGACCACAGCTGGGATTTCAACTTCAGTCGGATCAGTGGAGCTCTTAGGCTGTGGGGGCTCTTCAGTGAAGGGATCTTCTTGAACTGATGGTGCGTGAATATGCTCCAAAAACACATTGCTGGCAATAGGCTCCCGCTTGGAACCTATTTTCGCCAAGTCATCAGCTGCTTGATTCTTCAGTCGGGGTATATGGTGGAGCTCTAGCCCTTCAAACTTCTTTTCTAACTTTCTCACTGCATTGCAATAACCAGTCATAGCTGAGCTCCTGATGTCCCACTCCTTCATCACTTGATTAACCACTAAATCTGAGTCGCCGTAAACCATTAGGCGACGGACGCCGAGTGAAATGGCCATACGCAACCCGTATAGAAGTGCCTCATATTCAGCTTCATTGTTGGAGGAATCAAAGTGAATCTGGAGAACATATCTGAGGTTGTCGCCTCGTGGAGATACCAAGACTACCCCAGCACCTGAACCATTCAACATCTTGGACCCGTCGAAGAACATAGTCCAATGTTCCGACTGTATCTGGGTTGGTAACTGCTGTTCAACCCACTCGACGAGGAAATCTGCTATTGCTTGAGATTTGATCGCTTTCTTTGCCTCAAACTTGATATCCAGTGGAAGGAGTTCAATCGCCCACTTTGCCACTCGACCAGTTGCATCTCTGTTGTTCAAAATTTCTGACAACGGAGCGTCGCTGACGACTGTAATCGAATGATCTGAGAAGTAATGTGCAACCTTCTTTGTGGTCAAGTAAATTCCATAGACAAGCTTCTGATAATGTGGATATCTCTGCTTGGATGGGGTTAAGACTTCAGAAATATAGTACATTGGGCGTTGAACCTTGTAGGTTTTACCTTCTTCTTCCCGCTCGACCATGAGTACTGTACTGACAACCTATCCAGTGGCTACTATATAAAGCAGTAAAGGCTCTTTGCTGATTGGAGCAGCAAGCACCGGCTGGGTGGAAAGCAGGGCTTTAAGCTCTGCAAACGCTGCGTCAGCTTCAGGAGTCCACTCGAACTTATCAGATTTCTTCATCAGTCGGTAAAGAGGCAATGCCTTTTCACCGAGACGAGAGATGAATCGACTCAAAGCGGCCAAACAACCAGTAAGCTTCTGAACATCGTGTACACGCACAGGGCGTTTCATTCGGAGGATTGCACCAACTTTCTCTGGGTTTGCATCGATCCCACGTTCGGAAACGAGGAAACCGAGTAACTTTCCACCTGGAACTCCAAATGTACACTTCGACGGATTAAGCTTGATATCTTATCTTCTCAAATTGGCAAAGGTTTCAGCAAGGTCAGTCAGCAGGTCGGAACCTTTACGCGACTTAACCACGATGTCATCCATGTATGCTTCCACATTCCGAATGATTTGAGTTAGCAGGCACTTCTGTATCATGCGCATGAATGTGGCACCAGCATTCTTGAGACCAAAGGGCATGGTGACATAGCAAAAGCACCCGAATGGGGTGATAAAAGCTGTTTTTATTTCATCAGGTCCATACAGTCAGATCTGATGGTACCCGGAATATGCATCCAGGAAGGACAATCGCTCACATCCCGCAGTCGAGTCGACTATCTGATCGATGCGGGGGAGAGGAAAATGATCTTTCGGGAAGGCCCGATTGATATGCTTGAAATCAATGCACATACAAAGTGAATCGTCCTTCTTGGGAACCATGACAACATTGGCGAGCCACTCGGAGTAGTAAATTTCGCAGATGAACTCAGCCGCCAGAAGCCGAGCCACCTCTTCGCCGATTGCCTTTCTCTTCTCCACAGCAGACCGACGGAGATGCTCTTTAACGGGTTTTGCCTTTGGATCGACTCGCAAACGGTGCTCAGCCAGTCCCCTGGGTACACCTGGCATGTCAGACGGCTTCCATGCGAAGATGTCCCAGTTCTCACAGAGGAACTGGATGAGCGCTTCTTCCTATTTGCTGTCGAGTGTTGTTGAGATATGAGTCGGAGCAGCATTGGGATCGATCGGATGAATGTGAATAGGCTTTGTTTCACCGGACGACTAAAATGCAGACTCCGAAGCAGGCTTCTTAGCACGCAACAAATCACTCGGATCTGCAGTCTTCTTATATTCTTCCATTTCTACTGCTGGCATCTGTTCATCGGCTATCTTAGAGCCCTTCTGGAGCCACTCTTCTGCTCGTTGCCGATTACCAGTGACCGTGATCACGCCTCTGGGGCCAGGCATCTTCAGCTTGAGGTACACGTAACACGGTCGAGCCATGAAACAGGCATATGCAGTTCTGCCCAGAATAGCATGATAGGCACTGTGAATATCCACAACTTCAAATATCAACTTCTCCTAACGGTAATTCTTTGAATCACCGAAAACCACGTCAAGAGTGATCTGGCCGAGTGAATCAGCTTTCTTTCCTGGAATGACACCGTGGAATCGCATGTTGCTCTCACTGAGCTTGGACATCGGAATGCCCATCCCACGAAGGGTCTCAGCATACAAAATGTTCAAGCCGCTGCCACCATCCATCAGGACTTTGGTCAGTCGGGTGCCCCCAACGACTGGGTCGACCACCAACGCTTGCCTCCCGGGGGTGGCAACGTGCGGTGGGTGGTCAGATTGGTCGAATGTAATGGGAGTCTTTGACCATTTCAAATATGTTGTCATTGCCGGAGCAACCATGTTTACTTCTCTGTTGATGACTTTCAGTCGACTTTTGCTTTCAATGTCAGCAAAAATCACCAAAGTGGAATTGACGTTAGGAAAACCGTCATCATCTTCTTCCTTGTCCTGATCCTTGTCAGACTCTTTTTCCTTCTCATTGGGATGTTTCTCTCGGAACTGCTGGATTAGGAGCCGACATTGTCGAGTGGTATGTTTGGGATAAATCAGATTACCCTCTTCATCCTTCTTGGTGTGAATGTGACATGGCAAATCCAACACATCATTCCCTGCTTGATCTTTCACCTTCTTTGGGATCTAGAGCCCTTTGGCCTTCCCCTTGAATTTTCCTTGAGTTACAACTGCAGCTTCACCAGCACCTGCTGGCTCGGCTTTGCATTTCTGCTTCCGACCTCCTCCGGTGTCTTGGGCGACTGGCTTGCCCTTTCCACTGCGGAGTCGACCCTATTCTTCACCATTAGCGTACCGAGTGGCTATTTCCATCATTCGGGTTAGAGACATATCTCCTGTCCGATCGAATTTCAGGTTAAGCTCTCGATACCGAACGCCCTCCTTGAAGGCGCAAACTACTTGGTGTTGGGATACATTTTCTACTGTGTGATGTAAAGTGGTCCATCTTTGGATGTAATCCCTCAGAGTTTCATTCGGCTTCTGTACACAATGTTGCAATTCTGTCAACCCTGCTGGTCATTTGCATGTGCCCTCGAATGTCCTAACAAACACTCGGGCTAACTCTTCCCAGCTGAATATACTGCCTGGAGCCAACTGATTCAGCCATGGTCTGGCCGATCCTTCAAACATGAGAGGAAGATGTTTCATAGCTACCTCATCATTTCCACCACCGATCTGAACAGCTACTCGGTAATCTTCCAGCCAAGTGTCAGGCTTCGACTCACCGGTGAACTTACTAACCCCAGTCGCCAACCTGAAGTTGGGAGGGGTCTCAGCAGCTCTGATGGCTCTGCTAAAACACTCGGGGCCTGAAACATGTACTCTGCTTCCACTCGGGCGATCTCTGTCTTGCCCTTCTCTGTGTGCTCGGTTCTTGTCGACCAAACCTTGCACCAAAATTGACCTCGCATCGAACCCTGGCTCTCTTGGGTCGACTGGCACCCTCCGCTCTTCGCTGTACAGGCGCCTGTTATCATAATGCCGGGGCACATATGATCCGCCTCTCGGAGGGGGCGTAGGCACTCATCGGCGGTCACCACGGCCGAGCCGATGATCGTACTGCTCGTGGTTCCGACCCAAGTACTACTCTTGGCGATGCCCACGTCCCTCATGCCGCGGAGGCGATCTTGGGCTGTGAGCCGATTGGACTGTGTCAGCCACCACAGATCTGCTATGGATTATGTTACGCGACTGAGATACTGTAGTGTTTTGCTCCCCTGCTACCCGGAGCAGAGCCCGGATCTGCATCAAACCTTGCCCAGCCTCCTACTAGGATGGCTGGATGGACTCTGCTATACGAGCTGCAGCCGTAAGATTCTGAATAGGAGTGTGGTATACCTGAGGTTAAGGCGGGAACAATTGCCGCCATCGACTGGACTCAGGAATCTGCTGCCGAGCATGTTCGTCGAGTGCATGCTGAAGGTTCTCCAGTCGAGTGCATTCAGCCAAAGTGGCCAAGCGCGCTACCTCCAAGGCCCAAGCCTCAGAGGTCTCTCCGATGATGGGCGTGTGGAGTGCCTCCTCGTTGCGGCGGTGGAGTTCCTCCCTCCGCTACAAAGAGAGGGTTTCGGGGTGGTATTCCTCGTGAACATGCGACAGATCACCACCGCCGTCGCCGCCACCGTTGCGACGCATGCCAGGTGGGCTGTGTGGTGTGTCGACCATCAGGACCTCTGCTGCAGGGTCGCTGCTGTTGCACTCGGACAGGGTCTCGATGGAGCCAGTCGACAGATCAAACAGGCCGTAGAGAGATTCATTGGGCTCGATTGCCGCGACTTGAGGGGTGGCCGACTGACGTGCCACCGCATGCTTCACCCACCGCTGAAGCCGCGATCGGCCAGATCGCTTGCGACGGCAAACAGCGGGGAACGAAGACACTGCGGGAGCCGACCGATACCGGGTCGACGGCTTCCGCAGAAGGACGCCACGGACACACGCGCGAAAGTGCGTCGCCCCACGGATGGGGAGTGTCTCGACGTCGAGGGGGGCCTCCTGGAGCCAGGCGGAGTGGTCGGCGATGAAGACGAGCACGCCGAGACGGATCTTGCGGCCCTCAGCCGAACCTCCACCAGAAACCATGATGATGGGAATCGGAAAAAATCGCAACCTCAACGGAAAGTCGCTAAGATACTGGCCCCAAGGTGGGCGCCAACTGTCGTGGTTCTAAGTCTGACAGTAGAATAGGGGGTAGGTATGAGGAGGCAAGATCCTAGCTACGGTGAGGTTGTGCACGCAAGATTTACGAGTTCAGGCCCTTCTCGGAGGAAGTAACAGCCCTACGTCTCGGTGCCCGGGGGCTCGGTCGATTGGATTATGCGTGAAGTTACAGGGGGTGCGAACCCTTGTGCCTGAGGAGGGGGGTGGCTTATATAGAGTTCGCCAGACCCCTCCAGCCCTCAGTTACACAGGATTCAATGTACATAAAGATAGGACGTTACTGGTAACGCCAGCAATAAAGGCATATAAATGATCATTAAGACTACAGAGTGAACGCCTGACCGTTGCCGTTCTGAGTGACTTTAGATCTTCTGTCTTCCGAGTGATTTCTGATGTGGTCGAGTGAGTACACTCCGGTCGAATGGAATTGGGTTTTCAGAGTGGAATGCTTCTGGTCGAGTGAACGTTATTGTCCTTTGAATATCCCTGACTTTAAGGTAATTTCCTTGGGAAGGGTGTCTAGGTCAGCCTATTACCCTACCCCAGTTACATGTCATTGTCAGCCGCCACCGCCTGGAACGACATGCACCCCAACCGTTCTCTGCTGTCGACCAGGTGGAGCGAGAAGAAATGGCTGTGCAAGGCCACGGATGGGGCAATGCCCACGAGAGCCTCGCACAGGAAGGCAAAAGCAGAGAGGAGGATGATGGATCCGGGGTCCAGATGCAGCGCGTGGATCTGATAATGCGAGAGCACGGCGTTGAAGAAATCAGAGAAAGGGGGGACTAGGCCAGCCAGGAGGGCGTGGAGATGAAATGGGATTTCGGTGGCCTCCATGTCGACCAAGGCGCGGGAGGTAGGCCAGACTGTTGTCGCCTTCCACTCGTTGGAATCGTCGGCGAGGGCCTGCTGAACCTTGTCCATCCCCTCCTGGTTGATCACCGTGGACCAGTCCAGCACAGGTTCCGACCTCGGCGAGTGTTCCGCGGTCGCGCGGGCTTTCCCGTTCTTCTTTGACCTGGGAGCCATGACGGCGGAGTGGATTGGAGCTGGCGTGGAATCTGGCGAAGGAGGCACAAGCTCGCAGGAAAGAGGAGGAGCAGAGGACGAGCACAATGGGCAATGATGGCTGGGACACGTTTGCCAGGCAGTTGTCAAGTCGAGCGGTTGCCGAGGTGGCGTGGTGAAGTGGAGACACCCACGTCCCATCAAGTGCCACGCGTCGACTCGGTCCACAGGCGATGGGGGCCTGCGGCACTTCGCCCTTGCCCTTTGGCTTCGCTTCGAAGCCAAGTCCGAGCGCGCCTTGGGCCCGGGGGCTACTGTCAGCATTCTGGGAACCGGGGTACCCAGACTCGCCTACCTACAGCCCACGGCATGGCTCCATCGATGGCCTGGTATGGCCCATCTTTAGCACCAGCAAGACAAGACCCTCGTGAGGCGGACGACACCAAGACCTCTGGACGGGGCGGCCTCCCAAGGCTGGCTCCCGAGGAGCGGACATTCCTATGCAGGCGCCCACCTCATGAGGTTGAGGTGACGCAAGCCATGACGACCAAGGCCAGGCGGGCGCCAGCGGGCACAGAGCAGCAGGTTTCCTCTTTGGTGCTAAGGAGGCAAGCGCAGGCGCGGGGACCCGAGGAATCAGCTAAAGATTTCCATTCCCGTGCAATGAGACAAAGACCGCCAGGACGGCAGGACGGATGTCATCACTGAGCCCACCATGGCGTCACGACCAGAAGCTTTGCAGGCGAAGACCACCTTTCATCAGGATAAGATGTACTACTTGTCCCCCTTCAAAATTGGCCACTTTGGGATCCCTTCCCGCCTTCGCTTGGAGGAAGAGGACCAAGGCCACTATAAATATAGCTTAACCACTACTGTAGGAAAGGATCCGAATCCTGAGAAAGAGAGAGACCTCACTAGCTTACACCCACACTAGAACAGACCTCCTGAGGTTGTTCTTCCCTTGTACCAGTTCATCCTCAACCCCTCGCGAGGCTAATCCACCCCAAAGCAGGAGTAGGGTCTTACACCGCAAGGTGGCCCGAACCTGGGTAAAGTGTTGTGTCCCTTTCCTTTCTTGTTCATCGAGCTAGGCCGTGGGGCTGACGAATTGGCTGGCTGGAGAGGTTGAGTTCTTCACACACGCCCCAGAGTTGGAACATTTCTTGGGTCTGCGGAGCCCTGAATCCGACAGAAGGTGGCGGCAACCCACGACTGTCGAATTCAGGGCTCCGCAGACCCAAGAAAGGTTCGAACTCTGGGGTGCGTGCAAAGAACTCAACCTCTCCAGCCTACAAACTCGTCGCTCTCACGGCCTAGCTCGATGACCGGGAAAGGAAAGAGACATGATAGTTTACCCAGGTTCGGGCCACCTTGCGGTGTAAGACCCTACTCCTGCTTTGGGGTGGATTGGCCTCACGAGAGGTTGAGGATGAACTAGTATAGAGGAAGAACAACCTCAGAAGGTCAGTTCTAGTGTTGGTGTGAGCTAGTGAGTGTTCGAGGTCTCTCCTCGGATTGGATTGTCACACCCTAGCTAGTTCATGCATTAGAGTGTTGCATCATGTTTAAGCTTTTCCAGAAACTTGAAATGGGGATGATAGAACCCCCAGCACCCCCCCTGGAAACAACTAGGGTTTACTAAAATCTTTTTCAATGAACCTGAAATGCCCTTCTAAAATGTCCATCATTTTTGCCTTCGGTTAGGACCTCTGCCAAAACTGGTTCACATTTTTCTAGGTCATCATAAGGTCATTGAATTAAATCATATGTAACTTGCATTTGGGCATTTAAATGCTAGTAAATATTTTAAATGTCCAAATAATCCCAAACTGAAATGTTCCATGTTGGATATACTCTATACAGTGGGCATGAGCAGTTTGGTGATTTTTGAAAGTGCCTAGGTATTTTTAGAAAAGCCACAAACTTGCAGAAATATAGAAAACAGAAAATAAAAGAGAAACAAACTTACCTGGCAAGCCACCAGCCGGCCCACCTGGTGGCCCAGCACTATGCTGGCCCGTGCCAGCCAGCTGCTTCGTCCCCGCCAGGCAGGCAGGGAGGTGACGCCGGCGTGCGCGAGCCCGCCACGGCGCCAGCTGCTTGCCGCTCGAGCCGCTGGACGCCTGGACGTCCTCCACATCATCGCCTCGACCCCCTGGACACCTCATTCTCCCCCCTGCGCCTCTCTCTCGCTCTCTCCCCACCATGGCCGACGCAGCCGTAGCCGCACCGCCGACGTAACCGCAGCCACCGTCGCCTTCTCGTCGCCCCACCCTGTCCAGCAGCTCCGCCACCGTCCTCTCTGTCGAGCAGACCGAGCCCCGAGCGCTCGTTCGCCCCGAAGCCACCGCACCGACCTCGTCTTCAACGCCCATCGTCGGAGATCCATCTCGCCGCCCCGCTTGCTCCGGCTCGTCCTTGACCTCGCCGACTACTCCGTCGTGACCGCCGTGAGCTCAGCTACCTCCCCATCTTTTCCGTTCTCGCTCTCGAGCCCTTCTTCGACTGCATCGAGCTCGGCCGCAACCGTTGCCGCCTCTGGACGTCGCCGTCGTGGCCACAGCCACGTTGGCTCGATTCCGAGCACGCCATCGTCTTCGCCGCACTCGCAGGAGCTCGCAGAACCACTCCACGCACCTCGCCGTGCCCCCTAGCGATGAGCCCGAGCTCGCCCGAACTCCGGCAGCCGCACAGCTCGTCGCCGGCGTCGTTTCCGGCCACCCCAGCTCCACCCACTGCCATCACTCGACGCGGCTCACTCCCCGCATCACGTAGATGTGCTTCGCCGTCGTTTTGGTCGTCGAAGGACGAATCCCGCACTAACCTGCCGCGTCTGGCCTCGCCGGCGGCTAAACTCCGGCGGGTTTGACCCCACTGACCCAGTTTGACCCCCCTGGGCCTATGACAGGTGGGACCCGCTTGCTAATTAACTTAGGATTAGGACTAACTAAAAATTAGTTAGACTAATGACACTGACACGCGGGACCCACTGGCCAGGTTTGACCTGGACCGGCCCCGTTGACTGCTGACGTCACCCTGACGCAATGCTGACGTAATAAGTATTTTTCTGGATTTATTTTTATACAGGAAATTCCAGAAAATACTACAAACTTCAAAAATTCATAGTAATTCAACCGTAACTCCAAATCAAACAAATTATATATGAATTTGCATAAGAAAAATCCAATCTTTCCATCTGTACTGGTTTCATGCATGTCAGAACACTTTAACCTTGCTGTTTAGATGTAACAAGCTAATGCACTAATATAACCTCTTACTTGGGTTTGCACTTGAGTCCTTGATTCAAATGAACTCAAACCAATCTGTTCTAAGTTGCACTAGCCAAAACACACTCATTTTGCCATGTCATAGCATGCGTCATATTGTTGCATATTGCCATGTAATGATTGTGTTTCGATGTGTTCTTCATGGTAGGTTCTGCCTCCGAGGATATTCACGAGTATCCAACTGAAGGGCAGTATTCCACTACCACTCTGTCAGGCAAGCAACCCCATTGATCATTTCGATACAAACCCATCTTCTCGCTTCTGCTCTCATTTACTGCATTAAGACAACGCATTTCAAACTGCTGTGTGTTGCGGTAGTTGAACCCATATCCTCTGCATGACCTGTCATTGCCACAATAACTAGATGAAACCCACTAGCATGTGTAGGAGTTGATTGAGCCATGTCTGTGTTTCCTACCATGCTATGCTTGCTATGCTTAGTGTTGTGTCAGGTCTGGCTCATCAGGGTGATGAACTAGAGTGAATGGTTGTGTCGGTAATGAGAGTGAAGTGTTGAACATGTTTTGGTAAAGGTATCGATGAGAGGCCATGTAGGAGTACATGGTGGGTTGTTTCATTGAGGCCGTCCTTAAGAACTGAGATATGTATGCGTGATTTAAGATTCAGCTACTACCACACATTGGGCCCTGAAATATGACCCCGCTCGACTTACTGACCCCTCTCGTCCTCTTTCCAGGAGTTGCAAGTAGTTTCTGGTGTTTGTAGTATGCTGGAGGCCGTGCGCAGCGCTGACCTTAGGGGTGGGCTGTGATGCGGTAGGCACGTGGCACGGTGTACCGGGTCGCCCGTTTGGTGTCTCGGGAACCCTGGACACATCGTTTGGGGCCGTTGAGGACACCCCGGCTGGATTTCCTTGCGGATGGAACCCGAATAGGCGATAAACCTGGACTAGAGACTTGTGTGGTTAGGCAGGTCGTGGTCTACACCCACGTCGGCTTTCGCTTGAAGTCTGCCAAGCACATGTCATGTGCAGACGCTAAGTGGTGGAAACATGTGTGACGAAGTACACCCCTGCAGGGTATAAAACTATTCGAATAGCCGCGTCCACGGTAAAGGACTACTTGGTCACTTATGCAGTTCATAGACAAGTTAATGGTTACTACTAAAAGACTCAAGATAAGTGTGAGTACCGCGGATGGCCCTCTCGTAGGATTACGAGGGAGGATCCACGGTGGAGTATTGTGATGGTGATTAGTGGACTCGTGTGCAAAAACTAATTTCACAAGTGATGTGGCACCCCAGCTCAGAGGAAACCGGAACGCCCCATATTCCAGCCCAGGGACAAGTCCTCTGGAATACGGCACTGTTGGCATAGAACAAATCAGCTCTTTATTGCTATGGATAAGGTTACAAGGGTACATGGATTGCATCGGCACGGCAGAACTATGCCTGTCTAGAATAGCTCTATGCTAACAGCGGGTCAATCCGAAGAAGCGTAACAATGGTGATGGACTCCACTCCGCAGGGACTCTGGCTGGAACGCGTATCCTAGATCGCAAACTCGGGGTCTTCGACAATCAAGCAATCATGGCATGACCTACAAACTGGCATGACACGCCAGGTGAGTACTTTGAATGTACTCGCAAGCTCACAGCAACCAAAGCAATCAAGAGAAGCAACAGCATGGCATTAATAGGTTAAGCAGGTGTATACATGATGATGCTAGAACAATATGGCATAGCATGGCATATGAGCATGATGACACTACATGCAACAGGTTAAATCTTTCATGATGTAACTTACTCTGTTCGGGGTTACCTCGTAACCACCGTATGAAAGAACTTACCATCGAGTGTGCCACACGATAACCTCGGGACCAACCAAACTTGGTATTTCAATACCGTGGTGATACATGATCACCAGGAGCTTGATCATTACCCGAGATCACCACATAACACTATCCACCAAATCTGGTATCCATGATACCACGGTGATCCTCTCATGATCACGGTTAACCAACATCGGTATCCTCGATACCGTGGTGATCCTCTCGCGATCACATAAAGATCAACCAACTTCTTTCTCATCGGGGTTGTTATTAGGAAGATTATTATTCTGTTGACCCATAGTGTGTCCTATTACGAACTGTGCCCATATCCGAGGATGCGGCTATCGATAGATTATACACTCTGCAGAGGTTAGTACACTGTACCCACACCACGGAACTCATGGCCTCGTGCTCCCATTCGGGTGGACCAACGACGTTCCGACAAAACCCAATCTATTGCATGGCACTCTCCCGGCCACTCCGACAAACTCCCCTTTGGGCTATGTCATGGGTGACCCTGTGTCCTTCCGACACCTGCCATCGTCATGGCCAAACAAAACTGTCCCAAACGGGGACCTGAGCTCAATACCAAACCTGGGTTCACAAGGCTTCTGCCGCCTACCTGATCAGGGTAGCGTTGCCGCATAACCTTCCTTGGTTGGAGGCACCGGCGAGAGGCATGACAATAGACCGAATTAGGGCTGCCCCATCCCAGCAAGTGTGGTTGCACTGGTGAGCTCGATTCGGCACCCACTATGACTCAGCCAATAGGTGTTCAAGTTTGATTAACATCCGGTTAAATTTGAATGATGATATGCTGAGTCATGTTACATGATGAAACCATAATGCACATGAGCATGGTACAACCCTAGCAGGGATGGAAAGCATACTATCTGGGTCATAGTATCAACAGCATGCAAGCATTTATCCAGCTAAATGCGGATGATCATGATGAGCATGAATAACCTCAGTATGTCCATAACAATCATTTAATGAACATACAAACATGTTATCATCCTAGAATGACTACTGCAAGGATTAAGCATGAGCATAACTCTACCAATAAGTACTTGATAGCTAGCATGTCACATGAGCATATAAATATTAACATGCACATATTAAATAATTATTCAAGTAGAGACCATAGCTACTGCAAATCTATCATGCAAGTGGCTGTCGTGGCTTGCCTGGGGATGAGGGATCCACCGGAAAGAAGTGCGGGAAGTCCGCGGAAGCGATTGCCGGAAACAGTTCTCTCTCGGAGGGGCTGTTTACGGACAAGGGCAAAATGGTCATTTCCACTATGTGAAGACAGTATGAAAATGATACCAACAGAACGGGCTCGACGAGACGAAGACGTGGGCTTTGGATTCACCTCGATCGGTGTTGGGAGCGAAGAGATATTGATGTTGGAAGGGCAGGGACCTTTCTGTGAAAAGGTGATTACTTTCGGGTCCCTGGACAGTTTTTCTGGAAAATGAATAAACCGCGCTGTGTGGCTTAGGCCGCGCTGGGCCGAATCACACCGCCGCTGCTGCTGAAGTAGCTGGGCCGGCTCGGGCCACAAATGGCCGGGGCCCGGGGTGCCAGCCAGGCCACGAGGCAGCCGCTGCTGCTGGGCCGGCCTGCCCCCGCCACTTATCCAGCGTGGCACTGGCCTGCCTCGGCCTCTCTCTCTTTCTCCCGCCCACCTTCTTCTTCCTTCGAACAGAAGCAGAGGCGCGCCCACCGGCGCTGGTTCCGGCGGCCGTGGGGCTCGAGAGGGCTGGGCGAGGGGCGGGATGGGCGTAGCGCTCGCCGGCGTGCCCGCACGTACCCGTGGCAAGGGCGGTGGTGCACTGTGGAGGCCAAACGAGGCTTGGTGGCGGACGGCAGCTGCGGTGGTTTTGGAGCTCGGAGCTACGGTGCGCCGGAGGAGGAGATGAGGGGTGGTGAAGCTCCACCATGGCCAGGGGCTCGTCTGGAGTGAGAATGGCGAGGGAAGGGGCTTGGCCCGGCTCGAATTTGAGCACGAGGTGGCGGCAGCCATGGCTTCTGTGAGCTACGAGGAGAGGTCCTCGGGCTAACAAGAGAGGCCGGGGAGGGGTAGTGGAGAGGGGTGAGGCTGGTGATGAGCTCGGGAGGGATCGGGTGGCTATTTATAGCCAGACGGGGGAGAAGGGGTGAGGTCATCGCCGTGGCGATCTAAGCCGAATCCTGGAGCATGGAGGTGATGGCTCAGGCTGGCGCGCGGCGTCGCGAAGCGGCCGACCTGATGATCAATAAACGCGGCGCGACAGCTGGGTGAAGAAGGAGCCAACGGAGGGGACATGACGGCTCGGTCACGGGAGGAACAGGACGACGGCGGCGATCACCGTGGCGTGCAGAGGACGAATCCGGAGGGGAAGAGGGTTTCAGAGGGAGTACGGTGACTGGCCGAAGCCTCTTGACATGGCTAGGTGGCGAGGAGGTGGAGGAACGGACGAACCCGAGGGGGTTCCATCGCCAGAGCGCGCTAGTTGCAGCCAGAGCGCGCGCAGACGCAAAAATCCACGCGGTCACCGCCTGGCATGGCAAGGAGGGGATGCGAGAGGCTTCCAATTAATGTCCAGTGTGAAGTCCTTCCATCAGAGAGGCTGTTTGAATAGATAGCTCATCAAAAGAAGCCAAGGTGGGATGTGAGGGTTCACTGAAACTTTGCTGTATTAGACTTGGCTGTGCACTGGTGATCAACAGAGAATTGATTGGAGTCAATGGTGTTGTCTGGGCTGGTTAACTAAGGGAAGACTACAATCCTGGGGAGTTTTAGGAGAAATGGATCAAGGCTTAATATAGTTGCTTTGCAACTGACCAAAATGGCCCAGAAAAGAGATCAGGATGATGCGCTCACATGGAGTATCAACTTGAACTCAAATTTGTCAAGGCTTGATGATTTGGACATATAATGATGCTGTAAAAAATTTAATACCAAATGGACAAGCCATAATGGTACTTGCTTCACAAACAACATCTCTGTCCAGAAACTTGCAAAAATTGCACAAGGCAATTGGATTACAGAATTGAGCCAAAACTTGTTGGAGGGAGGTGATATGGATGTGATAATGTCCTGGTAAATTTTCAGCTTAAATAGAGCAATATAGAATATAGTTGCTTCACAACTGAAAAATATTACCAGAAGCTAAGATTTGATGTTCTGCTCACATAAATGATTGGATAGGGATGAAACTTGGTGGGGGGTCATGATTTGAGCATATGAAGGTGCTTGCAAAATTTCAACTCATTTGGATACTCCTAGATAGTACTTCCTTTATTAAGCTCCTAGTTAACCGGAAACTTAGGAAATAGCCAAGGGGTATTTACTAGCCAAATGAAGTTGAATTTTGGCAAGAGGCAATGATATGGATAGGAAATAATGCCCAAAAATTTGAGAGCAAGCATGCCAATATAAAGGGTACTTGCTTCTCAACTTGATGGCTAGGGCAGAATCAAAAATGGAATATTGGTGGAATATTTTTGAACATAGCAAGGAAGGATTTTGACATATTTGAGAAAGATATGACCCAAACAATCTATGAGAATTATTTGGGAATTTTCAGAGTGATGGAACTATGGGTTGCTTCACAACCCAGGACAGACAGGGTTATTCCTTTAATAGAAAAGGAATATTCCCAAGGAAAAGAATATTGGGTTTGGTCCAAGATGGATATGACATGGTCTTGGGATGATTTTGAGGTTGGCAAGTCACTTAGGATAGGATTCAAGGGTGATCTCTCCAGGTTTCAAGACCACTAAGCCACTGAAAAGCAAATCCGGACCAAAATCAAAAAGAAAAAGAAATGGGCAAAATCCAGGGTGTCACAAACCTACCCCCCTTAAAGAAATCTCGTCCTCGAGATTTGGTTGCTCAGGGGTTACTCACAAATATTCCCACTTGAGGAAACCGTTTCCAACTCGGGTTTCCTTTTTACCTTTGTATTATGCTCCCGCTGGTTACTCGGACTGACTGCCTGGCTTTGATGTGGTTCGTTCACTGGATCCTCTTTCTGACAGGTCTTTCCTCATATAATATTCTGACTTTAATCCTTTTATGTCTGCCAACTTGGCTGAGTGCAATGAGTTAGCCTAAGTAGGCTACGTGCCCTTCTCGCAAGTCCGAGAGTTGTTCCTTATGGACGGGTTGTGATGAAGTCCAATACGGACGGCCATTCATTGAGTGGTGAATGAATTCTCTCGGTGGACACGAAATCTTTTACTCCTTGCATCGGGTGGCTTCAAATGGTTGTGTGTCCTCCTGGCGGAGTCCGACTTCTCGCACGGACTGCTGGAACCTCTTGGATATCTCCACTGTCTTGAGTATCACATTTGTACCAAAGTTTTAATTGTCACCTGTCGTGACCAGCATATGACCTTATTATCCATAGACTTCACTGACAGTGGTCCTGGTAGCAGAATCTTGTTCACGGCAAGTTATTCTTTATCTGCTTCCCATATGTGAGGACACATGCTGCGAGACTGTTGTTCATCCTTCTGACTGCTCAGTCTGACAGGCTTGAGCATCCTACTTCTGCTGGTTCTGAGAATATATAGCTGGCTGAGCAGGTTGACTCGATATGGGGTCCTTGCAAATGAATTAGACCCCGTGGGTGTGTTCCCATGGTGACCGGTATCGAACCAGACTGTTCTGGGCATCTGTACCATGTTGATCATTCACCCATTATCAAACCTATATGGCCAATCTTGCTCCTTCATTATGGTTCTCTTTGCCTGGATTCTTAGCTGGAAGAGCTTGGCCTTACATGTTCTTGATTCTTCGGGTGACCATGGGTACTACCAGATGCAGTATTTCGGCAGGCATATTACTTTACCAGTTGTAGCTGCAGGGTAACGACCGTCTGAACCTTTTGGTAAAACCGGCAAATAAACCAGTAGGCACCTGAACGGTCTTTACAACTCAGATCTAGGGCGTTTACTGGAGTAACTCAACCCCGACTCAAGACGGCTGAAAAGCAGCTCAGAGCATGAGACAGTGTTGATAAGAAGAAAGTAACAGCTCCCTAAGACGGCCGAGAAACAGCTCAGAGCATAGGGTCACCGCTACGGAAAGAAATTCAACAGCTGCCCGAGACGGCCGAAAAGCAGCTCAGAACACGGGACAGTTGTTGAAAAGAGAAATAAAAATTGGCATCCACCCCGGACGGCCGTGACAGCTCAGAACACAGGCGCGGTGCCGTCACCAAAGAAAGGCAGACAAGGGTTCAGTAGAGTCCCATACAGCTCACTACTGCACAGACCTGCACCAGCATGTTAATTTAGACCGGGCTGGTATCATAGTATGATTAACTCCCGCGACCTTGGCAGCATGTTCATCATTTCTGTAAAAACATGTGTAGCTGGCACTTGATTTCTAAGGCAGGCTTGTGTCCTGGCTGAGTCTTGCATTCCGACCAACGGTTGCGGACCCGACTCTTGGAATGCATTGTCATATGCTGCCAACTGTCTGGGGAATATCTTGTACTGCCACGGATATGATGCCTTGCTGACTGAAATGGCATAGCTTGTGCTGAGTATCCCGTATTAGAAGATATCCTTGTGTCGTAAGCTTCTCTAATAGCTTGTTGAGAGGGACTGGGTCGGTTATGTCTGCAGCTTTCTTTTTGTCATATGCGGACAGAGTGCATATACATATCCCTTAATGTTTCTGCTGCCGGTTACTTGTTGTAAGCGACAGGGTATTTGGTTATCCTTCTTGCTGAGCTCTAAGTTCATAACACATTCTGGCTTGCTTCTAGGACATAGCAGGGTTTAAATTGTACTCATAGCAGACTCAAACTGTGTATGGTAACCATACCTTTGACATGAAATGTACTGTGGATCGGGCACATAATCTGTAGTCTTGTTGATTCGATGATTCCTGCTGTGAAGGTTTGCACTGATGTATACTTGATGCTGATAATTTATCCAAAATACCATTGGTAGTCAAGCCAAGTATTTCCCGATATCAGGCAGTCAGCGAAAAATTCCATATTGTTGAGCTGAGCCTCCAAATAACTGTCTCTTCACTGGTTCTTTGAGTCCGGTGTCGTGGAGCAACTTCCATAAGGGGAAATAAGGTAACACCAAGGGCCCAAAGAAAGAAGCAAAAGAAACAACTAGGACAAAAGCACACAAGCATCAAGATCACACACAAGCAATATCATATATTACAGCTATCCACAGCAATAATATGCATGCCTACTTAAGCACACACATCTCGCAAGAACTCCGGTATTACGTTCTAACATGCTGTGGCGATGTGCACGAAAGTGAATCCTCGTGTGGAAGGAGTTGGTGTAGACAAAGCTATACCAAACACGGGCTTAACACTGGTTGCGGCTGGAAGGATGCAGAGGCGAGGACGGACTTGGTGATCGTGGGTCGGAACACGGAGGGCACGACCACATCATCATCAAGCGCACGGAAGAAATCGTACTTGTCCAGGGAATGGATGGCTGGGTAGAATAGCGATGAAAAGAAAGGCTTGCGGGCATTGCCCTTTTCTGATAACTAAGATCAGTAAGGGTTGCCAACATGGCTAGGGGAATGGCACAATTCGGGATAGAAATAAGTCTATCACCGAACAATAGGGGTGGCTGAAGAGAATAAATTGGTGTGGTACCTGTGCATCAATCTTACCAGGGATCGACATGACCAAGCACCTTGGCATCACTCCGCTGGGACGAAGATGACACCAAGCACCAAGGAAAATATGCAACTGGAGGGTACAGGTAGTGGATTGCCACCTAGACTCACCAGAGCAACCTTTAGTGATAACTAGTCTATATGCATGCTATGCGGCAAACAAATGCAACAAACAAGTGTAGCAAACCAATTAAACTCTATTCTACCGCTTTCTAACATTCGCGTCTAGACCGCGCGTCCTACAGCCAGACCTGGCTCTGATACCAACGTTTGTGGCACCCCGGCTCAGAGGAAACCGGAACGCCCCATATTCTAGCCCAGGGACAAGTCCTCTGGAATACGGCACTGTTGGCATAGAACAAATCAGCTCTTTATTGCTATGGATAAGGTTACAAGGGTACATGGATTGCATCGGCACGGCAGAACTATGCCTGTCTAGAATAGCTCTATGCTAACAGCGGATCAATCCGAAGAAGCGTAACAACGGTGATGGACTCCACTCCGCAGGGACTCTGGCTGGAACGCGTATCCTAGATCGCAAACTCGGGGTCTTTGACAATCAAGCAATCATGGCATGACCTGCAAACTGGCATGACACGCCAGGTGAGTACTTTGAATGTACTCGCAAGCTCACAGCAACCAAAGCAATCAAGAGAAGCAACAGCATGGCATTAATAGGTTAAGCAGGTGTATACATGATGATGCTAGAACAATATGGCATAGCATGGCATATGAGCATGATGACACTACATGCAACAGGTTAAATCTTTCATGATATAACTTACTCTGCTCGGGGTTACCTCGTAACCACCGTATGAAAGAACTTACCATCGAGTGTGCCACACGATAACCTCGGGACCAACCAAACTTGGTATTTCAATACCGTGGTGATACATGATCACCAGGAGCTTGATCATTACCCGAGATCACCACATAACACTATCCACCAAATCTGGTATCCATGATACCACGGTGATCCTCTCGTGATCACGGTTAACCAACATCGGTATCCTCAATACCGTGGTGATCCTCTCGCGATCACATAAAGATCAACCAACTTCTTTCTCATCGGGGTTGTTATTAGCAAGATTATTATTCTGTTGATCCATAGTGTGTCCTATTACGAACTGTGCCCATATCCGAGGACGCGGCTATCGATAGATTATACACTCCGCAGAGGTTAGTACACTGTACCCACACCACGGAACTCATGGCCTCGTGCTCCCATTCGGGTGGACCAACGACGTTCCGACAAAACCCAATCTATTGCATGGCACTCTCCCGGCCACTCCGACAAACTCCCCTTTGGGCTATGTCATGGGTGACCCTGTGTCCTTCCGACACCTGCCATCGTCATGGCCAAACAAAACTGTCCCAAACGGGGACCTGAGCTCAATACCAAACCTGGGTTCACAAGGCTTCTGCCGCCTACCTGATCAGGGTAGCGCTGCCGCATAACCTTCCCTGGTTGGAGGCACCGGCGAGAGGCATGACAATAGACCGAATTAGGGCTGCCCCATCCCAGCAAGTGTGGTTGCACTGGTGAGCTCGATTCGGCACCCACTATGACTCAGCCAACAGGTGTTCAAGTTTGATTAACATCCGGTTAAATTTGAATGATGATATGCTGAGTCATGTTACATGATGAAACCATAATGCACATGAGCATGGTACAACCCTAGCAGGGATGGAAAGCATACTATCTGGGTCATAGTATCAACAGCATGCAAGCATTTATCCAGCTAAATGCGGATGATCATGATGAGCATGAATAACCTCAGTATGTCGATAACAATCATTTAATGAACATACAAACATGTTATCATCCTAGCATGACTACTGCAAGGATTAAGCATGAGCATAACTCTACCAATAAGTACTTGATAGCTAGCATGTCACATGAGCATATAAATATTAACATGCACATATTAAATAATTATTCAAGTAGAGACCATAGCTACTGCAAATCTATCATGCAAGTGGCTGTCGTGGCTTGCCTGGGGATGAGGGATCCACCGGAAAGAAGTGCGGGAAGTCCACGGAAGCGATTGCCGGAAACAGTTCTCTCTCGGAGGGGCTGTTTACGGACAAGGGCAAAATGGTCATTTCCACTATGTGAAGACTGTATGAAAATGATACCAACAGAACGGGCTTGACGAGACGAAGACGTGGGCTTTGGATTCACCTCGATCGGGGTTGGGAGCGAAGAGATATTGATGTTGGAAGGGCAGGGACCTTTCTGTGAAAAGGTGATTACTTTTGGGTCCCTGGATAGTTTTTCTGGAAAATGAATAAACCGCGCTGGGCCGAATCACACCGCCGCTGCTGCTGAAGTAGCTGGGCCGGCTCGGGCCACAAATGGCCGGGGCGCCAGCCAGGCCACGAGGCAGCCGCTGCTGCTGGGCCGGCCTGCCCCCGCCACTTATCCAGCGTGGCACTGGCCTGCCTCGGCCTCTCTCTCTTTCTCCCGCCCACCTTCTTCTTCCTTCGAACAGAAGCAGAGGAGCGCCGACCGGCGCTGGTTCCTGCGGCTGTGGGGCTCGAGAGGGCTGGGCGAGGGGCGGGATGGGCGTAGCGCTCGCCGGCGTGCCCGCACGTACCCGTGGCAAGGGCGGTGGTGCACTGTGGAGGCCAAACGAGGCTTGGTGGCGGACGGCAGCTGCGGTGGTTTTGGAGCTCGGAGCTACGGTGCGCCGGAGGAGGAGATGAGGGGTGGTGAAGCTCCACCATGGCCAGGGGGTCGTCTGGAGTGAGAATGGCGAGGGGAGGGGCTTGGCCCGGCTCGAATTTGAGCACGAGGTGGCGGCAGCCATGGCTTCTGTGAGCTACGAGGAGAGGTCCTCGGGCTAACAAGAGAGGCCGGGGAGGGGTAGTGGAGAGGGGTGAGGCTGGTGATGAGCTCGGGAGGGATCGGGTGGCTATTTATAGCCAGACGGGGGAGAGGGGGTGAGGTCATCGCCGTGGCGATCTAAGCCGAATCCTGGAGCATGGAGGTGATGGCTCAGGCTGGCGCGCGGCGTCGCGAAGCGGCCGACCTGACGATCAATAAATGCGGCGCGACAGCTGGGTGAAGAAGGAGCCAACGGAGGGGACATGACGGCTCGATCACGGGAGGAACAGGACGACGGCGGCGATCACCGTGGCGTGCAGAGGACGAATCCGGAGGGGAAGAGGGTTTCAGAGGGAGTACGGTGACTGGGCGAAGCCTCTTGACATGGCTAGGTGGCGAGGAGGTGGAGGAACGGACGAACCCGAGGGGGTTCCATCGCCAGAGCGCGCGCAGACGCAAAAATCCACGCGGTCACCGCCTGGCATGGCAAGGAGGGGATGCGAGAGGCTTCCAATTAATGTCCAGTGTGAAGTCCTTCCATCAGAGAGGCTGTTTGAATAGATAGCTCATCAAAAGAAGCCAAGGTGGGATGTGAGGGTTCACTGAAACTTTGCTGTATTAGACTTGGCTGTGCACTGGTGATCAACAGAGAATTGATTGGAGTCAATGGTGTTGTCTGGGCTGGTTAACTAAGGGAAGACTACAATCCTGGGGAGTTTTAGGAGAAATGGATCAAGGCTTAATATAGTTGCTTTGCAACTGACCAAAATGGCCCAGAAAAGAGATCAGGATGATGCACTCACATGGAGTATCAACTTGAACTCAAATTTGTCAAGGCTTGATGATTTGGACATATAATGATGCTGTAAAAAATTTAATACCAAATGGACAAGCCATAATGGTACTTGCTTCACAAACAACATCTCTGTCCAGAAACTTGCAAAAATTGCACAAGGCAATTGGATTACAGAATTGAGCCAAAACTTGTTGGAGGGAGGTGATATGGATGTGATAATGTCCTGGTAAATTTTCAGCTTAAATAGAGCAATATAGAATATAGTTGCTTCACAACTGAAAAATATTACCAGAAGCTAAGATTTGATGTTCTGCTCACATAAATGATTGGATAGGGCTGAAACTTGGTGGGGGGTCATGATTTGAGCATATGAAGGTGCTTGCAAAATTTCAACTCATTTGGATACTCCTAGATAGTACTTCCTTTATTAAGCTCCCAGTTAACCGGAAACTTAGGAAATAGCCAAGGGATATTTACTAGCCAAATGAAGTTGAATTTTGGCAAGAGGCAATGATATGGATAGGAAATAATGCCCAAAAATTTGAGAGCAAGCATGCCAATATAAAGGGTACTTGCTTCTCAACTTGATGGCTAGGGCAGAATCAGAAATGGAATATTGGTGGAATATTTTTGAACATAGCAAGGAAGGATTTTGACATATTTGAGAAAGATATGACCCAAACAATTTATGAGAATTATTTGGGAATTTTCAGAGTGATGGAACTATGGGTTGCTTCACAACCCAGGACAGACAGGGTTATTCCTTTAATGGAAAAGGAATATTCCCAAGGAAAAGAATAGTGGGTTTGGTCCAAGATGGATATGACATGGTCTTGGGATGATTTTGAGGTTGGCAAGTCACTTAGGAGAGGATTCAAGGGTGATCTCTCCAGGTTTCAAGACCACTAAGCCACTGAAAAGCAAATCCGGACCAAAATCAAAAAGAAAAAGAAATGGGCAAAATCCAGGGTGTCACAAGTGATGTCTCGTAGGATAGCGTAGCCAAGAGTCAAAGCTGGCTTGCTGCAATAACTCCACCACCCTTCTTGAGAATGTGCATGTATATTAGGATCTGTTGTAAGACTTGCTGAGTACCTTTGTACTCATGTTGCTTTAATAATTGTTGCAGACGAGAACACCGCCCCCTCCGATGGGTTCTATGTAGATCTCGACGTTGACGGGTGACTTGCCACCCAGGTGGTGACCTGAGCTTGTGAAGGGCCTATGTAGATAGACAGGCTTCGTCAAGCCTTCTTTCTTTCTAGTGTCTGTACTCAGACTAGTTGCTTCCGCATGTGCTTGTATGTTTGTATGACTTGAGTGTCGGGTCGTGTGACCCCTATCTGTATGAACATGTTATGTATGGCTCCCCGGAGCCTTTAAAAAAAGTACTTTGAGTTGTAGAGTTTTGTTGTGATGCCATGTTGTATTTACACATATCGAGCATATTGTGTGTATGATTGAAATGCTTGGTATGTGTGGGATCCGACTATCTAGTTGTTTATCCTTGGCAGCCTCTCTTATGGGGAAATGTAGTCTGGTGTCTCCACTGAGCCTTGGTAGTCCGCTACAGCCCGGTTTACCGGAGTCCTGCTAGCCCAGCACTACTGCTCCGGAACACTTAGACTGGCCGGCATGTGTTTCACTTCGTTCCTGTGTCTGTCCCTTCGGGGAAATGTCACGCGTGATATCCGGAGTCCTGCCTAGCCTGCTACAGCCCGGGTTCCCGGAGTCCTGATAGCCTAGTGCTACAGCCCGGTTTCACACGCTGCTGACCGACATGCTCGATGTTGATTCATGTATGCCTGTCCCCGTAAGTTAGCGCAGCTTTGGGTTCACGACTAGCCATGTCCGCCCGGGTTCTCTGTCATATGGATGCTAGCAACACTATTATATACGTGAGCCAAAAGGCGCAAACGGTCCCGGGCCATGGTAAGGCGACACCCGTGGGAATACCGTGCGTGAGGCCGCAAAGTGATATGAGGTGTTACAGGCTAGATCGGTGTGACTTAGAATCGGGGTCCTGACAGCGTTGGTATCAGAGCCGGACTGCATGTAGGTTCGTTAAGCCAAACTGGTCGATGTCGAGTCTAGAAATGCTTTAGTTATATGTAGGGGAATTGATTGTGGGAGGGACGTAAGGCTCTTTTTACTCCTTTACCTTATGCCCTCTGATCTGAATCATCCTCTTCTCTTTCTACATGGGTTAAGGACTAGGCTCTCTTCTCTCTATCAGGTTCCCGTGTTACTAATCCGTAGTAACTTATAGGATTGTTGGTTACAAGCCTCAGTTCAGTTTCTACTACTATTAGTATGTTGTCAGTTGAACCAGAACCTTGATATGATGTTGTTGAGTGGCTTTGCAAACTGTTGTGAATGTCTCAAATTCTTTTCCTGAGCATTTACAGCCGTTATGCTGTCCGATTTTCCCTAGAAAATTCTAATGCCTTTGCATTATTTCGTGCTTTCAGATGGCCACTCGCACCCAGAATCAAGTGGTTCGTCTGACTCGGTGCCTCGATGTACCTGGTCACACGGCCATGCTGGTCCGAGTGATGATCGAGACAGGCTATCGGTGGTATCCTGAGTATACCGTCAAGGAGCAGTTTCGAGACTTTAATCAAAGTCAATACCTTTGCACAGTCAGGATATACCCTTCCTATCCTGGAGCTACTGAACCCCTCCATTGCTCATATGGACTTGGGGTTACCATCGAGATGTCCGTGCAGGATGCTGCTTATTCGATGATGACTGTCATGTGAGCCAGACTTGCCTTGCTTCGGAACACTGATTTCCGCTATATGCTAGCATCACTACCTGGGGCACAAGGGTACTATCAGGCCCTTTACACTGACTCTACCCATGAGGATTCACTACTCCGCACCACCACCGAGTTGCTTGAGGACAAGGACCGTGAGAATCGTGCCTTGCGAATGGAGCTCTTCAACACTCGTTCTGATCACTGGGCCACTCTGACACGGTTTGCACCTGCCGTGCAGGCTGGGTATATGGACATGAGGGACTTGTACCCCGTGCGGTCTGGTCTGCCAGATTGTATGGACTGGCGTGATGTAGGAGGCATCACTCCTCCCCGTGGTCCCCGTCTGCCACCGTTTGTTGGACCAAGGCCACATCCGAGTCCTTTTGGACCGCAAGCTCCACACGACCGACTGTTTCCAGATGATCATGTTCAGCTCCCAGGACATGGTGGTAATCTCTATGAAGATTACTACAGAGACATCTGAGTTGGTAGTAGCTTCACTAGTATTGTAACAGTTGTATTCTCCACAGTCCTGCGTGACTCGTGGGATACGACTTGGTGTGTATCACATTCCGGAGGTGTAGAAAAATAATGTATAGGAGCTTGGAATGCCTCCGATGAGATGTAACGTCTTTCACCGTAGTTGTACTTTAGCCTGGGCTTGTACTAAACTATGTACGGTGTGTATGACCGATGGTATATATATGGCAGTTTCTATATTACCATGTCGTGCAAATGAACATCTCAGCATTTCATGTCGCCCATTACATTCTTCGCTTCCTTGCCAGCATTTTGCCATCCTTGTCTAAGTTGTTGTCTTGTCTCTCCTAGGATGGTTAATACCCGCAACAACCCTGCTGCCCCGGAGCAGGGTGAAGCCAGTGCAGCTAGGGATGGGAATCTGCCTCACCCGCCATCTCTGGCCGAAGTTATGCTGGAGGCAGAAAGAAACAAGCATGAGACCAACCGCTTGCTAGCACGCATTGAGGAGAATACTGCACGTCATCAGAGGAACGAATTGGTGTCAATCAATGACTTTATCAAGTTGTACCCACCGACATTCCATCATTCCGTCGAGCCCCTCGATGCGGATGATTGGCTTCGCAGCATCACCAATAAGCTACGTTCTACCAACGTAGCCGAAGCTGATAAGGTTATTTACGCTGCCTATCACCTCGAAGCCCCTGCTAGCCTTTGGTGGGAAAACTATGAGGCTATGCGCCGGCTGGCTAGATTACCACTTGGGCTGATTTCAGTGAGGCTTTCCATGAGCATCACATCCCGGAAGGTCTCATGGATCGTAAGAGGGAAGAGTTCTGCAATTTCACCGAAGGTAGACTGACCGTGGATGCATACAGCTGTGAGTTTGGAAATCTAGCACGTTATGCTCCTGAAGAGGTATCCACCGACGCCAAGAAGCAGGCAAGGTTCCGCAAGGGACTTAGCCCCGAGCTTCGCCGTGATCTTCGTCTGCATGAGTGCACCTCTTTCCAGAAGTTAGTGAATAAGGCCATAGGTGCTGAGACAGGTCAGACTGACTATGACGCCTCACGCAAGCACTCCCGTGACTTTGGTTCTTCATCCGGTTCTGGACATCAGAAGCGCCGGGTGTGGATTCCAAACACAGCCCTGCCACCCAGGTTCACTCCGAGGCCATCCTTTGAGGCGCCTCGCCCCAATCAGCAGTTTGCACTGCCCAAGGCCTATGGTGGCCCCGCTGCTAATGCTTCTCCACGCCCCAATGTTGTGACATGCTTCAAGTGTGGAGAGACGGGTCACTACATACGCGAGTGTCCCCAGCACAACCACCCCAATCAGCTCGGAAAGTCCATTGGTCGTGACAAGCCAGCGGGAAAGACATATTACGCTAAGCCAGCCACCACTGCACGTGGCCATGTCAACTATGTCTCAACTGAAGAAACTCATGAGGATCCCAACGTCGTCCTTGGTACGCTCCTTGTTAACTGCCATCCGGCAACTGTTCTTTTTGATACTGGAGCATCTCATTCTTTTATCTCTGAGAGCTATGCTCGATTGTACAACACCACATTTTGTGACATGCCCACCTCCATGGTAATTCAAACCCCTGGTTCTAAATGGCA
Organism: Thinopyrum elongatum; assembly: GCA_011799875.1. Lineage (NCBI taxonomy): Eukaryota > Viridiplantae > Streptophyta > Magnoliopsida > Poales > Poaceae > Thinopyrum > Thinopyrum elongatum. The sequence goes on along the minus strand of CM022302.1, from coordinate 219,083,337 downwards.
AACCTCTCAGGTAAGCCATGGAAATGAAATTCTTGTCGATAGATTGGTCTTCCTTGCATCTCTGATAGCTCTCAAGTCCTCGGACATAAACATCATCTTGGGTATGGACTGGATGTCAGCCCATTATGCTAAGATTGATTGTTCTTCTAGAACTGTTCAACTCACCCATCCATCGGGCAAGACAGTCAATGTTTTGACCCGAGTGTCTAAGCGTCAGCTCTACTCCCTAAATGCCAACCCTCTTCCAGACCTTGAAGACATTCCGGTAGTCCGTGACTTCCCGGATGTCTTTCCAGAAGAACTGCCAGGTGTTCCACCTGACAGAGATGTCGAATTCGTGATAGACCTTGTTCCAGGAACCGTCCCAATCTCTAGAAGATCCTATAAGATGGCACCCCTAGAACTAGCCGAGATTAAGAAACAACTCGATGAGTCCTTGAAAAAGGGTTTCATCCGTCCTAGTTCATCTCCATGGGCTTGCCCCGTCCTCTTCGTCAAGAAGAAGGATGGAACGGATCGGATGGTTGTAGATTACCGACCTGTCTACTTGGTCACTATCAAGAACAAGTATCCGCTCCCCAGGATCAACGATCTGTATGATCAGCTCGCAGGATCCTCAGTCTTTTCCAAAATGGATTTGAGGTTGGGATACCATCAAATCAAAATCAAGAACGGGGACATTCCTAAAACGGCTTTTGTTACTCGTTATGGCCAATACGAGTACACCGTCATGTCCTTCGGTTTAACCAATGCTCCAGCCACTTTCTCTCGGTTAATGAACTCGATCTTCATGGAGTATTTGGATAAATTCGTCATGGTATACCTCGATGATATACTCATCTACTCCAAGAATGAGGAAGAACATGCCGAGCATCTAAGGCTAGTATTGATGAAACTTCGAGAGCATCGCCTTTATGCCAAATTCTCCAAGTGTGAATTTTGGTTGCCAGAAGTGACCTATCTAGGCCACGTAATCTCTGGTAAGGGTATTGCTGTCAATCCCGAGCGAGTTCAAGCCATCCTTGATTGGACTCCACCTGAAACGGTCAAGCAAGTTCGGAGTTTCCTTGGCTTAGCGAGCTACTGTCGCCGCTTCGTCGAGAATTTCTCCAAGGTTGCTAAACCTCTAACTGAACTTCTCAAGAAAGATAAAAAGTTCGAGTGGACCCCACAGTGCGAGTTCAGCTTTCAGGAACTGAAAAGACGCCTGACATCTGCTCCCGTACTTGTGCCACCAGATTTTTCTAAGGACTTTGTTATCTATTGCGACGCCTCGCGACAAGGACTAGGTTGCATACTCATGCAAGATCATCATGTGATTGCCTACGCTTCTTGACAGTTGCGTCCACATGAGGATAATTATCCCACACATGATCTAGAGCTTGCAGCTATGGTCCATGCACTCGAAACATGGCGACATTACCTTCTCGGTAATTGTTGCAAAATTTTCACCGATCACCAAAGTCTAAAATACATCTTCACCCAACCGGATTTGAATCTCAGGCAAAGACGTTGGGTCGAGTTGATTACGGATTATGACTTAGGAATAACTTACACCCCGGGCAAAGCCAATGTCATGGCTGATGCGCTAAGTCGTAAATCTTATTGTAACAACTTGATGTTACAACAAAGTCAACCACTTCTCCATGAGGAATTTCATAAGCTTAACCTTCACATTGTTCCTCGAGGATTCCTATCCACCCTGGTGGCGAAACCTAACCTTACGGATCAAATCATAGCTGCCCAGAAGCGTGATAAGGGCATATTCCGCATCAAGGAGAACATTGCTAGCGGAGCTGCTAAGTGTTTCTCCATGGATGAGCGAGGTGTTGTCTTCTTCGAGAACCGTCTAGTGGTTCCCAAGAAACAACAACTACGGCAATTGATCCTTAAGGAAGCTCATGAATCCCCTCTCACCATTCATCCCGGTAGTACTAAAATGTATCAAGACCTATGCCAGAGGTTTTGGTGGACTAGGATGAAGAGAGAAATCGCTTAATACATTGCTAATTGCGACGTATGTCGTCGTGTTAAAGCAGAGTATCAACGGCCTGCTGGCACCCTTCAACCTTTGACTATTCCTGAATGGAAATGGGATAAAATCGGTATGGATTTCATTACCGGGTTTCCCAGGACCAAGAGAAGGAATAATGCTATCTTCGTCGTTGTCGATCGATTTTCCAAAGTAGCCCACTTCCTACCTGTTCGTGAGAGTATAACCGCTAGCCAGCTAGCTGACTTGTACATCTCCCGAATAGTGTCTCTTCATGGTGTTCCATTGGAGATTAACTCAGACCGTGGAAGTCTTTTCACCTCTCGATTTTGGGAAAGTTTCCAAAATGCTATGGGAACTCGTCTCTCCTTTAGCACCACCTTCCACCCTCAATCAAGTGGTCAAGTAGAACGAGTCAATCAAATTCTGGAAGATATGCTCCGAGCTTCTGTCATCTCTTTCGGTATGGATTGGGAGAAATGCCTTCCATTCGCCGAATTTGCTTATAACAATAGTTATCAAGCTAGCTTGGGCAAAGCCCCTTTCGAAGTTCTCTATGGACGAAAATGCCGAATGCCTCTTAACTGGTCAAAAACCGGGGAAAGACAACTCTTTGGCCCAGATATGATTCAGGAAGCAGAAGAGCAGGTTCGCATTATTCATGAGAAATTGAAAACAGCCCAATCTCGTCAAAAGAGCCAATATGACCGCAAACATAAGCTCATGACTTATGAAGTTGGCGAGAAGGCTTACCTTCGGGTTACTCCTTTGAAGGGAACCCATCGAATCGGTATCAAGGGTAAATTGGCTCCTCGTTACATTGGACCCTTTCGCATTCTTGCCAAACGAGGAGAAGTTGCCTACCAATTGGAACTACCTCCGCATCTCTCCAGAGTTCACGATGTCTTCCACGTTTCTCAACTCAGGCGTTGCTTCTCGGATCCTATCCGTGAAGTGGACCACGAAACGCTTGATCTCCAAGATATTCTCACATATCGAGAATATCCCGTTCGTATCCTTGACCAAGCCGAACGTACCACTCGACGCCAGAATATCAAGTTTCTCAAGGTTCAATGGTCACACCATTCCGAGAAAGAAGCTACTTGGGAAAGGGAGGATCGTCTTCGACTTGAGTACCCCACCTTCTTCCCGGAGGATCCTAAATCTCGGGACGAGATTCTTTTGAGTGGGGGTGAGTTGTCACACCCTAGCTAGTTCATGCATTAGAGTGTTGCATCATGTTTAAGGTTTTCCAGAAACTTGAAATGGGGATGATAGAACCCCAGCACCCCCCCTGGAAACAACTAGGGTTTACTAAAATCTTTTTCAATGAACCTGAAATGCCCTTCTAAAATGTCCATCATTTTTGTCTTCGGTTAGAACCTCTGCCAAAACTGGTTCACATTTTTCTAGGTCATCATAAGGTCATTGAATTAAATCATATGTAACTTTAATTTGGGCATTTAAATGCTAGTAAATATTTTAAATGTCCAAATAATCCCAAACTGAAATGTTCCATGTTGGATATACTCTATACAGTGGGCATGAGCAGTTTGGTGATTTTTAAAAGTGCCTAGGTATTTTTAGAAAAGCCTAAACTTGCAGAAATATAGAAAACAGAAAATAAAAGAGAAACAAACTTACATGGCAAGCCACCAGCCGGCCCACCTGGCGGCCCAGCACTGTGCTGGCCCGTGCCAGCCAGCTGCTTCGTCCCCGCCAGGCAGGCAGGGAGGTGACGCCGGCGTGCGCGAGCCCGCCACGGCGCCAGCTGCTTGCCGCTCGAGCCGCTGGACGCCTGGACGTCCTCCACGTCGTCGCCTCGACCACCTGGACACCTCATTCTCCCCCTGCGCCTCTCTCTCGCTCTCTCCCCACCATGGCCGACGCAGCCGTAGCCGCACCGCCGACGTAACCGCGGCCACCGTCGCCTTCTCGTCGCCCCACCCTGTCCAGCAGCTCCGCCACTGTCCTCTCCATCGAGCAGACCGAGCCCCGAGTGCTCGTTCGCCCCGAAGCCACCGCACCGACCTCGTCTTCAACGCCCATCGTCGGAGATCCATCTCGCCGCCCCGCTTGCTCCGGCTCGTCCCCGACCTCGCCGACTGCTCCGTCGTGACCGCCGTGAGCTCAGCTACCTCCCCATCTTTTCCGTTCTCGATCTCGAGCCCTGCTTCGACTGCACCAAGCTCGGCCGCAACCGCCGCCGCCTCTGCACGTCGCCGTCATGGCCACAGCCACGTTGGCTCGATTCCGAGCACGCCATCGTCTTCGCCGCACTCGCAGGAGCCTGCAGAACCACTCCATGCACCTCGCCGTGCCCCCTAGCGACGAGCCCGAGCTCGCCCGAACTCCGGCAGCCGCACAGCTCGTCGCCGGCGTTGTTTCCGGCCACCCCAGCTCCATCCACTGCCATCACTCGACGCGGCTCACTCCCCGCATCACGTAGATGTGCTCCGCCGTCGATTTGGTCGTCGGAGGACGAATCCCGCACTGCCCCGCTGCGTCTGGCCTCGCCGGCGGCTAAACGCCGGCGGGTTTGACCCCACTGACCCAGTTTGACCCCCCTGGGCCTATGACAGGTGGGACCCGCTTGCTAATTAACTTAGGATTAGGACTAACTAAAAATTAGTTAGACTAATGACACTGACACGCGGGACCCACTGGCCAGGTTTGACCTGGACCGGCCCCGTTGACTGCTGACATCACCCTGACGCAATGCTGACGTAATAAGTATTTTTCTGGATTTATTTTTATACAGGAAATTCCAGAAAATACTACAAACTTCAAAAATTCATAGTAATTCAACCGTAACTCCAAATCAAACAAATTATATATGAATTTGGATCAGAAAAATCCAATCTTTCCATCTGTACTGGTTTCATGCATGTCAGAACACTTTAACCTTGCTGTTTAGATGTAACAAGCTAATGCACTAATATAACCTCTTACTTGGGTTTGCACTTGAGTCCTTGATTCAAATGAACTCAAACCAATCTGTTCTAAGTTGCACTAGCCAAAACACACTCATTTTGCCATGTCATAGCATGCATCATATTGTTACATATTGCCATGTAATGATTGTGTTTCGATGTGTTCTTCGTGGTAGGTTCTGCCTCCGAGGATATTCACGAGTATCCAACTAAAGGGCAGTATTCCACTACCACTCTGTCAGGCAAGCAACCCCATTGATCATTTCGATACAAACCCATCTTCTCGCTTCTGCTCTCGTTTACTGCATTAAGACAACGCGTTTCAAACTGATGTGTGTTGCGGTAGTTGAACCCATATCCTCTGCATGACCTGTCATTGCCACAGTAACTAGATGAAACCCACTAGCATGTGTAGGAGTTGATTGAGCCATGTCTGTGTTTCCTACCATGCTATGCCTGCTATGCTTAGAGTTGTGTCAGGTCTGGCTCATCAGGGTGATGAACTAGAGTGAATGGTTGTGTCGGTAATGAGAGTGAAGTGTTGAACATGTTTTGGTAAAGGTATCGATGAGAGGCCATGTAGGAGTACATGGTGGGTTGTTTCATTGAGGCCGTCCTTAAGAACTGAGATATGTATGCGTGATTTAAGATTCAGCTACTACCACACATTGGGCCCTGAAATATGACCCCGCTCGACTTACTGACCCCTCTCGTCCTCTGTCCAGGAGTTGCAAGTAGTTTCTGGTGTTTGTAGTATGCTGGAGGCCATGCGCAGTGCTAACCTTAGGGGTGGGCTGTGATGCGGTATGCACGTGGCACGGTGTACCGGGTCGCCCGTTTGGTGTCTCGGGAACCCTGCACACATCGTTTGGGGCCGTTGAGGACACCCCGGCCGGATTTCCTTGCGGATGGAACCCGAATAGGCGATAAACCTGGACTAGAGACTTGTGTGGTTAGTCAGGTCGTGGTCTACACCCACGTCGGCTTTTGCTTGAAGTCTGCCAAGCACATGTCGTGTGCAGACGCTAAGTGGTGGAAACATGTGTGACGAAGTACACCCCTGCAGGGTATAAAACTATTCGAATAGCCGCGTCCACGGTAAAGGACTACTTGGTCACTTATGCAGTTCATAGACAAGTTAATGGTTACTACTAAAAGACTCAAGATAAGTGTGAGTACCGCGGATGGCCCTCTCGTAGGATTACGAGGGAGGATCCACGGTGGAGTATTGTGATGGTGATTAGTGGACTCGTGTGCGAAAACTAATTTCACAAGTGATGTCTCGTAGGATAGCGTAGCCAAGAGTCAAAGCTGGCTTGCTGCAATAACTCCACCACCCTTCTTGAGAATGTGCATGTATATTAGGATCTGTTGTAAGACTTGCTGAGTACCTTTGTACTCATGTTGCTTTAATAATTGTTGCAGACGAGAACACCGCCCCCTCCGATGGGTTCTATGTAGATCTCGACGTTGACGGGTGACTTGCCACCCAGGTGGTGACCTGAGCTTGTGAAGGGCCTATGTAGATAGACAGGCTTCGTCAAGCCTTCTTTCTTTCTAGTGTCTGTACTCAGACTAGTTGCTTCCGCATGTGCTTGTATGTTTGTATGACTTGAGTGTCGGGTCGTGTGACCCCTATCTGTATGAACATGTTATGTATGGCTCCCCGGAGCCTTTAAAAAAAGTACTTTGAGTTGTAGAGTTTTGTTGTGATGCCATGTTGTATTTACACATATCGAGCATATTGTGTGTATGATTGAAATGCTTGGTATGTGTGGGATCCGACTATCTAGTTGTTTATCCTTGGCAGCCTCTCTTATGGGGAAATGTAGTCTGGTGTCTCCACTGAGCCTTGGTAGTCCGCTACAGCCCGGTTTACCGGAGTCCTGCTAGCCCAGCACTACTGCTCCGGAACACTTAGACTGGCCGGCATGTGTTTCACTTCGTTCCTGTGTCTGTCCCTTCGGGGAAATGTCACGCGTGATATCCGGAGTCCTGCCTAGCCTGCTACAGCCCGGGTTCCCGGAGTCCTGATAGCCTAGTGCTACAGCCCGGTTTCACACGCTGCTGACCGACATGCTCGATGTTGATTCATGTATGCCTGTCCCCGTAAGTTAGCGCCGCTTTGGGTTCACGACTAGCCATGTCCGCCCGGGTTCTCTGTCATATGGATGCTAGCAACACTATTATATACGTGAGCCAAAAGGCGCAAACGGTCCCGGGCCATGGTAAGGCGACACCCGTGGGAATACCGTGCGTGAGGCCGCAAAGTGATATGAGGTGTTACAGGCTAGATCGGTGTGACTTAGAATCGGGGTCCTGACACGGATCGGATCCCTCTCTACGGTGGTGGCTAGGCTATATTTATATTGGCCTTGGTCCTCTTCCCCCAAAATGTAGGCGGGAAGTGATTCCACAAAGGCCAGTTTAAAAGGGGACAAGAAGTACATCCTATCCTGACAAAAGGTGGTCTTCGCGTGCAAAGCTTCTGCTCGTGACGCCATGGTGGGCTCGGTGATGACCTCCGTCCTGCAGTCCTGGCGATCTTGGTTTTGTCGCACGGAAATGGAAACCTTTTGCTGATTCCTCAGGACTTCGCGCCTGGCTTGCCTCCTTAGCACCAAAGAGGAAACCTGCTGCTTTGCGCCTGGTGGCGCCCGCTTGGCCTTGGTCATCCTGGCTTACATCACCTCACCCTCATGAGGTGAGTGCCTGTATAGGAATCTCCGCTCCTCAGGAGCCAGCCTAGGGAGGCCGCTCCCTCCGGAGGTCTTGGCGTCGTCCGCCTCGCGAGGCTTGGCCCCTCGCGAGGGTCTTGTCTTGCCGATGCTGAAGATGGGCCATACCAGGCCGTTGACGGAGCCACGCCTCGGGCCGCAGGCAGGCAAGTCTGGATACCCTGGTTCCCAGAACACCGACAACAACGCGTCAAGAGCGGGGACGACCGCTCCGACAATTCGTGTTTGCCGGCAGCACCATCATCACCGGCTGGGCTTCCAGCAGCGACACCATCTGCACCTGCCCTCCAGTTTCTTCCTCCAACCCGGGAACGGCGCCATCCTGATCCTGGGGAGGCACCGAATCCCAGCTAGGCCTTCCCTCCATCTTCTTCATCTCCCCCTGTAGTTTTGAAGAAGGAGAGGAAAGAACAAAGGCATCATGGGCATTTTATCTTTTTTCAATCTCAAAGATGTAGGCACTTGCCAAACTTTAGTTCAAATTATGTAATATCTTTTATCCATGTTTGTGTTCTGTAAGGTCTGTATTTGTTTGATCAGCATAATAATGAAAAAGATAAACCTTGTCGGGCACTTGCGCGTTTAACATGTCCATGCAAAGGTAGCATACCTCTATACACCCAAGTAAACAAGTTTTCCCCACCAGGCTATCCTACCAATACCCTCAGTTTGCTGCCAGGGCGCGAGGCCTGCCGGGTACAAACCATGGAGAGGGACCAGCCCCCCGCCAAACCTTCTTGTCAAAGGCCACTACGACCACCCCGACTGAAGCAACGTTCGAGTCTAGGGACAGGAGCACCTTAGTTTCGAAAGTGGCAAGGTTTTCTTATGCACAAGTTTTTGCTTACAGAACACGTATGGATAAGGAGTGAACTAATCTATTTGGGCTTGCCGGAGATCGCAATGTAGGCTCGTCTTCTCTTCTCCTCTTTGTGATCGAATCCACGGTAGGAGCCTGCAGTTTGGTGCAGATGAAAATGATGCCTCATGCAATCTTATCTGCATGAACATGCTATGCTCATGATATGCTTATGCATGCATGCAATTTGTCGGGGGCCCCCAGTGCTTCATTTATTTCTCTGTTACTTAGGGTCTGCGACTGGCTTTGTACACGGGTTCGGGTTCGATCCCCTCCTACGGTCGTGGCTAGGCTATATTTATAGTCGATTTGGACCTCTTCCTCCAAAACAAAGGCGGGAAGGGATCCCACAACGGCCAAGTTTGAAGGGGGACAAGAAGTACATCCTATCCTGACGAAAGGTGGTCTTTGCCTGCAAAGCTTCTGCTTGTGACGCCACGGTGGGCTCGGTGATGACATCCGTCCTGCCGCCCTGGCAGTCTTGGTCTTGTAGCACGGGAATGGAAACCTTTGGCTGATTCCTCGGGACTCCGCGCCTGCGCTAGCCTCCTGAGCACCAAAGAGGAAACCTGCTGCTCTGCGCCCGCTGGCGCCCGCCTGGCCTTGGTCGTCACGGCTTGCATCATCCAGACCTCAGGAGATGGGTGCTTGCATAGGAATCTTCACTCCTCAGGAGCCATCCTGACGAGGCCGCTCCCTCTGAAGGTCTTGGCGTCGTCCGCCTCACGAGGCTTGGCCCCTCGCGAGGGTCTAGTCTTGCCGATGCTGAAAATGGGCCATACCAGGCCGTTGATGGAGCCACGCCGCAGGCCGCAGGCAGGCAAGTCTGGGTACCCTGGTTCCCAGAATGCCGACAGTAGCCCCCGGGCCCAAGGCGCGCTCGGACTTGGCTTCGAGGCGAAGCCAAAGGGCAAGGGCGAAGCGCCGTGGGCCCCAATCGCCTGCGGACTGAGTCGACGTGTGGCGCTTGATGGGATGTGGGCGTCTCCACTTCCCCACGCTGCCTCGGCCACCGTCCTGTGCTGACAAAAAGACTGGCGCTTGCCGCTGAGCCTTCATTGCCTTCTCTTCGTCTTGCTCCAGATCTCGTTTTCTCCCCACCAAGAGCGCCTCCAGATCCGCCGAATCCTCCCCCTCATCTCTTCATTGATGGTGACCAAGAAGGTGACACCGGCCGTGTAGGCCGCGAGCTCCTCTTCCTCCCCTACGTCGGCTCTTGGCGCGTCCTCCATCACCGAGGTGGGGCACCTTGCCTCCGTGCTCCCGCTGACGGCGAGCAATGACAACGAGGGGAGGGAGACAGAGCTTCGGGCCGGTTCCACCAATCGGGAGACCTTGGCGGAGACATTCTATCCCTTCTTCCTCCATAGCGTCTTCGCGGGGCTCGTCCCGCCCTTCTCCAGGTTCTTCTTCGCCATCCTCGACCATTATCCGATCCATGCTCTACACCTCAAGCCCAACTCCATCCTCCTTCTGTCAATCTTCGGCTTCTACTGCGAGGTGTTCGTGGGCGTGGCACCCTTTGTCGTGCTGCTCCACCACTTTTTCTCCCTCCGGATGCACGATCCAACCCAGCACTCTGGGTGCATCTCCTTCGTTGCGCCCCACGGCAGCAACACGCTCATGAGGGCCGGGAAGAAGGTGGAGGACTTTCGGCGCATGTGGATCTTCGTGGACGCCAAGAGCCCCCACGCGCTGCTGGAGCTGCCAACCGAGATCCCGGAGAAGCTGGATCAGTGGGCTCACGAGAAGCTCACCGACCCTCGTGCGGCGCCGGTCTTGAGGTTGATGCAGGCGGACATGGATTCTAGGGCACTGATGGGGGCCATGCTGGTCAGGGAGTTCCTGACGCAGCGCCTGGCCCCGCTCCAGGCGCACTCGCGCCCCATGTGGGACCTCAAGGGTGCAGAGGATGACCTCCGGCTGCGCCCAGGGAGCTTGACCGGCGAGGAGCTGAGTAGGGCTGTGCGCACCTTGCTCGACAAGGACCCGGGCAGCCTCCCAGCGGCCTAACTCCCGCTATACCGCCGTGGCGATGGTGCGGCGCTGGCTGCCGCCATACCCGTCTTCAACGAGCTGGGGCTCGTGCCGCCCAAGCTCCCCAACTCCCCGGTGCCGGTCTCCTCTGGCGAGGGCTCCGAGGAGGAGGGGAGGAGGACTCGGAGGCGACCATGGATGACGTGCAGGAGACTTCTCCTATGTCGCAGGGCGAGCTCCTCTGTGATCTCTCCGATGACGACGCCGACGCCGCTAAGTACTTGGTCCAGGAATACCCGCGCCCCGCCGGGGTTGTCACGAGGTCCGGGGCACCCCCTTGCGGAGGCCGAGCCGAGCGACTCCGAGGAAGGGCGGGGCGGCGTTGCTTCCCCGGGGCGATGCTGCTACCTCGTCGTCCGCTACTGCCATGCCAGAGCCGGCTATGGCTCGCCTGGCTGATCCCCAGGGCGCGGTGAAGCCCATGTTGAAGAAGGTTGGAGGCGCCGCGGTCCTGGCAAGAAAAAGGGCGTATGTCGCCGCCGACGAGTAAGCAACTTACCTTGCTTTCATTCTTCGTTCCTGATGCTGCTCCCATGACACTTCCCTCCTAATGACTAGGCTCAAGCCCGCGGTGAAGAGGAGGAAGGACGAGGTCGGGGCTCCTGAGGCCACTTCATCCGCCACAGCCGTTGTGGTTTCAACGCAGGTGAAGGAGACCGCTTCGCGCCCTCTTGTGGAAGAGCAGGCCAAGGCGCGGTGGTGGAACCTCAGGAGGAAGCTACCCATGCGGGCCAATCGACTCCGAAGCCGCCCACTCCCGTCGCCCCCGCGGGGGGTTCGAATGCTCCGAAGCCTCCGATTGCTCTTGTTACTGCTGTGGCGCCAGTCCAGGCGCCAGTGCCATCTCCTCCCCAAGCCCTTGCGCTGGCGAGCATGGCTCCTCTGCCATGCCCGACACTTTGGAGGAGGCCTACGCCACGCCGGACCAGCTCCGGATTGATCTTCAGGGCGCCGACCGGTGCGCGGTGACGGGGCGTCTGGGGCCAGGCCGAGATTGCCATCGCGGAGGGTAGGAAGGAGGCCGGCGAAGCCACGGCGGCTCGTGACGCAGTGCTGACCGACGCAGCGTTTGCCAAGGAGCGCTGCCGCACGATGGAAGCCGAGTTGAAGGCCCTCTGCGAAGAGCAGGCCGCCCGCACCCACCGGCTTCAGGAACGGGAGGAGGAGCTCAAGGCCCAGGAGACTACGCTCGCCAATCGCGACGCCGAGCTGGAGCAGGTAGCCCAGGATCAGGCTGTGGAGCGGAGCCGCCTGGGGAAGCTGAAGGAAGAGACGGAGTTGGCCCAGGCGTCCCACACCAAGCTTGTCTCCGAGGAGAAGGCCCGGCTGGAGGCCAGGGAGAAGACCATGCCGCAGATGAGAAGGCGGCCGCCACGGGGCGCGATGCCTTCGTCTCCCTCGAGCTGAGGTCCCGCACAGCACTGCAGTCCCTTTATGGGGAAGGGTACGAGGAACCGCTGGCGACTCCGGAGGAGGGCCTCGCCGGGCTGCCCCCCAAGCTCGTTCCATCGCTCAAGGGCATCGTCGCCGGAGTGGGCACCATGGTGGAGGGGAGAGGCACGCACTTTTCACCGCGGCCGCGACGCGCATCTTCAGCCACCTCCACCTTTGGGACCCAAGATTCAACCTTGGCGCGCTGATTGAACCTGTCCCCCCTGAGTTCCGAGACGCTACCGCCGAGGCCGTGGAGAAGCAGGTGGAGGCCTTGCTGCAGAAGTTCCTCTGCATCGACCCCACGGCTGCGACGACCGGAGCCAGTGGCAAGGACGGTGGTGACGTTATCAACGACGGGCCCCCCAGGCGAGCGACGGCGGCGACCAAGGCTGAAGAAGACGTTTGACGGCGGCGCTTCCTCCCAGTTCAACCCTGCGACATTTACCGTGCCTCGTGGAGGCATGAGAACTTCTGCTTTGAACTTTAAGAGACATTATGTTTTGTAATAATTTGCTAGGACACCGTGATTTCCTTTCTGTTTGCTTTAGTGTTCTTTGTCGGCAGGGCCCGGCTCCGCGCATACCTCAACCGCCGTTGGGGCGTCCGGATCACCAGGACAAGACCAAGGGGTGAGGGGCTACGTGACCAGTGAGGCCCCTGAGTCGCGATGCTCAGGGGTCCCCCTTGATGTACGAACAACCCTCATGAAGGAAACGTGAGCATTGTTTTTAGCATTCTGCGTCGGCAGGGCCCGGCCCCACGCATACTTCAGCCACCGTTGGGGCATCCGGATCACCAGGAAGAGACCAAAGGGTGAGGGGCTATGAGACCAGTGAGGCCCCTGATTCGCGATGCTCAGGGGTCCCCCTTGACGTACGAACTGCTCTCCATACCTTTCCTCATCGGGCTTTCACTCGGGAGGGACGCGAGAAGACCAGGTCCGAGGGACCTGGTGAGGTGGTGTACGCCAGGCGTGACCTGAGCATAGCCCCCGTGCCCAGCCCCCTCGCGCGACCCTCCTGAGGGGAAAGCGGTGCGGTGAGGCTGAGCAGCGAGCCTGGTGGCTCTCCTGAGGTTACTGCAGCCGCTGGGGTGCCCTCTGTTGTTTATTTACCAGCGCGGAGCTTAGTGCTTCCACTCTTGCACGGGCATAGCCGCTCCACGACCGTGTCGTCTGCCAGCACGGAGCATGGGGCTTCCACTGGTACGTGGGTGGGAGCTCCCTCTGAGGGGAGACTTCGGGGCGTGTAGAGCCCCGTCCTGGCATGTGACTTGCACGACAGGACTGGAGGAGGTGTGTATGGGCACTCGTGAGCCAGCGCGGGACTCACGAGGCCCTACCTCAAGGCGGGTTGCGCCTGAATTTTGGTTCAGAACATTTGCAAAGGTCCTGCGAGATTGTCAGGTAGCCTGCACCGGGTGAATCTCCGGAGGATATCGCATGAGAAGGCCAAGCACCAACGACCCCAGGAGGTGATGTGAACGGGGCTGGCCCGCCAGACAGAGCTCAGCCGTTGGGTTTGTCGACGCTGCAGGGACGGACCCGAGCACAGACGCCGTGCCCAGTCTTCTCATGCGGAAGTCCTGAAGAAAGACAACCGGCGCGCGGCTCCCGTGTCGGTGAGGCACCAGGTAGCGCGCCCTAACTCACCCGCTCTCGATTAGCTCATGCGAGAACAAGGCACCAAGGACCATGGGAGGTGACGTGCGTGGGAGCTAGCCCGCGAGCCAGAGCTCAGCAACTTGGGTTTAGCGACGCTGCAGGGACGGACCCGAGCACAGATGCCGTGCCAGTCCTTAATCATGAGGTGGTCATGGGCGGGTTTGTAAGGGCGTATGACGTTCATGGCGGCGAAGCGCCGGACAGGCAGGTGATGACATAAAGCAACTCATGAGAGGGTAAGGCTAGTTCTGAAATATGCGCAAAACAATACATGCTGCAGGGACGGACCCATACAGCTTGGGGATAATGCAGCCCGAGGGGCGCCCCCGATTAAAAAAACCAAAAAGGTCACGTGGCACCATCGCCGAAGAAGTGTTGGAGTAGCTAAAGACGCGTGCCGTAGAAGTCGCCTCTCACGAGTCGCCTGGCTCCTGAGCCTCGCGAGGCTCTGGAGGCCCGGGGGGCTCGCGAGGGTCCGTCACCTCCTCCGTCTGGACCATCCTACGCCTGGCCTCGTGAGCCTCCAGGACGGCCCGCATGTGGCGCTGGTGCGCAGCAGCTGCGTTCGGCAGACCTAAAGGCATGTGAATGTAGCTGTGAGGGGGGCCCTCACACCGGCCGACGTGGGACGACCAGAAGAGCTCCTGAGACGCGGCTCTATTGAGCCCTGGAATGTTGACGCAGACGTGCAGCTCGCCGCCCACGTCAGGGGCAGGAGCTGCGCTGGGTGGTGCGGGGCGACGCTCACCTCGCATGGCTCTTGCCTCCTGTAGCTCCTCGATCGCCTTGGTGATGAACTCCTGAGCACCTGGCGCCTCGCACCCTGCGCTCCTCTCGCGGAAGCGCGTGTTGAAGCACGTCTCCACATGGTGCCCGAACACCTCCCTCGTGACGCTGGCCAGGTCTGAGGCCCTCTAGAGGAGAGGCCCCGAGCCCAATCTAAGAGGGGCGCTGGGCGCGCCTTCCTATGCGAGAGGGGAAGGCGCCCCATCAGTGGGCGCGAGGCCTGAGGCATGATCGTCGGACGCCCCATCCTCGTGAGATCCTCGGCGGAGCAGCAGCTTCTTCTTCTTGGGGATGACCTCAGGGGGGTAGGTGTTGCCTTCGTCATCTGGGTTCTCGACCGCCGCAGCCTGATAGGTGCGCTCGAGGGAGCACACTGCATCCTTTTCATCGCAGTCGATCGTGATGATGCCGCCGCTTCTTGGCATCCTGAGGACATTGTAGCCGTGGTAAGTTGAGGCCATGAACTTGGCCAGGGCCGGATATCCAAGGATGGCGTTGTACGGGAGGCGAATGTGGGTGATGTCGAAGTCAATGAACTCAGTGTGGTAGTTGTCACCCTTGCCGAAGGTGACAGGGAGGCGGATCTGCCATATGGGGACAGTGGAGCCATCGGTCACCCTCGAAAAGGGCTTGGTAGGCTGAAGCTGGTCGTACGGCACCTGGAGCGTGTCGAACATCTTGACGGAGAGGACGTTGAGCCCCACGCCACCATCGATGATTGTCTTGGTGACGAGGATATTGCTGATGGTGGGCGAGCAGAGCATCGGGAGAGCGTCGGCAGTGGCCGCGCACTTGAGCTGATCAGTAGAGCCGAAGGTGATAGCGTACTTGGACCACCTGAGCGGACGCGATGCCTCGAGCTTGGGGAGGGCCGCGTTCACCTCGTGAGAGAACTGCTTGAAAATGCGATGGGAGGCGGGGGCCTGAGCGCCACCTAGGATGCAAGCAATGCCATGAGGTTCTTGGAAGCCCCCAGCCCCATCATCTTGGCGATGGTCATCATTCCTCCTTGGCGGCGGCGGCAGTGGTCCTGGCGGGGGTCGCGGTTGTCCCAGCGTCCCCCACCTCGGCCTCCTCCATGGCCGTAGCCGCGGTCATTGCACTTAGGGCGGCGGCCAAGGCACCCGTCTCGGATGGCCCTGAGTTCTTGGCAATCGTTGGTGTTGTGGTTGTGTACGTTGTGGAAGATGCAGAATGGGTGGCTGCCCTTGGAAGACTCGGGGTGGTCGCAGCCACGCTTCATCTCAGGTTCGGCCGCGAGCACCGCCGGGCCCTTGCGCTTCACGTCCTTGGCCTTGGCCTACTTATCTTCTGGATCGGCCTCCGGGAGCTCAAGGAGGGAGAGGCGACCTTCCTCAGCCCTCGCGCATCTGGTTGCCATGTTGAACATCTCCAGAGCCGAGCACAGGTCCTCGTGTATGGCGAGCTTTTCCATCATCTTGACATCCCGGACGCCATCAGTGAATGCCGAAATGATGGCCTCGTCCGACACCTTGGGGATCTTGAGGCGAACGTTGGTGAAGCGCTGGATGTATTTGTGCAAGGTCTCCCCTGGCTGCTGCTTGATGCGCCACAGGTCGCCCACAGCAGTGGCACGGTCGCGAGTGCCCTGGAAGTTGGCGATGAAACGCTCTCGCATCTCATCTCAGGAGGAGATCGATCCTGCGGGGAGGTTAAGGAGCCATGAGCGCGCACCATCCTTGAGGGGCATGGGAAACCAATTCACCATGACCTTCTCGTCGCCATTCGACGCCTCGATGCTCAGCTCATAGAGCTGGAGGAACTCGGCAGGGTTAGGGGTGCTGTCATAGCGCGGAGGCAGGTATGGCTTGAACTTCCCAGGCCAGACGACGCGGCGCAGCTCCGGGGTGAACGCATGGCAGCCTGCCATGCTCACGGGAGCCCGCCACATAGGGGGAGCCTGGTCTTGGCGCTCGTGTGCCACCGCCTCGGGCAGCACGCGGTCTTGACATGGTGGTGCTGGGAGCACACGTGCCTCTCCTTGAGGCCGTTGCACCACTTGGCAGCTTTCTTCATCGCGCGTCGGTGCCTTGTGCGGCAGTTCGCGCTGAGGGGCCTCACACCTTGGCTCGAGGATGGCATTTCGCCTGGGAGGTGGAGGAGGCGCACCGTGGGCCATGTCGCCCGCCAGAGGCGGCGGGGGAGGCAGCAAGCGAGATGGTGCAGGGGCCTCTCCAGGGGCGCTGACAAGCTCCGCGATGCGGTCCAGCCAGTCCTCATAGAGGTCATCGGTCGGGCGATAGCACAGAAGCTCGCATGCCATGAGCAATGCAGCCTGCGTGTTCGCCAGCCTGCGACGAGCATGGGAAGACAAAGCAGCAGCCGGAGTTAGCGACGGAGTGGCGGTGCATCCATCACGCCGCACAGAAGGCTGCAGCGATGAAGCCTGCTGCTCATGGGCCGCGGGGCCGGTGGCGGTGTTAGCCGCAGGCGATGGGGAACGACGGGGGGCGCCGTCGCCCGCAAGTGCTGTCTGGGTGACGCGGGCGGCGAGGGCAGCCCGGCGCTCAGCATGAACTCGTCGGGCCTCAGCCATGAGAGAGGTGGAACTGTGGCAAATCGACCGACGAGAGAGAGGCTCCGATGCACCCCTACCTGGCGCGCCAAATGTCGGATTCAGGGGTTCGAACTCTGGGGTGCGTGCGAAGAACTCAACCTCTCCAGCCTACAAACTCGTCACTCTCATGGCCTAGCTCGATGAACGGGAAAGGAAAGAGACACGGCAGTTTACCCAGGTTCGGGCCACCTTGCGGTGTAAGACCCTACTCCTGCTTTGGGGTGGATTGGCCTCACGAGAGGCTGAGGATGAACTAGTACAGAGGAAGAACAACCACAGGAGGTCAGTTCTTGTGTTGGTGTGAGCTAGTGAGGGTTCGAGGTCTCTCCTCGGATCAGATCGGATCCCTCTGTACTGTGGTGGCTAGGCAATATTTATAGTGGCCTCGGTCCTCTTCCCCCAAAATGTAGGCGGGAAGGGATTCCACAACGGCCAGTTTGAAAGGGGGCAAGAAGTATATCCTATCCTGACGAAAGGTGGTCTTCGCCTACAAAGCTTCTGCTCGTGACGCCATGGTGGGCTCGGTGATGACCTCCGTCTTGCAGTCCTAGCAGTCTTGGTCTTGTAGCACGGAAATGGAAACTTTGGCTGATTCCTCGGGATTCCGCGCCTTGCTTGCCTCCTTAGTAACAAAGAGGAAACCTGCTGGTCTGTGCCTGCTGGCGTCCGCCTGGCCTTGGTTGTCATGGCTAACATCACCTCACCCTCATGAGGTGAGTGCCTGCATAGGAATCTCCGCTCCTCAGGAGCCAGCCTAGGGAGGCCGCTCCCTCCATAGGTCTTGGCATCGTCCGCCTCGCGAGGCTTGGCCCCTTGCGAGGGTCTTGTCTTGCCGATGCTGAAGATGGGCCATATCAGGCCATTGATGGAGCCATGCCGCGGGCCGCAGGCAGGCAAGTATGGGTACCCTGGTTCCTAGAACACCGACAACGACGCGTCAAGAGCGGGGACAACCGCTCCGACGAGTCATGCTTGCCGGCAGCACCATCATCACCGGCTGGGCTTCCGGCAGCGACACCATCCGCACCTGCCCTCCAGTTTCTTCCTCCCAACCCGGGAATGCTGCCATCCTGATCCTGGGGAGGCACCGAATCCCAGCTAGGACTTCCCTCCGTCTTCTTCTGCTCCCCCTGTAGTTTCGAAGAAGGGGAGGAAAGAACAAAGGCATCATGGGCATTTTATCTTTTTTCAATCTAAAAGATGTAGGCACTTGCCAAACTTTAGTTCAAATTATGTAATATCTTTTATCCATGTTTTTTTTCTGTAAGGTCTGTACTTGTTTGATCAGCATAATAATGAAAAAGATAAACCTTGCCGGGCAGTTGTGCATGTAACATGTCCATGCAGAGGTAGCATACCTCTATACACCCAAGTAAACAAGTTTTCCCCGGCAGGCTATCTTGCCGGTACCCTCAGTTTGCTGTCGGGGCGCGAGGCCTGCCAGGTACAAACCGTGGAGAGGGACCAGCCCCCCGCCAAACCTTCTCATCAAAGGCCACTACGACCACCCCGACCGAAGCAACGTTCTAGTCTAGGGACAGGAGCACCTTAGTTTCGAATGTGGCAAGGTTTTCTTATGCACAAGTTTTTGCTTACAGAACATGTATGGATAAGGAGTGAACTTATCTGTTTGGGCTTGCCGGAGATCGTAATGTAGGCTCGTCCTCTCTTCTCCTCTTTGGGATCGAATCCACGGTAGGAGCCTGCAGTTTGGTGCAGATGAAAATGATGCCTCATGCGATCTTATCTACATGAACATGCTATGCTCATGATATGCTTATGCATGCATGCAATTTGTCGGGGGCTCCCCAGTGCTTCATTTATTTCTCTGTTGCTCAGGGTCTGCGCCTGGCTTTGTACAAGGGGTTACATGCAGCAGAGGCAAGGCCTGTACAAAAGGGTGGCTTATGGGTAGAACTTGCGGAGATGCTCAATGTTCCCTGGGTTTCGCAATTGAATGCCATCTCCGGTCTCCAGACGGGCTGCGCCAGGTCTGGTGACTCGTACTACCCGGTAAGGGCCTTCCCACTTCGGCGTCAACTTGTTTGTACCCTTGGCAGACTGAACGTGCCTATGGACAAGGTCTCCTTCCTCAAAACCCCGAGCATGAACCCTGGGGCTATGATAGCAACGTAGGGTGTGCTGGTAGCGTGCAACACGTGTAGCATCCCGGAGACGGTTCTCCTCGAGTAGCACAACGTCGTCACATCGGTGTTGTTCCTGCGCTACTTCATTGTAGGCAAGCACCCGAGGTGACCCATAAATGAGTTCCGTGGGGATAACTACTCCTACCCCATGGACTAGGGAGAAGGGAGTCTCCCCGGTAGCTCGATTTGGTGTCGTTCTGAGGGGCCAAAGAACCACCGGCAGCTCGTCGATCCACCGCCTTCCACACTTCTGCAGCTTATCAAATGTTCTCGTCTTGAGTCCTCGCAACACTTCAGTGTTCTGCCTCTCAGCTTGCCCGTTGCTCCTTGGATGAGCAACAGAGGCGAATGAGATCTTGCTTCCGAGAGCATGAACGTATTGCATGAAGGCGTGGCTCGTGAATTGGGTGCCGTTGTTGGTGATGATCCGAGCAGGGACTCCAAAGTGGCACACCAATCCTTTCAAGAACTTGACAGCTAATTGAGCAGTCACCTTTCTCAGAGGCTCTACTTCCGGCCACTTTGTAAACTTGTCGATTGCAATGAACAAGTATTCGAAGCCCCCGGTAGCACGAGGGAAAGGGCCCAAGATGTCGAGCCCCCAGACCGAAAACAGCCATGACAAAGGGATTGTTTGAAGAGCTTGGGCAGGCAGGTGGATATTCTTAAAATGGAACTGGTAGGCTTCACATTTGGTGACCAACTCAACTGCATCTTGGAGGGTTGTGGCCAGTAAAATCCTTGCCGGGAGGATTTTCCAACCAGAGCCCTCGATCCGATGTGTGAGCCGCACATACCCTTGTGTATCTCTGCCAGCAGTTCCTTTCCTTCTGCCCAGCAAATGCACTTCAATTTCACACCGTTGGGCCTTCTTCTGTACAGCTTGTCGTCAACGAAGTGATACATACTGGCCCTCCGGGCTACTCTTTCAGCTTCTTCTTGCTCTTCGGGAAGTTCTCCAGTTTGGAGGAAATGGACTATGTGCCGCGCCCAAGCTAGAGCCTGAGGCTCGGCAATGAGGACTAGCGGCACCTCCTCATTCGCGGGAGCGCGTTCCTCGACCCCGGGGACCAGCTCAGCGACCGAAGGGAAGTTGTTCCCGACAAGCCCCCTGCCGGAATCCTCGAGAGGTTCTACCAGGAGAGGCCTGCCGAGTCCAGTTTCCTCCTCTTTCTGGCCATTGTTGCCGGGGATACGGAGGGCTGAGTCAGATGGAGAACAAAAATTCCTGGTTCCACAGGGAGCTTTTGCGTAGCGCACTTCGATAGATGATCAGCAATGTTGTTTTTCGCACGGGGTACGTGCTCAGTTTGCAATCCGTCGAAGAGCTCCTCCAGCTTTCTCACTTCCTGAACGTATGCCTCCATAAATGGACTTCGGTAATCCTTGTTGACTTGTCTTACCACAAGTTGTGAGTCTCCACGGATGATCAGCTTCTTGATCCCCTGTTCTGTTGCAATCCTGAGCCCGGCAAGGAGCCCTTCATACTCTGCAGTATTGTTGGTAGCCTTCTCCCGGGGAAAATGCATCTGGACGACGTACTTCAGGTGCTCCCCAGTGGATGCAACAAGAAGCACGCCAGCCCCTGCACCTTGTAGGGAGAAGGCACCATCGAAATACATGTTCCATTCTTAGGGCGCTTCCTTGCCGGGGATAACTGTCTCTACCGCTTCTTCATCGGGGGTTGGCGTCCATTCTGCAATAAACTCTGCCAATGCTCTGATCTGGATAGTTGATGTGCTCTTGAACTTCAAACCAAAGCTGGATAACTCCAAGGCCCACTCCACTATCCTACCTGTAGCCTCTGGGTTCCGGAGTATCCATTGCAAAGGGAAAAGGGTGACAACCGTGATCTCGTGGGCTTGGAAGTAGTGGCGCAGTTTCCTGGAGGCCATGACAAGGCCAAAAATAAACTTTTGCACGCCAGAGTACCTGGATCTAGCACCTTGTAATAGGGAGCTGACGAAGTACACTGGGCGCTGCACCATCTTCTTCTTTGCCGCAACCTTGGGGTTGTCTCCGCTGCCTTGCTCTTCTCTGACTTGATCTGTATCTGACCTTGCCGGGGTGTGCTCAATTTCCTCCCCGGAAGGGACATTGGCTGTGGCTGTCGCTTCTTCCACTTCCCGCTATGCCACTAGTGCCGCACTAACCACTTGATTAGTTGCTGCCAAGCATAGTAGCAATGGCTCTTGTGGCTTGGGAGCGACCAAAGTGGGCACAGAGGACAAGTAGGCCTTCAAATCTTGCAGTGCAGTGTCAGCTTCCGGAGTCCATTCCATGGGTCCTGCCTTCTTCAAGATTTTGAAGAATGGCAAGGCACGCTCGGCAGACTTGGAGATGAACCTGCTAAGTGCGGCAACGGATCCAGTCAAACGCCTTACGTCCTTGACTGTCTGGGTGCTTGAATCTGCTCGATAGCCTTGATCTTGTCGGGGTTGTCCTCTATCCCCCGGTGGGATACTAAGAAGCCATGTAGCTTGCCAGAAGGAAAGCCAAACACACACTTCCTCGGGTTCAAGTTCAAGTTGATATTGTGGAGATTAGCAAACATCTCTTCCAAATCCTGAATAAGGGTCGA
This sequence comes from Thinopyrum elongatum, assembly GCA_011799875.1. NCBI lineage: Eukaryota > Viridiplantae > Streptophyta > Magnoliopsida > Poales > Poaceae > Thinopyrum > Thinopyrum elongatum. The sequence continues at coordinate 219,061,588 of CM022302.1, read as the reverse complement.
TCTGTCCTTGGTCTTGACCACAATATCATCCATGTAAGCCTCAATGTTTTTGTCGGCGTCCTGGGACTGGGGGTGCCCAGACTTGCCTACCTGTGGCCCATGGCGTGGCACCATCGACGGCCTGGTATGGCCCAGCTTCAGCAACAACAACTCAAGACCCTCGCGAGGGGCCAAGCCTCGTGAGGCGGACGACACCAAGACCTCCACGAGGGGCAGCCTCCCTAGGCTGGCTCAGGAGGAGCGGAGATATCAATGCAAGCCGCACCTCATGAGGTTCACCTGACGTGAGCCATGACGACCAAGACCAGGCGGGCGCCAGCGGGCGCAGTGTACCAGTTTCCCCTTTGGTGATAAGGAGGCAAGCACAGGCACGGAGTCCCGAGGAATCAAGCAAAGGTTTCCATATCGGTACAACAAGACCAGGACCGCCAGGACGGCAGGATGGAGGACATCACGGAGCCCACTGCAGCGTCACCACTAGAGGCTTTTGCTGGCGAAGACTGCTTTTGTCAGGATAACTTGTACTAGTTGTCTCCCTTCGAATTTGGCCATTGTGGGATCCCTTCCCGCCTATATTTGGGAAGAGGACCAAGGCCACTATAAATAGGACTTAGCCACCACCATGGAGAAAGACCTTGAACACCTTGGACAGGAGGGGAGCTGGATCAGATCCATTCCACCCTGACCACCTCACCAGCTCATCGAGCTCAAGAACACCTCACCTCCTGATGTCGTTCCACCTCTGTACTAGTTCATCCTCAGCCCTCCGAGGCAATCCACCACAAAGCTGGAGTAGGGTATTACATCGCAAGTTGGCCCGAACCAGGATAAACTGATGTGTCTCTTGTCCCGTGGGTTCGTCGAGCTAGGCTGTGGAATCGTTGAGCAGGCAGACTAGGGAGGGAGAGTTCTTCGCACGCACCCCTGAGTTTGAACCTCTCAAGGGTTTGCGGAACTCCGAATCTGACAGTTTCTGTGCAACTGTGACTCAAAACCAACCTGGACTGCCCTTGCAAAAGTGGATCCAGCGCTCTTCAACCCGAAAGGCATCCGTATGAAGCAGTATGTGCCACACCGGGTGATGAATGCGGTTTTCTCTTCGTCTTCCTTGGACATAAAGATCTAATGATATCCAGAGTATGCGTCCAGAAAAGAGAGGAAGTCACACCCGGAGGTTTAATCCACAATCTGATTGATGCGCGGCAAGGGGAATGGGTCCTTCGGGCATGCCTTGTTCAGATCCGTAAAATCTATGCACAGCCTCCATTTCCCGTTAGCCTTGCACACCACCACAGGATTTGCTAACCATGTTGGATGTAGTACTCCTCTGACCAGACTAGCTGCCTCAAGTTTCTTGATCTCCTCGGCAATGAACTGCTGCCGCTCCAAGGCCTGCTTTTGGATTTCTGCTTGACGGGTCGGGCATGTGGGCAGATAGCAAGGTGGTGCTCGATTACCTCCCTGGGAACACCGAGGATATCAGATTGTTGCCAGGCAAACACATCGATATTCTCCCACACGAAGGCAACAAGCGCGCTTTCGTATTTGTCATCGAGGGTGGCACTGATAGTGAAAGTACCATCAGTGCCAGCCAGCCCTGCCGGGACCTTTTTCACAGCAGGTGCAGCAGCCTTGGATCACTTGCTATTGGAACTCTTCGGCAAGTCATCAATAGGCGCAGCGTACTCCGAAGAGGTACGCTTCCCAGATTCCTTGTTGGCATCCCTGTTAGCTTTCTTCTTTCCTTTACTTTCCTTGGCGGGAACGGTGGCTTCAACGGCCTCTGCCGCGACTGCCTCCCGGTACATCTTGTCCACGCAAATGATTGCATCCTTCTCGTCTGACGGAATGGAAATGACGCCTATCGGCCCTGGCATCTTCAAGGTGCTGTAGGCATAGTGGGATGCCGCCATGAATTTGGCCAGGGCTGGGCAATCAAGGATTCCATTGTACGGCAGGGGGAGGTCGACCACATCAAACATGATCTTCTCAGTCCTTTAATTCATCTCTCCCCCGAACGTCACCGGCAATGTGATCTTCCCCTTAGGACGACTCCTGCCGGGGTTGATTCCTTGAAACATGCCAGTGACCTTGAGCTCTTCCTCTACTATCTGAAGTTTGCTGATGACCTTTGGGGAAATCAGATTCAACCCGGCCCCACCGTCAACCAACATCTTTGTGACTTTGAGGTTGCGGATTGCTCGTGAGACCAACAACGGCAAGCACCCTACCGCAGTGGCAAGGTCTGGGCGGTCATCTTCGTCGAAGATGATGGGCGTGCGGGGCCACTTGAGCGGCCTCCAAGAATCTGCTGGAGGCTCAATGGCATTGACTTCATGTGCCCACTGTTTCAATTGGCGGTGAGAGGAGTGCAGAGATGCACCCCCGTCAATGCACAGGGCGTTAGTGCCTTTCTGGAATTCCTGCTCGCTGGTTTCCTCTTCATCCCCTCCATCACTCTCATCATTGTAATCCTCATTCTCACGGCCTCTGGCGGGTTTTCCTTGATCCTTAGGAGCCTTGCCGGGGCGGCTTGCTCCTCCGCCTCCGCCCTTCCCGCCAGCACCATTCTGACCTTTCTCCTTATCCCACTTCTCATACTCAGCTCTCTGTTTCTTGACAAGCTGCTCAACCTAGTGGCATTCTTGTAGATCGTGGCCCTTGGTTCGATGAATCTTGCAGTACGGCCCATCACCTTTCCCAGCCTTCTCGGCAGTTGCGGCTTCCCAGCAGTCAATGCACGCGACAACTTCCTTGCCGGGTACCTCAGTCTTAGCCTTCTTGCCAGTACTAGGCGTGCCCGATCCCTTAACGGTCATCACTGCCTTATCCTTGTGCCTTTTATTGCGCTTCTTGTTCTTCTTCTTCTGACTGGTGGCCTTGTCATCATCTTTCGAGTTGATGTCGATGCCATCCTCTTCTCCGAAGAGCCTCCTCCCCTCCTCTATCCGAGCACACTTATCCACTAAAGTATAAAGCTCCTTCACCATCTTGGGCAATTGAACATTCATCTTGGAACAGATCCGTCGATTGCGCAAGTTGGACTGGAACGCAGATATCATAGCCGCCGGGTGGATGTCTAGAATATTTCTGTGGACTCGGCTGAACCTCTGCATGTACTTCTGCAGAGTCACTCCTTCCTTCTGCGGGAGAAGCTACAAGTCGCTGGTCCACCCTGGTTCTTGATGGCCGCCCGTGAAGGCGCCAACGAACTCATGGCACAGGTCAGCACAGGTCGAAATTGAGTTCTCCGGCAGGTGCATTAGCCAAGACCTCACGGTTGGCTTGAGTGCCAAATGGAAGTAGTTGGCGAATACGTTCTCATACCTTCCACCAGCAGCTTGAACAATGATGGTGTAGATGCTCAAGAACTCTACCGGGATCAGTCTCCCATCATACTTCTCTGGTATCTCTGGCTTGAACGTGCGAGCGGATGGACAACGGACTTGCAGCAACTCACGGGTGAAGGCAGGGCACCCAGCCTCGAAAGGCAGGTACCCGCCTTCGGCGAGTGCAAGCTCATCGACATCGGGGCCATCGCGCGTGTCGGACTGGCGATGGGTGTCGCGGCATCGCTCGATGGTGACACGCGCGCCTTCCCCTTGCCTGTCCTCCAGAACTCGCCGTTGGCCTTGACACGCTCGAGGGTCAGATGAAGCCATCGAGACATTGTCGGGTTCTTGGTCGTGCGGCTCCCGCGCTGGCTGCCGTTGAGGGGACTGCACCGTAGGGGTGGCCCCTTCTGCGTGGCCAGCAGCGTGAGCTGTTGTCATTGCCTGGGGTGGCCGTGGCGGGGCAGCTCGCTGCCATCCTCCCGCCTCAGCGAAACCAATCAGGCTCTGAATGGTGGCTCTCCACTCATCCATCTGATCGGCCGCCGGTGGAAATCTCAACAGCAGCTGGGCCCGCGCCATGGCCTCTGAAGCGGTGCTTGGCATAGATGTCGATAAAGGTCGTAATGTCGCCCGACTCCTGATGGTGCCAGCAGTGGCCGTGCTGTGCTCTCGTCGTCGTGAGCCAGTCGCCAAGATGGCATGGTGACGAGGTGGAGGCGCTTGTGGACCAGCGGCTCCATTCAGTGCATTGGCTAGGTCAGCTTGCTCTGGGGGTGGTGCATGTCCTGCGGTCGCGCCCGTAGCGTGGGCGGCCGGAGGATTGCGATTCGCCCTAGAGTGAGTGCCACCGCTGTGGCCGTACCCTTCGTCCGGGCGGAGAGGTGCAAACGGAATGATCTCTCCACCCGTACCTCGTGGAGCGTGGCCGCTGGGATGCTGTTGGTGTTGTCCTTCTCCGATGTCTCCTGCTCCCGTTTCGGCCACAAGGGAGGTGGTGATGACGCCACCTGCAACGACCACATCCCCTGCCGCGTCCACGTCCCCTGGCGTTCACGTAGCCCCAGCAGCGTCGGTGGTCATGTGCGGCGGGGCCTTCAAGGATGACGGCTGGGCGGCGGCACCGGGCTTTTTCTTGGGCACCATGGATGATGGAGCCGTTGATGAAGAAAACGATGATGAACATGACGCGCTATGTACGCTTCTCGGGTTCGCGCAAGCGCTGCCCCCTACCAGGCGCGCCAAAGATGTCGTGGGAAACCACGGCCACCTATGGGGCCATGAGCCCCTTGTGGTTCGGCAGGGGGGATGAGCACATTGCACAAAGAGCGAAGAGCATCGCGTAGCACGGCAGAGATCACACGAGCGATTTTACCCAGGTTCGGGCCGCCGCGAGGCGTAAAACCCTACTCCTGCTTTGGTGGATTGATGGTGGATGGTGGTGGAAACGCAGTGCTCTAGCCTGGCAGGGTTGCCTCGGGGCGAGAGCAGCTACGCGCGTATGAGTGTACAAGGGTCCGAATCCTTTCTATGGTTGCCATGGGCCTCCTTTTATAGATCAAGGGGTCAGCACAGTGGCAAATTAGTCATTATGCACTGATTAGATAGCAAACAGTGCTATCATACCTAACTCTGCAGACAGGGCAGAGCGCATTAAATTCGCCGCTTAGTGTCACATCAAGGCCTGCCCGGCAAACCTTGCCGGGCTGCTCGGCCACCTTCTCTCCTGTCTGCATGACACATCGCTGGACGAGGTGTCATTTGGAGGTGATTTCTGTAGGAAGTGGCTGCCATGTGGCAAAAGACAGCCACTTAGTCACTTGGGGGCTTGACACCGCACCGATCGATGACTTGCGTTGCTGTGAGGTGGTGCGGTGGAGCCTTGGTGGAGTAGTTTGCCTCCGTAAGCCCCAGTAGGCCTGCCGGGACGGTCTTGAGGCTCGCTTCCGAGGTAACCCCGACCTCGCCAGGCTCGCCTACCCGGCAAGGGAGGTTTTCCCTTAGTGGTATCTTGCTTCTTTAACTTGACTTGGTCTTCTTGATCTGCACCCTGACTCTTCAAAGAGCTGATCTCTCGTCCTTGGTCTGGTCTTGGACGTTGTAATCTCGATCTTAGGCCTGTGCATGGTCTGGGCAACAGACCCGGGGTTTGTTGCACCGACACTTATGGGTAGAACTTACGGAGATGCTCAATGTTCCATGAGTTTTGCAATTGAATGCCATCTTCAGTCTCTAGACGGACTGCGCCAGGTCTGGTGACTCGTACTACCTGGTAAGGGCCTTCCCACTTTGGCGTCAACTTGTTTGTACCCTTGGCGGACTGAACGCGCCTAAGGACAAGGTCGCCTTCCTCAAAACTCTGGGCATGGACCCAGTGGCTATGATAGCAACGCAGCGCTTGCTGGTAGCATGCGGCACGCGTAGCAGCCCGGAGACGGTTCTAATCAAGTAGCACAGTGTCGTCACGCCGGTGTTGTTCTTGCGCTACTTCATCATAGGCAAGCACTCGAGGTGACCCATAAATGAGTTCATTGGGGATAACTGCTTCTGCCCCATAGATTAGGGAGAAGGGAGTCTGCCCGGTAGCTCGATTTGGTGTTGTTCTGAGGGACCAAAGAACCGCCGAGAGCTCGTTGATCCATCGCCTGCCATGCTTCCGTAGCTTATCGAATGTTCTCATCTTGAGTCCTCGCAGCACTTTAGCGTGAATGTATTGCATGAAGGCGTGACTCGTGAATTGGGTGCCATTGTCGGTGATGATTCGGGCAGGGACCCCGAAGCAACACACCAATCCTTTCAAGAACTTGATAGCTAACTGAGCAATCACCTTTCTCATGGGCTCTACTTCCGGCCACTTTGTAAACTTGTCGATTGCCACGAACATGAATTCAAAGCCCCTGATAGCACGGGGGAAGGGGCCCAAGATGTCGAGCCCCCAGACTAAAAACGGCCATGATAAAGGGATTGTCTGAAGAGCTTGGGCAGGCAGATGGTTATTCTTGGAATGGAACTGGCAAGCTTCACATTTGGTCACCAACTCAACTGCATCTTGGAGGGCTATGGGCCAGTAAAATCCTTGCCGGAAGGCCTTTCCAACCAGAGCCCTCGATCCGATGTGTGAGCCGCACATACCCTTGTGTATCTCTGCCAACAGTTCCTTTCCTTCTTCTCGGCAAACGCACATCAATTTCACACCGTTGGGCCTTCTTCTGTACAGCGCGTCGTCAACGAACTGATACATACTGGCCCTCCGAGCTACTCTTTCAGCTTCTTCTTGCTCTTCAGGAAGTTTTCTAGTTGCGCCCAAGTTGGAGCCTGAGGCTCGGCAACGAGGACTAGTGGCACCTCCTCATTCGTGGGAGAGCATCCCTTGACCGCGGGGACCGGTGGTCTGGTGGGAGGGTGCAGCTCAGCGATCGAAGGGGAGTTGTTCCCGCCAAGCCAGGAAGAGGAGGAAACTGGACTCCAGCAAGCCTCTCCCGGTAGAACCTCCCGAGGCTCCCTACAGAGGGAAAGTCCCTGGTTCCACAGGGAGTTTTTGCGCAACGCACTTTGACAGATGATCAGCAATGCTGTTTTCCGCACGGGGTACGTGCTCTGTTTGCAATCCATCAAAGCGCTCCTCCAACTTTCTCACTTCCTCAACGTATGCCTCCATCAATGGACTTTGGTAATCCTTGTTCACTTGCCTCACCACAAGTTGCGCGTCTCCGTGGATGATCAGCTTCTTGATCCCAAGTTCTGTTGCAATCCTAAGCCCGGCAAGGAGCCCTTCGTACTCTGCAGTCTTGTTGGTAGACTTCTTCTGCGGAAATGCATCTGTACGACGTACTTAAGGTGTTCCCCAGTGGGAGCAATGAGAAGCACGCCAGCCCCTACACCTTGTAGGGAGAAGGCACCATCGAAATACATAATCCATTCTTGGGGCGTTTCTTTGCCGGGAATAACTGTCTCCAACACTTCTTCATCAGGGGTTGGCGTCCACTCTACAATAAACTCTGCCATGCTCTGCTCTGAATGGTTGATGTGCTCTAAAACTTCAAACCAAAGCTGGATAATTGCAAGGCCCACTCCACTATCCTCTCGGTGGCCTCGAGGTTTCTTAGTATTCGTTGCAGAGGGAAGCGGGTGACAGCCGTGATCTCATGGGCTTGGAAGTAGTGGCGCAGTTTCCTTGAGGCCATGACGAGGCCAAAAATCAATTTTTGCACGCCAGAGTACCTTGACCTAGCCCCCTGCAATAGGGAGCTAACGAAGTACACTGGGCGCTGCACCACTTACTTCTTTGCCGCAACCTTGGGACCGTCCCCACTGTCTTGCTCTCCCTTGCCTTGAACTGCATCTGACCTTGCCGGGACGTGTTCACTTTCCTCCCCAGAGGGGACAATGGCCGTGGCTATTGCTTCATCCACTTCCCGCTGCACCACAAGTGTCGTGCTAACCACTTGATTAGTTGCCACTAAGTATAGAAGCAACGGCTCTCGTGGTTTGGGCGCGACCAAGGTGGGCACAGAGGAAAGATAGGTCTTCAAATCCTGTAGCGCAGCGTCTGCCTCCGGGGTCCACAGTAGCTTCAGCGGCCTCTGCCGTGACTGCTTCCCGGTACATCTTGTCCATGCAAATGATTGCATCCTTCTCGTCCGATGGAATGGAAATGACGCCTATTAGCCCTGGCATCTTCAAGGTGTTGTAGGCATAGTGGGATGCCGCCATGAATTTGGCTAGAGCTGGGCGACCAAGGATTCCATTGTACGGCAGGGGGAGGTCGACCACATCAAACACGATCTTCTCAGTCTGGTAATTCAACTCCCCCCCCCCCCCGAAATGTCACCGGTAGCATGATCTTCCCCTTAGGACGACTCCTACCGGGGTTGATCCCTTGAAACGTGCCAGTAACCTTGAACTCTTCCTCTGCTATTTGAAGCTTGTTGATGACCTTTGGAGAAATCAGATTCAACCCGGCACCACCGTCAACCAACCTCTTTGTGACTTTTAGGTTGCGGATTGTTGGTGAGACCAACAATGGCAAGCACCCTACCGCGGTGGTGCGGTCAGGGTGATCCTCTTCCTCAAACATGATGGGCGTGCGGGACCACTTGAGCAGTTTCCGATAATCTGCCGCTGGCTCCACGGCATTGACTTCACGCGCCCACTATTTAAGTTGGCGGTGAGAGGAGTGCAGAGATGCACCCCCGTCAATGCACAGGGCGTCAGTGGCTTTCTGGAACTCCTGCTCGCTGGTTTCCTCTTCATCTCCTCCATCACTCTCATCATTGCCATCCTCCTCACGGGCTCTGGCGGGTTTTCCTTGATTCTGAGGAGCCTTGCCGGGGCAACTTGCTCCGCTGCCTCGGTCCTTCCCGCCAGTGCCGCCTTGATCTTTCTCCTTATCACGCTTCTCATACTCAGTTCTCTGCTTCTTGACGAGCTGCTCAACCTGATGACATTCCTGGAGATCGTGGCCCTTGGTCCAATGGATCATGCAGTATGGCCCATCAGCTTTCCCAGCCTTCTCGGCAGCCGTGGCTTCCCGACAATCATTGCACGCGGCAACTTCCTTGCCGGGAACCTCGGTCTTGGTTTTCTTGCCGGTACTAGGTGCACTCGACCCCTCAACTGTCATCACTGCCTTATCCTTGCGCCTTTTGCTGTGCTTCTTGTTCTTCTTCTTCTGATTGGTGGCCTCATCGTCTTCCTCTGAGTCGACGTCGACGCCATCCTCTTCATCGGGGAGCCACCTCCCCTCCTCTACCCGATCACACTTATCCACCAGAGTGTATAGCTCCTTCATAGTCTTGGACAACCGAACGTTCATCTTAGAACGTATCCGACGATTGCGCATGTTGGACTGGAATGCATCTATCACAGTTGTCGGGTGGATACCAGGAATGTTCCTGTGTACTTGGCTGAACCTCTGCATATACTTCCACAGAGTCTCTCCCTCCTTCTGCGGGAGGAGCTGCAAGTCCTTGGCCGCCCGTGAAAGCGCCAACGAACTCATGGCATAGGTTAGCCCAGGTCAAATTGGAGTTCTCCGGCAGGTGCATCAGCCAAGACCTCACATTTGGCTTGAGTGCCAAAGGGAAGTAGTTGGCGAACACCTTCTCATCTCTTCCCCCGACAGCTTGAACAGTGATGGTGTAGATGCTCAAGAACTCTGTCGGGTTTAGTCTCCCATCATACTTCTCTAGTATTTCTTGCTTGAACATGCGAGTGGATGGCCAACGGACTTGCCGTAACTCACGGGTGAAGGCGGGGCACCCAGCCTCGAAAGGTAGGTACCCACCCTCATCGAGCGCGGGCTCGTCGATGTCGGGCCAATGCGCCTATCGGACTGGTGGTGGGTGTCGCGGCGTCGCTCGATGGTGATGCTCGCACCTTCCCTTTGCCTATCCTCCAGGACTCGCCATCGGCCTTGATGTGCTCGAGGGTCGGACGAAGCCATTGACACATTGTCGGGTTCTTGGTCGCGTGGCTCCCATGCCGGCTGCCGTGGAGGGGACTGCACCATGGGTGTCAGTGCAACAAACCCTGGGTCTGTTGCCCAGACGATGCACAGGCACGGGAGCAAGATTACAGCACCACATCAAGCCGAAATACAAGGGACCAAGATCTTCAAAAGGACCAGTATACAGATCAAGAGAACCAAGACCAAGCCAGAGAAGTAAGAAACCACCAGGAGTAAAGCCTCCCTTGCCGGGCAGGTGAGCCTGGCAAGGACAGGGTCACCCCCGAAAGAAAACCCCCAAGACGCCCCGGTAGAGCCTACCGGGACTCACGGAGGTGGAACCACCTCACCATGACGCACGTCATCGATCAGTGCGGTGTCAAGCCGCAAAGTGACTAAGGGGCAGCCATTTGCCACATGGCAGCCTCTTTCTATAGAAGATACCTATAGACGACACCCATCCTATGACGTGTCGAGTAGGCAGGCACGAAGCTGGCAAGATAGCCTGGCAAGGCTTGCCGGGCAAGCAACGATGTGACGTTGAGCGGCGCATTTAATGCGCTCTGTCAGCCTGTAGAGTTAGGTATGATAGCACTGTTTGCTATCTTATCAGTGCATAATGACTGATTTGCCACTGTGGTGACCCCTTAGCCTATAAAAGGAAGCCCATGCCAACCTTAGAAAGGGTTGGACACTGGATTAGTGAATCCACACCCCCCTCATATTTCGTACGCTCGTAGCCGTTTCGCCTCGAGGCAACCCTGCCGGGCAAACGCGCTACGGCAACCACCATTTTTCCACCTTCAATCCACCAAAGCAGGAGTAGGGTTTTACGCCTCGCGGCGGCCCGAACATGGGTAAAATTGCTCGTGTGATCTCTGTCGTGCTGCCTCATGCTCTTCTGTTCTTTGTGCAATGTGAAATCCCTCCTGCTGAACCAGTAAGGGACCTTTGGTCCCATAGGTGGCCGTGATTTCCCATGACATCTTTGGCGCGCCAGGTAGGGGGATCACTTGCGTGAACCTGAAAGCGTGAACAGCGCGTCATCTTCATCGCCATCTTCATCTTCGACGGCACCATCATCCATGGTGCCCAGGAAGAAATTCGGTGTTTCAGCTCATCCGTCCACCTCGAAAGCTCCACCGCCTGCAACGACCGATACTGCGGGGGATGCGGATGCATGCGAGGTGGCGAGCGCTGCTGGGGATGTGGTTGGAGCAGGCGGCGCTGTCACCACCTCCCCCGTGGCCAAAGCAGGAGCAGGAGGCACCGGAGGAGAGCAGCATCAGCAACATGCCACTGGCCATGCTCCACGAGGTACAGGTGAAGAGGTTGTCCCACCCGCACCCCTTTCCCTCATCGACAGGCATAGCCACAGTGGTGGCGCTCGGTCCGGGGCGAATCGCCGCCCTCCGGCCGCCCCCGCCACGGGAGCGACCGTAGTGCGTGCACCTCCCCCGGGGCGAGTCGACCAGGTCGCTGTGCCCAATGTAGCCGCTGGCCCCCAAGCGCCTTCACCAAGTCATCATGCCATCCAAATAGCCGCCTCGCAACAGCAAGGATGTGGTGCTGTCGCCACTGGCACCGTCAGAAGCTGGGCGACGGTGCGGTCCACGTCATCATCACCCATGCCACGCACGGCTACGGAAGCCATGATGCAGGCCCAGCTGCTACTGAGGTTTCCGCCAACGGCCGAGCAGATGGACGAGTAGCATGCCAACATCCAGAGTCTGCTTGGTTTCGCCGAGGCTGGGGGCTCACGGCAAGCTGGCCCGCCACGGCCTCCCCAAGCAACGACGACGGCTCGTGCTGCTGGTCGTACAGAAGGGGCCACCCCCACGGTACAGTCCCCACCATGGCCACCAGCGCGAGCACGGCAGAATCAAGAACCTGACGATGTCTCGATGGTCTCCTCTGGCCCTCGAGCCCGCCCAGGCCATAGGCGAGCCCCGGAGGACAGGCGGAGGGGATACGCGCGCGTCATCATCAAGCAACGCCGTGATGACCACCGTCGAGCCAACGGGTGCGACGGTCCCGACGTTGACGAGCCTGTGATCGAGGTTGGCGGGTGCTTGCCTTTCGAGGTTGGGTGCCCTGCCTTTACTTGTGAGCTGCGGCAAGTCCATTGGATGTCCGTTCGTACGTTCAAGCCAGAGATACCCGAGAAGTATGATGGAAGGCTAAACCCGGCAGAGTTTCTGAGCATCTACACCATCGCTGTTCAGGCTACCGGGGGAAGAGACGAGAAGGTGTTTGCCAACTATTTCCCTTTGGCACTCAAGTCCAATGTGAGGTATTGGCTGATGCACCTGCCGGAGAACTCCATTTCGTCATGGGCTGACCTGTGCCACGAGTTCATTGGCGCCTTCACTGGTGGCCATCAAGAACTAGGGCGGCCCAGCGATTTGCAGCTTCTCCAGCAAAAGGAGAAACTCTTCAGAAGTACTTACAGAGATTCAGCAGAGTCCACAGGAACATCCCAAATATCCATCCAGCAGCTGTGATAGCTGCCTTCCAGTCCAATGTGCGTAACCGTAGGATTCGTTCCAAGATGAACGTGCGGTTGCCCAAAACTATAAAGGAGCTTTACACTTTGGTGGACAAGTGTGCTCAGATGGAGGAAGGAAACTCCCAGGAGAAGAAGATTGCATCAACGTCGACTCAGAGGACGACGACGAATCCACCAGTCAGAACAAGAGCAAGAAGCGCAGCAAGAGGCGCAAGGATAAGGCAGTGATGACTGTTGAAGGATCGAGCACACTTAGTACCGGCAAGAAGGCTAAAGCCGAAGCTCTCGGCAAGGAGGCTGCCGTGTGCACTGACTGCCGGGAGGCTACGGCTGCCAAGAAGGCTGGGAAAGGCGATGGGCCATACTGCAAAATTCATCGGACCAAGGGACACGACCTTCAGGAGTGTTATCAGGTTGAGCAGCTCGTCAAGAGGCAGAGAGCAGAATATGAGAAGCGTGATAAGGAAAAAGGTCAGAATATTGCTGGCGGTAAGGGCCGAGGCGGTGAAGCAAATCGCCCCGGCAAACCCTTCCGGAATCAAGGAAAACCGCCAGGGGTCGAGAGAAGGAAGCTTGCGATGATGAGAGTGATGGAGGGGATGAAGAGGAAACTAGTGAGCAGGAGTTCCAGAAAGCCACTGACACCCTATGCATTGACGGGGGTGCATCCCTTCACTCTTCTCACCGCCAACTCAAACGGTGGGCATGTGAGGTCAATGCTATGGAACCAGTGCCAGAGGCTCGGAAACCACTCAAATGGTCACGCACTCCCATCATCTTTGATGAAGAGGACCATCCTGACCGTACTACTGCGGTAGGATGTTTGCCGTTGTTGGTCTCTCTAACAATTCGCAACCTCAAGGTCACAAATATGTTGGTTGACGGCGGGGCCGGGTTGAATCTGATTTCCCCAAAGGTCATCAGCAATCTTCAGATAGCAGGAGAAGAGCTAAAGGCCACGGGCATGTTTCAAGGAGTTAATACCGGCAGGAGTCATCCTAAGGGAAAGATCACGTTGCCTGTGACATTTGGGGGAGAGCTGAATTATCAGACTGAGAAGATTGTGTTCAATGTGGTCGACCTTCCCCTGCCGTACAATGGGATCCTTGGACGCCCAGCCCTGGCTAAATTCAAGGAGGCATCACACTATGCCTACAACACCTTGAAGATGCCCGGGCCGGTAGGAGTCATTTCCATCCCGTTAGACGAGAAGGACGCAATCATTTGCGTGGATAAGATGTATCGGGACGCAGTTGCGGCAGAGGCAGCGGCAGCAGCAGTTCCCGCCAAGGAGGACAGAGGAAATAAGAAGGATAGCTGGGACGCTAGCAAAGAATCCGGGAAGCGTACCTCTTCGGAGTACACTGCACCTGTTGATGACTTGCCGGAGAGTTCTAACATCAAGAGATCAAAGGTTGCTGCACCCCAAGTGAAGAAGGTCCCGGCAGGGCTGGCTGGCATTGATGGTACCTTTACTATCAGCGCCACCCTCGATGACAAATAGGAAAGCACGCTCGTTGCCTTCCTGCGGGAGAATATCGATGTGTTTGCCTGGCAACCATCTGATATCCCCGGTGTTCCCAGGGAGGTAATCGAGCACCACCTTGCTGTCTGCCCATATGCCCGACCTGTCAAGCAGAAAGTTCGGAAGCAGACCTTGGAGAGGCAGCAGTTCATTGCAGAGGAGATCAAGAAGCTTGAGGCAGTTGGTTTGGTCAGAGGAGTGCTGCATCCAACATGGTTAGCAAACCCAGTGGTTGTTCAGAAGGCTAACGGGAAATGGAGACTTTGCATAGATTTCACAGATCTCAACAAGGCTTGCCCGAAGGACCCATTTCCCTTGCCGCGCATCAATCAGATTGTGGATTCCACTTCAGGCTGTGACTTGCTCTCCTTCTTGGATGCGTATTCTGGATATCACCAAATCTTCATGTCCAAAGAAGACGAAGAAAAGACCTCGTTCATCACCCCATGTGGTACGTACTGCTTTGTCCGCATGCCATTCGGATTAAAGAGTGTCGGGTCTACTTTTGCAAGAGCAGTCCAGATTGGTTTTGAGCCATAGCTACATAGAAACATTGAGGCCTATATGGATGATATTGTGGTCAAGACCAAGGACAGAGAACCCTCATCCAGGATTTGGAGGAGACATTTGGTAACCTGCGCAAGATCAACTTGAAGCTCAACCCAGAGAAATGTGTGTTTGGCGTGCCTTCCGGCAAGTTACTTGGGTTCTTTGTATCCCATCGGGGGATCGAAGCCAACCCTGACAAGATCAAGGCTATCGAGCAGATTCAAGCGCCCAGAACAGTCAAGGATGTGAGGCGTCTGACAGGGTGCGTTGCCGCGCTAAGCAGATTCATCTCCAAGTCTGCCGAGCACGCCCTGCCGTTCTTCAAAATCCTGAAGAAGGCAGGACCCATGATGTGGAAACCAGAAGCAGATGCAGCTTTGCAAGAATTGAAGGCCTATTTGTCCTCTGTGCCCACCTTGGTTGCCCGTAAACCACAAGAGCCATTGCTGCTATACTTGGCGGCGACCAATCAAGTGGTTAGTGCAGCCTTGGTGGTTCAGCGGGAAGTAGAAGAAACAGAAAGTGGGCAAGGCCCGGTAGAGCCAGACAAGGATCAGGGCAAAAATGGACACGGCAGCGAGGGCGACCCCAAGGATGCGGCAAGGAAGAAAGTGGTGCAGCGCCCAGTGTACTTCGTCAGTTCTCTGTTATAGGGAGCTAGATCGAGGTACTCCGGCATGCAAAAATTGATCTTTGGTCTCGTCATGGCCTCAAAGAAACTGCGCCACTACTTCCAAGCCCATGAGATCACAGTTGTCACTCGCTTCCCGTTGCAAAGGATACTCCGAAACCCTGAGGCTACCGGTAGAATAGTGGAGTGGGCTTTGGAGTTATCCAGCCTTGGCCTGAAGTTTGAGAGCACGTCAACAATTCAGAGCAGGGCGTTGGCAGAGTTTATTGCTGAATGGACACCAACCTCTGATGAGGGAGTGCTGGAGACAGCTATCCCCGGCAAGGAAGCACCCCAAGAATGGATCATGTATTTCGATGGTGCCTTTTCCCTACAAGGTGCAGGGGCTGGTGTGCTTCTCATTGCCCCCTCCGGGGAGCATTTGAAGTATGTCGTCCAGATGCACTTTGCCTGGGAAGAGGCAACCAACAATACACCAGAGTATGAAAGGTTCCTTGCCGGGCTCAGGATTGCCGCAGAATTGGGAATCAAGAAGCTGATCATTCAAGGAGATTCACAACTTGTGGTGAGACAAGCCAACAAGGATTACCAAAGCCCATTGATGGAGGCATACGTTGAGGAAGTGAGAAGATTGGAGGAGCGCTTTGACGGAATGCAAACAGAGCATGTACCTCGTGCGGAAAATAGCATAGCTGATCATCTGTCAAAGTGTGCTGCGCAGAATCTTCCAGTGGAACTAGGAACTTTTGTTTTCCACCTTACTCAGCCCTCCGTATCCCCAGCAACAATGGCCCGGAAAAGGAGAAATATGGACTCCAGTAAGCCTCTCCCGGTAAGGCCACACAATGCTCCTGGTAGGGACCCTGCCGGTAACAACTCCTCATCACCTGCCGGACCGCACCCTCCAGCCGGGCCTATGGTCCCCGCGAACGAGGAACGTGCCCCCGCAGTAGAGGAGGTGCCGCTAGTTCTTGTTGCCGAGCCCCAGTCTCCAACTTGGGCAAGGCACATAGTCCACTTTCTCCAAACCGGAGAGCTTCCCGACGACCAAGATGAGGCTGAAAGAGTAGCCCGGAGGGCCAGTATGTATCAGTTTGTCGATGACACTCTGTACAGAAGGAGGCCCAACGGTGTGAAATTGAAGTGCATCTGCCGGGAAGAAGGAAAGGAACTGCTGGCTGAGATACACAAAGGCATGTGCGGCTCCCACATTGGATCAAGGGCGTTAGTTGGGAAAGCATTCCGGCAAGGATTCTATTGGCCCACAGCCCTCCAAGATGCGGTTGAGCTCGTCACCAAATGTGAAGCCTGCTAGTTCCATTCCAAGAATATCCACCTGCCTGCACAAGCTCTTCAGACAATCCCTTTGTCATGGCCATTTTCGGTCTGGGGGCTCGATATCCTCGGCCTTTTCCCACGAGCTGTCGGGGGATTTGAATTCTTGTTTGTTGCTATCAACAAGTTTACAAAGTGGCCGGAAGTAGCTGCCATGAGAAAGGTGACTTCTTAGTTAGCTATCAAGTTCTTGAAAGACCTGGTGTGCCGTTTTGGAGTTCCGGCAAGGATCATTACTGATAACGGCACCCAGTTCACGAGCCGCGCCTTCATGCAATATGTTCATGCCCTCAGAAGCAAGATCTCATTTGCCTCTGTCGCGCATCCCAGGAGCACTGGGCAAGCTGAGAGGGCGAACACTGAAGTGTTGCGAGGACTCAAGACAAGACCTTTGAAACGCTGCAGAACCACAGCAGGCGGTGGATCGATGAGTTGCCGGTAGTTCTCTGGTCCCTCAGAATGACACCAAATCGAGCTACCGGGCAGACTCCCTTCTCCCTAGTCTATGGGGCAGAAGCAGTTATCCCCACGGAACTCATTTACGGGTCACCTCGAGTGCTTGCCTATGATGAAGTAGCACAAGATCAGCACCGGCGTGACGACGTTGTGCTACTCGAGGAGAACCATCTCTGGGCTGCTACGTGTGCTGCACGCTATCAGCAAGCCCTGCGTCGCTATCACAGCCGCAGGGTTCATGCCTGGTGTTTTGAGGAAGGCGACCTTGTCCTTATGCGCGTTCAGTCCACCAAGGGTACAAACAAGTTGACGCCGAAGTGGGAAGGCCCTTACTGGGTAGTTTGAGTCACCAGACCTGGCGCAGTCCGTCTGGAGACAGGAGATGGCATTCAATTGCAAAACTCATGAAATATTGAGCATCTCCGCAAGTTCTACCCGTAAGGCGCGGCTGTCGGGCCTTGCCCGGCAGCCACCCTTTTGTACAGGCCTTGCCTCAGTTGCATGTAACCCCTTATACAAAGCCAGGCGATGACCCTGAGCAACAGAGAAATAAAGGAAGCGCTGGGGGGCCCCCGACCAAGTTGCATGCATGCATGAGCATTCCAAGAGCATTGCATAAGCATTTGCATATGCATATAGATAGGGTCGCATGTTGCATCATTTCCATCTGTGTGAGGCTACAGGTTCCTGCCGTGAGCTTAGCCTCTACCAGGAGTTGGGAAGATGAACCAGCACTGCGATCTCCGGCAATCCAAAGAGATAAGTTCTACCTCCTGTCCATAAATGTTCTGTAAGCTGGAGCTTGTTCATAAGAAAACCTCACCGCTCTTTGAAACTTAGGTGCTCCCATCCCTGGACTCGAACGTTGCTTTGGCCAGGGTGGTGGTAGTGTACTTTGGTAAAAATAAATTGGCGGGGGGCTGGTCCCTTTATTGTTTGCCCGGTAGGCTTAGTCTTCCAGAAACAAGATAAAAGGGTACCGGCAGGATAGCCTGCCTGGGAAAACTCGTTTATTTAAAGTAAAGAGGCATCCCACCTCTGCATGGACATATACATGCGAACTTAGGTGCTCCCATCCCTGGACTCGAACGTTGCTTTGGCCAGGGTGGTTGCAGTGTACTTTGGTAAAAATAAATTGGCGGGGGATTGGTCCCTTTATTTTTTGCCCGGTAGGCTTAGTCCTCCGGCAACAAGATAAAAGGGTCCCGGCAGGATAGCCTACCGGGGAAAACTCATTTATTTAAAGTAAAGAGGCATCCCACCTCTGCATGGACATATACATGCACGAGTTCCCGGCAAGGTCCATCTTTTTCATTAATATGCTGATAATACAAGTACAAATCTTAGGGAACACGAACATGGACTCGAGGTATTACATTATTTGAACTAAAATTTGGCAAGTGCCGACAGGTTTAAGATTGAAAAAAGATAAGTGCCCCGTAATGCCTTTGCCCTTGTCAATCTCCTTCAGTAAGAGGTCGAGGAGGCCGGAGGCAGACCTGTCTGGGATTCGGCGCCTCCCCAGGATCAGGATGGCGCCGCTCCTTAACAAGGAGGAAGAAACCGGAGGGCAGGCGCGGATGGTGACACTGCCGGAGGACCAGATAGAAGGCACGGTGTCATCGGCAAACACGACTCGTCAGAACGGTCGCCCCCGTTCTTGACGCGTCGTGGGTTGCCATCGCCGTCCGCGTCGCTGCCACCCGAAGACCTTAGCACGATAGCCGCGCCGGACGCCATGCTCTTCGGTTTATCCCGCAGAGAGCATGGTTGTCCCCAACGGCCCTGACATCAGAAACCACCGCACGTTCTGAAGACGTGTATGGAAGCAAAAGGCCCTCCTGCACGACAAGGAGAAGACGCCCAGGGGGAGTCAGGCTCACCTTTGCCGACGGCAAGCCCTTTCCGTGACTCCTCCCCAGTGTCACGAAGGAAGAGGGAATAGGGGGCGACCGACTACCACGCCATGTGCTTACTGCAGGCCCCTGCATGGTGTCGTTCGCCTCCCCTCTCACTAGAATCAAGGCCACGGGCGACCCGGCGAAGAGCACACTGAAGTCGCCATCTCCAATGTTATCACCACGCCGCCCGAGTGCCCCCGTCAGATCCGAGCAAAGCTCTAAGCTAGAGCCCAGGGCCTGGCCCCAAGCTCTTCTCTTCGACATAACCAACAGGAGGCAGAAAACAGAGGAGAGGAGATGCAAGGATGAATGACTCCTCCCTCCCTTCACCCATCTTTTTATGGGCGGGCCGGGGAGGGGAGCCGCTCCCTCAACAAGCGGCCATCGTCCTCCTCCACCAATTCAAGAAGGCCGGGCCCCTGCCTTGATGCTCTCCCGTGCCACGCGCCTTCGCTACCTACCCTGCGCGATGCATGCAGCATACGTGGCTAAGGATAAGGGCGTGGTGGGAAGAGTGAATTGGCAGTTTCTACCCCGTGCATTAAAGTCATTCATGGGCCATTACAAGGGTGGCCCCACCATGACTGGCTTTACGTAACGTGCGGGGAAACCATAAACTGGCCCAGGCTCAAGATTACTGAAGAAACAAAGAAGACCTCAAGAGGCCAGCCTCTTCCACACCCCTGCCTATGCACTTATTTAGGGCCTCCCCCGACGACGCTCGGTAGTGCGTTCGGGGCTGGCCCGAGGGCTTCTGTCGGTGCAACAAACCTTGGGTCTGTTGCCCAAACTATGCACAGGCACGGGAGCAAGATTACAGCACCAGACCAAGCCAAAATACAAGGGACCAAGATCTTTAAAAGGACCAGTATACAGATCAAGAGAACCAAGACCAAGCCAGAGAAGTAAGAAACCACCAGGAGTAAAGCCTCCCTTGCCGGGCAGGCGAGCCTGGCAAGGACGTGGTCACCTCCGGAAGAAAACCCCCAAGACGCCCTAGCAAAGCCTGCTGGGACTCACGAAGGTGGAACCACCTCACCATGACGCACGTCGTCGATCAGTGTGGTGTCAAGCCGCAAAGTGACTAAGTGGCAGCCATTTGCCACATGGCAGCCTCTTTCTACAGAAGATACCTACGGACGACACCCGTCCTATGACGTCTCGAGCAGGCAGGCGCGAAGCTGGCAAGATAGCCCGGCAAGGCTTACCGGGCTAGCAACGATGTGACGTTGAGCGGCGCATTTAATGCGCTCTGTCAGCCTACAGAGTTAGGTATGATAGCACTGTTTGCTATCTTATCAATGCATAATGACTGATTTTCCACTGTGGTGACCCCTTAGCCTATAAAAGGAAGCCCATGGCAACCTTAGAAAGGGTTGGAAACTGGATTAGTGAATCCACCCCCCTCATATTTCGTATGCTCGTAGCCATTTCGTCTCGAGGCAACCCTGCCGGGCAAACACGCTACGACCACCACCATTGTCCACCATCAATCCACCAAAGCAGGAGTAGGGTTTTATGCCTCGCAGCGGCCCGAACCTGGGTAAAATTGCTCGTGTGATCTCTGCCGTGCTGCCTCACGCTCTTCTGCTCTTTGTGTAACGTGACATCCCCCCTGCCAAAGCAGCAAGGGACCTTTGGTCCCATAGGTGGCCGTGGTTTCCCACGACAGTAGGGGTGGCCCCTTCCGCACGGCCAGCAGCGTGGGCCATTGTCGCCACCTGGGGAGGCCGTGGCGAGCCAACTCACTGCGATCCTCCTGCCTCGGCAAAACCAATCAGGCTTTGAATGGTGGCTCTCCACTCATCCATCTATCAGCTGCCGGCTAAGTCTCAACAGTAGCTGGGCCCCGCGCCATGGCCTCCAAAGCGGTTCTTGGCATGGCTGATGACGTAGATCATAATGTCGCTCGGCTCCTAATGAGGCCGATAGTGACTGCGTCGTGTTCTCGTTGTTGTGAGCCAGTCGCCAGGATGGCGTGGTGACGAGGTGGAGGCGCTTGAGGACCAGCGCCTTCGTTTGGTGCATTGGCTGGGTCAGCCCGCTCTGGGGGTGGCGCATGCCCCAAGGCCGGAGAGTTGCCATTCATCCCAGAATGAGTGCCGCCGCTGTGGCTGTGCCCTTCGGCCGGGCGGAGAGGTGCAGACGGAATGATATCTCCACCTGTACCTCGTGGAGCGTGGTCAGTAGAATGATGTTGATGCTGTCCTTCTCCGGTGCCTCCCGCTCCTGTTTCAGCCGCAGGGGAGGTGGTGACGACGCCGCCTGCGCCGACCACATCCCCTGCAGCGTCCACATCCCCGTGCGACGGGGCCTTCGAGGTGGACGGGTGAGCTGCATCACCGGGCTTCTTCTTGGGTGCCACGGACGATGGAGCCGTCAATGGAGAAAATGACGATGAAGATGATGCGCTGCGTACGCTTCTCGGGTTCGCGCAAGCGCTATCCCCCTACCTGGCATGCCAAAGATGTTGTGGGAAACCACGGCCACCTATGTGGCCATGAGCCCCTTGTGGTTCGGCAGGGGGGATGAGCACATTGCACAAAGAGCGGAGAACGTCGCGCAGCACGGCAGAGATCACATGGGCAATTTTACCCAGGTTCAGGCCACCCCGAGGCGTAAAACCCTACTCCTACTTTGGTGGATTGATGAGGGGATCGTGGTGGAGACGTAGCGCCCTTGCCCGGCAGGGTTGCCTCGGGGCGAGGGCAGCTACGCGCGTATGAGTTTACAAGGGTCCGAATCCTCCCTATGGCTGGCACGGGCCTATTTTTATAGATCAAGGGGTCACCACAATGGCAAATCAGTCATTGTGTACTGATTAGATAGCAAACAATGCTACCATACCTAACTCTGCAGACATTGCAGAGCGCATTAAATGCGCCGGTTAGTGTCACATCATGGCCTGCCCGGCAAGCCTTGTCGGGCTGTTCTGCCACCTTCTTGTATGTCTACTTGACACATCTCTAGACGGGTGTCATTTGGAGGCGATTTCCTTCGGAAGTGGCTGCCATGTGGCACAAAACAGCCACTTAGTCACTTGGGGGCTTGACAGCGCACCGATCGATGACTTGCATCACTGTGAGGTGGAGTGGTGGAGCCTTGGCGGGGTGGTCCGCACTCAGTGCTCCCAGCAGGCCTGCCGGGGCAGTCTTGAGACTTGTCTCTGGAGCGACCTCGTCCTTGCCAGGCTTGCCTGCCTGGCAAGGGAGGCTTTTCCTTAGTGGTATCTTGCTTCCTTTGGCTTGCCTTGGTCTTCTTGATCTTCTCTCTGATTCCTCAAAGAGCTGATCTCTTCTGCTTGGTCTAGTTTTGGATATTGCAATCTTGCTCTTAGGCCTGTCCATGGTCTGGGCAACAGACCCAGGGTTTGTTGCACTGACAGGTATTAAATAGCATAATGGATATGAACATATAATGTTCCACCAAATAAACCATATAGTAGTCAACTACAAGATGTAATCAACACTACTAGTCACCCACATGTACCAATCCAAGGTTCCGGTACAAAGATTGAACACAAGAGATGAACTAGGGTTTTAGATGAGATGGTGCTGTTGAAGATGTTGATGGAGATTGGCCTCTCAAAGATGAGAGGGTTGTTAGTGATGACAATGTCTTCGATTTCCCCCTCTAGGAGGGTAGTTCCCCCGGCGGAATCGCTCCGCCGGAGGGCAACAGTGCTCCTGCCCAAGTTCCGCCTCGAGACGGCGGCGCTCCATCCCGAAAGTCCTCTCCTTATTTTTTTTCTAGGTCAAAAGACCATATATACCAGAAGATGGCAACCGGAGGTGGGCTGGGCTGCCGACCACCCACCAGGGCGCGCTTGGGGGGCCTGGCGTGCCCTGGTGTCTTGTGGGCACCACGCAGCCCCCCTCTGGTAGTTATTTGCTCCAATATTTTATATATATTCCAAAATAATTCTCCGTAAAATTTCAGCTCATTTGGAGATGTGCAAAACAGGTATCTCTGACATAGCTTTTTCAGGTCCAGAATTCCAGTTGCCGGTATTCTCCCTCTTTGTGTAAACCTTGCATATTATGAGAGGAAAGGCATTAGAATTACTCCATAAAGCATTATTATGCATAAAAACATTATAAATAAAAGTATAAAAACATGATGCAAAATTGACGTATCAACTCCCCCAAGCTTAGACCTCGCTTGTCCTCAAGCGAAAGCCGATATCGGAAATCACGTCCACATGTTTAGAGAGAGAGAGGTGTTGATAAACACAAAATACGGACATATTAGCATCATGCTTATTATTATAACAGAAACAAACTTTATCATATAACTTCTCATGAACAAGTAACAATTCATCACAACATTGCAGTAGAAAGCATAAACTTTATTGAAAACCAAACTGTGTTCTCAGTCAACTTTGCAACTACAATTCATCATATTTTCAGGAAGGGTCTCGTATCAGAGCCTTTTGGCAATTTCCCATACTCAACCATCATTTAATCTTCTATGATTGCTAACACTCACAACATATATATGAGCAAAAAGTTTCAACCGAACACATAGAAAGATAGGGGCTTATAGTTTTGCCTCCCAACTTATTCACCTCAAGTGTGATGTCAACAATAATAACTCATGCTCACTCATATCCAACTTGGTATATGTGCCTACATCTTTCCCCACCACATGATGCTTGCCAAAGAGAAAATAAAAAGGAATAAAGGAAAATACTTTGACTCTTGCATAAAAAGTAAATACATAAAAGTAAAAGATAGGCCCTTTACAGAGGGAGGCAGAGGTTGTCATGCGCTTTTTGGCTTGTATGCACAATCTCTTTATAGTGCCCAAGATGCGATTCTATCCCAATCACGTGATGAATTCATAATTGGGGCACAACCGCATTTCGAGCGCATAGCAAGGTGGGTATCATTACAACATACCATGTACTGAATAGATGAGAATACAAGATAAAGGCTTACACTCGCCACAAGCTACAACATGAATACAACAGTACATCAATACATAGCAATCATCATACAGAAGAGCAGGATCCAACTACGGATGAAATCAAACGAAAAAGAAGAATGACATCCACCCTGCTAATCTCAGGCTCCCGACCCGGAACTTATCCCTTGATCGGAGAAGAATAAGCAGAAGAAGAATTCCAAATAAGCAAGCAAGCATCGCTCTCACATCAAAGCATCGCTTTACCTATACCTGCAACTGTTGTTGTAGTAATCTGTGAGCCATGAGGACTCAGCAATCCCATTACCATGGGCATTAAGACTAGCAAAGCTTAATGGGTATGGAATGGATAAGTGGTGATGTTGCAGCAATCACTAAGCATTTATATGGCGGCTAACTTACGAGCTCAAGAGAAAGGTGAGAAGCTACACATACCGGTCGCAAACTAGTAATGTTCAAGAAGTGATCCTGAAATACTTACGAATCAAACATAACCCCATCGTGTTCTCTTCTCGAACTCACTCAAAAAGAGACGGTCACGGTTACGCATGCGGTTGGTGTATTTTAATTCGGATCTGGTGTCAAGTTCTCTACAATCGGATATTAAAAATTCCCATCTGCCACATAACCGTGGGCACGGCTTTCGAAAGATCAAACCCTGCAGGGGTGTCCCAACTTAGCCCATGATAAGCTCTCACGATCCACAGAGACAATCCTCCATCGTGGGACAACCCGTGTGTTCTCGGAGTCCCGGTGCACAAGTTCTTCGAAGAAAGGAAAACTATCCCAAGGAGATCTCCCGGTGAGTCAGATCCGTGTCTAGAGCCGCGCGCTCTCTATCTACGGACTCATCTGTCTATGCAAAGTGGACGATAGCGAAAATACCATCGAGTTGCCCCGAGGCGGCACCACCGACTGCTAGGTAGGTGGACCAACACTCATGAGGAGCACTGGCCCGGGTTGTTGATTAATTATCCTCGGGTACCGGTAAGTCCCTATGCAAGTTTTCGTTGTTATTAGGCAAATGGTAAAACCAATGATGGATCTCCTCAGGAAAGCTTTACTTTAGGCGAAGAATCAAGGGGGCCCATAAATCCCGACCGTGTTAGGAACGCAAAATCAAGGAACTTAACACTAGTATGACGAAAACTAAGTGTCGGCGTTCTGGGAACCGGGGTACCCAGACTTGCCTGCCTGCGGCCCACCACGTGGCTCCATCGACGGCCTGGTATGGCCTATCTTCAGCACCAACAACACAAGACCCTTGCGAGGGGCCAAGCCTCGCGAGGCGGACGACACCAAGACCTCCAGAAGGAGTGGCCTCGTTAGGCTGGCTCCTGAGGAGCGGAGATTCCTATGCAAGCCCTCACCTCGTGAGGTTCGGGTGACGCAAGCCATGACGACCAAGGCCAGGCGGGCGCCAGCGGGCGCAGTACAGCAGGTTTCCTCTTCGGTGCTAAAGAGGCAAGTGCAGGCGCAGAGTCCCAAGGAATCAACCAAAGGTTTCCATTTCTGTGCTACAAGACCAAGACCACCAGGACGGCAGGACGGAGGTCATCGCCGAGCCCACCACAGCGTCACGACCAGAAGCTTTGCAGGTGAAGACCACCTTTCGTCAGGATAAGATGTACTAGTTGTCTCCCTTCGAATTTGGCCGTTGTGGGATCCCTTCCCACCTTCGTTTGGGGGAAGAGGACCAAGGCCACTATAAGTATAGCCTAGCCACCACCATAGAACGGGATGGATCATTCAGACCACCCTCACCCTCACAAGCCCAAGAACACACCTCCTGAGGTTGTTCTTCCACTGTACTAGTTCATCCTCAGCCCACCTCGAGGCTAATCCACCACAAAGCAGGAGTAGGGTATTACACCGCAATGTGGCCCGAACCTGGGTAAATTGCCTTGTCCCATTTCCTTCCAGTTCATCAAGCTAGGCAGTGGGATCGGCGAGTTGGCAGACTGGGGAGGTTGAGTTCTTCGCATGCACCCCAGAGTTCCAATCTATCTTGGGTCTGTGGGACCCTGAATCCGACATTTGGCGCGCCAGGTAGGGGTGCGTGTCGAAGGATCGCCCTCGCGTCGGCCACGCTCCGTTTTCACCATCGAGCTTCCATGGCCTGCACCGCTCCACTCGTCACCTCGCTGGGTGCGTCCAGAGACGCTCCCGGCCTTCGGGCCCTCTCCCCCGCCCTCCGGCGAGTGCAGTGGCCACCGAAGTTCAAGCCGGACTTACCGCCGTGGTACGGTGGCATGGCGGACCCCATGGAGTTCCTCCAGGCGTACGAGGAGGCGGTTTCGGCGGCCGGCGGCGACGACAAGGTCACGGTGAACTGGCTACCCATGGACCTTAGGGATGTGCCACGCGCCTGGCTCCTTGGCTTGCCGGAGTCTTCAGTGGCCTCCTAGGAGGAGCTGCGTGGCCTCTTCACCGTGCGCTTCGCCGCACCAGCACCACACGTTGTCGCGGCCCTCTTTGGCGGCTCGCAGGCGCCGACCTCAGACCGCCACGTCAAGCAGTTCTTCCGGCAGGTGGGCACCGCCCACGCGCAGCGGGGAGCTCCTCCGGGCTGGGCAGCACCTAAGGCCGACCTCACCTTCGAATCAGGGGACCACCCCGCGAACGCGGGCGGCACCGGCATGATCCCAATGCTCCGCACCCCCACCATCTGCAACGTGGAGGTCACCAGGACCCTCATCGATGGCGGCGCCGGCCTCAATGTCCTCTCCGTGGAAGCGTTCGGCTTGCTTCATGTGCATCACGGCCGGCTCTGCCCCACCAAGCCTTTCTCTGGGGTTTTCGATGGTTCCACCTGCCCCCGGGGCAGATCCGCCTCCCCGTCACCTTCGGCACCCATGACAACTACCGCACAAAGCTCATCAACTTCGACATCGCCCACATCGGCCTCCCGTACAATGCCATTCTCGGGTACCCGGCCTTGGCCAAGTTCATGGCGGCAACCCATCCTGGCTACAACCTCATGAAGATGCCGGGAAGCAGCGGCGTCCTCGCCGTGGCGGAGGACACCAAGGATGCGCTCTTGGCTCTCAAGCTCGCCTTCAGGGCCGCGGCGGCCACGCGGCCAAGCGGGGAGGGAGCCCCGGAGGGCTGCACCAGCAAAGAAGAAGTAGTTGTTCTCTCAAGATCGGGCCAAAACGAAGCAAGTTCCGATTGATGAAGACGGGAAGCCGGGCCCGGCCTTCACCATAGGCGTTGGCCTCCCCCCGGATCAGGAAGAGGCCCTGATCAGCTTCCTCTGCGCGAAAAAGGATGTGTTTGCATGGGAGCCCAAGGACCTGATCGGGATCCCGAGGGGGATAATCGAGCACCACTTAAAGGTGTGCCCTAACGCGTGCCCGGTAAAGCAGAAGGCACGGCGGCAATCCACGGAGAAGCAGTCATTCATCGTCCAGGAGACCCGCAACCTGCAAGATGCCTGCGTCATTCGAGAAGTGCGGTACCCGGAGTGGCTGGCGAACCCGGTTGTCGTCCCCAAGAAAGGCGGGAAGGAGCGCATGTGCGTCGATTTCACCAACCTCAACAAGGCTTGTCCCCAAGAGCCCTTTCCGCTTCCTCGCATCGACCAGATCGTCGACTCCACCGCCGAGTGCGACTTGCTGTGCTTCCTAGACGCCTTCTCGGGCTATCATCAAATCAAGATGGCGGTGCAGGATGTTGAGAAGACAGCTTTCTTGACCCCCTTGTGGGGTGTACTTCTACACCTGCATGCCGTTCGGGCTGCGTAATGCTGGAGCAACCTTCCAGCGGCTGATGCACATCGCTTTGGGCTGGTAGCTCAGGAGGAACGCCGAGGCATACGTCGACGACATAGTGGTGAAATCTCAGGAGGCAAGGACCCTCATCGAAGACCTAGAAAACACATTTGCCAGCCTGCGCAAAGTGGACCTGCGACTCAACCCGGAGAAATGTGTGTTTGGCGTTCCGTCCGGCAAGTTGCTGGGATTCCTGGTGTCCCACGGAGGGATCGAGGCCAACCTAAAGAAGGTCAAGGCCATACAGAGAATGAGTCCGCCGCATACCCTCAAGGTGATGCAGAAGTTGGCAGGCTGCATAACCTCGCTCGGGTGTTTCATCTCCAAGCTAGGAGAGCGGGCGCTCCCCTTATTTAAGCTAATGAAGAAAAAGGGCCCGTTTGAGTGGACTCCTGAAGCTGACGCGGCTTTCGAAGACCTCAAGAGATACCTCACCAGCCCACTGGTGATGGTAGCTCCGCGCCCCCTTGAACCATTGGTGCTCTACCTGGCCACCACGCCTCACTCGGCCAGCACCACGCTCGTCGCGGTCCGGGAAGAGCGTCAAGCCAAGGGTGCGCGGCGTCACGCCCCGCACCCGACCAAGATGCCACAGCTCCAGGACGGCACTCCTGAGGCCTCGGCCACCCCTCCGGTCAGCGGGACTCCTGAGGATGGTGCTCCTGAGGCCACAGCAACCCCATCGGACAGCAGTGCTCCTGAGGTCCCTCAGCTTCAGGAGGCTCGGACCCCCGATGACACCTCCACCCTCGTCGAGCACCCAGTGTACTTCGTCAGCACGGTGCTACATGATGCGCGGGCACGCTACCCCATGCCACAGAAGCTTCTGCTCACGCTCCTTGTTGCCTCCCGGAAGCTGCGTCACTACTTCCAAGGCCATCCAATCAAGGTTGTCTCGGCTTATCCCTTGGAGAGGATGCTCCGGAGCCCCAACGCCGCGGGAAGGGTCGTAGAATGGAACATCGAGCTTCAAGCGTTCCAGCTGGAGTTCAGCACCACCAGAGTCATCAAGGGCGCGGCCCTCGCAGACTTCGTGGCATAATGGACTGACATCCCTGGCCGTGAAGTGTGCGAGGACTGTTCTCTCGTGCCCGGAGACGAGGCGCCAGATGGATGGGTCATGTACTTCGACGGCCCATTCGCACGCCAAGGCGCGGGGGCTGGAGCCGTGCTCCTCTCGCCCACCAAGGACAAGCTCTACTACGCCGTGCAACTCTGCTTCCAGCACGGCGAGAAGGTCTCCAACAACTTAACAGAATACAAGGGCCTGATCGCCGGGCTCAAGGTTGCCGCAGCTCTGGGGGTCAGGCGCCTCACCATCAGGGGAGACTCGCAGCTCCTCGTAAACTTCTCCAACAAGGAGTACAAGCCGAAGGATGAGCATATGGAGGCATACCTTGAGGAGGTATGCAAAATTGAGAAACGATTCTTGGGCTTGGAATTGCAGCACGTGCCGCGAGGCAAAAACAAGGAGGAGGACGACATCGCCAAGAGGGCGTCCCGGCGTCTACCACAGGAGCCTGGCGTCTTCGAGGAACGGGTCTTCAAGCCGTCGGCAGCTCCTCTCGCCGCAGAACCAGCACCACCTCACGAGGATCTCCCACAGGCTCCCCCGCCGGGCGCCCCAGCTTGTGTCCCGACCTCAGGAGCTCGCCTCCTCCTCGCGCTCGAGCCTCAGGAGGGGTGCTAGACTGAGGAGTTCAAGGTGTACCTGCTCCGAGGCACCCTACCGGAGAAGGAGGAAGACGCGGAGCGTGTGGCCCGCCAGGCCACGGCATACTGCATCCGGGACGGTGAGCTCTATCGAAGGCGTCCGAACGATGTTTCTTTACGATGCATCTCCAGGGAGCAGGGATGCGAGCTACTGGCCGACATACATGGCGGGGACTGCGGGCATCACTCCTCATCGCGCACCCTCGTGGGCAAGGCATTCCGCAGTGGATTCTACTGGCCCACGGCTCTCAACGATGCCACAGAACTGGTGAGATCCTGCGAAGCCTGTCAATTCCACGTCAAGCAAATCCACCAGCCCGCTCAAGGCCTCCAGACCATCCCGCCCTCATGGCCGTTCGCGGTCTGGGGGTTGGACATCCTGGGTCTATTTCCTCGAGCGCCCGGGGGCTACCGCTACCCCTACGTTGCCATCGACAAGTTCACCAAGTGGGCGGAAGTGGAGGCCGTCCGCACCATCCCAGCTGGCTCGGCGGTCAAGTTCATCAAGGGCCTCGTGAACCGGTTCGGGGTTCCTAATCGCATCATCACCGATAATGGCTCGCAATTTACCAGCAACCTCTTCAAAACATATTGTGCTAACCTTGGAACGCAGATATGCTATGCTTCAGTGGCACACCCCCGGAGCTATGGCCAGGCTGAGCGCACCAATGCAGAGGTCCTGAGAGGACTCAAGGCAAGAACCTTCAAGAAGAAGTTCGAGGCCTGCGGCAGGGGCTGGTTCGATGAGCTCCAGTCCGTGCTGTGGTCCATTCGCACCACAGCGACCAAGCCGACGGGCGAGACTCCATTCTTCTTCATCTACGGAGCTGAAGCGGTTCTCCCTCACGAGGTCCTTGGCGTTTGACGAAGCACGCCAGGACGCCTCATGGAGGATGGACCTCATGCTAGGGGAGGAATGCCACCGCCAAGCCTCACTCCGAGCAGTGAAGTACCAGCAGGCGCTGCGGTGGTACCACTGCCACATCGTCCGCTCCAGGACGCTCGAGGTGGGTGATCTCGTCCTGAGGCGGGTGCTCTCCAGGGAAGGGCTGCATAAGCTCTCGCCCATGTGGGAGGGCCCGTTTAGGATTACCCGTGTCTCCAGTCCTGGCGCCGCGTGCCTAGAGACACAGGACGGGATCCCCATCCAGAACGCCTGCAACATCCAGCACCTCCGAAAGTTCTACCCATGAAGCAAGGCCCCGTGCCTGTGAAGGTCTCCGCTCATGACACTCTCATGTAATAATGAGTTGGGGTTGTACACGCCCTGGAGCCTCATGAGTGCCTCCTCTGGGCCTCATGGGGGCTCCCACCCACGTCCTAGTGGAGGCCCCATGCTCCACGCTGGTGGGAAGACGAAGACTAGTCTACGTGCCGGACGCGTCTGTTCTTTGCTTGCTTTCTATAGTTGGTTTGCAACTTCTTGAATGGAATTTTGATATTTCGTGCCTTTCGTTCGCAGGAGCTGGGATTTTCTCTCTTTTTGTTCGCTTTTCAAACCTTGTCCCAGGAAGAGCGGTAGTTGCCCGTCTCTCCTCCTCGTGCGTCCCACGCGCGGGGCCTAGGTAGGTGTGCGTGCCTGGGCTTGCCCATGACGCAACCCCACCTCAGCGAAGCCCTGTTGCCCCAGGGCTTCGGCGTCCTTAATCCTCGCGAGACACTCTCGAATGAGCTCATGGGCATGCGCACCCTCTTAAGTCCGTGCCTCCGGGCATCGCGACATGGTGTATCAGCCACAATCAACCCATGCTCGGGAGTTTGTACGAGGAAGGACGAGATGCCTCATGAGGTTTTCTAACTCTGCAGCTACACAACATCTCCAGAGGCTCAACGGCTCCTGAGTCGCCAAGGAGGAAGCCCCTAGAAGATGCCCCCGGGAAGGCGTACCCTCACGACATGGGAGTCCAACACAAGCATATCAAGCTAAGTCACCCTAACCGCACCAAGTAGAAACACGGGTATCATGGCATGATATAAAAATAACAGTCATAGCACAGTGGCACAAGCGTCGTGGTTCATTACACGCCCTAGCAAGGCCCTCTACTTTCTTCAAAATGCAGGGAAAAATAAAAAAAGCAAAAGCAGAATACGCAACTGCAGCAGCTCCCGAGGCCAGGCTTCGGCGGTGCCCAAGCTCAGTCCGAGTCTTCCTCCTACTTCACCGGGGCACGGTGGCGAGGCGGCTCGTCGCCTCCCCCAATCTGAGCCCGACGGCGTGGTGGTTCGTCGTAGCTGCCGTCGCTGGTGCTCTCACTGGAGGAGGAGCCATAGCGGCTGGAGGTAGCACGGCCGTCGCCAAGGGCAAGCTCATCGTTGCCACTGCCGTCCTCCGGGCAGCACCCCACATGCCGGTCGTCTTCTCCAAATACCCTCACATAGAGGGTCGCAAGGCCATCATACTTGAAGTGGATGGTACACCTCCTGCTCAGGCCCCGCTCTCGGGCGAACGGCTGCCAACCACCGGTCAAGGACACGTTGCCCGCGGAGGTGACCTCGACCCCCACCCACGAGGCCCTGTTGCAGCAGCCGTCGGCCTACAGCCAGAGGCCATCAAGCCCCGCGGTTGGCAGCGCGCCCGTGAAGAAGCGTGGGAGCGGGAGCCAGGTGCCCGCCGGCCTCTCCGACCACACGACAAATTCCGGGAATGCATCCGCCGAGTGGAACGCATCCGCCGTACAACCACAGCGCACCTCTTCCCATCGCAGGGGCTGCCCCGTCCTCGGCGGCTCCCGCCACGAGAGGAAGCGCCGCTGCAGCTTTCTGAGGCGACGCCGGCCCTCGAAGAGGTGTGCCCGCGCCCGCAAGGGGCCACCGCCGGGGTTGCAGCGTACTTGCGGGGGCGTCCGCGGCCTCTCTTGGGCGGCGGTGAGCCCGGCCCCTCCTTGGGGGCCTTCCCCTTTTCTGCGGCGGAGAACCTCCTTAACGGTGCCATGGACGTACTGGCAAGACAGCAAGACGAGGAAGAAGAAGAAGGATCGAGCGGCGAGAAGATGGAGATGAGCAGGGGGCTCCGCCCCTCCCCTCACTTATAGCCAGAGGGAGGCTAACCGCCGGCCCCGATGATCCCCGGTAATCATGGTTCCTTTGCATGCAACAGGCTCTTGTCAAGTCGAATGATTGCCGAAGCAGTGTGGGGAAGTGGAGACGCACATGTCCCATCAAGCGCCATGCGGTGACCGGGTCCACAGGCAGTTAGGGCCTGCAGTGCTTCGCACTTGCCCTTTGGCTTTGCCTCGAAGCCAACTGCGAGCGCGCCTTTGGCCCGGGGGCTACTGTCGGCGTTCTAGGAAGCGGGGTACCCAGACTTGCCTGCCTGCGGCCCACCGCGTGGCTCCATCGACGGCCTGGTACGGCCTATCTTCAGCACCAACAACACAAGACCCTCACGAGGCGAACGACACCAAGACCTCCGGAAGGAGTGGCCGCCTTAGGCTGGCTCCTGAGGAGCGGAGATTCCTATGCAAGCCCTCAGCTCATGAGGTTCGGGTGACGCAAGCCATGACGACCAAGGCCAGGCGGGCGCCAGTGGGCGCAGTACAACAGGTTTCCTCTTTGGTGCTAAAGAGGCAAGCACAAGCGCGGAGTCCCGAGGAATCAGCCAAAGGTTTCCATTTCCATGCTACAAGACCAAGACCGCCAGGACGGCAGGACGGAGGTCATCGCCGAGCCCACCACAGCGTCACAACCAAAAGCTTTGCAGGCGAAGACCACCTTTCGTCAGGATAAGATGTACTAGTTGTCTCCCTTCGAATTTGGCCGTTGTGGGATCCCTTCCCGCCTTCGTTTGGGGGAAGGACCAAGGCCACTATAAGTATAGCCTAGCCACCACCATAGAAGGGGACGGATCATTCAGACCACCCTCACCCTCACCAGCTCAAGAACACACCTCCTGAGGTTGTTCTTCCACTGTACTAGTTCATCCTCAGCCCACCTCGAGGCTAATCCACCACAAAGCAAGAGTAGGGTATTACACCGCAAGGTGGCCTGAACCTGGGTAAATTGCCTTGTCCCATTTCCTTCCAGTTCGTCGAGCTAGGCAGTGGGATCGCTGAGTTGGCAGACTGGGGAGGTTGAGTTCTTCGCACGCACCCTAGAGTTCGAATCTATCATGTGTCTGCGGAGCCCTGAATCCGACACTAAGGCAGCAAGAGTGGAACAAAACACCAGGCAAAAGGCCGAGCCTTCCACCCTTTAACAAGTATATAGATGCATTAATTAAATAAGAGATATTGTGATATACCATGATATCCATGTCCCAACATGGAACAACCTGCACTGCACCTGCAACTAGCAACACTATAAGAGGGGCTGAGCAAAGTGGTAACATAGCCAAACAACGGTTTGCTGGGATGGTGAAAAGGTTAGAGGTTGTTTCATGGCATATTGGGAGGCTTGATAAACAAGTTGTTGGTAGCACGACATAGCGATAGCATCGAGACAACTAGCATAGCAAAGATAGTAGTGGTATCCAGGGTAACGGTCATCTTGCCTGAAATCCCGCTAGGAAGAAGACCAAATCCATGAAGAAGACCAGGAGTAGTCGAACGAATCCTCACAATCGCAACATTACCGGAACTATCAAGAAGAAGCAACACCTGAAAGAAGCAAACAACATGTTAAACACACATATCATCACTACAAAAAAAGATACATCCGTGACATTTTGGGCCGAACGAAATTTTTTCTGTCATGCTTATGACACTTTTATGACGATAATTGTGACAAAACCCGGTATCATCATAGATGTGGTGGGCTCGTACTTCTATGACAAAAAATCATGATAGAAAATGGGCTTTTCGTCCTGGGCGGGCCGGAGACGCACCTGCATGACATTCTTTGGGCCGTCCATGACGGAAAAAATTGTGGTAGAAGTGAGGGCGAGGAAAATATCGGGGAGTTCCCGGTTACGGTGGGTGGTCGGGGCCGAGCGATGCACGAAGGTTTGCGCGTTTCTCTCATACACGTACGCGCATGTGTGCGAGCCGTTGCGCTCTAACTGAATCCGAGCGAGGCATTGGGCTCTAACTGAACCCGAGCGATTGCACTAGCTACGTTACTAAACCCCGATCGATCGCTTGCTGTTAACTGAACCTGAGCAATTCCTTCGCTACTACTGCTAACTGAAGCCGATCGAAGCTGCCTCTTGATGAACAGTGAGCGTTGTTGGGGGTTGGATGAATAGTTCCCGGTGGGGGTTGGATGAACAGGACCCCGTGGTAGTAGACGCCATTGCCACTGGATGAACAGGACCCCGATCGAGCAGGTTGGGGATGGATGAACAGGACCCCATGGAGGGCTAGATGAACAGCAGCCGATGGAGGGCTAGTTGAACAGTAGCCGGTGGAGGGCTGGATGAACAGTAGCCCGTGGAGGGCTGGTTGAACAGGACCCCGTGGAGAGGGCTGGTTGAACAGTAGCCGGTGGAGGCTGGATGAACAGGACCCCATGGTGAATAGTAGCTGGTGGAGGCTGTAGGAAGTCGACGGTGGATGAATAGTAGCAGGTGGAGGCTGGAGGAGGTCGACGGTGGATGAACAGTAGCCCATGGAGGCTGGAGCAAGGAAGTAGACGGTGGATGAACAGTAGCCCGTGGAGTCCCGTTTTGCGGTACACCACACCCCTCTCGATGAACAGGACCCCCATTTCGACTGTAGGCGCTCCAACACAAGTCCGTTTCCTTCGTTTTGCGGTACGCCACACACTTCCCGATCAACAGCACCCCGTTTCGACCGTAGGAGCTTGAACACAAGTCTATTTCCTCCGTTTTGCGGTACGCCAGACCCTTCTCGATGAACAGGACCCCGTTTCAACCGTATGTGGTCGAACACAAGGCCGTTTTCCACCGTTTTGCGGTACGTCAGACCCCATTCCGGCTGTTCTGGCCAAGCCAGTTGGCTCCCATTGAACACGACCCATTCCGACTTAGTCTGTTGCCTCGTGATGAACAGGACGCGTTCCGACCCAGTCACTCGGCTCCCGGTGAACACGACGTTGTTTCCTTCGTTCTGACCCAGCCAGTTAGCTGAAGATGAACAGGACAACGTCACTGCCGTCTGTTGCCTCTCCATGTATAGGAGCCCTGGCCATCCGTATGCGCGAGTACGCATTTTGAGACCCCGCTCGTATGTACGTACGTGGCCGTATTTTTTGGCGTGTGGCTGTATGTACGTGTACACGGTTTAGATGGGACAGCCTGAACTGCTACGTGGGGGGCTCTACGATGACATGTGCCGCTACTTACTCGGCCACGGTTCATCGTTGCAGAGCGACCGATCGACCAGTATGTACGTACACGTTCACGACAAGACAGACAACGTTACGTATGCTTCGACCGGGTGGGTCCCAGCTGTCAGGGAGGATACGGACGCACTTCCTCGCGTGCGAAGATATAGTTGCTGGGTCCCAGCTGTCAGGGGGGAATCATTTTTTTTTGCTCGTAATAAGGACGCACTTCCTTGCGTGCGAAGATATAGCTGGTGGGTCCCAGCTGTCAGGGAGAGAAAACATTATTTTTCAGGGTAAAAAGGATGCAGTTGCATGCATGCGTCCATGGGCGTGGTGCGTCCCCATGTACAGTCATCTTCCAATGACTCTCGTTTGTTGACCACGTTGACCACACCATGCCGAGTGCACCAAGGCCGATGGACGACGGCGAGGCCCCAGACTAGAACGACCCGGAGATGGGGAAGACACGGCAGTGGAGTCGCAGATGGAGAGGAGTGGGAAACTTGACTGGTTCGGGTGCGCGGCAGCACTGCCGCCCATGGGAGACAGGAGCAAGAACAGAGGCTGAAGAAGCAGCACGGCTGTTGGATTAACATCCAACGGTCCAGCTGCTAGAATCATTTGTTGATTAAGTTGACAAAGCCCTGTGTACATGTCAGCTTAGTAGGCCCACAAGTCAGCCACCAAATCTGCCGGGTCCCTGATGTCATCGGGAGGAATAGCTTTTTCGCATAACAAGGAGGCACTTCCTTCCGTGCGAAGATACAGCCGGTGGGTCCCAGCTGTCAGGGGGAGGAAACATTTTTTTTAGCTTAATAAGGAGGAACTTTCCTTGCGTGCGACCATGGACCTCGTGGGTCCCAGCCGTTAGGCTCTCCCTCTTTCGATGACTCTTGTTTGTTGACCACGCCGTGCCGAGCGCAGCGAGGCGGTGGACGACGGCGAGGCCCTGGATGGGAACGACGCGGAAATGGGAAGACGCGGCAGTGGAGTCGCCGATTGAGAGGAGTACAAGGGTTATACCTGGTTCTAGTGCGGCGTGGGGCTATAGTCGGTCGAGAATAATAGGAGGTGCGGAGGGGTGGAGGGATAGCCTGGCCGGCGGTGGGGTAGCGCTTCGCAGTGATGCGTGCTAAGCAGAGCCGCTAGCCGCCAGAGGCTGGAGCAGGCGGTCCCGGCGACGCTAGAGGAAGAAGACGAGAGATTGAAGGTGCATGCCGGCCGTTGGATATAAATCCAATGGCTGTGGATGTCAGAATCATTTGTTGACTAAGTTGACAACGCCTTGCGTAGGCTTCGACCTATTGGCCCACATGTCAGATTGCAAAAATGTGGCATATATTTAACCCATGTTTTCTAGAATTTACAGTCCATTTGCCGGGCTGGATGAACAAATAATTTCGCGTCAATGCGGCCCATTTAATATTTTCTAAGAAATCCCAGCCCATTTGCACTTTCTTAAAATACACGAATTAGTTGGGCTTGTTCTATATATAATGTTAGGTTAGAAGGAGCAATTAATATCAAAAAATAAATCGGAGCGACACATTTTTTATATATAATATTAACAAATTACTAAGTTATTGCTCAAAAGAAAAATGAGCGCGTTATTATTACATTGGTCCTTAAAATCTTCGCAAGCTTTGTATGCAATCACCAGGATTTTCCTTGCCTGTGAGTCAAAAACAACCAGGATTTTCCTTGCCAACTTATGTTAAACATTTACTTTTATAAGTTAATAAGACGTGGGATGTTTTTATAATGTATATATAAGTCTCTATTAAATATACGATAATAGTAATAATATAAATATATATA
Source organism: Thinopyrum elongatum (assembly GCA_011799875.1). NCBI lineage: Eukaryota > Viridiplantae > Streptophyta > Magnoliopsida > Poales > Poaceae > Thinopyrum > Thinopyrum elongatum. Next base: position 219,024,447 of record CM022302.1, on the reverse strand, counting down.
ATGTGGTTAGAAGGGAAAACATAAATTGGACACAGCATTATTATTCTTATATATAGATAAATAGAAGAGAGATCTGCGTTTTATTAAAAAAATACATTGGGCTGTCGATCTTTAAGAAAAAGTAAAACCTACGCTGGGAGGCCCATAGGCCGGTACGTACATCATGGACCTCAAAAAATAAGTTGCAACCACTGTCTCGGTATGTCGTGGGCTACGCATGTTAAAAAACAAAACCTAGGCCTAGCTGATACTTGTTCGCCCTCTGGAAAAAAATGATACCAGCTAGATCCCCGATACCCCTTTCCCACAACAACAACAAAAAAAGATCCCCGATACCCCAGAAAAAAAAAGCTCCCCGATGACAGTCATCATTGGAAATTTATTTCGTTTATTGACTAGGTTGACAAACCCGTGGGCCCCAATGACAGTATACAATTAGGAGGAAGCTTTTTTTTCAATGAGGCACTTGCTTGCGTACGGCTTGGACCTGGTGGGTCCCCACTGTCAGTCTCTCGGCGTACAGTCATCTTCGGACTCCTCTCGTTTGTTGACCATGTTGACAATGGCATACGGCGGCGCCACGGCGAGCGCACACGGACGGGAACGCCTTCATTCTTTCGAACATACCGCACTAGCCCGGTGGCTGCAGCCCTCTCACCCAAAAGCTGTACTGCCCGGGTTCGATTCCAACTGGTGTAGTTGAAAAATATCTAACACTTGCCAAAATTTCGTCCCTAGTTTACCCAGTTTTTCGCACACTCAACATTGTCTTGCCATTTTGAAAATAGCTTATCTTTTTTACTTTGCATCATATGAAGATGTGTTATACATGAATGTTGATCAGCATGATGTTAACTTATTGTTAGTTCCATTTTTTACCATGAATAAAATTTCCAACATTCTGTTATCCATGTTTGAAAAGTGCATGTTGATTTAAATGCTCTGCCTCTGACACATGCAGTTTCTTATCCGAAAATCACTTGGACAAGCAGCCATCACCGGTGTTGGATTCGATGCCGCGCTTCTTCAATCCCCCGGCAGGGCGAGGGGGAAATAAACTTCCATCCCGTGCTGCTGGTTGGGGAATGAAGCGAACTGAAGAAGCACATCAGACGCGATTTTTTTTCAGTGGATGGCTCTCGATGGCGTTTTTTTACTTGCCTCTGCACCATACAACTTGTATTTTTAGCCTCCCAGTCCATGGTGGACCAGAAGCCCATTTGCTGGGCGGGCCAACCTACAGAAAGGAGCACTCGATTTTTCATCAAGCCCCAAAAACAACGCAGTACTATGTTTGTTTTGAGGCCGAAAACATTACGGCAGGGGTTGAGCGGGGGAGGGGGGAAGACAGAGCAAAAAGATAAAAAAGAGTTGATGCGCCGTTGCTACCCTAACAAGCAGGTGCAATTCTTCTCGAGAAGAAGGTGTGCCGCTGACACCCACACGTCACAAATCCCATAGTAGACATACTAACAAGTTCACACACAAGTACAACAGAAAAGATAAACATTCGTATCAAACTCAGGTTCACAGGACACGTTCATATTCATAGCCAACATTCACAATCAACAACTCAAAAGATTCATATATACACAAGTTCAACATGTCCATGCATCCAAATGATTGATAGATCACAAGACAATATTCATAGATAATTCACAAAAAGATTCAGATATACACAAGTTCAGTATGTTTATGCATCCAAATGATTGAGATCACAGCCAATATCATCCATGGACAAACTTTAATTACCTAGGGTACAGACTGGTAAATGGTGTTCAGTTGGAGGTACTTCTAGCTAAAATTAATGCTTGTACGAGTAAACTTTCGAGTACATAAGAGGCAGCACAGACAATCTGAACATTGCTTATAGGTTTATCCTCAAGATAGTGGCCTCGATGCCCAGGGAGGTTTGAGCAACTTGGCCACTACTTTCATCCAACTAGTTTACTGGCTCATCTTGGTCCTGTAGCTCACCAAAATTATACATTGCAGACAAGAAAGGAGGCGGTCGATAAAATGAACCACCCAAATTTTTTGTGCAGTTCAACTGAAATGGAGCATCCCTGGCGTGCAGACTGATTAAGTGCCAGATGAATATACGCGTCAACCAACTTGCCTGGAATCTTTAGACTCCATGCCATACAGTTTGCTACAATATGTGCCGGTAACCAAAAGGCACAAGTTGGGACCAAAGACTGGACTGCATTTTTCTGGGCTATGCGCCAAGCAATATTTTTGGTGTTCACTCTCCTAATACTTAGAGTTTGACAACTGGTTGACACCGGTTGATACTCGAATGAATATAGGCACTTCTTCTTGTCAACATCGATGCTTGTCTGAGTGAACTTTGGAGTACATAGCAGCATGATGACCTAGAAGTATATGGGATCAATTGTAGCCTTTTCGATAAGTAAGAGTGTCGAACCCAACGAGGAGCAGAAGGAAATGACAAGTGGTTTTCAGCAAGGTAATGTCTGCAAGTGCTGAAATTGTAAGTAACAGAGTAGTTTGATAGCAAGATAATTTGTAACGAGCAAGTAACGATAATAGTAACAAAAGTGCAGCAAGGTAGCCCAATCCTTTTGAGGCAAAGGACAGGCCAAAATGGTCTCTTATAATAAGCAAAGCGTTCTTGAGGGTACACGGGAATTTCATCTAGTCACTTTCATCATGTTGATTCGATTCGTGTTCGCTACTTTGTTAATTTGATATGTGGGTGGACCAGTGCTTAGGTGCTGTTCTTACTTGAACAAACCTCCTACTTATGATTAACCCCCTTGCAAGCATCCGCAACTACGAGAAAAGTATTAAGAATAAATTCTAACCATAGCATTAAACTTTTGGATCCAATCGGTCCTGTACGGAATAGCGCATAAACTAGGGTTTAAGCTTCTGTCACTCTCACAATCCATCATCTAATAACTACTCCACAATGCATTCCCTTAGGCCCAAATATGGTGAAGTGTCATGTAGTCGACGTTCACATGACACCACTAAGGGAATCACAACATACATACTATCAAAATATCGAACACATATCAAGTTCACATGATTACTTACAACAAGATTTCTCCCGTGACCTCAAGAACAAAAGTAACTACTCACAAATGATAATCATGCTCAAGATCATAGGGGTATTAAATAGCATATTGGATCTGAACATATAATCTTCCACCAAATAAACCATATAGTAATCAACTACAAGATGTAATCAACACTACTAGTCACCCACAAGTACCAATCTAAGGTTCTGGTACAAAGATTAAACACAAGAGATGAACTAGGGTTTGAGAGGAGATGGTGCTATTGAAGATGTTGATGGAGATTGCCCTCCCCAAGATGGGAGAGTTGTTAGTGATGATGATGACAATGATTTCCCCCTCCGGGAGGGAAGTTCCCCCGGCATAATCGCTCCGCCGGAGGGCAAAAGTGCTCTTGCCCAAGTTCCGCCTCGAGACAGCGGCGCTCCGTCCCGAAAGTCCTCCTCTTATTTTTCTAGGTCAAAATGACTTATATACCAGAAGATGGGAATCGGAGGTGGGCCGGGCTGGGCACAACCCACCAGGGCGCGCCTGGGGGACCAGGCGCGACCAGGCGCGCCCTCGTGTCTTGTGCTCACCAGGTGGCCCCCCTCCGGTGGTTATTTGCTCCAATATTTCTTATTTATTCCATAAAAAATCCTAGTGAAGTTTCAGCTTGTTTGGAGTTGTGTAGAATAGGTGGCCTGACGTAGCTTTTCCAGGTCCAGATTTCTAGCTGCCAGAATTCTCCCTCTTTGTGTGAACCTTGCATATTATGAGAGAAAAGGCATTAGAATTACTCCAAAAAGCATTATTAAGCATAAAAACATCATAAATAACAGTAGGTAAACATGATGCAAAATGGACGTATTACAGCAGCATAAGTATCTGTCCATCTGATCTTTTTGTGTAGTTCTACTGAAATCGCCCAATGTAATGATTTACCTGCGAGTTCAGGCTCCAAGTTACTCCTTTATGAAATCGGCAAACAGTAGCACAATACCATATTACCAATACATATGACAAGCACAATAATCAGGATAAAGACCGGTACCAACCTGTGTGAGGTAGCATATCGATTACTATTTCCTTTGACTGGAAGCCGAGATAAAAAAATGACAGGAAAGGAAGGAAGCAGTCGAGGCAATGAAGCACCCAAAGTTTTTGTGAAGTTCCACCAAAATCGAGCATCCCTGTTGGCTCATATATTGAGAGAGTGAGATTACTGTAATAGTGAGACTAGTTGATGAAACATACACTAACAAATAGAAGCACCCTCATTATCTTAATGGGTAAAGTTAGCAACATAGTAGTCTTGCTTAAAGAGAGGTATTAGTTTATTTAATCAGTGCCAATTAGCTCAACACTCAAAGGATTGCCATGTATCATAGGTTGCAAAACTTTAACGTGCAAAGATAAAGGAGTTTCTCATGACAGTAGCAACACAGTAGCACAATACAAATAGAGATGACAGCAAACTAATATGGATGAAGGCCTTAGGCCGGTACCAACCTGAGCAAAAAAGCTTATTCAAGTAGTCCCAGAAGAGATGATAAAGCACTCACTGGAATCACTCAATAGTATATATTTTTGTGCACTTCAAATATATGGTTGAAATCACTCTTGTTTACCAATGGTGATATTATATCGAAAGATTATCAAGAACTTCCAGCAGAGTTAAAGCACTGGCTGGGATACAGTTCATTGTATTCTCTTGTGCAGTTCCACTAAAATGTACGATTGGCACAACATGATCCCTGTTTGCACAAGTAGGAACAAGGTGAAACCTTCATTAGCTTAGTGAGAAAGGATAGAAAGACATTAGCATATTACTTTAACAGTAGCATCAAATTCATGATGGACAATATGCAAAACATTGCCTCATTGAACCAATGGCAATAAATTGTCATGCAAAACAATAGCATTATTATGTCATGACACTACCAAGATTCCCTCCCTGCCCCACCACATGATTCACCTCCACAGACACACATACACACGTACATGATTCAGCATAGGGTGCTACTAAAGATTTGTCTAACTCCGACAGGAAAATTAGGCAGCAATAAATTAGTGCTACTTAAGTACTCCTAATTAATTAAGTGACCTTGCAGGAGAGACAGCAGAAGTGGAAGGGCTCCCTGGAGGATCATCTCACATGTAAGGGAGACATTGTCGGAGCCCTTGAATGGCCTCGACTGAGACCTTGGCTTCAGCAAGATCACCTTGGCACTGTTGATCGTGTAGAGCTGGGTCACACATGCATCCAGAATCCAGTTAATTAGTATGATGTGTCGTCAAGCCAAGTACTACTCTGCTGCATTTCTCTATCTATCTCTACTCTACTCTTATAAAAAACAGAGTTGGTGATGATGGTGTGCCTGCCATCCTGCAATATAGGCCGTCCGATTTATATCTAGCGGATAGGAAGGAAACTATGGCAATTTTGCAAAAAGATACCCACACCCCTCTCCACATTTGCAAATAAGGTCTTCCCTCGTTCATCCTTTTCTCTCACAAGATAAACTACTCATACAAATGCATCTTGATGTTACGTGCAATGCACGGGCATCTTGCAAGTCTTCCAAGTAAATTAAGACTAGTAGCAACACAGCAATACAATACCACTAGCAAGATGTCAGGATAACATAGGACGGTACCATCATGTGATCTTCTTTATTTCCTCCTTCTTCTTCTTCGTCTTCCTCTTCATGCTCTGTTTCTCTTTCTCCTCACCAGTTGGTGAAACCAAGTACATGATTGGCCTTCTATTTCAGAATTGGTTTTGTCAGTGAGGGAGTACAAGTGTACTAGTAAACAATAGCATTATTTTCTCATGGCAGTCACAAAATAGAGATGAACACATGCATTAAGGTTATGGTGCCAATATGGATGATGAAGATTGGAACACAGATCTCCCTTTCTGCAGTTCCACCGAAATGAACCAACGGTTCCATTCTGACATTCCAGTTAAACAGCACAAAAGTAACTTCTTTTAAGAAGTGTTTTGTGCAGTGCACCAAAAGGTCGCAATAGCAACGAGGTGAAATGGATATCCCTGTTTGCACAAAAAGCTACAGAGGAAACAGTCAGAGTCTCAAACAATTACTGGCAAAAACAATTGGCTAAACTTGTCATGGCTTATAACAGTGGCATGGCTTCATTTTACCAGGGGCATTAGATTAAGAACAGCTAAATAGTTGCTATAAGCACATGGGACAGTGGGTGCACCAGCAGTCCAGCACCATGTACCTAAACCGGGGCATAAAGTGGTGATTCAGAGTTTGTTGCCCCGAGAAACAAACATCCAAGAAACATATCTGGGTTGGTCCCATTTTTGTTCACTCTATCCACCTACTCCTATGTGTGGATAGAAAATCTAGTCCTGGTCATACCACTGTGTACAGCGTTTCCCCTATATTTCCCTTTTCGACCAAGAGACCGGTTGGATGACCAGTATGTACTACTTTAACCCCCTTTCCTTCCTGTTTGTACCAAGTCCGATGTACATACTAAATTTCCCCCCTTTATTTCTTGTTTGAACCAAGTACAAGATTCGACTCCATGAAGTAGCTTTACCTCTAACAATAGAAAAAAATTAGGTGACTTTGGACCATCCGATCGAGAGGGGCTGAGAGGTAGAAAATGATGCACATGCAGCGACGTAGCGAGCTGGGGAAGTAGAGCTAGGCCGGTTTCGAAGGAAGATATACCTGAAGGTCGTCGGGATGTGGATAGGTGGGCGGCGAGAGGCCGGATCCGCCCACACTAGGGCAGCGACGAAGGGATCGGAGGATCTCCCGCGCCGGCGCTCGGCCAAAGATAACGGTGCGGCTGGCAGTGGGTCTCCTCCCTCGCTGTCGACGACGGCCTAAACGCTGCCCCTCCTCCCCTTCACCGGCGGAGGGGGATACGTCCGGATCTGTAACCAGCGGTGAGGATAGAAAGACAGTGTTACCACCGCTATCTTGTTTAGATCTGGAGAGGATGAGAGTGTGTGAATAGAGCAACCCTAGCAAGCAAGAGCGGAGGCTCCGGCCTATATATATATATATATATATATATATATATATATATATATATATATATATATATATATATATATACGTATAGTGGGGTAGTTTTCTTTTTTCACTCCATCAAAACAATCGTTTAAAATTGTGTACGTGCCAGGTCGCCTTTTTTTTTGAGTTGTTGATTGTTTTTTGAGATAGCTGCCTGTTTATTCCAAGTGGTGTTACGGTGTGCCAGGTCGCACTTTGTATTGTTCAAGTCTGGTACTAGACACTCCATTAAGTGAAGAACCACCGCCTCATAAAATTTGTGAAGAAGCCCACGGCTAAAATTATCGGAAACGTGGGCTGCCCCAACATGCATTATTACTTATATTTTCTATGTGGGAGTATCCTCAAAACAAAATGTGAGAGTACAATCTTTATTGGGCCCCTTTGTAATTTGTGCTAAATTTTGACCAAAGATTTAACTGACAAAATGTTAGTGCATGTTAACAAAAATTATATCCTTTGATTCGTATTTGAACATAGTTTTCAATGATGTAATTTTTTGTGACATGCATGAACATTTGGTTAGTTAAATTTATAGTCAAAATTTGGCATAGATTATCATAGGGACCAATAAGCCAGGACGGAGCTCCTCGTCTGTCGTCCAAACTACTACTGTATATGACTAGCCGCTCTATCTACATGCGGGACATCAAAGCATCCGGGCCCACGTGCCATCCACCAAATCACAGCGAGGTGCTGCAGTCGAGACTCACCGATCACCTCGGTGTGGCCGTCATGACCCGTCAAATCACAAAACCCACACCTTTACCAGCAGTGGTAAAGTGGCCTCGAAGTTGGACTGGACAAAGCAACCATCATTTCACTGGAACGCTCGTTGAAGCCCTTTCTGCTCTTGAAGAAAACCTCACTCCAGGCTACTCACTTCTGCCATTTTTCTTCCGTACCGACGAAGGAAAGGTGGGTGAATCAGTGATGCTACTATATTTTCATTCGAAGAATCTTCTTTTTGCGAAGCACCGACCGATTCTCATAGCCTATTCTTTTCCCGTTTTCATTGCGATTGTGGTTTCCTTTCGATTGCTTTTTGTTTGTCAGTTTATTGATGGATCCTGCAGCACTAGGCAAAGAGTTGTCGGCGGACAACCCACTCGAGACAGAGATCTCCTGGAAGCGAGCACTGACCAACGAGTTGGCCATGTTGGCAGGCCAACCCATGGAGACGAAGAACTCCAAGAAACAAGCACTAGCCAAAGAGTTGACGACGTTGGCGGACGAACTCCTCAAAGAAAGCTAGAAGAACAGCAAGGGCCCCACCGTGCCTACCCCAGAAACTCTAATGGCCACTTATGAGAGGCTCAAGCCTGAGTTTGAGGAGATAGTCGCCATTGAGAAGCAGTATTTCCCAGGTAAGGCGATGGCCCCTAGAGGGATGGGATCCCCCGGTGAGCTGCACAAGGTAAAAAAAATGGCTTACCATAGTTGTGGTTTTTGATTATTTGCAATGTGCTTGCTAATATGTTAGGGTTGTGCAGGTGCCGGTGGACATCCTTGATGATTCCGATGTTGCGGTTCATCCTGTGGAAAACGCCCCAGAGATCATTTTCGATGTCACGGTCCGTCCTATGGACATCCCCCCGGAGATCGATTCCAATGCCGCTGTCCGTCCTGTGGACATCGCCCTAGAGATCGATTCCGATGTCGCGGTCTGTCCTGTGGACATCGCCCCAGAGATCGATTCCCATGTCGCTGTTCGTGCTGTGGTCATTGCCCGAGAGATCGATGACAAGAAATAGTTGGCCGCCCTAATCCTTCAAGGTAGTTTGCATTGTGTTTAATTACCAGAACGATGCGTGTTATCAAATCATCTTAGAGCTAGTGCACTGTCTTGTATGGGCAGTACTTGCTACTTTTGTTTGATAGTTAATCATGCGAACCCTCTCTGAGTTATGGAAACAGATGTATCCTCACCAGCTTTTGATGTAATATATGGCATGCTTAGATGTAAGTTTGAACAGTTTATCATATCAGCAGGGCTTGTTTGATGATTCTTGGTGTTAGTAGGCTAGCTACTGTGCGAGCTATAGTACTTGCAAAACACTCACCGAAGAGAAACGTTGGGGCTGATGAGCTCGTGGTACGCTTATAGGTCTGATCCGTCGTCGATCGGCCAATAGCCCAAGCTCCTAAAATTGTAGGCTTAGCGATCGATCAGACAATAGTCCACAATTATACATTAATTCACATCAAGCTCAAAGAGTTGGTTCACGGATACATTCAGGCCTCATTTGGTTCATAGGGTAGGAAAATCGTAGCAATAGGAAAGTCATAGGAAATGAGATGACATGTATCTTAAATCCTATGAGTAGGAATAGGAAAGGAGATGCCCTTTGATTCACATCATAGGATTTTTTTTCCATTGAGTCTAGGCTAATGTTTATTTTCCTATGAAATGTGGAGGATAGGTAGAATTCCTCCATAGGAATATGATTCCATTCCTATAAACCAAAGGGCTCCATAGAAATTTTTCCTATAGAAATCCTATCCTATGAAATTCCAACAAGATTTCTCTAAACCAAAGGAGGCCTGCCGAGGCCGGGACACGAAATCCCAGAAATTTAACTCCTCGTGTCATCACCAGCCCAGGATTTACCGTTACTGGTGGACACGTCCTTGTTACAGATTACCAAGCTATTACAAGAATTGGATACAAGACCATGAAGGTCTACTGATACAACAGTGATTCTGGTGGTGGATGACGGAATTGTCTCGCGGTTCTTCAACGTCGATGGGGCTCCATTCCCCACTGGAACGGCTGACCTGGATAATTCCTAACCCGCATGGCTGCCATCCTAGGCTCTGCACGGACATCGCTGTGGTACTCCTTGTAGAAATCCTGACCTGGCCAAGTAAATAGCCAGGGACAAGCCTGTGAGTACGTTTGAATGTACTCGCAAACATCATGAACAAAAGATATACCGAATGCAACAATTAAATTATATGATCACGATGAACCACACTATATGCGTATGCTCATGATGGACTTAAATGCCTACTGACAGGAATTAAATCATGGCATGATAAAATATTAGCATATGCAAATAAATGAATATATGGAAATGTTAGTGATAACAAGGAAAGTTTAAGGAAAATAAAACAAAAGAAATGCCGGTCGGATGTCAAGTGACACCACGGTAGGTCTTGAAGAGAAATGCCAATCGGGTGTCTACAAGATTAGTGGCGGGACCGCCTGTAAACTCGAGAGACGCCACGAGAGGTCTTGAAGAGAAATGCCAGTCGGGTGTCAAGTGACGCCACGGTCGGACTTGAAGAGAAATGCCAATCGGGTGTCCACAAGAGTAGTGGCGTGATAAACCGCCTGTTAACTCGAGGGATGCCACGAGAGGTCTTGAAAATAAAATTGAGTGCCCGGGGTAGTCTAGCCAGCCCCTGAGACACTCAGGAAAAATTCAAAATAAGAGATACGGGTTAGTCCTCAATATTATGCATAACCATAATAATATTTAACAAGCATAAAATATTCATGGTAGCAACAGGGTGACAATAATTATTTCGCAAAATAATTCAGGCTCAATTTAATTATTTTCCTCCGAAGACCGACACTTGACCAACCCAGACTATAGCCCTTAACCGCGGACACGGCTATTCGAATAGGTTTAAACTCTGCAGAGGGTGTACTCTTTACCCACAAGTAAAGGATTTCTTTAGCCAGCACCGTGACACTGACTAATTCCCATTATGGTCTTTGGGTTGAAAACACACCTGACCAGCACACACCAGATTAACTTTTCGGATGCCCGGAATCACCCAAAGCATCGTTCAAGAAAAACTCTGAGACGGAGAGACCAACGTCCTACATGGGATCACTATTAATACGCGCGGATTCCAAGGGGTGCCCCCCTCCCAGTCACAACTGGAAACACCCATGCCCCCTGACCCGATGACAGGATTTAGTCCCAGATCCCTGGGAAACCCTCATCGTGGCCCTCTATATGGTGTGTGCACGGAAAGGGGTTAGCAACTTACTAGACCGCACCCTACCTGTGGCAGGGACATGTGGTAGCACGAATCAAGTATGGGGGTTACCGGTGACAAGACTCGATCTACGGTCGACTCAGGAGGCTTAAATTTCCTGCAACGGTTAGCACAACAAAGCATTCCTTCAACAGCAATCCCAACAGGGCCACAACCCTTGCATGCTCCAACATGCACAACAAACAAGGCATGATCACGCTCCAACGTGATCATCCTCCTGCCGGTAACGGTATTTTTCTTATGCCTACTCCTGCAAGTTAGTCATGGTAACACACGATGCACAGTACGATGGAACATGCCAACACTACATGCATGCAAAAATAGCCATATGCCAGTTTTATTCAACATATCCATGATGCAATTATTCTTGCAAACAACAACTATGCAATTCACCATATCAAGTGTTCAAGATGCTTGCCTTGAGCATGCAGGAATATTGGGTGCACTCCAAAAGTTTGAAAAGTTTCTTCCCTCCATTTTTCCTATTTTAAAGATTACAGCAATTACCACATAATTCAAAAACAGTACTAAAAGTTGTTTCAAATTTTTTTCAAATAAATACTAAAATAAACTAGATGAAAAATGAAAAATAACAGAAAAAGAATCAATCTATTTTGAGTGAATATGAATTACTTATGGAATTTCTAAGTTGGAAATAATTAAAGAAGTGGACTATTTAATTGCTCCAACAGAAACAAGGCACAGGAAAAATGTTCACCTAAGCTGGATAAATAGAGCATGATTTTAGAAGCATGTATAAATTTGAATCATCCAGTTTGGATTTGAAATGAGTTCTGAGGAATTATTTGAATATTGCTGGAAAAAGATAAAGGAAAAGACTGAGGAACGCCCTGTGCGCGTTATAGCTGTACGGCATCGCTGGGCCGAGCCCAGTTGCTTTGGCTGCGCGAAAAACTTCCGACGTCGATGGCGTAGTGCTGGAGTTACGCCTTCCGCGCGTGAAGACGGATTTAGCGAAAACCGTCTCCACTTATGCCGCGCTGGCGTGGCCTGGGTCACTGACAGTGGGCCCGCCTGGCCCACTGGTCAGGTTTGACCGGCCCACGCGGGCGCCTCCTTCTCCGGCCGAACATAGGCAGCACTCCGGTGATCAACGCCGGCGAACGGCGGCACCGTTCGGAAAACCGAGGCCACCTACGAGCTCAGGAGGTCGAGGCGGTTCCTCCGGTGGTCTCTGTGGTCCCTGGGGTGGATGGAGTCGCCGGCGGCGAGCTCACCCGAGGAGCTCCGGCGGAGACGAATTGGGCGTTTCGCCTATGGTGGCTCCCGGGCAAAATCGAGTGCGGGGATGGATTAGTAGGTGCTCAAGGAGACTGTTGGTGAAGAAATTTGGAAGAGGGAGGGCCAGACGGCGTCGGAACCATACGGACAGTAGTGGCGGCCGTGGATGCCGGAATTGGAGAAGACGACTATCTGCGGTCATTCTACTTCTACTGAAAGCTTACAAAGGGAGGAGGAGGAGTGGTGATGAGCTGAGAGGGCTCGAGGGAAGCTTAAATAGGCGGGGAGAGGTGGTGTTGCGGCTTCCAGAGAATGGCCACGGCGGCGAACGCCATTAGTGAGGTAGAGAGGGTGGTTAGGGGCTGTGGCCGTGGTTGTTGTGTACGGCGGCTCCCCGTAGTGATGACATGGCTCGCTGGTTGGCTTGGAGACGTGCCACGCACCTTGGGCGGTGCCGTCCCGAGCTGACTGCGGCGGCGGCCATTGATGGCAAAGCGCGGGCGGTGGCGAGGCCGTTGGGGGTCGGCGCGTGGTCGGTGAGGATAGTTGTGGGCGGTGGTCATCCGAATTTAATCCAGGGACGTGTTGGCGAGGTGGGGCAGCTCGGGCGGTGCCGTGCCCGAGTGAAACACGGCGGTGGCGGCTGTGGTTGGCGTGGACGGCGGTGGCCGGCGCTAGCGGCCAGAGAGTGGTGTCGGCGGGGTACAGGGCTTCCTGGAGAAGCTCATAGTGGGTCAGAACAAGCAGGAGAGTGGCTGTGGGGAGCGGCAGGAGCTTGGGTGCCGACGCGGTCATAGGCGCGCTCTGGACATGTCCATAGCACGCACCCAGTGTGCTCGACGAAATGCCACTGGCATCTACAGGGACCCGAATGGGCCAAAAATTAACAAGATGAGGTTTCATGGAATGGGAGGAGTGATGGAAATGCTGGTTTGGCCAGAGGACCAAGTCTCTAATGTAGTTAAGAAGGAGATCAAGTTTCTGTTATGCCCACAGAGTGCTTGACGAAATGAACAGGTGACCTAGGTAGTTTTGTTGGTTATGAAACTTGGCAGGGGGATGTCTCTCTGGATGGTAAAGAGGGTGGTGAGGTTGGCTAGGCAAAATTCAAAACTTGCTAGTGCAAGTTTTAGAGAAATTCATTTCTGGACAGAAAATGTAGGGAAATATTTGGTGAGCTAAAAAGATTCCATTGGATCCAAACTTTTGGACTTAAGGGTTTGGTTGGAAGGACTATGAGTGGGAAAAAATTTCAGGATTTTTGGGACAAGGAAAATTGGGGTTGTAGTTATAACCTAGAAAATGGACACAATTGAAAAGAGGAAGTTGTGCTCAAAATTTACAAAACACCAGGTTGGGTTTTTGAATAAAAGTGATATATAGGCATCACATGACCTCTCATAATTTTTGTGGGATTTAAAAAGAATTATTTAAAATAGTTGTAGTGCAACAGAAGCGTTTAAAGTGTTGTAAATGCCATTAAAAGAATTTTTTTGTGCAATTTTTATTATGAAAATAATTCTTACTGTTATTAAAATGTAATTGAAATGATTTCAGAAAACTACCAAAGCCACAATATTATTTCCAAAAATTTCTATATGGAGGGAAGAATTTTGAAAAACAGAAACAGAAAATGGTTCTGAAATTAATAAAAGACCTAGTAAAAATTCAAAATTTTAATTCTGGCCAAATTTTATTTAGTAAAAACATGATTAAATTTTTGGGGTGTTACAAGGCCTCACATTAATAGCCAGCAAAATTGGCACGTACTTGTAACATGCGTGAATGTGTAATTTTTTTGTTGGAAGCGTGAATGTGTAGTGACGTCGTACTTCCAGAGTGGCTACAGAGAGTGTGTACGTGTGCTAGAGGGGTTGTGGGATGGAGAGAGATCTAGACAGAGAGAAAGACCCTCTTTCTACTCCTAATCGTTAGATTGACAAAGGATATTTTTTGAGAACACGAAATCATAGCAGTACAGAGACGTACTCCCTCCGTTCCAAAATAGATGACTCAACTTTTTACTAACTTTGAAACAGAGGGAGTACAAATCCTAGGCGGGCTAGTTTGGCCTAGTGGGTTTCAGTGATATGATGTGCTACAGTGCCGTCCAGTGTTCGCGTGCGGTAGCAGTATTGCGGGTACAATAAGTTTTCTTGAAGAAGCAGAATTCAACGAAGTCATGATGGTTCCTTCATCCGACCAACTTACAGTGGGAAAGGTTGGGCCTACGCTACCACCATGGTGGACCAGGATAATTTTGTGTATGGCAGGTGGACCAGGATGGTCGACGTCCCACATGTCGGCGAATGAAAGTATTCTTTCTAATGTCAAGGACGACCAACGAATATTCATTGTTTATTTTTGATGAAAGCTATTGTCTCCATTGTTACGATGGAGGAGTGTGAAACACGGCAGCCCAGTGAACTTAGCATGTGCACAACTCCCTCCTTCCTCATGTACCATAGTGTTGACTATAAGGTTGGCTATAAGGTTACAACTTTTTCTCACTTTCTCTCTATCTATTTCCTCTCAAATATTTTTTACCTTATTTTTTTAGACACAATTGTTTTTTTATACCTCTTTTTTTTACAATTAGTTTTTTTTATACCTAGGAGCATGTGTAGAGACGGGTTCTTGCAGAGCCCACTCCTTGACTTTGTCAATGCCTCTCTCTCCTCCACATAAGCGGGCTTATAGCCCAGTATTGTACTAGTACTACTTGCTATGAATGCGGGCAGCTGGCGTCTGAGGGGGGAGCGCACGCGGGAGGGGGGAGGGGTTTTCTGGTGGGCCAGGGCGGTCAGAAGCGGGCTTGGAAGCTGTCCGGACTCCCGCATGGCCCACCTCACATTATCACCATATTTCTTGGATTCCGTGCGCGGCGGGCGGGCGATGTCTTCTCCCTCCCCCGTCTCTCTCTTCTCAGCCGACGCCCGCCGAGCGATTAGATTTCGGCTATCGATGGTTTATTCAATTGCAGTCCCACATGTCAGTGAAAATGCAAGACAACGCGTGTCCCCTCTGGTGAGCGGCGTGCGAGCCGGACTGTCGGGGGTGCGATGCGAACGCGACAGGCGTGCTTTCAGTGTGCCGCCTTTTCCTTCTGAACTTGCAAAGCGTAACATTTTCATGCGATCGATCGATAGAAATCCAGAGCCAACAAAATGAAGAGGGCGGGGCTTTTTCCGCGCGTTAGGCGGGCTAGTTTGAGTGATATGACGTGCTACAGTGCCATCCACTTGCCCCATTTTTATGTAAGCAAGAGTCTACACTCTTACGTGGAAGGAGTGTGAGACACGGTGGATCTGATTTTGATCGAGGGATAACTGTTAGCGATTATAGCATGATAGTTAGGGCATCTCCAGCGCTGACCCACAAATTTACACCGGCATCTGTCCGAGGACACTGATGCCAGAGGATGCCATCCAATGCTGCCCACATACCTTTCGACAACTATATGAACTAACAGGACGAAATTCGTGCAAACAAAGCATTTTCGAAAACTTTTCCTATAAACTGGACGAAATTCATTACATATTTCGCACAAACCGTACTAAAACCTATTGTAAACCTATTCTAAACGATCGCCGGCGCCCGACCACCATGTCCGGCCATGAGCCCCGAGAACTGATGCTCCGTCTATTGCCTTTGCCTCCTCCTCATCCGCCTTGGCTTTATCCAGCTCCGCCTCGATAACCTCCTCCTTCGAAGCACAAGGTTCTGAAGATTTACGCCTCCACGTTGCCGTCAAGTGGCTAATCGGCCGTCGATGTTTACCCCACCAAGCTTGGCGGCGACTGAGTGGAGGAGCGGTGGCCTTCCTGGGACAAGAGCGGCGGCGACCTACCATGTACTACTCTTCCTCGCTGTCGGCTGCGCCCGCGCACGCGTGCCGGCTTCATGGTCGTGGCGGCGGAGGGTGGCCGGGGGGAGCCGGTGATGTCCTTCGTCTGCTGCTACGACAGTATGTCCAAGAGAGCTTTGGAGTGCCAGGAGGCCATGGTTGGAGTGGTGCCGAGTTCCGACAGAAGGAAGGGACCAGAGGAGAATGACTGTGAGTCTTTGGCTATGGCTGGGAGCTGGGGCTGAAGTTAATATAGCGGGTGAATGGCAATGAGCCGCGGCAGACGGGTGGGCAGCTGGCGCCGGAGTAGGTTCATCGGCAGCCGCGTGTCATTAATGTGGGTGGCGGACGGACGGATGGCCGTGATGTCGTTAACGCGGAGCAGTCGCTTGCACCGGGATGCCACGGGGGTGGCGCTCTCTCGGCCGTCGCGCTGCTGTAATGCCGGCGCCAGTGAGAGGTCGCGTCGCGTGTGAATGCGGACACTGCTTCAGTGACTTAACTGCAGGTGCAGATGGGTCATTGACATGTGGGCCCAAGAGGCATCTGGCCCACATGTCAGTGACCCAACTGCACCTGCAGTTAAGTCACTGAAGCTCAGTCCCGTGAATGCGGCATTGATGTTCTGGAGAGACGGTGACCGTTTCAGGCGGGAAGCGTGCGCTAGCGATGGAAGGGGTTTCGGTAGGCCAGGGTGGACAGACGCTTGTGTGGTGGTAAAATGTGAACTCATGGATGACGAGCCTTCGAAGCGTATGCGGCACGTATAGACAACCAGGCGTCCATGTAACCGCTCTTGTCGCCAGCTAGCCTTCGATGACCACCCTTAGACACCACACAACCATGCATAACTTACGAATAATGAACGAATTGATCAAACACACACTCGTGTGCAGTGTCACTATGATCGGTCGCTCATGATACATATATAGGTACCATAGTACCCTCTCTAGCTAGGCTGTTTTATAGATTGTCGTTGTGATGGATGATATACATGAGCAAAGCACCGAGTCACGTCGTCGCGTCGTGTGCAGAGCAATGGCTAATGTCGAGCAGCTCGGCGCCCAAGCATGAGTATGACGTTGGTGTTGAGCCAGGTGAATACATGCTCGGTGTTTGCGGAGGCCGCCAACAAACGTCTAAACAGTAATGTCAGGCACCGCCGGGGTGCGCAGGTGACGGGTTCGCCGTTTGCGTTGCGCCATGAGCAGGACTTTGATTGAGAGGGCGACGTGCATGCATTAGGATGGTTTGACAGCATGAGCGCGAGTGTCTGCACGCGTACATGCTACTTGCGTCTATGGACGGTGTGCGCTAATGTGTGCATCATGTATAATATAAAAAAATCAGTTTGTGCATTTAACACAAAGTATTTCATTTTCATTTGGCTGACGAGTGTGCGTTGCAGCGACGAGTCCGTGGTTTGATTCCTCACATACGCATAATTTTGGTTTTTATTTCTTTCTCCACTGACAGGTAGGCCCACATAGATAGATAGATACAGAACACGAGCTGATGAGGCGCATGCGGACTGTTTGACTGGTCAACCATACAAATACGGAGCTATATGCCGAGCCAGTGATTGTATAATCACCATATCTCATATACAATGATCAAAGTGAGCTATCAAGACATGTTCGATGACCGCCAATGCATTTTACTCGGTAATAAATGACCAGGATTGAAGGGGAATCCAAATTTCCTTCGTCTTCTGTCCTTGAGCTCTTGACAAACCAATGCACTATACGGTTGTCCGGCCACTCCACCCCATAGCTCTCACCAAGCGTCGTTCATGCCACCGCATCGCACACTAACCGGTAAGGAAGCGATTGCATCCCGCCGTGCCGGGTTCCTCGCCGCCCACGACCGCACACAAAATGGTAGGGAAGCGATGGCATCCCGCCGTGCCGAGTTCATCGCCGCTCACGACCTCACACCTACGTGGGGGGACTTTGAAGCTGCCAAGGCCGAATGGGCGGTAGAGAAAGAGGCGGCCAAAGCCGCACAGAGGGAGCGGAAAAGGCAGGAAGCACTCAAGAAAAGAGAGGCCCGCCGCCTCAAGAAAGAAGAGGACGCACGCGCTGCTGCGAAGAGCTCGGTGGAGATCCAAGCACGGTGGGGTGTCTTGCCGATAAAGCCGGGAAGGAGAACGACGGTGTCTGGCCAGCATGTGAGAAGTAGTAGTACTAGTAGTTAGTGTGTGTGTTTGTGTCGCCCGTACATTTGTTTAATTAATTACGAGCATGTACCAGTACTAGTTACTACTGTAGTTTTTAGAGCAAATTACCAGTACATTAGCCTAGACTCAATGGAAAAATTCCTATCCTATGCTTCAAATGGCATCTCTTTCTCTATAGGAATTGAGATGCATGTCATCTCACTTCCTATGATTTTCATATTCCTATAAAATTCCTATCCTATGAACCAAAGGAGGCCTCTGCTGGAGTACAGTACTACTGTAGCTAGCAGTACTGCTGGTACAGTAGTTTTCTTCAAGAAGCGGAATTCAACGAAGTCATGATGGTGCCTTCGTCCGAGCAACTTCACAGTGGGAAAGGTTGGGCCTGTGATTTGACGGCTCATTAGTCATTATTACTGTGGCGCGACGACCGGGGTGACTCTCCCTTGGAGTTCTGCGTGCATGGCAAGTGGACCAGGATGGTCGACGTCCACATGTCGGTGAATGGAAGTATTTTTTTCGATATTGAGGAGCAAGGAAACCACGTGGTATAGTATCACTGCTGATTTATATTTATTTTTTATGTTTGATGAAAGCTAGCATTTCAACTCTTACGACGAAGGAGTGCCAAACACGGCACGTGCTGGATGTCCCACACGTCAGCGAAAGGAGTGGGACATGAACAGCGTGGTAGAGCGTCTCCATTTCTTCCACTTCTAGGTCGGAGACCACACGTAGTAGTAGTACAAAGTGCGGCCCGGAGGGAAAGACACGTCTAGTTGGAAGGTCTCAGGCCATACACGTAAACAAAAATAAAACCTAATATGTGCCTCCAATTAATATAGTAGTAGAGTACTTAGGCACGTACATCATAACATCACCGTGCATTGCACGTACAACATTTAGTGGTAGTAAGAGACAAATGCCTATATGCCATGCATGTTCATACTATTTGTGCCTTTCTACTTCACTTACTGCACTACATTATTCAGGTTCGTATGTCCACTCCTGAGTACATGTCCGTCTCGTAGTTCCAGTCCCACGTGTTCTTCATAGATGGAACGATCCATAACGGTGGGCAACGGGAGTCCATATCATCGCAGCTTCTTAGTGTGGCTCCCCACGATGGAGACTCATCCAAACTACTCAATTATTGCGAGCGTGGTGTTGGTATTGATTTTGAACCATTTCAGGTGTAGTACTGGTAGTTTGCAAAACTAATCAATTATTGCACTCAGTTTCCTAAGAAATTGTGGTAAAAAATGTTACTTGCAATGCATGCATGCGTGACCAATATTAATGACCAATAAAAAACTAGTACATGCACGCAACGATTTAATGGACATTGTAATCTCAGCATGTGATGGGGAGCTCTAAATTTGAATTTGAAACTTATAAAACGAAAAAATTCAAAACAAATAAACTGGAAGAGAGGGAGTATACCGTAGGATGTGTCCCATACGAAACAAGTCCCCTGGTTTGTCACTGCGAAGATGCGGTTAGAAAGGAGCACAGCATCTTCATACTCGTATGGCAACAAATCGGCCGCAAACAGCATGGTCCACCTTTGATCGCCATGTGCAGGGTTCGTGAAAGCAATCGCGATGTCGAACACCGCGATGAGAGTGTAATTTTGGTTGGCGGACGACCTTATCGGGGCTTCCGGGATTGCTATCTTCTTCAATCTCACCGTGGTTCCATCGTACCAATTCAAGCGGTGGCCCATTGCATGGCTGATCCCAATGTTGGACAAAGGTTCTACGGGAACGGTGTCACCGTTGTAAATGTTGTGCAAATTGATGTTGGTACCCTCCCGTACATATGCAAGCCAATCTCCAGTGGCACCAAGCCTAACCTGTGAAACAGTGGGCAGTGGGGGAATTAGGAAATGGACACGGAAGTAGTCTTTAGAATGCATTTACTACGTGATCAAACTCATCACTTACCTGCTCATCGGACAAAATCCGAGTGCCCCTCAACGTCGGCATCTCAAGGGGCATCAACTTGCCACTACGACCACGCCGCGCTGGAGAGACCCCCAAGGAAACATCCTCGTGCGTTGCACGTAACATCAAGATGCATTTGTATGAGTAGTTTATCTTGTGAGAGAAAAGGATGAACGAGGGAAGGCCTTATTTGCAAATGTGGAGAGGGGTGTGGGTATCTTTTTGCAAAATTGCCATAGTTTTCTTCCTATCCGTCAGATATAAATCGGACGGCCTATATTGAAGGATGGCAGGCACACCATCATCACCAACTCTGTTTTTTATACTCCCTCCGTCTAGGTGAATAAGAGTAGAGATAGAGATTAGGGAGCTGGTGGGCGGTTCGTTGTATGGCACGTTCGCGTCCATCCACTAGCCCGAAATTAAAGCACGCACGACATTTACAGTGACTGGGATTAGTTGTTTTCCGGGCGCATGGACCAACGCGAACTAGCGGACCTGGTCGCCCTTTTTCGAGCAAGCCTTCGACAAGTACATGCGTGACATGCGTGCATGCAAATCTTGCGTGACCAAACCGTGCGAAGCGGAGCAGTAGGCTGTCAAACTGCAGCCTGCATGTTGCAGCCATGTCATCCACACGCAACATAAAGGCCAATTCATACTCCGCTGGACTATACTGTACAACTATGCATTGTTTGGCATGAACGTTCCTTGGAGCTCGTGCTGCAACTGGCATACTCCACAGCCCTCTTCCCTTCTCCTTCCTCCTCCACCACCCGCGCACGTCCACGGGAAGCGACCGGTCAACCCTTATATAGGAGTGCTAGCACAAAAAGATGCATGCATGACCACTAAAATTTCCTTTCTCTTATCTCTATGAAATAAATGTGGCGTGAAACTCAAAGCCCTTTAAGTCTGAGTATAATGGAAATCATCGTCCTCCTTCGGCTCCGCTTCGTCGTCCTCCTGTTCCGGCTCTGCGTCGTTGCTCTCCTCCTCCGGCTCCGCGTGCTGCTCCGCCTCCAACGCCTCCTCGTCCGGCTCCGGTTAGTCTGGACTCCGGAGGCAGGGCGGCTGCGATCTGGGCTTCGCGCCGCCTCCAGATTAAAGCGCCGCTCCGGCGGGAATATGGCGTATGTCGTTACCTTCGGCCGGGCCATGGCTATCGGGCGACAGCGACCAGAGAAGAGGCGGCGGGAGGGGAATGAATGCAACTACTGTTTGGGTTCGCCGTCCGGCTTAAATAAATGCGCACCATCACGTGTACTCGCGGGTGCACAAATTGTAACATACAGGTCTGCTTAAGGGGGCGTCACGTAACTGGTATGTGTGTGAGATTCTGAGAGGCAGAGTGCGTGTGTGCGACTCTACTCTTCGGGCATGTACTCAACCTTTTGCATCGGGATATAAGTATAATGGTATTACACTTTAGGTAGTGATTTACGTGGCCATGTGTAACGTGGTTGTGTAAAAAAAATGTCACTTTCCTGCTCGTGATTTGCATTATATAATTGTGAGAAGTTTGCTAACTACTAAAGTAAAGTAGAATTTGTCCATGTTATACAAGTAAATTAAGGTGATTGTTTATCATAAGGGTAAGGTTGGACGAAGGGTGGTAGGAACAAATGCTCCGCCTAGAGCATGTGTGTGAGAGATGGAGTCTTTCTAGCTAGCTAGCTAGCTAGCTAGCTAGCTAGCGCGCGCGCGCGTGCGTGCGTGCGTGCGTGCGCGTGCGTGCGTGCGTGCGTGCGTGCGTGCGAAAAGGAGTCTTCGGTGGCGAAAGTAATTTAAGTGTGTGTGGCTTCATCGTAGAGAGTTGATGTGTATGGCAGAGGCCACCAACGAGGGGGTGCGAGAGAGAAGAGGTCCATAGAGAGGGGAGAGAAGGCGTGTGCGCGTGAGAGGAGTCGACATCGAGAGAACGTGTTTGTTCGAGAGACACCGAGGAAGACTACTATATATCGATGGTGCATGTAGGCGGGAATTAAACGAAGGGATGGTCTTATTGGTTTCGGGCATATAGGGGAAGAGTGAGAGAGGGGGGTAGCTAGAAGGAGATTGTTAAGTGTGAGTGTGTGTTTTACCCATCCAGGCGGAAGTTATATGCACACAAGAAGAGAACGATTCGATGTGGGGTTAGGACTGAGGGTAATTAACTACGTATGGAGACATAGGAGACCTTGAACGTGCATGTGCGAGAGGTATACATGTATACGTGGGATGTGTGTGTGTGCGCGCGCGCATGATCGAGATAAAAGAAAGAAGACATAAGTCATAAGATCAACGACATGGGAGAGACGGATCGGTATGACAATATGCATGCATGTGAGAGTGCAGGGAAGAAGGCCCGATAATTGAGCATGTTTTTTTGTCTTTAAGAGATAGTGGCGTGGGCTGGAGCATGCATCTATGGCAAGCAGAGGGAGCGAGACACAATGATTGTGCAAAAGAGATCAACCTATAATTGCATTTATGGAGAGAGAGATATTGTGTGTGTGATAGGAAGCAAGAGTGCGTGCGAGAAAGAAATGTTGACGGAGAAACTACAGATATATAGAGAGATAGAGATGCTAGCTAGAGGGACATCGGCTAGTTTGAGTGTTGGAGATGACCGCCGAGTGGTTCAAAGGGTGAAATTATGTGTGTGTGAGAGAAAGATAAAAAGAGGGCGCATGACTGCAAGTAGAGAGAAACATATATAGTGTGTGTGATAGGAAGCAAGAGTGAGGGCGAGAAATAAGGTTGATGGAGAAACAGATAAATAGAAAGATATAGATGCTAGCTAGTGTGTGTGTTAGAGTTAAGAGTCGAGTGGATCAGAAGGCTGAGTTATGTGTGTGGGTGTGAGAGAGATAGAGAGAGGGTGCATGTGAGTCACATACAAACAAATATCAGAGAGAAATGAGATCCCGAAAGACGGAGTTTTGTGTTTGCGAGAGAGAAAGCTATTTCACAACGAGAGTGATACCTAGAGAGAACTATCAGGGAACGCGAGATATCTCTAGGGAGAGAGATTGTGTGTGAGCGACATACAAGAGAATGGTGGAGAGATATGAGACCCTGGGAGACAGAGTTTGTGTTTGTGTGTGAGAAAGAGATATTTAAGAGGAAGAGTCATAGCTTCTCATACCTAAGGAGAGCAAGACATCTCTATGTGAGAGGGGGTGTGCGAGTGGCACACAGGGGAATAGTAGAGAGAAATGAGACCCCGGGAGATGAAGTTTGTGTTCGTGTGAGAGAAAGAGATTTCACAGGGAGAATCATAGTTAGAGACACATAGCAGGGAGCGAGATATACTTAGAGAGAGATAGAGTGAAGGTCGAGGGAGAGAGTACCATCAGTGTGTTACGAAGATAAAAGACCATTGTCGACATACAAGTAGCACGAGAGATACCAGAGAGACGATGAAGGCGTATAGGTCTAGAGAGATATATAAGCATGAGTGATAGCTATATGAGACGAATATCTAGATTAAAGGGGATTCAAATATTTAAACTAAAGATCGCAACATCGATAATATCATAACGAAAATTGGTGTATCAAACATGCATATTCATTTGAATTTGGGGACACGTGTAATGTTATATAGTTTATCAATATTAGTGGTCCAGAGATTCTTTAATTAGAGACAATGCATGGTTTATATGCAATTAATGTCTAAACAGGATTACACTATATGTTGCGTGTGTGAAACACATTATACATGTTTGAGAAGTAAAAAATAACCCGCATGAAACACACATTAGTTGGAGACAGTTAGCGAGGAATGCATACATTGGATTTCAACATAAAGTGGTTTCAAATATTTGAAAATCCAAATTAAGATGGATCTAGCCTTATGAATCTGAGGTCATGCCATTTGTAAACCATATTTACGTATAAAGGGTGTTGTGCTTTTGAAAGTATATATAAAAGAATGATGTATATAGATTTGTATTCGAATAAAAAAGGGATCCTGCCCGAAAAAAAAATACAAACTGGATTCGAATTGAGTTGCCACGGTAAACGTGCACTCTTTCTCTGCAAAAATTTGAACGAAGCGGGGAAAGTCGCAGTAACCGCCCGAAACCAAAATCTGCGAGATGGAAATTACTGCCTATCCCTGACACGCAAAGCCTATCGGCTCAATTTCTATAGGTTTCGATAGGGGTAGGCTTGTTTTTCACTCAAACGCGACATAACCGCCTCTGCCTCTCACCTCCCCGAATTCATACACGGTGGGCCCCAAAACACAGTTTCTCCTCGACCGAAATCGCCTTCCTCCCCGATTCATACATGGTGGGCGCCAAAACAAACTCCCGTTGGCCGAAATCTCCGTCGGCAAATATTCGGTGTATGCGAGATTACCATCCTATCCCCAACCGACCAATATTGCTGTGATGTATGAAATTTTAAACGGGGTCTAAGTTTGTAAATTTCCTCGCATTTGAGACAAGCGCACCCTGAAGACATGGTTCCCCCTTCCTCTCTCCCAACACTTCCCCATTCATACTCCGTGGGCGCCAAAACACCCTCTCCACCCCAGCCTCCTCCGTCCGCCACCCCATCCATCGCCGTCCTCCTCCACCATGCCGGAGCTGATTCCCCGACGCCGTCATCCATTACAAGAGATCGACCTCTTTCATCCACGGCTTCGGACCAGGGTCCTTGCATCCCGTCCTCTCGCTTCATCCCCACCGTCGTCCACCTTGCCAGTGCAGCTCCTACGACTGTCTCGTCCACCGCGCCGGGATATTTCCCTCGCCGCCACCGTCTACCCTCCTAGATCTGCTTCCATGCCGCCGACAGCCATCGCTACCGCTGCACCATCAAATTCTCAGCAGATGCATACACGACGTCGCACCAGAGGCGGTACTCTTTCGTATCTGCTCAACTTATTTATCGCAGCATGAAAATAGATCGCCACTGCTTTACTGTGATTTCTTGTCCATCACTTAGGATCTTACTTGTTAGTTGAAAGCAAACATTGGTTGCGAAGTTGCCTTTGTCTGGTTTGCACCTTCAGATCCGCCATGGCACGCTCAACACTATACTCGCAATGCTTATGGTTTTCCCCTTTTATATTCCACACTAGTTAAATGATAGTAGACTAAATTTCAAAATTGGGTCAGTCGATTTTTGAGAGCTCGCCGGAGTTCGCCGGAGGGAAGGAAGGGGCTCACCGGAGGGCTGCCCCATTATCTATCTTAGGGTTTCGGGTGGGGACAGTGGTTGTGGGGGGCTGTCGTCGGGCTATGGTGGGGCCTCACCGGATGCAAAACTCGACGCGGGTGGGGGGTGGGGTTAGCTAGAGGGATGGCCGGGGGCGGCGGAAGATCAGAGGTGGTGGGCGGTTCAGGGGAGGGCGGGGGCTGGTGGTTCGGCCGGCGACCCGTGCGGTGGTCTTTAGGGGAAGAATAAGTGGCGAGGAAGAAGAAGGGTTAGGAGACGTAGGATCTTCATCCAGCCGCCTGAAATGGTCGACTGACGCAAATGACGAAAGTCAGGCGACTTGCATGTAGGCATTCCCATATAATCAGTACTATTATCGTAGGTGCTTCGAGACATACATGCAAGCAGTGCTCCTCAACCTATCAAGCTAAACAACATGCCACTCATAATTCCAAACTTAAATGCTCAAATACGAATCTGATATGATGTTGACATGTACTGAAACAGAGAATGTTTAATTGTTCAGTTAATGTTCCTACTTTACTTTCAAAAAGCACATGCGCCACATATCGAGGGACAGCAGGGAGTTGCGTTCTTTATGCGCTCTGGTTCATCATGTGTGGCCAACCAACATTTTATTATCCAAAATCTGCTTGCTCTTCTTTAGCATGCTCCTCTTCCGTTCTTCCTTTGTAAATACTCTCTCCGTACCTAAATATAAGTCTTTGTAGAGATTCCTCCATGGACTACATACGGAGCAAAATGAGTGAATCTACACTCTAAAATGTATATATATACATCCGTATGTGATCCATAGTGGAATCTCTACAAAGATTTGTATTTAGGAACAAATGGAGTATAATAGTTGTACAGTATGTTCTTTGTAGTGAAGAGGAGCAGGGACATTTGCAGTGTACAGGTCTATTCGGTCGCTTGTCATGGACGCTTTCAACTCTTCGTGTTGGTCTTCATGTCGATTTTCATGGACGCTTTCAACTCTTCGTATTCGATCGTATGTGGCGCCTTTGAGAGTTAGACTGATAGTAATAGTACTGCTCCTTCAGTTGTAGAGAGCTGGTATGCGAAGCCTTTCTAGCCGTACCGGCAATAATAACACATATATTCCAGCAAGTTCCACTTTCCTGATTTTACTCCTGATGCTTAGGGTTTTCCCATTATATCTACACTACGATCTGCGTAGGTGCTTTGTGTCCTACTAGCAGATGTCCACCCTTTAAAGCTAAATAACACACCAATCATACGTCCGAAGGTTCTTCAAATACGATTGTGATATGATACTGACATTAGCTAACAGACACACATTTAATTGGTTAGCTAATGCTCCCACTTGAGTTTCCAAATGCATGTGGCCACATATAGAGAGACATCATGGAATTGCATTTCTTTGGGCGCTCTGATTCATCATGGGTGGGCAACCAACAATGTATAGAAAGAAGGGGAATCTCAATAATATGCTTCCCCTTCTATTCTTTAACATGTTCCTCTTCTGTTCTTATTTAGTAAGTACAGTATGTTCCTTGTCAGGAAGGGGAGCAGGGACATCTGCAGTCGACAGCTCTATTGGGCTGGTTCTGCTACATGATTTCGCACTTCGAATTGGTCTACCATAATATCCCGGAAATGGTGGGAGCCGCGTGGTCTTTGATAGACTAAACTGATAGTAACAGCAGTGCGCCTTCAGATCAATAGAGCTGGCCTGTAGGTGATCGATAGGCTGCATATTAGTGGCAGCAAAACCCTGTATTTTCCAGCCAGTTCCGCTTTCCCGATTTATTTATGGTGGTTATGGTGTACCCCTATTATCTACACTACGATCTGCCTACTGGCTCTATGCTCTCGTTATCATGGTTTGGCAATAAACTTTCTATACGGTATATTATGAACCTTTCATCTGCCAACTATCCTTACATCTGGAGCTCCCAACAGGGATCCTATTTTTTTGTGTAGTTGTGCCAGATTATATTAATCTACTCACCATATTACAGCACACATGGGCTCTCTCATCAGAATCCAGTGATAGCACACAAGGGTTTACAGGGAGCCCCTATTATATTACAATATCCTCTACATTACAAAGATAATCTCACTACTATTTATGTTTTCATGTTTTTCAGATATTGTACGTAATC
The DNA here is from genome assembly GCA_011799875.1 of Thinopyrum elongatum. Classification (NCBI taxonomy): domain Eukaryota; kingdom Viridiplantae; phylum Streptophyta; class Magnoliopsida; order Poales; family Poaceae; genus Thinopyrum; species Thinopyrum elongatum. The sequence continues at coordinate 218,996,831 of CM022302.1, read as the reverse complement.
ACAATGAATATAAGAATGCGCACATCAGAAGAATATTGCGGAACAGTTCAATGGGTAACAAACTTGGCATCAAGGGTCTGAGGTCCATTGTAGATGCAATGAAACCCACATGGTCCCGACCTATAGATTCGTATTCAGAATATGATCCTAATGACTATTATGAGCTCAAGGAGTCAATGGCAGATAGCCTATCCTGTTCACCCAATAAGGTGCCTGCTCTAATTTGGCAAGGTTTTATTGGTTGCACATATCTTGCATAAGGTGTCTTGCATTTATTTTGCTTCGTTGCACCGCCATCTGCTTAGTTTACTCATGATATATGTGAAGATGCCATGCCCATCCATTATCAACACCTATTCCATTTATCGTCATACCATGTTTTTCCATTCAAATGCTAGTCTTGTGTTTCAGACATCCAAAAGGAAGAGGGTGATTGCAGAACCTGAAGGAGTACAAGCAAAGTCCTTGAAAAAGGTGGTGCTACCGGAGAAATCACATAGCACCCGACGTATATTGGCGATAGAACCAGCGCCGCAAAACCTAGGATATTGCAACTATGCTGGTCGCTGCTTTGCTCTTGTGAGTACCTATTGTCCTATCGCTGTCCTTACATTCATACCTGGTGGATTATGTGACATCACTGTGCATTATAGCTTGCTTATCCACTGTTCGCTCCAAATTATTAGATCTATATTAATGCTTAAATTAATGTAGAATAAACCCAATGCTTACGAAGAAATTTAGTTCTGCATTGTTCTTGTAAGTATCTGTTGTCCTTCATCACTGTACTTATATTTGTCAGCTAGTTCTTCATGTACACTTTGCAGCTTATTTTCCCTTGTCCTCCATTTTCTACACATCAGATCTACATTTACTCTTGCCAAAATATGGAATAAAACCAATGTTACTGAAGAAGTTTAGCTCCGCATTGCTCTTGTCAGTGCCTTTTGCCTGTATGTTGTATTTACATTTGTACTCTACATCTTAAGTTAAATAATCGCCATTTGTTCCTATATTTTCACATCTATATTTACTCTTAACAAAATATAGAATAAAGGGAATGCTCTTGAAGAAGAGGGTGCGGTAAACTTCTTGAATTCCCCCCCCCCCCCCATCAATATGGACAAGGGCTTTATAGAGCCTATCTTCACTACTAATGTAAGTTTGTCCTCCTCGAGCCTTCAAACTTGTTGTGTATATTTGGATAGCTATGAGTGCAAATGCTGTTTATTTTTGTCGTCTGCATCAATGCTTGTTCAAAGTTTATAAAGAAGAAGTACATAAACATAAGTTTGTCCTTCTCAATTTCAGTCTTTAGTTGTACAACCTAGTTCCTTATTCGTACCATGTAAATTAAACTAAACATAGCAAGTTATCTTCTTTAGCACTATGTGTATGCTTGTGTTCTTGATCTGTAATCCAGTGGTGTGGTGAAACTACCAACAACAGCACAATGTCATATCCTGCTATGTCTCAACTATGAACAATGCCATATTATATTAATGTTATTTAAATCGTGTCTCTTTATTTACCAATCTGAAATGGTATAAATTGACAGTACACTCACCATTCATGCTTATACGTTGTTTAGAACTACATGTATGCTTGTGTTCTTGATCTGTAATCCAGTGGTCTGGTGAAGCTGACCGCTCCTGCACAATGCCATTTCCTGCCGTCTAACTATGAACAATGCCTATTATGTTAATGTTATTTTAAACCGTGTCTCATTATTTCTAACAAAGATATGAGATGAATTGACAGCGCTGATGCGTATACGTGCAAAACCTGTTATCTACCTACTTGTTTCTCTTTCAGGGTGACAGCACTGCTGCTAGGAAGAACTGCCACAATGATAGTGAGACGAACCCATTGTTTGTCCCTCTAACATATATTCCAAAGAAGAAGGCAACACATCTTAAGGGTAGGGATACAACCACAAGGTCATATCTTGATGTAGTGTCGACCTTACTCAGTGACACAAGCTCGATGAAGTCGCCGCCTGAATCTGTTCGACTTCTTCAGTCTGAAATTCAAGCAGAAAGACATGTGTCCGCTCAAATCCGACTGGAACTCCAATCTCTATGCAAGATTAACCTTAAGTACAGGACTTCAATTGATGCTATGGAGCTTAAGTTGGTGGATATAAGCGTCAAAGAAGCACAGTCTCATCAGGTTGATAAGCTGCTTGCGCTGCAGCTCCTGGGCCGGGCTAACCTTTCTTGAACTGTGTTGAAGTGTTGTCGGTTTTGTCTATTATTTTGTTGGCCTATTAACTTCCACTGGTGGCGACCTACCCAGTTTATGGAATTTGATGTCTGGTTGCCCTTTATTATCACTGGCGGCGAACTTTGATGCCCAGGGGATGTAATATGCTGTAATTTCTTTGTTGTATAGTCTAGGTTTATTCTTCGTCACGATGCTGTAATTTATTTGCTATTTCTACTGTCGTCGCTCTGAGAAAAGTTCGTAACCTTCGATCGGTGCGCAGTGAGCCAATAGGTTAGGTTTATAAAATAATAATTTCTGTACTAAAACTGGCCGGTCGCCAATTGCTAGTACGGGCCGAACCGTGGGCCTACAATCATCTTGGGCTATTAGTTAGGTCTAGTCTTAATCTGGCCCACTATTAGTTTCGGGCCTTTAAAAGGCCGAGTAAACCGCTTGCCTTAATTGGGCCGGAAAATTAAATAGGCTTTTAACAGGTTGAAAACTAGATTTAGCCTTAATTGTGGCTAACAAATCACGGGCCGACAGCGTGCTGTAATATAAATCGGCCCATTATTGGCCCATTCGGGTGATGGGCCATTAACAGGGTGAAATGTTTTTGGGCCTTGGCAATTACATGACAGGCGGTAAGCAGGCCGGATGTATAACGGGCCAAAATTAGGCCCAACACTCTCAAGGGCCTTTAACGGGCCGATAGGCAGTTTGGGCTGGAATGTATCCATGAAGACTACGGGCCGTTAAGAGGCCGAAAGTAACTACGGACCATAATTAATCCCAGGTGCAACTCGGGCCTTTAAATGGCCGAAAGTGAAACCGGGCCAAAAGAGGCCCATATGTAGACAGGGCCGCTGACATGCCGAAACTAATATCGGGCCGAACTGTTAAACGGGTCATTAAGAGGCCGAAAAGCAAATCAGGCCCCCAATGGGCCCAATGGCACAGTAGCGGTTAAAAGGGTCGTATCTGTTATGGGCCATAATTTGGCCCAAGAAATGAAAGTCAGTTAACGGGCCAGATCAGGTATGGACCGTAATTTGGCCCAAACTATTGCAGGATGTTTAACGGGCCGGATCTGATATGGGCCGTAAACTGGCCCAGAATATTGCAGTCATTTAACGGCCCGTATCTGATGTGGGCTATAATTTGGTCCAGAAAATGTTAGGCTCTTAACGGGCCGGCCCATTAGATCTGACGAAATCTTGTGGGCCTGTTCCTAGGCCTGCTTTTAAACCTATATGGGCCTCTATTGGGTCGTCCCACGTGTCAACGTTTCATTGGCGACTCTTGTCAAATGGATGGTTGACATCTGTCCCAACGCTGAGCCGACATGTGGATCATCGGCGAATGAGAATTTTACACGTGGAAAATCGCCATTGGTCTAGGCTGTTAACGGGTTATCGGATCCAAACTGGAACCCGATAGCTTAATGGCGAATCGTTACGGTGGATGCCACGTGTCGGTTACCCTTGACTAAAGCACTTCTATGACGCGCGATTTATCATCATGGAAGTGGACACTTCTATGATGATAATTTTGGTAATGTCATGGAACACTTCTACGACAGCACATGTATGACTATCTTGATTCTGTCATAAAATCATCAAGGATGTACATGCATTACAAAAAACATGACCTACTATGACAAACACGTATCATCACGGAAGTGTATTTTTTTTGTAGTGCATAACCACAGCATGATGCACAATCAAGTATGATGCATGTCCGGTTTAATGAGGCATGGAATGACAAAGTGCAACAAACGATACTACAAATCAAGTGGAGCTTAATATGCAACGAGTTGCATATTGACGAAACACCACATTCAATTATTTAGTTTGCTCCCGTTTAAGAACAAGACAAGATTAAATGTTGGTTAACATGGCACGAGGTGAAGCATGAACAAACTACCTATCTAGGCAAGTTAAATGAGGCCGAAAACAACAAATAACAATTCCAGAAAATCATCATAAGCATATTTCGAATTTGGTACTGATCTTCCCTAAACCATATTTTAGAGTTGTTAAACATGCAAAGTAATGCCACCATGTTAATCTATGCATTTTTCTACCCCATTTACATATAAAGTTTATTTAATTCGAAGCTACGGTTATTTAGTTATGAAATAAACCATTTTAACATGGCATTAACGCAAATTAATGCAAACAGCAAGTTTAAGCATTTTTAACATGGATGAAAGTTGGATATTGTGAAAGTACATGATATTCTAAGAATTTTACATCTATGACATGTTTAATTCCGATGCACGGTTATTTAATTATGAGCAATGCAAGATAATGACATTTTTCTGTAATTATTAATGTCCTGATTTAAATGTGAAATTCGCAACGCTGGAAAAAAACCTACTCGGGCCGAGTCCTGCACTGTTGAGCCTAACAGACGCGAGCACAAAATAGTTCAACATCGCACAGGGGCGAGGGGTTGGATCTGGGTGCTCACCAGGCCTCATGGGCCGGCTCGGTTGGGAGGCTAGACGCGGGCTGGGCCTTGGCGCAGAGCGGTTGGACGAGGCCCAAGCGCGGGGTCGACGGTCGCTGCCAGGTCGAGCACTGCTCGATGCAGTGCGATGCAAAGGCGGGGAGCAGAGGCAACGGCGGCGGCTTGGCGTGGGGCAGCAGCGGCTGGATCCGGGTGCGAGCAAGGCAGGGGAGGCATCTCCCATCGGTGGTCATGGCGGCTAGCTGCAGCGAAGACAGAGAGAGCAGTCGAGAGAGACATGAGCAAGAGAACAACAGAGGAGGACCGAAGGAAGGAGAGGAAGGGTCGGTGACCTGCGGGGCTCTGCCGAGGAGCGTGCAGAAAACGGTAGAAACAGGACGGGGTCTTGGTCGCCGAAGTGGCGGCGCACTCCGGCACGGGCGGAGGAGGCCGGGCGCGACACGAAGCACCAAGGGGCGGCCATGGCGTCCCCTGCAAGAGAGAAACAGGAGAGAGGGTGAGTGGTTAGGAGAGACAGCAGAGGGAGGAGGACGTAGAGGTCCTGGCCTGGTTGTCGTCGGCGGTGAGGTGGCGTCGGGGTCCCGAAGTAGTGCGGGAGGAGAGGAACGACAAGGAAGCGGCCTGGTGGTGGTGGTCAACACCGGCGGACGCGCTTGCTGGAAAGAGGCGCGGCTCGGTGCTGCAGCGTCGCGGGGTTCCTGTAGAGCAGAGAGAGGTGAGGAAAAACAGGGGAAGGAGAGGAAGGAGAAGCAAGCCGGCGGTGGTCCTCTGGTGGTCACCTGAGGCAAGGTGCTTTGGGGGCGCGGGGTTGACGGGTGGAGCTCCGGGGCGGGCGACCGACGGGGAAGTAAGGGGAGAACGAGGACGAAGGGGTCCTGGTGGTGCTGCTGCTTGCAGCCGACGGCGAGCTGCTCGTGATCCCCTTGGGATCGAGTAGAGGAGGCGCTGGTGGATCGAGGGGGCTGTGGTTGGTCGGCGGCGCAAATCCAGGGAGGTGGTCGGAGCCATCCGGTTGGGTGGAAAAGGATCGGGAGGGATCCCGAGGAAGAGTGTGGCGGCGGCGGGCGAGGGGATGGAAGGGACGTCTCCCTAGGTTTTAGGTTTTAGGTTCGCTTTTATTACTTTGCCATCACAAGTTCGTACAACGCTTAATTTCTCTTACGCTAAATAATCAAACACATTTAGAAGCAATTTTTATTACCTTATTGCACCGTGACAACTTACTTGAAGGATTTTACTCAATCCATAGGTAGGTATGGTGGACTCTCAAAACAAGAGTTTGGATTCAAGGTTCTTTGGATGCACAAGTAGTATCTCTACTTAGTGCGGAATTTTCGCTAGCAAAGATATTGAGCAAGCACCACATGTTAAAGGATCTATGACAATATAACTTGTATGTGAATATGAACAAACATAAATCATTACGTTGTCTTCCTTGTCCAATGTAAACAGTTTGGCATAAGATATTTAGTGGGGGCTCACAATCATAAAAGATGTCCAAGATAGTGTATTTGCATGTGAATCTTCTCTTCCCTTATTAAATCTTTCATGAATTGCATCATTGACCCATGGTATGTTTATCAACTACCAACAAATTTTACCACTTATACTTTTCCTTATGTGATGTCATTACTTACCATAAGATTAGCATATGATATTTTTCATTATTTCCTTTTATTTTGATTGAAACGTAAAAGTAAAGAAGCAAAAACTCAAACTAAACTTTATTATATAACTCTCACTCGATTACATAGATAGATAGATCACGAAACTAGCATGTCGGTGCAACAAACCTTTGCGTATGTTGCCCAGATTGTACACAGGCACAAGGGCAGTATTACAGCGACACCAAGCTCCCAAGACAAGACCAAGCCGAAGAGATGGCTCTTTGAGAAATCAAAGGGCGGATCAAGAAGACCAAGACAAGCCAAAGGAACAAGATATAACTAAGGTAAAACCTCATTTGCCCGGCAGGCGGGCATAGTCGGTCGAGGCATCACCAAGGGCAAGCCCCAAGATTCCCCCGGCAGGCTTGCCGGGGCCGCCAAGGGCAAGTCACCCCGCCAAGACTCCACCGCTCCACCGCACAGCAACGCAAGTCACTTATCCGTGCAGTGTCGAGCCCCCAAATGATTAAGTGGCTGTCATTTGGCACGTGGCAACCATTTGGAAGGGAGATTCTCCCTATATGACACCCGCCTAGTGGCGTGTCATGCAGACAGATAAGAAGGTGGTTGAGCGGCGCGGCAGGCTTGCCGGGCTGTATCCTCAGCGTGACACCTAGCAGTGCACTTAATGCACTTTGTCCTAACTGCCAGAGTTAGGTATGATAGCACTGTTGCCTATCTAATCAGTAGATAATGACTGATTTGCCACTTTGGTAACCCCTTAGCCTATAAAAGGATGGCCATGGCAACCTAAGAAAGGATTCGGACCCTTGTACACCCTTACGTGTGTAGCTGCTCTCCCTGAGGCGACCTTGCCGGGCTTGAGCGTTGCGTGTCTACCACGATCCTCCCATCAATACACCAAAGCAGGAGTAGGGTTTTACGCTCCCCAGCGGCCCGAACCTGGGTAAAAACCACCAGCGTCACCCCCGTCGTGCTGCTTCATGGTCTCCGCTCTTTGTGCAACGTGCCCTTCCCCCTTGCTGAACCACAAGGGGTTGATGGCCCCATAGGTGATCGTGTTCCATCACGACATCTTTGGCGCGCCGGGTAGGGGAAGCGCTTGCAAAACCCGAGGTCGTAGACAGCGCGTCAAATCTTCATCCTCATATTCTTCATCGATAGCTTCCTCATCCATGGCGCCCAAGAAGAAGTCCGGTGCAACAGCTCACCCTTCACCCTCGAAGGCCCCCTTGCATGCAGCCACTGATGCTATGGGTGATGCGGTGGCGTTAAGGGACGCGGATGCCGCGAAGGACATGACCGGCGCAGGCGGTGCTGTCATCGTTCCCCATGCGGCCGAAGCAGGAGCGGAAGACGCGGGAGGAGGGCGGCATCAGCAGCACCCCGACGGCCATGTTCCACAAGGTGCGGGTGGGGAGAATATTCAGTCTCCGCCTCTCCACCATGCTGGAGGGCGCAGCCGCAGTGATGGCGCCCGCTCTGGTGCGAATTGCAAACCCCTAGCTATCCCTGCTACGGGTGCAGCTACAGGGCACGTGCCTTCCCAGGACAGGGTCATCAAGACGAAGCGCCGAATGGGGTCGTCAACCCCCAGACACATCCTTCTCGTCATCACGCCGCCATGGCGACTGGCTCACGGCAACGAAAGCACAGCGCCGCCACCACTAGTACCGTCAGAAGTCGAGCCACGTCACGATCTGCGTCGTCATCCATGCCAAGCACAACTTCGGAAGCCATGGCATGAGCCCAACTCCTGCTGCGATTCCCGCCAGCGGCCGATCAAATGGATGAGTGGAGAGCCACCATTCAAAGTTTGATTGGTTTTGCTGAGGCGGGAGGATCACAGCGAGCAGGCCCGCCGCGGCACCCGCAAGCAACAACAACGGCCCGAGCTGCTGACCGTGCTGAAGGGGCCACTCCGACGGTGCAGTCCCCTCCACGGTAGCCAGCACAGAGGCTGCAGCCAGAGCCACGCGACCGAGAGGCTGACGAGGTGTCAATGGCTTCATCTGACCCTCGGGCCCATCGAGAGCAGCGGCAGGTCCTGGGAGACAGGCGAAGGGAAGACGCGAGCGTCACCATAGAACGGCGCCGCGAAACCCACCGCCAGTCTGACAGGCGCAATGGCCCCGACGTCGACGAACCCGCGCCCAGTGTAGGCGGATACCTGCCTTTCGAGGTTGGGTGCCCTGCCTTCACTCGCAAGCTGCGGCAAGTCCGTTGGCCGTCTGCCCGTGTTTTCAAACCAAAGATACCGGAAAAGTATGATGGAAGACTGAAACCGGCAGAGTTCTTGAGCATCTACACCATCGCCGTTCAAGCCGCCGGAGGAAGAGATGAAAAGGTATCCGCCAACTACTTCCCTTTGGCACTCAAGCCGAACGTGAGGTCGTGGCTGATGCACTTGCCGGAGAACTCCATCTCTACCTAGGCTAACCCGTGCAATCAGTTTGTTGGTGCCTTCACGGGTGGCCATCAAGAACGAGGGCAGCCCAGCGATTTGCAGCTCCTTCCACAAAAGGAAGGAGAGAGCTAGCGGAAGTACATGTAGAGGTTCAGCCGGGTGCACAGGAACATTCCAGATATCCACCCGGCAGCTGTGATTGCCACGTTCCAGTCCAACGGGTGCAACCGGAGGATACGTTCCAAGATGAACGTCCAGTTGCCCAAGACCATGAATGAGCTTTACCCCTCGGAGGATAAGTGTGCCCGTACAGAGGAGGGGAGGCGACTCCCCGGAGAGGAAGATGGCGTCAAAGTTGACTCAGAAGATGACAACGATGCTTCTAGCCCGAAGAAGAAGAACAAGAACCGCAATAAGAAGCTCAAGGAGAAGACAGTGCTGGCCGTCGAGGGTTCTGGCACCCCTAGTACCAGCAAGAAGGCCAAGACCGAAGCTCCCGGCAAGGAAGTTGCCGCGTACACTGATTGTCGGGAAGCTGCGGCGGCCGAGAAGGCTGGGAAGGCTGATGGACCATACTGTAAGATCCATCGAACTAAGGGCCATGATCTCCAAGAGTGTCATCAAGTTGAGCAACTCGTCAAGAAGCAGAAAGCTGAATACAAGAAGCGTGACATGGAAAGAGACCAAGAAGGCACTGGTGGGGAAGGCCGGGGCGACAGAGGAGGCCGCCAGGGCAAGGTCCCTCAACATCGAGGGAAACCTGCTAGTGGCCGTGAGAAGAAGGAAGGTGATGACGAGAGTGATGAAGGGGATGAAGAGGAAACCAGTGGGCAAGAGTTCCAGAAAGCCACTGAGGTCCTGTGCATTGACGGAGGTGCATCCTTGCACTCCTCTCACCGCCAGCTTAAACAGTGGGCGCATGAGGTCAATGCCGTGGAACCAGCGACAGAATCCCGGAAACCACTCAAGTGGTCTCGCACGCCCATCATCTTCGACGAAGAGGATCACCCTGACCGCACCATCGCGGTAGGGTGCTTGTCGTTCTTGGTTTCGCCAACAATCCACAACCTCAAGGTCATAAAGATGTTGGTTGACCACAGGGCAGGGTTGAATCTGATTTCCCCCAAGGTAATGAGCAAATTGCAAATATCAGATGAAGAGCTCAAGGTTACTGGCACGTTTCAAGGGATCAACCCCGGCAGGAGCCGTCCAATGGGGAAGATCATGCTGCAGGTGACATTTGGCGGAGAGTTGAACTATCGGACCGAGAAGATTGTGTTCGACGTGGTCAAGCTTCCTTTGCCACAAAATGGGATTCTTGGTCGACCAGCCCTGGCAAAGTTCATGGCGGCATCCCATTATGCCTACAATACCCTGAAGATGCCAGGACCAATGGGCGTCATTTCCATCCCGTCGGACAAGAAGGACGCAATCATATGCGTGGATAAGATGTACCGAGACGCGGTCACTGCCGAGGCCGCGGAAACCACAGTTCCCGCCAAGGAAAACAAGAAAGGGGGAAAAGCTAGCAGGGATGCCGGCAAGGAATCCGGGAAGCGCGGCTCTCTGGAGTGTGTTGCGCCTGTTGATGACTTGCCAGAAAATTCCACTAGCAAGAGATCCAAGGTTGCTGAACCTGCTGTGAAGAGGGTGCCAGCAGGGCTGGTTGGCGCTGATGGTACGTTCACCATCAGCTCCACCCTTGAAGACAAATAGGAAAGCGCTCTCGTTGCCTTCATGCAGGTGAATGTTGATGTGTTTGCTTGGCAACCATCTGACATCCCCGGTGTTCCCAGGGAGGTAATCGCGCACCACCTTGCTGTCTGCCCTCATGCCCGGCCCATCAAACAGAAGGTCAGGAAGCAAGCTTTGGAGTGGCAGCAATTCATTGCCGAGGAGATCAAGAAACTCGAAGGGGCTGGTTTGGTCAGAGGAGTGTTGCATCCAACGTGGTTGGCAAACCCAGTGGTGGTGCGCAAGGTGAATGGGAAATGGAGGCTTTGTATAGACTTCACAGATCTGAACAAAGCGTGCCCGAAAGACCCTTTCCCCTTGCCACGTATTGACCAGATTGTGAATTCGACTTCCGGGTGCCATCTGCTTTCCCCGGGTACCATCAGATACTTATGACCACGGAAGACAAGGAGAAGACCACGTTCATAACCCCCTGTGGCACGTACTGCTTCGTACAGATTCCCTTTGGATTAAAGAGCACCGGGTCCACTTTTGCAAGAGTAGTGCAAATTGGGTTTGAGTCTCAGCTTCACAGGAATATTGAAGCTTACATGGATGACATAGTGGTCAAGACCAAGGATAGATCAACACTCATTCAGGACTTGGAAGAAACCTTTGCAAACCTGCGCAGAATCAACTTGAAGTTGAACCCAGAGAAGTGTGTGTTTGGCATTCCTTCCGGCAAGCTACTTGGCTTCTTTGTGTCCCACCGGGGGATAGAGGCCAACCCCGACAAGATCAGAGCAATCGAACAGATTCAAGCACCCATGACAGTCAAGGGCGTGAGGCGTTTAACTGGATGTGTTACCATGATGAGTAGGTTCATTTCCAAGTCTGCCGAGCGCACCCTGTCGTTCTTCAAAATTTTGAAGAAGGCAGGGCCCATGAAGTGGACCCCGGAGGCGGAAGCAGCGCTGCAGGACTTAAAAACTTATCTTTCCTCTGTTCCCACCTTGGTCGCTCCTAAACCACAAGAGCCGTTGCTGCTTTACTTAGCAGCAACCAATCAAGTGGTTAGTGCAGCATTGGTGGCGCAGCGGGAAGTAGAAGAAGGAGCAGCCACATCTACTGTCCTCCACGAAGAAGGAAATGAACCAGTCATGGCAGAATTAAGCTTAGATCCGGAGAAAGAAGAGCAGGGTAGTAAAAGCAGTCCCAAGACCACGGCAAGGAAGAAGGTGGTGCAGCGGCTGGTCTACTTTGTCAGCTCCCTATTGCAGGGGGCTAGGTCAAGGTATTTTGGGGTGCAAAAATTGATCTTCGGCCTCGCCATGGCCTCAAGGAAGATGCGCCATTACTTCCAAGCCCTTGAGATCACAGTTGTCACCCGTTTCCCTTTGCAACGCATACTGAGGAACCCTGAGGCCACCGGCAGAATAGTTGAATGGGCACTAGAGTTATCATGCTTTGGACTGAAGTATGAAAGCACCTCAACCATTCAGAGCAGAGCAGTGGCGGAGTTCATTGCAGAGTGGACACCCACCCAAGATGAAGAAACACCGGAAATAGTCATCCCCGGAAAGGAAGTGCCCCAAGAATGGATCATGTACTTTGATGGTGCCTTCTCATTGCAAGGTGCGGGAGCTAGAGTGCTCTTAGTCACACCCACTGGAGAGCACCTCAAGTATGTAGTCCGGATGCACTTTCCCCGGGAGAAGGCTACCAACAATATTGTTGAATATGAAGGGCTCATTGATGGGCTCAGGATTGCGATAGAGTTGGGGATTAAGAAGTTGATCATCTGTGGAGATTCACAACTTGTGGTGAGGCAAGACAACAAGGATTACCAGAGCCCGTTAATGGAGGCGTACGTTGAAGCAGTGAGAAAGTTGGAGGAGCACTTTGACGGATTACAAATAGAGCACGTGCCACGTGCGAAAAACAGCACTGTTGATTATGTGTCAAAGTGTGCTGCACAAAAGCTCATTGTGGAACCAGGGACCTTTGTCCTTCATCTGACTCAACCATCAGTATCCCCATTGACGATGGCTAGGAAAACGAGGAAGCTGGACTCCGGCAATCCTTTACCGATAGAACCTTCAAAGGTCCCCGATGGAGGAGCTGCCGGGAACAACTCCACTTCGCTTGGTGAGCTGCACTCTTCCGTAGGACCACAGGTCTTCGCGGTCGAGGTAGGCGCTCCCACGAGTGAGGAGGTGCCATTGGTCCTTGTTGTCGAGCCACAAGCTCCAACTTGGGCACAGCACATCGTCCGCTACCTCCAAACAGGAGAACTTCTCGAAGAGCAAGAAGAAGGTGAAAGAGTAGCCCGGAGGGCCAGTATGTATCAGCTTGTCAATGACACATTATACAGAAGGAGGCCCAACGGTGTGAAATTGAAGTGCATTTGCTGGGAAGAGGGGAAGGAACAGTTGTCAGAGATACACAAAGGCACATGCGGCTCTCATATTGAATCAAGAGCCTTGGTTGGAAAGGCTTTCCGGCAAGGTTTCTACTGGCCCACGGCCCTCCAAGATGCAACTAAGCTAGTCACCAGATGTGAAGCCTGCCAGTTCCACTCCAAGAATATTCATCAACCTGCTCAAGCTCTCCAGACGATCCCTTTGTCATGGCCATTTTCGGTCTGGGACTCGACATATTGGGCCCATTCCCCCGTGCTACCGGGGGCTTTGAATTCTTGTACGTCGCAATCAACAAGTTTACAAAGTGGCCGGAAGTGGAGCCCGTGAGGAAGGTGACCGCACAATCAGCTATCAAGTTCTTGAAAGGATTGGTGTGCCATTTCGGAGTACCCACCAAAGTCATCACTAACAACGGCACCCAATTCACAAGTCGCGCCTTCATGTAATACGTTCAAGCCCTCGGAAGCAAGGTCTCACTCGCCTCTGTTGCCAATCCCAGGAGCAATGGACAAGCTGAGAGAATGAATGCTGAAGTGTTGCACGGACTCAAGACCAGAACATTTGATAGGCTGCAAAAGTGTGGCAGACGCTGGATCAACGAGTTGCCAGTGGTTCTTTAGTCCCTCCGTACGACACCAAATCGAGCTACCGGCAAGACTCCCTTCTCCCTAGTCTATGGGGCAGAAGCAGTGCTCCCCACGGAACTGATATACGGGTCACCTTGAGTATTTGCCTATGATGAAGTAAAGCAAGAGCAGCACCGGCATGACGGTGCCGCGCTCCTCGACGAGAACCGTCTCTGAGCTGCTGTGCGTGCTGCATGCTATCAGCAAGCCCTGCGCCGCTATCACAGCCGCAGTGTCCATTCCCGGAGCCTCGAGGAAGGCGACCTTGTCCTTAGGCGTGTTAAGTCCGCCAAGGGTTCCAACAAGTTGACGCCAAAGTGGGAAGGCCCTTACCGGGTAGTACGAGTCACCAGACCTGGCGCAGTCCGTCTGGAGGCCGAAGATGGCATCAACATGCAAAACTCATGGAATATTGGGCATCTTTGCAAGTTATACCCGTAAGGCGCGGCTGCCGGGCCCTGCCCCAGCAGCCACCCTTTTGTACAAGCCTTGCCGATGCGCATGTAACCCTTTGTACAAAGCCAGGCGCAGACCCAGAGCACAGATAATAAAATGAAGCGCTGGCGCTCTAGAAACAACATGCACGCATGATTAGCTTAGCATAAGCATGCCATGATTATTTAGATGAGGTCATATGCTGCTATGTTTTCCCCTGCACTAACTACATGAATCTTGCCATGGATCCGATCCTGGGAAGAAGAGACGGAAATCAAGCTTACATATCGATCCTCTACAAGCCAAACAGATAAGTTTTCTTTTTATCCATACATGTCTTTGTAAGAAGAAAACTTGTGCATAGAGAAACCTTGTCTCCTTCGAAACATTTGTGCTCCCATCCTTTGATCCGAATGTTGCTTTGGTTAGGAAGGTTGTAGTGGCATTTGAAGGAGAAAGGTTGACAAAGGTTCGGTTCCCTTCAATATTTAAACAAAAAAGAGCCCGACAGGCCAAGCCCCGCGGCAACAATTTAAGGCACCGCCAAGATAGCTTGCCGAGGAAACTGGTTTACTTAAAAGTATAGAGGCGTTCCTCCTCTGCATGGATAGGATACATGCACAAGTACCCGGCAAGGCTTGTCTTTTTCATTAATATTCGGATAAAATAGATTACATATTTAAGACTAAAATTTGGCAAACGCCTACATATTTTAGATTGAAAAAAGATTAGTGGCTCGTAATCCCTTTCTTGTCCCTCTCCTCCTAGGAACTAAAGTGGAAGGTGAAGAGGGCAAAAGGTGTGCCTGGGCAGAAGCCCAGCCTGATCCCGTCAAGACCCGTGGGACGGAGCCTGACAAGATCGGGAGGGCGCGGATGAAGGTGATGGATGGGGGGAGCGGCTAGGCGATGCCCTGGTCACCACCACCAGGGCCAGCAGGGAATGGCAGCATGGACACCGGCAGGAAGGACAAAGCCGGAGTCCACGGGGAAGCCTGCCGGGGTCCATCTGGAAGATTGCTGGAGGAGGCGAAGACACCACCCACACCCAACACCCCGCGAAATCGCCTTGCCGGGGAGGAGATGCAGGTGCAGATGGTGGGGCCGCTGGCTGACGGTGACGGTGCGACTGGTGTCCAGCCGGAAGTGCAGCCGTCGTCCTCCCCACCGGCTCCGCCATCATCGCCGTCACTGTCCCCCTCGTAGCTATCGCTCGAGGATGAGCTTTCATCGTCGGTTGAGCTCTCCGTGCAGCACCCAAAGCGAGCACCTGAACGCCCGAAGACCTTGACGGAGAGCAAGGTGGCGTTCATTAACTTGATGTGAAGAACGTGCCCTGCTGCCAAGCTATGGGCACGAGCGAAAGTCTTCCAGCCACGCCAGAGAAGCATGACATGAGGTGCAGGGAACTCTCCGTCCGCCCGCATGCTGCCATTACAGCAACCCCTGATGTGCAGCCTCTGACCCGGCGGCTACTCAACCTCCATCACCCTTGCGAATGGAGATGGAAGCCGAAGGCGACTGCGTGGGGGCCCAGCGCAGCTTGATGATAAACTCCAGTGGCTGGTCCCCAACGTGGCCTTCGTTTGGACCCAAGGCAACTGGAGGGGGAGCGATCAAAGCACCGCCCCTTCCTCCTCATCTCTGAGTGCCACAGCGGCCGCGTCCTCGTCCTCTACCGCCTCCTCTCATGCCGGGCTCCGCCCCCGCGTCCCTAGCAGGAGGAGGGAGGCATTCTCGTGTGGAAACCCTCGTCGCCACCACTGGGGTACCACCACGACGTCTCCCCCTTGCCATGGTGGAGAGAAGATATCAGAAGAAAGAAGGAGAAGGTGGGTGTGAGCATGCACCTCGCCCGAGTCCCCTTTTATAGGCGAACGGGGCCGGGGGCTGGCTCCTCACCGAGGGGACAACCGCCTCGCTCCACCAATATGACTCCTCTGTGTCACCAACGGCGCATAGAATCAAGACCGACCTCCTACGCCAATCTGTGGAGCCTGGCTTTCTGCCATGGCACTCATTCCCACGCCCTCCGCGTTCGCCACCAACCCTGCGCAATGCATGCAACATATGTGGCAGAAACACCAAGAGCGGGGAAGCTAGTGGAATGGCAGTTATTGCACCGTGAACGTGGGACGTGGATAGCCCACAGATCGTGGCTTAAATCTCCCCCACAACATCTTGCACGACGCACGGAAAAACCAGAAACTGACTCAAGCACAGGTTAATGAAGAATCAAGGAAAATATCAAGAAGAGAGCTACCAAAAGCCCCTGCCTGTGTACCCGATAGGGCCTACCCCAACGATGCTTGGCAGCACGTTCGGGCCAGGCCCGAGGGCTCCTGTCGGTGCAACAAACCTTTGTGTATGTTGCCCAGACTGTACACAGGCACAAGGGCAGTATTACAGCGACACCAAGCTCCCAAGACAAGACCAAGCCGGAGAGATGGCTCTTAGAGAAATCAAAGGGCGAATCAGGAGACCAAGACAAGCCAAAGAAACAAGATATCACTAAGGAAAATCCTCCCTTGATGGGCTGGCGGGCTTGGTCAGGTCGAGGCCTCACCAAGGGCAAGCCACAAGATTCCCCCGGCAGGCTTGCCGGGGCTGCCAAGGGCAAGTCACCCCACCAAGACACCACTGCTCCACCGCACAGCAACGCAAGTGACTTATCAGTGCGGTGTCGAGCCCCCAAATGATTAAGTGGCTATCATTTGGCACGTGGCAACCATTTGGAAGAGAGATTCTCCATATATGACACTCGTCTAGGGGCGTGTCATGCAGACAGATAAGAAGGTGGTTGAGCAGCACGGCAGGCTTGCCGGGCTGCATCCTCAGCGTGACACCTAGCAGTGCATTTAATGCACTTTGTCCTAACTGCCAGAGTTAGGTATGATATCACTGTTGGCTACCTAATTAGTAGATAATGACTGATTTGCCACTGTGGTAACCCCTTAGCCTATAAAAGGAGGGCCATGCCAACCTAAGAAAGGATTCGGACCCTTGTTCACCCTTACGCGCGTAGCTGCTCTCCCCGAGGCGACCTTGCCGGGCTTGAGTGTTGCATGTCCACCACGGTCCTCCCATCAATCCACCAAAGCAGGAGTAGGGTTTTATGCTCCCAAGTGGCCCGAACCTGGGAAAAACCACCAGCGTCACCCTCGTCGTGCTGCTTCACGGTCTCCGCTCTTTGTGTAACGTGCCCTTCCCCCTTGCCGAACCACAAGGGGCTGATGGCCCCATAGGTGATCGTGTTCCACCACGACATAGCACTCAAAAATAGATCATACTAACTTTTATTCAACTAAATCATGAAATAGCTAAAGATCAAACTAAGATAGGTAAAGGTAATAAAAGTGATGGTGATACGATACCGGGGCATCTCCCCCAAGCTTGGAAAAAGCGAAGGGGAGTGCCCATACCCGTGTACTCAAGTCTCCTTTGGTGGGGAAGATGATCATGGTGGTGGTGATGAGGTAGTAGCATCACACTTTAGGCTCAAAAGGTACTCCAATCTACAAATGATGCTCCGGAGGGCGATGATTTGTTCTTGTAAAAGAATATTTTCACGAGTGAGATATTTATTTTGAACACTAACCATTTCAAAGGCCCTAAAGGCTCTAATTTCAATAGGGGTGAGATGATTGTAGTATGGTTGAAATATATCTTCTTCTTCTGCGAGCATGGCCTGCCCTCCTACTTGAACTTGATCTCCCGTAGCTTCCTTGCCCTTGTACTCCTTGATGGCTTCTTTTGGTCCCTCACATTTCAATTCCATCTTCATCAGCCAAGCATCTTCTTCTACATTGTTGGGGGAGGGAGAAGACATGATGCCTGCTTGATGGACCTGACAGAGAAACAACACGAAAACAAGAACAGAGGATTTTTCCGTGATACGATGGTCAAATCGTTCGGGAGTATATATAAAGATTTTTTTATCTTGCAAACAAGCATACAGAAGGAAAACGGAGTCAAGAAGGTGCCCGAGGGGCCCACCACCCACGAGGGCACGCCTAGTGGGGCAGGCATGCCCTGGTGTCTTGTGGGCACCTGGGTTGCCTTCCTGGTTGTTTCTTCTTTTCCTATTTTTTCTAATATTCCAAAACTGATAGAAAATATTTTTGCAGAATTTTTGGAGTCCGTTTACTTACTGTATCATGTACCTCTTCCTTTTCAGGGTTCTAGAGTGTTCTGAAAGGTTTCTCTTATGTGTTCCTCCGGTGTCATGGTTTGAATAATATTGGTTTCAATATTAATAGGCGTACCTGAGATATAGTGTTTAATTATTTGTCCATTGACCACCTTCGGGTTAGTACCTTCGGCATTATTGATCTTAATAGCTCCAGAGCAATAAACTTCTTTGATGATATATGGTCCTTCCCATTTGGAAAGAAGTTTTCCAGCAAAAAATCTAAAATGAGAGTTGTATAATAGAACATTTTCACCAACTTTGAATTCCCGCTTTTGGATTCCTTTGTCATGCCATCTTTTAACTTTTTCTTTAAATAGTTTTGCATTTTCATAAGCTTGGATTCTCCATTCATCTATTGAGATAATATCAAATAACCTCTTTTCACCGGCAAGTTTGAAATCATAATTGAGTTCTTTAATTGCCCAATATGCTTTATGTTACAACTCAAGAGGCAAATGACAAACTTTTCCATAAACCATTTTATATGGAGACATGCCCGTAGGATTTTTATAAGCTGTTCTGTAGGCCCAAAGTGCATCATCTAATTTCTTAGACCAATACTTTGGGGACCTATTGACAGTTTTTTGTAACATTAATTTATTTCTCTATTGCTAAGTTCAACTTGACCACTAGATTGAGGATGATAGGGTGATGCAATTCTATGGTTGACATCATATTTAGCAAGCATTTTACGGAAAGCACAATGAATAAAATGTGAACCACCATCAGTCATTAAATATACAGGGACTCCAAACCTTGGGAAAATAACTTTTTTAAGCATTTTAATGGAGGTGTTATGACCAGCATTACTAGTTGGAATAGCTTCTACCCACTTAGTAACATAATCAAAAGCAACCAAAATATGTGTATACCCATTAGAGGAAGGAAAAGGTCCCATATAATCAAAGCCCCAAACATCAAATGGTTCAAGAACAAGTGAATAATTCATAGGCATTTCCTGACACTTACCGATATTACCTATTTTGTGACATTCATCACAAGACAAGAAAAACTTACGAGCATCCTTGAAAACAGTAGGCCAATAAAAACCAGATTATAATACCTTGTGAGCAGTTCTATCTCCCGCATGATGTCCTCCATAGGCTTCGGAGTGACATTTACGTAGGATTTGTTCCTGTTCATGCTCAGGTACACAACGTCTAATAATATCATCAACTCCTTCTTTATAAAGATGTGGGTCATCCCGAAAGTAAAGTCTTAAATCATAGAAGAATTTTTTCTTTTGTTGGTATGTGAAACTAGGTGGTATAAATTTAGCAACAATATAATTAGCATAGTCAGCATACCAAGGAGTATTATGAGAAGCATTTATTACAGCTAGTTATTCATCAGGAAAGCTATCATCGATAGGTAGTGGGTCATCAAAAATATTTTCTAACCTAGACAAGTTATCAGCTACGGGGTCTCAGCTCCTTTCCTATCAGTGATATGTAAGTAAAATTCTTGTAGAAGGAGAACCCACCTAATGAGTCTAGGTTTAGCATCTTTATTTTCCATAAGATATTTTATAGTAGCATGATCAGTGTGAACAATTACTTTGGAATCAACGATGTAAGATCTGAATTTATCACAAGCAAACACAACTACTAAAAATTCTTTCTCAGTGGTAGCATAATTTCTTCGGGCACTATCTAGAGTTTTGCTTGCATAATGGATAACATTTAATTTTTTATCAACTCTTTGTCCTAGAACAGTACCAACAACATAATCACTAGCATCACACATAATTTCAAAAGGCAAGTTCCAATCAGGTGGTTGGACTATAGGTGCAGAAGTTAAGGCTTTCTTAAGTGTTTCAAAGGCTTCTACACAATCATCATCAAAAACAAATAGAACATCCTTTTGTAAAAGATTAGTAAGAGGCCTAGAAATTTTAGACAAGTCTTTAACAAACCTCCAATAGAAACCAGCATGACCTAAGAAACTACGAATAACTTTGATATCATTAGGACATGGAATTTTCTCAATTGTGTCAACTTTAGCTTTATCCACCTCAATACCTCGTTCAAAAATTTTACGCCCCAAAAAAATGTTTTCATTAACCATAAAGTGCCACTTCTCCCAATTCAAGACAAGATTAGTTTTTTCACATCTCCACAAAACTCAATCATGGTTGCTTAAGCAATCATCAAAAGAAGTTCCGTAAATGGAGAAATCATCCATGAAAACCTCAACATTATTTTCACAAAAATCAGAGATGACTGGGCCCATGATGCGGCCCATACATTTAGGCCCGTTAACGGACCAAGATGACTGGGCCCATGATGCGGCCCATACATAGTGATTTGCATGATGGCCTGATTATGTATCATAATTTTACGGATTGGCAGGTTTACTTTTCATGGAGCGAAGACAGGATATATATACAGTAAAATAACTGCAGCATCGTGAATAAGAAAAACCTAGACTATACAATAAAGAAATTACGGCATATTACATCCACTGGGCATCAAAGTTCGCCACTATGATAATAAAGCAACAGCAGACAGCAGATTACATACACTAGGCATCAAAGATCGCCACCAGTGCAAATAAACACGTCGACAAAATAATATACAAAACCGACAGCACTTCAATAGAGTTCAAGAAAGGTTAGCCCTGCTCGGGAGCTGCAGCGCAAGCAGCTGAGCAAGCTGATGAGACTGCGCTTGTTTGACGCTTATATCCTCCTCACTCTGAAAGAGAAACAAGTAGACAGATGACAGGTTTTGCACATATAAGTATTAGTGCTGACAATTCTTCACATTTCTTATTGACGAATAAAGTGACACAGTTTAAAATAGCATTAACACAATATGGTATTGTTCAGGTTAAGACATGGCAGGAAATGACATTGTGAAGGAGTTGGCAGCTTCACGACACCACTGGATTACAGATCAAGAACTCATAAGTATCAATGGTTAGTGTGCTCTCAATTTATCCCATTTCAGATTGGCAAATAAAGAGACAGTTTAAATAATAGTAGAATGATATGACATTGTTCATAGTTAAGACATTGCACAATATGACATTGTGCTGTAGTGGGTAGGTTCACCACACCATTGGATTACGGATCAAGAACAGAAGCATACATGCAGTGCAAAAGAAGATCACTTGCTCTGTATAGTTTAATTTACATGGTATGAAGAAGTAACTTGGTTGTACAACTGAAAACTTAAATTGAGAAGGACAAACTTTTGTTTATGAACTACATAATAAACTTTAAACATGCAATTTGATGCAAACACCAAAAATAAACAACTGTTGCAGTCATGCCTAACCAAATATACACAACAAAGTTTGAAGGCTTGAGAAGGAAAAACTTACATTAGTGGTGAAGACCGGCTCTATAAAGCCCTTGTCCATGCTGATGGGGGGGCAATTCAAGAAGTTTACCACAAAACCTTCTTCGTAAGCATTGCCTTTATTCTACATTTTGTTAAGAGTAAATATAGATGTGATAATATAAGAAAAAATGGAGAATATTTAAGATAAGATGAAGAGTGATGCTACATAACCAAGTAGCTATAAATGTAAGTACATCGATACAGGCAAAAGGTACAGCCAAGAGCAATGCAGAGCTAAACTTCTTCAGTACCATCGGTGTTATCCAACCTTATGGTAAGAGTAAATATAGATCTGATGTGTAGAAAATGGAGGGCAAAGGAAAATAAGCTGCAGAGTGATGGTACATGAACAACTAGCTATCAATATAAGTACACTGATAAAGGACAGCAGGTACTTACAAGAACAATGCAGAGCTAAACTTTTTCATTGGCATTGGATATATTCTACACTAATGTAACCATTCATACAGATCAGATAATTTGGAGCGAACAATTGATAAGCAAGCTATCTTGCATACTGTTGTCACATAATGAACCAGGTATGAATGCAAGTACAATGATACAGGACAACAGGTACTAACAAGAGCAAAGCAGCGGGTAGCATATTTGCGATATCCTATCATCCTTTTCAAATCAGAATTCTTCTTCGAGCAGATTTCCTGCAAAAGAGATCCGTAAGGCACGTGCGGAAAAGTAGAAGTTCAAATTGTCATGTGATATCATAGACAGTACCTCATCCTGGGAACGAGACCAGTGCATAACAAGGTTTTTCCATTCAATGTCTTCTAAATTTAGCACAGGAGACTTCACCGGAAATTCGTTTATAGGCTTGCCATCAAAGTGTGATTTCCTCAGGTAACACCGATACTGCTGCAATGCTTCCTTGAAAAGCGCAAGCAAGCTTTGCTTGTCATGACTATCCAGATTGACCCTCGCCTACTTACAACAATGTAATGTAAATCATTGATATGTTCAATCAGCGGAAAACAGGAAAATAATCACCTTGAATAATAGCACTTACACGTAAGTGGGACAGGAAGATGTGAAAATGGTGTTTGTCTTCACTATAATCTTCCCATGATGGGAATATATGCACGTAGTCCCTAACAACATTGAAAGCATTGTCTTTTAAACTGGGAATAACTGGAATGGGGTTCCAGTCTACAGGAATTGGCCGTCTCTGTAGTTGGGATAGGTCTTCGGCCAGTGGACTTGCTGTACTTTTTGCTGGAGTGAGATTTTTCTGTGGTACGGCTGGTGCTATGGCAACTGAAATCGGCATACCTTTTGCTGGAGTGCAGGTCCTATATGGTGGGGCTAGTGGTGTGGCCAGTGAAGTATGGGTACAGTCTGCTGGAGTCGGTCCTACGTTTTGTGTCACTGGTTGTAGAGCCAATATAAGTGGGGTGCTGTCTGATTTCTCCGGCACCACCATGTTTTTCAAGGACTTTGATGGTGCTCCTTCAGGTTCGGCAATCACCCTCTTCCTTTTTGATGTCTAATGCACAAGAATAGCATTTGAGTGAAAAAACATGGTATGATGACAGATGGAATATGTATTGATAATGGATGGGCATGGCATCTTGACATATATGATGAGTAAACTAAGCAGATGGCGGTGCAACAAAGTAGAAGAAATGCAGCCCACCTTATGCAAGATACGCGCAAACAATAAAACCTTGCCAAATTAGAACAGGCACCTTGATGGGTGAACAGGACAGGCCATCTGCCTTCGACTCCTCGAGGTCAGAATAGTCATTAGGATCATATTTTGAACAAGAATCTGCAGGTGGGGAGCATATGAGTTTCATTGCATCCAAAATGGCACTCAATGCCTTCGATCCAATTTTGTTAGTCGTTGCAGTGTTCCACAATATTCTTCTGATGCGCGCATTCTGATATCCACTGTGATTACGTACAATATCTGAGAAGCATGAAAACATAAATAGTACTGAGGTTATCTTTGTAATGTAGAGGATATTCTAATATAGGGGCTCCCTGTAAACCCTTGAGTGCTATCACTGGATTCTGATGAGAGAGCCCATGTGTGCTGTAATATGGTGCATGCATTAATATAATCTGGCACAAGTACACAAAAAAATAGGCTCCAGAAGTAAGGATAGTTGGCAGATGATAGGTTCATAATATACTATATAGAGAGTTTATTGCCAAACCATGATAACAAGAGCACACAGCAACTAGGCAGATCGTAATGTACATAAAAGGGGTACACCATAACTAGGATATATAAATCGGGAAAGTGGAACTGGCTGGAAAATACGGTGTTGTATTGCCGCTACTAATTGAAAGCCTATCGATCACGTACACGCCAGCTCTATCAGCTATTGACTGCAGATGTCCCTGCTCCCCTTCCTAACAAGGAACATACAATATGTACTAAATACAGAATAACAAAAGAGGAACATGTTAAAGAACAAAAGAGGAAGCATATTCTTGAGGTTCCGCTTCTTTGCATACAATGTTGGTTGCCCACTCATGATGAATCACAGCGCCCAAAGAAATGCAATTCCATGTTGTCTCTCTATATGTGGCCACATGCATTTGAAAAATCAAGTGGGAGCATTAGCTGACCAATTAAATGTGTGTCTGTTAACTAATATCAGTATCATATCACAATTCGTATTTGAAGAAGTAAGCTTTGGACTTATGATTGGTGTGTTGTTTAGCTTCAAGAGTGGACTGCTACTAGTGCGACACAAAGCAGCTACACAGATCATAGTGTAGATATAACGATAAAACCGTAAGCATCACAAGTAAAATCAGGAAAGTGGAACTTGCTGGAAAATATGGGCTACTATTGCCGGTATGGCTAGAAAGGCTTCGGATACCAGCTCTCTTCAACTGAAGGTGCGGTACTGTTAATATCAGTGTAACTCTCAAAGGCGACACTGCTCCCCGCATTTCCTTGCTAATATTATAGGATTCAAGTGGGAAGGCCACTACAATTCCTATTCCTATGTTTACAAAATCCTACGAATCAAAGAGGCCCGAAGAGTTGAAAGTGTCCATCACAATCGACCGAATAGACCTCTACACCTGCTCCTCTTCACTACAAGGAACATACTGTACTACTATCATACTCCCTCCATTCCAAAATATAAGTCTTTGTAGAGGTTTCCACTATGGATCACATACAGATGTATATAGATATATTTTAGAGTGTAGATTCATGCATTTTGCTCCATATGTAGTCCATGGTGAAATCTATACAAAGACTTGTATTTAGGAACGGAGAGAGTACTTATTAAAGAAGAATAGAAGAGGAACATGCTAAAGAAGAGCAAGGAGATCTTGGATAATAAAATGTTCGTTGGGCAGTGCCCACACATGATGAACCAGAGCGCATTAAGAATGCAACTCCCTGCTGTCTCTCTATATGTGGTGCACGTGCTTTTCAAAAGTAAAGTAGGAACATTAGCTGACCAATTAAACGTTATCTGTTTTAGTAATATCAGCATCATATCAGATTCGTATTTGAGCAACAAGTTTGGAATTATGAGTGGGACGTTGTTTATCTTGATGGATTGAGGAGCAGTGCTAAGCAGCTACGATGATGGTACTGAATATAAAGGAATGTCTGCATGCAAGTCGCGTGACTTTCGTCATTTGGGTCAGTCGACCATTTCAGGCGGTTGGATGAAGATCCTACGTCTCCTAACCCTTCTTCTTCCTTGTATTTGATTCTTCCCCTACAGAACACCGCACGGGCCGCCGGCCGAACCACCGGCCCCGATCACCCCGCCCTCCCCTAAACCACCCCCCACCGCCTATGTTCCTCCGCCACCCCCACCCCCCACCCCTGCCCCCACCCGCATCAAGTTTTCTTCGTTCGGCGAGGCCCCACCACCGCTAGGCCACCGCCCCCCACAACCACCGTCCCCACCCGAGCCCCTTCCTTCCCTCCGGCGAACTCCGGTGAGCTCTCAAAAATCGACTGACCCAATTTTGAAATTTAGTCTACTGTCATTTAAGTAGTGTGGAATATAAAAGGGGAAAACCATAAGCATTGCGAGTATAGTGTTGAGCGTGCCATGGAGGATCTGAAGGTGCAAACCGGACAAAGGCAACTTTGCAACCAATGTTTGCTTTCAACTAACAAGTAAGATCCTAAGTGATGGACAAGAAATCATAGTAAAGCAGTGGCGATCTATTTTCTTGCTGCGATAAATAAGTTGAGCAGATACAAAAGAGTACCGCCTCTGGTGCGGCGCCGTGTATGCATCTGCTGAGAATTTGATGGTGCTGCGGTAGCGATGGTTGTCGGCGGCGTGGAAGCAGATCTAGGAGGGTAGATGGTGGCGGCGGGGGAAATATCCCGACGCGGTGGACGAGACGGTCGTTGGAGCGGCGCCGGCAAGGTGGACGATGGCGGGGATGAAGCGAGAGGACGGGATGCAAGGATCCTGGTCCGAAGCCATGGATGAGAGAGGTCGATCTCTTGTAATGGATGATGGCGTCGGTGTATCAGCTCTGGCATGGTGGAGGAGGGCGGCGGTGGATGGGGTGGCGGACGGAGGAGGCTGGAGTGGAAAGGGTGTTTTGGCGCCCACGGAGTACGAATGGGGAAATGGAGGGAGAGAGAAAGGGGGAACCATGTCTTCAGGGTGCGCTTGTCTCAAATGCGAGGAAATTTACAAACTTAGCCCCCGTTTAAAATTTCCTACATCACAGCAATATTAGTCGGTTGGGGATAGGACGGTAATCTCGCATACACCGAATATTTGCCAACGGAGATTTCGGCCGACGAGAGTTTGTTTTGGCGCCCACCGTGTATGAATCGGGGAGGGAGGCGATTTCGGCCAAGGAGACACTGTGTTTTGGCGCCCACCGTGTATGAATCTGGGTGAGAGGCGGTTATGTCATGTTTGAGTGAAATTACAAACCTACCCCTATCAAGACCTATTGAAATCGAGCCGACATGTGTTGCATGTCAGGGACAGGCAGTAATTTCCATCTCCCATATTTTGGTTTCGGGCGGTTACTGCATGTTTGGCGCTTCGTTCAATATTTTGAGAAAAAGCTTGCACGTTTACCGTGCCAACTCAATTCCAATCCATTTTGTATTCTATTTTTGTTCGGGCAGGATCCATTTTTGATTGGAATAAAGTTCTATATACATCATTTTTTTATATATACTTTCAAAAGCACAACAAAGAATTATGCTCCTTTATATATATAATATGATTTACAAATACAATGATCTCAAAATCATAAGGTTGAATTCAAAATTTTTAAACCAAATTATGTTCTACTAAAATGTATGGATCAGTAATATCTACATATTAAATAACATAGATGAGCGTGAATTCATATGAGTATGCAGGTTTGATAGACCAATTTTCGTTCGAGTATGAATTACATGTATCATCATCTCAAATTCAAATATTAGAATCCCTTTTATGTTGACATTTTCTATACATGCGAATAAATATTTGAATCTCCTTTCACGCCCATCTCTCTAGCATGCTCCTTCATGTAGCTATCACTCTTTTCTCCAGCTCACCCGCACGCCCACTTCATGTTTCTCCTATTTTCGCAAACATGGTCTCTCGACGTCTCCCTTGAGAAGTGTCACACTCTTCCTATCATTATACATTACACGGTTTTCATTATCTCTCACGTCTCTATCGTTCTCTGGTATCACTAGGTACCTAAGCTTTCTTTTTCACCGCCACACACACACTCTCACTCGTCTTTCACTTTGTCTTTCTCTCTAGGGTTCTCTCACGCACCCTATATCTCTCTAGATATGACTCCTACCACTAAAATTACTCTCTCCCGCACACACAACATTTGTTGCGGTCTCCTTTCTGTCTCCATCTCAGTTATAAAACTGACATTATTCATTTGTTTACCGATCCGACAAACTCTCGCCCCCTCTCTCTCTCTCTCACACACACACACACACAACTCCTGCTTCCACTCCCCTTCCCGACTACCGTCTCTCTCACACACACACAAAACTCTCGCTTTCGCACCCCCGACTCGTATTTCTCTCACGAACATTGATCGACTAGCCTCCAGATAGGTTTATACACCCGCACACTCGTGCTTCCACTATCTCGTACATGTCTCTCTTGCGCTCCTTGTATCTATGTAGATGTTTCGTCCCTTCTTGAGACACGCCCTCTCGATCGTGCACACACACACTATCGCCTCATTTTATGGTGATACCTCTCGCACACACAATCTTTGGGTCTTTGTCGCACACGCACTCCGTCCTCCTCCTCTCTCCCTCTCTCTCACACACACACCACACACACACATGGGCTTTTTGCAACAACTAGCAAGATGCCCATGCGTTGCACGGAACATCAAGATGCATTTGTATGAGTAGTTTATCTTGCGTGATAAAAGGATGAATGAGGGAAGGCCTTATTTGCAAATGTGGAGAGGGGTGTGGGTATCTTTTTGCAAAATTGCCATAGTTTCCTTCCTATCCGTCAGATATAAATCGGACGGCCTATATTGCAGGATGGCAGGCACACCATCATCACCAACTCTGTTTTTTATAAGAGTAGAGATTACAGATATACCACTTCGCGAATCTTGAAACCAACCACATTCCTCCCTTATCTCATCAAAACCGCCAAAGGAATATATTTTGAGTGAAACATAATATATTTTTAGTGATATACGTATTTCAAAACTAGACTCTTTTCTATCAAATCGGTGAATATGTATTAATCTACTTTGATCGTGTGGCAACGCATTGGCACATTGCTAGTTATTACTATTGTATAATTTTTTGGACACCAGACAAACAGTGGAGTACATATACGAAGAGAAGAGGCACATGCACGCAGTCGGTCTCTCGCTGTCTCACACACTTGAGAGTTACGTAAAGGCACCGTAAACAAATAAACCCTAAAACCCTAGGTGCACGATTGCTGCATGCGCGGGTACCGGGTACGTGGTGGAGCGCACCTTTGTAGGAATAGTCAGCTCGCGTGATAATTTGATCCGTAGGAGTTGATGGTCGGGACCACAGGTGAACGACCTGGAGGCGGTGGCTCGCCAGTTGCCACTGATCGAGTAGGCACGTTTAAAATATCATTTTTTAAGCGGGGTAAGAGTTCCGATTTTCAATTGCGCGTTATAAGTACTAGTTTTTAGAACGATTGGTATGGAGCGAAAATGGAATTCATAACTACTACCTCCGTCCTGGTTTACTAGTCCCCGTCGTATTTTCGGTCAAAGTTTATCCACGAATTTTACTTGTAAAATGTGAATGGAAAACAAGATTTTGTTATACCCAAACAAAAAAGGACTGGAGGGAGTGATTGCTCTAACATGGACGCGACCTCTCATAGCGCAGGCAATGAACCGGCGCGCCGGTCAAGAGGGCCCCACTCGCTGCAGGACAGGCTTAACACGCCTCCTCGCCGCATGCAACCGGCTTCAGACTGCCCCGCCTGCCTCCATTGAATCCGCGTGTGTGCCGGCAACACGTCCTTCCGCGAGCCGGCCGGCATTTTAGAACACACCGTCGGTTGGCTCCTCTCGTCCGCCCGCTATTTAAATGAGGCTAGACGCTTGGAAAGAACCGCACCACACTGTCGCTCCCCATATCCGTCTTGCACCATTTTCTCCACACTCTCCATAGCATCCGGTGAGCAGGAAGACGAGTTCTCCGGCATAAAAGTCGGCTGGGTGCCCCGAGGAGCCAGGCAACTCGCTGTCCCACCTCCCTCCCTGCCCCAGGCCATCAGTACCATGGGCGAGGCTGCAGGCGGGCAAGCGGAGGAGCAAGCCGCCGCTCCAAGCTGGCCCCTGGTTCATCAACTCGACGCTCCAAGCCTGCTCGCAGAAGAGTCACCAGTTGCTGCACGCCGGCACACGGGGGACCACGGCGTCCAGTGCACCATGGTTGGCCACGCCATCCGACGCAAACGTTGGCGGAACCGCGGCATGCTGGCGGACGTGGACAACACG
Source organism: Thinopyrum elongatum (assembly GCA_011799875.1). Lineage (NCBI taxonomy): Eukaryota > Viridiplantae > Streptophyta > Magnoliopsida > Poales > Poaceae > Thinopyrum > Thinopyrum elongatum. The sequence continues at coordinate 218,967,461 of CM022302.1, read as the reverse complement.
TCTTTTGTGGCCACCGCCTACACCGAGGAATAGTAGACCACGGGAGCCACCGCCGCTCGGAACCTACGAATGCTACGATCACCGCGTCGCCGGCAGACACCCGGTGTGTTGCCCAGTTTGGCTCAAAACATCGTGGACCCCAGTCGCGGCCGGCATTAGAAATTATACTTGCCTCCAGAAGTTATTCGCGTTTAGTCAAAAAATGTCCAAAATATAATTAATTATGTATGGTCTTGACTTGTTGTGCTCGAAATGGTAGTAGGAACTTGAGATTTTTCTTTATTTATAACTCTCCTCACATTTTTTTGGCTTTGAAGTGAATCATGGTTTTGGACATTATCTATGAATGTGTAGATATCTGTGAACATGAGTTTGATGTGGAAGTTGAACTTGGAATGTTGGGCTTGCGTGTGAACTATACCATGTCCAATGCTTCGTCCGTTATTGTTTAGAAAGTAATTGCTGTTATCGCATGACCGAAAAAAAATTATTTTGTTCCACATCAGTAGATGCACAGACATCACAACAGGCATGCTGACTGGATAAACATTTAAACCTAGCTATTATGAAGGAAAATTTGTATTGACAACAGTTTTAGATAGCAGGAGACGCCTAGCCTGCTCTGCCTCTGCTAGCTTCTTTCTGGCTTCTTCCATCTCTTCTTTGGCTTGGGTGAAGAGAGCATCTGATTGCTCTTTTCGCTTCTTCAGGAACTCAGCTAAATTCTCAAGGGTTGCTGCACGCTTTCTTTCAGCCTTTACTAGAGCCATGAGGACACGAACAGTTGATGACTCCACCTGGCTTGTGTGTAATCCAGCATCATCTGGGAATTTGCACCTTGTGTCTAATCCAGCATCATTAGGTAACGGGCACCTTGTGTGTAATCCAGCCTCATTTTGGAAAAATGATCTCGAGGTTGACCATACATCACTCGTTGCAGGAACTACATCCTGACATAAAGTTACTTCTTTTTTAGATCAACAATCAGAGCAACCCAGATCCATTTAGTAGAAGCCAGATAAACAGGACTCGGAGAAGTGAATTCAAAAGGAGAAATATAAAAATAGACTCCAAGGTGAGAACACCCACTTCCTACATCAAGCTAAAAATGAAAGCATTAGGATGATTAATACTCTTCCTATTACACATCGAAGAACACGAGGCTAAGAGAAACAGAAACTACAACATATACACATCAAAGAACACAAGGCTAAACGAAAGTAATTGAAAGGGTGTTACTTACCAAAGCTCGTTTTACAGGTTTGGTGCAGCTCCTTTTTAACTTGCGACGTTCCTTGAAGATGTCCCCAATATCCCGTGTTTGGTCTTCATTGCTCCTCTGCATGTTCGCACTCGTGGTTTTAAAATCTCAACATGGCAAGAAAAATATAGTAATACTCATGCATCTTGTGGGCAACATTAAAGCACTCATCTGCCATGTTAGAGCATCTCCAACAGAAGCGCAACGCGCGGCGCGTTAAAAAAGCGTTTACAGCGCCGGAATAGCCAGTTTTTGCGGGCCGCAGAGTGCTGGCTCCAGTGGCCGTTGCAAAAAAATTGTGCGCGCTAGCCGCTCCAGCAGACGCGCTATATTTTTTTCTCCTTTCTACTCTGACTCGATACACATTTGACTCCGAGTCGATACTGGCATAGATAGATACATAGATAGTTCTCAGCATAGATATAGCATAGATAGATAGAAAAATAGATAGTTCAACTACTCCTCATTGTCCGACTCCGCCTCGGTGATGTCCTCCTCCAACGTCTCAATGTAGGCGTCAAGATACCGATCGTCGTCGGAGTCCCAGGGCGACGCTGCTCCTAGCTTGATGTTGAATTGAGCGGCTGCCTTCCGCGTACGCCTGTCCTCGTGATAGGTGGCTCGCTCCAACCTCCTTTTCTCCCTCTCCGCCCTCTGCGCGTAGAACTCGCGCTCGTTGATGATGTCTTGCGGGAAGTGTTGGCGCCACAGCACCATGGCTTCCTCGTCCATCTCGGCGATGCCGAGACAGTGCTCCCGCCTTCGGTTGTCGCGACGATCCTCATCGGTGATAAGCCGCGGTGGAGGCGCGAGCTCCTCCGCCCACTCCCGCGTTGGCACATTGGGGAAGTTCATCTCCCTATGAGGCCGCCGGAGGCGCCACGCCGCCGCGTCGTACGCGCGGGCGGCCTCGTGGGCGGTGTCGAAAGTGCCGAGGCCGAGGCGCATCTCGCGGAACCAGATCTCGGTGGAGAAGCCACCGGAGGGGCGCGCGCGGACGCCATGGTAGCCCCAAGTTTCTCGGCGGCGCGGCGGCAGTGAGGCACAGAGCAGTGGGAGGGCGTTGGATTTAATAAAGCGCGTCGGACGCCACGCGCCAAAACTAGCGCCCGCCCGGCCACTTTTTCCCGCGCGAGCGCGATCCTTTCCCAACGTCCCTGCTATCTCTACTCTCTTCTCTACTCTTATATATTATATATATATATATATATTATATTATATATTTATTTTTATCACTACTTCTTATATCTTATATATCTCTTATATATATTATATATATCTACTACTCTTATAAAAAACAGAGTTGGTGATGATGGTGTGCCTGCCATCCTACAATATAGGCCGTCCGATTTATATCTGACGGATAGGAAGGAAACTATGGCAATTTTGCAAAAAGATACCCACACCCCTCTCCACATTTGCAAATAAGGCCTTCCCTCGTTCATCCTTTTCTCCCACAAGATAAACTACTCATACAAATGCATCTTGATGTTCCGTGCAACGCATGGGCATCTTGCTAGTTCTAAAAAACTTTCCATCATTTGCCACACTACTGGTTGCAGATGAAGAACCTAGCCAAGCACACCGCAATATAGGAGCGACTCACAATTACAAGGTGATATTCTGTTGGACAACACAAGATATAACCAATTACTTTTACGGGAACAATAGCAACCAGGAAATTTGAAGGGTAGGTATGAACAAAATTGGAACTGCACATGTACTGCTAAGAGATTCAATACACACATTACCAATCGAGGAGGAGTACAATGGTGGCGGCGGCCTCTGTGCATCATGGTCGGCAATGGGAGTCAGTTCATTGTCCATGATGGTGGTGCCTCTGCGCTTGGCGTCGGCTTCCGGGAAGCAGATCCGAGACCGTGGAAGACGGTGCCGGGGAAGAGGCTCCGTGTATGACGATGATGGTGGACCGGCTCCAGTGCGGCGTACGACGTCGTCGATGAGGCAGATGCGCTGCGGTGGACGAGTGCACCGATGTAGAAGGGGAGGAGCACGAAGGCTGCAGTGCCATGGAGAAGTCTATTTTGCGGTGGGGATAGAAAATGGGGAGTATTCAGGTGTACTACTCTGGGTGCCGAGGTGGGGTTGGCTGGGTAGGATGAACCTGAAGTTACCAAAACAGCCCCTACCAACCATCATCCGTAGGCCTGTTCCGAAGGGTATGATGGTAACTTCGCACTGCTCGAATCAGGGTCACGGGAGATTTTCCCGCCGACCTCAAAATTTTGTGACACTGAACTCCCCGTTTGGCGTGTTGGGTGATTGGGCTAAGCAACTAGCGAGTAGTACTAGTAGTTAGTAGTACTAGTAACTACTAGTACTCCCTCCGTTTTTATTAACTCTGCATATTAGGTTTGACCGAAGTCAAACTTCCTAAAGTTTAATCAAGTTTATAGAAAAATATAAACATTTACAATAACAAATATGTATGATGTGAAAGTACATTCAATAATGAATCTAATGGTATTTATTTGTTATTGTATATGTTAATATTTTTTGTTATAAACTTTGTGAGAGTTTACAAAACTTGACTTTGACCAATGCTAATACGCGGACTTATATAAAAACGGAAGGAGTACACATTTGTTTTCTTAGTTTGTAGTGGAATTAATCATTTGTTGTAATCGTGAAATAAATATATTAGGCTACTGACTTCGAATGTAATGGTTTATACAATTCAATAGTTAGAATCATTGTTGAATTCCAAGATGTATACGAGGTCTATAGTACTTCACAATATGCTCAAACTCACATAATCCCAGTCAAATGAAAATCTAAATGCATTTCATAGTTATTACTTTGTAGGATGCAACAAAACCAACCATAAGTCTATATGATCCATTATAAAAGCAACATTTTGAACACATCCCAATGTGTGAATGCAACGTGTAGAGAGAGCTTGCGAAGATGGAGCAGATAGGGTGGGAAAGATTGTATGTATGTGGGCGAGAGAGTAGGAGACAAACCTAACGAGAGAGAGAGTGAGAGAAAGAGAGAGAAAGAGAGAGGAAGAAGTTAGGTCTGTGAGAAAGATGGAGACATGTAATATATGTGAGATGCATGTGCATCCGGATTTTGTACACGTGGAAGGAGAAGAGACAACAGGTTTGACGAGAGAGCTGGAAAAACATGGACGAGAGGGGTAGGATCTCTTGGGTTGAGGGATTGATAATTTTGTGCGGGAGAGAGAGGGGGGGAGGAGTCAGTCAGCCGTCATCACATCATCCTGCTTCCAAATGGCCCCGCATTCTCTAGTGCAGTGTGGTTGCCGTCTTCGATCTCCTCGATGCCCTCTTTGAAGATTGAGGTGGTGTGCATGCTGGGGTGCAGAGAAGCACAAGCGAGAGTGGTCGCCATATAACCTTGGATGGGGATGAATTGTGTGCTCGGGGGAGGGGGGAGTGTGTGTGCAGTGTGTGTGTGTGTGTGTCAGATATTGAGAGAAATCAAACCTATGGAGAGAATGTGTGTGTATGTGACGGAAAGCTACATGCTAAATAGGGTTTTCACGAAGAGATTGTGTGTGCAAGATAGAGAGCGATGTGCGGGCCTTGAGGTGGGCAGGGGCCGGGTGAGGGTGTCAAAATATGTGTGTTGATGCATGTGTTACATGCGATCGTGCGAGAGACGGACGAATCGAGAGAGATGGTTGTTGTGTTACGGATGCTCCTCTCTCTCTCTCTCTCTCGCACACACACACAAGTACAAATAGAAGACCGTTCTCTCATGTATACACAACATTTCGGCATCTCTCTATGTCTCACTCATGCATGATCATTTGCACATTCACACCTCTCTATGTCTCTATCACATGCACACCGTCTCCACATTGCCCTTCCGCCACAACACACATATGGACACATACACGCGTTCTCTCTCAGTCACACACACATAATCAGTATTTAAAAAAACTAGGGCGCACCTAAAACGTCCAAATCCAAATAAACACGAACTGAAGCTAAATTCAAATATATGGAAATATTGTAGCGTGAAGAACTTTTCCAGGAAAAAAAAGTAGAGTAATATTCGGGGATTGTTTTCACACACACAAAAATGTTCGGTGGATGTCCTTTGAGCGCGACACGGTGATGCACCGTTCGATCGACTGTGCGGCCGCGGTGCACGCGCTTGCATAGGATTCCGTATCGATGTTGTGCTAACTAATATGGTAGTATAAGCGCTGCCTCAGTCTAATGTTTACGTGTACTAGTACGGTGTTCTTTTAAGTTTGACCAACCCTATATAAAACTAAACTAAGCTCCCATACGCGCACTCATCAACATGCCGCCGCCGTTGCGCATGCCGGCGCCCGCCTGCTCCGCCGACCATTTCTCGCCCATCACCGTCGTCTCCCCGCCATCTCTGTGCCATGAAGCCGAAGGCTCGCCCGCTCACGTCATCTGCAGTCCCTCCTCGCGATGCCGCCGCGTTGCCAAGCACGCGAGCAGCTGGTGGAGCCGCGTCTATGCCCGCAGCTTATGAAGAGGAGGATGAGCGCGTGCTCCAGCACGTCGGTGAGGAGGAGCTAGCGTGTCATTGTCGTCTCCGCCCGCGCGAAGGAGGCGTGCATGGTGGCTATCGTGGCGGAAGCCGGTCGCGCCCGCGCCGAGCCCGCAAACCAGGTGCGGACGTGGAATCTACCTTCGAGACCTTGAATGCCACGTGGATCCTGCAATCTGAAGGAACAATTTGGGTCAGTCGACTCTTGTGAGCCATTGGATGCAACATGGACGGCCAGAAGGGCTACTTTAACCTCCGAAATTGATGCACTGTTCATCTTCTCTCTCAGGCATCGAGCCGCCAGCCCGCCACATGCCTAACCGCCTGGCGCCGCCGCCCCGCCCTCCCCTGAACCGCCTACCACCGCCATGCTCCCCCCACCCCCGCCATCCGTTTAACCCCGGGCACGATCCATTTTTTTCGGCGAACTGCATTCCACACCCAACACTCATAAGATAGATCATGGGCACCCTGCCACCCTAATATAGATACTGGGGTAGCTTCTCTGCCGTCTTCTTCCTTCGCTCCATCGAACTTCTTTCACAAATCGACTGACCCAAATTATACTACTAGTACGTATTAGGTACAATAGGAACGCGGAGATACGAGCAGTAGTACCAACTACAAGAAGAACAGTAGTAAGACATACTAGTACTACTGTACATACTAAAGAGTTCAAATAACAAGAAAGAACATAAACATAGTTCTACTAGGGGCTCAGCACAACACACCCCTGAAATAAAACTAAGCAACTAGTCTGCTTGACACTACAGTAGAACCAGCATGAGCGACGGCACTGCCACCTTACTCAAAGTCTGAGTCCACGTCCTCGACTTCGTCCTCGTCCCTCTTCCTCTTCCTCTTCGCCGACACTTCTTTGCTTGAACCGGACACTGGGCTCTGCTTCTTCATCCAACCCTTGTAGATATTTAAACAAAGGTAGGCATCTGTTGCTGCGTACAGGATGTGATCTTCATCTATTGTCTTCGACTCCCATGCACGATGAAACTCCTGGTGAGGTTTATTCAGTTGAGTGTACAAAGGATCAATCATGGCTGCTGCCAGGGTCAGCATTGAAGGCTGAGAGGAGGACACTATGCTTGCCTTCTGGAGATCGAAGGGCTAGCCTACAACGAGGCCTATCCGCCCAGGACTCTCTTATCATTCGTAAAGTCTACAGTAACGAATTTCACTCTTTTGTCCTTGAGGAAGAACTCAAATTCCTGGCACCTAAGGTCAGCATGGCATATGTGGTAGACCAAGCACATGTTATGTACGCAAACTTGGATCACAGCGGGCTTCTTCTTCTCTGCCTCCTTTAGAAGCTTCTCACTTTCCAGGACTGTGGTGTACTCAAAATCTAGCCCAGCGACCCACTCATTCTGTGATTTTTGGAACATGCGTAGGAAGCGAGCAAGGCATGCTTCCACCGTCGCGGATCTACGGGTGTAGATGACGATGAACTCATCGCCGGTGATGGTTCTAACCTGGTACTCAGCAGCGATCATGGATATTTGGGAGGCCATGGATTTTGGAGGCGGGTTAGGAGAAGTTGAACTGGTGTAATGTGAAAGGACGGGACGACTGGGAGCGAACTGTTGTAAGGTAGAAGATGGGGGCGAGTAGGGCGTGCGAACGGCGTGGGGTGGTTTGCTTGCCCGGTGGATAAACGGCTGCATGCCCCCAAAGAGTTCTCGAGTACTATGCGGGACCCACTAGATGTGATGTCTACTAGACCCATATCGTAGGCCTGACGGTATAGCTTCTGCGCGTTTGCACGCCATGCCGGCGCGTGCATGTAACTTCACTTAATTCCGTCAACCGTCGCGCCTCCCACGACCTTCACCTCCCTCACACGGTCGCGCCCTTTGAGACTTCGGACGGCTATAAATGAGCAATTTTTTTGCCTACTCCGCATGCATGATACTCCCTCTGGTCCTCTTTACTCCGCGTAAGGTTTGTGTCAAGTCAAAGTTTGCAAAGTTTTTGACCAAATTTATACTAAAAATATCAATATCTACAATACCAAATATATATTTTATGAAACTACATTTCATAATGAGTACAAAAATATTGATTTGACATTGTGAATTTTGATACATTTTTCTATAAGTTTGGTCAAAGTAGAGGTACATTGACTTCAGACAAAACTTATATGCACAATGCAGACTAGTTCCTCCGTCCAGGTGCGTGCCATGTCCTATCTAGTTATCACAATAAGGTTAGGTACTATTAGAGTACTACTACCTCCCTTCTAATTTAAAGGGCTCGATTCAAAAATTTCACCTACTCTTACCAAGATAGAGGCGGTGGAATACTTTTTGTAGTCTGCAAAAGTACTCAATTAATGCTCTCGTTCTTCCCAAAAAAATGTGTTTACCAATGCATTATAGCATTGCATGCATGCATGAACACTAGTAAATGACAAAGATTTTTACATGCACTAGCAAGATGCCCGTGCGTTGCACGGAACATCAAGATACATTTGTATGAGTAGTTTATCTTGTGGGAGAAAAGGATGAACGAGGGAAGGCCTTATCTGCAAATGTGGAGAGGAGTGTGGGTAAATTGTCATAGTTTCCTTCCTATCCTTTAGATATAGATCGGATGGCCTATATTGCAGGATGGCAGGCACACCATCATCACCAACTCTTCTTTTTATAAGAGTAGAGAGTAGAGATTAGTTAATATTCTCTTTAGGCTACTCATAGTGGAAAGTATCATATACTAGTATCATGTGCATGATACTAGTGTATGATACGGGACTACCTTTATAGTGCCATGCATGACACAAAGTAGCATAGTATTTAACATGATACGGTATCTACCTATGTTACTCTAACCCCCCCCCCCCTCTCTTCTTTAATTCTTTGCCACATCAGCATGTTTGCTATTCCCGTGTGCATGATACCAGCTAAGATAACACATTACCACCACTATGGCCAGCCTTAATCATCGCATGCAATAATTTAGTGCATCATGAAATCTGAACATGTGTGGGGCGTGTATGTTTTTAATGACTTGAGACTATACCTAGCCCGGCATGCAAGATGACTTATTATGCACCGTTCCCCATACCTGTCGGAAGCCCGTTCGTCTCCAAATCTTTTCCTCTCCATGTGTGAAAACAACTTGCCTGCTTGACTCTCCTTCTCCCTCCGGCAGTCCCACCACTCCACCCCGTGTGGAAAAAATCTGCATGCATGACTCTCCTCCCCCCGCGCTCGTCCAATCCGTTGTGACCAGCAATATTTGCACCCCTTCCCTCCCCCGTAATTTACTCCAACAAATATGCCCACATAGCTGTTATGTTAATCACGTAACATATCTTACGGGACGCTGCTTCAGTTACATAACTGCAGGTGCATTGGGTCACTGACATGTGGGCCCAACAGGCATCTGGCCTAGATGTCAGTGACGCAACTGCACCTGCAGTTAAGTCACCGAAGCTCAGTCCATATCTTACGTAGGTGTGCCATTGCTCGCTATAAATACTGCGCCTCCCATGGCACTATCTCCTCCCCCTCCCTCTCAAGTCGACCACCATGGCATCGCCCCTCCCACGCCCTAGGCGCCCCTCGCTGCACCGCACGGACAGTCACGCATCGCCATTCCGTTCCTCACCGCCACTAGTCGAGGAGGACGCGTCGGCGTTCCGCTCCTCGCCGCGACGCGTCGAGGTGGACGCGTCGGCGTTCCCAGTCTCGCCAGCACGCGCGTCGGAGGACGCGTCGGCTCTCCGCTACAAGGAGAACGCCGCGTCGCCCACCGAGCCCCCGAGCCTTGAGGAGCTTTGGGAAGAAATGGAGGTCGCCTTGTGGGAGGCTTTGCCTCCAGCAGAGCGCGCCAAAATAGAGGCGGAGAAGAAGGCCGAGGAAGAGAAGCGTGCCGCGAGGCATGCTGCCTGGCAGGCCTATGTCACGTCCGAGAGAGTCAGGCAATTGGCTCTTTGGCAGAAGGCTCGTGCGAGGGCCGTGAGGGTTGTGGAGGACGCCCGTGCCAAAGCCCCGAGTGCAGTCGGGTCCAAGCGCCTCATCTACGCTTGGTGGTACTTGGACCGGGTGCACGCTTCCAGCGAGGAGGAGTACCTGTTGGCGCCGGATCACCACACCGGTGAGATCGCGCTCGCCCGCCGGCAAGCCGCCAATCAGCACCTCACGAGTTGCGAGGCTGAGGAAGAGGAGTTGTGTCGGCACGCTGGGAAACGGCCGCGCACCAGGGCACACGTGGCGCGCCGCAAGCGCTCCTGCGAGCGTCGTGGCCTTTATTAGGAATAATTTAGTTTCGTAAGGCGATCTCATTAGTTTTGGGATGCAAATTTAATCCCGAATGTTCGGGAATTGTTAGCGTCCTTAATTAAGTATGTAAAAGGAAAAGTTTGGAAATCTTGTGTATCCGTATGCATTTTGTAAGTACGTGCATATAGCACAAACTTAACTATATATCGCACTACATGTCTCTCTCTATATGTGCATGCAGACTATGCTAGTACTATTACTTATGTACGTGCAAATGCATGTTTTAATATTACGATGTGGTTTTTGTAAAAGTAGAAAAACAACACTAGTCAAGCTTGTGAAACGATTCAATGCAAAAGAAATGCAAAAATGCTCGTTTGATTGTTTACTTTTAGCTTCCTTCTCTGTGGTTATTTCTCTATCGTACTTTGTATGGAGTATCTCACTAGTCCGGAAGGCATGCAAATTCCCAAACCGCTTCCTACACGCTGTATCGAATTTTTTGCCTAACAAGTTGTGTCGTGCAATTGGAATTCCAGCTTGAGTACTACTACTAGGAGTACCAGGGGCCAGTTCTTTTAGGCTTCTAGATTAGTACTCCCATAACTACTACCTCCGTCCTGGTATCTTGGTCCCCATTGTAATCTGTGTCAAATTTTGACCATAAATTTAACTACTAAAATGTTTATGCATGTCACCCAAAATTATATAACTTTTGTTGACATGCACTAACATTTTATCAGTTAAATCTTTGGTCAAAATTTAGCACAAATTACAATGGTGACTAATAAACCAGGACGAAGGTAGTAGTTTAGAAGCCCAAATGAATGAGTGAGGCACCTTATGTTACTCTCCACTGTGACTAGTCTTATGGGAAAAGTTGGGGAAGAGACGGCTTATTCTTTAAGCCACCAAAAGAACTGGCCCTAGGAGTAGTAGCTAGGGATACTAGGAGTAGTAGCTAGGGATACTAGGAGTAGTAGCTAGGGATCGAGTGTGCGAGATGAACCAGATAAAGTAAATGCAGAGAGATGAAATGCAAAAAAGACGGAGGGATGTGATAGTTTCTTGTCCATTTATTTTACCAGGCTAATTATTACTGGGAGTGGTGGGGTTTTGTGATATGACGGCTTTACTGCCGCGCCACGAGTGCGGTGAGACTCCCATGCAGTGCCGCCCTCTACACTAGTACTACCTCGGTCATGGTTTATTAGTCCCCCATTGAATTTGACTGAAGATTTAACTGACAAAATGTTAGTGCATGTGAACAAAAACTATATCGTTTGATTCGTATTTGAACATAGTTTTCAATGATATAATTTTTGGTGACATGCATGAGCATTTATCATACTATTTATAATGTTAGTTAAATTTATGGTCGTACTAATATATAGTAAGGTGCCCGTGCGTTGCATGGAACAGTGAAATGCATTGATCGGGGAGTTGTTTATTTTGACAAAGTATGTGGGGGTCATCTCATGTGTAACGAGTATCGATAGGTTTCTTCGGATATTATTTCTTCTCTAGAGCTCACAAACATCCGGGTGAAATAGATAAAAAAGTATCTTTTGCAAACAAAAGCATTCAACTATTCAACCTGCATCCAAAACTTGTGAAGAAATAACACTTATTGTGTTTGCTAGAAATGATCTTTAAGAATTAGTTTTTGAGTATCGATTTTGTTTATTTTTTCTAGACCACCATGAGTGTACTCCCTCCGTCTAGGTGAATAAGTCATATTAAGTTGTGCACCGTGACCAAGAATGAGGGGAAAACGAGAGAACTTAATGATTATTTGCTAATTAATAGCATTGCATGCAATGAACTAACCACTGCATGTCGTGTTTGGTAGTCTTGAGTCATTGAAAATGTGCACGCCCCACATCTCTTATTGGTTGATATGTCAAGAAACAAGAAACGAGGTGGGAGTTAATGCACCACGCCTAAGTGTTTTTGGATTATTTGGTTTTCGTTAGGTGACTTAGAGCGAGTACAATAAGGTACAGTTAGCAGGCTATAAGAAGTAAAGTAATGTTTCTAATGCTTAGTTGGAGGAGAGAGGATAGGAGAGAGAATGTAAGTGGGCTCTCATGCAAGAGCCAGTTGCAGCACGTGCTCCTAGGCACTATGTGAGATTGGAAAGTGGGCCATGTATTAATAAAGTAGCACATACTTATAGCTAATTGTTATACATGTTGGCTATAAGTTGGCTATAGATGACATGGCTCTTTCTTATAGTCAACAGTTGGCTATACTATTAAGTATTAACCATGCTCTTATACACCTAGACGGAGGGATTAAATCAGGATGACTTGGAAGGGGGCAGAGGAGATGTAAGAAATGGTTCATCATAAGTCTTTCACAATTACTATAGTAAAAATTCTCGATTAATCTCATAAATGGCAAGCGAGAAATCTAATGGAGCAAAAGCATACATGGAAGATTCTAGACTAAACCATAAATGGATACACTTTTATTCAAGCGCGATACTCTAATAGAGCAAGATCTTGCATGGAAGGTTCTATACTATATAAATAAGAAGTCTCCACATGCTTAGACAGCGGATTACATTGAGCGAAGACTAATGATGAACATTTGACTTGGTAATGCATATGACCAGGTGAACCTCCTTGGAGTCCCCGTGCACCATCTTGGGGTGAAAATCATACCAGGCGTCTTCCATGTCCACATTGCCGGGAACGGAGCAGCTCAGCACAGTCTCAGTCAGCGTGATGGAGGTGGCGTGGGCGCCCTCGTACCTCGGAGGGGCAGTAACAGTGAGCATGCACCTGTACACCGGCCTCGTGTCAGCGTCAGCTGTGTTGCCCCTCACGCAGACTACAGAGACGGGGCGGCGGCCTGTGCGGGCCTTGCCGGTGCTCACGGCCAATAGGAAGACGCTGCCGTCCTCCTCTGCGACTAGCAGGCGGCGGTGATCCTCCAGCGAATCTGGCATGGCGAATAGGTAGCACGTCTCGTACTTGATGTTCATGGCCACGGGCCAGTAGTGAGTGACGGACGGTGCCATGAGGTGATGCACGAGGCTCGCCGGCGAGCCCTCAAACGCCGGCGTGCACTCATAGCAGTAGCAGGGCGCGTGCGCGCATCTGGAACTATGCTCCGCCAGCGAGTGCTGGTCGACGTACCACTCGCAGCTGAAACTCTTGTAGACACAGGGCACCTTGCAGGCATCGACTAAGCCGTCCATGAAACGGGAGTGGCTGTAGGGGACATTGCGCCCGCTGAATGGAGCACAGGAGGGAGTGGCTGTAGGGGACGTTGCGCCCACTGAATGGAGCCTAGGAGTAGCACACGAAGCAGTAGATGGTGTCCTTACTAGTACTCCCTGGTACTCCCTAGTGGAAAATGCTACACCTACGATTTTCAGGGGGGTGTCATTCCAACTAAACTAAACATCACCCCCTTATTTTCAGGGGGGTGTGCCCCTCACTTCCCTAAACACCAATACCAATACTCCACGTTGGTTATTACGTAAGCTATGTAGAAATCTTTACGTAAGTCTAGCATTGCTCCTCCCTAGTCTCGACTCTTATAAAAAACCGAGTTGGTGATGATGGTGTGCCTGCCATCTTGTAATATAGACCGTCCGATCTATATCTGATGGATAGAATGCAAACTATGACAATTTTACAAAAGATACCCGCACCTCTCTCCACATTTACAGATAAGGCCTTTCCTTGTTCATCCTTATCTCCCACAACCTCATTGCTGAGCAATTAAAAAAGGAAGTCTCTGGAACAATCTAGCATGGTGGCCATTGCCGGCGCCGTCCATCCCCATGCCTCCGCCCAGTCCGACCACTAGTCACCACCACGCCCCACTCCTCCTCACCTTATCTCTCATCTTTCTAGAGATATCATTTTTTCGATGAAATTCTCGAGATACCAATTTTCCAATAAAATTCTCGAGATATCATTAGTTTTTACACATGGGATTACTCCTGCATGGGTCAATCACAACAGGTGTTTTGTAAAAAAAATGCATCTTGATGTTCCGTGCAATGCACGGGCATCTTGCTAGTTTGCATATAATTCCAAACACCACGTAGACACGGTCTTTGACCATTTTACAACTATGTTAGTATCATTGCTAGTGGTCAGCCGGTGCAAGTTATAGCCCCGGGTGTTTTAACCTTTTTTTAGTAATGATATCTGGCGATTGTTCGCCACGAGCTCAATCCTGGCGAATCCCACGTAACCGTCAGATTTCCATCCGACGGTGGCCTGTTTTTAAGCCATAGTATTTGACAAAACCGCCACCCTTACACACGTACTGTAACTGTGTCGCGGGCGTTTGCAACTGCCATGTCTCCCAGCGAACGTTTGCTGGGGATTGGAGTTAGCACCGATGGCGGTTCGTAGTCATTCCACGCTCGGGCATTGAAGTTTGTAACTATTTTAGATTAGAATATACTACTCCTCCGGTGCTAGTAGTAGAGCAGAGTCCTACTCCACTATATGCAAACTAGGGCATAGTAGTAGGTACTGTAGGGAGTACTAGTATTGTGATCACTCAAGCAAGTTGTCTGGCATAGATATGACCCTACGCTGCTGGGATGTGTCTCGTAAGTCAAGCGGCGTACTGTTGTCATCATCACCTGTCCACTTCCCGCAGCACATATTCGCTTCTCCATATTCGTCCGCACATAATCGTCCAATCTACCATCCCCGCTAAGGCGCCTCCCCCCTCTTCCGAAACCCAAGCACTAAAAATGGCAGAACCGAGCAGCGTCCGCCGAAAGAGTGGCTGGAATTCGCTCCCCACAGAGGTAATCAAGCTCATTGTTTTGCGTGTGGACAATCTCAGTACCATGCCGCTCGCCGCATGCTCGTTGGGGCTGTACCGTTTACTCAAAGCCCTCAAGCCAGAGCTTTTTAAGCCAGCTCCTTGCTTGCTGATGCCGCCTGATCTTCAGAAACGGTGTGTCATGCAGCATAACGATCGTAGGGTGGCGAGCATCAACCCCCTTGACTGCGATCCGATGCCCGTCACCCTCAACTACATTAACGGTATGTACTAGGTCGGCATGAACACGTCTTGGATGGTGCTCGTCGACGGTCGCGGCAGCTGGATGCTCGTGGAGGTCTACACCCGGCGATTGATCCCCCTTCCTTCGATTAACACTGCATTGCTTTGGCACCGCGGCCCAGAATACTCGGAATCTTACAGTAGCCAACATGATACCAAGTTTGATTTGCTCAAGGTTGTAATCTGCCAAGTGCCCACAAGATCTGCGAATTATAAAGACTTCAGGCTAATTGCGTTCTTCAACCGCGGTCTCGCCTATCTGATAGGTCACTGCGATAAGTGGATAAATCTGCACGTCCATCGCAGGATCATACATCCTCCATGGTTCTCTGATGCCATTGAACACAAGGGCTTCATTTACATTGTGGACTCCTTCTATGGCTGGACGTATTGCTGGCCTACTCCAGTCATCGCTACAAACGGCTGTTACAGCAGTATGTTACTTTCCTATGATATCATGATGGCTTGCTTATATTACTGTCAACATTTACTGAAAAAATATTCATGCTCATAACATGCTGTTCTTAAGATTGACTACAGTATGAGCCCTTTTTTATTTGGCTCCAACTTGATATGATGTTGTAGGCCGCCTGGTGTCCCTACCCTTCCTAATCCCAGAACCTTTCAAAGAAAAGCAGCATGGCAGTTGCAGGTGATTCCTAGCTCGATCAGACGACGGTGAACGATTGATGATCGTTCGCATGTACAGGACGTGTTGTTTCACGGAATACAATCACAGTCACTGCAAGGTCTTTGAGCAGGATCCCAGCTTCTCTGGGCCTTCAGGAATTTTTGACTAGAGGTTGGTAAGTAGCCTTGGTACACGCTCTCTGTTTCTCCGACTGAATTATCCGATTAACCAGGAGATAACCGATGGCAAGGATCATGATGGCAGCGCGATTTCGTTCATCAGGCAAAACTGTGTGTACACAGCGTACCATGCATCTCTCCATGCACCATACCTTGATATGTGCCGCCACGCTCTGCAGCCCAAAGTAGGAGAGAGGGTCTCAAGTATCAGACTTCGGCCTGCTGGCTGGAGTTTCCCCCATCAGGCACCCATCTGGTTCAAGCCGTCAGCCAATCTCCACAGCTTAATAAATAGTAACGTCTAACTGAGCCAGTTAGTTAGATGCGTACACTTTGTGTAGTAGGATCTTTATTTAGTTTGATGCATGCACTTGTTTTTTGGTAGCCCTTTTGTAATGATGGCTGATGTTTAGTTTGGAAGAGAGAGCTGCGTCTTTACTCTTCTGGCCTGCTTACTGCTTCTGTTGCACCCCCAGCCCTGGTTGCTACTGCTGCTGTTTTCAATGTACAATCAGTAGTATATTTCGTTTGTTGGTTGAATAAATGTGTTGTTAGAATGACAAACACAATGTTTTGGAAGTCGTTGCATGGTCTGATCCTTTAGCGAGTACTATTTTTGGTACGGAACACATTTTCCACTTGTCGATAACATGCAGCCCACTGATGAAGGCCAAATAGAGGAGCCCATAATTAACTGGAAGGGAGGCTCTCACATGAATCCGGCCCAAGTACATGTTCATGGTCCCCTAAACATAAATAAGTAAATAAATAAATAAAGCTAAATGCTCATGCACCAGTTCTTTAAATTCATGATTTGAAAAGTCAAATTTTAATGGGAGGATATTATTTGCTATGAGAGTGTCGTTACATTCAGTCGATATTATTCTTAGGCAAAGATAGCGACCAGTCTTCTTTCTCCCACCATTTTATTCCTGTAACCAGCGGACCCATGCAAATCGCAGTCAACGTCGTAAATAGTTCTGATCCATTTTTATTTTTCGATAAGAATGCCCAACCCAGCCCAACACATTGGCGACACCACTTTATCCTCCGCCTTGGTGCGCTCGCCGCGGCGCCGCCGTCCGGCCCTATCAACATAGTGAATCAGGAGAGGACTGTAGTTGTGAGTATGACAGTACGGACCCACCAGGTCCACTCCCGAACACAAGCAAGCGCCTCTTTTACTACTCAGATGCACCCCTTGTTTTTTTACTCTAATCCACCCTGCTGATATCTGTGACCCACATCATTGTCAACGTATAGTCAATTAATGACAGAATTGCACAATTTTTTTTTTGACAATTTGTTCAGGGGCGCAGGCTATAAACTGGGTTGTGCGGTCTCTGTGGCCCGTCTAACAACATGACCAGCCCAGCAGTTTTTCTTTGGGAAAATAGGTAGCCCACTATTTCTTTTTGAAGAATACCCAAGCTAGGCCTATTTGTTTTCTCCGACTTACTAGGCGGCAAATCTTTCAAGACGAGGAGGGATGCATTCCGGCCTGGCCAAAGAGTATGGGCAGTATATCTTAAAAGTAATATCAAAGGGGTTGCAAATTCCAAAAAAATTATAGCAAATGGGCAATTAGTTTCGTTTTTTGTTTTTGTTCTTCACTAATATTTTATATTTCATTGGATTTTAACATGACATAGTACTAATTTATTTTTAAATTTGTTTTAGTATGGCTACTAATTTTTGGATTAAGAATATTTTGTTCCCCAGCAAAAATATGCGAATTTTTAAAATTTCGCACATTTTTTAGTTCAATTTTTTAACCCTGGCACTAACGAGAAAATGGGCAGCAATTCTAAAAATGGGAAATGGGCTGCAATAAATTCCATATGAATTAGCAAATGGGCAGTAAATTATAAAAATAATAGCAAATGGGCTGTACATGCCACAAATTTTGATGCTGACTTGTTTACGCAAGGCTTTGTCAGTCAACACACTATTCTAGCAGCAGTGACTGTTGAATGTCCATCCAATGGCCGACGTGCTTCTTCAATCTCTGATCTTCCTACTCCAGCCGCCTAAACCAGTGTCGACGGGACTGCCTGCTCCCTCCTCTTGTGGCCGGCTGTGATGCCGCGCAGGCTTCACCGGCCCACCCTACTCCCTCCGCTGGCCTGGCCATCCCTCTACCCACCCGCACCTCCTGTTATTTTCCGATGACGGCAGCCTCACGGCGCAGCCGAACCAGTCAACCGTCATACTCTCCTCAGCGTGGGCATCCACTGTTGTGTCTTCGCCGGCTCCAGGTCATTCCATTCCTAGGCCTCATAGCCTCCACCGTGTTGGTGCTCTAGGCGCGGCGTGCTCAACATTCAACAAACAACAGCCATCGGAATAGGGATGTACATGGAGAGGCTGACAGTAGGGACCCCCATGGTCCATTGCCGCACGCAAGCAACTGCCTCCTTATTACATGAAAAAAAATGATTCCTCCCACTAACATCTACGACGCACCGGTTCGGTGGCTGACCTGTGGGCCTGCTAAGTTGACGTGTACACAGGGCTTTGTCAACTTAGTCAACAAACGATTCTAGCAGGAGTGACCATTGGATTTTAATCGAACGGTCCTGCTGCTTCTTCAATCGCTGCTCTTCTTGCACCAGCCGCCCAAACCAGCATCGGCGAGACTGCCTGCTCCTGCCTCCAGTGGCCGGCTATGCTGCCACGCAGGCCTCACCGCCCCACCCTACTCCCACCGCTGGCCAGGCCATCCCTCTACTGTCTACTCACCCACAACCCGTGTTATTCTACGGCGATGGCAGCCTCACACCGCGATGGAACCAGTCAACTGATGTCTACTACACAACTTGTTCTTGTAGACTTGTGTTGGGCCTCCAAGCGCAGAGTTTTGTAGGACAGTAGCAATTTTCCCTCAAGTGGATGACCTAAGGTTTATCAATCCGTGGGAGGTGTAGGATGAAGATTGTCTCTCTCAAACAACCCTGCAACCAAATAATAAAAAGTATCCTGTGTCCGCAACACACCAAATACAATGGGAATTTGTATAGGTGCACTAGTTTGGCGAAGAGATGGTAATAAAAGCGTAGTAATGGTAGTAGATATTGATTTTTGTGATAGGAACAATAAAAAACAGCACGGTAGCAATTGATAAAATGGAGCACAAACGGTATTGCAATGCTTGAAAATGAGGCCTAGGGTCCGTACTTTCGCTAGTGCAATCTCTCAACATTGCTAATATAATTGGATCATATAACCATCCCTCAACGTGCAATGAAGAATCACTCCGAAGTTCCTATCTAGCGGAGAACATAAAAAGAAATTGTTTGTAGGGTACGAAACCACCTCGAAGCTATTCTTTCCGATCGATCTATCCAAGAGTTCGTACTAAAATAACACCAAATAATTTCAGATTCATAATTCTCAATCCAACACAAAGAACCTCAAAGAGTGCCCCAAGATTTCTACCGGAGAAACAAAGACGAGAACGTGCATCAACCCCTATGCATAGATTACCCCAATGTCACCTCGGGAATCCGCGAGTTGAGTGCCAAAACACATATCAAGTGAATCAATATGATACACCATTGTCACCACAAGTATTCATATGCAAGACATATATCAAGTGCTCTCAAATCCATAAAAGTATTCAATCCGATAAAACGAAATCTCAAAGGGAAAACTCAATTCACAACAAGATAGAGAGGGGAAAACACCATATGATCCGACTATATTAACAAAGCCCACGATACATCCCGTGACATCTCAAGAACACGAGAGAGAGAGAGAGATTAAACACATAGCTACTGGTACAAACCCTCAGCCCCGAGGGTGGACTACTCCCTCCTCATCGTGGTGGCCGCCGGGATGATGAAGATGGCCACCGGTGATAATTTCCCCCTCCGGCAGAGTGCCGGAATGGGGTCTAGATTGGTTTCTCATGGCTACAGAGCCTTGCGGCGGCAGAACTTTTGATCTAGGGTTACCCCCGAGGGTTTTGGAATATTTGGCAATTTATAGGGTGAAGAGGGGGTATGGGAGGCCACCGAGGTGGGCACAACCCGCCTGGGCGCGCCTGGGCCCCCAGGCGCGCCCTGGTGGGTTGTGTCCCCCTCGGGGCACCCCCTAGGTGCTGCTCTGGCCCATTGGATGTCTTCTGGTCCATAAAAAATCCACAAAAAGTTTCGCGGTGTTTGGACTCCGCTTGATATTGATTTCTTGTGATGTAAAAAACAAGCAAAAAACAGCAACTGGCACTTGGCACTGGGTCAATAGGTTAGTCCCAAAAAATGATATAAAGTTGCTATAAAATGATTGTAAAATATCCAAGAATGATAATATAACAGCATGAATACTTCATAAATTATAGATACGTTGGAGACGTATCAGCATCCCCAAGCTTAATTCCTACTCGTCCTCGAGTAGGTAAATGATAAAAGAAATAATTTATGAAATGTGAATGCTAGCAAAGTGCATAAGTTTGATCAATGATAATTTCAATCACTTCTCCTAGCATCAAATCAATAGTTCTTTCTTATAAAACTTCTCATGTTAAAGTAGCAACCAATTCACATGTTAAGGTTCAAACAATGAATTCTCTTGAAACTCAACAACCTATGTTCTCAGTCACCAAGCAATTGCAATTCAACTTATTCAACAAAATCTAAGTAAGAGCTCCGCATACTCAATCATCATATAGTCTTCCATGATTCCTACTACTCAAAGCATATTCTTAGAACAAATGGCATCCATCGAACACAGAGAAAGATAGGGGCTTAATATTTTGCCTCCCAACTCATTTATCATAGAGATAATTGTCAACAATAATAAATCATGATCAAATATATTTGACTGGTCATATGTGCCTAGATCTTTCCCCACCACATGATGCTTACCAACTAGAGAATAATTGAGGTTGAAATGAGAATTTATACTATTGACTCTTTGCATAAAAGTAAATACTGAAAAGTAAAAGATAGGTCCTTCGCAGAGGGAAGCAGAGGTTGCCATGCGCTTTTTATTTGGATGCCCAAGCTCTTAATGCAAAGGAATGTCATGTTATATTGCCCGTTATGATAGCAACCTTTATTATGCAGTCCGTCGCTTTTATTACTTTGCCATCACAAGTTCGTACAACTCTCAATTTTCCCTTACATTAAAATATCAAACATATTTAGGAGCGATTTTTATTGCTTTATGCACCGATGACAACTTACTTCAAGGATCTTATTCAATCCATAGGTAGGTATGGTGGACACTCATGGCAAGAAACTGGGTTTAAGGGTTTTTGGATGCACTAGTAGTATCTCTACTTAGTACGAATTTTTGGCTAGCAAAAGATCCTAGGCAAACACCACATGTTGGAGGATCCATGACAATATAACTTCCATGCAAATATACCCAAACATAACTCATTACGTTGTCTTCCTTGTCCAACTTCAACTAATTGGCTCAAGTTCAAAAATAATTAATGGGTATTCACAATCATAGAAGATGCCCAAGATAATATATTTGCATGTGAAAGTTCTCTTCCTTATAGTAATCATTCATGAATTGCTTGTATGACCAATATTGTGATTGCCAAGCTTCAAAAGATTTCACTTTATAAACCCAATGTGAAGCTACTACTAGGCATGATATGAACATATAATTTCAACTTCATGATATTCAATTCATTCAACAATTTACTCATAGGATATAAGTGAAGCACAAGAGTAAATGACAAACTACTCCAAAAAGATATAAGTGAAGATCAAGCGAGAAGTTAAGTAAATGGGTAGCTAATTGACGACTCTCTCTTATTTAAAACTTTCAGATCTAAGTATTTTATTAAAACAGCAAGCAAAACAAAATAAAATCACATTCCAAGAATAGCACAACTCATGTGAAGAAGCAAAAATTTAGGCTCAACCGATACTAACCGATAATTGTTGACGAAGAAAGGTGGGATGCCTACCGGGGCATCCCCAAGCTTAGATGCTTGAGACTTCTTGGAATATTATCTTGGGATGCCTTGGGCATCCCCATGCTTGAGCTTTTGTGTCTCCTTAATTCCTTTTATATCACGGTCTCCCTAAATCTTAAAAACTTCATCCACACAAAACTCAACAAGAACTCGTGAGATAAGTTAGTATAAACCAATGCAAAACCTTATCATTCTCTACTGTAGCAAATCACTAAAATTATTATTCAACATTGCATACTAAATTCCTCTGCATATTTAATACTCCTATCCTCAAATAGAATCATTAAACAAGCAAACATATGCAAACAATGCAAACATAACAGCAATCTGCCAAAACAGTACAGTCTGTAAAGAATGCAAGAGTATAAATACTTCTTTAACTACAAAAATTAAAAAAATTTACCACACTGTAGAAAATTTATTATAGCTTACTATGCAAAAAAATTCAACCTTTTATCACATTCTTACTTTTCTGGAGAGTTTTTGCAACAGCGACAAACTTTCTGTTTTGAAACAGCAACTCATATACTTGCAAAATAAGCATGGCAAAGGCTATACTTGACTTTTTTATTGAAATAAAAGATGCAAAACATTATTCTAAATAACAGAAAGCAAATCTTAATAAAATAAAATGATGCTCCAAGCAAAACACATATCATGTGACGAATGAAAACATAGCTCCAAGTGAAGTTACCGATAATGTTGGAGACGAAAGAGGGGATGCCTTCCGGGGCATCCCCAAGCTTAGTTGCTTGGATCTTCCTTGAATATTACCTTGTGGGTTCCTTGGGCATCCCCAATATTAGGGTCTTGTCACTCCTTATTCTCCTCATATCGACATCTCACCCAAAACTTGAAAACTTCAATCACACAAAACTTAATGGAACTTCGTGAGATAGGTTAGTATGATAAAGACAAATCATTCACTTCGGTACTGTCAAAGACAAGATTCATAATTGTTCTCACACAACTCCTACTGTAGAATAGGATTTCCACAATTTATATTGAGCAATATAAGCCATAGAAACTAGAAAACAAGCAAACTATGCATTGAAAACAGAATCTGTCAAAAACAGAACAGTCTGTAGTAATCTGTACTCCAACCATACTTCTGCTACTCCAAAAATTCTGAAAAATTAGAAAAACGTAGGGAATTTGTATATCTATCACCTGTAAAAAATTCAGATCAAAAGCACGTTCCAGTGAATTTTCCAAATTCCTGGACTGAGTGCAAAAGTTTCTGTTTTTGGACAGAATCAAGTCAACTATCATCCACACTATCCCAAAGGCTTTACTTGGCACTTTATTGAAACAAAAGCTATAAAACATGGTTACTCAGTAGCTTAATAATGTGAATACATAAAAACAGTAGGTAAAAGTGTTGGGTTGTCTCCCAACAAGCGCTTTTCTTTAGTGCCTTTTAAGCTAGGCATGATGATTTCAATAATGCTCGCATAAAGGATAAGAATTGAAACATGAAAAAGAGCATCATGAAGCATATGACTAGCACATTTAAGTCTAACCCACTTCCTATGTATAGGGATTTTGTGTGCAAACAAATTATGGGATCAATAATCAACTAGCATAGGAAGGCAAAACAAGTGCAACTTCAAAACTTTCAACATAAAGAGAGGGAACTTGATATTAGTGAGAAGCCTACAAGCATATGTTCCTCTCTCATGATAATTTTTAGTAGCATCATGAATGAATTCAACACTATATCTATCACATAAATAATTCTTTTCATGATACATAAGCATAGAAATTTTATTAATCTCCACATAAGCAAATTTATTCTCATGAATAGTAGTGGAAGCAAACTCGACAAAATAACAATCATGTGATTGAAAATTAAAATCATGATGGCATGTTTCATGGTTATCACTATTCTTTATAGCATACATGTCATCACCATAATCATCATAGATAGGAAATTTGTAAGCATAATCAATTGAAACCTCTTCCAAAATAGTGGATTCATCACTAAATAAAGGCATGACCTCTCCAAATCCACTTTCATCAATATAATCATCATAAATAGGAGGCATGCTTTCATTATAACAAATTTGCACATCAAATCTTGGGGTACTAAAAATATCATCTTCATCAAATATACCATGCCCAAGCTTATGGCTTTGCATATCATTAGCATCATGGATATTCAAAGAATTCATACTAATAACATTGCAATCATGCTCATCATTTACGCCAAACATTCTATTGAATTCTTCTTCTATCAATTGAGCACAATTTTCCTTTCCATCATTTTCACGAAATACATTATAAATATGAATAATATGATGCAATCTCAATTCCATTTTTTTGTAGTTTTCTTTTTATAAACCAAACTAGTGATAATACAAGAAACTAAAAGATTCGATTGCAAGATCTAAAGATATACCTTCAAGCACTCACCTCCCCGGCCACGGTGCCAAAAAAAAGCTTGATGTGTACTACACAACTTGTTCTTGTAGACTTGTGTTGGGCCTCCAAGCGTAGAGTTTTGTAGGACAGTAGCAATTTTTCCTCAAGTGGATGACCTAAGGCTTATCAATCCGTGGGAGGTGTAGGATGAAGATGGTCTCTCTCAAACAACCCTGCTACCAAATAATAAAAAGTCTCTTGTGTCCCCAACACACCAAATACAATGGGAATTTGTATAGGAGGACTAGTTCGGCGAAGAGATGGTAATAAAAGCGTAGTAATGATAGTAGATATTGATTTTTGTGATAGGAACAATAAAAAATAGCAAGGTAGTAATTGATAAAACGGAGCACAAACAGTATTGCAATGCTTGAAAATGAGGCCTAGGGTCCGTACTTTCGCTTGTGCAATCTCTCAACAATGCTAATAATTGGATCATATAACCATTCCTTAATGTGCGATGAAGAATCACTCCGAAGTTCCTATCTAGCGGAGAACATAAAAAGAAATCGTTTGTAGGGTACGAAACCACCTTGAAGCTATTCTTTCAGATCGATCTATCCAAGAGTTCATACTAAAATAACACCAAATAATTTCAGATTCATAATACTCAATCCAACACAAAGAACCTCAAAGAGTGCCCCAAGATTTCTATTGGAGAAACAAAGATGAGAACGTGCATCAACCCCTATGCATAGATTACCCCAATGTCACCTCGGGAATCCGCGAGTTGAGTGCCAAAACACATATCAAGTGAATCAATACGATACCCCATTGTCACCACGAGTATTCATATGCAAGACATATATCAAGTGCTCTCAAATCCATAAAAGTATTCAATCCGATAAAATGAAATCTCAAAGGGAAAACTCAATTCACAACAAGATAGAGAGGGGAAAACACCATATGATCCGACTATATTAACAAAGCCCGCGATACATCAAGATCGTGACATCTCAAGAACACAAGAGAGAGAGATTAAACACATAGCTACTGGTACAAACCCTCAGCCCCGAGGGTGGACTACTCCCTCCTCATCATGGTGGCCGCCGGGATGATGAAGATGGCCACCGGTGATGATTTCCCCCTCCGGCGGAGTGCCGGAACGGGGTCTAGATTGGTTTCTAGTGGCTACAGAGCCTTGCGGCAGCGGAACTTCTGATCTAGGGTTACCCCCGAGGGTTTTGGAATATTTGGCAATTTATAGGGTGAAGAGGGGGTACGGGAGGCCACCGAGGTGGGCACAACCCACCTGGGCGCGCCTGGGCCCCCAGGCGTGCCTTGGTGGGTTGTGCCCCCCTTGGGGCACCCCCCAGGTGCTTCTCTGGCCCATTGGATGTCGTCTGGTCCATAAAAAATCCACAAAAAGTTTCGCGGTGTTTGGACTCCGTTTGATATTGATTTCCTGTGATGTAAAAAACAAGCAAAAAACAGCAACTGGCACTGGGCACTGGGTCAATAGGTTAGTCCCAAAAAATAATATAAAGTTGCTATAAAATGATTGTAAAATATCCAAGAATGATAATATAACAGCATGAATACTTCATAAATTATAGATACGTTGGAGACGTATCATCAACCCTCGTACTCCTCTCCGCGTGGGCATCCACTGCCGCGTCTTCCCCGGCTCCGCGTCGTATCCTTCCAGGCCTCGCCGTCGTCCACCGCCTTGGTGCTCTCAGCGCGGCATGGTCAACGTGGTCAAGGACCGACTTCCATCGGAAGAGGACTGAACATGGAGAGGCTGATAGCTAGGTCCACGGCCGTAGCAAGGAAGTGCAACCTTATTATGCGTAAAATAATTATTCCTCCACCTGACAGCGGGGACCCACCGGAAGGGACTCTGTATTTTGCGGAAAAAAAAATCCCCCTGACAGCTGGGACCTACCAGCTACATCTTCGCACGCAAGGTTGTGCGTCCATATTACGGGCAAAAAAAATGATTCTCCCCCTGACCGCTGGACCCACCATCAATAACTTCGCACGCAAGGAAGTGCCTCCTTATCCTCCCTGACAGTCGGGACCCACCTGGTCGAAGCGTACGTAAAGTTGCCATTCTGGTCACGTACGTATACGTACATACTGTTCGATCGGTCTCTCTGCAACGATGAACCATGGCCGAGCAAGCAGCGGCACGTGTAGTAGTAGAGCCCCCGACGTAGCAGTTCAGGCAGTCCAGTCAAAACCGTGTACACGTACGTATAGCCAAATGCCAAAAAATACGGCCACGTACGTACATATGGGCGGGGTCTCGAACGCGTACTTGCGCATTTGTACGACCAGGGCTCGAGTACATGGAGAGGCAACGGACGACAGCAACGGCGTCCTGTTCATCGGAAGCCAACTGGCTGGGTCGGCACGGAGAAACTGCGTCGTGTTCATGGGGAGGCAACTGAATGCGTCATGTTCATCGGGAGGCAATGGAATACGTCGTGTTCATCGGGAGCCAACCGGCTTGGACGGAACAGCCGAAACGAGGTCTGGCATACCGTAGAACGGAGGAAACGGGCCTTCTATTCGACCGCGTACGGTCGAAACGGGGTCCTGTTCATCGGGAAGGGTCTGCCGTACCGCAAAACGGAGGAAACAGACTTGTGTTCGACCGCGTATGGTCGAACGGGGTCCTGTTGATCGGGAGAGGTGTGGCGTCCCGCAAAACGGAGGAAACAGACTTGTGTTGGAGCGCCTACGATCGAAACGGGCTCCTGTTCATCGGGAGGGGTGTGGCGTACCGCAAAACGGGACTCCACGGGCTACTGTTCATCCACCGTTGACTTCCTCCAGCCTCCACCTGCTACTGTTCATCCACCGTTGACTTCCTCCAGCCTCCACCAGCTACTATTCATCCACGGGGGTCCTGTTCATCCAGCCTCCACCAGCTACTGTTCATCTAGCCCTCCACGGGGTCCTGTTCATCCAGCCCCTCCACGGGGTCCTGTTCAACCAGCCCTCCACGTACGGGGTCCCTCCATCGGCTACTATTCATCCACCCCCATCTCCTCGATCGGGGTTCTGTTCATCCAGCGGCAACGGCCTCTACTACCACGGGATCCTGTTCATCCAACCCCCACAGGGAACTGTTGATCCAACCCCCACCGGGAATTGTTCATCAAGAGGCAGCTTCGATCGGCTTCAGTTAGCAGTAGTAGCAAAGGAATCACACGGGTTCAGTTAACAGCAAGGGATCGATCGGGGTTCAGTAACGTAGCTAGTGCAATCGCTCGGGTTCAGTTAGAGCCCAACGCCTCGCTCGGGTTCAGTTAGAGTGCAACGCCTCGCACACACATGCGTACGTGTACGAGAGAAACGCGCAAACCTCCGTGCATCGCTCGGCCCCGACCACCCACCGTAACTGGGAACTCCCCGAAATTTTCCACGCCCTCGCTTCTACCACTATGTTTTCCGTCAAGGACGGCCCAAAGAATGTCATGCAGGTGCGTCTCCGGCCCGCCCAGGATGAAAAGCCCATTTTCTGTCATGATTTTTTGTCATAGAAGTAGGAGCCCACCACATCTATGATGATACCGGGTTTTGTCACAATTATCGTCATAGAAGTGTCATAAGCATGACAGAAAAAAAAATTCGTTCGGCCCAAAATGTCACGGATGTGTCTTTTTTTTGTAGTGGAGGTAATCGAGCACCACCTTGCTGTCTGCCCACATGCCCGACCCGTTAAGCAGAAGATCCGAAAGCAAGCTCTGGAGTGGCAGCAGTTTATTGCCGAGGAGATCAAGAAACTTGAGGCAGCTGGTGTGGTCAGCGGGGTACTGCATCCAACATGGTTAGCAAATCCTGTGGTGGTGCGCAAGGCTAATGGGAAATGGAGGCTTTGCATAGATTTCACAGATCTGAACAAGGCATGCCCGAAGGACCCATTCCCCTTGCTGCGCATCGACCAGATTGTGGATTCCACCTTCGGGTGTGACCTTCTTTCCTTCCTGGATGCATACTCTGGATACCACTAGATCTTCATGTCCAAGGAAGACGAGGAGAAGACCGCGTTCATAACCCCATGTGGCTTGTACTGCTTTGTATGAATGCCCTTTGGGTTGAAGGGCGCCGGATCCACTTTTACAAGAGCAGTACAGATTGGCTTTGAGTCCCAGCTGCACAGGAATATTGAAGCTTATATGGATGATATAGTGGTCAAGACCAAGGACAGATCGACTCTCGTGCAGGACTTGGAGGAGACCTTTGCAAATCTACGCAAGATCAACTTGAAGCTGAACCCAGAGAAGTATGTGTTTGGCGTTCCTTCCGGCAAGCTACTTGGCTTATTTGTGTCCCATCAGGGGATAGAGGCCAACCCCGACAAGATCAAGGCTATCGAGCAGATTCAAGCACCCAAGACAGTTAAGGACGTGAGGCGTTTGACTGGATGCGTTGCCGTGCTGAGTAGGTTCATTTCCAAGTCTGTCGAGCGCGCCTTGCCATTCTTCAAAATCTTGAAGAAGGCAGGGCCCGTGGAGTGGACCCCGGAAGCGAACGTTGCGCTGCAAGATTTGAAGACCTACCTTTCTTCTGTTCCCACCTTAGTCGCTCCTAAACCACAAGAGCCGTTGCTGCTATATTTAGCAGCAACTAATCAAGTCGTTAGTGCAGCACTGGTGGCGCAGCGGGAGGTAGATGAAGCAGCACCCGCCATCGTTGTCCCCTCTGGAGGAGAAAGTGAACCCATCCTGGCAAGGTCAGATGTAGTTCAAGATAATGAAGAACAAGGCAGCAGAGGGAGTCCCAAGATTGCGGCAAGGAAGAAGGTGGTGCATCGCCCAGTGTACTTCATCAGCTCCCTGCTGCAGGGGGCTAGTTCGAGGTACTCTGGTGTGCAAGAGTTGATTTTTGGCCTCATCATGGCCTCAAGGAAACTGCGCCACTCCTTCCAAGCCCACGAGATCACGGTTTTCATCCGCTTCCCCTTGCAACGCATACTCCGAAACCCTGAGGCCACTGGCAGGATTGTGGATTGGGCTTTGGAGTTGTCCAGCTTTGGTTTGAAGTTTGAAAGCACATCAACTATTCAGAGCAGAGCACTAGCAGAGTTCATTACAGAGTGGACACCTACCCCTGATGGAGAAGTGCTAGAGACAATCATCCCCAGCAAGGAAGCTCCCCAAGAATGGATCATGTACTTTGATGGTGCCTTCTGCCTGCAAGGTGCCGGAGTTGGCGTGCTTCTTGTTGCTCCCACTGGGGAGAACCTCAAGTACGTCGTTCAAATGCATTTTCCCCGGGAGAAGGCTACCAAAAACACTGCAGAGTATGAGGGGCTCCTTGCCGGGCACAGGATAGCAACAGAACTAGGAATCAAGAAGCTGATCATCCGCGGAGATTCACAACTTGTGGTGAGACAAGAGAACAAGGATTACCAAATCCCATTGATGGAGGCATACGTCGAGGAGGTGAGAAAGTTGGAGGAGCGCTTTGACAGATTGCAAATAGAGCACGTGCCACATGTGGAAAACAACATTGTTGATCATTTGTCAAAGTGCGCTGCGCAAAAACTCCCTGTGGAACCAGGGACTTTTGTTCTCCATCTGACTCAACCCTCCGTATTCCCGGCAACAATGGCGAGAAAGAGGAGGAAACTGGACTCCGGCAAGCCTCTCCCGGCAGAGCTTCTCGAAGCCCCCGGCAGAGTGCTTGGCGGGAACGACTCCCCTTCGATCGGTAAGCTGCACCCTCCCACAAAACTACCAACTTCTATGGTCGAGGCATGCGCTCCCATGAATGAGGAGGTGCCGCTGGTCCTCGTTGTCGAGTCTCAGGCTCCAACTTGGGCACGACACATTGTCCATTTCCTCCAAATAGGAGAACTTCCCGAGGAGCAAGAAGAAGCTGAAAGAGTAGCCCGGAGGGCCAATATGTATCAGTTCCTTGACGACACGCTATACAGAAGAAGGCTCAACGGTGGGAAATTGAAGTGCATTTGCCGGGAAGAAGGAAAGGAACTACTGGCAGAGATACACAGGGGTATGTGCGGCTCCGACATTGGATCAAGGGCCTTGGTTGGAAAAGCTTTCCGACAAGGTTTCTACTGGCCACAGCCCTCCAAGATGCCATCGAGCTAGTCACCAAGTGTGAAGCCTGCCAGTTCCACTCTAAGAATATCCATCAGCCTACTCAAGCTCTCCAAACAATCCCTTTGTCATGGCCATTTTTGGTCTGGGGGCTCAACATCTTGGGCCCCTTCCCCCGTGCTACCGGGGGCTTTGAATTCTTGTTCGTTGCAATCGACAAGTTTACAAAATGGCCGGAAGTGGAGCCCGTGAGAAAGGTGACTGCACAGTCAGCTATCAAGTTCTTGAAAGGATTGGTGTGCCGCTTCGGGGTCCCTGCCCGAATCATCACCGACAATGGCACCCAATTCACAAGTTGCGCCTTCATGCAATACGTTCATGCCCTCAGAAGCAAAATCACATTTCCCTCTATTGCTCATCCCAGGAGCAACAGGCAAGCTGAGAGGGCGAACATTGAACTGCTGCGAGGACTCAAGACAAAAAATTCGATAGGCTGCAGAAGTGCGGCAGGCGATGGATCGATGAGTGTCGGTGGTTCTTTGGTCCCTCCGTACGACACCAAATCGAGCTACCGGGCAGACTCCCTTCTCCCTAGTCTATGGGGCAGAAGTAGTTATCCCCACGGAACTCATATACGGATCACCTCGAGTACTTGCCTACGATGAAGTAGCGCAAGAACAACACCGGCGTGACGATGCTGTGCTACTTGAGGAGAACCGTCTCTAGGCTGCTACGCGTGCTGCACGCTACCAGCAAGCCATGCGTCGCTATCATAGCCACAGGGTTCATGCCCGGAGTTTTGAGAAAGGCGACCTTGTCCTTAGGCTTGTTCAGTCCGCCAAGGGTACAAACAAGTTGACGCCAAAGTGGGAAGGCCCTTACCGGGTGGTAGTACGAGTCACCAGACCCGGCGCAGTCCGTCTGGAGACCGGAGATGGCATTCAATTGCAAAACTCATGGAACATTGAGCATATCCGTAAGTTCTACCCGTAAGGCGCGGCTGTCGGGCCCTGCCCGACAGCCACCCTTTTGTACAAGCTTTGCTGAAGTTGCATGTAACCCTTTGTACAAAGCCAGGCGTAGACCCTGAGCCCCAGAGAAATAAACGAAGCGCTGGGGGCCCAAAAGAAGATTGCATGCATGCATAAGAATATCATGAGCATAGCATGATCATGTAGATAAGATTGCATGTGGGATCGTTTTCATCTGCACTAAGCTGCAGGATTCTTACCGTGGACTTGATCCCGAAGAGAAGAAGAGAAGACAAGCCTGTATTGCGATCCCCGGCAAGCCAAACAGATGAGTTCTTTCTTATCCATACGTGTTCTGTAAGATAAAACTCGTGCATATGAAAACCTCGCCACTTTCGAAACATGGGTGCTCCCATCCTTCGACTCGAACGTTGCTTCGGTCAGGATGGTCGAAGTGGCCTTTGACGGAGAAGGTTTGGCTGGTCCCTCTTTATGGATTTGTGCCCATTAGGCTTAGCCCAGCGGCAACAAACTGAGGGTACCGGCAGGATAGCCTGCCGGGAAAAACTTGTTTACTTGAATGTATAGAGGCGTTTCACCTCTGCATGGTTATAATACATGCACAAGTGCCCGGTAAAGCTTGTCTTTTTCATTAATATGCTGATAAGCAAGTACAAATCTTACAGAACACAAACATGGGTAAATAAGATTAAATAATTTAGACTAAAATTTGGCAAATGCCTACATGTTTTAGATTGAAAAAAGATAAGTGCCCCGTAATCCCCTTTCTTGTCCCTCTCCTCCTAGGCACTGCGGTGGGAGGTGAAGAGGGCAAAAGGAGCGCATGGGCAGAAGCCCAGCTTGACCCCGTCAGGCCCCTTGCCACGGAGCCTGACAAGTGTGGGAGGGCATGGGCGAAGGTGATGGTGAAGAGAGCGGCGGGGACAGCCCCCTGGCCACCGCCACCAAGGCCAGCAGGACGCGGCAGGGCGAACAAAGCCGGAGGCCACGAGGAAGCCTGCCGGGGCCGAGCTGGAAGGCTGCTGGAGGAACCGGAGGCACCATATACACCTCTGCATCCAACTCCCCGGCAAATCGCCTTGCCAGAGAGGAGATGCAGGTGCATATAGTGGTGCCGCCGCCTGTCGCCGACGGTACGGCTGGTGTTCAGCCGAAGCCAGAGTTGTCGTCCTCCCGGTCGGCGTCGTCGTCATCGCCGTCACTATCCTCCTCGTCGCTATCACTCGAGCTCTCCGCGCAGCATCCTAAGCGAGCACCCAAGCACCCAAAGACCTTGACGGAGAGCAGATCGGCCTCCATTAATTTAAAATGGAGGACATGCCCCTCCGACAAACTATGGGCGCGAGCAAAGGTCTTCCAGCCGCGTCGGAAGAGCATGACATGAGGGGCAGGGAAGTCCATGTCCACCCACATGTTGCCATTACCGCAACCCCTCATGTGCAGCTTCAATGCGCGTGGCTATTCGAGCTCCATCTCCCTCGGGAATGGAGTAGGGAGGCGGAGGCGACCACGCGGGGACCTATGTAGTCTGATGATGAACTCCAGTGGCTGGTCTCCAACATGGCCCTCCATTGGAGGTTGGGCGATCGGCGGAGGGGCGACCAAGGCGCCCCCTTGTCCTCCTTGGCCCCGAACACCACGACGGCCGCGACCTCTCACCCTCCCACCTCCTCTCATGGCGGGCTCCGCCCCCGCATCTTCTGAAGGAGAGGGAGACGCTGTCGAGCAGAAGTTCTCGTCCCCGCCACTGGAATAGCGCCGCGCCCCGGCCTCTCACCATGGTGGGTGATAACTACTAAGGAAAAGGAAGGAGTGAGGTGTGTGAAGAAGAACCCCACCCCGCGCCCTTTCTATAGGCGGGCGGGGCGGGGGGCTAGCTTCTTCCCATGAAGGTAGCCGCCCCGCTGCTCCAGTCCGGCTCCTCCTCACCATCAACGGTTCGAGGAATCAAGGCCAACCACCTGCACCAATCCACGATGCCTGGTTTTCTGCCACGATGTTCATTCCCGCGCCCTCCGCATCCAGCACCAACCCTGTGCAATGCTTACAACACACGTGGCAGAAACGCCGGAAGCAGGGAAAATAGTGGGATGGCAGTTCCCGCCCCATGAGAGTGAAACATGGGCGACCCATGGATCGTGGCTCATTATCTCCCCACAACATCTCGCACGATGCACAGAGAAGCCGGAAATTGATTCAAGCTCAGGATAATTAAGAAGCAAAGAAGATCTCAAAGGACAAGCTACTACCATCATCTCCCTGTGCACTAGATGGGGCATACCCCGACGACGCCCGGCAGCACGTCCGGTCCAGGCCCGGGGGCTCCTGTTGGTGCAACAAACCCCGGGTGTGTTGACCAGACTATGCAAAAGCTCTAGAGTGAGGTTGCAACGTCCAAGACCAGACCAAGTAGAAAAGATCAGCGGATCAAGAAGACTAAGACAAGCTAAAAGAGCAAGATACCACCAAGGAAAAACCTCCCTTGCCGGGCAGGCGAGCCTCGCGAGGTTAAGGTTGCCCCGAAGACAAGTCTCAAGACTGCCCCGATAGGCCTGCCGGGCACGACGAGGCTACCCCGCCAAGGCTCCATCACCCCACCTCACAGCAACGCAAGTCACCGATCGATGCGGTGTCGAGCCCTCAAGTGACTAAGTGGCTATTATTTGACACATGCCAGCCACTTCCTATGGAAATCACCTCCAAATGACACCCGTCCAAAGACGTGTCACGCAGGCAGGCGAGAAGGTGGTCGAACAGCCTGGCAAGGCTTGCCGGGCTATGCTACGATGTGACATTAAGCGGCGCATTTAATGCGCCCTGTTCTACCTGCAAAGTTAGGTATGATAGCATTGTTTGCTATCTAATCAGTACACAATGACTGATTTGCCATTGTGGTGACCCATTGATCTATAAAAGGAGGGCCGTGGCAACCATGGAAAGGATTCGGACCCCTGTATACTCATACGCACGTAGCTGCTCTCGCCCCGAGGCCATCTTGCCGGGCTAGAGCGTTGCGCCTCCACCACAGTCCTCTCATCAATCCACCAAAGTAGGAGTAGGCTTTTACGCCTCACAGCAGCCCGAACCTGGGTAAAAACTGCCAGTGTGATCTCTACCATGCTGCGCGATGCTCTCCGCTCTTTGTGCAAAGCGCTCATCCCCCCTGCCGAACCACAAGGGGTTGATGGCCCCATAGGTGGCCGTGTTTTCCCACGACAAGTTCCAAGATCCAATATCATCACATAGCCTATACCATGTCAATGCTTTTACCTTCAAATATAAAGGGAAAACCTTCTTCTTAACTTCATCTCCGGGTAAACATGCAAGCTTAAATAATCCACAAATTTCATCCACATGTATCAAATGCATATCAAGATGTTCCATTCCGTCTCCTGCATAAGGATTAGCTAGCAGTTGTTCTATCATACCCGAAGGAATTTCATAATTAATATTTTCAGTAGATGCAGTAGTTTGAGGGGTAACTCTTTGTGTTTCCGGTCGAGATGAAGATACCCCGAACAAACCCCTTAAAGGATTGTTTTCCATAGTAGCAAGTGAAAGTAAATTTCAGCATGTAGTATAAATTTTTCCTTACCGATTTCCACTTACCAAGAGCACTTCACTCCCCGGCAACGACACCAGAAAAGAGTCTTAATGACCCACAACTATAGGGGATCAATCGTAGTCCTTTCGATAAGCAAGAGTGTCGAACCCTACGAGTAGCAGAAGGAAATGACAAGTGGTTTTCAGCAAGGTATTTTCTGCAAGCACCGAAATTGTCGGTAACAAGTAGTTCGATAGCAAGATAGTTTGCAACGGACAA
Organism: Thinopyrum elongatum; assembly: GCA_011799875.1. NCBI lineage: Eukaryota > Viridiplantae > Streptophyta > Magnoliopsida > Poales > Poaceae > Thinopyrum > Thinopyrum elongatum. The sequence goes on along the minus strand of CM022302.1, from coordinate 218,932,391 downwards.
GTAACGGTAATGCTAAATAAAGTGCACCAAGGTAGCCCAGTCCTTTTTTTAGCAAAGGACAGGCCAAAACGGTCTCTTATAATAAGCAAAGCGTTCTTGAGGGCACACGGGAATTTCATCTAGTCACTTTCATCATGTTGGTCTGATTCTCATTCGCTACTTTGATAATTTGATATGTGGGTGGACCGGTGCTTGGGTGTTGTTCTTACTTGAACAAGCCTCCCACTTATGATTAACCCCCTCGCAAGCATCCGCAACTACGAGAAAAGTATTAACATAAAATCTAACCATAGCATTAAACATATGGATCCAAATCGGTCCCTTACGAAGTAGCGCATAAACTAGGGTTTAAGCTTCTGTCAATCTAGCAACCCATCATCTAATAACTACTCCAGAATGCATTCCCTTAGGCCCAAAGTTGGTGAAGTGTCATGTAGTCAACGTTCACATGACACCACTAAGGGAATCACAACATACATAACATCAAAATATCGAACACATATCAAATTCACATGATTACTTGCAACATGACTTCTCCCGTGACCTCAAGAACAAAAGTAACTTCTCATAAATGATATTCATGCTCAAGATTAGAGGGATATTAAATAACATAATGGATCTGAACATATAATCTTCCACCAAATAAACCATATAGTAATCAACTACAAGATGTAATCAACACTACTAGTCACCCATAGGTACCAATCTGAGGTTCCGATACAAAGATTGAACACAAGAGATGATCTAGGGTTTGAGATGAGATGGTGATGTTGAAGATGTTGATGGAGATTGGCCTCCCAAATATGAGAGGGTTGTTGTTGATGATGATGGTGTCAGATTCAGGGCTCCGCTGACCCAAGAGAGGTTCAAACTCAGGGGCGTGTGCGAAGGACTCAACCTCTCCAGCCAACCGATTCGTCGCTCTCACGGCCTAGCTTGATGAACGGGGAAGGAAAGAGACACAACAGTTTAACCAGGTTCAGGCCACCTTGCGGTGTAAGACCCTACTCCTGCTTTGGGTGGATTAGCCTCGCGAGGGGCCGAGGATGAACTAGTACAGAGGAAGAACAACCTCAGGAGGTCTGTTCTTGTGTGAGTGTGAGCTGGTGAGGGTGCGGATTCCCGATGCCGGATCGCCCGATCCCCTCCTATGGTGGTGGCTAAGCTATATTTATAGTGGCCTTGGTCCTCTTCCTCCAGAACGAAGGCGGGAAGGGATCCAACAGTGGCCAAGTTTGAAGGGAGACAAGTAGTACATCTTATCCTGACGAAAGGTGGTCTTCACCTACAAAGTTCCTCCCCGTGACGCCGTCGTGGGCTCGGCGATGATATCCGTCCTGCCGTCCTGGCGGTCTTCGTCTCGTTGCATGGGAATGGAAACCTTTGGCTGATTCCTCGGGACTCCGCGCCTGCGCTTGCGTCCTTAGCACCAAAGAGGAAACCTGCCACTCTGTGCCCGTTGGCGCCCGCCTGGCCTTGGTCGTCATGGCTTGCATCACCCAAACCTCATGAGGTGGGCGCTTGCATAGGAATCTCTGCTCTTCAGGAGCCTGCCTAGGGAGGCTGCTCCCTCCGGAGGTCTTGGTGTCGTCCGCCTCGCGAGGCTTGGCTCCTCGCGAGGCTCTCATCCTATCGATGCTGAAGATGGGTCGTACCAGGCCGTCGATGGAGCCACGCCATGGGCCGCAGGCAGGCAAGTCTGGGTTCCCTGGTTCCCAGAACGCCGACAGTAGCCCCGGGCCCAAGGCACGCTCGGACTTGGCTTCGAGGCGAAGCCAAAGGGAAAGGGCGAAGCACCGCGGGCCCCAATCACCTGCGGACTGAGTCGACGTGGGGCGCTTGATGGGACGTGGGCGTCTCTAGTTCCCCACGCTGCCTCGGCAATGGTCCTAGGCTGGCAAAAAGACTGGCGTCTACCGCTGAGCCTTTGTTGCCTTCTCTTTGTCTTGCTCCAGATCCCCTTTTCTCCTTGCAGAGAGCGTCTTTAGATCCGCCGAATCTCTCCCGAGCTCTTCGTTGATGGCGACCAAGAAAGTGAAGCCCGCCGCCCCGGTCGTGCATTCTGCCTCCTCGCCCGCGCCGGCCCTCAGTACGTCCTCCATCACCGAGGCAGGGCACCTTGCCGTCGTGCTCCCGCTGACGGCGAGCAATGATAACGAGGGGAGGGAGACAGTGCTTCGGGCCGGTGCGACCAAGCGGGAGACTTTGGCAGGGACATTCTATCCCTTCTTCCTCCATAGCGTCTTCGCGGGGCTCGTCCCGCCCTTCTCCAGGTTCTTCCTCGCCGTCCTCGACCATTACCAGATCCATGCCCTACACCTCCAGCCCAACTCCATCCTCCTCCTGGCAATCTTCGCCTTCTACTGCGAGGCGTTCGTGGGCGTGGAACCCTCCGTTGCGCTGCTCCACCACTTCTTCTCCCTCCGGATTCACGACTCGACCCAGCGCTCCGGATGCATCTCCTTCGTTGCGCCCCATGGCGGCAACACGCTCATGAGGGCCGGGAAGAAGGTGGAGGACTTCTGGCGCAAATGGATTTACATGGACGCCAGGGGCCTCCACGCTCGGCTGGAGCTGCCGACCAGGATGCCGGAGAAGCTGGACCAGTGGGCCCATGAGAAGCTCACTGACCCCCAGGCGGCGCCAGTCTTGAGGCCGATGCAGGCGGACGTGGACTCCGGGGCGCTGACGGGGGCCATGATTGTTAGGGAGTTCCTGACGCAGTGCCTGGCCCCGCTCCAAGCACATTCGTGCCCCATGTGGGATTTCAAGGGCGCAAAGGACGACCTCCGGCTGTGCCGAGGGAACCTGACGAGCGAGGAGCTGGGCAAGGCCGTGCGCACTTTGCTTGAAAAGGATCCAGGCAGCCTCCCGGCAGCCTACCTCCCGTTGTACCGCCGCGGCGATGGGGCGGAGCTGGCCGCCGCCATGCCCGCCTTCAACGAGCTGGGGCTCGTGCCGCCCAAGCTCCCCAACTCCCTGGTGCCGGTGTCCTCCGGCGAGGGCTCCGAGGAGGAGGGGGAGGAGGACTCGGAGGCGACTGTGGACGGGGTGGAGGGGACTTCTCCTCCATCGCAGAGCGAGCTCCTCCGCGGTCTCTCCGACAACGACGCCGCCGCCGAGTACTTGGTCGAGGGATCCCCGCGCTCCACCGGGGTCGCCACGAGGTCCGGGGACACCACCTTGCGGAGGTTGAGCCGAGCGTCTCCGAAGAAGGGCGAGGCGGCGTCGCTTCCTCGGGGCGACGCCCCTCCTTGTCGTCCGTCGCCGCAGCCCCGGAGCCAGCTGCCGTGCGACTGGCCGATCTTCAGGGCGTGATGAAGCCCGCGCTCAGGAAGGCCGGGGGTGCCACGGTCCTGGCCAAAAAAAGGGCGTACATCACCGATGATGAGTAAGCATCTTACCTTGTTTTTGTTTTCCATCCCTGACGTCGTGCCCACAATACTCTCCTCCTGGTGACCAGGCTGAAGCCCGTGGTGAAGAAGTGGAAGGAGGGAGCCGGGGCCTCCGAGGACACGCAACCTGTCGCGGCCGCGGCAACCCTGGCGCGGGCGAAGGAGGTCACCTCGCGGTCACCCGTGACGGAACGGGCCCCTCGAAGCTCGGTGGCAAAGCGTCGGGAGGAGACCGCTTCCGTGGCTCAGCAGGCTCCGGAGGCGCCCGTCCCTGCCACACCCGCGAGGGGTTTGAGGGCTCTAGAGCCCCCTGCCGCCCTTGCTGCTGTGGCGGCGCCAGTCCAGGCGCCGGTGCAGCCTCCTCCCCAAGCCCTCGCGTTGGCGGACCGTGGCCCTTCTGCCAGGCCCGGCGCTTTGGAGGAGGCCCACACCACGCTGGACCAGCTCCGGGCCGATCTTCAGGGCGCCGACAGGTGCGTGGTGACGGTGCGTTTGGGGCTGATCTCGGGGTGGCTCTAGGCCGACTCGTCCGTCAGGACGGCATGGGGCCAGGCCGAGGCTGCCGTCATGGAGGGCAGGAAGGAGGCCACGGCGGCTCGCAACGCGGCGCTGGTCGATGTAGCGTCCACCAAGGAGTGTTGCAGCATGGTGGAGGCCGAGCTGAAGGCCCTCCGTGCAGAGCAAGCCACCCACACCCATCGGTTTCAGGAGCAGGAGGAGGAACTCAAGGCCCGGGAGGCTGCGCTCGCCGATCGCGACGCCGAGCTAGAGCAGGCAGCCCAGGAATAGGCCGCGGAGCGGAGCCGCCTGGGGAAGCTGAAGGAGGAGGCGGACATGGCCCAGGCATCCCACGGCAAGCTTGTCTCCGAGGAGATGGCCCGGCTGGAGGCCAGGGAGAAGACCCTCGCTGCGGCTGAGAAGGCGGCCGCCGCGTGGCGCGACGCCTTTGTCTCCCTCGCGCTGAGGTCCCGCATGGCTCTGCAGTCCCTTTACGGAGAAGGGTATGAGAAGCCGCTGGTGGCTCCAGAGGGTGGCCTTGCCTGTCTTCTTACCAAGCTCGCCGAGGACCTCGAGGGCTACGCCACCGGAGTGGACTCCATGGTGGAAGGGGAGTGCCGCGTGCTCTTCAATGCGGCCGCGACGCGCGTTTTCAGCCACCTCCACCTCCAAGACCCAAGCTTTGACCTTGGTGCGCTGATCGAGCCGGTGGCTCCTAAAGCCCGCGACACCGCTACTGAGGCCGTGAAGGGGCAGGTGAAAATCCTGCTGGAGAAGTTCCGTTGCATCGATCCTGAGGCTGCGGCGACCAAGGCCAATGGCGAGGATGACGGTGGTGTTGTCGACGACCGTTTCCCAAAGGCGGGCAACCATGGCGACCAAGGTTGATGGCGGCGCTTCCCCCCAGTTTAATCCTGCGACATTTACCATGCCTCGCGGAGGCGTGAGAACTTTTGCTTTGGAATTATGAGACATTGTGTTTTGTAATAATTTGCTAGGACTCCGTGATTTCCTTTCCGTGCTCGATTTCCTTTCTGTTTGCTTTAGCGTTCTGCGTCGGCGGGGCCCGGCCCCGCGCATACCTCAACTGCCATTGGGGCGTCCGGATCGCTAAGACAAGACTAAGGGGTGAGGGGCTACGTGGCCAGTGAGGCCCCTAAGTCGCGATGCTTAGGGGTCCCCCTTGACGTACGAACAACCCTCATGAAGGAAATGCAAGCGGCGTCTGGGTTAATCCGGAGCCCCCCATACCTCTCCTCGCCAGCTTTTGCCTGGGAGGGTCACGTGAAGACCAGGTGTGAGAGACCTGGTGAGGTGGCGCGCGCCAGGCATGACCTGGGCGCAGCCCCCGTGCCCAGCCCCCTTGCGTGACTCTCCCGTGGGGAAAGCAGCGCGGTGAGGCCGGATGGCGGGCTCAAGAGCCCTCCTGAGGTTACTGCAGCCACTAGGGTGCTCTCGGTTGTTTATCACCAGCGCGGAGCATGGCGCTTCCACTCTTGCGTGGGCATAGCCACTCCTCGACCGTGTCGTCCGCCAGCGCGGAGCATGGGGCTTCCACTTGTGCGTGGGTAGGAGCTCCCTCTGAGGGGAGACTCCGGGGCGTGTACAGCCCCGTCCTGACACATGCCTTGCACCGCAGGACTAGAGGAGGTGTATATGGGCACCCGTGAGCCAGCGCGGGACTCACGGGGCCCTACCTCAAGGCGGGTTGCGCCTGGATTTTTGGTTTGGAACATTTGTAAGGGTCCTGCGAGATGGTCAGGGGACCTGCGCCGAGTGAATCTCTAGAGGATATCGCATGAGAAGGCCAAACACCAATGACCCCAGGAGGCAACGTGAATGGGGCCGGCCCGCCAGACAGAGCTCAGCCGTTGGGTTTATCGACGCTGCAGGGACGGACCCGAGCACAGATGCCATGCCCAGTCTTCTCATGCAATGATCCTAAAGAAAGACAGCCGGCGCGCGGCTCCCGCAGCGGCGAGCCACCGCGTTGCGCGCCCTAACTCATCCACTCACGATTAGCTCATGCGAGAACAAGGCATCAAGGGCCATGGGAGGTGACGTACACGAGGGCTGGCCCGCGAGACAGAGCTCAGCCACTTGGGTTTAGCGACGCTGCAGGGACGGACCCGAGCACAGATGCCATGCCAGTCCTTAACCATGAGGCGGTCGTGGGCGGGTTTGTGAGGGCACACGATATTCATGGTGGCGAAGCACCGGACATGCAGGTAGTAACATGAAGCAATTCATGGAAGGGTAAGGCCAGTTCTGATATATGCGCAAGACGATACATGCTATCGGGCCGGATGTCGTGGGAAAGAGTCTGACAGTAAGAGTAGGGGGTACGTAGGAGAGGGCAGTGTCCTTGCTATGATGAGGTTGTACACACAGATTTACGAGTTCAGGCCCCTCTCTGAGGAGGTAACAACCCTACGTCTCGGTGCCGCAGAGGCTTGTCGATTGGTTGTGTGCAATAGTTACAGGGGGTGCGAACCCTTGTGCCAGAGGGGAGGGGTGGCTTATATATAGTGCGCCTGACCCCTCGTCGCCCTCAGTTACACAGGGGTTCAATGAGAGTTATGTCATGAACGTTACTGGTAACGCCCATAATAAATGGTCTTCATGACGATGGAGTGAATGCCCGACCGTTGCCATCCTGGGGGGACTCTGGGCATTCTGTACTCTGAGTGTGTTCTTGTATGGTCGAGTGAAGTTATCATGGTCGAGTGGAATTGGGATATCCTAGTGGAGTCTTCTGTCGAGTGGATTGCACTTCGAGAGGATTTCAGTCGGTATCTCCTGTTGAACCTTGTAGGTCTTGGACTCTAGGGTAGTGTCCTTGGGTAGGGTGTTTAGGTCAGGCGTAAGACCCTAAGGTACATGTCATCGTCATTAGCCCCCGAATGGATTGAGGACCGAGTGAGGAAGGGTTGAAGTTGGTTCCGACCCGATTCAATGTCTCGGCGACATTTCCTCGAGGGTCTGAAAGCACGCTGGAATTTTAACCCTTCGTCATTCACCTTGATCGATTCTGGCTTCTGAAATTGCCGAGTGAATTAAAGTCATGCCGAGTGAATTGTGCTGTATGTCTTCAGATAGATTGGATTTGGAAATCTCTGATGCAACCGACTGCTTTGCCGGGTCCGGATCCCATGGGATTCGAAATTTCGGGGAAGCGCGCGGGACGGGGTGCAGCACGGTTAACGAAGCAGGTGGATAGGGACTCCTCGATTTTTGCGCCACCTTTTTCGCCATGTATCGGGCCAGCGTCTGTTACGGGATGCCCCAGGATTGCACGGGCCCATAGGTTAGCCACTCGGAAGTGTGGCCATAAAAGTTGCTGTTGTCGATGCGCGGTACTGTGCTCTCCATTCGCCCCCTTTCTCTCTGCCCCACCGCCTCATCCTCCCCAGCGCTACACCTCTCCGCCCATTCCTCTTGAGCTCCGCAGCTATGGCGAAGGACAAGACCACGGCCCTGGAGCATGCGAAGAAGGCAACGGCAAAGGGCAAGAAGGCGGCGAAGGGGTCGACGTCGCGGTCCGGTTTGCCGCTTGGCTGGATCCAGGGGGATTGGATCCGCTCCAACGTCGTGGAAGAAGATCTGGAGAACCTTGCCGCCGGCCTAATTGCGCTGGGTCCTGGAGGTTATCAGAGGGGGAGATCGAGCCCCAGCCGCGCGAGGGTGAGCGTGTTCTCCTCACCACCCACGTCGACCGAGGTTTCTCTTTGCCTCCTCATCCATTCTTCCGAGGTTTTTTGAACTTCTTCGGTGCTCAGATCCACCATTTTCCTCCAAACACCATCTCCTATCTTGCTGCGTACGTTTCCATGTGCGAAAACTTCTTGGGATGTCACCCGCATTGGGGATTGTTTAAGCATATCTTCACTTGCCGATCTTAGACGGTGAAGAAAGCTAACCCGACTGACGAGAAGACGCATGTGATCCAGATGTGTGGGGGGTTAGGTATCCAGATGAGAGGTAGGAGCACTTTTCCCCCTATGACTTTTCCTGAATCGGTTAGGGGATGGCAGTCGACCTGGTTTTATTGCAAAGATGTTCCGACTCCGGGTCAGTCGACTGGCCTTCCCCCTTTCTCTCTGGAGAGGCTCCGCACTCCACGCTCATTGACTGTAGAGGAGGAGGAGAAAGGTGAGGTAGCCATTTTGGTCGACGCGGTTGTTGCGTTGGTCCAGGGTGGAGTGACTGGCATGGATCTGTTGGAGGTGTTCCTCAGTCGACGCATCCAACCCCTCCAAGCTCGTGACCACCCAATGTGGATGTATTCGGGCTTGGAAGACACCGCTCGGGTCCACCCAGAGGAGGTCGCCGAGGAGACGGTGGCTCAGTGGCTGCAAAGCATCACTGGCAACAAGGACAACCCCCGCAGAGCCAGGAGAATCTTGCCATTCGGTGCCAATAACGTTCCAGGAGAGGTCAGGCTTTGGTTTGCCGAGTGTTTGTATCTTGTATTTTCCAATATGCAGTTATTCTTGAATCTGACTGATATCTGTGGCTTGTGACTTGCAGGTTTTCACGAAGATGTATTCCATGACGAACGGAGTGCAGCATCTTGGGGAAGGAGAAAGCGAAGGCGGGAGTGCTGAAATTGAGTATGCAGACAACAGCGACGACGAAAGTGAAGACTCTGATGAAAGCTCGGAGGTCGAGTCACCTCCACGCTCCGAGAGACGCTCCAAGCAGTCACAAGATCCTGCGGGTGGCCACGGCAAGGCAGCGGTGTCTAGTGCAAGGATTCTCAAGCGCACTCGAACATCGACTCCAGAACCGACTGAGAAGACCGCAAAACAGGCCAAAGCCGCCCCACCCAGGCCCTGGAAGGCTCTGCCCAGGATCAAGGTGGTCGTGCCTGTTGCTTCAACGTGAGTGCTTCTTTTCCGTGTCTTTCATTGTTGTAATGGACTCCTTCATTTGTCTGACCGAGTGAGGTTTTGGACCTTCAGGGCGGCTACTTCTGCTACATCTCCCATGGAAATTGACGAGGAGCAAGCCGACGCGGAGACTGCGGATGCGGCCACTTCTCGAGCAGGTAAGTTACTGCAGGCAGCTTTGCACTTCGTCGATTGTTTTGGTGGTCGACTGGAATCTTACTGTCGAGTGTTTGTAGCGCCAACAGATATTATCCAACTTCCGGACAATGATGATGACGAACCCCAGAGGAGAGCAGGAAGAAGGGGCAGGGCCTTGAGCAAAAGAGTGCCTTACGGTCGGGCATCTCGCCCACTGTCCGAACCCGTTGTTCAAGAACTGGATGACTCGACTCGAGCTGTTGTTTCTTTTGCTGTCCCTCTATCGACTGATTATCCTACTGCGTCGACTGTTCAGACTTCAGATCCAACTGGGCAGCCTCAAACTCTAACCCCTCCAGCGGCGTCGTCCACTCCATCAACATCTCAGTTCACTCTACATCATGTCCTGGAGAACCAAACAGGAGCTGCCAAGGAAGCGATGATCCAGGCTGGTCTGATGATGGACCGACTGAAGGTGGTGTACGAGACCAGCAAGGCCGCTTACAACGCCAGCTCTGCCCTCCAGACCAATATCCGAGTAAGTGGGATTGTAAGTTGATTTTTGATTGGCCTTTCAGCTTGAACTTTGTTCTGTTAGGATATGCTATCTGAAAATTGCTGCTTTATTATTCGTGAGATGCCCATGGATGAGCGTTTTGGAACCTTTAATGTGCATCTATCATGGGTCTGAGCCTTGCACCTGTACACCCAGTGGGTGTTTTCTTTTGCTGTGTACTTCTTCCACTCGAGTTAGTCAAGTCACGTCGAGTGGGTACCTGGTCCAATGGGGGCACGCTGAGTGCACCCACTGGGGGTAGTCCCCGAGGCCGCCGTTGGATGCTTGATTTGGCGGGGGTCTTTAGAATATGTCTGTTTGTAGCTCTTCACTTGGGCCAGTCGGGCCGCGTCGAGTGGGTACCTGGCCCAGTGGGGGCATGCTGAGTGCACCCACTGGGTGTAGTCCCGAAGATCGCCGTCGACTACGGGCAGTCGGCGGGGGACTGAGAACAAGAGTTTTTTTTTTGCTTCCTACACTCGGTCCGGGCAAGTCGTACCGAGTGGGAAATCTAACCAGTGGGGGCACACTGAGTGCACCCACTGGGTGTAGTCCCCGAGACAGCTGTTGAATGTTTGATTCGACGGTGGTCTTAGAACTCCTTTAATGAATACAATCTGAACTTGCTCTTCTTTACTCGGAAATGAAGTATCTTTGCTTCCGTCGACTGAATTATCTTTTTGTTGATCACAGAAATCTTGTGAACTTGGGACCCAGTATGCTACTTTGGAGAAGGAGAAGATCCAACTCAAGCTCGACCTGGAGCTCGCCAAGATGAACCTGAAGAAAGCTCAGGATGAAGTGGCAACCATGGGAGGTAATAACTTGCTGACTGTATGCTTTGATATTTCTTCTTTTTAGTCTTTTGAACCGAGTGACTCCACTGGAACAGATGTGCGTAATGAAAACCATCAACTCCAAGCACGACTGAAGAATGTTGTTTCTTTAGACAAAATGAAGTAGGCATTGGAGAAGAAGGACACTGATATTGCGGGGCCACAGAAGGTGGCGCGTGAGAAGACCGAACTGGCTGAGAGGAAGCTGGCTTCAATCAGCAAACTCGAAGAAGAAAACGCCAACCTGAAGACTGTTGTCGATGAAGTGAAGAAAGAAGCTACGCAACTGAGAGAAGAGAAGGTGGCCCTGACTGACAGGGTGGATGAGCTCACTCGGAAGAGGGACGAGCTGGAGGTTTATTTGGGAGGTCTTGCGAAGAAGTTGTATGTCATGCTTGAAGGTATCTTTCTCTATCCGAGTGAATCTGGCGAGCTTTCACATAACTCTGTAGTCGACTCATTTTTCATCCTCGTGTAGAATTCTGTCAGGACTTTGAGCAGGAGACCGAGCGGATCGAACGAGGCTTGGACCCCACAAAGTCGCTCATCAAGGATGAGGCCGCAATGAATGTGATGCGACTCGAAGCTCGTCTTGACAGCATCTTGGGGTACATTGCCCGACTAAAGGTTGCATTGTCCAAGATAGACCAAGAACTGTGGCCAGAAGACAGACTTTGAAATGACCTTGAGTCGATGATGGTCCGACTCAATGAGATCCCTAGTAGAGTGCAAGCGTGGAAGAAATCAGCTGCTCGTTGTGGAGCCAACGTGGCTCTCTCACTCGTCAGGGTCCATTGCAGGGAAGCCAAGGAGGAAAAACTGAAGCCTCTTCAAGTGGCGAATACGAAGAAGCTTCAGTTCCAATCTTTTATGGAGACCTTCATAGAAGAAGCCACTCGCATAGCCGACAGCATCAACTTGGACATCTTTGTCGAGCCAGTGAGTCCTCCTCCTGCCGAGTGAAAAACTTTACTGATCTGAACTTATTTGCCTCGGAATGCCGAGTGATGGTGTAACCGTTAAACTCTTTCGGGCCTGACGCACGGGTACTTTTGCTTGTGGTCCTGAAACTTGCCTGATTTATCCAAACTTGATGATTTTATCCGAATATTGCTTTCTCATTTCTGGAGTGTTTTACATGATCGAATTTTTTGACTTAGGCGGATCTGATCCGTGGCTAAGCTTCCGAGTGGGATGATTGCTCTCCACTCAGGGTTTTGAACTTAGGCGAGTGCGGGGTCGCAGCTAAGCCCCCGAGTGGGAGGATTGCTCTCCACTCGGAGGGGTTTTGAACTTAGGCGAGTACGGGGTGGCAGCTAAGCCTCCGAGTGGGAGGATTGCTCTCCACTCGGAGTAGTTTTGAACTTAGGCGATTACGGGGTCACAGCTAAGTCCCCGAGTGGGAGGATTGCTCTCCACTCGGAGAAGTTTTTAACTTAGGCCAAACAGGTTCGCAGCTAATCCCTCGAGTGGGAGGATTGCTCTCCACTCGGAGTGGTTTTGAACTTAGGCGAGTACGGGGTCGCAGCTAAGCCCCCGAGTGGGAGGATTGCTCTCCACTCGGAGAAGTTTTTAACTTAGGCGAAACAGGTTCGCAGCTAAGCCCTCGAGTGGGAGAATTGCTCTCCACTCAGAGTGGTTTTGAACTTAGGCGAGTACAGGGTCGCAGCTAAGTCCCCGAGTGGGAGGATTGCTCTCCACTCAGAGAAGTTTTTAACTTAGGCGAAACAGGTTCGCAGCTAAGCCCCCGAGTGGGAGGATTGCTCTCCACTCGGAGTAGTTTTGAACTTAGGCGAGTACGGGGTCGCAGCTAAGTCCCCGAGTGGGAGGATTGCTCTCCACTTGGAGAAGTTTTTAACTTAGGCGAAACAGGTTCGCAGTTAAGCCCCCGAGTGGGAGGATTGCTCTCCACTCAGAGAAGTTTTTAACTTAGGCGAAACAGGTTCGCAGCTAAGCCCTCGAGTGGGAGGATTGCTCTCCACTCGGAGTGGTTTTGAACTTAGGCGAGTATGGAGTCGCAGCTAAGTCCCCGAGTGGGAGGATTGCTCTCCACTCGGAAAAGTTTTAAACTTAGGCGAAACAGGTTCACAGCTAAGCCCCCGAGTGGGAGGATTGCTCTCCACTCGGAGTAGTTTTGAACTTAGGCGAGTACGGGGTCGCAGCTAAGTCCCCGAGTGGGAGGATTGCTCTCCACTCTGAGAAGTTTTTAACTTAGGTGAAATAGGTTCGCAGCTAAGCCCCCGACTGGGAGGATTGCTCTCCACTCGGAGTAGATTTTAACTTAGGCGAGTACGGGGTAGCAGCTAAGCCCCCGAGTGGGAGGATTGCTCTCCACTCGGAGAAGTTTTGAACTTAGGTGAGTACGGGTTCGCAGCTAAGCCCCCGAGTGGGAGGATTGCTCTCCACTTGGAGGGGTTTTGAACTTAGGCGAGTACGGGGTCGCAGCTAAGCCCCCGAGTGGGAGGGTTGCTCTCCACTCGGAGTAGTTTTGAACTTAGCGAGTACGGGGTCGCAGCTAAGTCCCCGAGTGGGAGGATTGCTCTCCACTCGGAGAAGTTTTTAACTTAGGCGAAATAGGTTCGCAGCTAAGCCCCCGAGTGGGAGGGTTGCTCTCCACTCGGAGTAGATTTTAACTTAGGCGAGTACGGGGTCGCAGCTAAGCCCCCGAGTGGGAGGATTGCTCTCCACTCGGAGGGGTTTTGAACTTAGGCGAGTACGGGGTCGCGGCTAAGCCCCCGAATGGGAGGATTGCTCTCCACTCAGAGAAGTTTTTAACTTCGGCGAAACAGGTTCACGACTAAGCCACCCACTGGGGGATTTGAACACATGTTTATGCAAGAACAACCATTAAGAGACTGCGGGAATCATGTCTTGACAAATGACTTAACAAGTACTCTTATTACATCTTGACAATCCGACTGTCAAGTATAAAAGCGATGAAGCAGATCTACGTTCCAGGCGCGTGGCTCGTCTTTCTTCTGAGCTAGGATGTAAAGGTGATTCGCCCCATTGTGAAGCACTTTGGTGACAACAAAAGGGCCTTCCCATGCAGGTGCGAGCTTATGAGGCCGTTGCTGATCCACTCGGAGCACAAGGTCTCCTTCTTGAAATGCTCGGCCTTTGATGTTTCTGGCGTGGAATCGATGAAGGTCTTGCTGATAAATGGTCGACCGGATTAAAGCCATCTCTCGCTCTTCCTCCAAAAGATCTATAGCATCTTGACGTGCTTGCCCTGCTTCAGCTTCTGAGAAAAGTTCCACTCGGGGTGCATTGTGAAGCAAGTCAGTAGGAAGCATGGCTTCAGCCCCGTACACCATGAAGAAAGGGGTTCGGTTAGTGGATCGGTTGGGGGTTGTCCTCAATCCCTACAAAACAGACGGCAATTCAGTTACCCAAGCTCCAGCTGCATGCTTGAGGTCGCGCCTGAGTTGAGGCTTCAGACCTTGGAGGATTACACCATTTGCTCTTTCTGCTTGTCCATTCGACTGCGGGTGCACAACGGATGCGTAATCCACCCGAGTGCCTTGGGAAGCACAGAACGCTCTGAACTCTTTTGAGTCAAAGTTTGAGCCGTTGTCTATGATGATGCTGTGCGGAACTCCATATCGGAAAATCAACTCTCTTATGAAACTAATGGATGTGCTTGAATCTAAGCTCTTGATTGGTTTGGCTTCAATCCACTTGGTGAACTTGTCGACTGCTACAAGCAGATGAGTGAAACTACTTCTGCCGGTCCTTAACGACCCAATCATGTCCAACCCCCACATAGCAAACGGCCAGACGAGTGGAATAGTCTTCAAGGCAGACGTGGGCTTGTGAGACATGTTTGAGTAGAACTGGCAACCTTCACACTTCTCGACGATCTCTTTTGCAGCCTCATTGGCCCGAGGCCAGTAGAATCCTGCTCGGTATGCTTTGGCCACGATGGTCCAAGAGGATGCATGGTGACCACAGGTCCCCGAGTGAATCTCATTCAAAATCAGTCGACCCTCTTCTGGAGAGATACATCGCTGAGCGATGCCAGTAACACTTTCTCTGTAGAGCTGTCCGCCAATCACTGTAAAGGCCTTGGATCTACGGACGATCTGTCGTGCTTCAACTTCATCTTCTGGAAGCTCCTGCCTGAGCAGATATGCAATATAGGGCACTGTTCAGTCGGGGGTGATTACCAGAATCTCCATAACCAGATCGATAACTACTGGTACTTCGACTTCAGTCGGATTGGTAGAGCTTTTTGGCTGGGTAGGTTCTTCGGTGAAGGGATCTTCTTGCACTAAGGGGGAATGGAGATGCTCAAGGAACACATTGCTGGGGATAGGCTTCCGAGTGGAACCTATTTTTGCCAAGTCATCCACAGCTTGGTTCTTGATTCGGGGAATGTGGTGGAGCTCCAACCCCTCAAACTTCTTCTCCGACTTCCTCACTGCATTGCAGTATCCAGTGATGGCAGGGTTCCTGACATCCCACCCCTTCATCACCTGATTAACCACCAAATCCGAGTCGCCGTAGACCATCAGGCGACGGACGCCGAGTGAGATGGCCATACGCAACCCGTAGAGAAGTGCTTCATACTCAGCCTCATTATTGGAGGAATAAAAGTGAATCTCGAGGAAATAACTGAGTTTATCGCCTCTTGGGGACACCAGGACCACTCCGGCACCAGAACTGTATAACATCTTAGACCCATCAAAGAACATGGTCCAGTGTTCCGAGTGAACTTGAGTCGGCTGCTGTTGCTCAATCCACTCGGCCAAGAAATCCACGATCGCTTGAGACTTGATCGCCTTTTTTGCTTCGAACTTGATGTCCAGAGGAAGAAGTTCAATTGCCCACTTAGCCACTTGACCGGTTGCATATCGATTGTTCAAGATTTCAGACAATGGAGCATCGCTGACAACTGAAACTGAGTGGTCTTGGAAATAATGTGCAACTTTCTTCGCAGTCAAGTAAATTCCATAGACGAGCTTCTGGTAATGCGGATACCTTTGCTTGGATGGAGTCAAGACTTCAGAAATGTAGTACACTGGGCGTTGAACTTTATAGGCATTGCCTTCTTCTTCTCGCTCGACCGTGAGCTCTGTGCTGACCACTTGCCTAGTGGCTGCAATATATAACAGTAGAGGCTCTTTGCTGATCGGAGTAGCAAGCACCGGCTGGGTGGAAAGCAGGGCTTTGAGCTCCACAAACGCTGCTTCGGCTTCAGGAGTCCACTCGAATGTATCAGATTTCTTCATCAGTCGGTAAAGAGGCAATGCCTTTTCACCGAGACGAGAAATGAATTGACTTAATGCAGCAAGGCAGCATGTATGCTTCTGAACGTCATGCACATGCACAGGGTGTTTCATTCGGAGAATTGCACCAATCTTTTCGGGATTTGTATCTATTCCTCGCTCGAAAATGAGAAAACCGAGCAACTTTCCACCAGGAACTCCGAATGTGCACTTGGACGGATTCAGCATGATGTCATATCTTCTCAAATTGGCAAATGTTTCAGCGAGGTCAGTTAGTAGGTCGGAACTCTTGCGTGACTTGACCACAATATCATCCATATATGCTTCCACATTCCGACTGATCTGAGTTAGCAGGCACTTCTGGATCATGCGCATGAATGTGGCGCCAGCATTCTTGAGACCAAAAGGCATGGTGATATAGCAAAAACACCCGAACGGGGTGACGAAGGCTGTTTTTATTTCATCGGGTCCATACAGTCAGATCTGATGGTACCCCGGAATATGCATCCAGAAAATACAAACGCTCACACCCCGCAGTCGAGTCGACAATCTGATCGATGCAGGGAAGAGGAAAATGATCTTTCGGGCAGGCCCGGTTGATATGCTTGAAATCAATACATATACGAAGTGATTTATCCTTCTTGGGGACCATGACAATGTTGGCGAGCCACTTGGAGTGGTATATTTCGCGGATGATCTCGGCTGCGAGGAGCCGAGCCACCTCCTCTCCAATCGCCTTCTTCTTTTCCACGGCAGACCAACGGAGATGCTCCTTGACAGGTTTTGCCTTTGAGTCGACACGCAAACGGTGCTCAACCAGCCCCCTGGGTACACCTGGCATGTCAGATGGTTTCCATGCGAAGATGTCCCAGTTCTCACGGAGGAACTGGATGAGCGCGGCTTCCTATTTGTTGTCGAGTGTTGTTGAGATGTGAATCACCGAAAACCACATCAAGAGCAATATGCCCGAGTGACTTTGCTTTCTTCCCCGGGATGACTCCGTGGAACTGCATATTGCTCTCGCTGAGTTGGGACATCGGAATGCCCATTCCCTGGAGGGTCTCAGCATATAGAATGTTCAGACCACTGCCACCATCCATGAGAACTTTAGTCAGTCGAGTGCCCCCAACGACTGGGTCGACCACCAGTGCTTGCCGCCAAGGGGTAGCGATGTGCGCCGGGTGATCTGATTGGTCGAATGTAATGGGAGTTTTTGACCACTTCAGGTATGTCGTAGTTGTCGGAGCAACCATGTTCACTTCTCTGTTTATGACTTTCAGTCGACTTTTGCTTTCAACATCAGCAAAAATCACCAAGGTAGCATTGACCTTCTGGTAACCACCATCCTTTTCCTCATCCTCATCCTTATCAGAGTCCTTCTCACTGGGCTGGCCCTCTCAGAACTGCTGAATTAGGAGTCTGCACTGTCAAGTGGTATGCTTGGGCAGAATCAAGTTACCCCCTTCATACTTCTTCGCGTGAATGTGACACGGCAAATCCAGGACATCTTGGTCGGACTGGTCTTTCACCTTCTTGGGCACCCACGGCCCCTTAGGCTTCCCTTTAAACTTTCCTTGTGCATTCAAAATTGCGGCTTCAGCAGGACCTGCAGCCTCAGCCTTATGCTTTTGCTTCTGACTGGGATTCGCGCCCCCAGTGGCGGGGTCGACTATTTTCCCCTTGCCATTTCGGAGTCGGTCTTCCTCTTTGCCATTCGCATACCGAGTGGCTATTTCCATCATTCGGCTCAGAGACATGTCTCCGGAACGGCCGAATTTCAGGATAAGTTCTCTGTACCTGACGCCCACCTTGAAGGCACAAACTGCCTGGTGTTCCGACACGTTCTCCACCATGTGATGAAGTGTAGTCCATCTCTGGATGAAATCCCTCAAAGTTTCACTCGGCTTCTGAAGGCAATGTTGTAATTCGGTCAGCCCAGCAGGCCATTTGCAAGTGCCTTCGAATGTCTTGATAAACACTCGGTCCAAATCCTCCCAACTGAATATGCTTCCAGGAGCCAACTGATTTAAGCAAGCTCTGGCCGAGCCTTCAAGCATTAAGGGGAGTTGCTTCATAGCTACGTCGTCGTTGCCTCCACCAATCTGCACTGCCACTCGGTAGTCTTCCAACCAGGTGTCTGGCTTCGACTCGCCAGTGAACTTACTCACTCCCGTAGCCAATCTGAAGTTGGGCGGGATCTCAGTTGCTCGGATGGCTCTGCTGAAACATTCGGGCCCAGAGACGAAAACCCTGCTTCCAGTCGGACGATCTCTGTCTAGCCCTTCTCTGTTAGCTCTGCCCCTGTCAACCAGACCTTGTACGAGGACTGACCTCGCATCAAACCCAGGCTCTCTTGGGTTGACTGGAACTCTCCGCTCATCACCATACGGGTGCCTATCATCGTACTACCAGGGCGCGTACGATCCACCCCTCGGAGGGGGAGTAGGCACTCGACGGTGGTAATCATGGTGAAATCGAGGATCAAACTGCCCGTGGCCCCGACCCAGGTACTGGTCCTGGTGATAACCACGATCTTCACGCCTTATAGGTGATCTTGGGCTGTGTGCTGACTGAACTGTGTCTGCCATGACGGACCTGCTGTGAATCCTGTTGCGCGACTGGGAAACTGTTGAATTATGTTCACCAGCCGCTTTGAGCAGCGCTCGAATCTACTGTAAACCTCTACCGGCCTCGGAATGGGACGGCTGAATGGAATCTGCGATACGAGCTGCTGCTGCAACATTTTGAATCGGAGTGCGGTATACCTGACAGTCATCTCGAGGCCCAGTCGGAAACAACTGTCGTTGATGTCGACTGGAACTTGGGATCTCCCTCCGGGCGCGGTCGTCGAGTGCTTGTTGAAGATTCTCCAGGCACGCACGCTCGGCCAAATTGTCCACGCACGCGGCCTCCAGAGCCTGAGCTTCAGGGGTCTCCCCAATGATGGGGGTCTGGAGTGCCTCCTCGTTCCTGCGCCGCAGTTCTTCCCTCTGCTCGGCTATGAGGGCTTGGGGGTAATACTCGTCGTGATCGCGCGACAGGCTGCCACTGCCACTGTTGCCACAGCTGCCGCGACGGAATCTGGGCAGACTGCGCTGGGAGTCGACCACGAGGACCTCCGCCGCGGGATCGTTGCTCTCACACTCGGAAAATGTATCCGAATGGCCAGTCGGCAGGCCGAACGACCCATAGAGAGAACCATCGGGCTCAATTGCCGAGATTTTTGGGGTGGTCGACTGACGAGCCACCGCATGCTTCACCCAACGCTGGAGCCGCGAACGACCAGACCGCTTGCGGAGACGGACAGCGGGGAGCGAAGACGCCATGGGGGTTGACCGATACCGGGTCAACGGCTGCCGCAGGAGAATGCCGCAGGCACTCGCACGGAAGTGCGCTGTCCCGTGGGTGGGGAGAGCCTCGACGTCGATGGGGGCCTCTTGGAGCCAGGCAGAGTCGTCGGCGATGAAGACGAGAGCGCCGAGACGGATCTCATGACCTAGGGCCAAACCACCTCCGGAAACCATGTTGATGAAGATCGGAGATTGCAACCTCACCGGAAGTCGCTTAGACGCCGCCCCACGGTGGGCGCCAACTGTCGTGGGAAAGAGTCTGACAGTAAGAGTTGGGGGTACGTAGGAGAGGGAAGTGTCCTTGCTACGATGAGGTTGTACACACGGATTTACGAGTTCAGGCCCCTCTCGGAGGAGGTAACAACCCTATGTCTCGGTGCCGCAGAGGCTTGTCGATTGGATGTGTGCAATAGTTACAGGGGGTGCGAACCCTTGTGCCAGAGGGGAGGGGTGGCTTATATAGAGTGCGCCTGACCCCTCGTCGCCCTCAGTTATACAGGGGTTCAATGAGAGTTATGTCCTAAATGTTACTGGTAATGCCCGTAATAAATGGTCTTCATGATGACGGAGTGAATGCCCGACCGTTCCCATCCTGGGGTGACTCTGGGCATTCTGTACTCCGAGTGTGTTCTTGTATGGTCGAGTGAAGTTATCATGGTCGAGTGGAATTGGGATATCCGAGTGGAGTCTTCTGTCTAGTGGATTGCACTTCGAGAGGATTTTAGTCCATATCTCCTTTTGAACCTTGTAGGCCTTGGACTCTAGGGTAGTGTCCTTGGGTAGGGTGTTTAGGTCAGGCCTAAGACCCTACCCTAGGTACATGTCATTGTCAATGGACCCGTACAGCTTGAGGATAATGCAGCCCGAGGGGCGCCCTCAATTAAACAAACCAAAAAGTCACATGGCACCGTCATTGGAGAAGTGTTGGGGTAGCTGAAGATGCGTGCTGAAGAAGTCGCTCCTCACGGTCGTCTGGCTCTTGGGTCTCGTGAGGCTGCGGAGGTCCAGGAGGCTCGCGAGGGGTCGGCAGCTTCACCGTCAGGATCATCTGGCGCCTGGCCTTGTGAGCCTCCAGGATACGCCACATGTGGTGTTGGTGCGCGGTAGCTGCGTTCGGCAGGCCAAAGGGCATGTGAACGTAACTGTGAGGGCGGCCTCCGCACCGGCCGACGCGGGACGGCCAGAAGAGCTCCTGAGAAGCGGCTCTATTGAGCCCCGGGATGTTGATGCAAACGCGTAGCTCGCCACCCATATCAGGGGCGGCTGCTGCACCGGGTGATGCGGGACGGCGCTTGCCGCGCATGGCTCACGCCTCCTGAAGCTCTCCGATCGCCTTGGTGATGAACTCCTGAGCGCCTAGCGCCTCACGCCCTGCGCACTGCTCATGGAAGCGCGCGTTGAAGGACACCTCCACATGGTGCCCGAACGCCTCCACATGCGAGAGGGAAGGGCGCCCCAGCAGTGGGCGCAGGTCCTAAGGCATGGTCGTCGGACACCCCACCCTCCTGAGGTCCACTGAGGAGCAGCTGCTTCTTCTTCTTGGGGATGACCTTAGGAGGGTGAATGGCGCCCTCGTCATCTGAGTTCTCGACCGCTGCGGCCTGGTAGGCGCGCTCGAGTGAGCACACCGTATCCTTCTCATCGCAGGCAATCGTGATGATGCCGCAGCTTCCTGGCATCTTGAGGACGTTGTAGCCGTGGTGAGTCACCGCCATGAACTTGGCGAGGGCCGGGTACCCGAGGATGGCGTTGTACGGGAGGCGAATGTGGGCGACGTCGAAGTCGATGAGCTCGGTGCGGTAGTTGTCTAGCATGCCAAAGGTGACAGGGAGGCGAATCTGCCCCAGGGGGATGGTGGAGCCGTCGGTCACCCCTAAGAAGGGCTTGGTGGGGAGGAGCTGGTCATAGGGCACCTAGAGCCTCTCGAATGTCTCAGCAGAGAGGACATTCAGTCCCGCGCGTCCGTCGATGAGTGTTTTGGTAACGAGGACGTTGCTGCTGGTCGGTGAGCAGAGCATTGGGAGCGCGCCGGCGGTGGCTGCACACTTGAGCTGATCCGTAGAGTCGAAGGTGATGGAGTACTTGGACCACCTGAGGGCACGCGACGCCTCGAGCTTGGGGAGGGCCGCGTTCACCTCACGAGCGAACTGCTTGAAGACGCAATGGGAGGCGGGGGCCTGAGTGCCACCTAGGATGCAGGCGATAGCACGAGGCTCTTGGAAGACCCCGGCCCCATCATCTTGGCGGCGGTCATCGTTCCTCCTTGGTGGCGGCGGCAGTGGAGGAAGACCGGCGTTGCCCTGAGGACGGTCCTCACGAGGCTGGTCCCTCTAGGGGCCTTCGCGAGGCTGGCCCTGCCAGCGGTCCTCACGAGGCTAATCACGCCAGTCCTGGCGGGGGTCGCGGTTATCCCAGCGGCCTCCGCCACGGCCTCCTCCATGGCCGTAGCCACGATCGTTGCGCTCAGGGCGGCGGCCAAGGCGCCCGTCTTGGATGGCCCTAAGCTCTTGGCAGTCATTGGTGTTGTGGCTGTGGATGTTGTGGAAGACGCAGAACGGGCGGCTGCCCTTGGAGGACTCGGGGTGGTCGCAGCCACGCTTCATCTCGGGCTCGGCCGCGAGTACAGTCGGGCCCTTGCGCTTCACATCCTTGGCCTTGGCCTTCTTGTCTTCAGGGTCGGCCTCCAGGAGCTCAAGGAGGGAGAGGCGACCTTCCTCTGCCCTCGCGCGCCTGGTTGCCATGTTGAACATCTCCAGAGCCGAGCACAGGTCCTCGTGTATGGCTAGTTCTTCCTTTATCTTGACATCCCGAACGCCATCAGTAAATGCTGAAATGATGGCCTCATCCGACACCTTGGGGATCTTGAGGCGAACGTTGGTGAAGTGCTGGATGTATTTGTGAAAGGTCTCCCCTGGCTGCTGCTTGATGCGCCGTAGGTCACCTGCAGCAGGGGCACGGTCATGAGTGCCCTAGAAGTTGGCGATGAAGCGCTCTCACAGCTCATCCCAGCAGGAGATTGATCCCACTTGGAGGTTCAAGAGCCACGAGCGCACGCCATCCTTGAGAGCCATGGGAAACCAGTTTGCCATGACCTTATCGTCGCCGTTCGCCGCCTCGATGCTCAGCTCGTAGAGCTGGAGGAACTCAGTGGGGTCACGGGTGCCATCGTAGCGTCGAGGCAGATCTAGCTTGAACTAGCCGGGACAAACGACGCGGTGCAGCTCCGGAGTGAACGCTCGGCAGCCTGCCGCGCTCACGGGAGCCCGCCGCGGAGGGGGAGCCTGGTCTTGGTGTCCGCGCGCTGCCGCCTCGGGTGGCACACGGTCTTTACGTGGTGGTGCTGGGAGCGCACGCGCCTCTCCTTGAGGCCGCTGCACCACCTGGCAGCTTTCTTTGTCGTGTGCCGGCGCCCGGCGCGGCGGGTCACATTGGGGGCCTCACGCCTTGGCTCAGGGGTGACATCATGCCGAAGAGGTGGAGGAGGTGCGCCGTGGGCCACGTCGCCAGCTTGAGGCAGCAGGGGAGGCAGCGAGTGAGACGGCGTAGGAGCCTCTCCCGCGGCGCTGACGAGCTCGGCGATGTGGTCCAGCCAGTCCTCATAGAGGTCATCGGCCGGACGATAGCGCAGAAGCTCGCGCGCCATGAGCAACGCAGCCTGTGCGTTCGCCGGCTCGCGACGACCATGAGAAGACGAAGCAGCGACTGGAGTCAGCGACGGGGTGGCGGTGCGACCTTCACGCCGCACGGAAGGAGGCAGCGACGAGGCCAGCTGCTCGTGGACCACGGGGCCGGTGGCAGCATTAGCCGCAGGTGACGGGGAGTGACGAGAAGCGCCATCGCCCGCAGGCGCTGTCTGAGCAACGCGGCCGGCGAGGGCTGCCCGGCGCTCAGCACGAACTCGATGAGCGTCGGCCATGTGAACGGCGGAGCGACGGCGAAACGACCGACGGAGGTGAGGCTTCGACATGCCCCTACCTAGCGTGCCAAATGTCAAATTCAGGGCTCCGCAGACCCAAGAGAGATTCGAACTCAGGGGCGTGTGCGAAGAACTCAACCTCTCCAGCCAACCGATTAGTCGCTCTCACGGCCTAGCTTGATGAACGGGGAAGGAAAGAGACACAGCAGTTTACCCAGGTTCGGTCCACTGATGACCCACAAGTATATGGGATCAATTGTAGCCTTTTCGATAAGTAAGTGTGTCGAACCCAACGAGGAGCAGAAGGAAATGACAAGTGGTTTTCAGCAAGGTAATGTCTGCAAGTACTAAAACTGTAAGTAACAGAGTAGTTTGATAGCAAGATAATTTGTAACGAGCAAGTAACGGTAATAGTAGCAAAAGTGCAGCAAGGTAGCCCAATCCTTTTGAGGCAAAGGACAGGCCAAAATGGTCTCTTATAATAAGCAAAGCGTTCTTGAGGGTACACGGGAATTTCATCTAGTCACTTTCATCATGTTGATTCGATTCGTGTTCGCTACTTTGATAATTTGATATGTGGGTGGACCGGTGCTTAGGTGCTGTTCTTACTTGAACAAACCTCCTACTTATGATTAACCCCCTTGCAAGTATCCGCAACTACGAGAAAAGTATTAAGAATAAATTCTAACCATAGCATTAAACTTTTAGATCCAATCGGTCCCTTACGGAATAGCGCATAAACTAGGGTTTAAGCTTCTGTCACTCTCGCAACCCATCATCTAATAACTACTCCACAATGCACTCCCTCAGGCCCAAATATGGTGAAGTGTCATGTAGTCGACGTTCACATGACACCACTAAGGGAATCACAACATACATACTATCAAAATATCAAACACATATCAAGTTCACATGATTACTTGCAACAAGATTTCTCCCATAACCTCAAGAACAAAAGTAACTACTCACAAATGATAATAATGCTCAAGATCAAAGGGGTATTAAATAGCATATTGGATCTGAACATATAATCTTCCACCAAATAAACCATATAGTAATCAACTACAAGATGTAATCAACACTACTAGTCACCCACAAGCACCAATTTATAGTTCCGGTACAAAGATTGAACACAAGAGGAGAACTAGGGTTTGAGAGGAGACGGTGCTGTTGAAGATGTTGATGGAGATTGCCCTCCCCAAGATGGGAGAGTTGTTGGTGATGATGATGACGATGATTTCCCTCTCTGGTAGGGAAGTTCCCCCGGCGGAATCGCTCCGCTGAGGGCAAAAGTGCTCCTACCCAAGTTCTGCCTCGAGACGGCGGCGCTCCATCCCGAAAGTCCTCTCCTTATTTTTTCTAGGTCAAAATAACTTATATACCAGAAGATGGGCACCGGAGGTGGGCCGGGCTGAGCACAACCCACCAGGGCATGCCTGGGGGGCCAGGCACGCCCTGGTGTCTTGTGTTCATCAGGTGGCCCCCTCCGGTGGTTATTTGCTCCAGTATTTCTTATTTATTCCATAAAAAATCCTCGTGAAGTTTCAGCTTGTTTGGAGTTGTGCAGAATAGGTCGCCTGATGTAGCATTTCTAGGTCCAGATTTCCAGCTGCCGGAATTCTCCCTCTTTGTGTGAACCTTGCATATTATGAGAGAAAAGGCATTAGAATTACTCCAAAAAGCATTATTATGCATAAAAACATCATAAATAGCAGTAGGTAAACATGATGCAAAATGGACGTATCAACTCCCCCAAGCTTAGACCTCGCTTGTCCTCAAGCGAAAACCGACATCGAAAAACATGTCCACATGCTTAGAGAGAGAGGTGTCGATAAAAACAAAATACGGACATAGAAGCATCATGTGAGTTATTATAACAACAACAAACTTTAACATAAAACTTTTATCATAGACTTTTTTATCATAGACTTCTCATGAATAAGTAACAATTCATCACACTATCGAAGTATAAAGCATAAACTTTATTGGAAACCAACAAACTATGTTCCCAGTCAACTTTGCAACTACAATTCATCATCTTTTCAGGAAGGGTCACGTATCGGAGCCTTTAGGCAAGTCCACATACTCAACCATCATATAGTCTTCTATGATTGCTAACACTCACTGCATACACATGAGCAAAAGGTTTCAACCGGACACATAGAAAGATAGGGGCTTATAGTTTTGCCTTCCAACGTATTCACCTCAAGGGTGATGTCAACAATAATAACTCATGCTACCCATATTCAACTGGACATATGTGCCTAGATCTTTCCTCACCACATGATGCATGCCAAAGGAGAAAATAAAAAAAGAATAGAGAGAGAAAAACTTTGACTCTTGCATAAAAGTAAATACATAAAAGTAAAAGATAGGCCCTTCGTAGAGGGAAGCAGAGGTTGCCATGCCTTATTTGTTTGTATGCTCAACCCCTTAGTGCAAAAGAACATCATGTTATATTGCCCCTTATGATAGCAACCTTTATTATGTAGTCTATCGCTTTTATTTCTTTGCTATCACAAGTTCGTACAACGCTCAATTTTCTCTTACACTAAATGATCTAACACTTTTTAGAAGCAATTTTTATTGCCTTATTGCACCGATGACAACTTACTTGAGGGATCTTGCTCAATCCCTAGGTAGGTATGGTGGCCTCTTGAAAATAAGATTTGGGTTTAAGGGTTTTTGGATGCACAAGTAGTATCTCTACTTGGTGCAGAATTTTTGGCTAGCAAAGATGGGGGACAAGCACCACATGTTAAAGGATCTATGACAATATAACTTCTATGTGAATATGAGCAAACATAAATCATTATGTTGTCTTCCTTGTCCAACATCAACAATTTTGGCATATAATATTTTGATGGGGGCTCACAATCACAAAAGATTTCCTGTATAGTGTATTTATATGTGAATCTTCTCTTCCTTTATTAATTCTTTCATGAGTTGCATCATTGACCAATGATATGTTTGTCAATCTCTAATAAAATTTTCTACTTATACTTTTCCTTATGTGGTGTCATCACCTACCATAAGATTAGCATATGATCTTTTTCATTTATTTCCTTTCTTTTTTATTGAAACTTGAAAGTAAAGAAAGCAAAAACTCAAACTAAATTTTATTATATATCTCGCACACGATTACAAGGATAGATCACTAAGCAAACTCTCGAAAAGAAAGGATCGAACTAAACTTTTATTCTTCTAAAGCAAAAGATAACTAAGGATCGAATTAAAATAAGTAAAAGCAAAAGATAGTGGGGGTGATACGATACCTGGGCACCTCCCCCAAGCTTGGTGAAAGCCAAGGGGAGTGCCCATACCCGATACTCAATTTTCTTTTGGTGATGAAGAAGGAGGTGGTGGTGATGAAGTAGAGGCGTTTTCCAATATAACCATGAGTATCTCCTTCAAGCCTTGAATCTCTCGAAGGGCTTGATGAAGTAACTCAGTGTTTTTCCTCACCTCGGCCATTATATGTTTATTTTCCGGGCCCCAGGGGTTCATTCTTGCATTGCTTTCTCTTGGACGAGATATGTCCCAATTGGACGGTATGTGCACACGATGAGTATTCTCGAACCCATAATTGTGAATCAAATTGTGAAAATTGTTACGATGTAACCTGTGTAAAGGCCTCCTTGGTGGGAGTCCTTCGTGCACTTCGAGGGTCTCTTGATTGCTTGATGACCTCAGGGCTTGATGAGGATTAGGATGAGTAGAGATGCCAGCCTATGTGCCTCTTTCGGAAGCCGGAGGGTGAACCCCAAGGGGATTTTCTTCTCCTTCCTCCATGGCGACCTCTTCAGCTTCCTCTCCCCTTAGATCCTCCCGAACCAACCCTGCGTCTTCTTCTCCGTTGTTGGAAGGTGAGGAAGACATGATGCTGGCTCAACAGATCTGACCGAAAACAGCAAGAAAAGATAATAGAAGATTCCTCCGCGATACGGTGGTCAATAGGTTCGGGGGGTATATAAAGATTTTTTATCTTGGGAAACAAGCAAACTGTAGAAAAACGGAGTCCGGAAGGTACCCGAGGTGGGCACAACCCACCTGGGCGCGCCTGGCAAGCCAGGCGCGCCCTGGTTCTTGTGCCCACCAGGGTGACCTTCCCGGTAGTTTCTTATTTTCCTAATTTTTTTTATATTCCAAAACGGACAGAAAATATTTTTGCAGATTTTTCGGAGTCCGTTTACTTACTGTATCACGTACCTCCTCTATTTTCATGATTCTGGAGTGTTCTGGAAGGTCTCTTTTATGTGTTCTTCCGGTGTCATAGTTTGGATAATATTGCTTTCAACATTAATGGGCGTACCTGAGATATAATGTTTTATTCGTTGCCCATTAACAACCTTCGGGTTAGTACCTTCGACATTATTTATTTTGATAGCTCCAGATCGATAAACCTCCTCGATAACATAGGGTCCTTCCCATTTGGAGAGGAGTTTTCCTGCAAAGAATCTGAAATGAGAGTTGTACAAAATAACATATTCTCCAACTTTGAACTCACGCTTTTGAATTCTTTTATCATGCCATCTTTTAACTTTTTCTTTAAATAACTTGGCATTCTCATAAGCTTGGGTTCTCCATTCATCTAATGAGCTAATATCAAATAACCTCTTTTCACCGGCAAGTTTGAAATCATAATTGAGTTCTTTGATTGCCCAATATGCTTTATGTTCTAACTCAAGAGGAAAATGACATGCTTTTCCAGTGCATCATCTAATTTCTTAGACCAATTCTTCCGGGACCTATTGACAGTCTTTTGCAAAATTAATTTTATTTCTCTATTGCTAAGTTCAACTTGGCCACTAGACTGAGGATGGTAGGGTGATGCAATTCTATGGTTAACATCATACTTGGCAAGCATTTTACGGAAAGCACCATGAATAAAGTGTGAACCACCATCAGTCCTTAAATATCTAGGGACTCCAAACCTTGGGAAAATAACTTCCTTAAGCATTTTAATAGAGGTGTTGTGATCAGCACTACTAGTTGGAATAGCTTCTACCCACTTAGTAACATAATCAACAGCAACCAAAATATGTGTATACCCATTAGAGGAAGGAAAAGGCCCCATGTAATCAAAACCCCAAACATCAAATGGTTCAACAGCAAGTGAATAATTCATAGGCATTTCTTGACGCTTACCGATATTACCTATTCTTTGACATTCATCACAAGATAAGACGAACTTACAAGCATCCTTGAAAAGAGTAGGCCAATAAAACCCAGACTGCAATACCTTGTGAGCAATTCTGTCTCCTGCATGATGTCCTCCGTAAGCTTCGGAGTGACATTTCCGAAGGATTTGTCCCTGTCCATGCTTAGGTACACAACATCTAATAATACCATCTACTCCTTCTTTATAAAGATGTGGGTCATCCCAGAAGTAATGTCTTAAATCATAGAAGATTTTTTTCTTTTGTTGGTATGTGAAGCTAGGTGGTAAATATTTAGCAACAATATAATTAGCATAGTCAGCATACCAAGAAGTGTTATGAGAAACATTTATTGCAGCTAACTGCTCATCAGGAAAACTATCATCAATAGGTAGTGGGTCATCAAGGACATTTCAAGCCTAGACAAGTTATCAGCTACGGGGTTCTCTTCTCCTTTTCTATCAGTGATATGCAAATCAAATTCTTGTAGCAAGAGAACCCATCGAATAAGCCTAGGCTTAGCATCTTTCTTTTCCATAAGATATTTATTAGCAGCATGGTCGGTGTGAACAATTACTTTTGAATCAACAATGTAAGATCTAAATTTATCACAAGCAAACACCACTGCTAGAAATTCTTTTTCAGTAGTAGCATAATTTCTTTGTGCACTGTCTAGAGTTTTACTAGCATAATGAATAACATTTAGTTTCTTATCAACTCTTTGTCCTAGAACAGCACCAACAGCATAATCACTAGCATCACACATAATTTCAAAAGGCAAGTTCCAATCAGGTGGTTGAACAATAGGTGCAGAAATTAAGGCTTTCTTGAGTGTTTCAAAGGCTTCTAAAAAATCATCATCAAAAACAAAAGGAACATCCTTTTGTAAAAGATTTGTAAGGGGCCTAGAAATTTTAGAAAAGTCTTTGATAAATCTCCTATAGAAACCAGCATGACCTAGGAAACTACGAATACCTTTGATATCTTTAGCACATGGCATTTTCTCAATTGCATCAACCTTAGCTTTGTCCACCTCAATACCTCTTTCAGAAATTTTATGGCCCAAAACAATACCTTCATTAACCATAAAGTGGCACTTCTCCCAATTCAAGACAAGATTTGTTTGCTCGCCTCTCTGCAAAACTCGATCAAGATTGCTTAAACAATCATCAAAAGAATTCCCATAAACAAAAAAGTCATCCATGAAAACCTCAACAATCTTTTCACAAAAGTCAGAGAATATAGCAGTCATGCATCTTTGAAAGGTAGCAGGTACGTTGCATAAACCAAAAGGCATACGTCTATAAGCATAAGTTCCATAGGGATAGGTAAAAGTGGTCTTTTATTGATCAGGTTGAGAAACAGGTATTTGTGAAAAAACAGAATATCCATCAAGGATGCAAAAATGTGTGTGCTTAGATAATCTTTCTAGCATTTGATCAATAAAAGGCAGAGGGTAATGATCTTTTCTAGTAGCTTTGTTTAATTTTCTAAAATCAATTACCATTCTATAGCCTGTAACAATTCTTTGTGGAATAAGTTCATTCTTATCATTAGGAACAACAGTAATACCTCCTTTCTTAGGGACACAATGAACAGGACTTACCCATCTACTATCAGCTATAGGATAGATTATACCTGCTTCCAGAAGTTTTAATATTTCCATTCTTACCACTTCTTTCATCTTTGGATTTAACCGACATTGGTGATCAACAACGGGTTTAGCATCAGGTTCCATATTAATCTTGTGCTGACATAGAGTGGGACTAATGCCCTTTAAATCATCAAGAGTATATCCAATAGCAGCTCGGCGCTTCCTTAGAACTTTCAATAATCTTTCTTCTACATGTTCTGAAAGGTTAGCACTAATAATAACAGGATATATCTTCTTCTCATCAAGATAAGCATATTTCAAAGTGTCTGGTAATTGTTTTAATTCAAACACAGGATCACCTTTAGGTGGAGGAGGACCTCCTAGAGTTTCAATAGGCAAATTGTGTTTAAGCAGAGGACGTTGTTCAAAGAAAATCTTATCTATTTCATTTCTTTCATGCATGTGTAAATCATTTTCATGGTGTTGCAGATATTGTTATAGTGGATCAGTAGGAGGCACAGCAATAGAAGTAAGACCAATTATTTCATCCTTACTAGGCAATTATTTTTTATGAGGTTTTCTACTAAACTTGGAAAAATTAAACTCATGAGACTCATCACCAAAGCTAACACCAACAGTCTGTTTCTCAGAATCTATTTTAGCATTAACGGTGTTCAAGAAAGGTCTACCAAAGATAATGGGACAAAAGTCATCTTGTGGGGAACCAAGAACAAGAAAATCAGTAGGGTATTTTATTTTTCCACACAAGACTTCAACATCTCTAACGATCCCAATTGGTGAAATGGTGTCTCTATTAGCAAGTTTAATAGTAACATCTATGTCTTCTATTTCCGCGGGTGCTATGTCATTCATGATTTCTTGATATAAGGTATAAGGAATAGCACTCACGCTAGCACCTAGGTCGCATAAACCATGATAACAGTGATCTCCTATTTTAACTGAGACAACGGGCATGCCAACAACAGGTCTATGTTTATCCTTTTTAACGGGTTTGGCAATTCTAGTAGCTTCATCACAGAAGTAAATAACATGCCCATCTATATTTTCTTCCAAGAGATCCTTAACCATAGCAACACTAGGTTCTACTTTGATTTGTTCATCAGGTTTAGGTGTTCTAATATAACTTTTGTTGACCACAGTTGAAACTTTAGCATGTTCCTTCATCCTAACAGGGAAAGGTGGTTTTTCAATGTAAGCAGTAGGAACAACTGGATCAACATTATAAATAATAGTTTCCTCTTTAGCTGGTACCAGTTCTTTAATTTCTTCTTTAATAGGTGGGTGATATTTAAACCACTTCTCCTTAGGAAGATCAACATGAGTAGCAAATGATTCAGAAAAGGAGGCTACTATCTTAGAGTCAAGTCCATATTTAGTGCTAAACTTTTGAAAAGCATCGGTATTCATAAAAGATTTAACACAATCAAACTTAAGCTTAATACCTGACTCTTTACCTTTGTCGAGTTCCCAATCTTCAGAGTTGCATTTAATTCTTTCCAAAAGATCCCACCGGAATTCAATAGTCTTCTTCATAAAAGAACCAGCACAAGAAGTGTCAAGCATGGATCGATCATTATGAGAAATCCAAGCATAAAAATTCTAGATAATAATTTCTCTTGAGAGCTCATGATTGGGGCATGAATATAACATTGACTTAAGCCTCCCCCAAGCTAGAGCGATACTTTCTCCTTCACGAGGCCAAAAATTATATATGTAATTCCGATCACGATGAACTAGATGCATAGGATAAATTTTTTGGTGAAACTCCAATTTGAATCGATTCCAATTCCAAGATCCAATATCATCGCATAGCCTATACCATGCCAATGCTTTTCCCTTCAAATATAAAGGGAAAACCTTCTTCTTAACTTCATCTCCGGGTAAACCTGCAAGCTTAAACAATCCACAAATTTCTTCCACATATATCAAGTGCATATCAGGATGTTCGGTTCCATCTCTTGCATAAGGATTAGCTAGCAGTTGTTCTATCATACCCGAAGGAATTTCATATTCAATATTTTCAGTAGGTGCAGTAGGTTGAGGGGTAACTAATTGTGGTTCCGGTCGAGGTGAAGATACCCCGAACAAACCCCTCAAAGGATTGCTTTCCATAGTAACAACTGACAATAAATTTCAGCACGTAGTAATAATTTTTCCTTACCAATTTCCACTTACCAAGAGCGCTTCACACCCCAGCAACGGCGCCAGAAAAGATCCTTGATGACCCACAAGTATATGGGATCAATTGTAGCCTTTTCTATAAGTAAGAGTGTCGAACCCAACGAGGAGCAGAAGGAAATGACAAGTGGTTTTCAGCAAGGTAATGTCTGCAAGTACTGAAACTGTAAGTAACAGAGTAGTTTGATAGAAAGATAATTTGTAACGAGCAAGTAATGGGAATAGTAGCAAAAGTGCAGCAAGGTAGCCCAATCCTTTTGAGGCAAAGGACAGGCCAAAACGGTCTCTTATAATAAGCAAAGCGTTCTTGAGGGTACACGGGAATTTCATCTAGTCACTTTCATCATGTTGATTCGATTCGTGTTCGCTACTTTGATAATTTGATATGTGGGTGGACCGGTGCTTAGGTGCTGTTCTTACTTGAACAAACCTCCTACTTATGATTAACCCCCTCGCAAGCATCCGCAACTACGAGAAAAGTATTAAGAATAAATTCTAACCATAGCATTAAACTTTTGGATCCAATCGGTCCCTTACGGAATAGTGCATAAACTAGGGTTTAAGCTTCTGTCACTCTCGCAACCCATCATCTAATAACTAATCCACAATGCATTCCCTTAGGCCCAAATATAGTGAAGTGTCATGTAGTCGACATTCACATGACACCACTAAGGGAATCACAACATACATACTATCAAAATATCAAACACATATCAAGTTCACATGATTACTTGCAACAAGATTTCTCCCGTAACCTCAAGAACAAAAGTAACTACTCACAAATGATAATCATGCTCAAGATCAGAGGGGTATTAAATAGCATATTGGATCTGAACATATAATCTTCCACCAAATAAACCATATAGTAATCAACTACAAGAAGTAATCAACACTACTAGTCACCCACAAGGACTAATCTATAGTTCCGGTACAAAGATTGAACACAAGAGATGAACTAGAGTTTGAGAGGAGACGGTGCTGTTGAAGATGTTGATGGAGATTTCCCTCCCCAAGATGGGAGAGTTGTTGGTGATGATGATGACGATGATTTCCCTCTCCGGGAGGGAAGTTCCCCCGGCGGAATCGCTCCGCCGGAGGGCAAAAGTGCTCCTGCCCAAGTTCCGCCTCGAGACAGCGGCGCTCCGTCCCGAAAGTCCTCCCCTTATTTTTTCTAGGTCAAAATGACTTATATACCAGAAGATGGGCACCGGAGGTGGGCCGGGCTGAGCACAAGGCGCGCCCTGGTGTCTTGTGCTCACCAGGTGGCCCCGCCCTGGTGGTTATTTGCTCCAGTATTTCTTATTTATTCCATAAAAAATCCTCATGAAGTTTCAGCTTGTTTGGAGTTGTGAAGAATAGGTGGCCTGACGTAGCTTTTCCAGGTCCATATTTCCAGCTGCCGGAATTCTCCCTCTTTGTGTGAACCTTGCATATTATGAGAGAAAAGGCATTAGAATTACTCCAAAAAGCATTATTATGCATAAAAACATCATAAATAACAGTAGGTAAACATGATGCAAAATGGACATATCAGCCACCTTGTGGTGTAAGACCCTACTCCTGCTTTGGGTGGATTAGCCTTGCGAGGGGCTGAGGATGAACTAGTATAGAGGAAGAACAACCTCAGGAGGTCTGTTCTTGTGTGAGTGTGAGCTGGTGAGGGTGCGGATTCTCGATGTCGGATCGGCCGATCCCCTCCTATGGTGGTGGCTAGGCTATATTTATAGTGGGCTCGATCCTATTCCTCCAAAACGAAGGCGGGAAGGGATCCCATAGTGGCCAAGTTTGAAGGAAGACAAGTAGTACATCTTATCCTGATGAAAGGTGGTCTTCGCCTGCAAAGTTCCTGCCCATGCCGTCCTGGCAATCTTGGTCTCGTTGCACGGGAATGGAAAACCTTTGGCTGATTCCTCGCGACTCCGCGCCTGCGCTTGCCTCCTTAGCACCAAAGAGGAAACCTGCCGCTCTGCCCCCGCTGGCGCTCGCCTGGCCTTGGTCGTCATGGCTTGCGTCACCCAAACCTCATGAGTTGGGCGCTTGCATAGGAATCTCCGCTCCTCAGGAGCCTGCCTGGGGAGGTTGCTCCCTCCGGAGGTCTTGGTGTCGTCTGCCTCGCGAGGCTTGGCTCCTCGCGAGGGTCTTGTCCTGTCGATGCTGACGATGGGCCGTACCAGGCCATTGATAGAGCCACGCCGTGGGCCACAGGCAGGCAAGTCTGGGTACCCTGGTTCCCAGAACACCGATAGATGGCTTTGATTTCCCCCTTCGGGAGGGAAGTTCCCCCGAGGGAATCGCTCTGCCGGAGCGCAAAAGTGCTCCTGCCCAAGTTCCACCTCGAGATGGTGGCGCTCCGTCCCAAAATTCCTCTCCTTATTTTTTCTAGGTCAAAAGACCTTATATACCAGAAGATGGACAGCGAAGGTGGGCTACGCGCCCTAGTGTCTTGTGGGCACCAGGCAGCCCCCTCTGGTAGTTATTTTCTCCAATATTTATTATGTATTCCAAAATAATTCTCTGTAAAATTTTAGCTCATTTGGAGATGTGCAGAACAGGTATCTCTAACGTAGCTTTTTCAGGTCCAGAATTCCAGCTGCATGTATTCTCCCTCTTTGTGTAAACCTTGCATATTATGAGAGAAAAGGCATTAGAATTACTCCATAAAGCATTATTATGCATAAAAACATTATAAATAATAGTAGCAAAACATGATGCAAAATGGACGTATCAGTGGAAACTGTGAGGATTGGATCCACACTCTATGAGATGTTCTCAAGAGTGCTAAGAAAGAATATTTGTTGGATCAATCACTTGGTAACTATCTGGCACCTGGAGCGTCTCAAGATGTCATCAATATGTTTATATCTCATAAGAATGATTTTAGTGTCGTTAAAAGTATTATGCTATCATGCATGGATGAAGTGTTATAGAAACGTTATCAAGAACTCAGTCCCATCGAGATTGTCGAGGCATTAGAATTTTTGTTTCACAAAGACCCGGGTGAAGTTCATGAGATGACTGAAGCAATGGATGAATGCAAGATAGTTGAGCAAGGTGATAGGATTGCAGACTATTATGATAGTGTAACTGCAATGGGAGTTAATATCCCGAAGACATCAGAGAATGATTTGATGTTCTCTTTGCTTTATGAAGTAACTCTCAAGAACCATGAGATTGGATTGCAGAACCAACAAAATTTGATGGTGAAAAAGACAAAAAGTTTCAAAAAGAAACACAACACAAAGAGAAACAAGGGTGGAGCTTTTTGTGAGACTATATGTTTCTACTGCAAGGAAAAAGGACATTGGAAAAGAAATTACTTGAAATATCTGGCGGATAAGAAGAACACGTCTTCTGGTAAAGGTATAAAAGTTATACAAGTTAATGTTATTAATGTTCTACTCACCAAAAATTCCAAGTCATGGGTATTTGATACCGGATCTGTTGCTAACATTTGCAACACGGTGCAGGGACTGCGGAATGTTCGGAAGCTGAGAAGAAATGAAGTTGTGATGCGTGTCGAGAATGGTGATGGGATTGCTGCTCAAGCCATCGGCATCATGTCTTTTAAATTACCTTCAGGAGTGATTTTAGAACTAAGTAATTGTTATTTTGTTCCAAAGTTATGTAAGAACATTATCTCTGGATCATATTTCATAAACGATGGTTATTATTAGACGTTAGAGAACAATGGTTGTTCAATGTATTATAAGGATATGCTTTATGGATTTGCACCCGTGATTGGTGGATTATTCATGTTAGATCTTGAACGTGAAAAGGTTTTCTATAACATTAATGCTAAACATCTTAAGAAGACCGATACTATCATGTACATGTGGCACTGTCATCTTGGTCATATCGGTAAGAAACCTATGCAAAAGCTTCATAAAGATGGGGTGTTGACATCATTTGATTTTGAATCATTTTAAACATGCGAAGCTTGTTTGATGGGTAAAATGATTAAAACATTGTTTACTAGTCATCCAAAATGGGCACTCGAATTATTGGATATAACACATAGTGATGTATGTGTTCCAATGAGTATACCGGCACGCTGTGGATACTTATACTTCATAGCCTTCACTGATGATTTAAGTAGATATGGATATATTTACTTGATGAAACATAAATCTAAAGCATTTGAAAAGTTCAAAGAATTTCATAACGAAGTTGAGAATCATCATGGCAAGAAGATTAAATTTCTACGATCTGATTATGGAGGAGAATATCTGAGCCATGAGTTTAGCAAACATCTAAGTGATTGTGGAATTGTCTCACAACTTACTCCTCTAGGAACTCCACAAAGAAACGGAGTATCTGAAAGATGTAAACGAACTTAGTTGGACATGGTTAGGTCAATGATGTCATTTCCCGATCTGCCTTTATCATTTTGGGGATATGCACTTGAAACTGCAACATATACACTAAACAGAGCACCTAAGTCTGTAGAGACGACACCATATGAGTTATGGAATGGGAAGAAACCCAATTTGTCGCATCTCAAGTTTTGGTATTGCGAGACATATGTAAAATGTTTACAACCAAATAAGCTTGACCCCAAAGCAGATAAATGTTACTTCGTAGGTTATCCCAAAGAAACAATTGGGTATTCCAACGTGCGGCCAAGCCCATCCTTCACGCCAGGGGCTGTCGGAGGGGCATGGAGCGGCTCGCCTGTCTCTGGCGGGGGGCCGAAGGCCGGTGCCTTCCCGGCCGCTCTCCCGGCCTCGGCGAAGGTGCTGGGTGGAGCGGTCTTGCTGCTCGAAGACGAAGCCAACGCCGAGATCGCCCAGCTACCGGTGATGACCGATGGAGGAGCCCTCGGCACGCCTCTTGCGCCCCAGGCAAGACCGCGAAGGAAGGATGCTGGAAGCACAGGCTCACGGCCCCTCAGCGCCGCATCCGCCTCTCGGACCGGCCCCATACCTCGCGCGAGGGTCTGGTGCGGGGGGCTCGGAGTCAACAACGGGCCAAGGACTTCTGGAGGTCGCTTCCCAAGAGATTTCGTTGCCTTAGCCGAAGGGATCCTGAGGAGCCATTGTCAGGAAAGAACGCGATTCATGGGAAATCACGAAGATAAGGTACTTACTCATCTACGGCGATGTACTTCCTTTGCTTCAGCGGCCGGTAGGCATCACCACTGCAGCTCGGAGGCCCTTTCCTCTTGCAGAGCGCTTCAAGGTTCAGGCGAAGCTGGCCGAGATTTGGGGCGCAACTCTCAGTAGCCGAGGGGCCCGGCGGGGCTTCTGGGGCGGTGGCCTCACGGGCACCAGGCCGCACCTGTCCAACAGCCGCTACCTCAGGACCGCTCGCCCAAGCTGCGGGGGTAGCTACCTCAGGACCGCTCGCCCAAGCTACGGGGGTAGCTGCCTCAGGAGTGTCGAGTCGCACCAGCTCTCCAGGGGCCTCCTCAGGAGCGCTCGCCAGAACCTCGGGAGCCAACACCTCGGGAGCACCTGGCGACACCTGCTCCTCAGCAGTCGCCCCAGCGGTACCCGGTGGCGCTCGCCCCCCTGCATCCACATCCGGGGTGCGCGCCGCAGGGTCGACGAGCAAGGGAGCCACCAAGATGGGATTTTCGCGGGGCCCTTCAAGGCCCTTCGGGCGCAGACCCCGCTCGTCAAAGGGGGCATCTGCCTCACAAAGTCCACCTTGTTCGAGCATTGGTACAAGAGGCAGCCCTCCTCAGGAGCGCAGGCCTTGCCCTTCTTCTTCGACCTCGGGGCCATGGCGTCAAGGGAGGATCGGTGCGGCGCTGGATCCAGGAGAAGAGGCGCGAGTTCAAAGAAAGGAGGGGGAGTCAAGGGTGAGTACGGCGGGCAGCAATGGCGGAACTGCGCGTGCAACAGGCAGTCGTCAAGTCTAGCAGTTATCGAGGCCACGCGGGGAAGTGGAAGCGCCCACGTCCCATCAAGCGCCACGCGTCAGCCGGGCCCGCAGGCGGTGGGGGCCCGTGGTGCTCCGCACTTGCCCCTTGGCTTCGCCTCGAAGCCAAGTACGAGCGCGTCTTGGGCCCGGGGGCTACTGTCGGTGTTCTGGGAACGGGGGTACCCAGACTTGCCTGCCTGCACCCCACGGCGTTGCTCCATTGAGGGCCTGGTACAGCCCAGCTTCAGCGACAACAACTCAAGGCCCTTGCGAGGGGCCAAGCCTCGCGAGGCGGACGACACCAAGACCTCCACGAGGAGCGGCCTCCTCAGGCTGGCTCCTGAGGAACAGAGAGTTCTATGCAAGCCTCACCTCATGAGGTCCGGATGACGTGAGCCATGACGACCAAGGCCAGGCGGGCGCCAGCGGGCGCCAGCGGGCGCAGTGTACCAGTTTCCTCTTCGGTGCTAAAGGGTCAAGCGCAGGCGCGGAGTCCCGAGGGATCAGCCAAAGGTTTCCATTCTCGTGCAACAAGACCAAGAACGCCAGGACGGCAGGACGGAGGTCATCACCGAGCCCACCACAACGTCACAACAAGAGGCTTTCGCAAGCGAAGACTACTTTTGTCAGGATAGCATGTACTAGTTGTCCCCTTTTGAATTTGGCTG
Organism: Thinopyrum elongatum; assembly: GCA_011799875.1. Classification (NCBI taxonomy): domain Eukaryota; kingdom Viridiplantae; phylum Streptophyta; class Magnoliopsida; order Poales; family Poaceae; genus Thinopyrum; species Thinopyrum elongatum. The sequence goes on along the minus strand of CM022302.1, from coordinate 218,894,094 downwards.
TTGTGGGATCCCTTCCCGCCTTTCATTTGGGAAGTGGACCAAGGCCACTATAAATAGGACTTAGCCACCACCGTAGATCGGAGGGGACCCCCGGATGGATCATTCAGATCACCATCACCTCACCAGCTCACTCGAGCTCAAGAACACCTCTCCTCCTGAGGCTGTTCGCCACTGTACTAGTTCATCCTCAGCCCCTCGAGGCCAATCCACCACAAAGCAGGAGTAGTGTTTTACACCGCAAGGTGGCCCGAACCTGGGTAAACTGATGTGTCTCTTTTCCTTACAATTCGACGAGCTAGGCTGTGAGATTAGCGAGTAGGCAGACTGGGGAGAACGAGTTCTTCGCACGCACCCCAGAGTTCGAACCTCTCAAGGGTTTGCGGAACCCTAGATCCGACATTTCGCGCGCCAGGTAGGGGTGCGTCGGAGGCTCTCTTCTGCAAGCAAATTCGCCACCGCCCAGCCGTTCTCATGGCCGACGCCCCGAGGGCTCATGTTGAGCACTAGGTTGTTCGGCTTGCCCGAGCAGGGCCATCAGCCCAAGAGGATCTCCACTCTACGCTCCTCGCAGCCCGCTCGCCGCCCGATGCTATCGGTCGCGGGCGGCGGGGGCCGCCATCGCCTGCCCTCGCGCCACGCCGCAACCATGCTACCACGCGATCTTCGAGCTACGCCACGGCGATGGCGCCACACTCTCGCCAGGAGCAGGCGAACATGCGAGCCGCGCTCGTCATGGCACGGGAGCTACTACGGTGCTGGTTGGCGGAAGGTGGCCGCGATGCTCTGCTGGAGCGGGTCGCCGAGCTGCTTGATGCCGCCTGTAGGGGCGCGGCACCTTTTGGCACCCTACCTACATCGCAGGCTGTGACAGGGGCGCGCGGGGGGCCCCGCCACGCCCGCGCGCCCCTCCCTGAAGCACTTGAGGGACCTAGCGGCGCCAACCCGGCCTGCAGCGCTGATCGTCCTTTCCCGGCCACGCTACCCCTGGGTGAGGCGAGCTCGGGCGATCCCTCCTGGGGCCGCGCCGGGGCACCACCCCGCGGCCGTCAAAGCCTAGTGTCCAGCAACGCGGGGCACCCAGACGATGACCCTGGCGCGGCAGTCCCAGACGCCTACGTACCCCCATGATGGATCTACAGTACGCGTCAAGAGAATGCCCCGGCGGGTTCTCTTCATCAGGCTGGGCAGCGGGGGCACATGGAGCCGAGGCTCTCCGCGAGCCACCCCAGAACTTCACCGACACCTTCAACGACAACAGCCACTGGGTACAGCCGATATCTTAGGAGCACGATTACGCTAACCATGGACCGCAGGTGAAGCAAGCCACAACAGCGGCCAGGGACCACAGGATGATGGCCTCGCTGCCGGCGGGCGAAGTACACTAGGGGCTGCGCGGGGGGAGCCTGGGGCCAGGGCCTCCCCCGCACAGCATGGAGCAAGGCACTGCACGGAGGTAGGTCCTCTGCCAGGGAAGGCGCCGGCGAGCCCTTCCCCCTGGCGGAGGGCCTGCGGTCGCCGAGGGCACCGCTAGCGTCCCCCTTGCCCCTTGGTCTCGTCCTGGTTTCCGGATGCCCCAACTGTGGGCGGGGGAGGCGCAGGGTGGGGCCCTCATCAGGCGACATGAAGCAAGGCCCCGCGCCTATGAAGGTCTCCGCTCGTGACACTCTCACGTAATAATGAGTGGGGCTGTACATGCCCCGGAGTCTCCTGAGTGCCGCCCTCGGGCCTCACGAGGGCTCCCACCCACGTCCAATTGGAAGCACCATGCTCCGCGCTAGCCGTCGACACTGTCCCCCAATGACTATGCCCACGCCAGTGGAAGCACTTAGCTCCGCGCTGGTGAGAAGACAAGAAGACTAGCTGGGTACCGGACGCGGCCATTTGATTCCGCCCTTCTTTCTGTAACTCATCTTGCCGCCTTTTGGAATGAGATTTGGAGTTTTGTGTGTTTATTAAAAGAAAAACGGGGGGAATTTTTCTTGTCTCGTGGTGATTTCTTGCTTTCTGGCTTCATGTTTTAAGAGTGAGGCTCGCACCTACTACCCCACCCCGCGAGCGGGGGCTGGGCGTGGTATGCGCGCGTCGAGGCACGCCCGGGCCGGCTCCAGAGATACCAAGGCCCCCCAGGGGGCTAATATGCAACCACCATAGGATCGTCGCGCGCACACCTTGCCGTGATCCGACAAGCGGCTCCTCGCGAGGCCCTCTAGGGCGGGCCAGCAGGCTCCTCGGGAGACTTTAAAACCTCGCGAGCCCCGGCGGGCTCGCCTCAGGAGGAAGGCGCATCTGCGACCTCAGGACTCGCTCAAGACCTACGGAGCCAAGATAAGTTGCAACAACCACCCCGCTCGGGAGCCCGCGGGCTCCCGATGGCATATTCCAAATCCTATTAAAAAAAAGGGCATATCAGCATTTCATACATCATAAGGGGCCCCCCCTTCAAAAATGCTTTTACGCCCCGCAGGGCTGAGCCCGATGTTTTTTTGCATGTAGATTAAGGCAAAGGGAAAGGCAGGCCTAGCCAGAGGCACTGCCTTCTGCGCCGTCCTCGCCACCTTCATCCGCGCCACCCACGTTGTCACTAGCATCGTCTTCATCATCGTCGTCCGCATCACCTTCTTCGGCCGCGATCACGGCCGCGTCGTCCTCAGGAGCAAACTCTGTGACCAGGTCGTCGACATGGTCGTCCACCCATTCCGCTAAATTGCCCTCGATGACCCGGGGCACGGGGGCTATTGCGGCGTCGAAATCAAAATGGGGATCAAGGTTCTGGAGGTGACTAAAGACGCGTGAGAACGCACGCCCCAGGAGGCTCCAGCTTCTCTCTACAATGAGCTCGCGAGCCCTCACCGCCTGGTCCTCCAGGCGGGTCACGATCAGGGTGAAGAAGCGAAGGTGGCTGGCTTTGTCGTCCTCGTGCGGGTGTGCGACTCTCTCCTCACAGATCGTACCCAAAGCCCGGTTGGCCCTCACCTTGAGGTCCTGGAGCATCGAGGAGCGCTCACGCTGCATCGTCCGGCAGCGGTTTCCTTCATCCGTGGTCTTCTCTGCGAGGGACGTGACGGCCTCGGCTTGCTGCTGGAGTGAGGACAGCTCGGCGCGAGTGGAGGCCAAGTCAGCTTGTGCAGAGGCCTGAGCTTCCTTGGTGGCCCTCTCCCGCTGTTCCGCCTCGTCCAGCTTTGTCCTGAGGATAGCGGTCCTGCCCTCAACCTTGGCCTCCAGGAGCTCCAACTTCAGGCGGTACTCATCGGCGAGAGCCGCGCGGGCCTTTTCCACCCTCTGGTCAATCGCCTCCTGAATCTGGGCCTCCCGTGCGGCGACGGCGTCCTCAGCCGTGGCTACCTGGCGCTCCCTCACCTCCAACCGCTCAAGCTCTAGGCTACACTCCAAGACCTCCAGCGCCAACGTCTCCTCGCATTCCTGGACCTCTTTCTCATCGGAAGGGGCCTCGCTTGGTGATGCTGCAAGGGCGGCCCTACGTGCTTCGATCTGCTGCTCAAGGGCGGCGTTCGAAGCGTGAAGCTCCCGCTCCCGCTCCTCGGCCACCTCACGATGGTGGTCGGCGGCTCTGGCCTCCTCCAGGGCACGGGCACAAGCCTCACGAGAAGTTGCAAGGGACACCGCGGCGCTCGCGCTGGCGCGCTCATGCTGAAGATGCCCGAGGTTGATCGCAACCTTCAACTGGTGCCACTCGTGCGCCAAGCGAAGGTCCTCCATCTCGAGGCGGACATCGACTTCGGCAAGCTCTTCTCCAAGCTGGCTTAGCACGCCCATCGCCTCCCGAAAAAACTCATGACGAACGATGTCGTGCCCACGCGCATGCTCCAATGCGCGGCCAAGCCCATCCTTCACGCTGGGGGCTGTCGGAGGGGCTTGGAGCGGCTCGCCTATCTCTGGCGGGGGGCCGGAGGCCGGTGCCTTCCCGGCCGCTCTCTCGGCCTCGGCGAAGGTGCTGGGCGAAGCACTCTTGCTGCTCGAAGATGAAGCCGACGCTGAGATCGCCCAGCCGCTGGTGATGACCGATGGAGGAGCCCTCGGCACGCCTCTTGCGCCCCAGGCAAGACCGCGAAGGAAGGATGATGGAAGCACAGGCTCATGGCCCCTCAACGCCGCATCCGCCTCTAGGACCGGCCCCGTACCTCGCGCGGGGGTCTGGTGTGGGGGGCTCGGAGTTGACAGTGGGAGATTTCATCGCCTTAGCCGAAGGGATCCTGAGGAGCCATTATCAGGAAAGAACGCGATTCGCTGGAAATCACGAAGATAAGGTACTTACTCGTCTAGGGCCATGTACTTCCTCTGCTTCAGCGGCCGGTAGGCGTCACCACTGCAGCTCGGAGTCCCTTTCCTCTTGCGAAGCGCTTCAAGGTTCAGGCGAAGCTGGCCGAGATTCGGGGCGCAACTCTCAGCAGCAGAGGGGCCCGGCGGGGCTTCTGGGGCGGTGGCCTCAGGGGCACCAGGGCGCGCCTGTCCACCATCCGCTACCTCAAGACCGCTCGCCCAAGCTGCGGGGGTAGCTGCCTCAGGAGTGTCGAGTCGCACCAGCTCTCCGGGGGCCTCCTCAGGAGCGCTCGCCAGAACCTCGGGAGCCAACACCTCGGGAGCACCTGGCGACACCCGCTCCTCAGCAGTCGCCCCAGCGGTACCCGGTGGCGCTCGCCCCCCTGCATCCACATCCGGGGTGCGTGCCGCAGGGTCGACGAGCAAGGGAGCCACCAAGATGGGATTTTCGTGGGGCCCTTCAAGGCCCTTCGGGTGCAGAGCCCACTCGTCAAAGGGGGGCATCTGCCTCATGAAGTCCACCTTGTTCGAGCATTGGTACAAGAGGCAGCCCTCTCAGGACCGCAGGCCTTGCCCTTCTTCTTCGACCTCGGGGCCATGGCTTCAAGGGAGGATCGGCGCGGCGCTGGATCCAGGAGAAGAGGCGCGAGTTCAAAGAAAGGAGGGGAGTCAAGGGTGAGTACGGCGGGCAGCAATGGCGGAACTGCGCGTGCAATAGGCAGTCGTCAAGTCTGGCAGTTATCGAGGCCGTGAGGGGAAGTGGAGGCGCCCACGTCCCATCAAGCGCCACGCATCGGCCGGGCCCGCAGGCGGTGGGGGCCCGCGGCGCTCCGCACTTGCCCCTTGGCTTCACCTCGAAGCCAAGTACGAGCGCCCCTTGGGCCCGGGGGCTACTATCGGCGTTCTAGGAACGGGGTTACCCAGACTTGCCTGCTTGCGGCCCATGGCGTGGCTCCATCGACGGCCTGGTACGGCCCAGCTTCAGCAACAACAACTCAAGACCCTCGCGAGCGGCCAAGCCTCGCGAGGCGGACAACACCAAGACCTCCACGAGGAGCGGCCTCCTCAGGCTGGCTCCTGAGGAACGGAGAGTTCTATGCAAACCTCACCTCATGAGGTCCAGATGATGTGAGCCATGACGTTCAAGGCCAGGCGGGCGCCAGCGGGCGCAGTGTACTAGTTTCCTTTTCGGTGCTAAAGGGGCAAGCGCAGGCGCAGAGTCCCGAGGAATCAGCCAAAGGTTTCCATTCTCATGCAACAATACCGAGACCGCCAGGATAGTAGGACGGAGGTCATCATCGAGCCCACCACGACGTCACAACCAGAGGCTTTCGCAGGCGAAGACTACTTTTGTTAGGATAGCATGTACTAGTTGTCCCTGTTTGAAGTTGGCCGTTGTGGGATCCCTTCCCGCCTTTCATTTGGGAAGAGGACCAAGGCCACTATAAATAGGACTTAGCCACCACCGTGGATCGGAGGGGACCCCCGGACGGATCATTCAGATCACCCTCACCTCACCAGCTCACTCGAGCTCAAGAACACCTCTCCTCCTGAAGCTGTTCACCACTGTACTAGTTCATCCTCAGCCCCTCGAGGCTAATCCACCACAAAGCAGGAGTAGGGTTTTACACCGCAAGGTGGCCCGAACCTGGGTAAACTGCTGTGTCCCCTTTCCTTACAGTTCGACGAGCTAGGCTATGAGATTAGCGAGTAGGCAGACTAGGGAGGATGAGTTCTTCACACGCACCCCAGAGTTCGAACCTCTCAAGGGTTTGCGGAACCCTAAATCCAACAGAAACTCCAGTTAAGACTGTAAGTGAACCACGCAGGTCAGAAGAGTTATCGAACCTCCTGAGTGGATTCACAATGAAATATTCATCTTAGAAGAAGATGAACCTGCACATTACAAGGAAGCAATGGCGGCGCGTAGCTCAAAAGAATGGCTCAAAGGCATGCGATCTGAAATGGAGTCCATGTACGAGAATCAAGTTCATCCTCCAGAGGGTGTAAAACCCATACAGTGTAGATGGATCTTCAAAAGAAAAACATATGCGGATGGTAATCCCACCATCTACAAAGCAAGGCTAGTTGCAAAAGGTTCTTCACAAGTTGAGGGAGTTAATTATGATGAACCTTTATGTCCGATAGCAACGCTGAAGTTTGTATGGATTATGATGGCTATAGCTACATATTTCGATTACGATATATGGCAGATGGATGTCAAAACTGCTTTCCTAAATGGAAATTTAAAAGAGGATGTATACATGATACAACCAAAAGGTTTTGTTGATCCAAATGGTGCCGGAAAGGTGTGCAAGCTTCAAAGATCAATCTATGGTTTGAAGTAGGCATCAAGGAGCTGGAATCAACATTTTTATGAAGTAGTAAAAGAGTTTGGCTTCATTAAAAATGATGAAGAAGCTTGAGTATACAAGAAGTTTAGTGAGAGTTCTGTAGCATTTCTAATATTATATGTAGATGACATATTATTGATTGGGAATGATAGTAAGTATCTTGGTACAATAAAAGGTTATTTAAAGAGTTTGTTTTCAATGAAGGAATTAGGTGAAGCTGCATATATATTGGGCATAAGATCTATAGAGATAGATCAAGATGTCAAATAGCACTAAGTCAAAGCCCATACATTGGCAAGGTTTTAAAGAGGTTTAAAATGGAGAATGCAAGGAAAGATTTTCTCCCAATGTCACATGGCGTAACACTTAGCAGAAATCAATGTCTCAAGACAGTTGATGAGCGAGTCCAAATGAGTGGAGTACCATATGCCTCTGCTATTAGCTCCATCATGTATGCTATGATATGTACCAAACTAGATGTTTCGTATGCGCTAAGTGTTAGTCGCAGATACTAGAGTGATCAGGGAAGGCTCACTGGATAGCAGTTAAGAATATTCTTAAGTACCTCAGAAGAACAAAGGATATGTTCCTTGTTTATGGAGGGGATGAAGAACTCGTTGTAAATGGTTACACAGATGCTAGCTTCATGACTGATATAGATGACTATGAATCTCAGTCAGGTTATGTCTTTACACTTAATGGTGGTGAAGTTGTTTGGAAGAGTTTCAAACAAAACACTGTTGCGGATTCTACGACAAAAGCAGAGTATATTGCGGCTTCGGAAGCTTCAAAGGAGGCGTTCTGGATCAAGAAGTTTCTTGAAGAAATTGGTGTTGTCCAAGGTGTGATGAATCCAATGGCCCTATATTGTGATAATATGATGTGGAGCATCCCAAGGTAATACCCATGGACCTACCGTCGTCTCACAAAGTGCCAAGTGGACCCATGACACGTGCATGTGCAAGACCTCTCGAGACCGAGGTGACATCAGTCCTCTCACAACTCCCTTTCGAATCACATGAGACATGGCTACTACCTCAAGTGGAAACACTTTGCATACTTAGGTACCAAGGAGCCAGCCATTGAGAAGCTAAGGAGCAAGTACAATCAAAGGAGAGAAGCAATCACGAAGATGGAGGAGAAAAAGGCCAAGTCAGGACTTACCCGGACGTTCTGGACCCCAGCCCGGATCAACTGGACAGACCCGGATGTCCCGACCAGGACCCGGAGATCCGGACAGCCGGCAGCCTCCACGGCAAGTCCGGATCATCCGGATGCCGCCCCGGATCATCCGGAGCACCGAAGCCCGGATCATGTAGACCAACATCCGCATCATCTGGACAGTGCCTGCGTGCATGATTTGGGCCGAGGCCCATGTACCCCTTTGCCCCCCTAGACTATATATACTCCTGCTCCTCCACCATTTTAGGGTTAGCATTTTGATAGCTCATTTTGGAGATAGAGCTTTGCATCCACTTGTACCCATACTCCTTGGGAGATCAAGGCCTCCTAGGAGAAAATCCCCCAAGTGGATTCAAGACCCACTTGTGGGAACATCCCTTAGTGGATTCAAGACCTCCTTCATGGAGATGAACTAGTTATTGTTGCATCCCCCTTTGTTTGATTTGGACCTTTGTTTCCCTCTTTGTGTACTTGGATCTAGCACGTGCGTGTTTGGATCTAGTTGATTTGAGTGTCTCCCTCTTGTGTGTCCTTGTATGTTCTTCGTGTTCTTTGGGAATCCCCCTCCAAATCATGAAATATCAGCCATTACGGTTCCACCCTACATCATCTTGTTATCATGAGCTATGGTTGATCAAAAATTTGGAGTCCCTACCCCCCTTTTCTAACCTAATTTTGCTTTGTTTTGTCCAATTTGAAAATCCCCACAAAAATAGCCATACCAATTTTTTTTGTGATTTGTTGGTTTGATGAAGTTTTGTTGAATTTGATCCGTGAATTCGTTGTGTTGCAGGTGGATCTTCCTATTCCCCACCATCTCCAACATGAAATCCACCCAAAATCCCCACAATTTTTCTTTTGTCCCCTGATTTTGAGTTCATCCCGAACCCTAGCCCGTGCTGGTTGACCAGCCCGGACGATCCGGACCGACACTCGGATCATCCGGACCAGCCCGGATCAGACGGACCTGGACACAAATCATCCAGTTTCTACTGACCAAACTTAATTTTCTACAGAAAATTTTAGCCATCGCTATTTTTCCGAATACCCCACTTTGACCACCACCATTCCACTTCTGCAAACCCGTGGACATACCTAGTCACACCATCGCTTTCCTCTACCACCATTTGACTTTCATTTTGAGAATTTGAGTTGCGGTTTTCCGTTTCCTAGGGTGTTTCGGCTAACCAGGAGTAGTTCGTCATTGACACGACCGATGCTCATTGTCGGTGTCGAAACTGGCAGTTCTCGGGGTAGGGGGTCCCAAGTTGTGGACCTAGGATCGATGGGTAATAGGGGACGACGAACACAGTGTTTACCCAGGTTCGGGCCCTCTCGAAGAGGTAAAACCCTATGTCCTACTTGATTGTATTGATTGTATGATGTGGTTTACATAGTAGATCTACCTCGAGATCAGCAGAGCTAAACCCTAGGCTACGAGGGATGAAGATCGCTCTCCCCCTAATGACTACAACCCTCGGTTTATATAGACACAGATAGGGTTAGGGTTATCGAAGATAGATTACAATAAGGTATAAAAGAGATCTTTCGCCTTCTTGACTTGGAGGGCACACCACGGCTTCATATATCCCCTGTCATAGTACGGCTCCACCAGTCCGGCCCAAGTACAATGAGCCGTCGCCCCGAGGACCCCTTAGTCCATGACTCCCTCAGTAGCCCCCGAACTTGCCTCCAACGCCAAGACTTATACCAGGTATCCATCCATCCGCCTAGTGTTTGGCTTGCGGGGCGAGTTCCTCGGTACATCTCTCCCCAGTTTAGAGCCAAGTGATGTCCGGAATCTAAAATGGTTGTTTTGCTTAACACCGAAGGTGATAAATAAAAATATCGCTCAAGCGCAAATAGTGCCTTTATCTGACAACTTTTTCTCCTTTAACACAGAGTCACTTGCGGCCATAACGCCAAGCAGTTACTATTTCTCGAAGCGCGGCTCAAGGCTGACGCCACGCTTGACACATCCCCTCAAGGTGGAGATCGTGTCCTGCTTTTCGAGGGATATGGTTAATGATTTCGATTCCACTCCCCGCTCATAACATTGCAGAGATATCGGGAAGTGGAGAGGCCAACGGCGTGAAAAAAGGGATCTCTGGCCTACCCACAGCCTATAAAGAGGGGGGGCTGCTATAGTCTGCATCCCACGCCTTCTCCTTCCTTCCGCACTCGCAATCCTTCAGAGCTCCAGCGCCCTTTCTTCCTGCTTCCATAGCCAATCCCACTTTACCTCCTTCGACCATGGCCGGATCCGGTGCCAATGGCAAGTGGGAGGCCTCCTCCGTCACCAACAAGGATATACTGAAGGTGAACGAGGCCGGCAACTTGCCAGCCAACGTCGCCGATCGAGCCCCCGAGGCGGGCTAGATCATCCCCATGCCCAAGCCGGGCGAAAGGGTAGTCTTTCTCCCCCATTTTCTTAGGGGGCTAGGATTTCCCCTGCACCCCTTTGTGTGGGGATTGATGTTCTACTATGGGCTGGATTTCCATGATCTAGCCCCCAACTCCCTCCTCCATATTTCGACCTTTATCGTCGTTTGTGAGGTGCTCCTCCGAGTCCAGCCACACTTCGGCTTGTGGCTGAAGGTGTTCAACGTGAAGCCCAAGGTGGTCGGCGGCGAGCACGTGGACTGCGGAGGGGCCATGATTAGTAGGCTGACACGGGTCCAATGGCCAGACGGACATTTCATCGACACCGTCCGGATGTGGCAGAAGGAGTGGTTCTATATCACTGAGCCGAGGGAGGCCGCATGGCGAGCGGGCCCCGCATTTTGGTCTGGACCCCCCACCAGATTGGCCTCCTAAAGCACCAAGAGCCCGGACTGGGGGCATGTTGCCGACACCAAAGCACTGCAGAAGCGCGTCGACAATGTGATAGAGACCGGCGCGAAGCTGGTCGACGTGTGACAGATCATGCTCCACCGCAGGCTGCTCCCTTGCCAGGAGAGGGCCAAGCCCATGTGGGAGCATGGGCCTGAGGATCCGGACACTGTGCGGCACCTCTTCGGCACAACTCCGGACAAGATATGGGGTTAACTATTCCAGCCCCAGAAGGAGTGGCCGGCCGAGGGGAAAGAAGTTGGTCTTTGTCGGCGTTCTGGGAACCAGGGTACCCAGACTTGCCTGCCTGTGGCCCATGGCGTGGCTCCATTGACGGCCTGTTACGGCCCATCTACAACACCTTCAAGACAAGACCCTCGCGAGGGGCCAGGCGTCGTGAGGCGGGCGACATCAAGACCTCCGGAGGGAGCAGCCTCCTCGGGCTGCCTCCTGAGGAGCAGAGATTTCTATGCAGGTGCCCACCTCATGAGGTTGAGGTGACCTAAGCCATGAAGACCAAGGCCAGTCAGGCGCCAGCGGGAGCAGAGGAGCAGGTTTCCACTTTGGTGCTAAGGAGGCAAGCGCAGGCGCGGGGTCCCAAGGAATCAGCCAAAGGTTTCCATTCCCGTGCAACAAGACCAAGACAGCCAGGGCGGCAGGACGGATGTCATCACCGAGCCCACCACAATGTCATGACCAGAAGCTTTGCATGCGAAGACCACCTTTCGTCAGGATAAGATGTACTACTTGTCCCCTTTCAAATTGGACACTGTGGGATCCCTTCCCGCCTATGTTTTGGAGGAAGAGGACCGAGGCCACTATAAATATAGGTTAGCCGCCACCGTAGGAGAGAGAGCTCTCGCTGGATCGAACCGACACCCCATCGACTCACACCCACACCAGAGGAGACCTCGCGAGGTTGTTCTTCCCTTGTACTAGTTTATCCTCAGCCCCTCGTGAGGCTAATCGACCACAAAGCAGGAGTAGGGTCTTACACCGCTAGGTGGCCCGAACCTGGGTAAACTGCCGTGTCTATCTTCTTCCTTGTTCATCGAGCTAGGCCGTGGGGGTGACGAACTGGTTGGCTGAAGAGGTTGAGTTCTTCGCACACGCCCCAGAGTTCGAACCTTTCTTGGGTCTGCGGAGCCCTGAATCCGACATTTGGCGCGCCAGGTAGGGGCATGTCAAAGATCCGCTTCTTCATCAGCCGTGCTCCGCCCGCGCCGCGTGGTTCCCATGGAAGGCACTGCTCCACCCGCCAGGCCGCCAGGCGCGTTCAGGGGCATTGCGGGCCTATGAGCTTTATACCCCGCCTTGCGACAGGTGCGGTGGCTGCTGAAGTTCAAGCCGGAGTTGCCGCCGCGGTACGACAGCGTGGCGGACCCCGCGGAGTTTCTCCGGGTGTACACGGAGGCCATCTAGGCGGCGGGCGGTGACGACAAAGTCATGGCGAATTGGCTCCCTATGGCTCTCATGGGTGTGCCGCGCTCCTGGCAACTCAACTTGCCAGAATCTTCGATGGCCTCCTGGGAGGAGCTGCGCGACCTGTTCATCACGCACTTCGCGGCATCGGCGCTCCACGCCGTTGCGGTATTCTTGGCGGGTCGCAGGCGCCGGCCTCGAGCCGCACGTCAAGCAGCTCTTTCGACAGGTGGGGGCCGCCCGACCACGGCAGGAGGCCCCTCCAGGCAGGACAGCGCCCGAGACCAACATCACCTTCGACTTCAGGGATCACCCCAAGACCACGGTCGGCGCCGGTGCGCTCCCCATGCTCTGCATGCCCACCATCAGCAACGTTGCAGTCACCAGGACCCTCATCGATGGCGGAGCTGGCCTCAACGTTCTCTCCATGGAAACTTTCGATTAGCTTCATGTGCCTTACGACCAGCTCGCCCCCACGAGGCCCTTCTTAGGGGTGGTCGACGGCTCCATCGTTCACCTGGGGCAGATCCACCTCCCCGTCACATTCGGCACGCGCGACAACTACTGCACCGAGCTCATCAACTTCAACGTCGCCCGCATTAGCCTCCCGTACAATGCCATCCTTGGGTACCCAGCTCTCGCCAAGTTCATGGCAGCGACGCACCCCGGCTACAACATCGTCAAGATGTCGGGGAGCAGCGGCATCCTCATTGTGGCGGGGGAAGCCCGGGATGCACTCCTGGTCCTCAAGCTCGCCTACAAGGCTGCGGCGGGGGCGCAGCCAGGCGCCAAAGACGCTCCGGAGGTCCCGGAGGCCGAGCCCGTGAAGAAGAAGCAGTTGTTCTCTCAGGACCGGGCGGAGATGAAGCAGGTGTCGATCGACGACGTGGGCTCTGGCCCCACCTTCACCATAGGCGCTGGCCTCCCCCGTACCAAGAGGAGGCGCTGGTCAGTTTCCTCCATGCGAACAAGGATATGTTTGCATGGGAGGCAACGGATCTGGTCGGCGTCCCACGAGATGTGATTGAGCACCATTTGATGGTGTGCCCCGGGGCACGCCCGGTGAAGCAGAAGGAGCGGTGACAAGCCCTGGAGAAGTAGTCGTTCATCGTCCAGGAGGTCCACAAGCTGCAGGAGGCCGGTGTTATCCGGGAAGTACGGCATCCGAATTGGCTGGCAAATCCGGTCATCGTTCCCAAGAAGGGTGGGAAGGAGCGCATGTGCGTCAACTTCACGAGCCTCAACAAAGCTTGTCCCCAGGACCCCTTCCCTCTTCCGCGCATCGACTAGATCGTCGACTCCACCGCTGAGTGTGACTTGCTGTGCTTCCTGGACGCCTTCTCGGGCTACCACCAAATCAAGATGGCGGTGCAAGATGTTGAGAAGACAACTTTCCTGACCCCATGCGGGGTGTACTGCTACACCTTCATGCCGTTCAGGCTGCGTAATGCCAGCGCAACCTTCCAGCGTCTGATGCACGTCGCCCTGGGCAGGCAGCTCGAAAGGAACGCCGAGGCTTACGTCAATGACATAGTGGTAAAGTCGCGGGAGGAAAGAACACTCGTTGGAGATTTGGAAGAAACGTTCGCCAACCTTTGCAAGGTGAACCTGCAGCTCAATCCGGAGAAGTGCGTGTTCGGCATCCCGTCCGGCAAGCTGCTGGGCTTCCTGGTGTCACACAGAGGGATCGAGGCTAACCCAGAGAAGATCAAGGCGATAGAAATGATAAGCCCGCCGCAGACCCTCAAGGAAATGCAGAAGCTCGCGGGCTACGTGACTTCATTGGGGCGCTTCATTTCCAAGCTAGGCGAGCGTGCCCTCCCGTTCTTTGAGCTGATGAAGAAGAAGCTCCCATTTGAATGGACTCCGGAGGCTGAGGCAGCCTTCCAAGACCTCAAGAGGTACCTCACCAGTCCGCCGGTGATGGTGGCACCTCGTCCTCTTGAGCCCCTGGTGCTTTACCTGGCCACCATACCCCACTCGGCCAGCGCGACACTCGTGGCGGTCTGGGAAGAGCGCGTGGATGCGAATGTGCGGTGTGGTGTCCCGCGCCTGACTGTGCCATCGCCACCTCCGGACGGCGCTCCTGAGACCCTGGCTACCCCACTGGACGGCAAGGCTCCCGAGGCTCCCTCGTCCCAAGAGGGGCAGGACACCATCGACGCCTCCCCCTTCATCGAGCATCCCGTGTACTTCGTCAGCACGGTGCTGCGTGACGCGCGTGCATGCTACCCCATGCCATAGAAGCTCCTGCTCGCGCTCCTCGTCGCCTCCAGAAAGCTGTGCCACTACTTCCAAGGCCACCCCATCAAGGTTGTCTCCGCATACCCCCTGGATAAGGTGCTCCGGAGCCCCAATGCCGCGGGAAGGGTGGCTGAGTGGAACATCGAGCAGCAGGCGTTCCAGCTGGAGTTCAGCACCACCAGAGTCATCAAGGGCACGACCCTCATTGACTTTCTGGCGGAGTGGACTGACGCCCCTGACCGAGGAGTGGGCGAAGACCGTTCCCTCACGCCCGGAGAGGAAGCACCGGATGGTTGGGTCATGTACTTTAATGGCGCGTTCGCACGCCAGGGCGCGGGGGCCGGAGCCGTGCTCATCTCACCTACCCAGGACAAGCTCTACTACGTCGTGCAACTCTACTTTTAGCATGGTGAGAAGGTCTCCAACAACATCACGGAATACGAGAGCCTGATCGCCGGCCTCAAGGCCGCGGTGGCTCTGGGGGTCAGGCGACTCACCATTAGGGGTGACTCTCAGCTCCTCGTCAACTTCTCCAACAAGGAGTACAAACCAAAGGACAAGCACATGGAGGCATACCTAGAAGAGGTACGCAAAATTGAAGAATGATTCTTGGGCTTGGAATTGCAGCATGTACCGCGTGGCACGAACAAGGAGGCAGATGAAATCGCCAAGAGGGCGTCCCAGTGTGAACCCCGGAAGCCTGGAGTCTTCGAAGAGCGGCTCTTCAAGCCATCGGTAGCTCCCCCCACTACAGGCCCGGCGCTGCCTCGGGAGGAACCGCCCATGGCACCCTCCTCGGGTGCCCCAGCTTCCGGCCCAACCTTGGGAGCTCACCTGCTCCTTGCACTCGAATCTCAGGAGGGGTGCTGGACCGAGGAGTTCAAGGCGTACCTGCTCCGAGGCACCTTGCCGGAGAAGGAGGAAGACGCAGAACGCATGGCCCGCCAGGCCACCGCCTACTGCATCCAAGACGGCGAGCTCTACCGAAGGCGCCCAAATGACGTCTCTCTGCGGTGCATCTCCAAGGAGCAGGGGTGCGAGCTGCTGGCTGACATCCATAGCGGGGATTGCGGGCATCACTCTTCATCGCGCACCCTCATGGGCAAGGCATTCCGCAGCGGGTTCTACTGGCCCACGGCGCTCAACGACGCCACTGAGCTGGTGAGATCCTGCGAGGCATGTCAATTCCATGCCAAAAAGATCCACCAGCCCGCCCAGGGCCTCTAGACCATTCCGCTCTCATGGCCGTTCGTGGTCTGGGGGCTGGATATCCTGGGCCCGTTCCCTCGAGCAGCCGGGGGCTACCGCTATCTCTACGTCGCCATCGACAAGTTCACCAAGTGGGCGGAGGTGGAGCCTGTGCACACCATCCCAGCTGGCTCGGCTGTCAAGTTCATCAAGGGCCTCGTGGGCCACTTTGGGGTCCCCAATCGTATCATCACTGACAATGGCTCTTTGTTAACGAGCAACCTTTTCAAAACATATTGTGCTAACCTTGGAACGTAGATATGCTACACTTCGGTGGCACACCCACGGAGCAACGGCCAAGTAGAGCGCGCCAACGCGGAGGTCCTAAGGGGCCTCAAGGCGAGGAGCTTCAATAAGAAACTCGAGGCCTGTGGCAGGGGCCGGCTCGATGAGCCCCAGTCCGTACTGTGGTCCATCCGCACCACCGCGACCAAGCCCACGGGCGAGACCCCATTCTTCCTCGTCTACGGGGCTGAGGCGGTCCTCCCTCATGAGGTCAAACATCGCTCCCCGCGGGTCTTGGCGTTTGACGAGGCAGGCCCGAATGCCTCACGGGGGATGGACCTCATGCTGGGGGAGGAGGACCGCCACCAAGCCTCGCTCTGTGCCACGAGGTACCAGCAGGCGTTGCGGCGGTATCACTGCCATAGCGTCCGGTCCAGGACCCTTGAGGTGGGTGACCTCGTCCTGAGGCGGGTGCTCTCCAGGGAGAGGCTTCATAAGCTCTCGCCTATGTGGGATGGCCCGTTCAGGATCGCCCGGGTCTCCAGGCCTGGCGCCGCGTGCCTCGAGACGCAGGACGGGGTCCCCATCCAGAATGCCTGGAACATCCAGCACCTCCGGAAGTTCTATCCATGAGCAAGGCCATGCGCCTCTTAAGTCTCCGCTCGTGACACTCACACATAATAATGAGTTGGGGTTGTACACGCCCCGGAGTCTCCTGAGTGCCGCCCTGGGCCTCACGGGGTCTCCCACCCATGCCCAAGTGGAAGCCCGATGCTCCGCACTGGCGGACGACACGGTCAATCAGCGACTATGCCCATGCCTAGTGGAAGCCCCATGCTCCGCGCTGGCGGGAAGACCAGAAGACTAGTGTAGGTGCCGGACGTGGTTGTTCTTTTGCTTGCTTTCTGTAGCTGATTTGCAACTTCTTGGAATGAAATTTGAAGTTCTCGCATCTTTATTTGAAAGGATTGTGAATTTTTTCTCCTCACAGCGTTCGCTCTTTCAGGTCTTGCCTTAGGTAGAGTGACAGTTGCCGTTGCTCTTCCTCGCGCGCTGCGCGCGTGGAGGCCGGGCACGGTGTGTGCGCCGAGGCCACCCGCAAACACACCTCGCCAAAGCCTTGGTGCCTCAGCCTTTGGCATCTTAATCCTCGCGCGACGCTCTCAAACGAGCTTACGGGCACGCACGCCCTCTTGAGTCCATGCCTCCGGGCATCGCGACGTGATGTACCAGCGGCGACCAGCCCACGCTCGGGGGCTCGCGCGAGGCATGGCACCTCCGGAGGTTTCCTGACCCTGCAGCCACAGGATGCCTCCCGAGGCTTGACGACTTTCGAATCTTCAAGAAGGAAACCCTTGGAGAACTTCCCCAGAATAAGGGGCATGCAGGAAATCCAAGCCCTAGAGAGGCACGTTCTCGCGGCACGGGAGTCTACCACAAGCACATTAAGTTAAGTCATCCCAATCACAATCAGCAGCAACGTGGATATCACGATGCAATATAAAAATGATAACATAATGGCGCAAGCGCCATGGTTCATTACACGCCTTGACAGGGCCTTCTACTTTTTTTATCCAAGAGAAAGAAAGAAACAAAAGCATCCGCGCGACTACAGCGGCTCCTGAGACCCGGCTCCAGCAGCACCCGAGCTCAATCGGAGTCTTCCACTTGCTTTACCGAGGCACGCCGGTGAGGCAGCTCGTCGCCCTCCCCGATCCGAGCTCGGTGGCGTGGTGGCTCGTCGTAGTCACCGTCGCTCGTGCTCTCCCTAGAGGAGGAGCCGCCACCGCTGGAGGCCTCGCGACCGTCGCCAAGGGCAAGCTCACCACCGGAGATGCTGCCGCCCCTCTGGCCGTCGTCGTCGGAGGGGTGGACGTCGTCATCGTCGTCACTGTTGCCCTCCGGGCAGCACCCCATGCTCCTGCCATTCTCCCCGAAGACCCTGACGTAGAGGGTCGCGGCGCCGTCATACCTGAAGTGGAGGGTACACCTCCCTTGCAGGCCGTGCGCACGGGCAAATAGCTGCCACCCGCGGTTTAGGAACACGTTGCCGGTGTAGGTGACCTCGACCTCCACCCATGAGGCCTTGCTGCAGCAGCCATCGCCCGGCAGCCAGAGGCCACCGGGTCCCCCGGCCGGCAGTGCGCCCGCAAAGAAGCGTGGGAGCTAGAACCAGACGCCTGCAGGCCTCTCCACCCACACAAAGAACTCCGAGGACGCGTCGGCCGAGTGGGATCGCGGGCGCGGTGGCCGAACGGCCGCCGCATGTCTCACCCTGTCGCCATGGCCATCCCGGCCGCTGCAACTTCCGCCGCGGGAGGGCGCACCCCCACGGCTGCCGGAGGCGGCGCCAACCTTCGAGGGGGTACGCCCGCGCCCTCGGGGAGCCACCGCCAGTGTCGCGGCGTACTTGTGGTGGCGGCCGCGGCCTCTCTTGGGCGGCGGCGAGCCTGGTCCTTCCTTGGAAGCCTTTCCCTTCTCCGTGGAAGAGAACCTCCTCACTAGCGCCATGGACGCTCTGACAAGATGGCGGGACAAAGAGGAAGAAGAAGGAGCTAGCGGCGAGAACATGAAGATGGGCTGGGGGCTCTGCCCCCTCCCCATTTATAGCCGGAGGAAGGCCAACCCCCGGCCACTCACGCTCTGAGCCATGATGGCCTTTCTGCATGCGCCAGGTAGTTGTCAAGTCGGGAAGTTGCCGAGGCGGCGTGGGAAAGTGGAGACGCCCACGTCCCATCAAGCGCCACTCGTCGACTCGGTCCACAGGCGGTAGGGCCCGCGGCGCTTTGCCCTTGCCCTTTGGCTTCGCCTCGACGCCAAGTCCGAGCGCGCCTTGGGCCCAGGGGCTACTGTCGGTGTTTTGGGAACCAGGGTACCTAGAATTGCCTGCCTGCGGCCCATGGCGTGGCTCCATCGACGGCCTGGTATGGCCCATCTACAACACCTTCAAGACAAGACCCTCGCGAGGGGCCAGGCCTCGCGAGGCGGGCGACATCAAGACCTCCGGAGGGAGCGGCCTCCCCGGGTTGCCTCCTGAGGAGCGGAGATTTCTATGCAGGTGCCCACCTCATGAGGTTGAGGTGACGCAAGCCATGACGACCAAGGCCAGGCGGGCGCCAGCGGGCGCAGTGGAGCAGGTTTCCCCTTTGGTGCTAAGGAGGCAAACGCAGGCGCGGGGTCCCGAGGAATCAGCCAAAGGTTTCCATTCCCGTGCAACAAGACCAAGACCGCCAGGACGGCAGGACGGATGTCATCACCGAGCCCACCATGGCGTCATGACCAGAAGCTTTGCAGGCGAAGACCACCTTTCGTCAGGATAAGATGTACTACTTGTCCCCTTTCAAATTGGCCACTTTGGGATCACTTCCCGCCTATGTTTTGGGGGAAGAGGACCGAGGCCACTATAAATATAGGTTAGCCACCATCGTAGGAGAGAGAGCTCTCGCTGGATCGAAATGACACCCCATCGACTCACACCCACACCAGAGCAGACCTCGCGAGGTTGTTCTTCCCTTGTACTAGTTCATCCTCAGCCCCTCGTGAGGCTAATCCACCACAAAGCAGGAGTAGGGTCTTACACCGCAAGGTGGCCCGAACCTAGGTAAATTGCCTTGTCTATCTTCTTCCTTGTTCATCGAGCTAGGCCGTGGGGGTGACAAACTGGTTGGCTGAAGAGGATGAGTTCTTCGCACACGCCCTAGAGTTCAAACCTTTCTTGGGTCGGCGAAGCTCTGAATCCGATAGTCTTGACGCCGTGAATCCCCCAAAGGAGGTGACTGGCTTTTCTCTTCGAAGAGTGTTCAGATAGTTACATTACGTGGGATTCGATCTGACCTTGTTACGTGGATTATGCAGGGCTGGCTCGCCAAGGCCAAGAAGATCAGCGGCCCAGCGCCACTGCCAGAAGGGCCCCGATAAGGGCAGCTGGAGAGCATGTTGGTCGTGGTGCCTACAAAGCGCCCGCTAAGAAGGGCAAGATGCAAGATGCACCGGAGGCCAAGGAAGGCCTCCGCCGCAGGATCCATTAGGGCAACCGGTCCGGAGACACTGTAGCCTCATCCGTACATGATGAGGGTGAGGAGGAGGACGATGAAGAGGAGAGTGCCTCCTCGCACTCCAAAAAGAGGCCGGCGTCCGAGGATGCCGAGGAGGTCCAACCTTCCCCGGCCACAAAGAGACGACACCGGCCTAAGCTAGTTATACCTGATAGCCCAGACAACGAGAAGTCTGAGGCGTCCGAGGAGCCCCCGAAGAAGGGATCCAGGGTCAAGCCCCCTGCCAGCAGGTAAGGTGTCTGTATTTTCAGTTGTTGTGCTTTCAGTAGTTCATTTTAGTTGAAGGTTAAACCCTCCGAATTGCAGCCCCCCACATGAGCGCCCCACCGAGCAGATCTCGAAGGGGACATCCCCTCCCGCCGAGCTGGCGGACAGCGGGTCTATGGCGCACTCCGTGCCTCCTATGATCCCCGAAGAGGCCGAGGAGGTGCGGTCCCGAAGAACTCCTCCTCCTCCTCTGAACATGGAGGGGGAGGTAGATGTTGTGATGACCGAGGTCAACACCTCGGTCACCGAAGACCAAGAGGGAGCGTCCCTCCTGGCCGACGAGGGAAAAGAGTCCGGACCATCTGGACCCCCTCCGTCGACCGCTCCTGACCCTCCAAGGCCCTTGACTGCACAGGTTCCTCCCAGCGGGGAGGGGGCGGGGAGCCAACACTGGCGCCGACCACCTCCGCACAAGCGGCGGTTGGCTGGCCGGCCGCGCTGGAGGAGTTGGTGAGCAACTCCGCCATCGTTGAAGGGCACCGCACCCTTATGGGCGTGGTAATGCAGAGTGTTCGGTCCGTCCAATCCGGACTGAACGACGCTGTCCAAGGCCTTCTAACAGGCTTTGAGGTAAGTCAAGTAATAATATTTCCTCATAATGCGGTTATAATTGTTAGTTTACGTAGGACGCATACATAGCAGCCCCCGAGACTCTGCCAGGACCTCGAAGAGACCTGCAGAGGATCAAATTCGGTAGGTCGATTAACAATGTCGACATTTCTTTTGCTGACGCAGGCATCTTCCGTGGCCGCGGCGTTAGAGGATATGGATCGGAATCTCAAGCTTTCCGATCAAGAGCTGAACCTTGTCAACAAACGGCTTGACGAGGCGCAAGGTAAGCTCCATAAAAAGATGTGTACTTGCCGGATAATGGTTGTCCGGACTATTTACTGATTCTTTATCGTGATGATCTTGCAGCTGCTGCCGCCGAGGTCGAGGGCTTAAAGGATGCCCTGAAGAAAGCTGAGGCCGAGGCGGCCAAGAAGAGGACAGCCGCTGAGAGGGCGGTGTCCGAGCTTGAGCAGGCCAAGCGTGCTGCTGAGCAGCATGAGTCCCGGGTGACCGAGGTCCAAGGGGAGCTCCAGGATGCCGCTGAGAAGCTTGAGGCCCTTGAGAAGGGGCGGGAGGAGCAATCCTCCTATCTATCCAAGGCGGAGAAGGAGCTCCAGGAGGCGAGGACTGATGCCCGAGGTGTCCAGGAGGAACTTCGGCAAGCCGCGCAAATTGCCAATGGTAAGAAATATTTTCTGCAGAGTGTGTTCGGAGGCAACAGATTCGCCCTGCTGACGAGGGCCTGGCGCTCCGCAGTCGTCTTCGCTGAAACTCCCGAAGAATGCGGCGGCCGTGGCGAGGCACTATGCCACCCGCGAGGAGGACTCTACGCAGCGGCTCTTTCGGTGGCAGTTTCCAGACTCCGAGCGTCCTTTCCTCCTCAGCGATCAAATGAATAAGCTGATGGAGATGCATCGGATGTCCGAGCTGGCCTTGAAGGACCTCTGTGTCAGCCTGTGGCCGGCCGGGCCCCTTCCGGACACCTACTTCGACCTTGTGCAGAGGCTGCAGGAGGGAGGCGCCGCTCCGGATTGATGCCGTGAAGAGGTCGGCGTGCCTTGAGGGGGCGAGGCTCGCATTTGCGAAGACCATGGTTCATTGGCCAAGGATTAATCCAATGGAGATGGCCACTGGTCCTCCGCCCCAAGGGAAGGAGCATTGTCGCCTCGAGCAGTATTTCGCGCAGGTGATGAACGGAGCGCGGGCGATAGAAGGCCAGTGTTCGAAAAATGTAATGCTTGAGTAGTTGTAGTAAGTTTGTACCAAGTGGGATTTATGCTTTATTATGCGCCCGGCGAACTTATTCGATACTGTGGTGATTAAATTTTGACTCCTATGTGGCCGTATGTTTAGTTCTGAAAGCTAACAGTCATCGGCTTCAGCCCCCAAGTGAATATCACGAAGGGTGCTTTGTTTCCGTGCTGTTACCCTTAGCCTATGTCTTGGTGCCCTAAGGTGGTAGTGCGGGAACGAAACCAGGCAATCAGACTATTCGGTTTTACTGCCTTCACTTAGCCTTAGGAGCTTGACGGTGGGGACTAGGGACTAGCCCCCGGTGTATTTGTGATGTACTTGGGGGTTGAAGCCTGCCCTTTCCAATCACAAGGTTTGTGTTAAGATGAACCCTTCGTGTGACACGGCGAAATCGCCAATGATTTTTAGAGTCCAACCTCTTCATCGGATCGTAAACCCGTTCACGCTTACTATGACTGTAACGACCCGAGACCGACGCTCCAGACGCCTTCCATGTATTTCGAGTTTCGTCGTGTGTGTTTTATTTGTTTGTTGCATTTCATCATGTCATCATGAGCATTGTATCCGCATGTTTTCATAAAACTTGCATCCGTTCATAGTTCCCGCTTCTCCCCGTTGCCTTCGTTGTCCCTTTCGAGACCAACCATTCGTTTGTTGTCCGACCGTTTGAGCCTCTCTGCACAGTGCATAATACCCCCTCGCATGCGCGTCCGAAACTTCCCTGTACCCAAACCGGATTGTCGTTACCGATGAGTCCGAATCATCCCCAAACATCCCTAAAATATATTCGGTTCTTTGTTTGGACTCCCCTAGCATATTTTTCTCAACCGTCCCATCGCAATCGTAGGGGCAAGATAGCCCTCCACCTCCTTTTTAAACAGTCCAAACCCTAGTCCTAGCTTCTGTCCCATCCATCCCTTCCCGCAGCCGCCGCCGCCACTCTCTGGCATCTCCATCGGGATCCTCCCAGATCCACCTCCCTCCAACCAGCGCCCGAGCCATCTGCCCATCGCCACCGCAGCCTCCGACCACCTTCCTTGTTTTCCGCTGCGCCCAAATCACAGCAGCCAAGAGCCAACCAGCCTCCACCTCGCTCGATCCCCCTGCTCGCGCCGATCGAGCCCCTGTCCAGGAGCTCCCGCAGCCTCCCTCGCGCGCCCTCCCTTCTGCCCCAAGCGCCTCGGCCTTCTCCTCGAGCCGGAGCTCGCCGCCGTCGGTGACAATAGCAGCAACACCGGCCACCTCGATCCGGCCCAACTCCACCCCGCCGCGGCCTCGACTCCTCTTCTCCGGCCGTCCTCGCCGTTGGCCAGGCGCCATCAGCTACTCCGGCGCCCCCTGCTCCCTTCTCCTCGCTGATGGCTCCGCCCGCGCCGGAGCACACGAGCAGCCGCAGACCGAGCCGCCTCCTGCCTCGCGCCGCCGCCTCGCCCGCTGGAGCGCCGGCCAGCCAGAGCTCCCCATCTCCCTCCGCCTCGCCGCGCCCGTCCCTTGCGTTTTCCTTCGACTAACAGCAGGTCGACCGAAACCGACGCCGCCCGGAACTATCCTCGCCGCCGTCCATGGTCTCGTCTCCGGCTAGAACGAGTCGTCCCCGACCTCCACCACGTTGCCCGCGCAGCTGCTGGTCAGCAAGACCCCCTCGCAGCCTCCTTTTCTTTCCCTTCCCCGCTTTATTTCACTCTCTGAAACTCTGTGTCTTTTGAACAGAGGACGTGCGCCGCGCCTCCTTCAGTTCGTCGCGCCGCCACCTAGTCCACCGGATCCGCCGCCTGCAGGCCCCTCCTCCGTCGGATCCGCTCCCTTCCGGCCATCCCCATCCACTCCGCTGCTCCGGCGCCTGCTCGCCACCATCTGCCATGGCGCTGCTGCCTCCCTGCGCTAGAGCAGGAGAACGACGCTCGAGCGTCGGGGCCAGTTCTGTCAGAATCGTCACTTCATATATTTTTTTTTTTTATGATCCTAGCTAATTATACAATCCTAGCTAATTAGATGGAGGGGGGCGATTCTGGGATCGTCCAAAAGAACTGGACCTCAGTACCTGGAGATGCCACGACGTCAAGGCCCAGCCGGCCTGCTTCCGCCAAGGCCCAGGGTGAGCAGCCCCCTGGCCTTTCCTCTGTTGGGCCAATCAGATTCGGCCCGTGACTTGTTTTTTTCCTGCGCTGCGAATTTGACATTAAAACAGGACATGCATATTTACAGATTGGTCCCTCTTGGTCATGCATATAATAACTTCTCACCCGTGCATCGGAATTAAACAAACTATATATGTAAAATGCTTAGAATTTCATCTAGTTTCATATTATGCAACATTCATCCATGTTTAAAATGTTTAAATTGATGTTTACATTTAATTTGCATAAATGTCATGCTAAAATGGTTTATTTCATAACTAATTAACCGTAGCTTCGAATTAAATAAACTTTATATGTAAATGGGGTAGAAAAATGCATAGATTAACATGGTGGCACTACTTTGCATGTTTAACAACTCTAAAATATGGTTTAGGGCAGAACAGTACCAAATCCAAAATATGTACATGGGGATTTTTCGGAATTGTTGTTTGTTGTTTCCGGCCTCATTTAAATTGCGTAGATAGGTAGTTTTAATTATGCTTCACCTTTTGCCATGTTTAACAACATTTAATATTGATGTGTAGCATAAACGAGAGCGAACTAAATATTTGAATGTGGTGTTTCGTCAATATGCAACTCGGTGCATATTGAGCTCCACTTAATTTGTAGTATTGTTTGTTGCACTTTTCCATGCCATGACTCTTTAAATCGGACATGCATCATACTTGGTTGTGCATCATGACATGTTTATGTGATGGTTGTTTACCATGATGTTTGCTTCTTTCCGGGGTTGCTTCTTCTTGATAGTTCCGGTTACGTTGCGTTTGTGAGGGTCCGTTCGACTACGTTGGTTCATCTACTTCATGGATTCGGTCTTCTTCCTAGCGGGATTTCAGGCAAGATGATCATTATCCTGAATACCACTACTATCTTTGCTATGCTAGTTGTCTCGATGCTATCGCTATGTCGCGCTGCCTACCACTTGTTTATCAAGCCTCCTAAATTGCCATGATAGCCTCTAACCTTTTCCATCATCCTAGCAAACTGTTGTTTGGCTATGTTATCACTTTGCTCAGCCTCTCTTATAGCGTTGCTAGTTGCAGATGCAGTTGCAGGTTGTTACATGTTGGGACATGGATATCATGGGATATCACAATACCTCTTATTTAATTAATGCATCTATATACTTGGTAAAGGGTCGAAGGCTCAGCCTTTTGCTTGGTGTTTTGTTCCACTCTTGTCGCCCTAGTTTCCGTCATACCGGTGTTATGTTCCTTGAATTTTGTGTTCCTAACACGGTCAGGGTGTTATGGGCCCCCCTTGTCTCTTCGCCTAAAGTAAAGCTTTCCCGAGGAGATCCAACATTGGTTTTACCATTTGCCTAATAACAACTAAAACTTGCATAGGGACCGGCTAGCACCCGAGGTCTCTTATTCAACCCCCGGGCTAGTGCTCGACATGAGTGTTGGTCCACCTACCTAGCAGTCGGCGGTGCCGCCTTGGGGCAACTCGAGTTCTTTTGGCTATCGTCCACTTTGCATAGACGGATGAGTCTGTAGATAGAGAGCGCGCGGCTCTGGACACGGATCCGACTCACCGAAAGATCTCCTTGGGATAGTTTTCCTTTCTTCGAAGAGCTTGTGCACCGGGATTCCGAGGCTACTCGAGTTGTCTCGCGATGGAGGATTGTCTCCGCGGATCGTGAGCTTGTCATGGGCTAAGTTGGGACACCCCTGTAGGGTTTAAATCTTTTCGAGAGCCGTGCCCGCGGTTATGTGGCAGATGGGAATTTGTTAATATCCGGTTGTAGAGAACTTGACACCAGATCCGAATTAAAATACACCAACCACGTGTGTAACCGTGACCGTCTCTTTTCGAGTGAGTTCGAGAAGAGAACACGGTGGGGTTATGTTTGAACGTAAGTAGTTCAGGATCACTTCTTGACCATTACTAGTTTGCGACCGTTGCGTAGTTTCTCATCTTATTCTTGTACATGTAAGTTAGCCATCATGCAATGCTTAGTCGCTTGTTGCAACCTCACCACTTATCCATTCCATACCCATTAAGCTTTGCTAGTCTTGATACCCATGGTAATGGGATTGCTGAGTCCTCGTGGCTCATAGATTACTACAACAACAGTTGCAGGTACAGGTAATGCGACGATCTGATGCGAGTGCGATGCTTGCTTGTTTGGAGTTCTTCTTCTTCGATCAAGGGATAGGTTCCGGGTCGGGGAAGCCTGGGCTAGCAGGGTGGATGTCGTTCTTCTTTTTCGTTTGTTTTCATCCGTAGTCGGATCCTGCTCTTCTGTATGATGATTGCAATGTATTGATGAACTGTTGTATTCATGTTGTAGCTTGTGGCGAGTGTAAGCCTTTACCTTGTATTCTCACCTATTCAGTACATGGTATGTTGTAATGATATCCACCTTGCTATGCGCTCGATATGCGATTGTGTCCCGATCATGAATTCATCACGTGATTGGGATAGAATCGCATCTTGGGCGCTACAATGACGATCACTTTTCGGCTTTTTCCTCCTGAGGTACTAGACCGGGCAAACCATTAGTACAATCGCAGGGGTTCTCCCTTTGCCCTCTTAGCCGGACGAGCGGAACATAAGTGGCAAACACAGGAGCCAGGCAACCCAACTATTGACCCAAGACATAGTTCGGAACAGATGCATATAGTGCAATATCCGAGACACCCGACACCTAGCGGGAAGCGGTGCCGGACTTAAATATATTGAGCTGATATATAAATCAAACTCGTAACGATTGATGTATTTTCATGCCGGGCTGTTCGAAGAGCGAAGAGAGAAACGGAAAGGGACAGAAAAAATTGCAAGATGCGGATATCCGAACACCATAAAGGTATTTTTGTTATTTCTCGTTAGCTCAGGACGTCTAACCGTACAATTCAAACTGCAAAGGCAGTACTTGCAAGAGAGAAAAAGAAAATTTACAGAGTAAAGGTTGACGCAGGGCCTTGAAGCATGAGTTGAAGCCTTCACTGTGCCCTGCTGCACGTCTACACCTTTGCTTCTGATAGGTGGGGGTTGGGACCCTCGATGAGACCTTGATGGGCGAGGATCCTGCCAATGGAGCTTTAAACTTGGAGGTATCCAAAATTGATCCCCGAGTCGTCCGAAGACGAGGTAATTCCGAAGTTCGGTTTAACCGAACATATACGTCGGATTAATGTATGCCTCACGGCTGCCCATGGTATTTCGAATGCAAAGTTGTGCTGACGAGGCACGTGGAGCATTGAGAAAGTGGGCGTGCCGTGGGGCGTGTATCCCTATTTGCGGCGAACGCATGCGGGTTCCCAAGATGGGGAACGAGTTCGAACCTGTTTACTGTTGTCGCCGGCCCTTACAGCGGGTCGGCATCCGGACCTATATGGGTCGGTGTGGTCTTCGGCCGCTAGGGCCGCAGTGTGCTCTTCGGTTTGAAGATAGCGTTATGTGTTGTCGTTGATAGTTGTGACACCCAAAGGACCAGGCATCTTCAACTTAAGGTATGCGTAATGCGGAACGACATTGAATTTGGCGAACGATGTTCGGCCGAGGAGGGCGTGATAGCCACTGCGAAAAGGTGCAATATCGAAGATCAAGTCTTTGCTTCGGAAATTATCCGGAGACCCGAACACTACTTCGAGCGTCACGGTGCCCGTGCAGCGGGCCTCCACTCCCGGAATGACCCCCTTGAAGGTGGTGTTACTGGGTTTAATCCTTCGATCCCCATCTTCCTCACTGTATCCTCGTATATCAGGTTGAGGCTACTCCCTCCGTCCATCAGGACTCTAGTGAGGTGGAATCCACCGATGATGGGGTCTAGTACTAGGGCTGCAGACCCTCCATGGCGTATGCTGTTGGGCTGATCCCTGCGATCGAACGTGATCGGGCAAGCTGACCATGGATGGAACTTTGGCGCTACTGGCTTGATGGAGTATACGTCCCGTAGCGCTCGCTTCCTCTCCTTCTTCGGTATGTGGGTTGCATAGATCATGTTTACCGTCTTGACCTCCTTCTTTGGCTGTGAGTTTGCCGGCCTGTTTAATCACCCAACAATTTCGGTTGGAGTGGTTGGCGGGCTTCTCTGATGTGCCGTGGATCTGGCAAGGCCTGTCCAGAATTGTGTCTAGTCTAGACGGGCCATCGCCGTTGCCTTTAGGGGCTTTCTTTCGGGGTCCGGACTTCTGGTTTCGGAATCCGGCATTCACTGCCATATCCTCACCCTCTCCGTCATTGTGGCGACGTTTGTTCTTGCTCTGTCAGGGCTTTCCGTTTCCTTGCCGAGCCTCGGAGGTACCTGGTGTGTCTGGGTTTGTGATTTTGCGAGCAAGCCAACTGTCTTCGCTCACGCAAAAGCGGGTCATGTTGGAAGTAAGGGCTGCCATAGTTCTTGGTTTGTCCTGGCCGAGCTGCCGTACAAGCCATTCGTCCTTGACACTATGCTTAAAGGCAGCCAAGGATTCGGCATCCGGACAGTCAACGATCTGATATTTCTTTGTCAGGAATCGGTTCCAAAACTGTCGGGCAGATTCTCCGGGTTGTTGCGTGATGCGATTTAGGTCGTCAGCATCCGGAGGCCGGACATAAGTGCACTGAAAGTTTGCTCGAAAAGCGTCCTCAAGCTCTTCCCAGCAACCTATAGAGTCTTCGGGGAGGCTGTTCAACCAGTGTCTAGCTGGTCCTTTAAGCTTTAGCGGCAATTATTTGATGGCGTGGAGGTCATCTCCTCGCGCCATGTGGATCTGGAGGAGGAAATCCTCTATCCAGATAGGGGGATCTGTAGTTCCATCGTGTCGATGCAACAACCCCAGGTGTGTTGTCCAGACTGTACACAGGCTCAAGAGCAAGGTTACAGCACCCCAGACCAAGACCAAGCAGAAGAAATAAGCTCTTTGAGAAATCAAAGGGCAGATCGAGAAGACCAAATCAAGCTAAAGAAGCAAGATACCACTAAGGAAAAACCTCCCTTGTCGGGCAGGCGAGCCTGGCGAGGTCGAGTTTGCCCCGAAGACAAGTCTCAAGACTGTCCCGGCAGGCCTGTCGGGCGCGCTGAGGGTGGACTAGCCCACCAAGACTCCACCGCTCCACCTCACAGCAACGCAGGTCAGCGATCGATGCGGTGTCGATCTCCCAAGTGACTAAGTGACTGTCATTTGGCACGTGGCAGCCACTTCCGAAGGAAATCACCTCCAAATGACACCCGTCTAGAGACGTGTCACGCAGATAGGCGAGAAGGTGGCCGAACGACCCGGCAAGGCTTGCCGGGCTGCGATACGATGTGACACTAAGCGGTGCATTTAATGCACCTTGTCCTGTCTGCAGAGTTAGGTATGATAGCACTGTTTGCTATCTAATCGGTACACAATGACTAATTTGCCATTGTGGTGACCCCTTGATCTATAAAAGGAGGGCCGTGGCAACCTTAGAAAGGATTCGGACATTTGTACACTCATACGCGTGTAGCTGCTCTCGCCCCGAGGCAACCTTGCCGGGCTAGAGCATTGCGTCTCCACTACGGTCCCCTCATCAATCCACCAAAGCAGGAGTAGGGTTTTACGCCTCACGGCGGCCCAAACCTGGGTAAAAACTGCCCGTGTGATTGTTGCCGTGCTGCTCTGCACCCTCCGCTCTTTGTGCAATGTGCTCTTCCCCCCGCCGAACCACAAAGGGGCTGATGGCCCCATATGTGGACGTGTTTTCCCATGACACATCGTATGATTTGATGTTCACAGGCTTGAAGCCTTCCGGGAATTGATGCTGCATTACCCTCTCTGTGAAGCACAAGGGGTGTGTGGCCCCCCGAATTCGGGCTACGTCGCGTCGGAGGGCTTCGGCCCTCCTAATCTGCTGTTGCTCCCAGACTCTATCGTTTCGGTTTAACCGATCGTAGTATCCTTCCCAGTATGTGGGCAGGTCCTCTCTGGGTCCATAGATGGACCTGGTATGGCCTCCACAAGCATCTAAGTCATGGCGGAGGTTGTACTCGTAAGTGGGCCGCACTTGATCCTTGTCGTGACGGTGAGGTGGGGCGGCTGGGTGTTCGGCCTCGTCAGCTTCCCTGTCCCGCCCTCTAGGGGGTCGGTCTGGCTGTTCGGTGTTTGTATACTTCGGTCGTGTTGGCTCCATAGCCTCGTCGTCAAACTGGGGCAATAGCCTTCGCTTGGGATAACTCTTGGTTGGCTGATCGCGGCCGTACCCCTCTTCGGCAGCTAGGACTTTAGTCCATCGGTCGTTTAGGGTGTCTTGTTCAGCCTTGATTTTGCGTTTTTGCTTCTTTAGGCTGGGGGCAGTGGCTAAAAGCCTCCGCTTGAACCGCTCTTGCTCTAGGGGGTCTTCGGGGACGATGAAATTGTCCTCCCCAAGACTGGCCTCCTCTTCAGAGAGTGGGAGGTAGTTGCTATCCTCGGAGTCGTCGGGGTTTTCTGAATTGAGCGGGTCCTCCTGCCCTGCAAGGTCATCCTGATGATGTTCGACACTACGTCTCCGACGAGGTCATCCGTATTATTTACGGTGCCATTCTCCGCAGAGTCCATGTTGCTTGCATGGCTTCGACGTGGCCTTGATCGACGGCACTATTTTCGGCGTTTGGGCAGCTCATCTCTGGGCTTGCCTCGGTCCTGCTCAGGAGTGCCGTTGCCGTCCTTTGGGGTGTCCACCATGTAAATGTCGTAGGTGGATGTGGCCGACCAGCGGCCCGTGGCGGGGGGACCGACCTCAGTATTAGCCGTGGTTACGTCCTCCTCGTCCACGTATTCGGATTTTCCGAATTATAGTCTAGCATATCGGTTAAATCATCGATAGTTGCTACCAAATGGAATTGCTCTAGTGCTTCACTTATATTTTTTTGAGCACGGTGTGCTTTAGTATTTTTGAAGAAATGCTCTCATGCTTCACTTAGATTTATTTGAGAGTTAGTAATTTTTGTAAGAAATTCTCTCTTGCTTCACTTTAATTATTTTGAGAGAAGAAAATTTTTATTCTCATGTTCTTCACTTAGATTTGTTTTAGCTATCAAAAGCAACATGTGAAATTAGTCCCAAAGTGATAGATATTCAAGGGGGATATAATAAAAACTTTCATGAAGATCATTGGACAAAATAAACTTGATTCCTTGTAATAGTTTTGCGATATGATGATATAATATGTGAGTCATGTTGATGAGTAATTATGCTTTAGTAAGAATATTGGTGTTAAGGTTTGTGATTCCCTATGCAAGCATGAAAGTCAATAGTTATGCAATGAAATTACATCCTACTTATGGTGCATTATTCGGTGTTAGTTATGCTTAATGCTCGCTTATGAGATGTTTCGTTTCTTGGTTGGATGCTTCTCAATCTTTTGCTAGCCTTCATTTGCACTAAGTATGATCACTACTTGTGGATCCAAAATCCTTAAACCAGTTTTGCCATATGAGTCCACTATACCTACCTATGTGTGGTATTCTTTTTGCCGTTCTAAGCAAATTTGTATGTGCCATCTCTAATTTTCAAAATAAATTTCTCTTTTGTGTGCTCGTACCGCTCATGAAACGGTAGGGGGTGGCTGATATATTTCCATGCTAAATGTGTTATTCTCAAGATGAGTGTTTATTCACTTGTCATTTCACGAGAGTACGGCAAAGGTATTAGGGATGCCCAGTCCCGAAATGAAAAATGAATTTAC
Organism: Thinopyrum elongatum; assembly: GCA_011799875.1. Classification (NCBI taxonomy): domain Eukaryota; kingdom Viridiplantae; phylum Streptophyta; class Magnoliopsida; order Poales; family Poaceae; genus Thinopyrum; species Thinopyrum elongatum. The sequence continues at coordinate 218,862,426 of CM022302.1, read as the reverse complement.
TTTATGTTGTCAAATAATAAATTCTTTGGAAAGTGTTGGTATGGACGGCACCCGTGAACTCGGTTAGCCATGGAATGTGAAAGTATGGTAGAAAAAGGAATAAACTTTATTTTCTGTTTGGGAACCGCCTATGATATATCTAGCATGGAAAGTATTGGGAACTACTCGATCGTTTTCCTTGACAGGAAAAGCATGCCACCCAAAATTTTTTATCTCTATCTTTTTCGCTTTGAGCTCTGGCACCCTTACAAATCCCTACTTCCCTCCGCGAAGGGCTTTTCTATTTACTTTATGCAATTTTTATTTTGATTCTCCATCTTCTCTTATAAAGCACCAACTAAGGGGCACTATGATCGTACTTGAGCATTGAGTGTAGCTAATATGCGAGTGTGTTTCATGAATGGATCAATGATTGAGCATGATGGGCTAGGGATAACTTGCTTTAGTGTTGATATTTTGAAAGACATGGTTGCTTGTTGATATGCTAGAGTATTGAAATCTTCATGTCAAAACTAGACTATTGCTTTGAATCATATAATAGTCCAAATGTCCATGCCACAAAGAAAAGAATATGTGATGAACATGTTAGGAAGCATTCCACATCAAAAATTATGTTTTTATCATTTACCTACTCGAGGACAAGCAGGAATTAAGCTTGGGGATGCTGATACGTCTCCAACGTATCTATAATTTTTGATTGTTCCTTGCTGTTATATTATCATTCTTGGATGTTTTACAATCATTTTATAGCAAATTTATATCATTTTTTGGGACTAACCTATTGACATAGTGCCCAGTGCCAGTTGCTGTTTTTTGCTTGTTTTTTACTTCACAGAAAATCAATACCAAATGGAGTCCAAACGCAGCGAAACTTTTTGGAGATTTTTGTTGGACCAGAAGACACAAGTTGGGCCAAGGAAGTACCAGAGGGGGGCTCCGAGGGGAGCACAACTCACCTGGGCATGCCTGGGGGCCCAGGTGCGCCCTGGTGGGTTGTGCCCACCTCGGCCGCCTCCCACACCACCTCTTTGCTCTATAAGTACCCCAATATTCCAGAAACCCTAGGGGAGTCGACGAAAATCAATTCCAACCGCCGCAAGTTCCAGAAACTACAGATCCAATCTAGACACCATCACGGAGGGGTTCATCATCCTCATTGGTGCCTCTCTGATGATGCGTGAGTAGTTCATTGTAGACCTACGAGTCCGTAGTTAGTAGCTAGATGGCTTCCTCTCTCTCTTTTGATTCTCAATACAATGGTCTCTTGGAGATCTATTTGATGTAACTCTTTTTGCGGTGTGTTTGTTGGGATCCGATGAACTTTGAGTTTATGATTAGATCTATGTTTTTATCCATGAAAGTTATTTGAGTCTTTTGATCTCTTATATGCATGATTACTTATAGCCTCGTATTTCTTCTTCAAATCTTTGGTTTAGTTAGGCCAACTAGATCGATTTTTCTTGCCATGGGAAGAGGTGCTTTGTGATGGGTTCGATCTTACGGTGCTTGATCCCAGTTTGCTATTAAGGATAACAAGATGGGGTCTATTTCTACATAAATAGATCTTGTCTACATCATGTCATCGTTCTTATTGCATTACTCCATTTCTCCATGAACTTAATACAGTAGATGCATGCTGGATAGCGGTCGATGTGTGGAGTAATAGTAGTAGATGCAGACAGGAGTCGGTCTACTAATCTTGGACGTGATGCCTATATAATGATCATTGCCTGGATATCATCATGATTATTTGAAGTTCTATCAATTGCCCAACAGTAACTTGTTTACCCGCTGTATGCTATTTTTCTTGAGAGAAGCCACTAGTGAAATCTACGGCCCCCGGGTCTCTTCTTTATCATATTTGCCTTTGAGATCTATTTTTATTTTATTTTATTTTCAGATCTATTAATCCAAAAACACAAAAATACCTTGCTGCAATTTATTGTTATTTATTTTATCTCGCGTTCCCGCGAGATCTACTTATCCAAACTACTACAATTTTACCTATCTTTTTACCCGTGAGGGATTGACAACCCCTCTCTTACGTCAGGTTGCAAGTATATGTTCTTTGTGTGCAGGTGCCGTTCACGTAGTGTTGCGTGGTTCTCCTACTGGTTCGATAATCTTGGTCTCATCACTGAGGGAAATACCTACCGTAGTTGTGCTGCATCATTCCTTCCTCTTTGGGGACATACCGACGTAGTTCAAGCTGCATCATATGCGTGGCTAGTTATGCCTATGGGCTTATCCGAAGCACCCGGCACTTTTATGCGTGTGATGCATTATGTTCTTCACAAATATATTGGCATATTTGTTGTGGTCTACTTTGATGATATACTTGTGTTTAGAGAAACTCGAGAAGATCATGTTACCCATCTTAGAGCTGTTTTGCAAACTCTTAGAAACGATCGCCTTTATGCTAATATGGAGAAATGCACATTTGGTGTTAACAAGATTGTTTTCTTGGGTTGTGTTGTGTCTTCTAAGGGTGTTCATGTAGATGAAGCTAAGATTGATGCTATTAAAACTGGGCCACAACCAACTAACTTGCAACAAGTGTGTAGTTTCCTTGGCCTAGCCGGTTTCTATCATCGATTCGTTATGGACTAGCACTATTGCATCACCTTTGCATGCCTTGAGTAAGAATAATGCACCTTTTGTTTGGGGACCATCCCAAAATACCACATTTAATGAGCTTAAGAATTTGCATACACATGCTCCATTGGTTGCATTGCCCAATTTTGATAAAACTTTCGAGGCGCATTGCGACGCTAGTGGTAATGGTATAGGAGATGTGTTAATGCAAGAGAAGCACCCTATAGCTTTAGCGAGAAACTTTCCGGCGCGCAACTAAACTACCCCATCTATGACAAAGAACTATATGCTTTAGTGAGAGTCTTGCATGTGTGTGAACATTATCTTCGTCCTCGTGAATTTGTCATCCATACGGATCATGAGACGATTAAATACCTTAAAGGTCAAACAAAATTGAATAAGCGACATGCCAAATGAAGTGAGTTCATTGAGTCTTTTCCTTATGTGATCAAGTACATCAAAGGCAAAGAAAACCTTGTGGCAGACGCTCTCTCCCGCAAATGCATGCTTGTAACTTAACTTGAATTAAATGTCATTGGTTTTGAGCACATCAAAGACTTGTATGCGCATGATCCTACTTTTGCTATTCCTTATGCCAAATGCCTGACGCATACGTCTTGGGAGCGATATTATATCAAGGATGATTATCTAATGAGAGCTAACAAACTTTGTATACCCGAGTCTTCTCTTCGTTTGTTACTTTTGCAAGAGGCTCATGGAGGAGGACTTATGGGACATGATACATCCATTTTGCATCATGCTTTTGTATTGATATTTATTGCATTATGGGTTGTTATTACACATTATGGTACAATACTTATGCCTTTTCTCTCTTATTTTACAAGGTACATGAAGAGGGAGAATGCCGTGTAGCGCCCAAGATGCGATTCTATCCCAATCACGTGATGAACTCATGATTGGGGCACAACCGCATTTCGAGCGGATAGCAAGGTGGATATCATTACAAGATATCTTGTACTGAATAGATGAGAATACAAGATAAAGGCTTACACTTGCCACAAGCTACATCATGAATACAAGGATACATCAATACATAGCAATCATCATACAGAAGAGCAGGATCCGACTACGGATGAAATCAAACGAAAAAGAAGAACAACATCCACCCTGCTAATCCCAGGCTCTCGACCCGGAACCTATCCCTTGATCGAAGAAGAAGAAGAAGCAGAAGAAGAACTCCAAAAGCAAGCATCGCTCTCACGTCATATCATCGCATTACATTACCTGTACCTGCAACTGTTGTTGTAGTAATCTGTGAGCCACGAGGACTCAGCAATCCCATTACCATGGGTATCAAGACTAGCAAAGCTTAATGGGTATGGTATGGATAAGTGGTGAGCTTGCAGCAAGCGACTAAGCATTGTAAGGTAACTGACTTACGAGTACAAGAGTAAGAAGAGAAACTACGCATAACAGTCGCAAACTAGTAATGATCAAGAAGTGATTCTGAACTACTTACGAGTCAAACATGGCCCGACCGTGTTCTCTTCTCGAACTCACTTGAAAAGAGACGGTCACGGTTACGCACGCGGTTGGTGTATTTTAATTCGGATCTGGTGTCAAGTTCTCTACAACCGGATATTAAAAATTCCCATCTGCCACATAACCGCGGGCATGGCTTTTGAAAGTTTAAACCCTGCAGGGGTGTCCCAACTTAGTCCATCACAAACTCTCACGATCAAGGGAGGAAAATCCTCCTCCCGGAACAACCCAATCAAGCTCGGAATCCCGGTTCACAAGACATTTTGACACTGGTACAACAAATCCAGCAAGACCTCCCGATGTGCCGACACCCTGATAGTTGCCGCGCATATCTCGTCTCAGGCCACGATCGGATGAACACTACGTATGACTGCCAAAACCCGAGTTGCCCCAGGTGGCGCCACAAGTGGCTCTAGTTTGGACCAACACTCATGAGGAGCACTGGCCCGGGGTTGTTGATTAAGAATCCTCAGGTACCAGTAAGTCCCTATGCAAGTTTTAGTTGTGATTAGGCAAATGGTAAAACCAAAGTTGGGCCTTGCTGGAAGAGTTTTATTCAAAGCAAACTGTCAAGGGGGGCCCATAAACCCCGACCGTGTTAGGAACACAAAATCAAGGAACATAACACCGGTATGACGGAAACTAAGGCAGCAAGAGTGGAACAAAACACCAGGAAAAAGGCCGAGCCTTCCACCTTTTACCAAGTATATAGATGCATTAATTAAATAAGAAATATTGTGATATCCCATGATATCCATGTCCCAACATGGAACAACCTGAAACTGCACCTACAACTAGCAACGCTATAAGAGGGGCTGAGCAAAGCGGTAACATAGCCAAACAACGGTTTGCCAGGATGGTGGAAAGTTTGAGGCTTATCATGGCAATTTGGGAGGCTTGATAAACAAGTGGTAGGTAGCGCGACATAGCGATAGCATCGGGACAACTAGCAAAGCAAAGATAGTAGTGGTATCCAGGATAATGATCATCTTGCCTGAAATCCTGCTAGGAAGAAGATCGAATCCATGAAGTAGACGAACCAACGTAGTCGAACGGATCCTCACAATCGCAACGGAACCAGGGCTATCAAGGAGAAGCGCAACCGGAAAGAAGCAAACATCACGGTAAACAAACAAGCATAAACATGGCATGATGCACAAACAAGTATGATGCATGTCCGGTTTAATGATTCATGGCATGGCAAAGTGCAACAAACAATACTACAAATTAAGTGGAGCTCAATATGCAACGAGTTGCATATCGACGAAACACCACATTCAAATTATTTAGTCCGTTCTCGTTTATGTACCCAACAATATTAAATATTGTTAAACATGGCAAGAGGTGAAGCATAAGTAAACTAACTATTTAGGCAAGTTTAAATGAGGCCGGAAATAACAAACAACTATTCCGGAAAATCCCCATATGCATATTTCAAATTTGGTACTGTTCTGCCCTAAACCATATTTTAGAGTTGTTAAACATGCAAAATAAGTGCACCATGTTAATTTATGCATTTTTCACCCCATTTACATATAAAGTTTATTTAATTCAGAGCTACGGTTATTTAGTTATGAAATAAATCATTTTAACATGTCATTTATGCAAATTAAATGCAAACAGCAAGTTTAAACATTTTTTAACATGGATGAGAGTTGCATATTATGAAACTAGATGAAATTCTAAGAATTTTACATGTCAAGTTTGTTTAAAACCGATGCATCGTGTGTGAGATATTAAATGCATGAACATGAGGAACTTTTCTGTAAAACAGTAATCCTCGGATAATAGCTCAATTCGCAGATCTGAAAAAAAAATGCACTGGGCTGAAACAGGGCACACTGAGCTGGGGGTTCTCACCATGGGCCAAGGCCTGGTAGGTGGAGGCGGCCTGCGCGGCTGGGCGGGGAAGCGGCTTGGGAGGCCCTCGTGGGCGAGTCAAAGGGCGCAGGCGAGCGGGACTTGGCGCTGTCATCGCTTGCGGCGGCTGGGTGCTGGCTTGCTGCTCCTCCCGCGGTGAGACGAAGAAGGGGTGCGGGACTTGGCGAAGCGGAGGCAGCAGCGGCGGGGCTTGGGGCTGGCGACGGGGATCCGGGCGAGGACGGCGTTCTCCGGCGAGGTGGCATGCGGGCGGAGCTGACGAAGGTAGCAGCGCTGCTTGTTCTTCTCAGTCGAGGTTGAGGCGAAACGGGGCATGGCGGGCGGACTTAGCGTAGAGGAAGGAGGTCCAGCGGGGACGCAGGTCTCCAGGGCGTCGGATCTGGCCGGCGTGGAGGAGCTCCGGGCGGCGCAAAAGCTCGAAGCGGATGCCATGGCGCTCCCTGTCCATGGAGAAAACAGACAAGGGAAAATGAGGTAAGGTTGGGAGGAGAAGGAAGAGGAGCAGGGAAGGAGCGGCGACGGGGTCGGCCTGCAGGTGGCCGGAGGCTGGCCGAGGTGGCCTGGTTCGGCGAGGTCGCCGGCAGCGGTGCTAGGAGGTGGCGGCGAGCTCGGGCTCCAAGACGATGAGGAGGAGGCAGTGGGGCGCAGAGGTCGGGGTCAAGGGGATCAAGGAGCTCCTCTCCTGTGCGTTGGCTGCTGCGAGCTAGGCGCCTGGTGGATCGAGGCAGAGGGGCTCGAGCATGAGCGATGGAGCCATCGAGGGGAGACACTATAGCAGGCTGGATGGATGGATTGGGTGGCGGCGGAAAACAAGGGACTTGGTCGGAGAGAATTTGGATCGGGAGGAGATCCCGAGGGAGATGGTAGCTAGGGGATAGGGTTAGCCTATTTAAGTAGGTAGGGGACATATGTTAGACACTCCGATTAGATCGGACGGTCGAGAATAAATAAGTTAGGGAGTCCAAATAAGAAACCGAAGATATTTTGGGGATGTTTGGGGATGATCCGGACCCATCGGTCATGTCTGACAGGTTCGGGTTCGGGAAGTTTGCGGACCCGCACGAGGGGTCTGAGAAAGGTCAATAGAGGCGAGGAAGAAGCGGCAACTACAAACGGATGCAAGTTTCGAAAACATGATGGTAACGGAGTGCCGATGCAATGCAAATGATGACATGATGAATGCAACAAACAAATAATTCACACAGCAAAAGCAAAATAAATAGAAGGCATCTGGAGCGTCAATCTCGGGTCGTCACAACACTCCACCACTTACAAGAGATCTTGCCCCGAGATCTAGGGATGACAAACGGAAGAGAAAGAGAAGAGGTAAAACTAAGTTGCTTCTTCGACAAACGAGTGAAACCATGAACCTTGAGAGGTTGAACAACTTGAAAGAAAGAATTCAACGGAGATGAACGAGATTGCAAACACTCCGTTAGCAGAGAGGAACAAGGAACATTATGAGAACCTTATCAGTTGAAAGACATGAAACATGAGCTTAACGAACTAGAAGAATATGAAACCGCAACGGTATAACGAGATTGACAGAATTTGGACAGCACTCCGATTGAACATGGAAGGAATTTTTAACATAATCTTGACAAGATGAGATGATATTTGACGAGAGGAACAACATAATGCCTCCGAAAGAAAGAAAGAATGGAATAAAATGAACAGAGAAGAACATGACATCGTTCACCACAATGATAGACTTGGAGAGTAACCTTAAGAAGAAGGGTTGAACGGAGTTGTTGGAAGAATCAACAAGCAAAAGATATGCTTCTCGTGGGCTTATGGAAAACATGCAGATGCAATGCGCATGATACGATGATGAAATGCAACAAGCAAATGAAACACATGACAACAACGAAAAACATGACTGGGGCAGTATCCAATTTTGTATTCATGATGTAGCTTGTGGCGAGTGTAAGCCTTTATCTTGTATTCTCATCTATTCAGTACATGGTATGTTGCTCTGATACCAACTTGTAGCGCCCAAGATGCGATTCTATCCCAATCACATGATGAACTCATGATTGGGGCACAACCGCATTTCGAGCGCATAGCAAGGTGGATATCATTACAACATACCATGTACTGAATAGATGAGAATACAAGATAAAGGCTTACACTCGCCACAAGCTACATCATGAATACAAGGATACATCAATACATAGCAATCATTATACAAAAGAGCAGGATCCGACTACGGATGAAATCAAATGAAAAAGAAGAACGACATCCACCCTGCTAATCCAGGGCTCCCAACCCGGAATCTATCCCTTGATCGAAGAAGAAGAAGAAGCAGAAGAAGAACTCCAAAAGCAAGCATCGCTCTCACTTCATATCATCACATTACCTGTACCTGCAACTGTTGTTGTAGTAATCTCTCAGCCACGAGGACTCAGCAATCCCATTACCATGGGTATCAAGACTAGCAAAGCTTAATGGGTATGGAATGGAAGTGGTGAGGTTGCAGCAAGCGACTAAGCATTGTAAGGTGGCTGACTTACGAGTACAAGAGTAAGAAGAGAAACTACGCATAACGGTCGCAAACTAGTAATGATCAAGAAGTGATCCTGAACTACTTACGAGTCAAACATAACCCCACCGTGTTCTCTTCTCGAACTCACTCGAAAAGAGACGGTCACGGTTAACCACGTGGTTGGTGTATTTTAATTCGTATCTGGTGTCAAGTTCTCTACAACCGGATATTAAAAATTCCCATCTGCCACATAACCGCGGCATGGCTTTCGAAAGTTTAAACCCTGCAGGGGTGTCCCAACTTAGTCCATCACAAACTCTCACGATCAATGGAAGAAAATCCTCCTCCTAGAACAACCCGATCAAGCTCGGAATCCCGGTTCACAAGACATTTCGACAATGGTAAAATAAATCCAGCAAGACCTCCTGACGTGCCGACACCCTGATAGTAGCCGCGCGTATCTCGTCTCAGGCCACGATCGGATGAACACTACGTACGACAGCCAAAACCCGAGTTGCCCTAGGTGGCGCCACAAGTGGCTCTAGTTTGGACCAACACTCATGAGGAGCACTGGCCCGGGGATGTTGATTAAGAATCCTCGGGTACCGGTAAGTCCCTATGCAAGTTTTAGTTGTTATTAGGCAAATGGTAAAACCAAAGTTAGGCCTTGCTGGAAGTGTTTTATTCAAAGCGAACTGTTAAGGGGGCCCCATAAACCCCGACCGTGTTAGGAACGCAAAATCAAGGAACATAACACTGGTATGACGGAAACTAGGGCGGCAAGAGTGGAACAAAACACCAGGCAAAAGGCCGAGCCTTCCACCTTTACCAAGTATATAGATGCATTAATTAAATAAGAGATATTGTGACATCCCATGATATCCATGTCCCAACATGGAACAACCTGCAACTGCACCTACAACTAGCAACGCTATAAGAGGGGCTGAGCAAAGCGGTAACATAGCCAAACAATGGTTTGCTGGGATGGTGGAAAGGTAAGAGCCTTATCATGGCAATTTGGGAGGCTTGATAAATAAGTGGTAGGTAGCGCGACATAGCGATAGCATCGGGACAACTGGCAAAGCAAAGATAGTAGTGGTATCCAGGATAATGATCATCTTGCCTGAAATCCCACTCGGAAGAAGATCGAATCCATGAAGTAGACGAACCAACGTAGTCGAACGAATCCTCACAATCGCAACGAAACCGGGGCTATCAAGGAGAAGCGCAACCGGAAAGAAGCAAACATCACGGTAAACAAACAAGCATAAACATGGCATGATGCACAAACAAGTATGATGCATGTCCGGTTTAATGAGTCATGGCATGACAAAGTGCAACAAACAATACTACAAATTAAGTGGAGATCAATATGCAACGAGTTGCATACCGACGAAACACCACATTTGAATTATTTAGTTCGTTCTCGTTTATCTACCCAACAATATTAAATGTTGTTAAACATGGCAAGAGGTGAAGCATAAGTAAACTAACTATTTAGGCAAGTTTAAATGAGGCCGGAAATAACAAACAACAATTCCAGAAAATCCCTATATGCATATTTCGAATTTGATACTGTTCTGCCCTAAACCATATTTTAGAGTTGTTAAACATGCAAAATAAATGCACCATGTTAATCTATTCATTTTTCCATCCCATTTACATAAAAAGTTTATTTAATTAGGAGCTACGGTTATTTAGTTATGAAATAAATCATTTTAACATATCATTTATGCAAATTAAATGCAAACAACAAGTTTAACCATTTTTTAACATGGATGAGAGTTGCATATTATGAAACTAGATGAAATTCCGCTGGGCGGGGAAGCGGCTTGGGAGGCCCACGCGGGCGAGTCAACGGGCGCAGGCGAGCGGGACTTGGCGCTGTCGTCGCTTGCGGCGGCTGGGCGCTGGCTCGCTGCTCCTCCCCCAGTGAGACGAAGCAGGGGCGCGGGACTTGGCGAAGCGGAGGCAGCAGCAGCGGGACTTGGGGCTGGCGACGGGGATCCAGGCGAGGACGGCATTCTCCGGCGAGGTGGCGTGCGGGCGGAGCTGAAGAAGGCAGTAGCACTGCTTTTTCTCCTCTGTCGAGGCCGAGGCGAAACGGGGCATGGCGGGCGGACTTGGCGCAGAGGAAGGAGGTCCGGCGGGCACGCGGGTCTCTCCAGGGCGTCGGATCTGGCCGGCGTCGGGGAGCTCCGGGCGGCGCAGAAGCTTGAAGCCGATGCCATGGCGCTCCCTGTCCATGGAGAAAACAGACAGGGGAAAACGAGGTAAGGTTGGGAGTTGAAGGAAGGAAGAGGAGCAGGGAAGGAGCGGTGACGGGGTCGGCCTGCAGGTGGCCGGAGGCTGGCCGGGGAGGCCTAGTTCGGCGAGGTCGCCGGTAGCGGCGCTAGGAGGTGGTGGCGCGCTCGGGCTCTAAGGCGACGAGGAGGAGGCAGTGGGGCATAGAGGTCGGGGTCAAGGGGATCAAGGAGCTCCTCTCCTGTGCGTTGGCTGCTGCGAGCTAGGCGCCTGGTGGATCGAAGCAGAGGGGCTCGAGCATGAGCGATGGAGCACGAATTTTTGTCCAAAAGACCACCTGCCGAGTGGAATTGACAGAAAAGACTACCTCTAGATCATATTATTAAAAAAGACCAGCTGAGCCGTGGCGGCAGGTGCGCCAGCCGACACGTGGCACCTGCCGCCACAGGCGCCGGCGGCAGGACCTGCCGCCACGGGTGCAGGCGGCAGCCCGGTCTTAACACGTTTTTTTTGTCCGGCGCACCAGCTGCAACGGAACGCTGGAGTGGTACGGCTGCTGCGCGTACCGCGACTGGCCAGGTGGGCCCTGCCACCACAGGCCGAGGCGGCAGCCGCTGTTGCTGCTGCGCGCCGCTTCCTTGCTTCGACAACTCCGGTTTCGTCAGAGATGTAATAATTCAAAGCAAGATTGATCACTAATCACACGGGCAGGCAGGCCAATGCCTGAACACACGAAAGCTTCGTATTGATGCATTTTTTCTCTTGGTTCAGGATTACTAGATAGGTCACTGGAAAGTGTGAGATGATACGTTCAGCCATCCTCGATATGTCAAGCACATGAATTCCTGTGGCACCCTGGCTCAGAGAAACCGGAACGCCCCGTATTCCAGCCCAGAGATCGAGGTGAAGTCTTCTGGAATACGGCACTGCTTAGCATAGAACAAACCAGCTCTCTATTACAACACGAATACGAATACAAGGTCTCCGATATTACAATGAATAACATCGGCACAGCGACGCTATGCCAACCACAGTTGCTCTATGAAAGCAGCATAACAACTCGAGGCAGCGGAACCTGTACTGGCAGTGGAACAACGAACGACGATGATGGACTCCAATCCACAGGGACTCTGGCTAGAACGTTTATCCTAGCTCGCGAACACAGGAACCACACCAATCAAGCAAGCAAACCGGGCACGACCTGCAAACTGGCATGACATGCCAGGTCAGTACATTGAATGTACTTGCAAGCTCACAATTAACCAAAAGCAGTCAAGACAAACAACAGCCTGGCATTAGCAGGTTAAAGCAATCATGAGCATGATACTATCAGGATAACATGGCATGCACCAGGTGAACATGATATGGCTAGAATAACATTAGCATGGCATGAGCATATGAACTTGATGATACTACATGCAACAGGTTAACATTCTCATGCACCAACTTACTCTTGTTCAGCGGTTACCTCGTAACCATCTCATGCATCAACTTACCAACATCGGTATCCGTGATCATCTCGTGATCCCATAAAGATCAACTAACTTCGGTATCCACAATACCTCCGTGATCCTCTCTCGATCACAACCAATCTCTTTCTCATCATCGAACCGGGGTTATTATTAATCAAGTTATTATTATAGTTGGCTCATAGTGTGACCGACTACGAACTGGGCCCATATCCGCGGGCGCGGCTATCGATAGATTTAAACACACACTCTGCAGAGGTTAGTACACTGTACCCACACCATGGAACCCATGGCCTCGCACTCCCATTTGGGCGGACCAACGGCATTCCGACAAAACCGATCTATTGCCATCACACTCTCCCAGCCACTCTGACAAACTCCCCTTTAGGCTAAGTCCTGGGTGGCCTGTCAACCCGTGACATCCAACGCCACCGTCGTGGCCAAACATAAACGGTCCCTACTGGGGACAAGGATCCTTACAACAACAATGAGCACACTAGGTTTATGTCCGCCTACCTGATCAGGGTAGCGCGTGCCCATAACCTTCCCTCTTTGGAGGCACCAGCGAGAGGCATGACAATAGACCGCATTAGGGCCTTCCCATAAAAGGCAAATGTGGTTGCACTGGTCAGCTCGATTTGGTGGCACCATGACTCAGCCAATAGTTGTTCAAGTTCATTATTATCCGGTTAAACTTGAATGCAATGAGCTGAGCCATAATAAACTATGATGCAACTATAATGCATGAGCATGATATCAACATAAGCATGGAGGTGCAACATAATCCTCGAGCATAACAACAATGAAGCATTTAACCAAATGAGCATGGCATACTAACGAGCATAAGTATAACACCACACAGGACCATAGCATGATTACTAGCATCAGAAATAAATACCATGCAAGACTATAGCAAGAATACTACCAGGAAAGCATGTAACCAACTGGATGCAAAGGAACATGCATAACAACGGTACTTGATAACAGACGAGAAGCATGCATCAGACTGAACATCACTACTACCAGCATGTACTACTACTACCAAGCATACCATGAGAAAATAATACTAGCAAGTAGTACAAGATAACAAGATGCATTGGAACATAGCATGAAGGTGAACATGAATCCACGAGCATAACCGAAACAACGATAGCAGTAGCAAACAAGCAGGCAGTTAACGGGCAAAAATTTATTAAATATTCAAGTGGAAACCATGGCTACTGCATGGCTATGATGCAAGTGGCTGTGGTGGCTTGCCTGGGGGTGACGGAGACTCCAGGAAGAAGTGCGGTGAAGCCGCGGGACGATTTGCCGGACGTTCTTCTCTCTCGAAAGGGGCTGAATAGGGCAAAGGAAAATTGGTCATTTTCACTATGGGACCACCTAGTTAAAATGTTACCAACAGAAAGATCTCGACGAGACGAAGAAGTGGGCGTTGGTTTCACCTCAATCGGAGTTACGGTTGAAAAGTTGTGGCCGTTCGTTCGTTAGGCAGAAAATTAACAGGATCTGCTTTAACTGATGAATGTTCACAAAATAGAGAGTTCGGCCGGCGACTGGAAAAAGAGAAGGCGCATTTTCAGCAATACGTTTCCGCAGTATTGAAAGCGTACTTTTAACAGAAGATACAACAGAGTACGCTTTCAGTAAGGGAAAACGTAGTTTACGCAAAATACGCTTCCACTTATGAGCGCGGGCCCGGGGCTGGAGAGACTTACATGTGGGACCGAGGGGAGAAGGGGCCCGCCTGGCTCGTCTCCTTCTTCCTCTCGCTGCTCCCCCGACAGAAGCAGAGGAGGGGCAGGGAGGGCTCGACCGGCATTGGCCCCCGTGCCTCCGGCCTCCTCCGGCCGAGGGGAGGGCACCGGCGCGTGCGGGGAGGGGCGGCGCGGCCGTCCAGCCCGGCCGTGGGTGCTGGGAAGGGCAGCAGAGCGGCGGTGCCCCGTGGTGATAGAAGACAGGGGCGGCGGCCGGATGGTGGGGGCACGGCCACAGGAGGACTCCGGTGAGGGAGAGGTGGTGGAGAAGTTCACCGGACTCCAGGGAAGCTGCTGGTGATGCTAGGAGGGAGAGAAGGGGCTCGGGCGGCCGGAATCGAGACGAGCTCCGGTGATGGCCACGGTGGCCGAAGAAGAAACAGCGAGGAGAGGCAACTCTGGTGGGCTAGAGAGGTGAGGGAGGAGTGAGTGAGGTGCGGAGGACCTCGGGGCAGCTTAAATAGGCACGGAGGAAGCCTCTAGAGCATCACGGGCGAGCTCGAGCAGTGCTCTAATGGAGGACAGGGGCTGGACACGGCACGGGCATGGCGCTAGCGGCGCATTAATGGCAAACCAGGAGGGGGCCCGGGCACGGGACGATGCAGTCGAGCATGGGGGAGCTCCTGGACAAGGTTGGACATCGAGACGACAAGGGAGCGGACAAGAACAGTGTACGGAACGAGCCATAGCTCGCAATTAGCATGTCACAAGCGTAATCACCGCGTGCACGGGTGCAAGCGACGCGTTCTGGCTAGGCCGACCATGTCTGGCGTGTAGTCCCTCCAAGCTAGGTTACAAATGTGGTAATGAAACGATCATGGGCACTATGGTTAGGTGGTAATGATCCTCTGAAGTTTGCTGTTGCAAACTTAATCAGGTCACTGTGATTCACAGGGGGATGCTAAGGGCTAAACATGATGTCTGGGGTGTTTAGGCTAGGAAGGACTATGATCCTGTGAAGTTTTGAGGGATAATGGACCACAACTTAACATAGTTGCTTTGCAATTACATATTTGGTCCAGAAAAGAGATTTGGATGATGCACTCACATGTAGTAGCTAATTGAGCTGAAATTGAGCATGACCCAATGATTTGAGGAAATAAAGATGATAAAAAAGTTTCATGCAATTTGGATTAGCCAAACTAGCACTTGCTTCATATAGCATCTCTCTGGACAGAATTTTGGAAAAATTGCACAGGGTAAATGGTTTAATGAATTGATTCAAAACTTGGTGAAGAGAGTTTATATGGATAGGAGAATGTCCTGTTAAATTTTCAGCTTAAATGAAGCAATATAAAATATGGTTGCTTCACAAACTGAAAATCTGACCAGAAACCAAGATTTGGAGCTGGGCTCACATAGATGAGTTACATGAGCTCAAATTTGGTGGAGAGTCATGACTTGATCAAATGAAGGACCTTGCAAAATTTTAACTCATTTGGATATGCCTAGCTTGTACTTCCTTCACATAGGCTTCCCTCAGACAGGAACTTTGAAAAATTGCTCAAGAATATTTACTAGGCAAATTGATTTGAATTTTGGCATGGGGAAATTACATAGACAGGAAAATATGTCCAAAAAGTTTGGGATCAATCAAGCAAAGATAAATGACACTTCCTTCTCAAAAAGCCACTTAGGGTAGAATCAGAAAAGGAATATTTGTGAATTATCTTTGATGATGCCAAGGAAGGATTTTGACATATTTGAGGAAGATATGACCCAAACAATTTATGAGAATTATTTGGGAATTTTGGGATTGACAGAAATATAGGTTGCTTCACAACCTAGGGTTTAAAGGGTTATTCCTTTAATAGAAAAGGAATATTCCCTAGAAAAAGAATATTGGGATTGGGTCAAGGATGAAAATGACATGATCTTGGGATGATGATGAGGATGACAAGCCACTATAAAACCTAGGAAGACATGATCTTCCCAAGTTTCAGAACCACATAGCCACGGAAAAACAAATGAAATCAATAAATCCAAGAAAATCATCAGAAAAAGAAAAGGGCAAAATCCAGGGTGTTACAACTCCACCCACTCGTTAGGTATTACCGGATGAATACATCACCACCTGACTGGCTGAAACAAATAGTCATATAATATTGTGCATTTGTTCCTCGCTTGCAGATCAACAGTAGCGGCTGCCGCCTTTGGCCGTGGCGGCAGGGCCCATCTGGCCTGTCGCAGCACACGCGCAGCAGTAGCTGCCGCCTCGCCGTTCTGTTGCAGCTGGCGCAGACGGAAAACCTGTTATGCCCGAGCTGCCGCCTGCGCTCGTGGCGGCAGGGGCTGTCGCCGACGAATGTGGCGGTAGGTGCCACTTGTTGCCTACCGCACCTGCCGCCACGGTGCAGCTGGTCCTTTTTGTCAATTCGTTTTGGAGGTGATCTTTTTTGGCAATTTGACTCGGCAGATGGTCTTTTTAGACAAAAAAATCCCATCGAGGGGAGACACTGTTGCGGGCTGGATCGATGGATTGGGTGGCGGCACGTCCTCCATCAACATCTTCACCAGCACCACCTCCTCTCAAACCCTAGTTCATCTCTTATATCCAATCTTTGTCTCAAAACCTTAGATTGGTACCTGTGGGTTGCTATTAGTGTTGATTACTCCTTGTAGTTGATGCTAGTTGGTTTATTTGGTTGAAGATTATATGTTCAGATCCTTAATGATGTTCAATACCCCTCTGATCTTGAACATGAACATGCTTTGTGAGTAGTTACGTTTGTTCCTGAGGACATGGGAGAAGTCTTGTTATAAGTAATCATGTGAATTTGGTATTCGTTCGATATTTTGATGAGATGTATGTTGTCTTTCCTCTAGTGGTGTTATGTGAACATCGACTACATGACACTTCACCATGATTTGGGCCTAGGGGAAAGCATTGGGAAGTAATAAGTAGATGATGGGTTACTAGAGTGAAAGTGCAACTAATCCCCGGGTGGTTTTGGTAATTCATAACAACATATAGCTCACTGAACTAATATCCATTCAAGTCTAATATTTCAGAAAGTTCAATGAATGGCATGGCATGGAATAGAGATGTGGACCCCTCAAAATGCTAAGGACACACATTGGCAAAAGCTCAAGACTCTTCATTTATATTTTAGTGATCCAAGATCACATTGAGTCCATAGGAAAGCCAATACTATCAAAAGGGGATGAGGTGTTGCTTAATGGTTTACTTGCTCAATATGCTTAGTGATATTGCTCCAAAGCCCTCAACCACTTTCTCATTCCAAATATGTCCAAAACCCAAAGTCAAACTCGGCCCCACCAAAATCTTCTATCCGGCGCCACCGAGTTCATTTGACATAGCCACTGCCAGAAACCCTAACACCTTGGTCACACCGATACAGATCTCGGTCTCACCGAGATGGCCCTGCAAACTCTCTGTTGCCCTTTTGTAACATTTCGGTCTCACCAAAATGAGCGATCGGTCACACCGAGTTTGCTTGACCAACTCTCTGTTTGCTCTTTGCTGAAATCGGTCTCACCGAGTTCACGCAATCGGCTCCACCGAGATGAGGCTTTGCCCTAACCCTAGCACATCGGTCACACCGAGTTGTTCCAGTCGGTCCCACCGAGATTCATAATGTTCACATTTTGAACTGAATCGGTCTCACCGAGTTCTTCTATTCAGTCTGACCGAGTTGGGTGAAATGTGTGTAATGGTTGGATTTTGTGTGGAGGCTATATATACCCCTCCATCCCCATCTCCATATGTGAGAGAGCCATCAGAACGTGCCTACACTTCCAGCTTATATTTTTTGAGAGAGAACCACCTACTCATGTGTTGAGATCAAGATATTCCAATCCAACCACAAGAATCTTTATTTCTAGCCTTCCCAAGTTTCTTTCCACTCAAATCATCTTTCCACCATATCCAAATCTGTGAGAGAGGGTTGAGTGTTGGGGAGACTAGCATTTGAAGCACAAGAGTAAGGAGTTCATCATCAACACAACATCTATTACCTTGTGGAGAGTGGTGTCTCCTAGATTGGTTAGGTGTCGCTTGGGAGCCTCCAACAAGATTGTGGAGTTGAACCAAGAAGTTTGTAAGGGCAAGGAGATTGCCTACTTCGTGATGATCTACCCGAGTGAGGCAAGTCCTTCGTGGACGATGGCCATGGTGGATAGACAAGGTTGCTTCATCGTGGACCCTTCGTGGGTGGAGCCCTCCGTGGACTCGTGCAATCGTTACCCTTCGTGGGTTGAAGTCTCCATCAACGTGGATGTACGATAGCACCACCTATCGGAACCACGCCAAAAATCGTCGTGCCTTCATTGCATTTGCACTCTCCAAACCCTTCCCTTTACCTTCGTATGCAATGTTTTACTTTCCGCTGCTACACTCTTAGAATTGCATGTGTAGGTTGATTGCTTGACTTGTGCAAATTGCTAAAATCTTCCCACAATTAAAATTGGGAAAAAGGTTAGATTTTTATTTGGTCAAGTAGTCTAATCACCCCCCCTCTAGACCTACTTTTGATCCTACAAGTGGTATCCGAGCTTTGGTCTCCTTTTGCCTTGATTTCCGTAGCTTTGGTGATCATAGCCATGGTTTCACAACCAAGGAGAGTATGGCGTCTAGCGAGGGAAATTACGACTGTAGAGGTCCTTACTTTGATGGTACTAATTTTGCTAGTTGGAAGCATAAGATGAAAATGCATATTCTTGGTCATAACCCTGCTGTTTGGGCTATTGTGCGCATTGGCTTGCAAGGTGATTTCTTCAAGGATGGAAAAGAACCGGATCGTGAAGCGTCCGCGGAAGAAATGAAGATGTTGCAATACAATGCTCAAGCTTGCGATATTCTCTTCAACGGATTGTGCCCCGAAGAATTCAACCAAATCAGTCGCCTTGAGAATGCAAAGGAAATTTGGGATACTTTGGTTGATATGCACGAAGGTACCGAGTTCGTCAAGGAATCCAAATTGGATGTGCTTCAAAGTCAACTTGACAAGTTCAAGATGAAGAATGGTGAAGGAGTTGCTGAGATGTACTCTAGGCTTGCTCTCATCACAAATGAGATTGCCGGCTTAGGAAACGAAGAGATGACCGACAAATTCATCACCAAGAAGATCATAAGAGCCTTGGATGGAAAATATGATACTATGTGCACCTTGATCGAAATGATGCCCAATTACAAAGATCTCAAGCCCACGGAAGTCATTGGTAGAATTGTTTCTCATGAGATGTCACTCAAGGATAAGGAAATGCTTCACAACAAGTCTAGTGGTGCTTACAAAGCTTAAAGTCATGCTCCTACAACATCAAGTGAGAAACAAGTTTCCAATGAAGAATTGAGCTTAATGGTGACGAACTTCAACAAGTTCTACAAGAATAGAAGCAGAGAGAGAGAAGCTCCAAGTCAAGATCCTACAATGACAAAAGATCTTTTAGTTGTGATCGTAATTGCTACAATTGTGGAAGACCCGGACACTACTCCAATGAGTGTACGGCTCCCTATAAGAAAAGAGAAGATTCACCAAGAAGGAGAAGTAAAAGAGATGAATCACCACCAAGAGAGAGAAGGAGTAGAGATGATCATTATGAATGAAGACCCTCTCGTAGAAGCAAGGATTCGGAAAGGAAGGACAAGTCATCAAAGAGCTACACAAGACGAAGACATCAAGCTCATTACTGGAATCAGAGAATTTGCCATCAGCCAGTTCTTTGCCGTCTGCTAGCGGACGGCAAAGAACGTCTTTGCCATCTGCTTAGGAAAAACAGACGGCAAAGAACTGGCTGATGGCAAATGTACTCTTTTCCGTCAGCCATTTCTTTGCCGTCCGCTAGTTGACGACAAAGATTCGTTGCCTTCAGCTAGTGGACGGCAAAGAGGTGGGTGGGTCCAGTGGAGGACAGCACAGTAACGGCCCACCCCTCGCCACCTCTTTGTCGTCCGCTAGCAGATGGCAACTATTCTTTGCCGTTCGCTAGCAGACGGCAAAGAATTATCTACCTAACGGCCGTTACCCCCCCCCCACGCCTCTCTCTTCTCTTCTCTCTCTCCCTCCGCCCGACCCGATCAAATCGAGACCACACCGCCGCCCGCCCCCGCGCCCGCACCGCCGCCGCCCCGGAGCCCTGCGGCCCCGTCGCCCCCGCCGCCCCATCGCCCCCGCCGCCGCACCACACCGCTGCCCCGTCGACACCGTCGCCCCGCCGCCCCGTCGCCCCCGCCGCCCTGCCCCAGGCCGCCGCCCTGCGGCCCCGTCGCCCCCGCCGCCCGGCGCGCCCGCCGCCCTGCCCCAGGCCGCCCCGCCCCCCTCCTCCACCGGCCACCTCCTTCACCGGCTGCCCCCCGAAGGTGACCTCTCCTTTTTTTATTCTTTTTTTCTGTTTTTTTAGATTTAGTTTAGGCTTAGTTTAGTATAGGTTTTTTTTTAGGTTTAGGTTCAGATTTAGTTTAGTTTAGGTTTAGTTTAGGAGGAAGAAGATGAAGAAGAAGAAGAGAAGGAAGAAGAGGAAGAAGAAGAAGAGGAGGAAGAAGAGGAAGAAGAAGAAGAAGAAGAACAAGAAGAAGAAGAGGAGAAAGAAGAAGAAGAAGAACAAGAAGAAGAAGAGGAGAAAGAAGAAGAAGAAGAAGAAGAGGAGGAGGTTAGGGGTGCGTCGGCGCCGACGGAACCGGGTCGAGGTTAAGTGTGCGTCGGCACCAACGGAACCGGGTCAAGGATCACCGGTCGTTGAGGGGTCAAGCTAGGGTCGACTTTTACCCTGAATGACATATATTTCGGTGGCATACTGTTGTAAATATTTAGTTAGGTTGATGGCAAAAACAATAGTGCTATGTTACTCATCTTTCGATTTAAATGTGCAGTTCTTTTGTCGCTGCGAGGGTCTAGTGTTCGACGAGCTCTGCCCCTGCGATTGCGGGTGAGCACAAATGACATCTCCTCCTCCCCCCTTAATTATTTGCTCTGTTCCGACCTTCGTGCCGATGACACTAGCTAGATAACTACAGTCGCGTAACCAGTATGCGTCTCCCGTCCGAAAGGGTTGCATCGATAAATATGCATTCAGTTGCATATTTATCACTGTAGCTCATTAGGATTGTCCAGCGATTTCCAGGGATAGCCTGAGTATGTGTAGATTGGGTACGTTCTCCATGCTCTACCCCATTCCGAGACAAAATTTCAGCAGCGCCTCCCTGTTGTTCTCCGGATGCACATTCTCTCGGCTTTTTGCCGAGACGTGTATTTGGAGAACAACAGGGAGGTGCTGCCAAAATTTTGTCTCGGAATGGGGTTGAGCATGGAGAACGTACTCAATCTACACATACTCAGGTGGGATTAGGACCTATCTTTACCTATTAGTGTGTAGGTTGCATGGACGTAATAAAATTGACAAACTAGATTAAAACCCAAGTGTTGAAACTTGAAACACCCAAACTGACTCATGACAAAAAATCGAAGCGTAGAAAAAGAAATCAAAGACGAAACAATATGTAGTGAGAGGTTGTGCAACTAGAATGATATCCTGTAACAGTTTTTTAACGAATTTGAGAGGATGATGGTGAAGAACTCGAAAGCCATTGGTGTCTTGCGGTCGTTTCCATACATTCTGCTACAGCACACCAAACCTTCTTCTGACCACCATTGGTGTCTTGCGGTCATAAG
The DNA here is from genome assembly GCA_011799875.1 of Thinopyrum elongatum. Taxonomy (NCBI): domain Eukaryota; kingdom Viridiplantae; phylum Streptophyta; class Magnoliopsida; order Poales; family Poaceae; genus Thinopyrum; species Thinopyrum elongatum. Next base: position 218,840,864 of record CM022302.1, on the reverse strand, counting down.
AAGGGTTGTTGCGTTGTAGCAGAATATATGGAAATGACAACAACACACCAATGGCTTTCGGGTTCTTCGCCATCATCCTCTCCAATTCATTAAAAAAGATGGTACAGAAAATCATCCTAGTTGCACAACCTCTCACTATGTACTATTTCGTCTTTCGTTTCTCTTTCTACGCTCTGATTTTTTGTCATGAGTCAGTTTGGTTGTTTGAAGTTTCAAAATTGACAAACTAGATTAACTGATGAATATACATGTTGATGGACCTATCTTTACCTATTAGAGTGTAGGTAGGCAAGATGAGTGATTGTGCGTGGATGTACACCGGTCACACTAGTCAGAAAGAGATTACCAATGAATGGTTAACAAAAACCAAGGGGTTTGTGAAAGCCACATTTACAAATGGCCAGACGAAAAACTGGTGCCCCTGTGTCCGGTGCAACAATTGGGAAAAGAGGACAGAGGATGAAATGGGCAAACACCTGCAGAAGAGTGGTTTTACGCCCGGTTATATGGTGTGGACATTTCATGGTGAGTCTGCCCAACGTGCCAAAGCTAAGGTGGTTCATCATTGCACCGACGAGCATGGTACCGGGATGGAAGACATGGTGCAAAACTTTGATGATGCTCGGGATTCGGACAATGAGATGGAGGAATCTGCAGAGGCCTTCAATGAAATGTTGGAGTCTTCAAAACGTCCTCTCCACGAGCATACTGAGCTTTGTCAGCTGGATGCCATCTCACAAATAATGGCTCTGAAGGCTCAATTCAACTTGGGCAGAGAATGCTACGACACGATGATGACAGTATTTGGACGCTTTCTACCCAAAGGCCATGTAATGCCTGCAAACCTGTACCAGTCAGACAAAATCTTCCATGCTCCTAAGATGCCCTATGAGAAGATACATGCCTGTGAGAAAGGATGTGCCTTATTTAGGCTTGAGTATGCGGACTTGAACTATTGTCCCATTTGCAAGTCTTACAGGTATGTTGTGGTAGACAACGGTATGGGTGAGAAGACGCAGACCAAAATCCCCGTTAATGTTCTTCGGTATATGCCAATCGTACCAAGACTTCAATGTATTTTCATGGTCGAAGAGACGGCCAGACAGATGACATGGCACAAAACGGGCAAAATAACCGAACTAGATGCAGATGGGAATCTGATGATGGTACACACATCAGATGGTGAAGCGTGGAAGCGCTTCGATGCATTACATGCGAAAAAAGCGGCAGATCCAAGGCATCCTTGAGTCGCCATCAGCACGGATGGGTTCAGTGTGTTCGGTCTAACAACAACCCAATATAGTTGTTGGCCCGTATTTGTCTTTCCACTCAATCTCCCCCCCGGACAGATTTTGCAAACAAAGAACATTTTCCTGACGTTGATAATTCTAGGGCCGAACTATCCGGGGAAGAATATGAATGTGTACATGCACCCGCTTAAGGACGAATTTTAAGAAGCTTGGGATAATGGGTTCAAGACATACGACGCCTTTAGCAAACAGAACTTCATAATGCGTGTCTGGTACATGTACTCGACGCATGACTTGCAGGCGTATGCGCTATTCGTTGGCTGGTGTGTGCATGGAAGGTTCCCGTGCCCCACATGCAAGGCAGCTCTTGAGTTTCGTTGGCTGCAGGCGGGTCGCAAGTTTTCTTGCTTCGACTTGCATAGACAGTTCCTGGATCCTCGCCATAAGTTCAGGAAAGACAAGAAGAACTTCATGAAAGGTAGAGTTGTCAAAAACTCTGCACCACCTTCGTTGATAGGCCAAAAGACCTTGGATCAGTTAAACGCTCTCGAGCCAGATCCAGAGCATCCAGGGTATTTCAAGGGGTATAATTTGGAACATGCCTGGACTCACAAGACATGCTTGTGGGATCTGCCTTACTTCAAAGACCTCCTTTGCCCACACAACATCGACGTGATGCACACTGAAAAGAATATCGCCGAGGCCCTATTTGGTACATTGTTTGGCATAGAGGGGAAGTCAAAGGATAATACTAAGGCTAGAGTCGATCAAGAGGCGCTATGTGATAGGCTGTTACAAAACATGAAAGAACCGAAAGGAAAGCAGAACTGGACGAAGCCAAAGGCATGGTTCAATCTTGGAAGGCCAGCTATGAGGGAAATTATTTTGTGGGTAAAAATGCAGTTGATGTTCCCCGATGGGTATGCAGCAAATCTAAAGAGGGGAGCGAGTCTTGAAAAATTGAAAATATTTGGTCTCAAGAGTCATGATTGGCACATATGGATTGAGCGGGTAATGCCGGTGATGTTGCGTGGCTTTATCCCTGAGGATGAATGGCTAGTACAGGCAGAGCTGGGCTATTTCTTCCGTGTTCTTTGTGCGAAAGAACTATCGCCTGCTGTGCTAGAAGAAATGGAAGAGTTGGCACCAGAGTTGATCTGCAAGTTAGAGAAAATCTTTCTGCCGGGCTTCTTTAATCCAATGCAACACTTGATTTTGCATCTCCCGACCGAGGCAACATTGGGGGGGGGGGGAGTGCAAAATCGTTGGTGCTACGCAACTGAGAGGATGCAGAAGATGCTCCGAGCAAAATGTAAAAATAAACATAGAATTGAAGCATCGATGGCCGAGGCATTCATTACTGAGGAGGCGGCAAACTTCGTGACAGCACACTACGAAGCCAAAAATCGTCATTTGCATAATCCGAAGCCTCGATACAATGCTGGCGACCCTAAAAAAGGTGGATCCAACCTCAGCCTATTCAAAGGGAATCTCGCACCAGCCGGTGCTTGGAAACCAATATCGTTGGATGTCGAAGAATGGCGGACTATTTCCTTGTATATCTTCAACAACCTAACAGAAGTGCGGCCATACATCGAGTAAGTTATCGCGGTACATTGTTTTGCAACTTCTTATTCCTTTGCAAATCTCTTATTCTCGGATATTTGATACAGTCGATACGTCGCCAAATTCTTGGATGGAGCGGAGATCGAAAAGGAATCCATCAAAGAGTATGAGCTTCTAGCAAAGCAAGGAGGCGGCTTTCCCGGTTTCATCTCTTGGTTCAAACAAACGGTAATTTCCATTAGACCATTCTCATTTCTTCGTCTAATTTGCGGCTAATGCAACAATCCTTGCGTATTAAACTTGTAGGCTAATTTAGAGTCTATGGACACCGAATTGAGACAAGTCGCTAAAGGTTTTGACTATAAGGTCCGTTCATTTGACAAATACGACATCAATGGGTGTCGCTTTCGTACCTACGGCAAAGAGCTATCTATGGCCGACCGAAAGTCTACAAATTGTTGTGTCTCTACTATCGGCGATGGAGGTATCGAGTATTATGGGAGAGTTGAAGCAATTCATGAACTTATATTCTATGGTGAAAACGCACCGAACATCGTAGTCTTCAAATGTTATTGGTTCCAGCCAAAGGAGACTAGAAGGACTCATGAACATATAGGGCTATTCAAAATCAAACAAAGCACCCATTTAGATGTTCCCGATGTCTATATTACAGCTCAATAGGCGACCCAAGTTTTCTATCTACCGTGGGCCTGCCAAACTGATCCAAATCTGAATGGTTGGGATGTCATTTATGAAGTGCCGCCACGTGTTAGACCACCTCCCCCCAATGAAGAGGATTATGAACCTCACATTAACCCAGACACATATGAAGGTGAATTCTTCCAAGAAACACGTCTTTCCAAAAAACACTTCAAGAAACGCTCTACTTCACCCCAGAACATTGAAGTAGACAGCGACAGTGAATCTGACTTCACCCCTGAGCTGGAACAAGAAGAGCCGGAACAAGAAGAGGTTACTGATGCAGATGACTTGTCAATGCTTGACCGATTACATAAAGGTGGCCTTCCACATGTTGATGCCGCTGAACCCGATGAGCACTTCATTCATGATAGTGATGATGCATTTATTGATCCCGAAGCATTTATTGAACCCAACGATCAAGATTATTATTAGGTATTCAATTTTTTTATGTTGTACTTGATTTATATAGTTACTTGTATAATTTTCTTACTTTGTAAGATTGTTTGTTATACATAGTGCCATGGTCTTAATATCCATCCCCGTTGGCCCTCGGCTGGTTTTATGATTCGGATGTGGTATATTCTCTTTTATAACTATTTGTTGCATTTCGCATTTATGACAATTATGGCCATCAAGTTGACATAGAGATATTTTTATCTAGGGGGTATGTGAACAGGAAATTGCAACCGGCCCTCTTGTCGAGAAGTTAAATTTAGTTGAAAAAGAAAACGAGTATTTGAAAGAAAAAATGAAAAAAATTGAAGAAGAGAAGATGAAATTGGAGTTGTATGTTGCCGATGTCGTCGATGATCACAAGATGAAGATGGATGCAATGCACTTGAAGATTAAGAAGATTACAAAATATGCCATTGATAATGAGGCTTGGTATCATTATGCCGTTGGATCAATTGTTACCTTAGTTGCGATCTTGATCGCATTTGTTGTGATGAGGGTAAGTTACCTCCAGAATGACATAATTGGCTTATTTAGTTCATTTATGACATAAGTAGCTTATTCATTTCAAAAAATGGCATAATAACCTTGGTTCTCTCATAGATGTCATATACTTAGCTTATTTTCCTCCAAAATGGCATAATTACCTAAGTTAGATAAAAAGAAAGAATAGAATAAGAAAGAGAAGAAAAAGAAAGAATAAAAGAAGAAGAATGAGAATGAGGAGGAAAAGGATAAAAAGATGGAAGAGAAGAAGAAAGATGAGAAAAGAAGAAGAAGAAAATATCTTCTTCTTCTTCTAGTCTTCTCTTCTTAATCTTCTTCTTCTAGTCTCCTTCTTCTTCTTCTAGTCTTCTTCTTCTTCTTCTAACTTTCTTACTCCCATTTCTGCAGGTTTGATTCACTTCATGGAAGCAGCATTGATGGATTGCTAGTGTTTAGTTCTTGTTTTCTTTTGTATTGATGAACAATGTGAAACTATGTATGTATATATGGATGAAGTCCGTCAAACTATGTATGTACTGGATCTTTTAATACCCTATGTGTTCTGTTGCATTGATGGACTGCTCGATGTTTGATACATGGGCTATGTTTGAGGTCGAAACTATATATATCATATATATCTTTTGAAAATGCAGGGATGATATAACAGAAAACAGAAAAAACAATAACAATGCAGCCTCTTTGCCGTCTGCCATCGACGGCAAAGGGGCCTTTGCCGTCCGCCACAGACGGCAAAGAGGCCACGTGGCAGCAACCTGTGCAATCTGGGAGCTGACCCATTTGGTTACTTTGCCGTCAGTGCCAGATGGCAAAGGCTGTGGGAGTTTGTCGTCCATAGCGGACGGCAAAGACTTGGGGGGCATGACGCGTGGCTGACGTAATATGGCAGACGAAAAATGGGAGGGAATGTTTGCCGTCTGCTGGCAGACGACAAAGGCTGCCGTTAGCCACCTAACATGGCTAACACCTGTTATTTGCCGTCCATGTTCTTTGCCGTCTGCCACCGACGGCAAAGGGCCTTTGCCGTCTGCTTTGAGGAAGCAGACGGCAAAGAACCTATTTACCGTCACTTTCTTTGCCGGGCACCTTTGCCGTCGATGGCAGACGACAAAGAGGTTTGCCGTCCGCTTTGGTACCTTTGCCGTCTGCCATGGCCGATGGCAAAGAAGTTCCTGTAGTGACATTGGTGAATGGGTATCCGATTCCGACTCCAACAACTACTCCGAGAGAAGCTATCACTCCGACTCTGAGTATACTCAAGATGAAGGTGTTGCCGGTCTCGCACTTGTGTCATCCAACTCCTACGACAATTTGACTCACCAAATGAAAGAATTGGAAGATGCTTCATGGCTAAAGGCCCTAAGGTATCACACCCCGAGTATGTTGATTTCAATAGTGATGAAGATGATTTGCTAGGTGATGATGAATTACTTGTTGACAACACTAGTGATGAAAACTATGATGAAATTTCTAGTATTCATGCTAATCAGGATGAAACGAATGACAATGATAAGAAGGAGATTGAGCGTCGAACTAAAGAACTAAACAATGTTAAGTTAGCTCATGAAACAACTCTAGAGGATCATAGAGAGCTCGTAAAGACTCATGAGAAGCTAAATTTAGATCAAGAGCATGAGTTCTTAAAAGCTATCAATGATGACCTTCAACAGAAGAGTTCTTCTTATCTTGCCAAACATCTCATCTTGTCTACTTATATGCCACAAGTAAAATCTAGCAATAAGAACAAGAAGGATTTTTCCTCTAGTAGTAACAATAATCATGTTAAATCCAATATTGTTGCTTCTAGTAGTTCTCTTGATTCCACTAATGATTCTCTTAGCCAAGTTACACTTGAGCAAGAAAATAGCTTATTGAAGGGAATTATAGAGAAAGGTGTTTACAAGAGCCTTGCCGGAAGTAAGCAATATGAGGAAATTGTACGCAAGCAAGGAAGGCACTCGAAGAATCAAGGTGTTAGTTTTGAACAAAAGTTCAATGCCAATGGAGTTGAGTGGGAAGAAGATCAATACCCCAAGACGAAGTTTGTTCCTCAACAAGCGAAGTATGACCCCACTTCTTTCAAAGGAACACAAGTTCAAGATGATCTTCCACCACAAGACCACAAGCTAAAAGGCAAGGACAAGCTTCAAGAAGAGATTGATTCATTTGAAGAAGCTCCTAAGGCCATGGTCAAGTGGGTTCCCAAGACTACATCAAGGTCTACTTCATCAAGTACGACTACAACTCCAAAGAATCCCATCAAGTTGATGTGGATCCCAAAGAAGAAGAACTAGAGAGTTCTTGAGGGTGACTCCGCCAACATACTTCACGCATATTCATTTTGGCGAGGACAAGTGCAATCAACTTTCATATCTTGCACTAGTTTATGGAGTCACAAACCCTCATGTTGGTAAGATAAGGGACAAGGTAACCTAATGCTTTCATGGACTTCATCATAAGTTTGTTTCACTCTATGTCTATGAGATATCCTTGTATGTTCCTTGTGGGACTAACCCATGTAGGTATTGAAAGTGCAACACTCCAATGGATTTCTCCAAAAGATCTACATCAACATTGAGCATCCACATCTTCAACATCTACATGAAGTCATCATCGACAAAGCCCAAGGTTAGTTCATCCCTCTTAGGGGGGATATCACATCTAGGGGGAGCTTTGCTCTAAAAATTGAGCTAAAGCAACTCTAATGATGTGAAGACAACAATGCTTTATGTAAAAGTGGTAATCCCACTTGTGCTTAAACGATGAGTATGACCTACGATCAAATGTTCTCATTTGACTCCTCATTCAATATACTCATTTATAGATGACCTAGTCATCGCCAATTGCTTGATAGATGCTAGAGTGTATGTGCATGCTTTGCCACATGTTTTATTTGCTATCTTATTGTGTGAGCATGTTGGTTGCATAATTTTCTCCATTCGAGGACATCCATTTGTTGTTTTGATTGTTTGGTTTTTCTTTTGCTAAATGGATGGACAATAATGCCTAAGTACTCCCTCTAGCTATCTATGCTTTTTCTCATCTCAAACTCTATTAATGCTACATCACAAAGTTTGAACATGTCACTTTCGGACCCTTCGGGTGAGGAGCACTCGGAGTCACCGATCCGTCAAGGACTAACTTCCAAAACCTCTTAATGATTTTCGGTCAGACCAACCTATCCAACTCGGTCTCACCAAAATCAGTAAGTTGATATAGGTTTTCATCTCGGTGCCACCGATTAGAATGATTCGGTGACACCGAGTTGCAGCAACTGCTAGCAGTTTTGCATCTCGGTGCCACTGGGATGTTCCACTCGATGCCGCCGACAGTGTCTGGGTATATATACCGCGGCTTGAAGTTTGGAAATTTCTTCAAACACACTCGCCCGCGCCTCCCTAGCACTGCCGCCCCTAGGTCTCCAGATCATCGCCGTCTCTGCCAGTGACCCTCCGCCGCTGGTCTCTGCCGCCGTCAACGGGTATCCTCACCGCCGTTGCCGTCGTAGCGATCCGTCACTGAGTTAGGGTACAGACTCGACCCTTTGTGATATCCTTTACTCCGATTCTTGCACAAAGTATAATGCCTTTATTCCTCGCATGTATGATATCAATCTATCCAGCAAAGAAATCTTTTACAATAGATTTGATGCAAAAACTTAGGGTTAGGTTTCCGACGAATCCATCTCGGACTGACCAATTTGAGGATTTCGGTCACACCGATTAGCCCTGGCCAATGCACTAAGTACAACTCGGTCTGACCGAAGTGTACTGATCGGTGAGACCGAAATCACTTTCTCTGTGAAACCCTAGCATCTAGGAGTCACCGAACTGCATTTTGGTCTGACCGAAACTGCATGTTTAGACTCTGTTAGTGCTTCAGTGTCACCGAGTTTGTCAAATCGGTAGCTCTGAAATGCTTTCTGCAGAAAACTGAAGTTAAGTTTTTGTTTCAACCTTTTGCAAAAACAATTTTACTTTGTGATGCTCATCTACTCTATCCACACCTATCTATTCATAGGGTCAGTTGCAGCTATGTCAGAGGCCAGTGATAGTCAGAATAAGTCTGAAGAGTAGCTAAATCTTAGTGAGGGCACTAGTCCCATTAGTAGCTATGATGAGGGGAGTAGGAGCACTCCCAGCAACTTGCCTAAGGCAGCTACTAGGCAAAGGAAGAAAAGAACTTTTGAGGGTGAAGATGAAGATTTTGTGATTGAGGAGGAAGTGACCTCCAAGAAAAAGGTGCTCAAGAAAGAGTATGTTGCAGCTGCTGCCACAAAGCCAGGCCTTTCCAAGAAGGCTTCTGCAAAGAGGACTCCAATGTCCAAGGCCAGAGCTTCAACTCAAGAAATAATGCAGTTTACACTTGAGCCTAGAAAGGATGAAGAAGCTACTGTAGGTGGAAAGAAGAGGAAAGAAAGGGTCAGGAAGACCATTGCTAGAGTCATTGGCAGACCATCCATGATGATGGATGAAGGAGAAGAAGAGGATGAGGAAGAGCCTGCTGCACCTCCTTCCAAGACACAGAAGCTGATGGGGGATGCCATCAGGGCTGGGGCTGCTCCTTCTATGCCCAAGTCTGCCCCAAGCCTACAGCTCCAGCTCAAGCACCCAAGACAACAGCTCCAAAGAGATCAACAAGAAATATATCAGCTGTAGAGAAGAACAAGGCCCCAGTGCCTGAAGCTCGGGAAGATGATGAGCCACTAGTGCTCAGGAAACTCAAGCCCAAGATCCCAGATCATAATGATGACCATCCTGTGGCAGAGAATATGAAGTTGAGAAAGGATCATGGTCTAAGTCTGTGGAGGCAAAATGATCCCTATGCCATAAGGAGAAGGACTACTTGGACTATCGTTTTCATACCAGAGAGCAGCAGGACTTCTATGAGACTGTCCTATTGGACTAGAAAGCCATTGTTTGTGACATGAAATGGGTGGATTCGGAATATATTGATGAGAATGAAGATTACTTTCCCCATGTGCATGAGTGCTTCAGGATGAATGGTGTTGACAAGTTTGTTGGACAAGAACTTACAAAGTGGAACGATGAAATGATTATGCAGTTCTACTCCACTGCCCACTTCTACCCTGATGGTAAGATAGTGTGGATGACAGAAGGAACCAGATATCAGTCAACAATCTCTGAATGGGCCAAGCTGATCAATGCCCCCAAGGAAGAAGAGAATGATATGGATGTGTATGGCAAGCCTAGGAAGGATCACAACTCCATGGCTAACATGTACAAGCCAATCCCTGACAAAGCTTTGGAGACACACAAACTTGGTTCTATTTACTATCTGCTTCATGGTCTAACCACCATGAACACCATCTTGAGGCACAGTCTATTGCCCAAGTCAGGAGATCACAGGATGATACGTGGTCACTCCATCAATCTGGTTCATTTGTTTGATGTCCCACAGAGATTCAAGGTCATGAGCTTGATTGTTGAAACAGTGAAGAGGACAGCAACAGACCAGAAGAGGTCTTGTGGATATGCCCCACACATCTAGACATTGATCAATTCCAAGATGGGAACTGGGACATATCTACTAGACAGAGAGCATCTACTTCTGAGGCCAGACTTTGAGGACAACGAGGTTGTCATGGATGCTTCACATCCTACTTGTGCAGATGGCCAGGAGAAGATTGAGAGAGCTAAGGCTGCAAAAGCAACAAAGGCAGCAAGTGCCCCAGATGCTTTAGTTGTGAATTTCAAGACCAAGCAAGATCAACTCAGTTATCTGCTTGAGGCTACCGTGAGAATTGAGAAGAGCTTGGCCACCTTGTCTCAAAATCAGGAAAGTCTTGAAAGGATTATTGAGACAAAGTTCCATGACCTAGATGGGAAGGTCACTGAGATTCAGACAGTTGTGGAGAAGCTCAAGGATGATGCTGAGGATCGTGATGACAGACCCACAACAGACACATTTCAGAGAGTGCCAAGGGCACAAAGATCATCAGTTGTGCCAGTTGCCAGAGACTCTTGGACTACCATCTCAGCACCTGCAGCCACTGCCATAGTTGCCCCTCCAGTGTCAACTCCTCCAGCTCCACAGACTTCCTCAGAGGCATTTGCAGATGCCCTCCTCTCCACGCTGTCTACGCACACCGGAGCAACAAGCTAGAAGACCCATTCAGGAGCTCGCGGAGATCGTGCTTAGAGTGTCGTATATCACTATACATTTTTGAACTTTTTGGTAACTTGTTGCCAAAGGGGGAGAAAGTGTATAGATCATAGGCTTCGAGAGAGAGAGAGTGCCTCTTGCTTTTTGTTGGTTTCATTTGCCTTGCTACTCTTGCTACTTTGGTTGTTTGATTATCTTCCTATGCTACAATTTGTGTTATGCTCGTGAGATACTTATGTGATCATGTGTTTGATCATATTATGCTTAATATGTTCTTGCATGATTCTATCCAAGAATGTTTGTGTATGATCAATCACTTGTATCCTTGGTGATGAGTGCATGTTATTTAATTCTTATCATTTTGAGCGCTCCACCAAGATGTATGTGACATGGAAGAGTGACCCATGATCCTAATCGATTGTGCATTTGCATTCAAAAGCAAATTTTAAATAATGCACAAATTTAGGGGGAGCTCTTGCTTATCACATACTTCCCAAAGCGATGATGTATTTCATTCATATTATCATTTGTCAAAACTTTGATCTATATGTGTCAACAATTACCAAAAAGGGGGAGATTAAAAGTGCAACTAATCCCCGGGTGGGTTTGGTAATTCATAACAACATATAGCTCATTGAACTAGTATCCATTCAAGTCTAATATTTCAGAAAGTTCAATGAATGGCATGGCATGGACTAGAGACGTGGACCCCTCAAAATGCTAAGGACACACATTGGCAAAAGCTCAAGACTCTTAATTTATATTTTAGGGATCCAAGATCACATTGAGTCCATAGGAAAGCCAATACTATTAAAAGGGGATGAGGTGTTGCTTAATGGTCCACTTGCTCAAAATGCTTAGTGATATTGCTCCAAAGCCCTCAACCACTTTCTCATTCCAAATATGTCCAAAACCCAAAGTCAAACTCGGCCCCACCGAAATCTTCTATCCGGCGCCACCGAGTTCATTTGACATAGCCACTGCCAGAAACCCTAACACCTCGTTCACACTGATACGGATCTTAGTCTCACCGAGATGGCCCTGCAAACTCTCTGTTTCCCTTTTGTAACATTTCGGTCTCACCGAAATGAGCGATCGGTCACACCGAGTTTGCTTGACCAACTCTCTGTTTGCTCTTTGCTGAAATCGGTCTCACCGAGTCCATCGAGATGAGGTTTTGCCCTAACCCTGGCATATCGGTCACACCGAGTTGTTCCAGTCGTTCCCACCGAGATTCCTAACGTTCACATTTTGAACTGAATCGGTCTCACCGAGTTCTTCTATTCAGTCTGACCAAGTTGGGTCAAATGTGTGTACTGGTTGGATTTTGCGTGGAGGCTATATATACCCCTCCACCCCCATCTCCATATGTGAGAGAGCCATCAGAACGTGCCTACACTTCCAGCTTACTTTTTTGAGAGAGAACCACCTACTCATGTGTTGAAATCTAGATATTCCAATCCAACCACAAGAATCTTGATTTCTAGCCTTCCCAAGTTGCCTTCCACTCAAATCATCTTTCCACCATATCCAAATCTGTCTGAGAGAGAGAGTTGAGTGTTGGGGAGACTATCATTTGAAGCACAAGAGCAAGGAGTTCATCATCAACACAACATATATCACCTTTTGGAGAGTGGTGTCTCCTAGATTGGTTAGGTGTCGCTTGGGAGCCTCTGACAAGATTGTAGTTGAACCAAGAAGTTTGTCAGGGCAAGGAGATTGCCTACTTCATGAAGATCTACCCGAATGAGGCAAGTCCTTCATGGGCGATGGCCATGGTGGGATAGACAAGGTTGCTTCTTCATGGACCCTTCGTGGGTGGAGCACTCCGTGGACTCGCGCAACCGTTACACTTCGTGGGTTGAAGTCTCCATCAACGTGGATATACGATAGCACCACCAATTGGAACCACGCCAAAAATCTCCATGTCTTCATTGCATTTGCAGTCTCCAAACCCTTCCCTTTACCTTCATATGGAATGTTTTACTTTTCGCTGCTACACACTTAGAATTGCATGTGTAGGTTTATTGCTTGACTTGTGCAAATTGCTAAAATCTGCCCACAACTAAAATTGGGAAAAGTTTAGGTTTTTATTTGGTTAAGTAGTCTAATCACCCCGCCCCTCTAGACCTACTTTTGATCCTACATAGAGTGACAGAAGCTTAAACGCTAATTTATGCGTTGCGTCGTAAGGGGCTGATTTGGATCCACACGTTTCATGGTATGGTTAGATTTATCTTAATTCTTTTTCGTAGTTGCGGATGCTTGCGAGAGGGGTTAATCATAAGTGAGAGGCTTGTCCAAGTAAGGATAGCACCCAAGCACCGGTCCACCCACATATCAAATTATCAAAGTAACGAATGCGAATCATATGAGCATGATGAAAACTAACTTGACAATAATTCCCATGTGTCCTTGGGAGCGCTTTGCTTTATATAAGAGTTCATCTAGGCTTATCCTTTTCTACAAAAAGGATTGGGTCACCTTGCTGCACCTTTGTTACACTTGTTATTTATTACCCATTACGAATTGTCTTACCACAAAACGATCTGTTACTAATAATTTCAGCGCTTGAAGAAAATATCTTGCTGAAAGCCGATTGTCATTTCCTTCTGCTCCTCGTTGGGTTCGACACTCTTACTTATCGAAAGGACTACAATAGATCCCCTATACTTGTGGGTCATCAAGACTCTTTTCTGGCGCTGTTGCCGGGGAGTGAAGCGCCTTTGGTGAGTGGAATTTGGTAAGGAAACATTTATATTACGTGCTGAAATAATGTCACTTGTCACTATGGAAAATAATCCTTTGACGGGCTTGTTCGGGGTATCTTCACCTCGACAGGAAGAGCAAAGAGTTGCTCCTCAACCTACTGCACCTACTGAAAATATTTATTATGAAATTCCTCCGGGTATGATAGAGAAACTGCTGGCTAATCCTTATGCAGGAGATAGAACACTACATCCTGATATGCATCTAATCTATGTGGATGAAGTTTGTGGATTATTTAAGCTTGCAAGTTTGCCCGAGGATGATGTCAAGAAGAAAGTCTTCCCTTTATCTTTGAAGGGAAAGTCATTGACATGGTATAGGCTATGTGATGATATTGGAGCTTGGAACTACAACCGATTGAAATTGGAATTTCATCAGAAGTTTTATCCTATGCATCTGGTTCATTGTGACGGGAATTATATATATAATTTTTAGCCTCGTGAAGGAGAAAGTATCGCTCAAGCTTGGGGGAGGCTTAAATCAATGTTATATTCATGCCCCAATAATGAGCTCTCAAGAAAAATTATTATTCAGAAGATTTATGCTCGGCTTTCTCGTAATGATCAATCCATGCTCGATACTTCTTGTACTGGTTCTTATATGAAGAAGACTATTGAATTCAAATGGGATTTATTGGAAAGAATTAGCAACTCTGAAGATTGGGAGCTTGACGAAGGTAAGGAGTCAGGTATAAACCTTAAGTTTGATTGTGTTAAATCTTTTATGGATACCGATAATTTTCGTGAATTTAGCACCAAATATGGACTTGACTCTGAGATAGTAGCTTCTTTCTGTGAATCATTTGCTACTCATGTTGATCTCCCTAAGGAGAAGTGGTTTAAATATCATCCTCCCATTGAAGTAAAAGTAGTAGAACCTATTAAAGCCGAAGAAGAAACTATTACTTATAATGTTGGTCCTGTTATTCCTACTACTTACATTGAGAAACCACCCTTTCCTGTTAGGATAAAAGAACACGCTAAAGCTTCAGCTGTGGTTCGTAAGAGTTATACTAGAACACCTAAACCCCCTGAACAAATTAAATTTGAAGCTAGTATTGCTATGGTTAAAGATCTCTTGGTCGATAATATTGATGGGCATGTTATTTACTTCTGTGATGAAGCTGCTAGAATTGCCAAACCGGATGATAAAGATAAACATAGACCTATTGTTGGCATGCCTGTTGTTTCTGTTAAGATAGGAGATCATTGTTATCATGGCTTATGTGATTTGGGTGCTAGTGCGAGTGTAATTCCCTTTACTTTATATCAAGAAATTATGAATGATATTGCACCTTCTGAAATAGAAGATATTGATGTTACTATCAAGCTTGCCAATAGAGACACTATTTCACCAATTGGGATTGTTAGAGATGTTGAAGTCTTGTGTGGGAAAATAAAATACCCTACTGATTTTCTTGTTCTTGGTTCCCCACAAGATGATTTTTGTCGCATTATATTTGGTAGACCTTTCTTGAACACTGTCAGTGCTAAGATAGATTGTAAGAAAGAAACTGTTAGTGTGAATTTCGAGGATGTGTCTCATGAGTTTAATTTTTCCAAATTTTGTAGACAACCTCGTGATAAAGAATTGCCTAGTAAAGATGAAATTATTGGTCTTGCTTCTATTGCCGTGCCTCCTATAGATGAAATATTCTTTAAACAAATGCCTATTTTGAAACATAATTTGCCTGTTAAGACTCTTGGAGATCCTCTACCACCCAAGAGGGATCCTGTTTTTGATCTTAAACAATTACTTGATACTTTGAAATATGCTTATCTTGATGAAAAGAAGATATATCCTGTTATTATTAGTGCTAACCTTTCAGAGCACGAAGAAAAGAAATTATTGAAAACTCTGAAGAAGCACCGTGCCGCTATTGGATATACTCTGGATGATCTTAAGGGCATTAGTCCCACTCTATGTCAGCACAAAATTAATATGGAACCTGATGCTAAACCAGTTGTTGATCACCAACGACGGTTAAATCCTAAGATGAAGGAAGTGCTAGGAAATGAAATATTAAAGCTTCTGGAAGCAGGTATAATTTATCATATTGCTGATAGTAGATGGGTAAGTCATGTTCATTGTGTCCCTAAGAATGGAGGTATTACTGTTGTTCCCAATGATAAGAATGAATTGATTCCACAAAGAGTTGTTACAGGTTATAGAATGGTAATTGATTTTAGAAAATTAAACAAAGCTACTAGGAAAGATCATTATCCTCTACCTTCTATTAATCAAATGCTAGAAAGACTATCCAAACATACACACTTTTGCTTTCTAGATGGTTATTCTGGTTTTTCTCAAATACCTATCACAAGAGGATCAAGAAAAAACTACTTTTACATGCCCTTTTGGTACCTTTGCTTATAGACGTATGCCTTTTGGTTTATGTAATGCACCTGCTACTTTTCAAAGATGTAGGACTGCTATATTCTCTAACTTTTGTGAAAAGATTATTGAGGTTTTCATTGATGATTTCTCCGTTTACAGAACTTCTTTTGATCGAGTTTTGCAGAGATGTAAAGAAACTAATCATGTCTTGAATTGGGAGAAGTGCCACTTTGTGGTTAATGAAGGTATTGTCTTCGGGCACAAAATCTCCGAAAGAGGTATTGAAGTTGATAAAGCTAAAGTTGATGCTATTGAAAAAATGCTGTGTCCTAAAGATATCAAAGGTATAAGAAGTTTTCTTGGTCATGTTGGTTTCTATAGGAGATTTATTAAAGACTTCTCAAAAATTTCTAGGCCTCTCACTAATCTCTTGCAAAAAGATGTTCCATTTGTTTTTGATGATGATTGTGTAGAAGCATTTGAAATTCTTAAGAAAGCCTTAATTTCTGTACCTATTGTTCAACCACCTGATTGGAACTTGCCCTTTGAAACTATGTGTGATGCTAGTGATTATGTTGCTAGTGTTGTTCTAGGACAAATAGTTGATAAGAAATTAAATGTTATCCATTATGCTAGTAAAACTTTAGACAGTGCTCAAAGAAATTATGCTACTACTGAAAAAGAATTTCTAGCAGTTGTGTTTGCTTGTGATAAGTTCAGATCTTATATTGTTGATTCCAAAGTAACTATTCACACCGATCATGCTGCTATTAAATATCTTATGGAAAAGAAAGATGCTAAACCTAGACTTTTTAGATGGGTTCTCCTGCTACAAGAATTTGATTTGCATATTATTGATAGAAAGGGAGCTGAGAACCCCGTAGCAGACAACTTGTCTAGGTTAAAAAATATTCTTGATGACCCACTACATATTGATGATAGCTTTCCTGATGAACAACTAGCTATCATAAATGCTTCTCATAGTACCCCATGGTATGCTGATTATGCTAATTATATCATTGCTAAATTTATACCACCTAATTTCACATACCAACAAAAGAAAAAGTTTTTCTATGGTTTAAGAAATTACTTTGGGGATGACCCACATCTTTATAAAGGAGTAGATGGTGTTATCAGACGTTGTGTACCTGAGCTTAAACAGGAACCTATCCTATGCAAGTGTCACTCCGAAGCCTATGGAGGACACCATGCTGGAGATAGAACTGCACACAAGGTATTACAATCTGGTTTTTATTGGCCTACTCTCTTCAAAGATACACGTAAGTTTGTCTTATCTTATGATGAATGTCAAAGAATTGGTAATATTAGTAGACGTCAGGAAATGCCTATGAATTATTCACTTGTTATTGATCCATTTTGTCGGATTCAGGGCTCCGTAGACCCAAGAATGGTTTGAACTCTGGGGCGTGTGCGAAGAACTCAACATCTCCTGCCTACCAGCTCGTCACTCCCCGGCCTAGCTCGATGAACAAATAAGAAGTTGGACACGGCAGTTTACCCAGGTTCGGGCCACCTTGCGGTGTAAAACCCTACTCCTGCTTTGTGGTGATTTGGCCTCACGAGGGGCTAAGGATGAACTGGTACAAGGGATGAACAACCTCGCGAGGTCTGCTCTGGTGAGGGAATGAGTCGACCCCTTGTACGGTGGTGGCTAACCTATATTTATAGTGGCCTCGGTCCTCTTCCCCCAAAACGTAGGCGGGAAAGGATCCCACAGTGGCCAATTTGAAAGGGGACAAGTAGTACATCTTATCCTGACGAATGGTGGTCTTCGCCTGCAAAGCTTTTGGTCATGACGCTGCGGTGGACTCGGCGATGACATCCATCCTGCCGTCCAGGCGGTCTTGGTCTTGTTGCACTGGAATGGAAACCTTTGCCAGATTCCTTGAGAACCCGCGCCTGCGCTTGCCTCCTTAGCACCAAAGAGGAAACTGCCTCTTCTGCGTCTGCTGGCACCCGCCTGGCCTTGTTCGTCATGGCTTGCATCATCAGAACCTCATGAGGTTGGGCACCGGCATAGAAATCTCCACTCCTCAGGAGGCCGCCTGGGGTGGCCGCTCCCTTCGGAGGTCTTGGTGTCGTCCGCCTCGCGAGGCTTGGCCCCTCGCGAGGGTCTTGTCTCGGTGGTCTCGTAGATGCGCTGTACCAGGCCATCGATGGAGCCATGCCGTGGGCCGCAGGCATGCAAGTTTGGATACCCTAGTTCCCAGAACACCGACAGTAGCCGCCGGGCCCAAGGCGCGCTCGGACTTGGCTTCGAGGCAAAGCCAAAGGGCAAGGGCGAAGCGCCGCGGTCCCCAATCACCTGCGGAACGAGCCGACGCTTGGCGCTTGATGGGACGTGGGCGTCTCCACTTCCTGACGCCGCCTCAGCAACTGCCCGACTTGAGAACTGCCTGGTGCATGCCGAAAGTCCATCATTGCTTGGAGTGTGAGAGGCCGGCGGTCAGCCTTCCTTCGGCAATAAATTGGGAGGGGGGCCGAGCGTCCAGCTCATCTTCATCTTCTCGCCGCTCGCTCCTTCTTCTTCTTTGGCCCGCCATCTTGCCAGAGCATCCATGGCGCCAGTGAGGAGGTTCTCGGCCGCCGAGAAGGGAAAGGCTCCCAAGGAGGGACCAGGCTCGCCACCGCCCAAGAGGGGCCGTGGCCGTCCCCGCAAGTACGCCGCGACGCCAGCAGTGGCTCCCCGAGGGCGTGGGCGCACCCCTTCGAACGCTGGCACTGCCTCCGGTAGTCGTGGGGGTGCTCCCTCCCGCGGCGGAGGCTGCCGCGGCCGGGGTGGCCACGGCCAAGGAGGGAGGCACGTGGCAGCCATCCGGCCACCACGCCTGTGATCCCATTCGGCCGATGCATCCTCAGAGTTCATGGTGTGGGCAGAGAGGCCTGCAGGCGTCTGGTTCCAGCTCCCACGCTTCTTCACGCGTGCGTTGCCGGCCAGGGGACGTGGTGGCCTCTGGGTGCAGGCCGATGGTTGCTGCAGCAGGGCCTCGTGGGTGGAGGTCGAGGTCACCCCTGCCGGCAACATGTTCCTGAACCATGGGTGGCAGTCATTCGCTTGCGCTTGCGGTCTACAGGGGAGGTGTACCCTCCACTTTAGGCACGATGGCACTGCGACCCTCTACGTCAGGGTCTTCGGGGAAGACGGCGGGCGCCTGGGGTGCTGCCCGGAGAGCGACAGCGACGACGTCCACCCCTCCGACGACAACGGCCAGAGGGCCGATAGCATCTCCGGCGGTGAACTGCCCATGGCGACGGTCGCGATGCCTCCAGCAGCGGCGGCTCCTCCACTAGGGAGAGCACAAGCGAAGATGACTATGACGAGCTGCCACGCCACCGTGCTTGGACTAGGGAGGATGACGAGCCGCCTCGCCGCCGTGCCCCAGTGAAGCAGCAGGAGGACTCCGACTGAGCGCGGGCGTTGCTAGAGCCGGGTCTCAGGAGCCGCAGTGGTCGTGCGACCGTGTTTGCTTCTTTCTTTTTCCTGCATCAAAAAAGTAGAAAGCTCTGTCGGGGCATGTAATGAACAATGGAGCTTGTGCCATTATATTATCGTTTTTATATTGCGTCCTTACATCCATGCTGCTACTAATTGACGGGTTCGTGCTGATCGTGATTGGGATGACTTAGCTCAGTGTGCTCGTGGTAGACTTTCATGCCGCGACGGCGTGCTTCTCTGGAACTTGGACCTCCTGCGCCCCTCATTCCAGAGAGATCCTACCAGGGGTTTTCCTCTTGAGGATCCTAAGATTCTCAGGCCTTGGGAGACACCCGGTGGCTGCAGGATTAGGGGACCTCCGAAAGTGCCGCGCCCTGTGCGAGCCCCGAGCGTGGGCCAGTTGCTGCTGGTACGCCGTGTCGCGATGCCCGGAGGCACGAACTCAGGAGGGCGTGCGTGCCTGTTGGCTCGTTTAAGAGCGTCGTGCGAGGATTAAGACACCAAAGGCTAGGACACCAAGGCTTTGGCGAGGTGTGTTCGCGGGCGGGCCCAAGCGCACACACCGTGCCCAGCCCCGACACGCGAGAAGTGCGAGGAAGAGCGACGAGCAACTATCACTCTCGCTAAAACGAGACCTGAAAGAGCGAACCCTGCGAGGAGAAAAAATTCCCAACCTTTTCAAATAAAGATGCGAGAACTTCAAATTTCATTCAAAGAAGTGGCAAATCAGCTATAGAAAGCAAGCAAAAGAACAGCCGCGTCCGGCATCTACACTAGCCTTCTGGTCTTCCCGCCAGCGCGGAGCATGGGGCTTCCACTAGGACGTGGGTGGGAGCCCCCATGAGGCCTAGGGGCGGCACTCAGGAGACTCCGGGACATGTACAGCCCCACTCATTATTACGTGAGAGTGTCACGAGCGGAGATTTGAGAGGCGCATGGCGCTCGCTGGTCACCGATAGAACTTCCGGAGGTGCTGGATGTTCCAGGCATTCTGGATGGGGACCCCGTCCTGTGTCTCCAGGCGCGTGGCGCCAGGCCTGGAGGCACGGGCAATCATGAACGGGCCCTCCCACATATGCGATAGCTTGTGAAGCCCCTCCCTTGAGAGCACCCATCTCAGGACGAGGTCACCCACCTCGAGGGTCCTGGAGCAGACACTACGGTAGTGATACCGCCGCAGTGACTGCTGATTCCTAGCGGCACGGAGCGAGGGTTGGCGGCGGCCCTCCTCCCCGAGCACGAGGTCCATCCCCCGCGAGGTGTCCTAGCGTGCCTCGTCAAACGCCAAGACCCGCAGGGAGCGATGTTTGACCTCATGAGGGAGGACCACCTCAGCCCTGTAGACGAGGAAGAACGGGGTCTCACCGGTGAGCTTAGTCGCGGTGGTGCGGATAGACCACAACACGGACTGAAGCTCATCGAGCCAACCCCTGCCACAGGCCTCGAGTTTCTTCTTGAAGATCCTCGCCTTGAGGCCCCTCAGGACTTCCTCGTTGGCACGTTCGGCTTGGCCGTTACTCCGTGGGTGCGCCACCGAAGCGTAGCATATCTGCGTTCCAAGGTTAGCACAATATGTTTTGAAGAGGTTGCTTGTGAACTGAGAGCCATTGTAAGTGATGATACGGATGGGGACCCCAAAGCGGCTCACGAGGCCCTTGAACTTGACGGCCGAGCCAGCTGGGATGGTGCGCACGGGCTCCACCTCCGCCCACTTGGTGAACTTGTTGATGGCAACGTAGAGGTAGCGGTAGCTCCCGGCCGCTCGGGGAAACGGGCCCAGGATATCCAGCCCCCAGACCATGAATGGCCATGAGAGCGTGATGGTCTCGAGGCCCTGAGCAGGCTGGTGGATCTGTTTGGCATGGAATTGAAATGCCTCACAGGATCTCACCAGCTCGGTGGCATCGTTGAGCGCCGTGGGCCAGTAGAACCCGCTGCAGAACGCGTTACCCACGAGGGTTCGTGACAAAGAGTGATGCACACAATCCCCATTGTGGATGTCAGCCAGCAGCTCGCACCCCTGCTCCTTGGAGATGCACCGCAGCGAGACGTTGTTTGGGCGCCTTTGGTAGAGCTCGTTGTCCTGCAAGCAGTAAGCGGTGGCCTGACGGGCCACGCGTTCTACGCCATCCTCCTTCTCCGGCAAGGTGCCTCGGAGCAGGTACACCTTTGTCGGATTTAGGGTTCCGCAAACCCTGGAGAGGTTCAAACTCTGGGGTGCGTGCGAAGAACTCGTCCTCCCCAATCTGCCTACTCGCTAATCTCACAGCCTAGCTTGTCGAACTGTAAGGAAAAGAGACACAGCAGTTTACCCAGGTTCGGGCCACCTTGCGGTGTAAAACCCTACTCCTGCTTTGTAGTGGATTGGCCTCGAGGTGCTGAGGATGAACTAGTACAGTGGCGAACAGCCTCAGGAGGAGAGGTGTTCTTGAGATCGAGTGAGCTGGTGAGGTGAGGGTGATCTGAATGATCCGTCCGGGGGTCCGATCCAATCTCCTCCGATCTGATGGTCGATCCCCTCTGATCCCATCCGATCTATGGTGGTGGCTAAGTCCTATTTATAGTGGCCTTGGTCCTCTGCCCAAATGAAAGGCGGGAAGGGATCCCACAACGGCCAAATTCAAAGGGGGACAGCTAGTACATGCTATCCTGACAAAAGTAGTCTTCGCCTGCGAAAGCCTCTGGTTGTGACACCATGGTGGGCTCAGTGAAGACCTCCGTCCTGCCGTCCTGGAGGTCTTGGTCTTGTTGCATGAGAATGGAAACCTTTGGCTGATTCCTCGGGACCCTGCGCCTGGGCTTGCCCCTTTAGTACCGAAGAGGAAACTAGCACACTGTGCCCGCTGGTGCCCGCCTGGCCTTGGTCGTCATGGCTCACGTCATCCGGATCTCATGAGGTGAGGCTTGCACAGAACTCTCCGCTCCTCAGGAGCCAACCTGAGGAGGCCGCTCCTCGTGGAGGTCTTGGTGTCGTCTGTCTCGCGAGGGTCTTGAGTTGTTGTCGCTAAAGCTAGGCCGTACCAGGCCATCGATGGAGCCACGCCGTGGGCCGCAGGCAGGCAAGTCTGGGTACCCCCGTTCCCAGGACGCCAATAGTAGCCCCCGGGCCCAAGGCGCGCTCGAACTTGGCTTCAAGGCGAAGCCAAGGGGCAAGTGCGGAGCGCCGCGGGCCCTAACCGCCTGCGGCCTTGGTCGACGCGTGGCGATTGATGGGACGTGGGCGCCTCTACTTGGCTTCCCGCTTCCTCTGTACGCCCGCGCGCAGGGCTCCGGGCAGGGCGGTAATGCCCAGCGCCGCGTGGGCCTGGGTCTCGGTGGGCTGACCGAGGCTGCGTGGCCAGCAGGCCGGCGAACCCATGGCGAGGGGACCTCACGTGAGTTCGTGGTGTGGGCGGCAATGCCACCGCGCACGTGCATCCGGCTCCTGAGATTCTTCGCCGAGGAGATGCCGCAGAGGGGGCCACTTGAGCTGTGGCTGCAGCACGCTGGGTGCTGCGGCCTAGCCTCGGGGGCGGAGGTCGAGGTCGTCCCCCCGGGCGACATCTTCATGACCCGTGGATGGGGCGAGGTCGCCCGCGCCTACCGTCCAGAGGGTGCCCTTGCCATCCACTTTGAGTACGATGGCGCCTCTATGTTGTTCTTCAAGGTCTTCGATGAGGAGGGCCGGCGTTTGGAGTGCTACCCTGGGGGAAGTAGTCCGTGTGGCGCGGCCACGGACGTCGAGCCCGCCTCTGGCCTCGCCGGCAATTGCTCCAGCAGCAGCGACGACTCCTGGGAATCCAGCGACTCTCCCGAGCCCAGCGATTCTCCGGAGTCTAGTGACAACAGCTACGTGCCGCCGAGCTCTCGCCGTGCACGGAGTGCGGCAGCGGCGTCCGCTCGGCGTCGTCGGTGATGCCCAGCGGCCGGGGTCCCTTGACATTTCCTTCTTTTGTTTCCCTGCGCGTAATTGTGACAAACCCCGTGGGGGTATGTAAAAAACTATAATGCTTTTGCTCCAATGTTTATTGTTCCTAGTATGATGTTGCAGCCGCGCATCTTGCTCTGGCATGGTTCCCCCTTTTCGTTCTCGCGGTAGCTTAGTGCTCTACGCCGGCAGGTCCCAGTCCCCAGGCAGGCTTCAGCCGTCGCTGGTATGCCAGGTCGCGATGCCGTGGTCAAGGGCAGGAGGTGAGCGGCCCGAGGTCCGATAAGAGCTCCTGAGGCGCGATGCTCAAGAGGTCCCCTTTGGCGTGCAAGCAGCTCCCTAGAGGCCGAAAAGGGAAGCGGCATTGCCGAGGCGAGATTGCGAGAATCAAAATACCGGACGATGTGGTTCACTCTTATATGCATGGGTGACTTATCTTAGTAGGCCTGAAGTGATTTCTTTGCACAGCGCCTGATTGTGCCTTGGCAGTGATGCTTCCAGGTAGGGCTCACGCCAACCTCCCCTTCTCCCTGCTCATCTAGGTGCTCTACGTCCTCGGGTCCCGACCCTCGAGCGAGGCTCAGCCGCCGCTGGTATGCCAGGTCGCGATGCCGTGGTCAAGGCCAGGGGGTGAGGGCTGGAGAGTCAGTAAGAGCTCCTGAGGCACGATGCTCAGGAGCCCCCCTTTAACGTGCAAGCGAATTGCGTGAAAAAGGGACGACCGGCGGGGCCACCTGTATCTAAGCTCCATGGATTCCTGCAGGTTAGTCCGAGAGAGAGTATAACTCATAATCGCGCTTGCTGTCCTGCCGCCAGTCTTTCCGCAAGAAGATGAAGGCAAGGAGGATCTGGTGAGGTGACGTGCGCGGGGCAGGCCGCGAGCCAGAGCTCGATCTCTCAGATTTGTCAGCGTTGTAGGGACGGACCCGAGCACAAGTGCTGTGCCAGCATGTGTAGCCCCTGTTGCAGGATGAGCAAGAGGCTGGTCAGCAATGCGGGATGATACATGCCGCAGGGATGGACCCACGCGGCTTGGGGATAATGCAGCCCGAGGGGCACCCCCAACTGAACAAACCAGAAAATGTCACCTGGCACCGTTGCTAAAGAGATGTTGGAGTAGCTGAAGACGCGTGCCGCAGAAGTCGCTCCTCATGAGCTGCCCAGGCCCTGAACCTCGGGAGGCTCTGGGGGCCCGGGGGGCTCGCGAGGATCCATCTCCTCCTCTGACAGGATCGCCTAGCTTTTGGCCTCATGAGCCGCCAGGACGCCCCGCATGTGGTGCTGGAATGTAGCAGCCGCGTTCGACAAGCCAAAAGGCATGCAAACATAGCTGTGAGGGGGACCCTCGCACCGGCCAGCGCGGGACGGCCAGAAGCGCTCCTGGGATGCGGCCCTGTTGAGCCCGGGGATGTTGATGCAGACGCGCAGCTCACTGTCCTCGCCGGGACAAGGAGCCGCGCCGGGTGGTGGGCGATGGTCGCCTCGCATAGCTCTTGCCTCCTAAATCTCCTCGACTGCCTTGGTGATGAACTACTGAGCACCTAGCACCTCGTGCCTTGTGCCCTCCTGGCGGAAGCACGCGCTGAAGCACGCCTCCACATGGTGCCCGAGCACCTCCCTCGTGACGTTGGCCAGGTCAGAGGCCCGCCAAAGGAGAGCCCCCGAGCCCAGCCAGAGAGGGGCGCCGGGCGCGCCTTCCTATGCGAGAGAGGGAGGCGCCCCGTCAGCGGGCGCAGGGCCTGAGGTGGTACCGTTGGACACCCCGCTCTCCTGAGGTCCTTGGTGGAGCAACTGCTTCTTCTTCTTGGGGACAGCCTCAGGAGGGTAGACGGCGCCTTCATCGTCTGGGTTCTCGACCGCCGTAGCCTGGTAGGCGCACTCGAGAGAGCACACCGCGTCCTTCTCCTCGCAGGCGACCGTGATGATGCCGCAGCTCCCTGGCATCTTGAGGACATTGTAACCATGATGAGTCACTGCCATGAACTTGGCCAGGGCCAGATACCCAAGAATGGCATTGTATGGAAGGCGAATGTGGGCGACGTCGAAGTCGATGAGCTCAGTGCGGTAGTTGTCGCGCTTGCCGAAGGTGACAGGGAGGCGGATCTGCCCTATCGGGGTGGTGGAGCCGTCGGTCACTCCTGAGAAAGGCTTGGTAGGCTGCAGCTGGTCATAGGGCACCTGGAGTCATTTTAATGTCTCGATGGAGAGAACGTTGAGCCCCGCACCGCCATCGATGAGAGTCTTGGTGACGAGCACGTTGCTGATGGTAGGCGAGCAGATCATTGGAAGAGCGCCGGCAGTTGCCGCGCACTTGAGCTGATCGGATGGGCTGAAGGTGATGGTGCACTCGGACCACCTGAGCAGACGCGTTGCCTCGAGCTTGGGGAGGGCCGTGTTCACCTCAAGGGCAAACTGCTTGAAGATGCGATGAGAGGAGGGGGCCTGAGGGCCGCCCGGGATGCAGGCGATGGCACGAGGCTCCTGGAAGCCCCCTGCCCCCTTGTCCTGGTGGTGGTCGTCATTTCTTCTTGGTGGTGGCGGCAGCAGAGGAAGGCCAGCATTGCCCTGGGGACGGTCCTCACGAGGCTGGTCCCTCCAGGGGCCCTCGCGAGGCTGGCCCTGCCAGCGGTCCTCACGAGGCTGATCGCGCCATTCTTGGCGGGGGTCGCGGCCGTCCCAGCATCCTCCACCTCGGCCTCCTCCACGGTCGTAGCCTCGGTCGCTGCGCTTGGGGCGTCGACTGAGGCACTCGTCGCGGATGGCCCTGAGCTCTTGGCAGTCATTGGTGTTGTGGCTGTGCACATTGTGGAAGACGCAGAACGGGCGACTGCCCTTGGATGACTCTGGGTGGTCGCAGTCGCGCTTCATCTCTCGTTCGGCCACGAGCACGGCCGGTCCCTTGTGCTTCACGTCCTTGGCTTTGGCCTTCTTGTCTTCTGGGTCAGCCCCTAGGAGCTCCAGGAGAGAGAGGCGACCTTCCTCAGCTCTCGCGCACTTGGTTGCCAAGTTGAACATCTCCAGAGCCGTGCATAGGTCCTCATGTATGGCGAGCTCCTCCTTCATCTTGACGTCGCGGACGCCATCAGTGAACGCCGAGATGATGGCCTCATCCGACACATTGGGGATCTTGAGGCGGACGCTGTTGAAGCGCTGGATGTACTTCTATAAGGTCTCTCCTGGCTGCTGCTTGATGCGCCGCAGGTCACCCGCAGCCGATGGATGGTCGCGAGTGCCCTGGAATTTGGCGACGAAACGCTCTCGCATTTCGTCCTAGGAGGAGATCGATCCCGCGGGCAGGTTCAGGAGCCACGAGCATGCACCATCCTTGAGGGCCATGGGAAACCAGTTCGCCATAACCTTCTCGTCGCCGTTGGCTGCCTCGATGCTTAGTTCGTAGAGCTGAAGGAACTCGGCAGGGTCGGGGGTGCCATCGTAGCATGGAGGCAGGTCGAGCTTGAACTTCCCCGGCCAGACGACGCTGCGTAGCTCCGGAGTGAATGCACGGCAACCTGCTGTGGTCACGGGAGCCCGTCATGGAGGTGGAGCCTGGTCTTGGCGCTCGCGCGCCACCGCTGCAGGCGGCGCGTGGTCTAGACGTGGCGGTGCTGGGAGTGCACGAGCATGTTCTTGCAGCCGCTACACCACCTGGCAGCTTTCCTCTTCACACGCCGGCGCCCTACGCGACGGGTCGCGCCACGGGGCCTCGCGCCTTGGCCCGAGGGCGACGTCTTGACGGGGAGGTGGAGGAGGTGCTCCGTGGGCTACATCACCCACAGTAGGCGGCGGGTGAGGCAGCGAGCGAGACGGTGCGGGAGAGTCCTCGGCGGCGCTGACAAGCTCAGCGATGTGGTCCAGCTAGTCTTTGTAGAGGTCGTCGATGGGGCGGTAGCGCAGGAGCTCGCGCGCCATAAGCAACGCAGCCTGCCCGTTCGCTGGCCCGCGATGAGCATGAGACGACAAACCAGCTGGAGTCAGCGACGGGGTGGCTGTGCGCCCATCCCGCCGCACAGAAGGGTGCAGTGACGAAGCTTGTTGCTCGTGCCCCGCGGGGCCGGTGGCGGCATTCGCCACTGGAGATGGGGGACGGCGAGGGCAGCCGTCTCCTGCAGGCACTGTCTGTGCAACGCGGGCGGCGAGGGTGGCGCGGCGCTCAGCGCGAGCTCGACGAGCGTCAGCCATGGAAGCGATGGAGCGGTGGTGGGTCGATCGGCGGGGGAGAGGCTCCGACGCACCCCTACCTGGCGCGCCAAATGTCGGATTTAGGGTTCTGCAAACCCTTGAGACGTTCGAACTCTGGGGTGCATGCAAAGAACTCGTCCTCCCCAATCTGCCTACTCGCTAATCTCACAGCCTAGCTCGTCGAACTGTAAGGAAAAGAGACACAGCAGTTTACCCAGGTTCGGGTCACCTTGCGGTGTAAAACCCTACTCCTGCTTTGTGGTGGATTGGCCTCAAGGGGCTGAGGATGAACTAGTACAGTGGCGAACAGCCTCAGGAGGAGAGGTGTTCTTGAGCTCGAGTGAGCTGGTGAGGTGAGGGTGATCTGAATGATCCATGCGGGGGTCCGATCCGATCTCCTCCGATCTGATGGTCGATCCCCTCTGATCCCATCCGATCTACGGTGGTGGCTAAGTCCTATTTATAGTGGCCTTGGTCCTCTTCCCAAATGAAAGGCGGGAAGGGATCCCACAACGGCCAAATTCAAAGGGGGACAGCTAGTACATGCTATCCTGACAAAAGTAGTCTTCGCCTGCGAAAGCCTCTGGTTGTGACGCCATGGTGGGCTCGGTGATGACCTCCATCCTACCGTCCTGGCGGTCTTGGTCTTGTTGCACGAGAATGGAAACCTTTGGCTGATTCCTCGGGACCCCGCGCCTGCGCTTGCCCCTTTAGCACCGAAGAGGAAACTGGCACACTGCGCCCGCTGGCGCCCGCCTGGCCTTGGTCGTCATGGCTCACATCATCCGGATCTCATGACGTGAGGCTTGCATAGAACTCTCCGCTCCTCAGGATCCAGCCTGAGGAGGCCGCTCCTCGTGGAGGTCTTGGTGTCGTCCGCCTCACAAGGCTTGGCCCCTTGCGAGGGTCTTGAGTTGTTGTCGCTGAAGCTGGGCCGTACCAGCCATCGATGGAGCCACGCCGTGGGCCGCAGGCATGCAAGTCTAGGTACCCCCGTTCCCAGGACACCGACAGCCTTGAACTCCTTGGTCCAGCACCCCTCCTGAGGTTCGAGCGCCAGGAGCAAGTGGGCTCCAGAGGTCGGATCACAGGCTGGAGCGCCCGAGGAGTGGGCCATGGGCGGTTCCTCCCGAAGCAGCGCCGATCCTGCAGTGGGGGGGGGGGGGCGCCGACGGCTTGAAGAGCCATTCCTCGAAGACGCCATGCTTCTGGGGTTCGCGCCGGGACGCCCTCTTGGCAATTTCGTCCGCCTCCTTGTTCATGCCACGCGGTGCGTGCTGCAAATCCAAGCCCAAGAATCGTTTTTCAATTTTGCGTACCTCTTCTAGGTATGCCTCCATGTGCTCGTCCTTAGGCTTGTATTCCTTGTTGGAGAAGTTGATGAGGAGCTGAGAATCGCCCTTGATGGTGAGACGCCTGACCCCTAGGTTCGCCGCGGCCCTGAGGCCGGCGATCAGGCCCTCGTACTCCGCGATGTTGTTGGAGACCTTCTCACCATGCTGGAAGCAGAGTTGCACAGCATAGTAGAGCTTGTCCTAGGTAGGCGAGATGAGTACGGCCCCAGCCCCCGCGCCCTGGCGCGCTAACACGCCATCGAAGTACATGACCCAGCCATCGGGCGCCTCATCTCCGGGCGTGAGGGAATGGTCTTCACCAACCCCTCGGTCAGGGGAGTCAGTCCATTCCACAACAAAGTCAGCGAGGGCCGCGCCCTTGATGACCCTGGTGGTCCTGAACTCCAGCTGGAACGCCTACAGCTCGATGTTCCACTCAGCAACCCTCCCCGCGGCATTGGGGCTCCGAAGCACCTTCTCTAGGGGGTACACGGAGACGACTTTAATGGGGTGTCCTTGGAAGTAGTGGCGCAGCTTCCTCGATGCGACGAGGAGCGCGAGCAGGAGCTTCTGCGGCATGGGGTAGCACATGCGTCATGCAACACCGTGCTGACGAAGTACACGGGGTGCTCAACGAGGGAATGGGTGTCGATGATGTCCAGCCCTGCTTGAGATGAGGGGGTCTCAGGAGCCTTGCCGTCTGACGGGGTAGTCGGGGCCTCAGGAGCGCCATCCTGAGGTGGCGATGCCGCGGCTGTGAGCGGGGCGCTATGCCACGCACCCGCACCTGGGCGCTCCTCCCGGACCGCCACGAGTGCTGCGCTAGCCGAGTGGGGTGTGGCGGCCAGGTAGAGCACCAGGGGCTCAAGAGGACGAGGCGCCACCATCACCGGCGGGCTGGTGAGGTACCCCTTGAGGTCTTGGAAGGCTGCCTCCGCCTCCGGAGTCCATTCGAACGGACCCTTCTGTTTCATCAGTTTGAAGAACAGGAGGGCGCGCGCGCCGAGCTTGGAGATGAAACGCCCCAACGAAGTTACGCAGCCCGTGAGCTCCTTCATCTCCTTGAGGGTCTGCGGCGGGCTCATCCTGTATATCACCTTGATCTTCTCCGGGTTTGCCTCGATCCCTCTGTGCGACACCAGGAAACCCAGCAGCTTGCCGGACGGGACGCCAAACACGCACTTCTCCGGATTGAGGCGCGGGTTTACCTTGCGCAGGTTGGAGAACATTTCTTCCAAATCTTCGACAAGGGTCCTTGCTTCCCGTGACTTAACCACTATGTCGTCGACGTATGCCTCAGCATTCCTCCCGAGGTGCCAGCCCAGGGCAATGTGCATCAATCGCTGGAAGGTTGCGCCGGCATTGCGCAGCCCAAATGGCATGCAGGTGTAGCAATACACCCCACACGGGGACAGGAAGGTTGTCTTCTCGATGTCCTGCACCGCCATCTTGATCTGGTGGTAGCCCGAGAAGGCATCGAGGAAGCACAGCAAGTCGCACTCGGCGGTGGAGTCGATGATCTGGTCAATGCACGGAAGAGGGAAAGGGTCCTGAGGGCAAGCTTTGTTGAGGCTCGTGAAGTCGACGCACATGCGCTCCTTCCCGCCCTTGTTGGGGACAATGACCGGATTGGAAAGCCAATCCGGGTGCCGCACCTCCCGAATGACGCCGGCCTCTTGCAGCTTGTGGACCTCCTGGACGATGAATGACTGCTACTCTGGGGCTTGCCACCGCGCCTTCTGCTTCACCGGGCGCGCACCGGGGCACACCATCAAATGGTGCTCGATCACATCTCGTGGGACGCCGACCAGGTCCGTTGCCTCCCATGCAAACACATCCTTGTTCGCACGGAGGAAAACGACCAGTGCCTCTTCCTGGTCCAGGGGGAGGCCGGCGCCTATGGTGAAGGTGGGGCATGAGCTCCCGTCATCGACTGGCACCTACTTCGTCTCGGCCTGATCTTGAGAGAACAACTGTTTCTTCTTTGCGGGTGCGGCTTACGGGATCTCCGGAGTGTCTTTGGCGCCTGGTCGTGCGGCTATCGTAGCCTTGAAGGCGAGCTTGAGGGCCAGCAGTGCATCCTGGGTGTCCCCCATTACAGTAAGGATGCCTCTGCTCCCAGGCATCTTGATGACGTTGTAGCCGGGGTGCGTCGCCGCCATGAACTTGGCAAGGGCTGGATACCCAAGGATGGCATTGTACGGGAGGCCGATGCGGGGGACGTCGAAGTTGATGAGCTCGGTGTGGTAGTTATAGCACGTGCCGAAGGTGATGGGGAGGCGGATCTGCCCCAGAGGAACGGTGGAGCCGTCGACCACCCCTAAGAAGGGTTTGGTGGGGGCGAGCTGGTCGTAAGGCACTTGGAGCTAATCAAAGGCTTCGACGGATAGGACGTTGAGGCTGGGGAGGCGGATCTGCCCCAGGGGAACGGTGGAGCCATCGGTCACTCCTGAGAAAGTCTGGTGGGAAGGAGCTGGTCATAGGGCACCTGGAGCGTCTCAAACGTCTCGACGAACAAAACGTTGAGCCTCGCGCCACTGTCGATGAGGGTTTTGGTGACAAGGACGTTGCTGATGGTTGGCGTGCAGAGCATCGGGAGCGCGCCAGCAGCGGCTAAACACTTGAGTTGGTCCATGGAGTCAAAGGTGATGGCGTGCTTGGACCACCTGAGGGGACGCGACGCCTCAAGCTTGGGGAGGGCCGCATTCACCTCGCGAGAGAACTGCTTGAAGATGCGATGGGAGACGGGAGCCTGAGCACCACCCAGGATGCAGGCGATTGCGTGAGGCTCCTGGAAGCCCCCAGCCCCATCGTCTTGCTGGTTGTCGTCGTTTCTCCTTGGCGGCGGCGGCAGCGGAGGGAGGACGGCATTTCCCTGAGGATGGTCCTCACGAGGCTGGTCCTGCTAGGGGCCGTCATGAGGCTGGCCTTGCCAGCGGTCCTCGTGGGGTTGGTCGCGGCAGTCCTGGCAGGGGTCGCGGTTGTCCCAGCGGCCTCCACGGCCGTAGCCGCGGTTGCTGCGCTCCGGGCGGCGGCCAAGGCGCCCATCTCGGATTGCCTCGAGCTCCTGGTAGTCGTTGGTGTTGTGGCTGTGGACGTTGTGGAAGACGCAGAATGGGCGATTGCCCCTGGGAGGCTCATCATGGTCACGGCCATGCTTCATCTCGGGCTCCGCGGCCAGCACGGCAGGGCCCTTACGCTTTGCTTACTTTGCCTTGGCCTTCTTGTCTTCAGGGTCGGGCTCCTGGATGGTGAACTCCTCCTTGATCCTCACGGTGCGCAAGGGCCGAACATAGGTCCTCGTGGATGACGAGCTCCTCCTTCATCTTGACATCCCGGACGCCATCAGTGAACACCGAGATGATGGCCTCATCTGACACCTTCATGATCTTGAGGCGAACACTCGTAAAGCGCTGGATGTATTTGTGCAATGTTTCGCTCGGCAACTGCTTCACGTGCCGCAGGTCGGCCACTGCGGGAGCGCGGTCGCGAGTGCCCTGGAAGTTGGCGATGAAGCGCTCGTGAAGCTCGTCACAGGAAGAGATCGACCCCACCGGGAGGTTCAAGAACCAAGAACGCGCGCCGTCCTTGAGGGCCATGGGGAACCAGTTGGCCATAACCTTTTCATCACTGCTCGCCGCTTCGATGCTCAGCGCGTAGAGTTGGAGGAACTCTGCGGGGTCGGGGGTGCCATCGTAGCGCGGAGGCAGATCTGGATTGAACTTGCCGGGCCAGACGACACGGGGCAGCTCCGTGGTGAAGGCACGGCAGGCCGCCGAGCTCACAGGCGCAGCGCGCACGGGGGGAGCTCGGTCTTGATGCCCATGCGCCACAAGCTCTGGCAGCGCGAGGTCCTGGTGTTTGCACTAAGGTGCTGGGAGCGCGCATCAGCCTGCGGCCGCTGCACCACCTGGCAGCTTGCTTCATCTCTTGCCGGCGCACCACGCCGTGGGTCACGCGGGGGTGTGTCGCGCCTGGGCTCCGGGTCAGCGTTGCGCT
Source organism: Thinopyrum elongatum (assembly GCA_011799875.1). Classification (NCBI taxonomy): domain Eukaryota; kingdom Viridiplantae; phylum Streptophyta; class Magnoliopsida; order Poales; family Poaceae; genus Thinopyrum; species Thinopyrum elongatum. The sequence goes on along the minus strand of CM022302.1, from coordinate 218,808,281 downwards.
GAGGAGGAGGAGGAGGAGGAGGCGCACCATGAGCCACGTCGCCCGCCTGGGACGGCGGGGGAGGCAGCGAGCGGGACGGCGCAGGAGCCTCACCGGCGGTGTTGACGAGCTCAGTGATGCGGCCGAGCCAGTAGTCATAGAGGTCGTTGGCGGAGCGATAACGCAGGACCTCGCGCGCCATGAGCAACGCAGCCTGCGCGTTCGCCAGCCCACTGCGAGCATGGGAGAACGATGCCGTGGCCGGAGTGGGCGATGGAGTCGCGGTGCGGCCATCACGCCGCACGAAAGGTGGCAGCGATGAATCCTGCTGCTCGCGAGCCGCAGGGTCAGTGGCGGCGTTAGCCACGGGGGAGGCAGAGCGGCGAGGAGCACCGTTGCCCGCGGGTGCCGTCTGGGCGACACGAGCCGCCCGGCGCTCGGCACGGACACGGAGACCGTCGGCCATGGGAGCGACGGAATGGAGGGGAAACGAACGGTGGAAGAAGGACTTCGACACTCCCCTACCTGGCGCGCCAAATGTCGGATTCAGGGCTCCGCAGACCTAAGAAGGTTCGAACACTGGGGCCTGTGCGAAGAACTCAACCACTCCAGCCTACCTACTCCTCGCCCCACAGCCTAGCCCGATTCGCGTGAGTAGGGAAGAAGATGAACATGGCAGTTTACCCAGGTTTGGGCCACCTTGCGGTGTAAGAACCTGCTCTTGCTTTGTGGTGGATTGGCCTCACGAGGGGCTAAGGATGAACTGGTACAAAGGATGAACAACCTCGCGAGGTTCAGGGGTGAGGAATGAGTCGACCCCTTGTATGGTGGTGGCTAACCTATATTTATAGTGGCCTCGGTCCTCTTCCCCCAAAACTTAGGCGGGAAGGGATCCCACAGTGGCCAATTTGAAAGGGGACAAGTAGTACATCTTATCCTAACGAAAGGTGGTCTTCTCCTGCAAAGCTTGTGGTCGTGACACAGCGGTGGGCTCGGTGATGACATCCGTCCTGCCGTGCTGGTGGTCTTGGTCTCGTTGCACCGGAATGGAAACCTTTGCCAGATTCCTCGGGATCCCACGCCTGTCCTTGCCTACTTAGCACCAAAGAGGAAACTGCCTCTTCTGCGCCCGCCCGCCTTGGTCGTCATGGCTTACGTCATCGTAGCCTCATGAGGCTGGGTACTTGCATAGAAATCTCCGCTCCTCAGGAGGCCACTTGGGGAGGCCGCTCCCTCGGGGGGTCTTGGTGTCATCCGCCTCGCGAGGGTCTTGTCTTGGTGGTCTTGTAGATGGGCCGTACCAGGCCGTCGAGTGAGCCACGCCGTGGGCCACAGGCAGGCAAGTCTGGGTACCCTGGTTCCCAGAACGCCGACAATTGTGTTCCCTCTTGTTTGCCAATGTTTGTCCCCTCTCAGTAGACGTTGTTCTGGTGTTGAGATCGATGTCACTGATGAAGAGCTACTATCTTCAGAAGTGCCAGGCAAGCAACCCCCCTTGAGCATTTTGATACAATCCCACTCTCTCGTTCCTGCTCTCGGTTACTGCATTAGGACAACAATGATTCAACTGTTACATGTTGTGGTAGTTGAACCCATTCCTCTGCGTGACCTGTCTTTGCCACAGTAATTAGTAAAAACCCACTAGCATGAGTAGGAGTTGTTTGAGCCATGATGTGCCTACTCATTCATGCTTGCTTGTTATGCCTGCTATGCTTAGAATTGTGTCAGGTCTGATTCATCTGGGATGGATTGGAATGGTGGTGAACATGCCCTACTGTGTGTGAGCTAAGTGTGTGAACACGATTTGGTAAAGGTAGCGATGATAGGCCATGTAGGAGTACATGGTGGGTTGTCTCATTGAAACTGTCCTCAGGAACTGAGTTCTGTGTTTGTGATCCAAGACAGCTACTACCACGCATTGGGCCCGAAACCCATGGACCCTCTCGACTTATTAATCGCCTTGATCTCTGTCCAGGAGTTGCAACTAGTTTATGGTGTTTGTAGGATATGTGTTGGACGCCGTGCGTAGCGCTGACCCTAGGGGTAGGCTATGATGTGGTATAGACATTGTGGCACGGTGTACCAAGGCACACATTTGGTGGGCTTGGGAACCCTACACACATCGTTTGGGGCCGTAGTGGAAACCTCGGCCGGACATCCTTGCGGATGGAACCAGAATAGGCGATAAACCTGGACTAGAGACTTGTGTGGTTAGTCAGGTCATGGCCGACACCCTCGCTGGGCTTCCGCTTGGAGGTTGCCGATTATATGTCGTGTAAACGGCAGTAAGTGGTGAGAGCGTGTGTGAAGAAGTACACCTCTGCAGGGTTATAAATGATCTATTCAAATAGCCGTGTCCGCGGATATGGACTACTTGGAAAGCTTATATGGTTCATAGATAAGTTGAAGTGGATACTCTAAAATGCGCAAGATAAACGTGAGTGCTATGGATGGCCTTCTCGTAGGGAGATGGGAGCGGATCCATAGTGGTGTATTGATATGGTGAATATGTGGACTCGTGTGCGCTTTCTGACCCCAAAGAAAATACTGGTAGTAATAGTACAGGATAGCAACTGAGTCAAAGCTGGCTTGCTGCAGTTAAACTCCACCACCCCTTTGTGGATACACATGCATAAGTAGATAGTTCTGATGTAAGTCTTGTTGGGTACATTTGTACTCACGTTTGCTTAATTTATGTTTTTGCAGAGAGACTTCAGTCTCACTAGTAGTTCTACGTGGGCTTCAACAATTAGCTTGGGAATCCGAGACAGAGGTCTGGTTCCTTTGGAGGGTCTTGTAGATAGATAGGCTTTCTAGCCTTCTTTCTTTTCAAATGTCTGTACTCAGACATGTTTAAGCTTTCGCTTGTGCTTGTTGCTTGTATGACTTGAATGCTGGGTCATGAGACCCATGTTTGTAATATCTGGCTCCTCGGAGCCTTATAATCAAATACTTCGAGTCATAGAGTTATGTTGTGATGCCATGTTGTATCTGCACATATCGAGCATATTGTGTGTACGTTATTGAAATGCTTTGGTATGTGTAGGATCCCTACCTAGATTTTTATCCTTGGTAGCCTTCCTTATGGGGAAATGTCTACTAGTGCTTCCACTGAGCCATGGTAGTTCGCTACTGCTCTGGAACACTTAGGTAGGCCGGCATGTATCCTTCTTTGTTCCTGTGTCTGTCCCCTCGGGGAAATGTCACGCGTTGTTCCTTTAGTCCTTGTAGCTTGCTACCACTAGGGTTAATACGTTGATGACCGACACGTTCATTGCTGGGTTACGTCTGCCTGTCCTTGTAAGTTTGTGCCACCTTGGGTTTATGACTAGTCATGTCGGCCCGGGTTCTCTATCATATGGATGCTAGCGACACAATCATATACGTGAGCCAAAAGGCGCAAACAGTCCCGGCCAAGGTAAAGCTGCAGCCGTGGGAATACCGTGCGTGAGGCCGCAAAGTGATATGATGTGTTACATGCTAGATCGGTGTGACTTAGGATCGGGGTCCTGACATCCGGACAGCCAGCAGCCTCCACGACACGTCTGGATCATCCGGACGCTGCCCTGGATTATCCGGACCACCAAAGCCCGGATCATCCGGACCAACGCCCGGATCATCCAGACAGTTCCACCGTGCATGATTTGGGCCAAGGCCCATGAACCCCTTCGCCCCCTAGACTATATATATACTCCCACTCCTCCACCATTTTAGGGTTAGCATGGTGATAGCTCATCTTGGAGTCAGAGCTTTATTCATCCACTTGTACCCATACTCCTTTGGAGATCAAGGCCCCCTAGGAGAAGATCCCCCAAGTGGATTCAAGACCCCCTTGTGGGAAGATCCCCTAGTGGATTCAAGACCTCCTTCATGGATATGAACTAGTTACCCTTGTATCCCCCTTTGCTGGATTTGGACCTTTGTTTCATTCCTTGTGTAATTGGATCTAGCACTTGTGTGATTGGATCTAGTTGATTTGAGCGTTTCCCTCTTGTGTGTCCTTATGTGATCTTCGTGTTCTTCGGGAATCCCCCTCCAAATCATGAAAGATCGGCCATTACGGTTCCATCCTACTATCGGGCCCGTGGGACTGGGGGAACCCAGGCCCGTCTGCCTGCGGCCCATCACGTGGTGCCGTCGGAAGGCCTAGCGCGGCCTAACTCCAAGGCTCCACGAGCAAGAACCTCGCGAGGGCTCCCGCCTCGTGAGGCGAGCCTCAGCAAGTGTTGTCAAGTGCCCCCGAGGGCTTCACGCGGGGCAGCCTCCCGAGGCTGCCTCCCGACGCCCCTCGCGGGGCAGATATCTCTTGGCTCGCCACCTCGCCTCGCAATGCATGTGGGTGACATGAGCCGCGACGAGCAGAGCCAAAAGGGCCCCAGCGGGCGCGGATAAGGATGTTTTCCTCTTTGGTGCTAAGGAGTTAAGGATGGCACGTGGGTTCCCGAAGCAATCCCCAAAGGTTGCCACTTTGGTGCAAGAAGGCCAGGACAGCGGGCTCACCAGGACGGAGGTTGGCACCGAGCCCACCACCGCGTCATGGCAGGAGGCTTTGGCAGGCGAAGACCATGTTTAGTCAAGATAGGATGTACTCCTGTCCCCCTTCGAAATTGGCCATTGTGGTATCCCTTCCCGCCTAGAGTTTTCGGGGAAGAGGGCCAAGGCCAGTATAAGTATAGGCTAGTCTCCACCATAGGGAGAGATCAAATCTGGAGCCCTCCCGAGGAAGTTCACCCTTATACTCTCATGTTCATCCTCCCTCGCAAGGCAATCCACACAAAGCAGGAGTAGGGTCTTACACCGCAAGGTGGCCCAAACCTGGGTAAATCGCCGTGTTGTGTCTTCCTTCCTCTCGCACGAGCACGTCGAAGCACCACCGTGAGGCAGTGAGTAGTGAGGCATAGCTAGTGGAGTTCTTCGCGCACACCCCATAGTTCGAACCTTTCCTTGGGTCCCCGAAGCCCCGATTCCGACATTTGGCGTGCCAGATAGGGGTGTGCCAAAGTTCCTCCATTCCTCTCCGTTCCGCTGCATAGTCTCCATGGCCGATGCTCGTCATGTCTGTGCTGAGCGTCATGCAGCTCACATCACCCAGATGGATCCTGCGGGCCGCGGCGGCCGTCGACACTCCACCTATGTCGTGGCCAATGCCGCCATCGACCCTGCCACTCACGAGCAACAGGACTCATCCCTACCGCCCTCTGTGCAGCTCGACGGCCGCACCACTATGCCTTCGCTCACACCAGCAACAGCTTTGTCTTCCCATGCTTGCCGCGGGCTGGTGAACACGCAAGCTGCGCTGCTCATGGCGCACGAGCTGCTCTGCTACCGCCCTGGCAACGAAGGCTACGATGCACCTCCGCTATCACCCTAACTTGGCCACATCACCGAGCTCGTCAATGCTGACTACCAGGCCTCGGCACCCTCCCACTCGCTCTATCCTTCGCCGTCTCGTGCGGGCGACATGGCGCACGATGCACCTCCGCCTCCTCCCCTGCAAAGTGACAACGCCGAGCCACAGGGGACGCGCGTCCGCGTGACCCGCTGCATATCGCACCGGCGCCGGCTCGAGATGAGGCCAGCTACTAGATTGTACATCAGCCGCAACTTGAGACGCGTGCGCCACCCGTTCCGCAGCGCCAGCGTCAGGGTCGAACCGTCCAAGAAGCCGCAAGACCGGAGCACCATGGCCGCGTCTCTCACGCACGGGGCGCGCCCACAAGCACCACTGGCTGCCAGGCTTTCACTCGCCAGCTGCGTCGATTGATCTGGCCGGTCAAGTTCAAGCCGGAGCTGCCCCCGCGCTAGGACGGCATTCCCGACCCCGTGGAGTTCCTCCAGCACTATGCACTGAGCATCGAGGTGGCGAACGGGACGACAAGGTCATGGCGAACTAGTTCCCCATGGCCCTCAAGGATGGCGCGCGCTCCGGGCTCATGAACCTTCCCGAGGGGTCGATCTCTTCCGGGATGAGCTCCGAGAGCGGTTCATCGCCAATTTCCAAGGCACCCACGACCGCGCCCTCACCATCAACCACCTGTGACGCGTGAAGCAGCGCCCCGATGAGACCCTACGCAAGTACATTCAGCGTTTTACCCAGGTGCGCCTCAAGATCCCGAAGACTTCTAACGAAGCCATCATCTTGGTGTTCACCGACGGCACCACGGACGTCAGGATGAATGAAAAGCTCGCCATCAACAACGACCTGTGCACAACACTGGAGCTGTTCAACCTGGCTGACAAGTGCGCCAGGGCGGAGGAAGGCCGCCTCTATGTTCTCAATAACCCTGACATCGAGCCCGAGGACAAGAAGACCAAGGCCAAGGAAGTGAAGCGTAAGGGCCCCACCATGCTGGTGGCGGAGCCTGAGCTGAAGCGTGGCCGCGACCATGACGAGCCCGGCAAGGACGGCCGCCTATTTTGCGTCTACCACAATGTGCGCACCCACAACACCGATGACTGTTAGGAGTTCGGGGCGCTCCGTGACGAGCGCTTGGGGTCGCCGCCCTGACCGCAATGACCGTGGCTTCGGCCGCAGAGGCGGCCGCGGTGGTGGCCGATGGGACAATCGCAACCCCCGCTAGGGCTAGCATGACCAGCCTCGTGAGGGTGGCTGGAGCGATCGGCCTCGCGATGGCGCTTGGCTCGATTAGCCTCGCGAGGCCCGCCCTCATGGCAACGCAGGCCTCCCATCGCTGCCCCTTCTCCTAGGAGGAATGACAACGACCAGCAAGACGAGGGGGCTAGGCGCTACCAGGAGCCTCACACGGTCGCCTGCATCCTCAGAGGAGCTCAGGCCCCCGCGCTCTCGTGAGGTGAACGCTGCCCTCCCGAGGCTTCAGGCACTGTGTCCCCTCAAGTGGTCGCAGTAAGCCATCACCTTCGATTCCAAGGACCACCTCAGGTGTTCAGCCACCACCGGCGCGCTCCCCATGCTATGCACGCCCACCATCAGCAATGTCTCTGTCACCAAGACCCTTATCGATGGCGGCGCCAGCCTCAATCTCCTCTCTGTCGAGACCTTCGAGACGCTTCAAGTGCCTTATAACCAGCTCATGCCCACCAGGCCATTCTCTGGTGTGATCGATGGTTCCACCACTCCCCTGGGGCAGGTGCGTCTCCCAGTCACCGTCGGCACCCGCGACAACTACCACACCGAGCTCATCGACTCACTACAAAAAATATGTCAACTTGTGACATTCTGTCAGTGACCCTGGAAGAAATGGTCGTAAATCTACGACCATTTGAGACCAATTGGTTGCAAGCTGTTCGGAGGGCTCCAAACCCTAAAGCATAACGACCATTTTGGTCAGAAAGGTCATAATTTCCTTACACGAAATGGTCGTAAAGCAGTCAACACTGGTCCGCTGCCTTATTTCTAGCTGATCACGACCAATATAGATGGTCATAACCTTGTAAATCGTGGTGGATTGCTATGACTAGGCACCACCTCATCAGTTTTGCCTACGTGTCATGTCCATGTGTCAATTTTTGCCCTAGGTTGTGAAGCAACCTATATTTCTGTTATTCCCAAAAAATTCTCATAAATTCTTTGGATCATATCTTCATCAAATATGTCAAAAATCTTCCTCTCCTAGTTCAAATATAATTCAACAATATTCATTTTCCTATTTTGTTCAGAACAGCACTTTGTGAAGGAAGTGCTATTTATATATTCTTGATTACCCTAAAAGTTTTTGGGCACTCTATCCTATCCAAATCATTGCCTCATGACAAAATTCAGCTCCATTTACCTAGTAAATGTTCCTCGGTAAATTTCCAAAGTTTTTGTTCAGCTAGAAGCTTTGTGAAGGAAGTACTAGCTATGCATATCCTAATGAGTTAAATTTTTGCCACATATTCTATATGCTCATATCATAGCTCTCCATAAAATTTTAGCTCCATCTAACAATCCATGAGAGCTCACCATCCAATCTTTGTTTCTAGTAATATTTTCAGTTTGTGAAGCAACTATATTTTATATTGCTTTATAATTGCTGAAAATTTACTAGGACATGACCCTGCCCATAGAACCCCCCTCCACCAAATTTTAGCTTATTTAATTTAACCATTTTCCCTCAATATTTTTCCCAATTTTCTGTTCAGTGGAGAGTATTGTGAAGGAAGTACCATTTTTATATATCCAAATGGCATGAAATTTCTACAGTGCCTTCATATGCCCAAATTATCACCCTCCTCCAAATTGCATCTCAATCAAATCATCTATGTGAGCCCAGCTTCAATTTTTATTTTCTGTCCAGATTGGCACATTGCAAAGCAAGTGCTATCTATACCCCTCCTATTGCCCTCAAACTTTTTGGTCAATCTTCCATATCCAAATCATTGTTACATGACAATATTCAGCTCTATTTGCCTAGTAAATCTTCCTCGGCAAATTTCCAAAGTTTCTGTTCAGCTAGAAGCTTTGTGAAGGAAGTACTAGATAGGAATATCCTAATGAGTTGAATTTTTGCCACATATTCTATATGCCAAATTCATAGCTCTACACAAAATTTTAGCTCTATCTAACAAACCATGTGAGCTCACCATCGAATCTTTGTTTCTGGTAATATTTTCAGTTTGTGAAGCAACTACATTTTATATTGCTTTATAATTGCTGATAATTTACAAGGACATTACCCTGACCATAGAAACTACCTACACCAAATTTCAGCACAATCCAATCGTCTATGTAAGTCCAGCTTCAATTTCTATTTTTTGTCTAGATTGGCACATTGCAAAGCAAATGCTATCTAGACACCTCCTATTGTCCTCAAACTTTTTGTGCCATCTTACATATACAAATCATTGCCACATTCCAATATTCAGCTCCATTTTCCTATTAAATCTTTCTCAGCAAATTTCCAAAGTTTCTATCCAGAGAGAAGCTTTGTGAAGGAAGTACAAGCTAGGATTATCCAAATGGTATAAACTTTTTACAGTGCTTTACTATGCCCAAATGACCATACTCCACAAAATTTTAGATCAATCCATTTGAGCCCAGCTTCAACATCCAAATTTCTGCCCGATGTGGTACTTTGCAAAGCAAGTGCCATCTAAGCTCCTCCATTTGAGCTAAAAATCTGCCAAGACAGTCTCCCTAGTAGATGATCATCCTCAGCCAAAACTCAGGCCTATTGGCCATGTGAATTTCCCGTACCGCTAATCAAGCACTTGGCTGCTAGTTCATGTTTGAGCATAGTTCGGTCTCCTCGTGAGATTCTTCTGTTGTCATTTTCTTCCTAGAACCTACCTGGGGAGTGCCCAACCCACTAGACATGCCTAGGCCGCCCAAAACGCATGGCAATGCCACGGTCACGCGGTGACCACGCGGCAGGCATGCGAGTTTACGCGCTTTGGAGTTGGGGCCCTGGGCCACCGTCCAAACCCTGACGTATCGCCACCAAACCATGTATTTCTTCTTAAATAGATACTTATGTAACAAGAAATTATTTTTGGAAAAAATAAAGAGCAAACTATAAGGCAGCTGCAGTTCAAATTTGACCCGTTTCCTACTAAATCGGCGAAAATTTGTCTTTTTCATGAGAGGTGGATAAAAGCTTTGGACACCCAACCATTTTGTCAATTGTGCATTAAATATGGCCTAGTATTTTATAAAACTGATTTGGTAAAATTTTGCAACAAATATATGGTAGGTCCTTCACAAAAAAACCTCATTTTGGGCACTCGAAAAATGGAAAATGATTTTTTCGTCCAAAGAAAATGAAAACTTTCTTAGGCAACATTGTTTGCCATTCCAATATGCACCCTTGTCCACAATATGAGATCGTTTGAACAAACTATGCCATGAATGTGGCCATAAGATTGATCATTTGGCTTGAAAGCCTTTGATCCACACATGATAGCTCGTTTCTGAGAACAGTTTTTAAAAATAATTATCGTATTACAAGTTTATTATTTTTCCTGGTAACTTGGCCACATATAATGACACAACGCGAAGGTTTCAAAATGCGGTCAAAACGGCGGGCATGACCGTTCCTAGCTAGTAGTTGAATCTTGGAAAACTTTTGGTGTTTCTCTGATTAAATAGATACTTATGTAACTAGAAATGATTTTTGGAAAAAATAAAGAGCAAACTATAAGGCAGCTGCAGTTCAAATTTGACCCGTTTCCTACTGAATCGGCAGAAATTTGTCTTTTTCACGAGGGGTGGATCAAAGCTTTTGACACCCAACCATTTGGTCAATTGTGCATTCAATATGGCCTAGTATTTTATAAAAATGATTTGGTACAATTTTGCAACAAATATATGGTAGGTCCTTCACAAAAAAACTCATTTTGGGCACTTGAAAAAAATGGAAAATGAATTTTTCGTCCAAAGAAAATGAAAACTTCCTTAGGTAACATTGTTTGCCATTCCAAGATGCACCCTTGTGCATGATATGAGATCATTTGAACAAACTATGTCATGAATGTGGCCATAAGATTGATCATTTGGCTTGAAAGCCATTGATCTCCACACATGATAGCTCATTTCTGAGAACACTTTTTTAAAATAATTACCGTATTACAAGTTTATTATTTTTTCTGGTAACTTGGTCACATATATTGACACAATGCGAAGGTTTTCCAATTTTTTTATTTTTTTTTGAAATTTTTATGCCTGTTTCAAAATGCGGTCAAAACGGCGGGCATGACCGTTCCTAGCTAGTGGTTGCATCTTGGAAAACTTTTGGTGTTTCTCTGATTAAATAGATACTTATGTACCTAGAAATGATTTTTGGAAAAAAAGAGCAAACTATACGGCAGCTGCAGTTCAAACTTGACCCGCTTCCAACTGGATCGGCAGAAATTTGTCTTTTTCGCCAGAAGTGGGTCGAAACTTTTGACACCCAACCATTTGGTCAATTGTGCATTAAACATGGCCTAGTATTTTAGAAAATTGATTTGGTCCAATTTTGCAACAATTATTTGGTAGGCCCTTCACAAAAAAACTCATTCTGGTCACTCGGAAAATGGAAAATGAAAGTTCCGTGCAAAGAAGAAGAAAACTTCCTTAGGCAACATTGTTTGCCATTCCAAGATGCACGCTTTTGCACAATATTAGATCATTTGAACAAACTATGCCATGAATGTGGCCATAAGATTGATTATTTGGCTTGAAAGCCATGAATCTTCACACATGATAGCTCATTTCTGAGAACACTTTTTTAAAATAATTGACGTATAACAAGTTTATTATTTTTCCTGGTAACTTGGTCACATATAAACACACAATATGATGGTTTTAGTTTTTTTTGATTTTTTTTAATTTTCTATGCCCGTTTCAAATTGCTGTCAAAACGGCAGGCATGACCGTTCCTAGCTAGTGGTTGGATCTTAGAAATCTTCTGGATTATCTCTGATTAAATAGATACTTTTGTACCTAAAAATGATTTTTGAAAAAAATAAAGAGCAAACTATGAGGCAGCTACAGTTCAAATTTGACCCACTTCCTGCTGAATCAGTGAAAATTTGTCTTTTTCACGAGAGGTGGATAAAAAACTTTTGACACACAACCATTTGGTCAATTGTATATTAAATATGGCCTAATATTTTAGAAAATTGATTTGGTCCCATTTTACAACAAATATATGATAGGTCCTTCACAAAAAAACTATGAGCAAACTATTATTTTTTGTTTAAATGGCTAAAAAATGCTAGAAAGATCGGAAATGCATACAAGTTGGTTATCATCCATAAAATGTTGTATAACTTGAGTGAAAAATTTTAGTGGTGCTATTTTTGGAAAATATTATTGGTAGCTGCTTCACAAATCCCCCTATTTTTACCACTTCGAAACTATTTTAAATGACACATTTTTCGGACCAATCAGAAGGCAGAACCTCTCTTCCCATGGATCACCCCCCCTAAGCCGATCTGAGCCATCCACACCATATAGATCCAACGTCTCTTAAATGCACGCCGGCCAACCCAAACCCTAGCATCATGCGGCACACCCCCTCCCTCTCCCCGACCCAGATCTCCCTCTCCCCGGCCCATGCGGCGCCGCCTCCCTCTCCCTGACCCAGATCTCCCACTCCCCGACCCAGACCCCGTCGTGCCCCGATCCACTCCCGCCCTCACCCCCACCCCGGCCCCTTGTCCCCCAGGCCAGGTGCCGCAATGGAGAGAGGCGCCGCCGTGGCTGGCTTCCTCGCCGACGCGCGCGTGCGTGCTTCGGTGCACGGCGCTCCATCCTCCCGATTCCTCATCATCTCCCACAGCCGCCAACCACATCTTCGCCTCTATCCTACCATAGCTTGCCGCCGGGCTTCCCCCTCCCCTTCTCGCAGTTCCACAGCTGCCAGATCTGCCGCTCTCTGACCCCTCCGTCCTCGAGGGTGACTGGATCCGCCCCTCCCGCTATCCGAAGCTCGCCGCGACGCCTTGCCCGTGGCTAGGGTTTCGGCTGCGGTGTTGTGTCCATCGACGGTGCGTCTCAGGCGGCTCATCTCCGTCGCCCACCCCGGGCTCCGCGCAGGTTTGACCTCCTCGGGCTGGTCCAGTTCGGGACGGAGGTGGTGAGCGTCCTCCGCGGTAGGGATTACGACGCGGGCTGGAGGGTGAGGCTCACTTGCGCTGGGCACTTTGCCGAGCCGTGCGTGGCCTCCATCGCTGGTAATTACTCGGTGCGATCTATCCCCCACTGATGGCTAGCACTAGCAGTAGCTACTTCCGATCGAAAGGCCTTCGATACTGCCCATTTGTGCTGTCGTTGCAACCACCATGAGTAGCAGATACTGCTCGTTTGTGCTGTCGTTGCAACCACCATGTGCTTTTATCGGTTTGCATGCTGCATGTTCGATGTTTTGCCTGAGCTGGGGATTGCAAACGAAAGGCCTTCGATCACCCGAAACCTGGGTACCTTCTGGGCAGCGTTTGTTTAACAAGTACTGTACTTACGGATGTTAGACTGCTAGTGTTGATCCATCAATCATATCACAAGTAGAAATCTCATCTGTTTTTCTATAATCTCATCTGGTTTAATGGTTCTGCTGTTTTAGGTGCATGGGTTAGGTGCATGGGTTATTCATAGCATGTTTTGTTTTATAGTTTGTGGGTGAAATGGTTTGCCAGAGATATGTCACCAAATTATATACATAGAAAGTGTGTGAAGGTGGGGGAGATAAGAAGATTATAGGAAAGTGATCAGAAGCAGAGAAGACCAACAAGGCGTCTTGTGCATGCTTTGTTGGTACACTTTACCTTTCTCTGTTCTTTCTCTTTCCCCTGTAAAGATCTTTTAGTTACAGTAATGGTTGTTCTAATTATTGAGATTGCATATGCTGTCGTGTGATGGCAAGTGAATGTTTCTCACACTCGTCCTGTCTGCAGTTGTGTCTATTTTACGAGCCCTTGAAAGCAACCTGTCTTATTGAACTTTCAGCTTATATATTGTATTGATTTATTGCAAAATTCACATAAGTTCTTCTCCTGGTTGTTGACAAAACATGTTGAAACTTCAGATCTGGGTCTCGAACCATGGCCATCATTCTTAAGCGACACATACTTTTTCTCGCTCTGAGTTCCTAAGCATGGTATTATATTTTTGTTAGCTAGAACATAAAATCTTTGAATTTGCTGAACATTAGAAGCTAACTAAGTTGTGCCCCATTGATGTCTCAATTGTTACATTACATCTAAAAAAGTTAGCCTCAACTAATTGTGAAATTTAGAATGTTCAAATTCAGATCTTAAGTTCTCAAATTGGACTGGCTTTGGGACTTATATATACACAAATCAGTACTGAAGTAGGTTTGTATGATCTCCTGTTAGTAAAATTACAGCATAAATAACTTCCCATGTGATTGCAGGTTGTGTTCCCTGGACCTGCTGTTGCTGCTGGTTGTGTTCCCGGACCACGTCCCCAAGCTGCTGCTGCTGGTTGTGTTCCCCGACCATGTCCCCAAGCTGCATCCTGCTGCTCCTGCCCCGTGCGTCCTCAACTTTGCTCCTGGACAGCTACTGCGGGTGAGCCAATTGCCTCCATCTGTTGCTACTGGTAGAACTACTATTGTACATTGTGGAGTTTGCTTATAATTTTTTTGCTTGCACTTTTCAAGTGCCAGAGGCTGATGTGTTTTGTGATTGCAGCCAGAAGACTGGGATGACAAGGAGTACATTCCTGAGCCTGAGGACATCAAGCCAGAGGTAGTTTCTTTCTTTCTACCATGTCGATACTAGCATGAATTGATCAATAATAATGATCTGCTATTAGTGTGAGGGGAAGCGTCAGTTGTGGCTTGGCTCTGATCTGGTAGCCTCAGGATTCCTGGGATTCAGTGCATGTAGTTTTGGTGCTGGCTAGGGTTTATATCTTGTTCTGTTCCTCGAATGCTTCTTAGGTGTTCACTTGGTTCAGTATTGTGGTGCAAATTATGTTGATGAGTGTGCAATTCTTAGGCTTTTACTTTTTATTCTTTGAGAAACATATCTGTAGAAATGTATAAATTTTCATATTTATTTAAATTAGTGTCCAGCCATGCATGCATGTTTACGCATCTATCACCAGTAGTTCCATTGTACATGAATATTGCTAGTTATTTGGACTTTCCTGTGTTTTTATTTCATCATTTTCTTTTGTTTGGTTCCTAACCATTTTGTTCTATAACATGCAGATGCTGACCTTCGTTCATGTTTCATCGGGAGCTCCAGGATGAAGAAGTTGGAAGAGTTCATTGGAGCTAGTTATTAGTTATGTTCTCTGTCTGATGTGTTCTTAGTTGTGTTTTTGAGCAACAGGATACCTGATGTGAACTATGTTTGATTGAAATCGACAAAGTCTGGCAGTTTTCTTTGTTTGAATTTTTAATTTTGTTCTTCGTCTGTTCAGATTTATATTGGCTATTTATTTCCTGTAAAAGTGAAATCTAAATAATATCAACAAGACATCTGGGACCCACTTACTAGAACATGACAATTGGGACCCGCTTACTACAACCTGACAACTAGGACCCCTCTAGCTATTGGTCCATATTTCGAAAAAAATGGAATCTGTTAAACCGAAAAGGCCTGGACCCAGAAACAGAAAGGCTAAATTGTTGGGCCAGGCCCATTTAGGTGATCATAATTGATAGAAAAAATATATATTAAAAAGGCTGAATTAGTGGGCTTGGCCCATTTAAAGCGTCGAACTGGACCGGGCTGATTCTTATCAATGACCTTTTCATTTGGTCGCAATTTTGCCATGTCAGCTTGCCACGTTGGATCCGACGTGGCCTGGGCAGACAGCTAGCGACCAAAACAGAAGGTCGTAGGATCAACGACCTTTTGTTTTGGTCGTTGCCTTCAACGACCTTATCACAAAGAAGGTCGTTAATTTCCATTAAAGACGGTCAGCTTTTGACCATCTGTTTTTGGGCACAAGAAGGTCGCAAATGAAAAACAATGACCATTCAGCGACAAATAGTGATGGTCGCAAGTTGACATATTTCTTGTAGCGACTTTGAAATGTCCCACATTGGCCTCCCGTACAACGCCATCCAGGGGAACCCTGACCTTGCCAAGTTCATGGCGGCAACCCACCATGGCTACAGTGTCCTCAAGATGCCAGGGTGCCGCGGCGTCATCACATTCGCCTGCGATGAAAAAGATGCGGTCTGCTCCCTCAAGCACGCCTACCGAGCTGCGGCGGCTGAGAACTCCGACGACGAGGGTGACATCGCGCCCCCTGAGGCTGTCCTCGCAAAGAAGAAGAAGTTCCTCCCCAAGAGCCGTCCTGAGGCAAAAAAGGTGCCGGCATGCGATACCTCGGGCGCAACGCCTGTCGCCGCGACATGCCTTCCTCCTGCATAGGAAGGCGCGCCCGGCGCCTCCCTTCGGTTAGGCTCGGAGGCTTCCACCTTGAGAGCGTCTGACCTAACCATTGTGGCAAGGGAGGTGCTCGGGCACCACTTGGAGGGGCGCTTCAACGCGCGCCCCCGCAAGAAAGGAGCATGGCGTGAGGCGTGAGGAGCACAAGAGTTCCTCACCCAAGAGATCCACGAGCTTCAGGAAGCACGGGCCATGCGCGATGAGCGCCGCCCCGCACGCCCCACTGGCTAAGCTGCAGCTCTCGACATGGGCGGTGAGCTGCACATGTGCGTCAACATCCCGGCCCTCAACAGGGCCGCATCCCAGGACTTCTTCTGGCCGTCATGAATCGGCCGGAGCGGGGGTGTCCCCTGCAACTACATCTGCACGCCCTTCAGCCTGCTGAACGTGGTCGCCACGTACCAGCATTTTGCGCAGCTCACGTTGGCGTGTAATGAAGCTTGGCGTGCGGCGCTGGCACCTCATGAGGCCCCAGCCCCTCGCGAGCCTCCAGGGCCTCGGGAGCCAGCCGGCCCCTAAGGGGCGAACCTTCACGGCACGCTTGACCAGCTACCTCGACATTCCTGCAGCAACATTGCCAAGTGAGTTTTGGTTTGTTCAATTGAGAGCGCCCTGCGGGCTACATCATCCTCAGGCTGGTCAGGATCAGCCCCTGTAGCTGCCTCACCTTTTGGCTATGTACTGAAACAAGTTATGCTTTTATGACTTACTATGCCTACTAACTTCATGCTCGACACCAGCCTAGAGGCACCACCCCTTGGAGCGCCCCGCATGCTAGCAACTCTCCTCCTAAATGTCCCATGAGTGGGGGCTATTGGCACGACACCTGTGCTCGGGTCCGTCCCGGCAACACTGATAAACCTAAGTGATTGAGCTCTGGTTCGCGGGCCGACCCCGTACACGCTACCTCATCAGGTCCTTAGTGCCTTGTCTCCTCATGGAACAATCCTGAACAGACCAGCAAGCTCCCGTGGCCCTATATACCCTATAATCTGTCAACATGCAGAGGCTTTAGGACCAAGGCGCCTGGACGACGTGCGACTAACACCCCATCGCCTCAGGAGGCCCAGCCCGCGAGCAGGCGACGTCCAATCGGCACCGTCAGCCACGAAAAGCTTAGTACAACCTTTTTGTGAGACGCACCATTCCCGATTTAGATTCCTCCGCCCTACAACCCCCGCGAAGCATGTAGACTCCTTTTCGCGTGAGCCGCTTGAGCGTTAAAAGGGGAGCTCTTGAGTATCGCACCTCAGGATCTCTTACTGGCTCTCGAGCCCTCACCACTCGGCCTTGTCCCACGCATCGTGACCTGACATACCAGTGGCGGCTGAGCCTCGCTCGAGGGCCGGGTCCTGAGGACGTAGAGCATTTTGACGAATGATAAAAAGAGAGGCAGGCCTCACGAGGAGATATGGGGAGGAGGGTTGTAGTTCAGCTACATTGATATCGGTTAAAGACGCAAAGGACGTCAATTTTTCACGCACCCCTCATGGGACCTGTGCTGATTTATCACAGGAAGCCAAGTTCCTTGGAAGCACGCCCTCACGTTGCAAGGATTCCAAACGGGCCTTAGCTACCCCGCGCTTCACCCCAAGCTAAGTTGACCGCCTCGCGTGGCAGGCAAGTCTCGCTAATAGCATTCCTTATTTTCACAATCCCATTTGGGCGGAAGCCTTTTCTCTCTCATGAGCCTCGTGCGCGTTAAGGGGGACCTCCTGAGCATCGCGCCTCAGGAGCTCTTACTGGACCTAGAGCCCCTCACCTCAAGGCCTTGTCCCAGGCATCGCGACCTGACATACCAGCGACGACTGAGGCTTGCTCAGGGCTGGGTCCCGGCGACACAAAGCACTAAAGTGATCGTGGAGAAGGGGCCAAGCCTTAATGAGGAGCACCATAAGTAACCTAGTTGCGAATCACGAACGCATTCAAAATAAGGCGCAAACGCCGAAGTCCTTACACGCCCCCGCGGGGCCCATGTTGCTTTGGTGCAGGAAATGAAAGAAAACCAAAGAAACTCCCACGCTGAGGCCGCCGCTCCCAGAGCACCGACTCAGGCGCCGCCCGCTCTTAGGCGGAGTCCTCCTCCTTGAGGCGGGGGCACGGGGACTCACCAGAGTCATCGTCGCTTCCACTTCCCTCGAAGGAGGTGTTGCCGCTGCCGCTGCTGCCGTCACCGGAGGAGTGGCCGCTACTACCGCTGTCGCTCTCCATGCAGCACTCCTGGCGGTCGCCGGCCTCCCCGAAGATCTTCATGAAGAGCGTGGCGGCCCCGTCGAACTTGAAGTGGAGGGTGTGCCCCCTTCAAGCCGCGGGCGCGGGCGAACGACATCCGCCCCTGCTTCAGGAACATGAAGCCAGGGGAAGGAAACTCAGTCGCCACCCAGGAGGCCCTGTTGTAGCAGCCGTGTGGCTGTAGCCACAGGCCTAGGGGCGCGCAGTCTGCCACCTCCTCGGCAAAGCAATCTAAGAGCCGAAGCCAGGTCCGGGGCCGGCCGTCCATCCCCATGATGAACTCGCGGGCCAAGTTGGCGGAATGGCTCCACGACCGGGGTGGCTGGGTGCGTGCGCCACCCCTCCCCCCTCGGGCATGGCCGCCTCGGCCTACGCGCCCGCGCCCGCGGGCTGAGTTCTTCCCGCGGTTGCTCGAGCCGGCATAGGAGGATAAGGGAGGATGCCCGCGTCCCCGGGCATGGCGATGAACTTGCGCAGGCAGCCTCGCCCCCTCGCTGGCTGAGGTGGCTCCGCTCCTTCTAGTGCCACCTTTCCCTTCTCAACGGCGGAGAACCTCCTCAAGTGCACCATGGCTACAGCGGCAACGGGCGGAGATGGAGAAGCAAGAGGGAAATGAGACGAGAGGGCTAATTCCCCGGCACCTATATAGCGTTAGGCGGGGAGCTGGCCGTGCCCCCTCGCCTTCCAAGGAAGCAATGATGGCCCCGTAGCGTCCGCCAGGCTTTATGTTAGCTTGGGCAGGTACCGATGCATCATGGGAAAGTGGGGGCTTCCCAAGCCCCGCCGTGCGCCACGCGTGAAGCCTGGCCTGCAGGCGGTTGGGGCCCGCATCGCTTCGCCCCCTCTTTTTCCCTCCGCCGCATGGGGAGTCGTGCACACCGCGGGCCCGGGGGCTACTCCCGGGCCCGTGGGACTGGGGGTACCCAGGCCCACCTGCCTGCGGCCCATCGCGTGGCGCCGTCGGAAGGCGGGGTGCGGCCTAGCTCCAAGGCTCCATGAGCAAGACCCTCCCGAGGCGAGCGTCAGCAAGGGTCGTCAAGTGCCCCTGAGGGCTTCACGCGGGGTGGCCTCCCGAGGCCCCTCGCGGGGCGGATATCTCTAGGCTCGCCACCCCACCTCGCTGTGCACGTGGGTGACACAAGCTATGACGAGCGGAGCCAGAAGGGCGCCAGCGGGCACGGATAAGGATGTTTTCCTCTTTGGTGCTAAGGAGGTAAGGATGGCACGCAGGTTCCCGAAGCAATCCCCAAAGGTTGCCACTTTGGTGCAAGAAGGCCAGGACAGCGGTCTCGCCAGGACGGGGGTCAGCACCGAGCCCACTATCGCGTCATGGCAGGAGGCTTTGGCAGGCAAAAACCACATTTAGTCAGGAGAGGATGTACTCCTGTCCCCCTTCAAAATTTGCCATTGTGATATCCCTTCCCACCTAGAGTTTTCAGGGAAGAGTGCCAAGGCCAGTATAAGTATAGGCTAGTCTGCACCATAGCGAGAGGTCGAATCTTGAGCCCTCCCAAGGCAGTTCATCCTTGTACTATCATGTTGATCCTCCCTCGCGAGGCAATCCACACAAAGCAGGAGTAGGGTCTTACACTGCAAGGTGGCCTGAACCTGGGTAAATAGTCGTGTTGTGTCTTCCATCCTCTCGCACGAGCACGTCGAAGTGCCACCATGAGGCAGTGAGTACCGAGGCGTAGCTAGTGGAGTTCTTCGTGCACACCCCCGAGTTCGAACCTTTCCTAGGGTCCCCGGAGCCCCAATTCAGACACCTACATCATAATAGTGGTGACGTTGCTCAAGCAAAGGAACCAAGATTACACATGAAGACCAGACACATTGAACGCAATTGTCACATTGTCCAAAAAATATGTTGATAAGGGCTATGTGAAGATTCTCAAGATTCGCATTGATTTGAATGTGTCAGACCCGATGATGAAGGCTCTACCACGAGGAAAGCATGAGCAACACCGGCTAGCCTTAGATGTCAAAGAGACTATGTAAACTAGATTATTGACTCCAGTGCAAGTAGGAGACTATTGGAAATATGCCCCAGAGGCAATAATATTTGTATTATTATATTTCCATATTCATAATTAAAGAGTTTATATTCTATGCTATAACTACTATGATCCTGGAATATGCGATTCAGTGGAAAACTCATATGCACGTGCAGAATAATAAACAGTAAATAAAGGTTCCTACTCCCGCCTCCAAGACTAGCTCAAGTATTGTTGGTGATCATGTTTTTCGAAGCTTAGGATGTCATTAGGTGTAATGATGACCCTAAAACAACATTGAGAATATGACGTTAGAAGGAGATTCATATTGGACCGACCCAATCTATTTTGTTATGAATTGAGTTAACATCATCTACATTCAATTGTAATAATAGAGTGTTAATGTGTGATATTGCTCCTTAGACCATGAGAGTATCGCAGTCACTTCTTATGGTATGGTGGACTTTGGGGTTTCTCAAATGTCACCTGTAACATGGTGATCGCAACGACAACTTACGGGTTCATTGGAAAGTTTGACAAGTGGCCAGATAGCTCGAGAGTGAGATTTGCTCCTCCGACGATGCAGAGATATTCTTAGGGCCCTCTTGGTGTTAGGCCATCGAACATCGTCTGGCGAGACACATGTGACTTCGTCACGAGGATGCCGGAACACAATAACGGGAAAGAAGAATAAAACTGGTAACGAGGATTTCGGTGTAATGAGCATGGTGATGACTGGGGAGGATACCATTGCATCTTGGGTTTTGTGAAGTATCGCAAAGCAAAGGGAACAACACATGATAACCAAAGGTTCACTCGAATATCATTATGTACTCATAGGGACTGATAAGAACATCCACGGTCCCGCTGCCGGTCATTGAACAAACGGTTTCGTTCATGTCTATGAGTTATTGAACCTATGGGGTCACAAGCTTAAAGAAATCATGATCTGCTGAGTGTTAGTAGTATGGGAATAATGAGAATATATTTGTGGAATTATTTCATGAATTTTCAGAATAGTTCCAAAAAAGGATCCAGAAGTGTTTCGGGGTCACCGGAAGGGTTTCGGTGAATATCGTGTAATACCGGGTATTACCGATATATTATATATAGGTATAAAATGTTTTAGGAGATGTTAAAATATGTACAAAATGTTCTAGAGGTATTTAGAACATTTTATATTTAATTTAAATATCAATGGGCCATGAAATGCCAAGATGTGGAGAGAGTTATGGGCCACATAGGCTCATAAAGAAGTGGTGCCCCCTTTCCTTGTAGGGAGGCGAATTGGACTCCTCCCCCATGACCAGCGCCCCTAGGGGGGACTTTCCCTCCTTGGTGGCTGCCCTCTCCTCCTCCTCCAACCTATATATACTAGGGGTTTTTGCTCTTTGGTTCATACAAGTTTTGGAGCCTCCTCAACTTCTTCTAGTTCTAGTTCTAGTTAGCCCTAGTTGATTAATTAGAGCCAGTCTAATCCTCTTACCCTCATAATTAGAATACCAGTGTCATTCTAATATCCTCCCTCTAGTTCTCTGGTGATGATTAGCTCTGGACGGCGAAGCGTTGCTGGATCGTGAAGGCTGCACGCTTGCAACCAAATAGAGAGGCCATGCTTTCGATCTTCGGTTCGAAGGATAGTTCCTGGGCAGTACGAGGGACTCAAAGTACGATCTACACCGACATGTTCTTACTTTACTGCAACTCGGTGACGGTAACTATCGTGATCGCAACCCATTATGCATCTTCATATTGATCATGGGTGATCGTAGGTGCGAAAAAATTGTTTTCTACTATGTTTCCTAACAGGTAGGCGTGCCATGTTACCTTGTGGGCCCCACGTGGTTCCGTCTGACCTAATTCCACTTCTATAACTTCTCAAATATTGGGAAACCCCCAGGGATCCATCCGAAACAATTTTTTCGCTGCTGCAAGCTTCTTTTACTCCATGATACCATCTGGAGGCCTTTTCCGGTACTTTGCCAGAGGGTGAATCAATCACGGAGGGCCTCTACATCAACCTTGCTTCCCTTCGGATGATGCGTGAGAAGTTCACCATAGGCCTACAGGTCCATAGCTAGTAACTAGATGACTTCTTCTCTCTCTTTGATCTTCAATACAATGTTCTCCTCGATCTTCTTGGAGTTCTATCCGATGTAATCTTCTTTTGAGGTGTGTTTGTTGGGATCCAATGAATTATGGGTTTATGATCAGATTATTCACTGAAAGTAATTGAGTCCTTTCTAAACTTTATTATACATGATTATGATAGCTTTGTTTTTTCTCTCCGATATATCCATTTGGTTTGGCCAACTAGATTGATTTATCTTCAGTGGGAGAGGTGCTTTGTAATGGGTTCAATCTTGTGGTGTCCTCACCCCATGACAGAAGGGTAGGGAGGCACGTATTTGTATTGTATCCATTAAGGATAAAAAGATGGGGTTTATTCATATTGCTTGAGTTTACTTTGTCTACATCATGTCATCTTGCTTAAAGCATTACTCTGTTTGTCAAGAACTTAATACCATAGATGCATGCTGGATAGCGGTCGATTGGTTGAGTAATAGTAGTAGATGCAGGCAGGAGTCGATCTACTTATCACGGACGTGATGCCTATATATGTGATCATTGCCACGAATAACATCATAACTACGCGCTTTTCTATCAATTGCCCAACAATAATTTGTCTACCCACCATATGCTATTGTTTCGAGAGAGAAGCCTCTAATGAAAACTATGGCCCCCAGGTCTATCTTAATTATATTACAAACCTATAAATACCTTGCTGCAATTGTATACTTTTTATTTTACTTTTTTATCTATCTACCACTATCAGAATTAATCCTTGCAAGTAACTAGTTCAAGTGGATTGACAACCCTCTTGCCCGCGTTGGGTGCAAGTATTTTCTTTTGTGTGTGTATGTGCTAACAACGACAATTTGCGTGGTTCTCCTATAGGTTTGATAACCTTGGTTCTCACTGAGGGAAATACTTCTTCGCTACTATATTGCTTCACCCTTCCTCTTCACGGAAAATCCCAACGCAGCTCACAAGTAGCATGATCAACGTCTAAAGCTCCACAATATCGACTGTCGGATTCAGGGCTCCGCAGACCCAAGAAAGGTTCGAACTCTGGGGCGTGTGCGAAGAACTCAACCTCTCCAGCCTACCAGTTCGTCACCCCCATGGCCTAGCTCGATGAACAAGAAAGGAAATGGACACAACAGTTTACCTAGGTTCGGGCCACCCTGTGGTGTAAGACCCTACTCCTGCTTTGTGGTGGATTAGTCTCGCGAGGGGCTGAGGATGAACTAGTACAAAGGAAGAACAACCTCAAGAGGTCTGTTCTTGTGTAGGTGTGAGCTAGTAAGGTCTCTCTTTCTCTCCCAGGATTCGAATCCTTGCCTACGGTGGTGGCTAAGCTATATTTATAGTGGCCTTTGTCCTCTTCCTCCATGAGAAGGCTGGAAGGGATCCCACAGTGGCCAATTTTGAAGGGGGACAAGAAGTACATCCTATCCTGATGAAAGGTGGTCGTCGCCTGCAAAGCTTCTGGTCGTGACACCATGGTGGGCTCGATGATGACATCCGCCCTGCCGTCCTGGCGGTCTTGGTCTCGTTGTACGGGAATGGAAACCTTTGGCTGATTCCTCGGGACTCCACGCCTGTGCTTGCCTCCTTAGCACCAAAAAGGAAACCTGCATCGTCCGCTGGCGCCCGCCTAGCCTTCGTCGTCATGGCTGGCATCACCTCAACCTCATGAGGTGGGCGCCTGCATAGGAATCTCCGCTCCTCGGGAGCCAGCCTGGGGAGGCCGCTCCCTCCGGAGGTCTTGGCGTCGTCCACCTCGTGAGGGTCTTGTCTTGCTGGTTTTGAAGATGGGTCGTACCAGGCCATCGATGGAGCCACGCCGTGGGCCGCACGGAGGCAAGTCCGGGTACCCCGGTTCCCAGAACGCCGACAGTAGCCCCCGGGCCCAAGGCACACTCGGACTTGGCTTCGAAGTGAAGCCAAAGGGCAAGGGCGAAGCGCCACGGGCCCCAAATCGCCTGCGGACCAAGCCAACGCGTGGCGCTTGATGGGACGTGGGCGTCTCCACTTCCCCACGTCGCCTCGGCAACTGCCCAACTTGACAACTACCTGATGCATGCAGAAAAACCATCATTGCTTGGAAACGCAAGAGGCCGGCGGTTGGCCTCCCTTGGCTATAAATGTGAGAGGGGGCGGAGCCCCCTGCTCATCTTCATCTTCTCGCTACTCGCTCCTCCTTCCTCCTCTTCGCCCCATCGTCTTGCCAGAGCGTCCATGGCGCCATGGAGGAGGTTTTCCGCTGCGGAGAAAGGGAAGGCTCCCAAGGAAGGGCCAGGCTCGCCGCCACCCAAGAGAGGCCGCGGGCCCTCCCGCAAGCACGCCACGACGCCAGCGGTGGCTCCTCGAGGGCGCGGATGCACCCCTTCGAAGGCTGGCGCCGCCTCTGGAAGCCACAGGGGTGCTTCTTCCCGCGGTGGATGTTCTCGCGGCCAGGGCGGCCCCTACGATGGGGGAAGGCGCGTGGCTGTCGCTCGGCCGCCGCGTCCGTGCTTCCACTTGGCCGTCACGCTCCCGGAGTTCGTTGTGTGGTCGGAGAGGCCCGCGGGCATCTGGTTCCAGCTTCTGCGCTTCTTCGCAGGCGCGCTGCCGGCCAGGGGGGCCGGCGGCCTCTGGCTCCAGGCCGACGACTGCTGCAGCAAGGCCTCATGGGTGGAGGTCGAGGTTACCGCTGCCGCCAACGTGTTCTTGAACCGCGGGTGGTAGCTGTTCGCCCGCGCGCGGGGCCTGCATGGGAGGTGCACCCGCCACTTCAGGTATGACGGCATCACGACCCTGTATGTCAGGGTCTTCGGGGAAGACGGCCGGCGCCTGGGGTGCTGCCCGGAGAGCGACAGCGACGACGAGGACGACGACGACGGCCGGGGAGGCGGCGCCATCGCCGGTGGTGAGCTTGTCCTTGGCGACGGTCGCGCCACCTCTAGCAGCGGAGGCTCCTCTTCTGGGGAGGGCACGAGCGGGGACGACCAAAACGAGCCGCCACGCCGCTAGGCTCGGACCAAAGATGGCGACGAGCTGCCTCACCGACGCGCCCCAATGAAGTAGGAGGAAGACTCTGACTGAGCTCGGGCGTTGCCAGAGCCGGGCCTCGGGAGCCGTTGTAGTCGCGTGGCTTGCTTTTGCTTCTTTCTTTCTCTTGCATTGAAAAAGTAGAAGGCCCTGTCGGGGCGTGTGATGAACCATGGCGCTTGCGCCGTTATGTTATCGTTTTCATATTGCATCGCGATATCCGTGTTGCTGCTGATTGTGACTGGGGTGACTTAGCTTAATATGCTTGTGGTAGACTCCCTTGCCTTGAGGGCACGCTTCTTATTCCGGGTAGGTTCTCCGGGGGTTTCCTTCTTGAAGATTCGAGGGTCATCGAGCCTCAGGAGGCACCTTGTGACTGCAAGGTTAGGAGACCTCCGGAGGTGCCTTAGGAGGCACCTTGTGTCTGAAGGGTTAGGACCTCCGAAGGTCAGGCCTCCGGGGGTGCCTCGCCTCGCGCGAGCCCTTGAGCGTGAGCTGGTCACCGCTAGTGAGTCATGTGACGATGCCCGGAGGCATGGACTCAAGAGGGCGTGTGTGCCCATAAGCTTGTTTGAGAGCGTCACGCAAGAAAAATGATGCCAAAGGCCAGGACACCGAGGATTTGGCAAGGTGTGTTTGCGGGCGAACCCGAGCGCACACACCGTACCCCGTAGCCCCTGCGCGTGAGACGCGCAAGGAAGAGCGACGGGCAACTGCCATTCTCCCTAAGGCGAGACCTGGAGGAGTGAACACTGCAAGGAGAAAAAATTCCGAACCCTCTCGAAAAGGAGACGCGAAAATTTTGACGCAAAAATTTCAAATTTCATTTAGAAGTTGCAAACCAGCTGCAGAAAGCAAGCAAAAGAACAGCCACGTCCGGCACCTACACTAGTCTTCTTGTCTTCCCACCAGCGTGGAGCATGTGGCCTCCACTAGGACGTGGGTGGGAGCCCCCGTGAGGCCCAGGGGCGGCACTTAGGAGACTCTGGGGCGTGTACAGCCCCAACTCATTATTACGTGAGTGTCACGAGCGGAGACCTTGATCACGGATAGAACTTCCAGAGATGCTGGATGTTCCAGGCATTCTGGATGGGGACCCCGTCCTGCGTCTCCAGGCGCGCGGCGCCAGGCCTGCAGACACGGGCGATCCTGAATGGGCCCTTGCTACTTCTTGAGCTTGCGTTGGTTTTTCCCTTGAAGAGGAAAGGGTGATGCAGCAAAGTAGAGATAAGTATTTCCCTCAGAACCAAGTTATCAATCCAGTAGGAGACAACACACAAATCACCAATACCTGCACAAACAATCAAACAACTTGCACCCAACGTGATAAAGGGGTTGTCAATCCCTTCACGGTTACCTGCAAAAGTGAGATCTAATAGAGATAGATGAAACTAAACAAACGATAGAGTAAATATTTTTGGGCTTTTGGTTGATAGATCGGAAAGTAAAAGATTGCAAAATAGTAGATCGGAAACTTATATGATGGAAAGTAGTAGATCGGAAACTTATATGATGGAAAATAGACCCGGGGGCCATAGGTTTCACTAGAGGCTTCTCTCAAGATAGCAAATAATACGGTGGGTGAACAAATTACTGTCGAGCAATTGATAGAAAAGCGCAAAGTTATGATGATATCTAAGGCAATGATTATGAAA
Source organism: Thinopyrum elongatum (assembly GCA_011799875.1). NCBI lineage: Eukaryota > Viridiplantae > Streptophyta > Magnoliopsida > Poales > Poaceae > Thinopyrum > Thinopyrum elongatum. The sequence continues at coordinate 218,781,511 of CM022302.1, read as the reverse complement.
CATAGGCATCACGTCCCTGTCAAGTAGACCGAAATGATTTTGCATCTACTACTATTACTCCACACATCGACTGACTCCTACCTGCATCTAGAGTATTAAGTTCATGAAGAACAGAGTAACGCATTAAGTAAGATGACATGATGTAGAGGAATAAACTCAAGCAATATGATGTAAACCCCATCTTTTTATCCTCGATGGCAATAATACAATACGTGCCTCGCTGCCCCTACTGTCACTGGGAAAGGACACCTCAAGATTGAACCCAAAGCTAAGCACTTCTCCCATTGCAAGAAAAACCAACCTAGTTGGCCAAACCAAACCGATAGTTCGAAGAAAATTACAATGATATCAAATCATGCATAAAAGATTTCAGAGAAGATTCAAATAATATTCATAGATAAGCTGATCATAAATCCACAATTCATCGGATCTCGACAAACACACCGCAAAAGAAGATTACATCGGATAGATCTCCAAGAACATCGAGGAGAACATGGTATTGAGAATCAAAGGGAGAGAAGAAGCCATCTAGCTACTAGCTATGGACCCGTAAGTCTGAGGTAAACTACTCACGCTTCATCGAAAGGGCAATAGAGTTGATGTAGAAGCCCTCCGTGATCGAATCCCCCTCCGACAGGATGCCGGAAAAGGCCCCTAGATGGGATCTCACAGGAACAGAAGGTTTCGGCGGTGGAAAAGTGTTTTCAAGGATACTTCTGGCGGTTTGGGAATATATAGGAGGAAGATCTAGGTCAGGAGGTCAGCGTGGGGCCCACAAGGTAGGGGGGCGCGCCCTCCACCCTTGTGCCGCCTCGTGGCTCTTCTAACTTGCACTCCAAGTCTCCTGGGTGTCTTCTGGTCCAAGAAAAATCATCGCGAAGGTTTTATTCCATTTGGAATCCGTTTGGTATTCCTTTTCTGCGAAACTCAAAAACAAGGAAAAAAAACTGAAACTGGCACTGGGCTCTAGGTTAATAGGTTAGTCCCAAAAATAATATAAAATAGCATATTAATGCATATAAAACATCCAAAACATATAATATAATAGCATGGAACAATAAAAAATTATAGATACATTGGAGACGTATCAAGCATCCCCAAGCTTAATTCCTGCTCGTCCTTGAGTAGGTAAATGATAAAAATAGAATTTTTGATGTGGAATGCTACCTAACATATTTATCCATGTAATTTTTCTTTATTGTGGCATGAATGTTCAGATCCATAAGATTCAAAACAGAAGTTTAATATTGACATAAAAACAATAATACTTCAAGCATACTAACAAGGCAATTATGTCTTCTCAAAATAACATGGCCAAAGAAAGCTTATCCCTACAAAATCATATAGTCTGGCTATGCTCCATCTTCATCACACAAAATATTCAAATCATGCACAACCCCGATGACAAGCCAAGCAATTGTTTCATACTTTTGATGTTCTCAAACCTTTTCAACTTTCACGCAATACATGAGCGTGAACCATGGACATAGCACTATAGGTGGAATAGAATATGGTGGTTGTGGAGAAGACAAAAAGAAGGAGATAGTCTCACATCAACTAGGCGTATCAACGGGCTATGGAGATGCCCATCAATCGATATCAATGTGAGTGAGTAGGGATTGCCATGCAACGGATGCACTAGAGCTATAAGTTTATGAAAGCTCAAAAAGAAACTAAGTGGGTGTGCATCCAACTCGCTTGCTCACGAAGACCTTGGGCAATTTGAGGAAGCCCATCATTGGAATATACAAGCCAAGTTCTATAATGAAAAATTCCCACTAGTATATGAAAGTGACAACATAGGAGACTCTCTATCATGAAGATCATGGTGCTACTTTGAAGCACAAGTGTGGTAAAAGGATAGTAACATTGCCCCTTCTCTCTTTTCTCTCATTTTTTTTATTTTGGGCCTTCTCTTTTTTTTTTGCCTCTTTTTTTTTCGTCCGGAGTCTCATCCCGACTTGTGGGGGAATCATAGTCTCCATCATCCTTTCCTCACATGGGACAATGCTCTAATAATGAAGATCATCACACTTTTATTTACTTACAACTCAAGAATTACAACTCGATACTTAGAACAAAATATGACTCTATATGAATGCTTCCGGTGGTGTACCGGGATGTGCAATGAATCAAGAGTGACATGTATGAAAGAATTATGAATGGTGGCTTTGCCACAAATACGATGTCAACTACATGAACATGCAAAGCAATATGACAATGATGAAGCGTGTCATAATAAACGGAACGGTGGAAAGTTGCATGGCAATATATCTTGGAATGGCTATGGAAATGCCATAATAGGTAGGTATGGTGGCTGTTTTGAGGAAGGTATATGGTGGGTGTATGGTACCGGCGAAAGTTGCGCGATACTAGAGAGGCTAGCAAAGGTGGAAGGGTGAGAGTGCGTATAATCCATGGACTCGACATTAGTCATAAAGAACTCACATACTTATTGCAAAAATCTATTAGTTATCAAAATGAAGTACTACGCGTGTGCTCCTAGGGGTATAGATTGGTAGGAAAAGACCATCGCTCGTCCCCGACAGCCACTCATAAGGAAAACAATCAATAAATAAATCATGCTCCAACTTCATCACATAATGGTTCACCATACGTGCATGCTACGGGAATCACAAACTTTAACACAAGTATTTCTACAATCCACAATTACTCACTAGCATGACTCTAATATCACCATCTTTATATCTCTAAACAATCATAAGGAATCAAACTTCTCATAGTATTCAATGCACTTTATATGGAAGTTTTTATTATACCCCTCTTGGATGTCTATCATATTAGGACTAAATTTATAACCAAAGCAAATTACCATGCTGTTTAGAGACTCTCAATATAATATAAGTGAAGAATGATAGTTCAATAATTTCTGTAAAATAAAGCCACCGCCGTGCTCTAAAAAGATATAAGTGAAGCACTAGAGCAAAATTGCCTAGCTCAAAAGATATAAGTGAAGGACATAGAGTATTCTAATAAATCATGATTCATGCATGTCCCTCTTAAAAGGTGTGTACAGCAAGGATGATTCTGGCAAACTAAAAAGCATAGACTCATATCATACAAGACGCTCCAAGCAAAACACATATCATGTGGTGAAATATAGCCTCAAGTAAAGTTACCCACAGACGAAGACGAAAGAGGGGATGCCTTCTGGGGCATCCCCAAGCTTAGGCTCTTGGTTGTCCTTGAATATTACCTTGGGGTGCCTTGGTCATCCCCAAGCTTAGGCTCTTGCCACTCCTTATTCCATAGTCCATCAAATCCTTACCCAAAACTTGAAAACTTCACAACACAAAACTCAACAGAAAATCTCATAAGCTCCGTTAGTATAAGAAAATAAATCACCACTTTTGGTACTGTTGTGAACTCATTATTTATTTATATTGGTGTAATATCTATTGTATTTCAACTTTTCCATGGTTCATACCCCCGATACTACCCATAGATTCATCAAAATAAGCAAACAGCACATAGAAAACAGAATCTGTCAAAAACAGAACAGTCTGCGAAGATCTGAATTGTTCTAATACTTATGTAACTCCAAAATTTCTAAAAAAAATAGGAAAAGAGAGGAAATTTGTATATCAATCTTGTGTCAAAAATTCAGAGTTTTTACACGCTCCAGTGAATTTAAAAAATTCTGGGACTGGGAGCAAAAGTTTCTGTTTTTCAGCAGGATCAAATCAACTATCACCATAAGCCATCCCAAAGGTCTTACTTGGCACAAACACTAATTAAAACACAAAAACACATCTAACCAGAGGCTAGATGAATTATTTATTGAAAAACAGAAACAAAAAACAAAGAACAAAAATAAAATTGGGTTGCCTCCCAACAAGCGCTATTGTTTAATGCCCTTAGCTAGGCATAAAAACACAAAATAGATCTAGGTATTGTCATCTTTGGTATGCAATTCTTCAATTGCACACTTATAATCCTTAGGAGATTTTTTGGTTTTATCAATGATCAAACTCCTAGGCAAGAAATCAAGAAATTCACTCGAGGCAATTGGTTCCTTAATGATATCGAAAAAATTAGGGTGAACACTTATTGTTTTGAGATCTTCATTTTCTTTACTAGAAGGTTCACCCTTATTCTTAGGAACGTTAGTAAACTTGGCAATCTTAGTAGGAGGAAGATTTTGAGTAGTTTTAACAGAGGAAAAAAGCGGAACCCAAGTTGGTAATAATATCTTCTTGTTTGCCAATTCTAGTAGAATCTTGATCTAACTTTTCATTAACTATGGGTTCCTTTTCCCTAAGATTCTTTAAAGTAACTCCTACCTTAGATCCATCTTGAGTAATCTGATTATGAATCTTTTTATCCAAATTTTCAATCAACTCTACGGTAGCAATTTTATTCTCAATAATATCAAGCCTTTGCATCACATGTTCCAAGGTTAAAATAGTTCCATTGATCAAAAGAGGTGGTGGGCCTAGCAAATCTATCATAGCGTTGTAAGAATCAAAAGTATGGCTCCCCAAGAAATTCCCCCCTGTAACGGTATCTAGAACATATCTATTCCAAGGAGTAATTCCCACATAAAAATTGCGAAGAAGAACGGCAGTAGATTGCTTTCGAGTAGATCTATTTTGAGCATTGCAAATTCTATACCAAGCATCTTTTAAATTTTCTCCCTCCCTTTGTTTAAAATTGAGGACTTCATTATCGGGAGTGCTAACAATGATGGGAGGACTAGCCATGAAAGCAAGACAAGCGATCAAATGCACGAGCACACAAAAGGCAAACGAAGAAGACGAACAGAAGAGGGGCGAAGAAAAAGGCAAATCCTTTCGAAAATCATTTTAGAAGTGGGGGAGAGGAAAACGAGAGGCAAATGGCGAATAATGTAATGCAAGAGATGAGAGTTTTACGATGGGTACTTGGTATGTCTTGACTTGGCATAGATCTCCCCGGCAATGGCACCAGAAATTCTTCCTGCTACTTCTTGAGCTTGAGTTGGTTTTTCCCTTGAAGAGGAAACGGTGATGCAACAAAGTAGAGATAAGTATTTCTCTCATTTAGAGAACCAAGGTATCAATCCAGTAGGAGACAACGCACAAATCACCAATACCTGCACAAACAATCAAACAACTTGCACCCAACGCGATAAAGGGGTTGTCAATCCCTTCACGGTTACTTGCAAAAGTGAGATCTAATAGAGATAGATGAAACTAAACAAACGGTAGAGTAAATATTTTTGGGTTTTTGGTTTATAGATCAGAAAGTAGAAGATTGCAAAATAGTAGATCGGAAACTTATATGATGGAAAGTAGTAGATCGGAAACTTATATGATGGAAAATAGACCCGGGGGCCATAGGTTTCACTAGAGGCTTCTCTCAAGATAGGAAATAATACGGTGGGTGAACAAATTACTGTCAAGCAATTGATAGAAAAGCGCAAAGTTATGACGATATCTAAGGCAATGATTATGAAATATAGGCATCATGTCCGTGTCAAGTAGACCGAAACGATTCTGCATTTACTACTATTACTCCACACATCGACCGACTCCTACCTGCATCTAGAGTACTAAGTTCATGAAGAACAGAGTAACGCATTAAGTAAGATGACATGATGTAGAGGAATAAACTCAAGCAATATGATGTAAACCCCATCTTTTTATCCTCGATGGCAACAATACAATACGTGCCTTGCTGCCCCTACTGTCACTGGGAAAGAACACCGCAAGATTGAACCCAAAGCTAAGCACTTTTCCCATTGCAAGAAAAACCAATCTAGTTGACCAAACCAAACCGATAGTTCAAAGAGAGTTACAAAGATATCAAATCATGCATAAAAGAATTCAGAGAAGATTCAAATAATATTCATAGATAAGCTGATCATAAATCCACAATTCATCGGATCTCGACAAACCCACCGCAAAACAAGATTACATCAGATAGATCTCCAAGAACTTCGAGGAGAACATGGTATTGAGAATCAAAGAGAGAGAAGAAGCCATCTAGCTACTAGCTATGGACCCGTAGGTCTGAGGTAAACTACTCCTGCTTCATCGGAAGGGTAATAGAGTTGATGTAGAAGCCCTTCGTGATTGAATCCCCCTCCGGCAAGATGCCGGAAAAGGCCCCTAGCTAGATGGGATCTCACGTTAACAGAAGGTTATGGCGGTGGAAAAGTGTTTTCGTGGATACTTCTGGTGGTTTGGGAATATATGTGAATATATAGGAGGAATATCTAGGTTAGGGGGTCACCAAGGGGCCCACAAGGTAGGGGCGCGTGCCCTACCCCCCTGGGCGCACCCTCCACCCTTGTGGCCACCTCGTGGCTCTTCTGACTTGCACTCCAAGTCTCCTGGGTGTCTTCTGGTCCAAGAAAAATCATCGCGAAGGTTTTATTTTGTTTGGACACCGTTTGGTATACGTTTTCTGCGAAACTCAAAAACAAGGAAAAAAACATAAACTGGCACTGGGCTCTAGGTTAATAGGTTAGTCCAAAAAATAATATATAATAGCATATTAATGCATATAAAACATTTAAAACAGATAATATAATAGCATGGAACAATAAAAAATTATAGATACGTTGGAGACGTATCAGCCCTCCCACATGGGGGAGAGCTTGTGAAGCCCCTCCCTGGAGAGCAGCCGCCTCAGGACGAGGTCACCCACCTCGAGGGTCCTGGAGCGGACGCTACGGCAGTGATACCGCCGCAGCGCCTGCTGGTACCTCGCTGAATGGAGCGAGGCCTTGGCGGCGGAGCTCCTCCCCCAGCACGAGGTCCATCCCCCGCGAGGCGTCCTGGCGTGCCTCGGCAAATGCCAAGACCCGCGGGGAGCGATGCTTGACCTCGTGAGGGAGGACCGCCTCAGCTTTGTAGACGAGGAAGAATGGGGACTCGCCCGTGGGCTTGGTCGCGGTGGTGCGGATGGACCACAGCACGGACTGGAGCTCGTCGAGCCAGCTCCTGCCGCAGGCCTCGAGTTTCTTCTTAAAGCTCCTTGCCTTGAGGCCCCTCAGGACCTCCGTGTTGGCGCGCTCGGCCTGGCCGTTGCTCCGTGGGTGTGCCACCGAAGCGTAGCATATCTGCGTTCCAAGGTTAGCACAATATGTTTTGAAAAGGTTGCTCGTGAACTGAGAGCCATTGTCGGTGATGAGACGGCTGGGGACCCCGAAACGGCTCACGAGGCCCTTGATGAACTTGACGGTCGAGCCAGCTGGGATGGTGCGCACGGCCTCCACCTCCGCCCACTTGGTGAACTTGTCAATGGCGACGTAGAGGAAGCGGTAGCCCCCAGGCGCTCGAGGGAATGGGCCCAGGATATCCAGCCCCCAGACCGCGAATGGCCACGAGAGCGGAATGGTCTGGAGGCCCTGAGCGGGCTGGTGGATCTGCTTGGCATGGAACTAGCATGCCTCGCAAGATCTCACCAGCTCAGTGGCGTCGTTGAGCACCGTGGGCCAGTAGAACCAACTGCGAAACGCCTTGCCCACGAGGGTGCACGACGAAGAGTGGTGCCCGCAGTCCCCGCTGTGGATATATGCCAGCAGCTCGCACCCCTGCTCCTTGGAGATGCACCGCAGAGAGAGGTCGTTTGGGCGCCTTCGGTAGAGCTCGCCGTCCTGGATGCAGTACGCGGTGGCCTGGCGGGCCACACGCTCTGCGTCTTCCTCCTTCTCTGGAAAGGCACCTCGGAGTAGGTACGCCTTGAATTCCTTGGTCCAGCACCCCTCCTGAGGCTCGAGCGTAAGGAGCAGGCAGGCCCCCGAGGTCGGGCCGCTGGCTGGGGCGCCCTAAGGAGGGTGCCATGGGCGGCTCCTCCTGAAGCAGCGCTGGTCCTGCAGCGGGGGAGCCGCCAACGGCTTGAAGAGCCCCTCTTCGAAGACGCCTGGCTTCTGGGGGTCACGCTTGGACGCCCTCTTGGCGATGTCGTCCGCCTCCTTGTTTGTGCCACGCGGTACGTGCTGCAATTCCAAGCCCAAGAATCGTTTCTCAATTTTGCGTACCTCTTCAAGGTATGCTTCCATGTGCTCATCCTTTGGCTTGTACGCTTTGTTGGAGAAGTTGACGAGGAGCTGGGAGTCGCCCTTGATGGTGAGGCGCCTGACTCCCAGAGCCGCCACAGCCCAGAGGCCAGCGAGTAGGCCCTCGTACTCGGCGATGTTGTTGGAGACCTTTTCGCCATGCTGGAAGAAGAGTTGCACGGCGTAGCAGAGCTTGTCCTGGGTAGGTGAGATGAGCACAGCTCCAACCCCCGCGCCCTGACGCGCGAACGCGCCATCGAAGTACATGACCCAACCATCTCGTGCTTCATCCCCGGGCGTGAGGGAATGGTCCTCGCCCATCCCTCGGTCCGGGGCGTCAGTCCACTCCGCCACGAAGTCAACGAGTGCCGCGCCTTTGATGACTCTGGTGGTGCTGAACTCCAGCTGGAACGCCTGCAGCTCGATGTTCCACTTAGCGACCCTAAAACGTTTGATTTGCCATGTGCTTGTACCTGACGTTCGGCGTTATCAGATTCCTTAAGTATTGGTCGACCCTTCTTTTAACTGCGGAGATTGGCTCAAGATTCCAATCCCGCTGTAGCTAGCTCTGCAGCAAGAGCCATTGGCGAACTCAGAAAGCAGTGGGAGCTTGAAGAGGGTGACAGTCTGAGGTTTGTCATGAACCAAAACTTGATTTCCGAAGAGACTGACAACGACAGTTGAGTAGCATATGATATCACCACGTGAGGTGTAAATCAGATGAATGACTCAACACGTACAGACTGTAATAGGAACCGAAAAATGTGTAACTGAGTCGACTGCATTTCTCTGTGTTACGTCGCAGCATAAAATGTGCTGCTTGTTAACTACCTCACGAGAAGGCATGTCAAGGTACCTGGTAAGTGCTAAACAAATGTGAAGTGGTGTAATGAGAACTCATTTCCTCCGACCCAATTATTATATACCCCCTCTGTCCCATAATATAAAACGCTCTTATATTATGGGACGGAGGGAGTAGATGAATTTGGCCAGAGGTCTTGCAAAGTCATCCTTTTTATTTATGTTTGCAATTCCTTTTGAGAGAAAAAATAGGACTGCTGCATTTTTTATTGATTTTCAAATAAATGGTACAAACTATATTTACAAAAAAAAGAAACTTATAAAGAAAAAGTCTTTGCGAAGGAAACAATTTTTTTTCTTGAAAAGTAGGATTACCCCGGCCTCTGCATCAAAATGGCAACGTAGTTCGATACAAGTTCGCAAATTGAGCTGAAATAAAATAAAAGCCACAATCGGCAATAGGACAAGATGACTATAAAGCTATCCTATTGTTGGACCGCATTCAAACCGGCTGTAGGTATCTAGTGGTATCGTCTCAATGGTTACGCTCATAAGTCATATGCTCCTTGTCTTCTGCACGGCTGAGTAACGATCACGTATGAATCTAGCCAGTTGCCCGGTAGATGACCTGCAAAAAATTTGTGATGTTTTGTTTGTTAAAAGTAGCGTCATCTTTACAATTTGATACAGGCCAAAGTAATGCATACAGTCCAACTCGAATATGCGCCGCTGTTTTGGGCTGTACCCCATTTAGCCAAGTCCCCAATAAAGTGTCAATGCTATTAGGAGGACGGACATTAACGGCCACATGTATTGTACGCCACAGTAAGTTGGCTAGTGGGCATTTGAGAAAAAGATGTTGGGTGGATTCATCTTGATCACAGAAACAACAATGTTTACTACCCTCCCAACTATGCTTTGTCAAGTTGTGCTTAGTCAAAATCAATTCCTTGTGAACAAACCACATAATGACCTTTATTTTTAAATGCACTTTAATTTTCCAAATGTGAAGCGACTTTGGGATTGGACCAATGTTTATGAAATCTATATACATAGATTTCACGGAGAATACCCCTGACACCAAAAGTTTCCAGTGTAGTGTATCCGGCTCATCAAAAAGGTTAACATCCATCAACCTAGGCACAAGATGTAGCCATCTATCCCATTGTTTCCCCACTAGGGATCTCCTGAACTGAATGTTTAAGGGAACTGATCCTAGTACTATACTTACGAAAGCGTCCTTACATTGTACAATATAAGGGTTGGATATTGTATGGCCAGAGGCCTCTCACTTAGCCATGTATCTTCCCAAAACCTAGTATTATTACTGTTCCCTACAAAGAATTTGGTCCTATTGAAAAATGCAACCTTTGTTCGCATCAACCCCTTACAAAAAGGTGAATCATTCGGCTGTGCCATTACTTGTGCGAGGGTCTTGGATTGCAAATACTTCTTACGCAATAACTGTATCCACACACCCTCCTCCTTTACTGATAGGTTGTATAGCCATTTACTGAGCAGGCATATGTTCTTTGCCTCAAGGTTTTCAATCCCTAAACCCCCTTGGTCCTTCAGCCTACAAATTATATCCCACTTGGCCAACCTGTACTTGGATTTAGTCTCATCGCTTTGCCAGAAAAAATGTGATTAATAAAAGTCCAACCTTTTTCGTACCCCCATAGGTACTTAAAAGAAGGACAAATAGGAACATCGACATACTTGTAAGCACGAAATTTATCTGAACTAGCCTACCTCCATAAGATATAACCTTGCCCTGCCAACAGCTTAGTTTCTTCTCAAATCGATCCTCTATGCACTTCCATTCTTTGTTGGTTAGTTTTCGGTGATGAATTGGGATTCTCAGATAACTAAACGGAAGAGACCCCAACTCACACGCAAACAACTATCTATAATTTTCCTATTCTTTCTTGGTGCGCCCAAAACATAACAGTTCGCTCTTGTTAAAATTGATCTGCAAACCTGACAGTTGTTTGAAAAGACACAAAACCAGTTTCATATTTGTAGCCTTTGCCAAATCATGTTCAATGAAAATAATTGTATCATCTGCGTATTTTAGTATGGACAACCCATCGTCTACAAGATGAGGGATGAGCCCACCCACCTGGCCGTCCTCTTTGGCTCGACCAATGAGAACCGCCAACATATCAGCCAACAATATTAAGCAGGTAGGAGACATCTGATCCCACTGTCATAGTCCCTTTTGCGTCTGGAAATAATGACATATGTCATCGTTTACCTTGATCCCTATGCTGCCTTTTTGTAGAAAGGATTCGACCTGCTTCCTCCAAGCCGCATCAAAACCCTTCATACGCAAAGCCTGTTGCAAAAATGGCCATTTAACTTTATCATATGCCTTCTCGAAGTCCACTTTGAAGACAACTCCATCTAGTTTGGCATGAATTTCATGTAAGGTTTCATGTAGAACAACCACACCCTCCAGGATAAGTTGTCCCGGCATAAAAGTCGTCTTAGTCGAGTGCACCACAGTATGTGCAATCTGTGTGAGATGATTAGTACCAACTTTTGTAAAGATCTGTAAGCTCACATTAAGCAGATGCATCGGTCTGGAATACTGTAGTGACCCGACCCAAATGGATCGGAGTCTCTATGCTTAAGTGCCATCCCTGGATCGGTATGCTAGCACACACACAGTACTTAATAAAAATAACAGAGTTCAGTCACACACTTTATTACATCAAGGTACTCAAAAGAGTATTTATTACATAAATATGGTTGAAGGCCATCTAAATAAAATAACCGCGGAAGCATCGAAGGTAGATGAGTCCATCAAACTCCATGGCAAATGCGGTGGACAACGACCTATCACACCTTAATCCTCGTCGGAAAACTCTGCAACATGTGACTTTGCAGTCGTGTAGGTCAGCACATGGAATATGCTGGCAAAGTCACACTATAGAATAATAATGAAATTTCTACCTCTATATGCAATATGGCTGGTGGAGGCTCTAAGTTTATTTTTGCGTAAAGCTAATTTTTCCCTACATGAAAATTATTTAAATTATTACTACAAAGTTTATGTCGTTATTGAGATGGTTCCTCCAACTCAAACCAAAACCAAAGTTATTAATAACCCAATTCATTAATTAAAAATATGGTGATGAGATCACTCAATAATTCCACCTCTAGATGCTCAAATTCTCCATAACCTGGGACACGGCTAATCATGATTAGTTTTTACACTCTGCATCGGTTTGCGCACTTTTTCCCACAAGACTCGACCACCTCCATGATCGAAAGATCGAGACAAAGTCTTTCAGAATGTGTTCCCCTTAACCCTGGATAGGCCGGTACACCTACATTCCCCTACATCTGCTAGCCTATGATAGAGGCGAAGGTGTCCCGTCTTTCGATGAGATGGTAACTATCGCTTTGGAGGAAGTCGACTTTGACGATCCGACTACGAACGTGCGAAGAAGTCGCCCCTTAGCAATCGCTAAACCAACTTTGAGAGGTTATTGACCACACTAGCACGATCAACCTCACCACGAAGGTGTGTTTCCTGCAGGCAAATGAAGAACAAGCAAGAAACTGAGATTGCAATCTGGATATCGTGAATTTAAGAGGAAAGCTTTATTGATCAAAGTGGGGTTCTGTGACGTCTTTGTCTGGTCGTTGAACACAAACGAAGTACGCGAGTTGCAGCTATGGCGAACTTTAATGTAAACAAAACCCAAAGTCTAAACGGTGCCTTAAGGGCTGTATTTGTATGGGGAAAGAGAGGGAATTTTGTCCCCCCTTGTCAAGGCGGGACTAAAACACGTCCTGTGTTGTTTCCCCTTACAAACTCTAAAAAATAGCCTATAAGTAGTATTTCAAAATTACATGAGCCTGGCCCAAAAATAAGGTGGCGCATCACCTATATTAAGCTATGGACGAAACTTATGAAAGGCCATCTTGTATATTTCATCCATGTCCTTGGATGCCATCATGGTGGCTCCAAAGTGATAAAAACTCCACTAGAAACTCTGTTCTTGCTCGCCTTGCGCGTGCCATCTTCTCCATGCTTGATCATGCTCCAATGTTCATCATTCTTGTCCATGATTGGCCCTTCATTTATAAGCAAAACAAATATATCCAATTTAGGCAGCATCATATTCTCATGAACATTAGAATCATTACCAAGAAACGATAGTACCTGCTAATTTAATTGGCGTGCGCAAGCTCTAGTAATATGTCCAGTATATGTAGCAGTAGGGGCTGTGGTGTAACTTTGTTAGTGATGTCCTCATCATCCCCCCCTTTCTTGAATTGAAGTCATCCTCGATGGAAGCTCATCTTCCTCACCCAAGTAAGGCTTCAAATCTGCAATGTTAAAAGTGGGACTAACCCCAAAATTTACAGGTAGCTCAAGTTTATATGCATTATCATTTGTTTTCTCTAACACCTTAAAAGGACCACCATCACATGGCATTAGCTTTGACTTGCGCAAATCAGGAAACCTATCCTTACGCAAATGTAACCAAACAAGATCTCCAAGTGCAAAGACAACACGTTTTCTGCCCTTATCTCCAACAAGTTTATATTTAGCATTCATGCGCTCAATATTTTCCTTAGTTAACTCATGCATTTTTAAGATCAATTCAGCATGTTGTTTAGCATCAAAATTAACCTTCTCCGAAGATGGAAGAGGCAACAAATCAATGGGTGCATGAGGTAGGAAACCGTACACAATCTCAAAAGGGCACATCTTAGTAGTAGAATGCAACGAACGATTATAAGCAAATTCAATATGAGGCAAGTATTCTTCCCACATTTTAAGGCTATTCTTCAAAATAGCCCTAAGCATAGTAGACAAAGTTCTATTGGCTACTTTAGTTTTCCGTCAGTTTGCGGGTGACATGTAGTACTAAAAAGCAATTTAGTCCCCAACTTAGCCCATAAACATCTCCAAAAGTGGCTAGGACATTTAGTGTCACGATCTGAAACAATTGTACTTGGCACACCGTGCAAGCTAATTATTTCATGAAAGAACAAATCAGCAACATTAGTAGCATCATCACTTTTATGACATGGTATAAATTCTGCCATTTTCGAGAATCTATTCACGACAACAAATATGCTATCCCTCCCCTTCTCTGTTCGAGGTAAACCCAAAACAAAGTCCATAGATATATCCTCCCATGGAACACTAGGTATAGGCAAAGGCATATATAAACCATGAGGATTGAGTCGTGACTTAACTTTTTGACATGTAGTGCAGCGAGTAACAAAACACTCAACATCTCGTCTCATCTTTGGCCAAAAGAAATGTGTAGCAAGTACATCCTCCATCTTCTTCATGCCAAAGTGTCCCATTAATCCTCCTCCATGCGCCTCCTGCAACAAAAAAAGACGAAAGGAGCTAGCTGAAATGCATAGCTTGTTAGCACGGAACACAAATCCATCATTAATGATGAACTTGTTCCATGTTCACCCTTCTTTACAATTCTGCAGCACAACTTTAAATTCAACATCATGCACATATTGATCTTTGATGGTCTCCAAACCAAATATTTTAAAGTCAAGTTGTGAAAGCATAGTATAACGATGAGACAATGCATCAGTAATAACATTTTCTTTGCCCTTCTTGTGTTTCATGACATAAGGGAAAGTCTCAATGAATTCAACCCATTTAGCATGTCTACGATTCAGTTTTGCTTGACTTTTAATGTGTTTCAAACATTCATGATCATAATGTATAACAAATTCTTTGGGCCATAAATAATATTGCCATGTTTCCAAAGTCCGAACAAGATCATATAATTCCTTATCATAAGTAGAATAATTCAGACTAGGCCCACTCGATTTTTCAAAAAAGAATGCAACAGGTTTACCATCTTGTAATAACACACCTCCTAAACCAATTCCACTAGCATCACATTCAAGCTCAAAAGTCTTATTAAAATCAGGAAGTTGGAGTAATGGAGCATGTGTTAACTTATCTTTCAATACCGTGAAGGCTTCTTCCTGTGTTGTTCCCCAAACAAAAGGCACATCCTTCTTTGTAAGCTCATTGAGAGGTGCAGCAATGGTGCTGAAATCTCTCACAAAACGCCTATAGAAACCAGCGAGTCCAAGAAAACTCCTCACTTGTGTGACCGTTTTGGGCTGTGGCCAACTCTCAATAGCTTCAATCCTAGCTTTATCAACTTCAATTCCCTGTGGAGTAACAATATAGCCAAGAAAAGACACTCGATCGGTGCAAAAGGTGCTCTTCCCAAGGTTACCAAACAAATGTGCATCACGTAGTGACAAAGACATGTACCTAGGGTATGGTAATACGCCTGACCTAGACACCCTTCCCTGAGGACACTGCTCTAAGGCCAAGGACATTCAAAGGATAGCATCATCTACCGACTGAAATCACCACAGGGTGCAACCCACTCGACCAACAGTTCACTCGGATAACCCAATTCCATTCGACCGGGGTGTACTCACTCGACCACATCAGAAACCACTCGGAAGACAGAAGATCTAAGGTCACTCAGGATGGCAATGGTCAGGCGTTCACTCTGTAGTCTTAATGATCATTTATTTGCCTTTATTGCTGGCGTTATCAGTAACGTCCTGTCTTTATGGACATTGAACCCCTTGTAACGTGGGACAGCTGGGGTCCTGGCGCACTCTATATAAGCCACCCCCCCTCCACTGGCACAAGGGTTCGCACCCCCTGTAACTTCACGCATAATCCAATCGACCGAGCCTCCGGGCACCGAGACATAGGGCTATTACTTCCTCCGAGAAGGGCCTGAACTCGTAAATCTTGCGTGCACAACCTCATCGTAGCTAGGATCTTGCCTCCTCATACCTACCCCCTATTCTACTATCAGACTTAGAGCCACGACAGTTGGCGCCCACCGTGTGGCTCGTGTCTTAGCGACTTTCCGGTGAGGTTGCAATTTTTTCCGATTCCCATCATCATGGTTTTGGGTGGAGGTTTGGCTGAGGGCCACGAGATCCGTCTCGGCGCGCTCGTCTTCATCCCCGACGACTCCGCCTGGCTCCAGGAGGCCCCCTCGACGTCGAGACGTTCCCCGTCCGCGGGGCGACGCACTTTTGCGCGTGTGTCCGCGGCATCCTTCTGCGGCAGCCGTCGACCCAATATCGGTCATTTCCTACGGCGTCTTCGTTCCCCGCTGTTCGCCGTCACAAGCGATCCGGTCGATCGCGGCTTCAGCGGTGGGTGAAGCATGCGGTGGCATGTCAGTCGGCCACCCCTCAAGTCGCGGCAATCGAGCCCGATGAATCTCTCTACGGCCTGTTCGATCTGTCGACTGGCTCCGTTGAGACTCTGTCCGAGTGCGACAGCAGTGATCCTATGGCGGAGGTCCTGATGGTCGACACGCCGCGTAGCCCACCTGGCATGCGTCGCAACGGAGGCGGCGACGGCGGTGGCGATCCGTCGCGTGTTCACGAGGAATACCACCCCGAAACCCTCTCTTCACAACGGAGGGAGGAACTTCACCGCCGTAACGAGGAAGCACTCCACACGCCCATCGGCGGAGAGACCTCTGAGGCTCGGGCCTTGAAGGCAGCGCGCTTGGCCACTTTGGCTGAACGCACTCGACTGGAAAATCTTCAGCATGCACTCGACGAACGTGCTCGGCAGCGGATTCCTGAGTCCAGTCGACGACAGCAATTGTTCCCTCCTGAACCTCAGGTATACCGCACTCCGATTCAGAATCTTGCAGCTGCAGCTCATATAGCAGAATCCATCCAGCCATCCCAGTCGGAAGCTGGACGAGGTTTGATGCAGATCCGGGCTCTGCTCCGGGCGGCAGGAGACCAAAACACTGCAGTATCACAGTCGCGTAACAGAATCCATAGCAGATCTGTGGTGGCTGACACAGTTCAATCGGCTCACAGCCCAAGATCGCCTCCGCGGCATGAGGGGCGGGTGCATCGCCAAGATCAGCACTTGGGTCGGAACCACGAGCAGTACGATCATCGACTCGGCCATGATGACCGCCGTCGAGCGCCTACACCCCCTCCGAGAAGCCGATCATATGTGCCCCGGCACTATGATGACAGGCGCCCGTACAGCGGAGGGCGGAGGACGCCGGTCGACCCAAGAGAGCCAGGGTTTGATGCGAGGTCAATTTTAGTGCAAGGTTTGGTCGACAGGAACCGAGCACACAGAGAGGGGCAAGGCATGGATCGCCCGAGTGGAAGCAGAATTCATGTTTCGGGTCCCGAGTGTTTTAGTAGAGCTATCAGAGCTGCTGAGATCCCCCCAACTTCAGGTTGGCGACCGGGGTTAGTAAGTTCACCGGTGAGTCGAAGCCTGACACTTGGCTGGAAGATTATCGAGTGGCTGTTCAGATCGGTGGTGGAAATGATGAGGTAGCTATGAAACATCTTCCTCTCATGCTGAAGGGTCGACCAGAGCATGGCTGAATCAGTTGGCTCCAGGCAGTATATTCAGCTAGGAGGAGTTAACCCGAGTGTTTGTCAGGACATTCGAGGGCACATGCAAACGACCTGCGGGGTTGACGGAATTGCAACATTGTGTACAGAAGCCGAATGAAACTCTGAGGGATTACATCCAAAGATGGACCACTTTACACCACACAGTAGAAAATGTATCCCAACACCAAGCAGTTTGTGCCTTCAAGGAGGGCGTTCGGTATCGAGAGCTTAACCTGAAATTCAGTCGGACAGGAGATATGTCTCTGACCCGAATGATGGAAATAGCTATCTGGTACGCTAATGGTGAAGAAGAGGACCGACTCCGCAGTGGAAAGGGCAAACCAGTGGCCCAAGACACCGGAGTGGGTCGGAAGCAGAAACGCAAAGCCGAGCCAGCAGGTCCAGGTGAAGCTGCAGTTGTAACTCAAGGAAAATTTAAGGGGAAGCCCAGGGGACCCTGGATCCCCAAGAAGGTGAAAGATCAGGCGGGGAACGATGTGTTGGACCTGCCATGTCACATTCACACCAAGAAGGATCAAGAGGGTAATCTGATTTATCCCAAACATACCACTCGACAATGTCGGCTCCTGATCCAGCAGTTCCGAGAGAAACAGCCCAATGAAAAGAAAAAGAGTCTGACAAGGATGGTGACAAGGAAGAAGATGATGACGGTTTCCCTAACGTCAATTCCACTTTGATGATTTTTGCTGACATTGAAAGTAAAAGTCGACTGAAAGTCATCAACAGAGAGGTAAACATGGTTGCTCCGGCAATGACGACATATTTGAAATGGTCAAAGACTCCCATCA
Organism: Thinopyrum elongatum; assembly: GCA_011799875.1. Classification (NCBI taxonomy): domain Eukaryota; kingdom Viridiplantae; phylum Streptophyta; class Magnoliopsida; order Poales; family Poaceae; genus Thinopyrum; species Thinopyrum elongatum. The sequence continues at coordinate 218,763,463 of CM022302.1, read as the reverse complement.
CATTCGACCAATCTGACCACCCACCGCACGTCGCCACCCCCGGGAGGCAAGCGTTGGTGGTCGACCCGGTCGTTGGGGGCACCCGACTGACCAAAGTCTTGATGGATGGTGGCAGCGGCTTGAACATTTTGTATGCTGAGACTCTTTCATGGGATGGGCATTCCGATGTCCAAGCTCAGTGAGAGCAACATGCGGTTCCACGGTGTCATTCCAGGGAAGAAAGCTGATTCACTCAGACAGATCACTCTTGACGTGGTTTTCGGTGACTCAAAGAATTACCATAAGGAGAAGTTGACATTTGAAGTTGTGGATTTTCACAGTGCCTATCATGCTATTCTGGGCAGAACTGCATATGCCCGTTTCATGGCTTGACTGTGTTATGTGTACCTCAAGCTGAAGATGCCTGGCCCCAGGGGCGTGATCACAGTCACTGGTAATCGGCAACGAGCAGAAGAGTGCCTCCAGAAGGGCTCTAAGATAGCCGATGAACAGATGGCAGTGATAGAAATGGAAGAATATAAGAAGACTGCAGATCCGAGTGATTTGTTGCGCGCTAAGAAGCCTGCTTCAGATTCTGCATTTCAGTCGTCCGGTGAAACAAAGCCTGTTCACATTCACCCGACCGATCCCAGTGCTACTCCGATTCATATCTCAACAACACTCGAGAGCAAATAGGAAGAAGCGCTCATCCAGTTCCTCCGTGAGAACTGGGACATCTTCGCATGGAAGCCGTCTGACATGCCGGGTGTACCCAGGGGACTGGCTGAGCACCATTTGCGAGTTGATCCAAAGGCAAAACCCATGAAAGAGCACCTCCATCGGTCCGCTGCAGAGAAGAGAAAGGCAATCGGCGAAGAGGTGGCTCGGCTTTTGGCAGCTGAGTTCATCCGCGAAATTTACCACTCCGAGTGGCTCGCCAATGTTGTCATGGTTCCCAAGAAGGACGATTCACTTCGTATGTGCATTGATTTCAAGCATATCAATCGGGCCTGCCCGAAAGATCATTTTCCTCTCCCCTGCATCGATCAGATAGTCGACTCAACTGCGGGATGTGAGCGATTGTCCTTCCTGGATGCATATTCCGGGTACCATCAGATCCGACTATATGGACCTGATGAAATAAAAACAGCTTTTATCACCCCATTCGGGTGCTTTTGCTACATCACCATGCCCTTTGGTCTCAAGAATGCTGGTGCCACATTCATGCACATGATACAGAAGTGTCTGCTAGCTCAAATCAGTCGGAATGTGGAAGCATACATGGATGACATCGTGGTTAAGTCGCGCAAATGTTCCGACCTGCTGACTGACCTTGCCGAACCTTTGCCAATTTGAGAAGATATGATATCAAGCTTAATCCGTCGAAGTGTACATTCGGAGTTCCAGGTGGAAAGTTACTCGGTTTCCTTGTTTCCGAACGTGGGATCGATGCAAACCCAGAGAAACTTGGTGCAATCCTCCGAATGAAACGCCCTGTGCGTGTACACGACGTTCAGAAGCTTACTGGTTGTTTGGCCGCTTTGAGTCGATTCATTTCTCGTCTTGGCAAAAAGGCATTACCTCTTTACCGACTGATGAAGAAATCTGATATGTTCGAGTGGACTCTGGAAGCTGACGCAGCGTTTGCAAAGCTCAAAGCCCTGCTTTCCACCCAGCCGGTGCTTGCTGCTCCAATCAGCAAAGAAGCTTTACTGCTTTATATAGCAGCCACTGGACAGGTTGTCAGTATGGTACTCATAGTCGAGCGGGAAGAAGAAGTTAAAACCTACAAGGTTCAACGCCCAGTGTACTATATTTCTGAAGTCTTAACCCCATCCAAGCAGAGATATCCACATTATCAGAAGCTTGTCTATGGAGTTTACTTGACCGCAAAGAAGGTTGCACATTACTTCTCAGATCATTCGATTACAATCGTCAGTGACGCTCCGTTGTCAGAAATTTTGAACAATAGAGATGCAACTGGTCGAGTGGCAAAGTGGGCGATTGAACTCCTTTCGCTGGATATCAAGTTCGAGGCAAAGAAAGCGATCAAATCTCAAGTGATAGCAGATTTCCTCATCTAGTGGATTGAACAACAGTTACCGACCCAGATACAGTTGGAACATTGGACTATGTTCTTCAACGGGTCCAAGATGTTGAATGGTTCAGGCGCTGGAGTAGTCCTGGTATCTCCACGAGGCAACAACCTCAGATATGTTCTTCAGATTCACTTTGATTCCTCCAACAATGAAGCTGAATATGAGGCACTCTTGTACGGGTTGCGTATGGCCATTTCACTCAGCGTCCGCCGCCTAATGGTTTACGGTGACTCAGATTTAGTGGTTAATCAAGTGATGAAGGAGTGGGACGTCAGGAGCCAAGCTATGACTGGTTATTGCAGTGCGGTGAGAAAGTTAGAAAAGAAGTTTGAAGGGCTAGAGCTCCACCATATACCCCAACTGAAGAATCAAGCAGCTGATGACTTGGCGAAAATAGGTTCCAAGCGGGAGCCTATTCCCAGCAATGTGTTTTTGGAGCATATTCACACACCATCAGTTCAAGAAGATCCCTTCACCGAAGAGCCCCCACAGCCTAAAAGTTCCACTGATCTGACTGAAGTTGAAATCCCAGCTGTGGTCGACTTGATCATGGAAGTTTTGATCGTTATTCCTGATTGGACAGTGCCGTATATCGCATATATTCTCAGGAAAGAGCTTCCAGAGGATGAAGAAGAGGCTCGCCAGTTTGTCCGTCGATCCAAAGCCTTCACAGTAATGGGGGGGCAGCTCTATAGAGAAAGTGTCACTGGGGTCGTTCAGAAATGCATCACTCCGGAAGAAGGCCGAATGATCCTCGATGATATTCACTCGGGGACCTGTGGTCACCATGCGTCCTCTCGGGCCATCGTGGCCAAAGCGTATCGAGCAGGGTTTTATTGGCCGCGGGCAAATGAGATGGCAAAGGAAATAATTGACAAATGTGAGGGCTGTCAGTTCTACTCCAACATGTCCCACAAACCTGCTTCAGCCCTGAAGACCATTCCACTTGTCTGGCGATTTGCTGTTTGGGGTTTAGATATGGTAGGACCTCTGAAGACTGGCAGGAGTGGTTTCACCCATGTGCTTGTAGCAGTCGACAAGTTCACCAAATGGATCGAAGCTAAACCTGTCAAAAACCTGGATGCAAGTACTGCCGTCAGCTTCATCAGAGGGTTAACATTTAGGTACGGAGTCCCACACAGCATCATCACGGATAATGGGTCAAACTTTGATTCTGATGAGTTCCGAGCTTTCTATGTGTCCCAAGGTACTCGGGTCGACTATGCTTCAGTCGCCCACCCTCAGTCGAATGGACAAGCAGAAAGAGCGAATGGTTTGATTCTCAAAGGGCTGAAACTCGATTGATGCGCGACCTCAAGCATGCGGCCGGCGCTTGGGTAGATGAGCTACCATCAGTCCTTTGGGGATTAAGAACAACACCAAATCGGTCGACTGGTCGAACCCCCTTCTTCATGGTCTATGGGGCTGAGGCTGTGCTGCCGAGTGACTTGCTTCACAATGCACCCCGAGTAGAACTCTTCTCAGAAGCCAAAGCAGAATGAGCTCGAGAAGATGCTGTTGATCTTCTGGAAGAAGAAAGAGAGATGGCCTTGATCCGATCGACCATTTATCAGCAAGACCTTCATCAATTATATGCCAGAAATGTGAAGGGTCGAGCATTTCAGGAAGGGGACCTTGTGCTCCGAGTGGACCAGCAACGGCCTCACAAACTTGCCCCCGCTTGGGAAGGTCCCTTCATCATCACCAAGGTGCTCCACAACGGAGCGTATCACCTCTACAATGTGGAGCATAATAAAGACGAGCCACGCGCTTGGAATGCGGAGCTACTCCGCTGTTTTTATACTTAAGTGTTCAGACTGAAGAGATGTAATAAAGAGTACCTTTCAGTTCATTTATCAAAGACATGGTTTTATAGTCTCCTAAATGATTGTTGTTACTAACACATGTGTCCAAAATCCCCCAGTGGGTGGCTTAGCCGCGAATCTGATTCGCCTAAGTTCAAAAAATCCTACCGAGTGATGAGCAACCCTCTCACTCGGAGGCTTAGCTGCATCCTGTACTCGCCTAAGTTTGTAAAATCCTACCGAGTGATGAGCAATCCTCTCACTCGGGGGCTTAGCTGCAGTCCTGTACTCGCCTAAGTTTGTAAAATCCTACCGAGTGATGAGCAATCCTCTCACTCGGGGGCTTAGTTGCAGTCCTGTACTCGCCTAAGTTTGTAAAATCCTATCGAGTGATGAGCAATCCTCTCACTCAGGGGCTTAGCTGCAGTCCTGTACTCGCCTAAGTTTGTAAAATCCTACCGAGTGATGAGCAATCCTCTCACTCGGGGGCTTGGCTGCAGTCCTGTACTCACCTAAGTTTGTAAAATCCTACTGAGTGATGAGCAACCCTCTCACTCGGGGGATTAGCTGCAGTCCTGTACTCGCCTAAGTTTGTAAAATCCTACCAAGTGATGAGCAACCTCTCACTCGGGGGCTTAGCTGCAGCCTGTACTCGCCTAAGTTTGTAAAAATCCTACCGAGTGATGAGCAATCCTCTCACTCGGGGGCTCAGCTGCAGTCCTGTACTCGCCTAAGTTTGTAAAATCCTACCGAGTGATGAGCAATCCTCTCACTCGGGGGCTTAGCTGCAGTCCTGTACTCGCCTAAGTTTGTAAAATCCTACCGAGTGATGAGCAATCCTCTCACTGGGGCTTAGCTGCAGGTCCTGTACTCGCCTAAGTTTGTAAAAATCCTACCGAGTGATGAGCAACCCTCTCACTCAGGGGCTTAGCTGCAGTCCTGTACTCGCCTAAGTTTGTAAAATCCTACTGAGTGATTTGCAACCCTCTCACTCGGGGGCTTAGCTGCGGTCCTGTACTCGCCTAAGTTTGTAAAATCCTACCGAGTGATGAGCAATCCTTCTCACTCGGGGGCTTAGCTGTAGTCCTGTACTCGCCTAAGTTTGTAAAATCCTACCGAGTGATGAGCAACCCTCTCACTCGGGGTCTTAGCTGCGGTCCTTTACTCGCCTAAGTGTAAAACACAATCCATCCTGCTCTGCAAGGACGACGAGGCGCAGGTCGTCCACGATCCTCTCCTCAGAACTGCATCACAAGAACAAAAGTCTGTTCCGAGTGAAGATACAAGTTCCACTTGGAAATAAAAACAAGCATATTTAAGGGCAAACTAAGTTCGGACGAAGGAGCTTAAAGTACTCGGGCATCAGGCCCGAAGGAGTTTTATGGTTACAAAATCACTCGGCATACCGAGGCAAATTGAATCGGATCATAAAAGTTCGGACGAAGGAGTTTAAAGTACTCGGGCATCAGGCCCGAAGGAGTTTTACGGTTACAAGATCACTCGGCATACCGAGGCAAATTGAATCAGATCATAAAAGTTTCATTCACTCCGCAGGGGGGCTGGCAAGCTCGACAAACTCGTCCAGGTCGATTCCATCTGCAATTAGAGTAGCAGCAGCAATGAAGGTCTCCATGAAAGACTGGAAGTCAAGTTTCTTGGTGTTGGCGACCTTGATTGCTGCTAGCTTCTCTTCTCTGGCTTCCTTGTAGTGGACACGAACCAGGGACAGAGCTACGTCAGCACCGCATCGAGCAGCGGACTTCTTCCACTCCTGCACTCGACCAAGAATCTCGTTGAGTCGAGTCATCAGAGACTCAAGATCATTTCGGAGCATTTCCCTTGGCTAGAGCGCTGTGTCGATCCGCGACACTGCAACCTTGAGTCGAGCAAGATATTCCAAGGCACTGGCAAGGCGAGACTCCAGTCGGAGCACGTTCATGGTAGCTTCATCTTTGACAGGGGAGTTGATGGGGTCCAAGTTCATCTCGACTCGCCCAGTCTCTTCCTCGAAGTCTTGGCAGAATTCTGCACTCGCAGAGAAATAATGAGTCGACAGCAGTATGATGAGCCAACGAAAGCAAACCAATCACACAGAGAAAAGTACCTTCAAGCATGAGGAATAATTTTTTGGCGAGTCCTCCCAGATAGTTCTCCAGCTCGTCCCTCCTGCGGGTGATGTCTTCTACTTTGTTGGTCAGGGTCCGTTTGTCCTTCTTCAGAGGAGTCACCTCTTTGTTGGCTTCGTCAAGAGCAGCCTTCAGCTTGGTATTCTCTTCCTCCAGCTTTCCGACTGAGGCCATCTTTTGGTCGGCAAGCGCCATTTTGTCTTCGGCGGTTTTCTTCGCAGCCGCAAGGTCAAGGTCCTTCTTCTCCAAAGCCTGTCTCATTGTTTCTAGAAAGAATAACTTTCGAATCAGAAAAAGGAGGAGAAAAGATGGCAAGAGAACTGGTCGACAAGCTTTCCTTACCAGCAGCGTCATCCTTAGCCTTCTGCAAGTTGTTTTGAGCCAACTCCAGGTCAAGATTGAGCTGGATTTGCTTCTGCTCCAAGTCAGCGAACCGGGCTCCAAGATCACAAGATTTTTGTGTTCAGAAGATAGTCAGTCGGCAGACACAAAGATTGGTTGCTTCCGAGCAATAAAGTAGCAAGTTCAAATAGTTCTAAGACTACTGCCGAATCAAACATTCGCCAATAGTCTCGGGGACTATACCCAGTGGGTGCACTCAGCGTGCCCCCACTGGTCCGACTTTTTCAATTGACTTGGTCCGTCCAGTCAAAAAAAAAAACTCAGACCATAGCCGACTGCCCGCAGTCGACTACGGTCTCGGGGACTACACCCAGTGGGTGCACTCAGCGTGCCCCCACTGGTAAAGGTTCCACTCGGCATGATCTGCCCAGACCGAGTGGAAAAGCTCTGTTCAAAGACCCCCGCCGAATCAAACATTCGACGGCGGTCTCGGGGACTACACCCAGTGGGTGCACTCAGCGTGCCCCCACTGGTTCAGAGATTCAATCAGCACAACCTAGTCGACTCAAGTGGAAAAACTACTCAACAGAAATTAAAACACCCAGTGGGTGTACAGACTGACAATGGGTGTGCAATTAAGGTTCCAAAACGCTCATCCACGGACGTCTTGCGGATAAAGCAGCAGTTTCTAAATATCATATCCTAACAGAACAAGCGTCAAGATGGAGTTCAGTCGGAAGTAAGCTAACCTGGACATTGGCCTGAAGTGCTGAGCTGGCATCATAGGCTGCTTGACTAGCCTCGCGCACCACTTTCGTCTGCTCCATCATAATGCCTGCCTGGCGTATAGCCTCCTTGGTAGCACTCACTTGGTCTTCTGGGACGTGATGGGCGATGGGAAGTGGAGTCGGTGTATCAGTTGCAGTAGCTTGAGAGCTTGAGGCATGAAGTTGCACAGTTGAAGCAAGGGCTGGCACAGTCGACGATGAAGGACAACCACTCGACAAGGGATTCGCAAAAGTAACGGAGGCACGGTTGAAGTCCCCAGATTGCTGGATAGCTGGTTCCGTCGCCGGCATCGACTGAGGCGTCTTGCTAGCTGGTACCTTCTTGACCGAGGTCCTGCTCCTCCTACCCACGAGCTTCTGTGGCTCATCTTCATCATTGTCTTGAAGTTCAATAACATTTTGCGGAGCTGCAAAAGAATCAACCACAAGAGTTCAATCGACTGTAGAATCGGCTAGCAAAGAAAAGACAAGATAACAGGGGTCATACCCGCTTTGGATGTGACCGCGTCCTCCATCTCCTCGTCACCATCATATTGGTAAGCAGAAGTCCTGGAGGTAGCAGCGCTGCAAATCTCAAGGTTCACTCGGTCAAGCAAGTGAATGGGTCGACATCTGATATAAGATTCTTGGAACAAAGGGTGAAAACGAAACACTTACGCAGAGGCGACGGGAACGTCAACCTTGATCTTGGGCAAAGCCTTCCGTGGCTTAGACGGCGCGGTCTTGAGGTGCTTCGGAGCCTTCTCAGTCGGCACCGGAGAAGATGTCCGAGTGCGCTTTGAAGTCTGTCCAGTCGGTGCTGCCACCTTACCCCGGATACTTGCTGGGTCGTGCTTATGCTTGGAACGCTTTTCCGCGCGAGGTGGAGAATTGACCTCCTCACCACTGCTCGAGTTTTCGTGCTCTTCATCACTCTCGCCATCAGAGTTCTAGTCGCCACTGTCGCCTCCGCTCTCTTCTCCTTCCTGGATCTGCTCCCCGTTGGGCATCGAGTACATCTCAGTATATATCTGCGAAGCAAAGAATTGAACAAGCATCAGTCGGTTCCAAAGACAGTTTACAAATTAGAGTAAAAGTCACTCGGCATCGAAGGTCAGACCTTGTCTGGTTCGTTATCAGCGCCGAGTGGCGGAATTCTCCTAGACCCCCTGGGGTTGTCTTTGTTTCCAGTAATGCCCTGCAGCCACTGCGCCACCGTCTCCTCGGCAACTTCCTCCGGGTGGATCCGAGCAGAATCATCGGCGCCCGAGTACATCCACATAGGATGATCGCGGGCCTAGAGCGGCTGGATGCGGCGAGTGAGAAACACCTCTAGCAAATCCATGCCGGTCACACCATCGCGGACAAGTTGGATTACTCGTTCAACCAACATAGTCACCTCCGCCTTTTCTGCTGGAGTCACTTTCAAGGGAGAGGGCTTCTCAATTCGCTCCATGGTGAAGGGGGGAAGGCCAGTCGACTGACCAGGAATTGGTTTGTCCTTACAATAAAACCAGGTCGACTGCCACCCTCTGACCGAATCGGGAAGAGTTATAGGTGGAAAAGTGCTTTTACCTCTCATCTGGATCCCTAGACCTCCGCACATCTGGATCACGTGCGTCCTCTCATCACTCGGATTGGCCTTTTTCACAGACTGTGAGCGGCAAGTAAAGATGTGTTTGAAGAGACCCCAATGCGGTCGACAACCCAGGAAATTCTCACACATGGAGACAAACACAGCGAGGTATGTGATGGTGTTCGGGGAAAAGTGATGAAGTTGGGCCCCAAAAAAGTTCAGAAAACCTCGGAAAAAAGGATGAGGTGGCAGAGAAAAACCACGGTCGACGTGGGTCGCGAGGAGGACGCACTCACCCTCCTGCGGCTGCGGCTCGGTCTCATCACCTGGCAGCCTCCAGGATCCATGAGCGATCAAGCCCCCCTCGACCAGATCCTCCAGATCCTCTTGCTGAATCATGGATCGAATCCAATCGCCCTGGATCCAGCCAGGCGGTAGGCCGGATCTCGACGACGATCCACCCCGACTCGTCTTCTTGCCCTTCGCTGCCACCGTTGCTTTCTTTGCACGCTCCAGGGCCGCTGTCTTCTCCTTCCCCATCACGGCAGGCTGCGCTCGGACGGGGCGGCGGCGTCGAAGGTGGCGGCGAATGTGGTGGTGAAACAGGAGAAGAAGAAGGGGATGGGGAGCACAGTGCCAGACTCATCGGCCTCGACGCCTTATATGGGCCTGCTCCTGAGTGGCTGACTCATGGGCCCAGGCAATCCAGTCAAATCCCACAACAGTCGCGCGCCGGATACGTGGCGAAAAAGGTGGCGCGAGAATTGAGGCGTCCCTGCCTAATCTGCTCCGTTTACTGCGGTACTCTCCGTCTCGCGCGCTTCTCCAAATTTCGAATCCCGTGAGATCCGGGAGCGGCAGTGTGACCAATCGCGCTGAGGATTTTATACCATACCTACACTCAGAGCTTATCAGCAAAATTCACTCGACAACCTCTGAATGGACCCAGGCGACTGAAAATGAAGTTAAAGTTTTTACAAAGATCACCGGCCTAGTTAAAATTCCTCTGAAGCATATAAATCGGGTCGGAACCATCTTCAACCCCTTCTCCACTCGGACCCAGATCCATTCGGGGGCTAATGACGAAGACATGTACCTAGGGTAGGGTAATAGGCCTGACCTAGACACCCTTCCCCGAGGACACTGCTCTAAGGCCAAGGACATTCAAAGGATAGCATCATCTACCGACTGAAATCACCACAGGGTGCAACCCACTAGACCAACAGTTCACTCGGATAACCCAATTCCATTCGACCGGGGTGTACTCACTTGACCACATCAGAAACCACTCGGAAGACAGAAGATCTAAGGTCACTCAGGATGGCAATGGTCAGGCGTTCCCTCCGTAGTCTTAATGATCATTTATTTGCCTTTATTGCTGGCGTTATCAGTAACGTCCTGTCTTTATGGACATTGAACCCCTTGTAACGTGGGACGGCTAGGGTCCTGGCGCACTCTATATAAGCCACCCCCTCCACTGGCACAAGGGTTCGCACCCCCTGTAACTTCACGCATAATCCAATCGACCGAGCCTCCGGGCACCGAGACGTAGGGCTGTTACTTCCTCCGAGAAGGGCTTGAACTCGTAAATCTTGTGTGCACAACCTCATCGTAGCTAGGATCTTGCCTCCTCATACCTACCCCATATTCTACTGTCAGACTTAGAACCATGACACGTAGAGCAAAAAAAACAGCACGTAAATGATCCAAATGTTCCTCCAGATATCTACTATAAATTAGTATATCATCAAAGTACACTACCACAAATCGTCCAATGAAAGCACATAAAACTTCATTCATTAATCTCATGAAAGTGCTAGGTGCATTAGTTAACCCAAAAGGCATGACTTAGTTTTAAATGTTGTTTTCCATTCATCTCCCAATTTCATACGAATTTGATGGCATCCACTACGCAAATCAACTTTGGAGAATATTGTAGATCCACTTAACTCATCAAGCATATCATCTAGCCTAGGAATAGGATGATGATAATGAATAGTAATATTATTAATGGATCTACAATCAACATACATACACGATGTACCATCCTGTTTTGGCACTAGAATAATAGGAACAACTCAAGGACTAAGGGATTCATGTAAATAACCTTTGTTGAGCAGCTCCTGTACTTGGCGCATAATCTCCTTTGTCTCCTCTGGATTGGTACGGTATGGCGCATGGTTGGGCAGTGATGCACCGGGAATTAAGTCAATCTGATGCTCAATCCCTCGAATAGGTGGTAGTCCCGATGACACGTCTTGTGGAAAGACGCCAGCGAACTCCTGCAAAATGTTAATGACAGTAGGAGGAAAAGAGGAAGGCATGTCCTTGAATAAAAAATAATGCATCTTTGCACACAAAAGCATAGAAAATAGATTTGCTAAAATCTAGATCATCAATATCATATTTGGTGGCAAGTAAACATCCGCTTTTCAATTTAATTTCAGAGGCAACATGAGATGATAGTTTGTTATTAGGTTTCATTTGTTGCTCAAATTCTTTTGACACAATCTGATTTTCACTCTTGTTTTGCTCCCGTTTTGCTTTACTAGCTCTAGTAAGATCATCTTTCAAAATGTGTCCAGGACACATAGGAAGCAAAGTAATATGTTATCCTTATGAAAAAGAGTGTACTGATTGTTTCTACCATGGTGTACAAAATTTTTATCGAATTTCAATGGCCTACCAAGTAATAAGGACCATGCTTGCATGGGTACCACATCACAATCAACATAATCAGCATATGTTGCGATACTAAAATGCACACGAACAATACGTGTTACCTTAACCTTGCTACTGTTGTTGAACCATTGTATGTAGTAAGGATGAGGATGTGGTCTGGTGGTGAGAGACAGCTTCTCCACCATCTCCATGCTAGCCAAGTTTTTGCAACTGCCTCCATCAATGATTACACGGACAGAACGTTCCTCCACAACTCCCTTTGTATGGAACAAATTGTGCCTCTGATTTTGCTCAGCTTGTGTTACCTGCACACACAAAACACATTGAGCAACTAAACTTTCATACCTGCGAGCGTCTTCAGCAGCCATGTATTGCGTCTCTTGTTCAGAATCATCTCCACCCTGCTTTTCACTTGCAATAAGAGCCAAAGTCTCGTCATCATAGTCAGTAGCAGATTCATACCCACCATCAACAATCATCACATGCGGAGATGGAGATTTGCTTGCATAGTGACCTCCACCCTTGCTACGATGACATATAACTTCATGCATTTGCCCCATTGATGCCATGGATGAAGAAGAGCTCTATGCGGGACCATAAGGTGTGCTCTTGGCGGATGGTGGTGGTGGTGTCTGTTTTCTTGTATCTCGGTTGGAGTTGGCGGATGAAGTAGGCAGTGCTGCAGCAGGACGTGTGGATGTAGAAGATGCATGTGGCGTCCATGATGAAGATCGTCCTGCAGAAAAATTAGTTCACGCCAATGCCTGTCGATCCTGCACTTCACGTTCAACTTTGCAAGCAAGATGGAATAAACGAGTGATATTATTATACTCCTTATACTCTAAAATGGTCTGAATCTCTCTCTTTAATCCACCCATAAAACATGCAAGCATAGCTTCATTATCCTCAACAATACCACATATAATCATGCTAGTTTGCAATTCCTGATAATATTCCTCTACATAATTTTTTCCTTGTCTTAAACACTGTAATTTTTGGAGTAATTCACGTTGATAATATGGTGGAACCCAACGAGTACGCATGGCAATTTTCAAAGCAGCCCAAGTAGTAGGAATATTACCATGATATAACCTACAATGTTTAGACAACCAAACACATGCAAAACTAGTGAATGCACAAACAGCAGCAGCAACACGTCTATCCTCGGGATATTGTAAGCATGTAAAACGTTGTTCAGTTTCTAACTCCCAAGTAAGATAAACATCAGGAATGTATCTACGCTCAAATGGCAAAATATTCAACTTTAGTTTAGGGATGTGGTCATGATCTCGTACCTGAGGTGGTGGTGCAGCCCTACCATTGCGATTATTTGCATGTGGATGACCTGTTGGTGGTGCTAGTGGTTGCACGTAGTTCTGATCTTGATCAACCTCATCCTCGTAATCGCCGTCATAATCATCCTCCTCGGTAGCAGCTAGAGCCACAGAAGCATCAACAGTAGGTGCAACGGCACAAAAAGTTTGGCCGGGCTCAAGGGGAACGCGCATTGCTTGTCCCACTTGATTTGGAAGTCCCACTTGATTTGCTTGTCCCACTTTCTTGTCACACTTGTTGTTGTTGTTGCCAAAAGTTGTTGCGACAGGTGCAACCGGTGGTGGTTGTGGAAGACGCGCGAGCAGTTCATTAAACTTGTTATCAAGCTTTGTTTCGAACGTCTTCTCTGTGCCATCTATCTTCTCCATGGCCTCTTCAAAACTGCTTAGCACATCTTGCACCTGTCCACTCATCAGTTGCTGAAATTTATCATGTAGTTGCTTGTTTTTCATGTTCTCCTAGTCAGTCCCGTCGGCTTGTGATCCTGTCATGGTTAGCAGCAATATAAACACACAAGAATATGTCCTACGGACTACTAAGAGGATGTGGAGTTTTGGAAAGTCACAAATCCGTCAAGCAAATCACAAATTCTTTCCCGTTCTCACCAAGCAGCAGGTGGTGATCGGCACCCGTTGTAGTCAAAACTCCTCAAAGCTTGGATAGAGCGATTGCCAGGCACAACGTAGATGATATGTGGGGCTAGGAAGGCTTAATATATGGTAGCAAAAAGGTTAGCAATAATCAAGTCAGAGATGCAAAGTTGAGTAAACGCTCAACGACGGTACTGTGTTGGTCCTAGTCTAGACCGTGCTAGAGACGCGAACCTAGAACACTAACAAAATCATGTAGTTTGATAGGTAATCTTGAGTAAACTACTTCGAGAACCACTGCAAAGGAAAAAGATTCAGACATTGTCATCTATAACAACTCATTATGGGCAGTAAAAAGAAGGCTGTAGAGTTCTTACTTACCATGCTGCAGTTCATTGTTGTCTTGGATAAAGTGTAAACAAATAGTTTAATTGCCATCTTTTGACCCATTTTAGTAACAATCTTTATCAGTTTCCTCACTTGATGCTGGTTCATCAATATCTCATTGCCCCATACATAGAAAGGGTCGAAGCACGGATCTTTACCAATGACATGTACCTAAAAGCACCAAGTTAACATTAGAAGCTAAACAACAATTGCAATATGATGTATGATGACCCACAAGTATAGGGGATCAATCGTAGTGCTTTCGATAAGTAAGAGTGTCGAACCCAACAAGGAGCAGAAGGAAATGACAAGTGGTTTTCAGCAAGGTATTCTCTGCAAGCACTAAAATTATAAGTAACGAGTAGTTTGATAGTAAGTTAATTTGTAACGAGCAAGTAACGATAACGACAAATAATATGCAGCAAGGTAGCCCAATACTTTTGTCGCAAAGGACAGGCCAAAACGGTCTCTTATGATAAGCAAAGTGTTCTTGAGGGTACACGGGAATTTCATCTAATCACTTTCATCATGTTGGTTTGATTCGTTGATCCAAATCAGCCCCTTACGAAGTAGCGCATAAACTAGGGTTTAAGCTTCTGTCACTCTCGCAACCCATCATCTAATAACTACTCCACAATGCATTCCCTTAGGCCCTAATAAGGTGAAGTGCCATGTAGTCGACGTTCACATGACACCACTAAGGGAATCACAACATACATACCATCAAAATATCGAACACATATCAAGTTCACATGATTACTTGAAACAAGATTTCTCCCGTGACCTCAAGAACAAAAGTAACTACTCACAAATGATAATCATGCTCAAGATCAGAGGGGTATTAAATAGCATAATGGATCTGAAGATATAATTTTCCACCAAATAAACCATATAGTAATCAACTACAAGATGTAATCAACACTACTAGTCACCTACAAGTACCAATCTAAGGTTTCGGTACAAAGATTGAACACAAGAGAGGAACTAGGGTTTGAGAGGAGATGGTGTTGTTGAAGATCTTGATGGAGATTGCCCTCCCAAAGATGGGAGAGTTGTTGGTGATTATGATGACGATGATGTCCCCCTCCGGGAGGGACGTTCCCCCGGCGGAATCGCTCCGTCGGAGGGCAAAAGTGCTCCTGCCCATGTTCCGCCTCGAGACGGCGGTGCTTCGTCCTGAAAGTCCTCTCCTTATTTTTTCTAGGTCAAAATGACTTATATACCATAAGAGGGGCACCAGAGGTAGGCCGAGGAGGGCACAACCCACCAGGGCGCGCCCAGGTGGGTTGTGCCCACCTGGTGGGCCCCCTCTGGTAGTTATTTGCTCCAATAATTCTTAAATATTCCATAAAAATTCTTCGTGAAGTTTCAACTCATTTGGAGTTGTGCAGAATAGGTGGCCTGACGTAGCTTTTTCAGGTCCAGATATCCAGCTGCCGGTATTCTCCCTCTTTGTGTGAACCTTGCATATTATGAGAGAAAAGGCATTAGAATTACACCATAAAGCATTATTATGCATAAAAACATCATAAATAACAGTAGAAAAACATGATGCAAAATGGACGTATCAACTCCCCCAAGCTTAGACCTCGCTTGTCCTCAAGCGAAAACCAAAATCGAAAAACATGTCCACATGCTTAGAGAGAGAGGTGTCGATAATAACAAAATACAGACATAGAAGCATCATGTATATTATTATAATGGCAACAAACTTTATTATAGAACTTTTATCACATAACTTTTATCATAAACTTCTCATGAACAAGTAACAATTCATCACAACATCGAAGTATAAAGCATAAACTCTATTGAAAACAACAAACTATGTTCTCATTCGACTTTGCAACTACAATTCATCATCTTTTCAGGAAGGGTCACGTATCGGAGCCTTTTGGCAAGTCCACATACTCAACCATCATATAGTCTTCTATGATTGCTAACACTCACCGCATACACATGAGCAAAAAGTTTAAACCGGACACATAGAAAGATAGGGGCTTATAGTTTCGCCTCCCAACGTATTCACCTCAAGGGTGATGTCAACAATAATAACTCATGCCCACCCATATCCAACTGGATATATGTGCCTAGATCTTTCCTCACCACATGGTGCTTGCCAAAAGAGAAAAATAAAAAGAAAAAGAGAGATACTTTGACTCTTGCATAAAAGTAAATACATAAAAGTAAAAGATAAGCCCTTCGCAGAGGGAAGCAGAGGTTACCATGCTCTTTTTGGTTGTATGCTCAATCTCTTAGTGCAAAAGAACGTCACGTTATATTGCCCCTTATGATAGCAACCTTTATTATGCAGTCTGTCTCCTTTATTATTTTTCCATCACAAGTTCGTACAACGCTCAATTTTCTCTTACACTAAATGATCTAACACATTTATAAGCAATTTGTATTGCCTTATTGCACCGATGACAACTTACTTGAAGGATCTTACTCAATCCATAGGTAGGTATAGTGGACTCTCAAAACAAGATTTGGGTTAAGGGTTTTGGATGCACAAGTAGTATCTCTACTTAGTGTGGAATTTTTGGCTAGCAAAGATGGGGGGCAAGCACCACATGTTAAAGGATCTATGACAATATAACTTCTATGTGAATATGAACAAACATAAATCATTACGTTGTCTTCCTTGTCCAACGTCAACTATTTTGGCATATAATATTTTGATGGGGGCTCACAATCATAAAAGATGTCCAAGATAGTGTATTTGCATATGAATCTTCTCTTCCCTTATTAATTCTTTGATGAATTTCATCATTGACCAATGCTATGTTTGTCAATCTCCAATTTTTTTTACTACTTATACTCTTCCTTATGTGATGTCATTACTTACCATAAGATTAGCATATGATCTTTTTCATTTATTTCCTTTATTTTTATTAAACATGAAAGTAAACAAAGTAAAACTCAAACTAGACTTTATTATATATCTCGCACACGATTACAAGGATAGATCACTAAGCAAGCACTTGAAAAGAAAGGATTGAACTAAACTTTTATTCAACTAAATTGAAAGATAACTAAGGATAGAACTAAAATAAATAAAGGCAAAAGATAGTGCGGGTGATACGATACCGGGGCACTTCCCCCAAGCTTGGCACAAGCCAAGGGGAGTGCCCATACCCGATACTCAAGTCTCCTTTGGTGATGAAGAAGGTGGTGATGATGAGGTAGTGGGTTTGTCCTTCTCTTTCTCCAGCTTACGTCGGAGGGTAAAATTATCTATCCTCAACTCATCGTTCTCTGTCTCAAGCTTTATTATCCTCTTGCATAATGCCTCCATGCTTTCGTGCTTGAAACAAGGAGGGACTGGTTCATCTTCATCTTCCTCATTAGAGAACCATATATAGGGATAGGGGTCCTTGAAGATATTTTTATCTAAAGGCTGATAAGAAACTGGGCAGTCCTCCTCGGAATCTTGAGATGACATATTTTCAGATCTGTCAGGAAAACAACGAGAAAAGAAAACAGAAGATTTCTCCGCAATACGGTGGTCAACGGGGGTATATAAAGATTTTTTATCTTGGGGAACAAGCAAACAAGAGAAAAAAGGAGTCTGAAAGGTGGGCGCAAGACACGAGGTTTGTCTTCCTGGTTGTTTCTTATTTTCCTAATTTTTAATATATTGCAAAACTGATAGAAAATATTTTTGCGGATTTTTTGGAGTCCGTTTACTAACCGTATCACGTACCTCCTCTTTTTTTCACGATTCTGGAGTGTTCCGGAAGGTTTCTTTTATGTGTTCTTCCGGTGTAATAGTTTGGATAATATTGCTTTCAACATTAATGGGCGTACCTGAGATATAATGTTTTATTCTTTGCCCATTAACAACCTTCAGGTTAGTACCTTCGGCATTATTTATTTTGATAGCTCCAGATCGATAAACCTCGTCGATAACATAAGGTCCTTCCCATTTGGAGAGAAGTTTTCCTCCAAAGAATATGAAACAAGAGTTGTACAAAAGAACATATTCTCCCACTTTAAACTCGCACTTTTGGATTCTTTTATCATGTCGTCTTTTAACTTTTTCTTTAAATAATTTGGCATTTTCATAAGCTTGGGTTCTCAATTCATCTAGTGAGCTAATATCAAATAGCCTCTTTTCACCGGCAAGTTTGAAATCATAGTTGAGTTCTTTAATTTCCCAATATGCTTTATGTTCTAACTCAAGAGGCAAATGACAAGCTTTTCCATAAACCATTTTATAAGGAGACATATCCATAGGATTTTTATATGTTGTTCGGTAAGCCCAAAGTGCATCATCTAATTTCTTAGACCAATTCTTTCGGGACCTATTGACAGTTTTTTGTAAAATTAATTTTATTTCTCTATTGCTAAGTTCAACTTGACTACTAGACTGAGGGTGATAGGGTGATGCAATTCTATGGTTAACATCATACTTAGCAAGCATTTTACGGAAAGCACCATGAATAAAATGTGAACCACCATCAGTCATTAAATATCAAGGGACTCCAAACCTTGGGAAAATAACTTCCTTAAGCATTTTAATAGAGGTGTTGTGATCAACACTACTAGTTGGAATAGCTTCTACCCACTTAGTAACATAATCAACAGCAACCAAAATATGTGTATACCCATTAGAGGAAGGAAAAGGTCCCATGTAATCAAAACCCCAAACATCAAATAGTTCAACAACAAGAGAATAATTCATAGGCATTTCCTGACGCTTACCAATATTACCTATTCTTTGACATTCATCACAAGATAAAACAAACTTACGGGCATCCTTGAAGAGAGTAAGCCAATAAAAACCAGATTGCAATACGTTGTGAGTAGTTCTATCTCCCGCATGATGCCCTCCATAAGCTTCAGAGTGACATTTCTGTAGGAACGTCTAATAATACCATCTACTCCTTCTTTATAAAGATGTGGGTCATCCCAAAAGTAATGTCTAAAATCATAGAAGAATTTTTTCTTTTGTTGGTAAGTGAAGCTAGGTGGTATATATTTAGCAACAATATAGTTAGCATAGTCAGCATACCAAGGAGTGTTATGAGAAACATTTATTGCAGCTAATTGCTCATCAGGAAAACTATCATTAATAGGTTGTGGGTCATTAAGAATATTTTCTAACCTAGACAAGTTATCAGCCACGGGGTTCTCAGCTCCTTTTCTATCAGTGATATGTAAGTCAAATTCTTGTAGCAAGAGAACCCACCTAATGAGTCTAGGTTTAGCATCTTTCTTTTCCATAAGATATTTAATAGCAGCATGATCAGTGTGAACAATAACTTTAGTATCAACAATGTAAGATCTGAATTTATCACAAGCAAACACCACTGCTAAAAATTCTTTTTCAGTAGTAGCATAATTTCTTTGGGCACTGTCTAGAGTTTTACTAGCATAATGAATAACATTTAATTTCTTATCAACTCTTTGTCCTAAAACAGCACCAACAGCATAATCACTAGCATCACACATAATTTCAAAAGGCAAGTTCCAATCAGGTGGTTGAACAATAGGTGCAGAAATTAAGGCTTTCTTAAGTATTTCAAAGGCTTCTACACAATCATCATCAAAAAAATGGAACATCCTTTTGTAAAAGATTTGTAAGAGGCCCAAAAAATTTAGAGAAGTCTTTAATAAATCTCCTATAGAAACCAGCATGACCGAGAAAACTACGAAAACCTTTAATATCTCTGGGACATGGCATTTTCTTAATTGCATCAACTTTAGCTTTATCGACCTCAATACCTCGTTCAGAAATTTTATGTCCCAATACAATACCTTCATTAACCATAAAGTGGCACTTCTCCCAATTCAAGACAAGATTAGTTTGCTCGCATCTCTGCAAAAGTCGATCAAGGTTGCTTAAGCAATCATCAAAAGAAGTTCCGTAAATGGAAAAATCATCCATGAAAACCTCAACAATCTTTTCACAAAAATCAGAGAATATAGCAGTCATACATATTTAAAAGGTAGCAGGTGCATTGCATAAACCAAAAGGCATATGTCTATAAGCATAAGTTCCAAAAGGACAAGTAAAGGTGGTTTTCTCTTGATCAGGTTGTGAAACAGGTATTTGAGAAAAACCAGAATATCCATCAAGAAAATAAAAGTGTGTGTGCTTAGATAATCTTTCTAGCATTTGATCAATGAAAGGCAAAGGGTAATGATCTTTTCTAGTTGCTTTATTTAATTTTCTAAAATCAATTACCATTCTATAGCCACTGACAATTCTTTGTGGAATAAGTTCATTTCTATCATTAGGAACAACAGTAATACCTCCCTTCTTAGGGACACAATGAACGGGACTTACCCATCTACTATCAGCTATGGGATAGATTATACCTGCTTCCAGAAGCTTCAATATTACCACTTCTTTCATTTTAGGATTTAAACGTCATTGGTGATCAACAACGGGTTTAGCATCAGGCTCCATATTAATCTTGTGCTAACAGAGAGTGGGACTAACGCCCTTAAGATCATCAAGAGTATATCCAATAGCAGCTCGGTGCTTCTTCAGAATTTTCAATAATATTTCTTCTTTGTGTTCTGAAAGGTTAGCACTAATAATAACATGATATATCTTTTTCTCATCAAGATAAGCATATTTCAAAGTGTTTGGCAATTGTTTTAATTCAAACACAGGATCACCCTTAGGTGGAGGAGGACCTCCTAGAGTTTCAATAGGCAATTTTTTTTTAAGCAGAGGTCATTGTTCGAAGAAAATTTTATCTATCCCATTTCTTTCATGCATATGCATATCATTTTTATGGTCTAGCAAATATTGTTCTAGTGGATCAGTAAGAGGCACGGTAATAGAAGTAAGACCAATTATTTCGTCCTTACTAGGCAATTCTTTCTTATGATGTTTTCTACTGAACTTAGAAAAATTAAACTCATGAGATTCATCACCAAAACTAACACTGACGATCTATTTCTCACAATCTATTTTAGCACTAATGGTGTTCAAGAAAGGTCTACCAAAGATAATGGGACAAAAGTCATCTTGTGGGGAACCAAGAACAAGAAAATCAGTAGGGTATTTTATTTTCCCACACAAGACTTCAACATCTCTAACAATCCCAAGTGGTCTGATGGTGTCTCTATTAGCAAGTTTAATAGTAACATCTATGTCTTCTATTTCAGCAGGTGTTATATCATTCATAATTTCTGGATATATGGTAAAAGGAATAGCACTCACGCTAGCACCTAAGTCACATAAACCATGATAACAGTGATCTCCTATTTTGACTGAGACAACAGGCATGCCAACAACAGGTCTATGTTTATCTTTCTCATCGAGTTTAGCAATTCTAGCCGCTTCATTACAGAAGTAAATAACATGCCCGTCTATATTTTCTACTAAGAGATCCTTAACCATAGCAACGCTAGGTTCTACTTTGTTTTTTTTCAGCAGGTTTAGGTGCTCTAATATTACTTTTATTGACCACGGTTGAAACCTTAGCATGTTCCTTTATCCTTACAGGGAAAGGTGGTTTTTCAATGTAAGCAGTAGGTACAACTAGATCGACATTATAAATAATAGTTTCATCTTTAGCTATTACCGGTTCTTTAATTTCTTCTTTAATAGTTGGATGATATTTAAACCACTTCTCCTTGGGGAGATCAACATGAGTAGCAAAAGATTCACAAAAAGAAGCCACTATCTCTGAGTCAAGTCCATATTTAGTGCTAAACTTGTGGAAAACATCGGTATTCATAAAAGATTTAACACAATCAAACGTAAGCTTAATACCTTACTCTTTACCTTTGTCAAGTTCCCAATCTTTAGAGTTGCGTTTAATTTTTTCTAAAAGATCCCACCGGAATTCAATAGTCTTCTTCATAAAGGAACCAGTACAAGAAGTATTGTGCATGGATGGATCATCATGAGAAAGCCGAGCATAAAAATTCTGATCAAAAATTTCTCTTGAGAGCTCATGATTGGGGCATGAATATAACATTGACTTAAGCCTCCCCCAAGATAGAGCGATACTTTCTCCTTCACGAGGCCAAAAATTATATATATAATTCCGATCACGATGAACTAGATGCATAGGATAATTTTTTTGGTGAAATTCCAATTTCAATCGATTCCAATTCCAAGATCCAATATCATCGCATAGCCTATACCATGCCAATGCTTTTCCCTTCAAAGATAAAGGGAAAAACTTCCTCTTAGCTTCATCTTTGGGTAAACCTGCAAGCTTAAATAATCCATAAATTTCATCTACGTATATCAAGTGTATATCAGGATGTTCGGTTCCATCTCCTGCATAAGGATTAGCTAGCAGTTGTTCTATCATACCCGAAGGAATTTCATAACCAATATTTTCAGTAGGTGCAGTAGGTTGAGGGGTAACTAATTGTGGTTTAGGTCGAGGTGAAGATACCCCGAACAAACCCCTCAAAGGATTGTTCTCCATAGTAACAAGTAACAATAAATTTCAGCACGTAGTAATAATTTTTCCTTACCGATTTCCACTTACCAAGAGCGCTTCACTCCCCGGCAACGATGCCAGAAAAGAGCCTTGATGACCCACAAGTATAGGGGATCAATCGTAGTCCTTTCGATAAGTAGGAGTGTCGAACCCAATGAGGAGCAGAAGGAAATGACAAGTGGTTTTCAGCAAGGTATTCTCTGCAAGCACTAAAATTATAAGTAATGAGTAGTTTGATAGTAAGATAATTTGTAACGAGCAAGTAACGATAACGACAATAATATGTAGCAAGGTAGACTAATCCTTTTGTGGCAAAGGACAGGCCAAAATGGTCTCTTATGATAAGCAAAGTGTTCTTGAGGGTACACGGGAATTTCATCTAATCACTTTCATCATGTAGGTTTGGTTCGTGTTCGCTACTTTGATAATTTGATATGTGGGTGGACCGGTGCTTAGGTGCTGTTCTTACTTGAACAAACCTCCTACTTATGATTAACCCCCTCGCAAGCATCTGCAACTACGAGAAAAGTATTAAGATAAAATCTAACCATAGCATTGAACTTTTAGATCCAAATCAGCCCCTTACGAAGTAGCGCATAAACTAGGGTTTAAGCTTCTGTCACTCTCGCAACCCATCATCTAATAACTAATCCAAAATGCATTCCCTTAAGCCCTAATAAGGTGAAGTGCCATGTAGTCGACGTTCACATGACACCACTAAGGGAATCACAACATACATACCATCAAAATATCGGACACATATCAAGTTCACATGATTACTTGCAACAAGATTTCTCCTGTGACCTCAAGAACAAAAGTTACTACTCACAAATGATAATCATTCTCAAGATCAGATGGGTATTAAATAGCATAATGGATCTAAACATATAATCTTCCACCAAAGAAACCATATAGTAATCAACTACAAGATGTAATCAACACTACTAGTCACCCACAAGTACGAATCTAAGGTTCCGGTACAAAGATTGAACAAAAGAGAGGAACTAGGGTTTGAGAGGAGATGGTGCCGTTGAAGATGTTGATGGAGATTGCCCTCCCCAAGATGGGAGAGTTGTTGGTGATGATGATGACGATGATTTCCCCCTCCCGGAGGGAAGTTCCCCCGGCAGAATTGCTCCGCTGAAGGGCAAAAGTGCTCCTGCCCATGTTCCGCCTCGAGACGGCGGCGCTTCGTCCCGAAAGTCCTCTCCTTATTTTTTCTATGTCAAAATTACTTATATACCAGAAGAGGGGCACCGGAGGTGGGCCGAGGAGGGCAGAACCCACCAGGGCACACCTGGGGGCCCTGGCGCGCCTAGGTGGGTTGTTCCCACCTGGTGGGCCCCCTCTGGTAGTTATTTGCTCCAATAATTCTTAAATATTCCATAAAAATTCTCCGTGAAGTTTCAGCTCATTTGGAGTTGTGCAGAATAGGTGGCCTGACGTAGCTTTTTGAGGTCCAGAATTCCAGCTGCCGGTATTCTCCCTCTTTGTGTGAACCTTGCATATTATGAGAGAAAAGGCATTAGAATTACTCCATAAAGCATTATTGTGCATAAAAACATCATAAATAACAGTAGGAAAACATGATGCAAAATGGACGTATCAATGTAGTACAACACTCCCTCCGTCCCATTATATAAGATCTTATAGCATCCAATATATTCACGGCGTGGATGAATAAACATCTTATATTATGGGGCGGAGGGAATTTATTACAGTTGTACAAATATCAGCCAATTAACTGCAGTTAACTGCTGCTGTGTTGTTGGTGTTCTTGCTGCTCTTCTATGTATATCTAGACATCATGAGAACATTAAGGTAACACTCTTGGTTTGAGACTATGTTTGCCAAAGGTTGCCACACCTAAGGTTAGGGGTGTGTTTGGTTCAAGCCACATCTTAGGCAAGCCACACTATGGTCCCACATCACATACACTCAAAAAGTGTGGCAAGATTCTCTTAGGCGTGCCAACTTGTGGCTCTCGTTTTGAAGAACTAACCCTTTGGCAAGTTTGGCAACATTGTATGGCAAAGTGTGGCACTCCTAGGCCTAGAACCAAACAACCCTTCCTTGTTGCTGTGTGGCCTAGGATTGCATATTTAGTCATTCAGTATAATGCATCTTGTATGTAGCCTCAGATACGTTAGATATGGCCCTAGTTAACCTAGCGATAAATGGGTTGTAGATATATTCAGTTAAATGTCTGAGTCAACGATTAATCGCTTATCAGACCCCGGACTATATGGTACCAGCTACCGATATCCTGAACAGTGAGTATATATAAGCCATGGGATGAAACTAATCTCGATGGTAAACAGCATATGTTCCCAATATTGTCCTGTGTAAGTACATCTAAAGGCATGTTAAGCACAACAGGCTAAACATCAACCAAATATATCCATGGTAAAGAACATAATCTCCAAATTATAGCTTCATGGAAAAGGTTTAAGCACGCTAGTTAAGAAAAGCAAGAAGTGGAAAGGTGTGTTATTAACTGCAACATGCCTAATATTTAAAAACAAGCAAACATAGTCATTCAAACTTGTATTGTGTAGGTCTAAGTACACTAGTTATTGTTAAATCAAATGGAAAGGCGTGTTAAATACTCCCTCCGGTCCTTTTTACTCTGCATATAAGAATTGTGTGAAGTCATACTTCATAAAGTTTGACCAAATTCGTATGAAAAAATATCAACATCTACCATGCTGAAGTTATACAATATGAAAATTTAAGTCATGACACATCTACTGATATTGATTTCACATTGTGAATGTTGGTATTTTTTCTATAAAGTTGGTCAAACTTTACGAGGCTTGACTTTAGACAAATCTTATATGCGAACTAAAAAGGACCGGAGGGAGTACAACATGCTTAACAATAACCAAAAATCATTCATAGAGCTATTGTTAAAATCGGCATTGATGAAACTGAACTGCACAGTTCATACTAGCACATATAGAACATCACATTGTGAATAACTGAAATAAACAAGGCATACTACAAACAACCAAAGATGGCAATTGAAATAGGACATATGCTAACTACAAACAACCAAACAACCAAAAACTATAGAAATAAACAAGGCGTAATGCAAATGACCAAATATAGCAATAAATACTGGACATGTTCTCACTACAAAAGGGGTTCAAGAAAACAAATCATGGGATTCCCCCGGTGAAGAGGCACGGCAAAACAAATCATGGGTTTCCTCACTTGCCATAGATTGGCTCCTCCTCGTGGTCGCCGTCGATGAGGTCTGACTTGGCAGCTGAGGATCCCAAGCCAGCGTCGTAGAATGTGTCCTTCAGAAATGACAAAAGGGGATCCATGGCGATGAAGGATGGCAAATTGTTCATAATGAGCCGCAGGAGATTAGCGGCAGGGCCATCGATGAGATCGATGGCAGTCGAACCCGAGGGGTTGGGGGTGGGCAACTTAACCTGTGACATAGTCCACGTCAAGCCGTCATTGTCGACGACCTCGATGTCGTAGCTGGCGTCCATGACATGTGTGGCGCCCCCGACTCAATCGTACACTAATCATACACGCAAACGTGTACGATCAAGCACAGGGACTCACGGGAAGATATCACAACACAACTCTAACACAATTTAAACGGAGGTCCACAATATTACAGACCAGGGATCCGAAGATCCGAATACATAAGTCAGTCATACAAATATTATCTGAGTACATACATAGTTAGACAAGTTTTGCCTTAAGAAGGCTAGCACAAACAGCGACACTAGATCGAAAGGCGTTGGCCTCCTGCCTGGGAGCCTTCGATCCTACTCCTGGTCAGCTAGCTCGATCCAGTAGTAAGTACCCTCTGGACCCTCTTGGTAGTACGCTCCGGTGGTGGCATCTGGCTCCTGGACTCCATCGTCTGATGTATCATCAATGTGGGGTATGGGGAAAAGAGAAAGTAAAGCAACCGTGAGTACTCATCCGAAGTACTCAGCAAGCAAGGATCTATACTACATATGCAACATTATCACTGGAGAAAGGCTGTATAAGTGGACTGGGCTGCAGAAATGCCAGAATAGAGAGAAGGCCTAGTCCTATCGAAGACTAGCATCTTCAAACATCTTCACAAGGCCATCATCTTGCAGCAGTAGAAGAGAGTAGAATAGCATTTTAATTAGCAAACATGTTGAAGTACATCTTAAAGATCCTTCCTCGACTCCCAAGCGAGAAAGCGATCCTGAAGCTTCAATTAAGTAACAAGTATCCAGTTTAAGTAGTAGATCGGGATACACAAACTGAGCGTCCTTTACCGTAGGACTGGATATCGATAGAAGATTCATCCCTGCAGGGGTGCACTACTGTTACCCAACACGCTCGATCAACTTTGGCCGGACACACTTGCTGGGTAATGCCCGTCCTCGGAAGATCAACACGAAGCAACGCTCTACCTAGGCTCGGCAGAGAGGTCAGCACGCCGGACTAACCTATGCACCCAGAGGTCTCGGGCCATCGCCCTGGGCACCCTGCGTGTTGCGAGACTGGCCGGGGTGCAGGCACGACACTGAACTCGTCAGTGAAGTATCCAGCCCAATCCCGACAATCAGCCCGCATGGTGAATCGTGATGTCAGACGAGCTTTCGGGAGAAACGTACTTCGTAGAGGGTCCCATAACCATTATCCTGCGTGGTGGTAGTGCGTATAGGGCAGGTCAACCCACTCAGATCACACACCCAAATCCAATAGGCTCAATTAGTATCAAGCGGAGACAATCAGAGTCTCTGATGCTCCGCCACAATGTCACACTCGAGTGCCCTTCCGGCACACCCGAAAATCATAGATCCCCAGCGGGTACCCACCAGGGTGGACCCGCCTGTAACAAAGGTCAAGTAATCGTGTGGTCATAACATCAAGGGGGAAACCCGAGGAATCACCCTCGGCGGATTCCACTCGACGAAATCATCAGGGTGAACGTATGAGACATCACCCTCGAGGTTCACACTGAGAGGTCGCACGACAGAGTCGTATCAGAAGTGGAGAAGGAGGAATCACCCTCGATGACCACGACCGAACAGCTACACTACAAAGTATTCATCAGGAGTGCGTTACGAGGTATCACCCTCGGCACTCGATAGTTACTACGCAGAGTCGTACAACTAAGGGGGTGTGAAGTGAGGTGTCGGTCTCTGGTCGACGATCACGTTGATCGAGTCGTCGATGATCAAGCAGGGGCAACAAGGGTAAGGTGGTGGGTTCACTGATGGTTCACTACCAATCTATACTAAACAGTTTATCATAGGCAGGTAAGGTAGCAATGAACAGGTTACAACAGCAGGCTATGCATCAGAATAGGAGCATACATTAACAGTAGCAAAATCTAATGCAAGCAGGAGAATAGAATGGGCGATATCTGGATGCTCAAGGGGGGGGGGGCTTGCCTGGTTGCTCTGGCAAGAGAGAGGGGTCGTCAACGGGCTGCTCGTCGGTAGTGTAGTGGTACCCGGGTGCAGCGTCGTCGGTCTCAGCGTCTATCGAGAGAGAGAAGGAGGGGGAGAGAAACAATAAATTCATGGCAATAATGCAAACAACATGTATGACATGCCTAAATGATATGCCGGGGTGTTCTACTGCCTAACTAAATGATTTAGTTAATTTAGGAATTTATTTAACTAAAGTTGGGCACTATTCATTTATCGAAATTGCTCTAAAAGTTCAATGTTCATATAGCTACGGGCGCCTGACAGGAATACGGAGGACGTATTCGGGTTCGTATCGAAATTCTGAGCAAGTTTCATATATAAATTATTTTCATCGGAGCTACGGTTTATTTAATATGATTTTCTAAAGTTTTTATTAATTTCTGGAATTTATTTAATTATTTAAATTAACATTATCCGAAACAGTGCTGCGATGACATCAGCATGACATCATGCTGACATCAGCAGCCATCTGACAGGGTGGGTCCCACCTATCATAGACTGTTAGGTTAATTAGGGTTAACTAATTAATTAACAATTAAATAAACAAATTAATTAAATTAGATTAATCTAATCAGAGTTAATTAACCTAATTAATTAACTAATTAAATAATTTTAATTTTAATTTTTTTTTTCTCTAAATGTTTTTCGGGCAGGGCCCGTTGTCATTGGGCCAAGGGGGTTTGGGCCCAGCGGCAGTGGCACTGGGGCACTGGGCCCCTTCGGTCAGTGGCCCAGGGCCACGGACGCGGGCGCCGGGCGCGGCGCGCGCCCGGGCGCGCGATGAGGGCGCGGCAGCGCGGGGGTTGGCACGGCGACGGGCGCGCGGGCGCGTGCGCGTGCAGCGGCAGGGGCGAGCGGCGGCATGGGGGCGCGAGCAGCGGGGCGGAGCGCGGCGATGGCGCGAGCAGGGCGAGCGCACGGGCCTCACCGTTCGGTGTAGGGAGGGGGCAGTGGGCGCGGGGAAGACGGCGGCGTGGTGGCTGAGAGGCGACGCCGGGGACGAGGCGGCGGCGTCGTGCGGCGTCGGCGGCGACAGGGCGCGGTCGGGGGGGCGAGCGCGCGGGGCTCGGGGCGCGGGGATGGCGAGGAGGGGCTCGGCCTGATCCGGTTCTGAATCGGGGGGGCAGGGGGGCGAGGGGGGGTGTCGGTTGGCGAGGGGGGGATTTAGGGTTTGCTGGTCTCCGGGGGAGGCCATATAGGGGAGGGGTGGGCCGGTTGGGTCGAGGCCAGCTGGGCTACGGCCCAGTGGGGGAGGGAGGGTTTTCTCCCGTTTTCTTTTTCTGTTTTGTTTTTCTTTTATCTTTTTCTTTTATTTAATCATATATCTTTGTTTAGTAAATAGTTAGGCCTCATATTGAATTTTGTAAAACATGGCAAATGTTCCAATAAATACTAGGCATCCACTACCACTGTCAAAAATTGGTTTGGAGTCAATTGGATCTCACACCACTTTTATAATAATTAAAATGCATTAATCCTTACTGTTTTGATAATGTTTGAGCCACCTAATTATTTTATTAATTGTTGGTTTCAATTTTAGAATAGTCTCTGCAATATTTGTTATTTACTGAACATTTTAGTTTCTATGTTGCACAACTTTTATATTTCACTTTCATTTAAATTTGAATTTGACTTAGGAGTTGAAATGCAATATGATGCTAATGATGATTATGCACTATTAAGCTTGCTGACATGTCATTATCAAAAGTGATTACTGTAGCTAATGACAGGGGGTGTTACAACATGCCAGAATAATCTAGCCCGCTGATTGAAATGCTGCGTCCAGTCACCGTCGTCAGGTTCCTCGGCGGCCACCTCACGTCGGGCGAAGAGGCCGCGGTAAAAATCTTTTGGGCCATTCGCTCCTCAAGCTCCCCGGGAAGCGTAGCGGGCTTAGGATGCAACGCTCTGGAGTGGGGAATGGGGTGGGGATGGGGATCTATGGGAAAGGGGGCGTTTCGTAGGCGTCATTTAAGAAACTCAGGGTGGCGAGGGTATATACATCGGTGGGTAACCTGCACGGGCAGACCGGCAGAGGTTGATGATGGAGGCGGCATGGCGGTGGCGGTGGCAACCTAGCTAGGTTTCGAGCGAGGGGGGGGGTGGTGTGTATGTGTGTGAGCGGGGGATTTGGGGTGTGTGTGTGGAGGGGGTCCAAGGTGGTGTTTGAGGAAATGCCACAGGTACTGAAAATTTTACTAGGCGGGAGTAAAATGGCGGGGCTACCAAAAATTTGGATCAAGGGATTTAAGCAGAGCGGGGCAGGAGAAACAAACATCACACACGGTTAAAACATAATAATCGTGTGCTATCAAACACAAAAAAAAAACTGAGAAGATATTTTTGAGATTGCGAGGGATGCAGGCGGGAGTAAAATGCCGGGGCTACTGAAATTTGGATCTATTGTTTGAAGCAGAGCGGGAGTAATAGATATCGCACACGGTCAACACATACTAACCGTGTGCTATCAAACAGAAAAACCCTCTAGGCGGGTAGATATTTTCGTGATTGCGAGAGAGTAGATATTTTCGAGAGCGGGAGGGAAGCCTCGTGGAGCCCAATCTATAGTGATGATGTGGGTGACAGGAGCAGGGGTGCGGCACACGGGTAATCCTAGGGAACCGTGTCTGTTGCGTACCCGATCATAGACGGTTGCTGCGTCCGACTCGTCTACTTCTTATAAATTTGGCGAAAAAAACATGGAAAAGGGTCAGAACACGAACACACTTGCATGTGGACCAAATATATGTATGAAAAGGGTGGTTTGATGTCCAAATACCCAATGCACAACTTTGATGTGGCACCTGTCGCACAAAGAGCACGTTATTCTTGCTAGCCCTCCCCCCTAGACACACACACTTCGTGTTGGTAGGAGGGGAATCCTAGTTATGAACGCATGCCCCCAAATAGGTAGGTCTGACATCTCACCCTACCGTAACACAAAACCGAAAGGAGCACATCATGGTCACCCCCCCCCCTTTTGCTTCCGGTCAAATGTGGATCGGGTGCAGCCCCACATATTTATGCCTGTGGCGTGAGATTAAGGATGGCAATGGGTAGGGTATGGGGTGGGTAGAGCAATACCATACCCATACCTGTGTAGTCAATGGGTACAAAGTTCTACCCATCCACGTACCCATGGGTATGAAACTTTACCCATACCCATACCCATTGGGTACCCAATGGTAGATCAAATAGTACACAAATTATTCATAATTTTACATTCATCGATAGCACATTTAACAAAAAAACATTTATCTCAAGTTGTCAACTCAATAAAAGATAGATGAGTACATCAGAATTATCTCAATTCAAATTGACAATTGGTGACAACTTTAACATAGGTTCACAAGCTCACGACACACTTCACGGCTAAGGTCAGTATAAATGGGTAGGGTATGCGTATATCCACAGATACAAGGCTATACTCATGCCCTACCCATTATTTAACGGGTAGGGTATGGGTACTACCCACGGGTATAAAATTGTGCCCATACCCTGCCCATGCGGGTATGGTATCCATGGGTACCCGTACCCATGGGTAAAATTGCCATGCTTACGTGAGATGGGTGAGACCACATACGAACCACACCTGCGGGTGGCCCTATATGTGTGTGTGTGTGTGTGTTTGCGTGCGTGTGTGTGTGTGAAAACGGCGTGGTGTGATATTAACCAAATCACAAATTTGATGTGACACATGTGCATCGCAAATTAACTGGACATCCCCGACCCCACGGAGGTTCATCTAGTGTGAAGTAGTACTGTGCCCCCCCCCCCCACACACACACACACTTTGAGTCGGTGGGAGGGGGCATCTCACCAAGGCGTATTGTAACACTGACCAAGAAGAATCACTGCCTTGGACGTATAACCTCTCTCATTGTTGGGTCAAAGTCATGCATGGACATCCACATGCGGCCCCACAAATAGGCTAGCTTGTCGCCGATAACCACGCGAGGGAGTGCCTGAATACAACCACTACGTTCATGTGGCCCAAACATATGTATGAAGTGTTATGTGGTGTTTGAATATACCCAATGCACAACTTTGATGTGGCACCATGCTTTGGGAACCGGAAAGTCCCCACACGGAGCGAGGGTTCACGACGCGTATACTATATATATATAAAATATATATAGGGATTCATTTGTATGCATGCCCTCAAACTTAGGTCTCGAATCTCACCATGATCGACGTACGACTATACGGTAACATGAACCAAGAGAAGAAGAATCCACCCTGGTGACCTCTCTTGTTGTTGGTCGAAGTGATGGACGTCCATGCGGGCCCACGAATATATAGGTCGTCAATGATAACCAAGCGAGGGAGAGTGTCCAAAGACAACTAGTGCATGCATGTGCCCCAAACATATGTATGGACATGCGTGATGCATGCATATATGCTTGAATAACAAAAGCACAACATTTTGATGTGGCGCATGCATGCGTCGAAAATCGCACAGTCCCCACACAGAGAGTGGTTCATGATGCGTCGCGTGCTCGCCCCCCCCCCCCACTTTGATCCAGTGGGAGGGATTCATGCATACACATGCGCTCAAATTATAATATGTTATCTCACATCATGACATGCATG
The DNA here is from genome assembly GCA_011799875.1 of Thinopyrum elongatum. Lineage (NCBI taxonomy): Eukaryota > Viridiplantae > Streptophyta > Magnoliopsida > Poales > Poaceae > Thinopyrum > Thinopyrum elongatum. The sequence continues at coordinate 218,731,315 of CM022302.1, read as the reverse complement.
TACCATACCGTATAAGATGAACCAAAATATAAGCCCCTCCTAATTATAAGTCAAATTAACCTCTATCGCTGTCGGTCAAAGTGATTGACCAAGTGGGTACGTATAGATGGCCGAAGTATCTCGCCGATAACCCTGTGAGTGAGTGCTAGAGGACAACCGCCATTGCTTGCATGTGGGCCAAACACATGTATGGATATGTGTGGTCGTGAAGTTTGAATGCCTAATATATACGCAGAACTTTGATGTGGCACTTGCCTCGGAAACCTTTAAGTCCCCCACACGAAGCGAGGTTCATGACGCGCAGTATATGCTGCCCCCCCCTCCCCTCTTTGATGCGTAATATATACTTCTACGTACCGTAACACAACCCGAAAATAATCCTCCTTGTTCGTCGAATTACCTTTCTCATTGTGTCATATATTAGATGGACGACGACATCGCGGGCCCATAGAGGGAAGCGTCGCAGGCGAGTGAGTGACAACCATAGTGTGCATGTGCCCAAGGTGTTGGCGATGTTTTTAATACCCAATATGCACAACTTCTTGGTGGCACCTACCTCGGAAACCGAAAAGTCCCCACACAGAGCAAGATCGTTCATGACGTGTGTGTAGCATGTGCTGCCCCCTCCTCCCCTCTTCTATGCGTACTATATACTCCTACCGCAACACAACCCAAAAAGAAACCTCCTTGTTGGTCAAATTAATCTCTCTCGTTGGGTCAAAGTGATGGAGGACAACCACGCGGGCCCACGGATAGAAGCATCACATGCAAGTGACTGTCTTATATGACGAGTAATATATGTTGCCCCCACCGTCTTCGACGCGTACTATATATACTCCTACCATACGTAACAAAAACCAAAAAATGACCATCCTTGGTCAAATTAACCTATCTCACCACAGGTCATAGTGCTGGACAATGACCTCGCGGGCCCACAGAGAGAGTCACACGCGAGTGAGTGTCCTAGGACCACCGCGTGCATGTGGCCCAAAGATGCATGTCAAACTTTTTCTGCAGCGAACATGCGACTAAAGGAGTTTAGTGTTAAAAATTGAAAAAAATAGATAACATTTACCCGTTTTTATACATTGATTGATTTCCCAGGGATTTAATGTGCAAAAATCAAATTTGAGCTACATGAGACCCGTGATAGTACACCAAAATGGATTGGAAAATCATATGTGTATGTGTCCCTGGGTGCATGTTTAGTCCCCATGCAAGAAATTTCTAACATCGAGAATCTTGATTTTAAAATCCAGTAAATCCAAAACTAAGTTGCAATTGATGAAACTTATCGTGGTGTCATATGGACACCAATAGACTGTGATATTATGTTTTTTTTTTTCAAATTTGAGTCAAGTTTGATATAATCTTCTTACAGATAGGAAATTATCAATAATTAGCAACCAATATCGCAAACAGAATCTTTATTCGAACCGTGTGCGTTAGACCAACAATGTACGTGCCGAGCTTCGGTTAAGCAATAAAGCGGCTGAATTAATCATCAAAAAGGAAAATTCAATATAATACATGCCGCCTCGCGTCCCGTGTGCCGTACGAGCATGTGTGAGTTGACGAGACGCATGCTAGTTGTCTGCCGCGAAGGCAGACCAGGAGGCCGAGGCATGCGCGTGTTCGCTACAGAGTGTCACCGGGGGCGTGCTAGTAGCTATGTGAAATAACAGTAGGCATGCGAGCAGTCTGCTGCGCCGGCTCACCGGGAGGCTAGCCAGCCCTTTGACCGCCGCCCACCTCGCTCCCACTGCTCCATATTAATGGCGCGCCTGATCCGCTGGTCATAATAGGCGGCCGCACCCCCCGTCCACAGTTGTCACCGCCGCATGGAGTGTATTAGGATTTTGCTGAAGCACACCATCGGAGGGAGTGGCGACGCCGGGGCTGGTGACGCACCCGCGCAATACATGAAGCTGGTCACAGAGGTTGCTGTCACCGCTGACTCGCACGGGCAGAAGTGTGACCTTGACTTCGTCGCCGTCGTCATGCCTCCCCAGCCGGAGCCGGAGGTCCACAGCTACTTCGGCAACGACTCCGACTTCGACGGAAAACCGGTTAGTTCCCCCCCTTTCTTTTGTTGGGAATTGAAATCCTATGGTTATGTTCACCCAGTCCATGAGATCAGAGTAAGATTCGTTAGATCGGTGTAGTGTATTGAGTGTTTGAATTGTATCTATGGTTAGTGATTAATTGTTTGTTCTGTACAAATGATTTTTTTGCTAATAATCCGACTAGGGTTAGCGTGCGTGCTAATAATTCGTAGCCAGATCTTGAGAATTGATTTTGAATGTCCTACATATATGTTTGTGCCTATTTTTCTTCCAGATCTTGAGAATTGATTTTGAATGTCCTACATGTATGTTTCTGCCTTTTTTCCAGATTGGTATGTACGCAGATGAGGCTCTGGCCAGCGGTGCCGCCAGCTGTAGATCCTGCACCTGGCAGCGCGGGGCAGAAGCGCCCACGCCCCGCTGGATCCGAGGAACCCGTAAAATATCGGTCGGACCGCATCAGCGATCTCCCGGACGCCATCCTTGGGGAGATCATCTTCCTTCTCCCCACCAAGGATGGCTGCCGCACACAGGTCCTCGCATCTCGGTAGCGCACTCTGTGGCGCGCCGCGCCTCTTAATCTCGACTATCGCCGGCTATATGTCGTTCATGATTTTGAACTCCACGGAGCCATCATCTCCTCCCACCAGGGCTCTGTTCAATGCCTATGCATCCCGGCATGCTGCCTGCTGCACATACCCTACATGGTGGATGCATGGCTGACATCCCGTCAATTAAAAAAAACTCCAACATCTTGAGTTCTACCATTACTATGCAAATAGCTTCCGACCAAGCATTGTAGTTGTGCCCTTACCACCAATGTCCATCTCATGGTTTTCCTCCTCTCTCTACACCGCCACCTTGGCCCGGTGCCATATAGCAGACAATCTGGTACAAATGCTTCGACTCCCACTGCTATAAAAACTCGCGCTTGTGGTGGTCAATCTATCGGAGGCCTCACTGCACAGCATCATCCACTCCTGCTGCCCTGCCCTAGAGCGCTTGCTGCTTATTTTTGGAAAATAAATCCGCATCCATTGTCTCCAAATAAAGTCACCTCACCTTGTAAGCATTGGAATTTGCTTTAAAGGAGAGGAGCTCATCATCAAAGACGCCCCTTCACTCCAAAGGCTGCTCGTTGATTATCGTTATGCACCTTTGTCGGCATTCTGGGAACCGGGGTACCCAGACTTGCCTGCCTGCGGCCAACTGCGTGGCTCCATCGACGGCCTGGTACGGCCCATCTTCAGCACCAACAACACAAGACCCTCGTGAGGGGCCAAGCCTCGCGAGGCGGACGACAACAAGAACTCCGAAAGGAGTGGCCTCCTTAGGCTGGCTCCTGAGGAGCGGAGATTCCTATGCAAGCCCTCACCTCGTGAGGTTCGGGTGACGCAAGCCATGACAACCAAGGCTAGGCGGGCGCCAGCGGGCGCAGTACAGCAGGTTTCCTCTTTGGTGCTAAAGAGGCAAGCGCAGGCGCGGAGTCCCGAGGAATCAGCTAAAGGTTTCCATTTCCGTGCAACAAGACCAAGACCGCCAGGACGGCAGGACGGAGGTCATCGCCGAGCCCACCACAGCGTCATGACCAGAAACTTTGCAGGCAAAGACCACCTTTCGTCAGGATAAGATGTACTAGTTGTCTCCCTTCGAATTTGGCCATTGTGGGATCCCTTCCCGCCTTCGTTTTGGTGGAAGAGGACCAAGGCCACTATAAGTATAGCCCAGCCACCACCATAGAAGGGGATGGATCATTCAGACCACCCTCACCCTCACCAGCTCAATAACACACCTCCTCAGGTTGTTCTTCCACTGTACTACTTCATGCTCAGCCCACCTCGAGGCTAATCCACCACAAAGGAGGAGTAGGGTATTACACCGCAAGGTGGCCCGAACCTGGGTAAATTGCCTTGTCCCGTTTCCTTCTAGTTCATCAAGCTAGGCCGTGGGATCGGCGAGTTGGCAGACTGGGGAGGTTGAGTTCTTCGCACGCACCCGAGAGTTTGAATCTATCTTGGGTCTGCGGAGCCTTGAATCTGACATTTGGCGCGCCAGGTAGGGTTGTGTCGGAGCCTCTCTTCCTCTGGTCTACTCGTCATCGTTCCGCCGTCCTCATGGCCGATGCTCCTTGGGCTCACGCCGAGCGCTGGGCCGCTCGGCCTGCCCGGGCAGTGCTTTCTTCTCAAGAAGACCTCCACTCCGTGCTCCTCACGGCCCGCACGCCACCCAATGTCACCGACCGCGGGCGGCACGGACCACCGCCGCCCGTTCCCGCACTGCGCCGCACCCGTGCCACCACGCGATCTTTGAGCTACGCCGCGGCGACAGCGCTACACACCCACCGAGGGCAGGCGAACACGCGAGCTGCGCTCATCAAGGCACGAGAGCTGTTGCAATGCAGGCTAGCGGAGGGCGGCCACGACGCCCTGCTGGAGTGGGTTGCCGAGCTGCTCGATGCTGCCTGCAGGGCCGCAGCACCTTTCTGCACCTTGCCTACATCGCAAGCGCTGCAGGGAGCGCGCGCCGGCCCCGCTACGACCGAGCACCTCTCCACGAGGGGCCTAGAGGACCTCACGACACCAACCTGGCCCGTGACGCCGCTCATCCTGCCCAGGATGTGTTACCTCCGGGCGCCGCAGAGCTGGGCGGCCCCTCCTGGATTCCCGCCGAGATGTTACCCTACGGTTGTGGTGACCTAGCGTCAAGGCAGGCGTGCGACAACGCCGGGTGGTCGAGCGACGGCTCAGGGATGGAGGCTTCAGGCGCCCCTGTGCCTTCACTGACGGATTCGTTGTATACGCCAAGAGGAAGCCCCCGCCTGTCTCCCTTGCCAGCTTGGGCGACGGGAACACATGAGGCCGAGGCTCCTGCAGGCCGCCCTGTAGCTTCACCGGCATCTTCGACGACAACAGACACCGGGTACCACCGATATCTCAGGGGCACGATTACACTAACCATGGACCGCAGGTGAACCAAGCCACAGCGGCGGCCGTGGACCTCAGGATGATGGTCCCACCGCAGGCGGACGGAATGCACTGGGAGCTGCGCGGGGGGAGCCCGGCGCTGGGGCCTCCCCCGCGCCGCATGGAGCAAGGCGCCGCCACGACGGTGGCGCCCGCCGCTCGGAGGTAGGTCCTCTATCGGGGAAGGCGCCGACGAGCCCTTCCCCCCGGCGGAGGGCCTGCGATCGCTGGGGCACCGCCAGCGTCCCCCTTGCCCCTTGGTCTCGTCCTGGTTTCCGGACGCCCCAACGGTGGTCGGGGGAGGCGCAGGGCGGGGCCCTTGGCGGGAAGGCGCCGGCGAGCCCTTCCCCCCGGGGGAGGGCCTGCGATCGCCGGGGCACCGCCAGCGTCCCCCTTGCCCCTTGGTCTCGTCCTGGTTTCCGGACACCCCAAAGGTGGTCGGGGGAGGCGCAGGGCGGGGCCCTTGGGGGGCGCTCAGGAAGTCAATGAAGGTCTCCGCTCGTGACACTCTCACGTAATAATGAATTGGGGCTGTACACGCCCCGGAGTCTCCTGAGTGCCGCCCTCGGGACTCACGGGGGCTCCCACCCACGTCCAAGTGGAAGCACCATGCTCCGCGCTGGCCGTCGACACTGTCCCCCAATGACTATGCCCACGCCCAATGGAAGCACTTAGCTCCGCGCTGGTGAGAAGACTAGCTAGGTGCCGGAGGCGGCTGTTTGCTTTCGCCCACTTTCTATAACCCAATTTGCCATCTTTTGGAACAAGATTTGCAGTTTCGTGTGCTTATCAAAAGAAAGGGGGGGGGATTTTTTTGATTCGCGGTGTTTTCTTGCCTTCTGGTTTGTGTTGAGAAGCAGGGCTTATGCCTGGTACCCCTCCCCCCCCCCTCCCCGTGAGCGCCCCGCGAGCGGGGGCTGGGTGTGGTGTGCGCACTATGCGCGCGCTTGAGCTAGCCCGAGCGGCGCCGCCCCCCTTTTTTTGGGGTCAGGAGCGCAGCTGCCGCAGGCCCACTGCGCGCACACCTTGCCAAAACTCGGCGATCGGCTCCTCGCGAGGTGCTCTCGAGTGGGTCTGAAGGCTCCTCAGGAGGCTCAAGCCCTCACGAGCCCCGGAAGGCCCGCCTCGGGAGAGGAGCGCTCCCGTGGTACAAGAACTCGCCCAAGACTACCAGCACCAAAGATAAGTCGCAATAGCTACTTCGCTCGGGAGCCTCCAGGCTCACGATGGCACGTCTCAAATTATATCTCAAAAGCATACCATCATTTCATACATTATAAGGGGCTCCCCTTTCAAAAATGCTTTCACGCCCCGCTGGGCCATATCCGAAGGTTTTTTGCATACAGGTCAAAGCAAGAAGAGAAATGCAGGCTTAGCTGGATGCGCTGCCATCGGCGTCGTCCTCATCATCATCATCCGCGCTACTTCCCTCGGCTGCAAGCACAACCGCGTCGTCTTCAGGGGCGAACTCCACGACCAGGTCATCCACATGGTCATCCACCCAGTCCGCCAGATTGCCCTGAATGGCCCTGGGCACAGGGGCTATCGCAGCGTTGAGATCAAAGTGAGGATCAAGGCTGAGAAGGTGAGTGAAGATGCGTGATAACGCACGACCAAGAAGGCCCCGGCTTCTCTCTTCCATGAGCTGGCGAGCTCTCGTGGCCCGGTCTTCCAGATGGGTCACGATCTGAGTGAAGAAGTGGAGGTGGCTGGCATCATCATCCTCGTGCGGGTGGGAGACGCTCTCTTCGCAGATGGTGTCCAAGGCCCGGTTGGCCCTGACCCTGAGATCTTTGAGCATCGAGGAACGCTCGCGCTGCATCGTCCGACAGTGGCATGCTTTGTTCGTGGTCTTCTCCGTGAGGGACGTGATGGCCTCAACCTGCTGCTGAAGTGAGGATAGCTCGGCTCGAGCAGAGGCCAAGTCGGCTTGGGCGGAGACCTGAGCCTCCTTGGCGGTCCTCTCCCGCTGCTCTGCCGTGGCCAGCTTCGTCCTGAGGGCGGTGGTCCTGCCCTCAAGCTCGGCCTGCTATAGTTCGAAGCGGGTCTCCTGGAGCCCCAGCTCCCGGCGGTGCTCGTCTGCAAGGGCCGCACGAATCTGCGCCACCCCTTGGTCGACCTCCTGCTAGATCATGGCCTCGCGAGCAGCAACGGCGTCCTCGGCCGCGGCTGCCTGCCTCTCCCTCACCTCCAGTCACTTGAGCTCCAGGCTGTGATCCAGGGCCTCAGGCGCCAGCGCCTCCTCACGAGCCTGGATCTCCTTCTCGTCGGAGGGGGCCTCTCTCAGCGGTGCCACCAGGGGGGCCCTGCGTGCCTGGACCTGTCTCTCAAGAGCTGCGTTTGAAGCCCGAAGCTCCCTCTCCCGCTCCTCGGCTACCTCACGACGGCGGTCGGTGGCTCTGTCTTCTTCCAAGGCATGGGCGCAAGCCTTGCGAGAAGTGGCGAGGGACACCGCGGCATCCGTGCAGGCGCACTCATGCTATAGATGCCCAAGGTTGATGGCGACCTTCAGCTAGTGCCACTCGCGCGCCAAGCGGAGGCCCTCCACCTCGAGGCGGGCGTTGACATCGACAAACTCTCCTCCAAGTCGACTCAGCGCGCCCATTGCTTCCCGGAAAAGGTCATGGCGGACGGCGCTGCCCCCGCGTGCGAGCTCCAGCACGTGGTCGAGCCCTTCCTCCGCGTTGGGGGCTGCCGGAGAGGTGCAAAGCGGCTCTCTTGTCTCCGGCGCGGGGCTGGCGGTCAGCGCTCCCTCGGCCGCTTCCCGGGCCTCAGCGGAGGCGTTGAGTGGCATGGTCCTGCTGCTCGAAGATGAAGACGGCGCTGGAGCCACCTAGCCACCAACGAGGACCAGTGGGGGAGCCCTCGGCATGCCACCTGCGCCCCGGAGGTTGCCATGAAGGAAAGATGCTGGGAGCACCGGCTCATGGCCCCCCGGTGGCACATCCGCCTTGCGGAATGGCCCCGTGCCCCGTGCAGGTGTTTGGCGTGGGGGGCTCAGAGTCATGAGCGGACCAAGGACCTCCGGAGGTCGCTCCCCAGGAGGTTTCGCCACCGCAACCGAAGGGATCCTGAGGAGCCAGGTTCAGGAAAGGATGCGACACGCGAAGAATCACAGAGATAAGGCACTTACTCGTCTATGGCTATGTACTTTCTCTGTTTGAGGGGCCGATAGGCATCACCACTGCAGCTTCCGAGCCCTTTCCTTTTGCGGAGAGCTCCAAGGTTCAGGTGAGGCGAGTCAAGGGTCAGAGCCGCGTGCCGCCACCTCAGGAGCACTTGCCAGGGCTTCAGGGGCAGCTCCCTCAGGAGCATCGGACCGCACATGCTCACCAGCGGCTACCTCGGGAATGCTCGCTGGAACTTCAGGAGCGGTTACCTCAGGGGCACCTGACGGCGTCCGATCCCCGACGGTTGCCCCAGGAGTACCCGGTGGCGTTCGCCCCCCTACATCCACTTCCGGGGCACGCGCCACAGGGTCGGCGAGCACAGGAGCCACGGAGATGGGATTCTCGCGAGGCCCTTCCAGGCCCTCCGAGCATAGCCCCCACTCATCGAAGAGGGGCATCTGCTTCACGAAGTCCTCCTTGTTCGAGCAGTGGTACAAGAGGTGTTCCTCCTCCGGAAGCACGGCAGGTGTTGGGTCACCAGTTAGGAGCTCGAGCATCGTGCACAGCGTCTTGGAAGGAAGTGAGGACACCTAGAGCCTCATGGGGTCCTTGGGGCCGGTGAAGGCCCACATCGGGCGAGAATGGCACTGGAGCGGGGCGATCTCCCACCTTGCGCCGCCGGACGAACTCCCTCACCACCATCGACGTCGTCACCCCTGCCTTCTTCAGCTTGGCCAGCCTGGACCAGACGCGGGAGAGCCGATGGTCGACGAGCTTCACGTGCTCCCAGCCAGAGCTGGGTTCCGCCGGCCTTTGCGGGAGCACGAGCAGGGGGCTGAGTGTGGCGGCGTCCACATACACCCACTGCTTTCGGAAACCCTTCACATTAGGGCAGAGCGTGAAGTCAATGCCGGAGCCAGCCGTTGCCGCCACAAGCTGAAATGCCATGCACCCCGAGCGCTTTCTGCCGTCGACCAGATGGAGCGAGAAGAAATGGCGGAACAAGGCGATAGATGGAGCAATGCCCACCATAGCCTCACACAAGAAGGCGAAGGCGGCGAGGAGGATGATGGACCTGAGGTCCAGATGCAGCGCTTGGATCTGGTAATGCTAGATTATGGCATTGAAGAAATTGAAGAAGGGAGGAACCGGGCCGGCCAGGAGAGCGTGAAGGTGGATGGGGATCTCGGTGGCCGTCATGTCGATCATGGCCCGGGAGGCAGGCCCGACCGTCGTCGCCTTCCACTCATTGGAATCGGCGGTGAGGGCCGACCAGACCTTATCCAACCCCTCTCGGTTGACCACCGTCAACCGATCGAGCGCAGGCTCCAAGCCTGGCTGGGATTCGATGGGCGCGCAGGCCCTCCCTCTCTTCTTCGACTTCGGGGCCATGGCGACAGGGGTGGATTGATGGCAGCGTCAAATCTGGAAGAGGAGCCGCGAATTCGTGAAAAAGAGGGGAAGCCAATGGCAAGCACGGCGAGCAACGGTGGCGGAGTCGCGCTCGCAGCAGGCAGCCGTCAAGTCTGGCAGTTACCGAGGCTGCGTGGGGAAGCGGAGGCGCCCATGTCCCATCAAGAGCGACGCGTCGACCGGGCCCGCAGGCGGTTAGGGCCCGCGGCGCTTCGCCCTTGCCCTTTGGCTTCTCCTCGAAGCCAAGTGCGAGCGCGCCTTGGGCCCGGGGGCTACTGTCGGCGTTCTGGGAACCGGGGTACCTAGACTTGCCTGCCTGCGGCCCGCCGCGTGGCTCCATCGACGGCCTGGTACGGCCCATCATCAGCACCAACAACACAAGACCGACCTCCGAAAGGAGTGGCCTCCTTAGGCTGGCTCCTGAGGTGCGGAGATTCCTATGCAAGGCCTCTCCTTGTGAGGTTCGGGTGGCGCAAGCCATGACGACCAAGGCCAGGCGGGCGCCAGCGGGCGCAGTACATCAGGTTTCCTCTTCGGTGCTAAAGAGGCAAGCGCAGGCGCGGAGTCCCGAGGAATCAGCCAAAGGTTTCCATTTCCGTGCTACAACACCAAGACCGCCAGGACGGCAGGACGGAGGTCATCGCCGAGCCCACCACAGCGTCACGACTAGAAGCTTTGCACGCAAAGACCACCTTTCATCAGGATAATATGTACTAGTTGTCTCCCTTCGAATTTGGCTGTTGTGGGATCCCTTCCCGCCTTCATTTTTGGGGAAGAGGACCAAGGCCACTATAAGTATAGCCTAGCCACCACCATAGAAGGGGACGGATCATTCAGACCACCCTCACCCTCACCAGCTCAAGAACACACCTCCTGCGGTTGTTCTTCCACTGTACTAGTTCATCCTCAGCCCACCTCGAGGCTAATCCACCACAAAGCAGGAGTAGGGTATCACACCGCAAGGTGGCCCGAACCTGGGTAAATTGCCTTGTCCCGTTTCCTTCCAGTTCATCGAGCTAGGCCGTGGGATCGGCGAGTTGGCAGACTGGGGAGGTTGAGTTCTTCGCACGCACCCCAGAGTTCAAATCTATCTTGGGTCTACAGAGCCCTGAATCCGACAACCTTCGCAAATAACTGTGGTCACTGCGCTTAAACTGGGGACCTTGGGTGCAATTCCTGATCCGTTTGAAGGTTACAAGATGGTGGTTGGATCCACACTTATTCAGGTACTGTATATTATCATCAACACTTGTAATCATTAGCTGCATTTTTCATTTGTGTGCGTAAATTTTATATCATCAACACTTTTGTAATCATAAGCTACATTTTTCATTTGTGCGCATAAGTTTTATATAATCTTGGAGTACACTTTTGGTACTAATAATATGTTCTATGCTCAATGAAGAATTTGTCCATGGATACCCTATCAATGGTGCTGGATTCTGTCAAGACCTTACATACCAGTATGTGGTGTTTTGATCTAAACATGATTATCGGCTTGCTGCGATGCTTTCCATGTGTGGAGAATTTGTATATAGAGGTGACGATATCAAGCACATTGATATAATAAACTAGAATTAACCGTTCAGCTATCGCTCTTTCAACATACCCTTTTTTTAGACATTAACTATTTTCAGTCTTCATGTCTATTTAGGCAAAAGGACATGGACAAAAAGGTATAACCAATCGGTGGCATAAGAAGCACCGGGATTTTCTCAGTTCTCATGACATTCATTTGAGGACAATAATGCTGGAAGTATATGCATCCAACAACACAAACACTAGCTTTGTCACATTCTTCCTGTTGAATGCGAGAGTACTATTGTCTGTGAGGATTAAGTTTTTTAACAAAAACTTTCTCACGAATGGACACATTGAGCATCATAAAAAGAAGTTTCAGGTGGACAAAAGGGCTTCTGAATATGCTCGGGTTCTATTTACAACAACTTGTCTTCATGTACTACTAGATTTTCTGGCCCAGGATCTTGATTTTATGGATCAGACCGATCCATTTGATTATGACTGCCAAAAACTTTGGTTGAGTTAGATGTTATTATCCTGTTCAATCTGGATTTTGTGTAAATCTGATGAACAATTAATCATCAATCATCATGCTTTTGTACCTTTTGTAAGCTGGAGTTAGATATTGCTGCCCTTTTCAACTCGGCTTTGACCCATATTTTCTTTCATACAAACCGGAGCTTAAATCAAGAAGCCTCATGGTTCCGAGAGGGAACTTGGTCACCTGATCTATGTGCGAAACGACATACGCTATCTCTTCCCGCCTTGATTTATTTCACAGAGGCAACATGCAACTATGCTAAAAATATGAAATTATTCAGGGTTCGTTTCGCCTTTTTATACATTGATTTTCCTAGGCATTTTTTAACAAATAGCCACCACGTTATTATCGCAAACGATCGTATTAGTCCAACCGTGGGCATTCAACTAACCATTTAGTACCGTGGGCATCTGTTTGATTAGACGGGACGACTGCAAGTAGTCCGTCGCGCACGCTCACCATACCGGGAAGCGAGCCGCGAGCACTGCAATTTATTGCTGGTTTTGGACTTTTGTTTCGACTGCCTCGGGAAGGTACGCAGAATAGTCCTCCATTCTCATCTACAAGCACCGCTGCCGAGGATCACCGCCTGCTGCGAGATGGAGGACGAGTCGGCCAACAAGCGGGGGCGGTCCACACATACTAATCGTGTGCTATCAAATAGAAAAACCCTCTAGGCGGGTAGATATTTTCGAGATTGTGAGGGAGTAGATATTTTTGAGAGCGGGAGGGAAGCCTTGTGGAGCCCAAACTACTGTGATGATGTGGGTGACAGGGGCAGGGGCGCGGCACACGGGTAGTCCTAGGGAACCATGTCTGTTGCGTACCCGATCGTAGACGGTTGCTGCGTCCGACTCGTCTGCTGCTTATAAATATGGCGAAAAAACGGGGGAAAGGGTCAGAACACGAACACACTTGCATGTGGACAAAATATATGTATGAAAAGGATGGTTTGATGTTCAAATACCCAATGCACAACTTTGATGTGGCACCTGTCGCACAAAGCGCACGTTATTATTACTAGCCCCCCTAGACACACACACACACACACACACTTCATGTTGGCTGGAGGGGAATCATAGCTATGAACGCATGCCCCCAAATAGCTAGGTCTAATATCTCACCCTACTGTAACACAAAACCGAAAGGAGTATATCATGGTCACCCCCCCTTTTGCTTCCCGTCAAATGTGGATCATGTGCAGGCCCACAGATGTGTGCTTGTGGCGTGAGATGGGTGAGACCACATATGAACCACACCTGCGGGTGGCCTGATATATATGTGTGTGTGTTTGTGTGTGTGCGCGCGCGTGTGTACGTGCGTGTGTGTGTGTGTGTGAAAATGGTGTGGTTTAATATTTAAATAACCAAATCACAAATTTGATGTGGCACATGTCCATCGCAAATTAACGGGACATCCCGACCCCACGGAGGTTCATCTAGTGTGAGGTAGTACTGTGCCCCCCCCCACACACACTTTGAGTCGGTGGGAGGGGGCATCTCACCAAGGCGTATTGTAACACTGACAAAGAAGAATCACCACCTTGGCCGTATAACCTCCCTCGTTGTTGGGTCAAAGTCATGCATAGACATCCACACACGGCCCCACAAATAGGCTAGCTTGTCGCCGATAACCACGCGAGGGAGTGCCTGAAGACAACCACTATGTTCATGTGGCCCAAACATATGTATGAAGTGTTATGTGGTGTTTGAATATACCCAATGCACAACTTTGATGTGGCACCGTGCTTTTGGAACCGGAAAGTCACCACACGGAGCAAGGTTCACGACGCGTATACTATATATATATATACATCTGGGCTATTCTGTTTCGCGTAACAGAATATTATTCTGTTACCCTACTTGAACTGACGGTTTGACGCGGTTGTACTGATGATTTTCATCTCGTCGAACTTATCGTCATCTCTAGTTCAAACAAAATTGCGAATTTTTTATGTCGGAATGGGGCATGTAATATATTGTTGGAAAGCTCTTGACAGCTACATTACAGTCATATAGGATTTTTTTGCAAAATCATCAGAGTTTAAGAGCAGTTTTGAAAAAATCACTTTTTTCAAAACTAAAAACGCGAATCGTATTTTGGACTTAATTTTCAAACGGTTTGTCAGAATTGAGCAAATAAGATGGCCTTGGAAAGCTGGTGAAAATCCACATCTTCCATATATCTATTGTTTTTTCAAATTCTATACGATTTAAAAGTAATTTGAAAAACAATGAAATTCTGGGCAAAACATATTTTCGTGTTTTTTTGCAAACGGTTTGTCAGATTGATGCAAATGATACGGTGTTGGAAACTATTGTAAATGCACAACTTTTTCGTATAGAAATGTTTTTCTAATTCCTTACGGTTTAAACCTGAATTCGAATATGGTGAAATTTGATTTCAAACGTGATTTTTTTAAAAGTTTGTCGAAATGGGGCAAATTGTATACCGTTGGAAAGATATCAAAAATGCGAAACTTAGTCATATTGAATATTTTCTCAAATTCACAACCGTTAAAGAGTAATTTTGAATATGATGAGACCCATTGTGTTGTTTTTTCGGTCTAAAAATAGAGTACTCGTACTGATCTATTTGTGTGTTTGTACAGAGGTATTTTTCCATTCCGGAGACAGAGTACTCGAACTGATCTCCTTATGGGTTTGTGCTGAGCGCATTTTCACAGACTGGACTTTTACTTTGTCTTTTGGGTAAGGTTTTCCTCGGAACTTTTCAAAGGTTTACGATATCATCACCCCTGAACTTGCATGGTTTATATCGTTGAACTGAATTACATTTTTTCAAAAAGAAAATGTTTTGTTTGTTTCATTTTTTTGAACTCAACAATATTTTACAACGATGTTCTGGACTTCTCTAATTTTACGACTTGAACTTTTACCATTTGTATTTTCATAGGGTTCTTTTCTTTGTTTGAGCTTTTTCCCCAAACTTATCTAGTATGTCGTCGTGTTGAACATATAACTTTTTTAATTGTGAAGTTGTTGTGTTTTTACAATGACAAATCTAGGAAATACAACGAGATTCATCCTACAAAGGGGCTAATTACATAGAGCAGCTGCACTAATACAACGGTCGAATCGGTAGCTAGTTGCTAGTAGTAGTGGTTACCAACACACATACACATAAACTGATAACAAGGTAATGTACAAGTTCACAAAGAAACCTGAGATATCCTCACATATTAGTTTTTCTGTAAACAAAGAAAAAACCATTAGACCTATGGTCAACTAGTAATTTTAAATTGTGCTGAAGGCACACAATAAAGAATAGTCATTCTATACATCTTGGCGTAATCAAATAGACTGCAGAATTTCCCAAGCAAACTTCCACATGTTCTTGTGAATTGAACCTTATTCATTTTTTTACATAGAATAAACTGTAGTAGCATTTTCTGTGCGGATGGAATCTGCTACAGAGAGAAATGACAACCAAAATTATGTCACTTGCCGGCTAGCATCCACGAAAACAGAGACAAAATTGAGTCTTGGAGAAGATCAAACTAATAAAACGCTTGCTGCATCCATCAGCAATCATGCATGACCAAGCAATGTGCAAAGCAAAGGCACTGGTGTTCTACCTGTGTGTGTGCTCGACTTGGACGGATGTGTAACGCTTGGTGCAGTTGGTGGCCGTGACCCGCGATTCTACTTGTACTGGTGTCAACGCTCCACTTGGACGGGTGCCAGCACCCCTGCTGGAAGCTCGTGCCCGAGTCCTAACAAGCACCTACATAGCATCAAAATTTTCAACTAGATAAACATGATTTTCTTAAGCCTTCTCTGCACTACAAGACATCAAAAGCAGCAATTATACATTTTGGGGACATACAAGCATAAGAGAAATTTGCAGAAGTGACATGGTCTGTCCTGATACATAGGACAGATGCTTTGGGAATTTTAGAACTGAGAAAAGAAGTGAGAAGTAACATGGTGAATCACGTTCGAAATCATCTTTTGAGTAATAATGATGTAGTCTCATTCCGCATTTTAGTGCGCAAACTGCAAACACTTGTATTCTGTAGCATAAAACTACAACATTTGATTTTCTTTTAATAATTCACATATCTTTGTATTTCATAGATTACTATGTCCATTGTCCCATAGTTGTTTGGTGGGTCATGCAGCGCCTCTTCATGTCATCGTGCACGACACCGCTGTTTTTGTTTTATCCTCTTCTAATATACATTGAACTGTAGCAACAAACAAAAAGAAATTGTTGACCTCTAGAGTTTTTGCAAAGTGAATCATCTTTTGTAACCAAAGGACTACAATACTTAGCAAAGGTGAACTACTATCCAGAGAACAACATAACTTGCAAAGGTGAAAATAGCATATTTTTTGAACTACTCTCTGAAGTGCATAACTACAGAACCACCGCTATAAACTCTCTTGTTGCAAACATGATCTTTTTTACTATGTTTTGTGCAAACTAAAAACAATGTGCTAATGCAAATGATCCCTTTTCAGTTTAACCATAGGTCAGTTATGGGCGACAGTACATATAAGCCTGAGATATTAGAACTAAGTGGCATGATCGGGTCCTCTAAAACATCAAATAGTATCTTCAGGCAACTTAAACGAACAGATGTGTCTGCTAAGCTACTTGTGCTACTCCAAGAAAGCCAAATACCATGTACAATTCATTAGTTTAGATGTGTACTATAAATTGTAAAATAAATGACAGGCGACATATATAAAGTAAACAGACGCAATACTTTGTTGAACATTTAGGCTCAAACTCGAAACGGCGACAACAACATATTCAGGTTTGTCAATTGTTAAGTGTAATATGAGAGTTCAGACTTCAGAGCCAACTTCTGGTTTAGTATCAACATATTCAGACTGAACTTAGTTGCTCATATGATAGCATGCGTTCATGACGGAAAAAGGTGATACTCAAGATATTGAACTGAAGTAAAATTGTATATTGAACTGAAATAAAATAAGAATTTGAATTGAAGTAAATGATGTCATACATAATTTCGATTAGGTTGATAGTATGGCAACATGTGTATTTTAATTTTGGCAATGTATAGAGTAGTCGTACTGCTACTTCAGATAGTGTAACAGGTCATCTTTTTGAGACAGCGAGCTTGAATTACCCAAGAGCATCACCAAA
Organism: Thinopyrum elongatum; assembly: GCA_011799875.1. Lineage (NCBI taxonomy): Eukaryota > Viridiplantae > Streptophyta > Magnoliopsida > Poales > Poaceae > Thinopyrum > Thinopyrum elongatum. The sequence continues at coordinate 218,714,562 of CM022302.1, read as the reverse complement.
TAAATACATCATCCCTTATGCAATACAAACATGAGGTATGATCTATGAGAAGGTCATAATTTTCACATCAATCATGTGAAACAAATTATTCAAACATCAATCACCAAAACTAGAATATGGAACTGAATCTAAAATAAGAATTGAACAAAACAAAAATTAGTATAGAATTCACCTTAAAATAAGAATTGAACTGAACCAATCTAAAAATAAGATTTGAACTAAACCAAAATTAGAAATTGAACTGAACTAAAGTAGTAGCCATGGCTTCTCCCGACTGAGGCTAACAAACTTTGATGTTTTCAGACATAGGAGTTGAACTGAACTAAAGTAGTAGCCCTGGATTTCATTATAAGTTCATTTATTTTTATACGGCATAAACTTCATCATGTTTTACGTTGAGCACATCCGCGGTGCATCCTATTTTATGTTAACCAAGTGAAAGTACAGTGCTCATTCTGAAGCATAACCAGAAGCACTTGTTTCTGTTATATGAAGATGGAAACACAAAGGAAACCGGACTCACCATCAGAAGTAGATGAACTGAAAAATCATACAAAAGATGAACTTGTGCATCTTGTTTGAGCAGAAGCATCGATGAAACCAGATTGCATGTCTAACCACAAACCAAGACTAACATGTACTGTTTGCTTAGTCTGGGATGGACTGCTAGAATTTACAAAGGCACTTAATGACCTTGAGTGCACACATGATTTTTGGGGATTCCTCAAGATTATGCGCAATAAAGCATACAGACCGAAAAGAACAGACAAGCTGAACTGAAAACCGAAATAAATGGCCTCTGGGTTTCTTAGCAACTAAAACTTCAGTACAACTACACCTTTTATTGCTGCACTACTACTTAAACAAGGTAAATCAATAAAAAACTGAACTAACAAACTTCTACTTAATATCTTTGTGCATGTCCGTGGCGGCAGTGTGCAACCGTCGAGCATGTAGCTCAAGAGTGCTAGACGCAAATGCCGTTAGTGGTGGCCGCTATCGCCGCAAGAATGTTGGACGTATTGCCAGCTAGCATCCATGAAAACTGAGACAAAATTGAGTCTTGCACAAGAACAAACTAATATAAACGCTTTGCTGCATCCATCAGCAATCATGCATAACCAAGCAATGTGCAAAGCAAAGGGGCTGGTGTTCTCCCTGCGTGTGTGTGCTCGACTTGGACGGATGTGCAGTGCTTGGTGAAGATGGTGGCCGCAGCCCATGATTCTACTTGTACTGGCGTCAACGCTCCACTTGGACGGTTGCCAGCACCCATGGTGGATGAGCTTGCGCCCCAAGGCAGCAAAGCGACCAACGGGAACTGTACACGGTCGTTCTTTTTCTCAGCAATGAACCACAACGAGGTGGAGGTGAGGAGGGGAAGCAGGGTATGGAGCAGCTCCCACCAGAAATGGGTGCTCTCGCTCGTGGCCGCCGTCAGCGGGACGCCGACGATGGGATCCGACAACGGATGTGCAGCAGAGAGAATTTCATGGGGAATTCAACTAAATTCGATTTTTTGCATATGGAAAAGAATGTCAGAATGTTTGAGACAGTAGTGTGTGAACTTGTCGATGTCATTGCCAGTACCTAACTTGCTCATCACCAGCTCTTCGATGTTGTTATAGCCGTTGTTGTTGCCCCCATATTTTTGAACCTATCTCGGTGCCATATCTGAACCTCCATTTTCTATTTTATTGAACTGAACCAAAAATAAAAGTTGAGCTTAATTTAAGTTAACTAAAATTTAGAAATTGAACTTAACTAAGATAACAAACTGAACTCTCTTTAGTTACTACTAGCTATGTCATCAAAATTTTCCTACTCAGAATAACAAAAAGTTCTTCACTCATTTACCAACTATAGTAAGATGGCATGGCCAATCTTAATAAGCATAACAAGATAGCATGGACAATGAGACCAGACTTGCAACAAGAAATTATTCATTTATTAACTCATCAAGTTTCTAGAAACTATTAGCAGGATACAAACAGTACTATCTTGTGATATATGACGGCAAAGAAAATTAGTACTAAGACAGAAAGAAGCACGCTGAAGCTCAGTTAGATACGGAGGAGTAGTATCTTTGAAGCATGAAAATGAAGCACTTTTCGGTTACTCAAATAACAAGGGGAATACATCAGATAGCTGAAGTAAAAATAAGACTTGACTTAACTAAACTAAAAATAAGAATTGAACTGAACTGAACTAAAATTGGAAATTGAACTGAACAAAAATTAGAAATTGAACTGAAGCAATAAACTCAACCGAGACTACTATGAACTTATATATTTCATTTGCACAGTGAATTACAAATCGCATTTGAACCACTGAGCTTTTGTACAGTGAAGTTATATATTTTTTATAGCAAGCTACACTAGAATTGAAAATGTTTTGGATCTAAAGAGACACAAAACGAGGAATATTCAACTTGTTTTTTATACCATTTTGATCACTTGAACTGATAGCAATAGAAAGTAAGAAATATGTACAAGATGAATCTTTTTGGCTGCTTATTGGGGACAATTATTAAGGTAAAGGTGTTTATCACATCTAAGTGGTCAATATATTTTTTTGTAGTTCAAAATGTACAAACTATTTGAATAGTTGCTGAAAATAAATGACAGAATAATAATGTATGGTGCGAATTTTGTCATGAACCGTGCGCCCAGGAGCGGCCGAACTGCATGGTGCCGCTGCTGCACCAACGGAGAGTAGGAGAGGTGGAAGATGGAGCCTGGCCTGCAGATTTCGCCGGCAGACGCCTACTGGAGCACCTCCTTCTCCCTTGCCGATGATGGAAGGAGGCATGGACGTCTCTGCGATGGGGGAAGGAGGGACAGGGGAGGAGGAGGAAACCCAGTGGAGCATGGATGAGTGTACGTCACCGGGGAGGTTGCTGGAGGCCGTACATGTGCTTGCTGGATCCGGTGAGCCCGCGGCCGAATTCATCACGGATGAGCGCCGAGGAAGAAGGTGGACTACCTCGGTTGGCATCGGCGAATTGTGCCTGGGACGGAGGCTGCTGCGATAGCGGGTGGCATCCCGCTGGGGAGAGAGCCGGGCGGCGGCCCGTTGGCGTAGGAGGCCGGGCGGTAGCGCTCTGGGTGGAAGTCGGGCGGCGGCGCGGTGGAAGCAGGGGGCGGCACTCCGGTGGAAGCAGAGGGGAGGCGCTCTGGTCAAAATAGGGGGGCGGCGCTCAGGTGGCGTGGTGGAAGAAGAGGGGCGGCGTCGGCGGCGCGTGGAAGCAGGGAGGCAGGGGCCAGCGACGCGTGGAAGCAGAGAGGCAGGGGCCGGCAGCGCGTGGAAGCAGGGGGCGGTGCTGGCGGCGGGTGGAAGTAGGGGGCAGAGCCGGCGGCGCAAAAGCAGCGAGGCAGGGGCCGGCGGCGCGTGGGAGTAGGTGGGTGGGGCCACCGGCGGGTGGAAGCAGGGGGTGGAGCCAGGGCGATGGGAGGTTCAAGAAGATGGGAGTGGGTGGGCTTTTTCTCCGTTTCCTGCCACATAGTAGCACCGGTTTGTGCAAAATGGATCGGGCCTCTATAAGGGCCTGATAGTAACAGAGTAAGAACAAAAAGACCCTATAGTGGCGATCCGATGTTCCTGAGATCCCAAAGAAGAACAAAAAGACCCAACGAATCGTCCCCCACCTTCCGCACCTCTGACTCGTCCCTCGATCCCCGACCTTCCCGACCCACCCGCCGCCACCCCAGGATTACCCTCGAACCACCCGCCGCCCCCGCCAACCCAGTCGCCGCCGCCCAGGGAAACCCTCGATCCGGAATCACCGCCGGCCACCCACCCCACTCAACGCTGCGGTGCCTCCTAGCTTGTTGCCGCTGCCGGCCTTCTACCGCGACGCCGACGCCAGCCTCCTCCCGTTGCATATCCGCCCATCATGCCTCCCATCGCTGGATCCCCAACTAGCCGGAAGACTGGCACCTCCACCGACCGGGGCCACTGCCAATCCCCCAACTCCACCCCGTGGGATCCGCCGCTGCCAGCAACCAGTCGCCGGGGAGCAACCGCACCGCCCTGACCTTCTCCACCTTTACCTACCTTTCCATCCCCGAGCTCTTCCAGATCCCCGCCTCGCCTGTGCCATGCAGGCCTCCTCCGCCATGCCTCTACAGGTCGAGCTCGCGCCGCTGAACGAAGTTCAAATGCCATAGCAGTGGCCGGACGAATTCGACACGCTGCCGTTGGATATTCTCCGTTCTCGCTGGATCCATCGCTGCCGCTGTGGCCATTGCTGGAGCTGCTCGGGACGAGGCCTCTGGTGTGCTGCCTCCTCTTTTCATCCCTCCTTCGAGCCCCACCATGGTGAAGTCCTACTAGAGCAAGACGCCACGTTCTACTACAGTAGGCCGGCCATGGTGAAGTTCTACCCTGTGCTACTAGCTCCCACGCGCCAGGCCGCTGCCTGCACCATGAGGCTGGTGCCTCAAGCCCCACGTCGGACATTGGATCCACAACGCAAGGGGTTGCTGCACCACCATCCAGCTGCATCGTTGAGTAAGGTCCTCCGCCACGGCCGTGAGCGGCAGCCCGACTTCGACCATCTTGTTAATGTCTTCAACCATGTCCAAGTGTGACTCCCCCGATTCAATCGTACACTAATCATGCACGCAAATGTGTATGAGCAAGATCAAGGACTCACGGGAAGATATCACAACACAACTCTAGACACAAATAAAATAATACAAGCTTTATATTACAAGCCAGGGGCCTCGAGGGCTTGAATACACAAGCTCGATCATAAACGAGTCCGTGGAAGCAACAATATTTGAGTACAGACATAAGTTAAACAAGGTGCCATAAGATGGCTAGCACAAACTGGGAAACAGATAGAAAGAGGCGCAGGCCTCCTACCTGGGATCCTCCTAAACTACTCCTGGTCGTCGGTGGCCTACACGTAGTAGTAGGCACCCTCGGTGTAGTAGGAGTCGTCGAAGGTGGCGTCTGGCTCCGGGGCTTCATCATCTGATTGCGGCATCCGAGAAAAGGTGTGGCACCCTGATAGAGGGCCGACGCACGCCAGCCCCAGGATAAGACCTGGCGCACGTCAAAGACATGATACAGCAATTCCAGGCACAAAAATGGCTTTATTATATGAAATGGAGTATTACAATACTGTTGCTTACAACAATATTACATAGCTCCAAGGCTAACTAAAATGGCAGCGAAGGTCTTGGTTCAGTGGCAACAACGTCTCTGGCTGGGCTCCACAACTCACAGGACTGGCTGGGTTATGATCTAGCCTGACGGATCTTCTCCTGCAACTGGCCACGTGGAAGGCCAGGTGAGTACTTTGAATGTACTCGCAAGACAACCAAATACATAGCATCCCAACAAGCAGATGACAAAGCAAGCCCTATGCTATGTAAGAATTTATTCTAAACATGGCATGGAATTAACAGGAAAACATGAATCAAGCATGGCATAGCATACCTATCTAGCATTATTAATTATCATGTCATAGCAAGATTATCTGGTATGATTAAACATCTAGCAGCATTGATCATCATGACATAACAGGGTTATCTAGCAAGATAACTGCTGAAGTAGAGTACAGTAAAGTAAAGCATATTAAGTATACAATCCATATTCTGAACATTCTCATGATCCAATCTGAAACTGATCCCAGTCCAATCCAAGTTTTTCGGTCATCTGACCATCTCTCCCATAGCCATCCCACGGCTAACATACTATATTCCCGACAACATCTGATGTCTATGCAGGACAGGTTCTTTCACCATTATTATCATCATTACGGTTGACCACCTAGAGAGGTCTGGACGGGCTGTCCAATACCATGGACGTGGCTATTCGAATAGATTTTACACTCTGTAGAGGTTGCGCACTTTACCCACACCATGGAGCACCTGACCTCGTGATCCCATTCGGGTGGACCAACGTTGCTCCAACGAAACCTGCCTGACTCGTGACCCTCCCATCGTACCACCGGCAATCACACTCCCTCGGAGTCAAGCCTTGGGTGGCCCCGTGTCACCTCGTGACACCTGCCACCGTCGTGGCCAAACTAAACTGTCCCAAACGGGGACTCCCGGGCTAAACATACAACTGGGCTCACAAGGTTATCGTCGCCTACCTGATCAGGGCAGCACGCACGCATAACCTTCCCTAGTTAGCAGTACCGGTAAAAGAGCATGGAGTCAGACCAAGTCAAGGCCGTCCCATACCGGCAAATGTGCCTGCACGGATAAGCCCAGACAGGTGACTGTAGATCAACCGATGTGATGCCCCCGACTCAATCGTGCACTAATCATACACGCAAATGTGCACGATCAAGCACAGGGACTCACAGGAAGATATCACAACACAACTCTAACACAAATAAACGGAGATCCACAATATTACAGACCAGGGATCACAAGGATCAGAATACATAAGTCCGTCATACAATAATATCTGAGTATAGACATAGTTAGCCAAGGTTGCCTTAAGAAGGCTAGCACAAACAACGACTCTAGATCGAAAGGCGAAGGCCTCCTGCCTGGGAGCCTTCGATCCTACTCCTGGTCATCTGGCTCAATCCAGTAGTAAGTGCCGTCTGGACCCTCCTGGTAGTAAGCTCCTGCGGTGGCATCTGGCTCCTGGGCTCCATCGTCTATTGTATCATCAAGTAGGGGAATATAGGGAAAAAGAAGAAGCAAAGCAACCGTGAGTACTCATCCAAAGTACTCAGCAAGCAAGGATCTAAACTACATATGCAACATTATCAAAGGGGAAAAGCTGTATATGTGGACTGGGCTGCAGAAATGCCAGAATAGAGAGAAGGCCTAGTCCTATCGAAGACTAGCATCTTCAAACATTTTCCCGAAGCCACCATCTTGCAGCATTAGAAGAGAGTAGAATAGCATTTTATTAAGCAAACATGTTGAAGTAAAGCCTAGAGATCCTTCCTCGACTCCCTGCGAGAAAGCGATCCCGAAGCTTCAATTAAGTAACAAGTATCCAGTTCAAGTAGTAGATCGGGATACACAAACTGAGCGTCCTTTACCGTAGGACCGGCTATCGATAGATTATGCTTCCCTGTAGGGGCGCACTACTGTTACCCAACACGCTCGATCAACTCTGGCCGGACACACTTGCTGGGTAATACCTGGCCTCGGGAGATCGATACGAAGCAGCGCCCTACCTAGGTTCAGCAAAGAGGTCAGCACGCCGGACTAACCTATGCACCCAGAGGTCTTGGGCCATCACCCTGGGCACCCTGCATGTTGCGAGACTGGCCAGGGTGCAGGCGCGACACTGAACTCGTCAGTGAAGTATCCAGCCCATTCCCGACAATCAGCCCGCACGGTGAACCGTGACGTCGGAAGAGCTTTCGGGAGAAACGTACAACGCAGAGGGCCCCATAAACCATTATCCCGCGTGGTGGTAGTCCGTATAGGGCAGGTCGACCCACTCAGATCAAATACCCAAATCCGATAGGCTGATTTAGTAACACATGGAGATGATTAGAGTTTCTGAAGCTCCGCCACAATATCACACTCTAGTGCCCTTCCGGCACACCCGACATCATAGATCCCCTGCGGGTACCCATCAGGGTCGACCCGCCTATAACAAAGGTCAAAGTAACCGTGTGGTCATAACATCAAGGGGGAAACCCCGAGGAATCACCCTCGGTGGATTCCACTCGATGAAATCATCAGGGTGAACATATGAGGCATTACCCTCGAGGTTCCCACTGAGGGGTTGCATGACAGAGTCGTAACGGAACTGGAGAAGGAGGAATCACCCTCGATGACCACGACCGAACAGCCACACTGCAGAGTATTCATCAGGAGTGTGTTACGAGATATCACCCTCGGCACTCGATAGTAACTATGTAGAGTCGTACAACTAAGGGGGGTGAGGTGATGTGTCGGTCTCTGGTCGATGATCACATTGATCGAGTCATCGATGATCAAGCAGGGGCAACAAGGGTAAGGTGGTGGGGTCACTGATGGTTCACTACCAACCTATACTAAGCAGTTTAACATAGGCAGGTAAGGTAACAATAAACATGTTACAAAAACAGGCTATGCATCAGAATAGGAGCAAACATTAACAATAGCAAAATCTAATGCAAGCAGGAGAAAATAGAATGGGCGATATCTGGATGCTCAAGGGGGGCTTGCCTGGTTGCTCTGGCAGGGAGGGGTCGTCAACGGGCTGCTCGTCTGGAGTGTAGTCGTACTCTGCTGCAACGACGTCGGTCTCTGCGTCTATCGAGAGAGAAGGAGGGGGGAAGAAACAATAAATTCATGGCAAAGATGCAAACAATATGCATGACATGCCTAAATGATATGAAGAGGTGTTCTACTGCCTAACTAAATGATTTAGTTAATTTAGGAATTTATTCGGATTTATTTTATTAAAGTTGAGCACTATTCATTTATTGAAATCAAGTAAAAAGTTCCATGTTCATCTAGCTAGGGGCATCTGATAGGAATACGGAGGGCGTATTCAGATTCATATCATCGTTCTGAGCAACTTTCATGTACAAAGTTCTTTCATCGGAGTTACGGATTATTTTATATGATTTTCTTTAAGTTTTATTGAATTTCTGGATTTTCCGAAATTATTTAAATTCGAAATAAAACAGAATATACTTTGTCACCTAGTGCTATTCTAGCCACAGTGCATGACAGGTGGGGCTAGGGGGCTGGGTTGACCCAGTCAACAACTGACTAGTCAACAGGTGAATAGTGAAAATGGGGCCTACTTGTCATTGGCACAAATTTTTAATTAGTCTTTTAAATAACTTGGACCACATGTCATAGGACCACTCGACTAAATGGGCCCTAATTAATCTAACTAACCAAACCTAATACTAACAGGGCCGGCCTAACACACACGTACGCACACACACTCACGCACACACACTGAACACACACTCACGCACACACACCCGGCCATGGCCAGCAGCACCCGGCCAGGAGCAGCAGCTAAGCGGGGCAGCAGCTAAGCCGAGCAGTAGCAGCCAGGAGCTTGAGCAGCAGCGCAACAGGGAGCAGCGACAGTGGCGCTAGGAGGCTGCAGCGGCGATGCAGCGTCAGGGCGGATGCGGCGTGCGCGAGAGAGGCGCTCGGGCGAGCAGCAGCACGAGAGCGCCCGGGGGGGGCAACGGTGAGCGCGGGTCGGTGCAGGGGGAGCAACGGCGTGGGTGCGTGTGGGTCGCAACCAAGGCATGTGGGCGGGCACGACGCGCGACGCTAGCAGCAGTAGAGCATCCGCAGCTCAGCAACAGCAGCAACAGAGGCTGCAGGCGCAAGTACGCGGAGGCGGTGCTCCGGCCACGGCGATGAACAACGGCGTAAATGGCACATATCGAAAGGGGAAAGGGGTGGAATCGGATGAGTAGCTCACTGCGAAGCTCGTGGACGAGGTTGGGAGGTCTGGGGAGCTCCGGAGGCGGCGAATCTGATGACGAACGGCGGCTGCCGTGGCGGGGAAGACGAGTCAATCTCGAAGTTTGACGGCGCCCCGGCTTGACCTGGTGCTAGTAGAGGACGAAGGCGAAGGCGGCGGTCTTCCTGGACGTGCTCCCGCGTGAAGGTGACGACGGTGGCCGTGACGGCAGCGATGGCGCGGTGACGATAGCTCTGTTGCGTGCGGGAGAGAGGAGAGGGGGCGAGGGAGAGGGGTGAATGGGGGGTAGGGTTCACCGAGGGGCCACATGAGTGGTCTAGTAGGGTTGGGAGGGGGCATGGATGTTTGACATGTGGCGCCGGCCATGGAGATAGCGCCACGGCTGTCTCTGCCCGTTCCTGTAGCTAGGTAGGAGATAAGTGGGGTGTGGGCTAGGCCTCAAGGTGGCTGGGCTGGGCTCAAAAGCATAATACAAGTTTTCTATTCTCTCTTCTTTTCTCTTATTCCTTTATCTCTTCTCTGCTTTCTATTTAGTTGACTGCCCAAACAATTTTTGTTGAACTTGAAATCCCACACATAAATACTAGACAACATATCAGGACCACAAGCAAGCTTTTTAAAAAAATGGAAAGGCCTAAACATTTTTTTATTTTGATATGGCCATTTTATTTGTTGTTAGGCCACTTATTAATTTCCTAGGGATTTATCTGTGACTCAAATAATGCTGGGTTCAACATGACAATGATCAGGGGAAATTTATAGAACAATTCGAACATTTTAGTTTTACTGTTCGAAGAATTAATAATTTCACTTGAAATTTAAAATTTGACAATTGACTTTGAATTTAGGACAAGTGGCATATTGCTTAGTAATCATGATGACATGGCCACTATCATGGGGAGATTACTGTAGCATGATTCTCGAGGTGTTACAACCGACTAGGTTTAGTTTATTCAATTCAGCATCTCCATCATTACTTCAACAATTTTAAGTGTGAACAGCCACTTAACATCAACATAGCAGAATCATAACAACATTGACAAACAGGGCATGAGATCAAATCATGGCACTAACATGATAACGGTATTCAAAATATTATTACTAGCATGGCAAGATATGGCATGAAAACAAGTCATGATATTAGATGAAAGGTAATGCTAGCATCTAATACAGACGACATAACAGGTGTATGCACGTGCAGACTAACAGGCGATACAAATGTGCTACTATGAATACACAGGGTGCAAGCAAAGTCATCACGCAAGTCCGGAGCTCATGATAAGAGGTTCGCTTGCCTGGGGGTGAAGGAATACGCCGGGTGGAAGGGCGATAAGACTCTAGAAAGATTTGCCGGAAGGGTTTCCCTCTCGGAGGGGCTGATCGAAGGGCAAGGGCAACATGGTCATTTCCACAGTGTGAAAACATTATGAAAATGATGGCATCGGAATGGGCTCGACGAACTGAAGACGTGGGCGTTGGTTTTACCTCAATCGGAGTTACGGTCGCGGAGAAACGGCCGTTCGTTCGTTACGTGCAAAAACAGACAGAAACTGTCCATTTCAGTGCTTAGCGAGTGAATGTTCACTATTTAGGCAGTTTGGCCGGCAGCTGAGAAAATGAAAGTGTACTTCTGGAAATACGCCACCGCACAGAGAAAACGTATTCTCTTCTGTAGCTGCGGCTGAATTCATTTTCACAAGTGGAAGACGTATTATATCTATCCTATTCTTATTTGGGTACCATATGCACCTCTTGGAAATACGCTTCCACTTAACCTGACGCGCGGGCCCGGTCGATTCAATGCTGAGGGAATGACAGGCGGGCCCTACCTTATCTCCTTCCTCTCTCTCCTGCCGGTCGTCCTCTTCCCGAGCTGGAACAGAGGCGGGACAGGGTGCGCCTCGGCCGCCGGCGCTGCCGATGAACGGTGGCACGGGAGGCCTCGCCGAGGCTCTCGCTGGATCCGGTGCTCCATTCCGCCTCCATAGGTGGTCGCAGGGCTATGCGATCCAGCCGGCAGCACCATGGCTATGAGCCGAAGCACGGCGGCTCACGGGCATCGAAAGAGCGGCTCCGGCAGCGATTCCCCGAGGAAGCTGAGGGCGGCTGTGGGCTGCGAGCTCCAAGGGGATGCTAGGGAGCCGAGGAGAGGGAGGGGGAAGGCCATGGCAGGAGGTAGCCGAGGGGATCAGGCGGCAGCAGAACTTCTGCCATGGGCGAAGGGAGGAGCTTCGAGCTCGAGTGGGTGGACAGGGAGGGGTTGGGGCTACTGCCTGCTGGTGGAGAGGAAGAGCTCGAGTCTCGCTATTTATAGGCGCGGAGGAGGGCTCTGGATCGAGCTGGACGCCGGCCGAAGTTGCTGGACACGAGGCGAGGTGGCAGCGCTCCGGCGGAGCACCGAGGTCGGCACGACCATCCAAAAGCTAAAACACGAGGGGGAGAGGTGACCGGACGGCGTAAACGAGCGGTGGGTAGCTCGTCGGTGCTCCCGGAGGAGCTGCGGCCTGCAGGAAGCGGCCTCCCGAAGGATCTGGTGCGCAGAGCACCACTTCTGCCGACAATGTCGACGGTCACCACCGGCACCACGTGCACTTGGCACCAAAACGCAATAAAACCATGTCTGCCGCGTGGGTCAGACCTCAATTAGGTGATTTGAGTTCTCAGGTCAGAGAGAGGGTCCCTGGTATGGCTGTTTTGGCCTCATTTGCCTATCAGCTGTCAGGTGTTTGTACTGGATATAGGTCGACTTACAACTCCATTGGGTCCAATCTTTGGATGGGAATGATCAACCACTAATGTGATTAACATGGCAAGGTTTCAGCTCAAATGGGAAAGTAGAACTAGCACTTCCTTTGTAACCTGTCAAACTGGCCAGAAATGGAGATGATGATGTTGGAATCAAATGGCTAGATGAAAATGGCCCAAATTTGGTGGAGACCAGTAATTTAGGCATATGGAGGCACTATAAAAATTTCATACCATTTACATAAATAAAAATGGTACTTCGTTCACAGTGCTCCAATTTGGACAGAAACCAAGATATTTTACTGAGGAAGATTGGCTAGATGAAATGGGATGATTTTTGGTATCCATGGGTGATATCTCAGAATGAATCACCCTGCAAAATTTCAGCCCAAGGAGATCAAGGAATCAAGCACTTACTTTGCAAACTGAAATTCTGGACAGAATTTGCAAAGTGGTGTTGTGCTCAAAATTTAATGGGTGGAACTTGAGATCTTGATGGAAATGGTGAATGTATGGATAGGAAAAGCTCCACAATTTATTTGGGATTTTTCCTAGCTACCAAAATGGTAGTTCCTTTGGAAAGGCCCCAAATTGAAATATTGACTTTAAATAGGAAAATGCAATTTCCCCTATTTAATTATAGCCAATATTTTTATGAGAGCTCAATATGATCACAAAGAATATCTCCACAAGTTTTCATGAACTTTGGAGATGGATAGATATTTTCCTGGATTTAATTCCTCCGAAAGGCAGAAAAAGGAATTAATTCTAGATGAGAAGTATTGCATATGGCTTAGCAATATTTTTGCACATCTAGGGTTTATGGGTGAAGGAGGATCTCCGGAAATTTTGGTAGGATCAACTGAGCAAGAAAAATGATAGCTCCTTTGTAAACACAAAGGCAGGATTTCCCGTTCCAATATTTTGGAACTAGGGTTTGAATGGGATTCGGGGTTTACTGACAGGAACTTGACTGGCCAAGAGCATGAAAAATGAACTAAGAGGTTGAGGATTGTCTGGATTCACCTGGTCACTCACCAGATTCCAGAGAAAAATTTCAGGAGAGGAATGCTGGGAAGGAATAACAGCACAAAAATCGATAACCCGATTTTTGGGTTGTTACAAACCTTCCCCCCTTAAGAGAATCTCGTCCTCGAGATTCCTAGGGTTAGCTCAGAACAAAAATTACGCCTCCTGGAAAAACCTCTGGGTTGGGTTTTAACCCTGTGGTTGAAAACAACCGAGTTAAAAGTACCGAAAATTGGTACACCCAGATCGAGATACGGATATCGCGGGATTTACTCCACTGGTAGGGGCCGCTGGGTAGCCCTGTCATTTTTTGAAAAAGCAAAATTTCCTTTTTCCAAAAATGCTCGGGGCACCACAATGAACAGTGGCCTCTCTCGCTGATAGGTGGGCCTAGGACCCACTGGCAGCCTTCTTCTTTCTTCGACCAACGGCTCTCTCTCGCTCCCGTGCTGTCCTGAGTGCGGCTAGGCACTGCGCACGCCTAGCTCTTGGGGCGTAAAGCACCCTACAGCGATAGTGCGCGGCGTGCACGGGACCAACGCAGAGAGCACTCCCATCGCGGGCCAGCGCCAGTCGGCACTGCTCGCGGATTTGCCTCCTGGACGCCGGTGATCGCGCGGTTCTCCTGGACCTCGCTCATGGTGTTGGGGATATAACTATTGAGTATAAACCGCCCAGGAGGGGCCGGGTTATGCTCATAGTGATTTACCTGTATTGAAGCCCATGAAGACATAGAAGATGGCGACTTACGAAGGAGACTTAATAAGAAGGCCTAAAGCCTAAAGGCGAGTTAGGGCCCATAGATGTAAACCGCCATAAGTATATGACTTGTATTGTAAGATAGGAAAGAGTGGATACCCAGCCGGGCACGTTTATGAGCCGGCCGAAATTCTGTGAACCGCCGGGCGTCAACCTGTGTATATAAAGGGACGACCCGGCGGCGGTTTAGGGACAGGAAACAACAGCTCGAGAGCCAGGTTAAGCGTATCCGCTCCCTGGTCGTCGAAACCCTAGCAATACCACATCAAACTGGATTAGGCCTTCACCTTCACCGCAAGGGGGCCGAACCAGTATAAACTCCCCGTGTCCTTTGTCCCGATTAACCCCTTTAAACTAACCTCATTGCGATGGCTCCACGACTAAGTCCTCACACTAGGACATCTGCCGTGACTATTCCATGACAGTTGGCGCCCACCATGGGGCCAGCGCACGGTGGTTTTGAGTTCTTGAAGGGCAACTTTGAAGGGATCAAGGGATACGCTGTGGGCCGGATGACCAAGAGTCGTCGCGGCAAGATCTACATCGACGACGAAGGCTGGGGCCCCGAGGCCGGCTCAATTGAGTACGGGTACCAGGTCCCCTTCGGTGGAATTCACGTCTTCATTGGCAAGATCGGCGAACCGGGCCCTAAGCCGGACACCTGCACCGACATCATCGAGACGGCTCAGCATGCAAAACCCGCCCGAGTTTAGCCCGCCATGAGTCGTGCCTTCGTGGGATTCATCAATACTGCGGAATCTGAGGGTAAATCGGTATCTGACGGAGAGACAGTTGTCTATTCTGATGGCGAGTCATCCACCGGTGAAACCGAGTCATTGTACCGACTGCAAGACGGTCGGCTTGGGGGCTGTTCCGATGGCGATAGTATTCTGGACCCCTACGAGCCGCCGAACCGGGTTGCAATCTTCATGGCCGGTACGCAGCCAGTGCGGCACTCTTCAACTGCAGCGGCATTGATTTCCGGGTCAGCAGCGGTGACGGCAGCTGGGGCAGGAGGCTCTGCGCGCCCGCCGGCGCAAGTCTTGTCCGGTTTACTAGACGCCTTGGCAACACTGCTGACGACGGAGGTTAACCCGGATAATCAAGATCAGCATAACGTGGAAGTCATGAAATTGCGAGATCAGATAGCTCAAGCAAAGGAAGACCTGGCAGCTGAAGATGCCAGGATGGCTGCGGAGCGGGTTACGTTGGATGCTTAGGCGTAGCGGATTCAGTCGGAGTCTTACCGGCTCATGCTAGATTAGAACGCTTCAAACGAAGTCATGAAGAGGAGGCATCAGTCTCGCCTGCCACCGGTTTACGAGGTGAGGAACCTCTTTAACACGCCAGGAGCAGGAACCAGTAACCCGCCAGTGGCGGACCGGGTTGAAGCGCCTGGGACGGGAGCGCCGGTTCAGCCGCGCACCACGGATCCGCCTCGTCAGAACAATATCCCGCCACAACACATGCCAACACCACCGGGACATTACTCTAACCCTTTGGATAACATGATCGCTGTGGCGTCATGATTGGCGGCTATCCCGGTTGAAGGCGAGTCTCCAACGGCGGTTGAGATGTGGAGGGCTAGAGAGCTCCTTCAGACGGCATTGGTTCAGCAGCAGGCTTATTCTTACAATCGAAGCCGGATTCATTCCACCCCTCGCCCAAGCCGGAGTTACAGTAGGCATATTGGTGAACCAGCTGTGTCAAGCAGTGGGCGGAACCATAACCTACCTCGTGGACATAACCCGGCGGGTGGTGGCGCTGATGCTCAGAACATGGTGGATCAAGGTAGAGTACGTCGAGAGGCCGAGCTGGCGGCGCAATATGTGGCCCGTCAACCTTCTCCGGTTCGTCCGACAACTTCGGTGGAGCCAGGTGTAACCTTTAGGAATTTGGGCGTGCCATGTTTAGTGCCGGCTATACGTAATGAGCGTCTGCCCAAGGATTTTAAGGGTCCTCACAAGGTGCCTAACTATACAGCTGATTTACCTCCTGAAGCATGGATCAAGAGTTATGAGATGGCCATGGAATTGCTAGATGTTAGCGATGCGGCATGTGCTAAATATTTCCCCCTGATGTTGGATGGAACGGCTCGCACTTGGTTGAAGGGGATCCCTGCCGACTCCATTGGGTCGTGGGCCGAGTTAAAGGCCCGGTCTATCTAGAATTTCAAAGATACGTGCAAGCAGCCGATGTCAATTGTGGATTTGGATGCCTGTGTCCAAGAAGAGGGTGAGTCCACAACCCATTGGGTGCGCCGGGTTTCGACCATCTTACATTCATTGGATCGTATCAATGCCGGTTCAGTGGTCATAATGTTGGAGAAAAATTGCCGGTTTACACCTCTTAAGCAGAAGTTGGGTCGGCTCAAGCGCCACTGCAATGACATGGGAGAGCTGATGGCGGCTCTGGTTAAGTACGCTGACTCTGATGGTACCAAGGACCCCGATTCTGATGATGACAAGCCGGGAAAGGGAAAGAAGAGCAGCAGCACCAGAGGACAGCAGCATAATCCGGCGAATCAGGGAGGCAATGGTAAGCGCAAAGCTAATAATAGTTTGGACTTTGTGGCTAACACCAACGCACAGAATAATGGCCAGCATCGTAAAGGTAAACCACCCCACGGGCCGGAGGGTCAGGCTTTAATCTTGAGCAGATGCTAAATCAGCCCTGCCCAAGGCATGGGACGCAAGAAAGACCGTCTGGCCACCTCTGGAAGGATTGCTACATCATGAAGGCGTATAAAAATTCCAATCTTTTTCAAGACAATCATGGACCGGGTGGTGGTTCAGGGTCCGGTTCTCATGGGCCGGGTTATGGCGGTGGCGGTTCTAGTTCTGGATTCCAAAGTAATCAGGGCAATCAAGGCAATCAGGGTGGCTACCATCAACAGTCAGGTCAGGGGAATCAGCAGCAGCAGTCTGGGTATCAGAGTAACCCAAAGCAGTTGAATAGTGGGTAGTACCACGTCTTCACCACAAATTTATGCAAACGGGATCAGAAGCTTCATAAAAGGGCAGTGAACGCCGTTGAACCAGCGGTTCCCCGTTACTTGCGCTGGTCTGAGCAGCCCATCGTGTGGAGTCGGGAAGACCACCCGCCCCGGGTTGACAATCCGGGTCACCTAGCATTGGTGGTTGCACCCCAGGTTGGAGGGTATAAGTTTACCAAGGAACTCATGGATGGAGGGAGCAGCATCAATATCCTTTATTATGAAACTTTCCGTCGCATGGGGTTGACAGATAAAAATCTTAAACCGTCGAATACAGTTTTCCATGGTGTGGTGCGTGGTAAGTCGGCGTACCCTGTTGGTAAGATAGCTTTGGAAGTTGCCTTTGGATATGATCATGATTCTAGGTCGGAGACATTCACCTTTGAAGTAGTCAAGATTCACAGTCCGTATCACGCTCTGTTTGGACGGCCGGCTTATGCCAAGTTCATGGCGCGGCCTTGTTATTTTTATCTGCAGCTCAAGATGCCAGGTTACAAGGGGACCATCACAGTACATGGGAGCCGGAAGATAGCCTTGGAATGTGAAGAAGGTGATGCCGCTTATGCTGAGTCGGTTTGTGCAACGGAGGAGTTAAAATTTTACAAGGACAATGTTGATCCGGCGGATATGACGTCTTTGAAAAAGCCAACTACAGAGCATGATCTGGTTTTGAAGTTTAAATCGGTAGATGACACTAAGATGGTTGATTTTGTTCCTGGCGATTCATCCAAGCAGTTCAGCATCAGTGCTAATATGGATCCAAAATAGGAAAGCGCGCTCATCGAGTTCATCCGTGAGAACCGGGACATCTTTGCATGGAAACCTTCTGACATGCCAGGTGTACCGAGGGAACTCGCTGAGCACACTCTCAATATTGATCCCAAGTTTAAACCGGTCAAGCAGTTTCTTCGTCGTTTCAATGAAGAAAGGCGTAAGGCCATTGGTGAGGAGGTAGCCCGGCTTTTGGCGGCTGGGTTTATTGTTGAAGTTTTTCATCCTGAGTAGTTGGCTAACCCGGTGCTGGTACTTAAGAAGAACGGCACTTGGCGCATGCGTGTGGACTACACGGATTTAAACAAGGCTTGTCTGGCTGATCCTTTTGCTCTCCCTCGTATTGATCAGATTATTGATGCTACGGTGGGTTGTGAGCGTTTGAGTTTTTTGAATGCTTATTCTAGTTATCATCAGATCAAGATGGCAGTTAAGGACCAGGAGAAGACAGCTTTCATAACTCCCTTTGGAGCCTTCTGCTATGTGTCTATGCCTTTTGGGCTCAAGAGTGCCCAGGCGACTTACCAGCGATGTGTGCAGAATTGTCTTCATAATCAGATTGGACGCAATGTTCATGCTTATGTGGATGATATTGTGGTGAAATCCAGAAAGAAGGAGACGTTGATAGACGACTTGAAGGAAACCTTTGATAATCTCCGAGTTTATAAGATGATGCTTAATCCGGCCAAGTGTGTTTTTGGTGTGCCGGCGGGCAAGCTTTTGTGTTTTCTGGTGTCTAACAGGGGCATTGAAGCTAATCCGAAGAAGATCAAAGCCATTACTTCTCTGGCTAAACCGGCATGTATCAATGATGTTCAACGTCTGGCGGGTCGTATTGCGGCGCTAAGCCGGTTCATAAGCCGCCTCGGTGAGAAGGCCATCCCTTTGTATCAGATGATGAAAAAGACAGATGACTTCGTCTGGAGTGACGCTGCTAATGAGGCATTTGAGGCGCTTAAGAAGCAGCTGGCTGAGCCGCCGGTCCTAGCTGCGCCCGTTGATAAGGAGCCGATGTTGTTATATGTGGCTGCTAATAGCCGGGCTGTCAGTGTGGCTATTGTGGTTGAAAGGAAAGAGGCAGGCAAGGAATATCCGGTTCAACGACCGGTTTATTATATCAGCGAAGTGCTTATTGAGTCCAAGCAGAGATACCCACATTGGCAGAAGCTTGTATATGGGGTTTTCATGGCAAGCTGGAAGTTTAAGCAATATTTTCAGGGTCACCCCATTACTGTGGTTAGCTCTGCTCCTTTAGGAGATATCATCCAAAACAGGGAGGTAACAGGCCGGGTTGCCAAATGGGCCATTGAACTTGGTCCTCATGGTTTGAAGTATATGCCTCGCATGGCCATCAAGTCTCAAGCAATGGTGGATTTCATCAATGACTGGACAGAGCTGCAGATGCCTGAGGAAAAACCAGATAACACATATTGGACTATTCACTTTGATGGGTCCAGGCAATTGGAGGGCTCGGGGGCTGGAGTTGTGCTAGCTTCCCCTCGAGGTGATAAATTTTGTTATGTTCTCCGTTTGATGTTCCCTTGCACTAACAATGCAGCTGAATATGAGGCCTTGCTCCACGGTCTTCGGATTGCTAAGGAGATGAACTTAAGCCGGGTAAGGTGCTTTGGTGACTCAGATTTGGTGGCTCAACAAGTCTCTGGTACATGGGATTCTAAGGATCCCCTCATGGCGGCTTATCGATGAGAGGTGGATATTATTGCTGGTCACTTCAAGGGTTATCAAGTTGAGCATGTTGATCGGAGGAAAAATGAAGCGGCTGATGCCTTAAGCCGGTTGGGTTCTCAACGTAAACCGGTGCCACCTAATGTCTTTCTTGACGTTTTGCATAACCCATCGGTCAAGTTACCTACAGAGGAGGATTTGGCTATTCCTGACCCGGAAGCTCAGTTGGTGGCGGCTCTTCATGTTATTCCTGATTGGACAGTTCCATATTTGGCATGTATGACTCGGGGCGAGTTACCTGAGGATGAAACCTTGGCCAGGCAAATAACCCGGCGGTCCAAGTCAATGACAATTGTCAATGGAGAGCTGCACCATTGCAGTGTTACCGGGGCATTTCAGCGTTGTGTTTCTCCTGAAGAAGGCTGTGAAATTCTGCGTGAGATCCATGAAGGAGATTGTGGTCATCATGCCGGCTCTAAATCTCTTGTAGCCAAGGCTTTTCATCACGGTTTTTATTGGCTGACGGCTCATGCTGATGCTGAGGACTTGGTCAAAAAATGTGACAGTTGTCAGATGTTTTCACGTCGAGCTTATGTTCTGGCTCAGGAGTTGAGAATGATTCCAATCACATGGCCGTTTGCAGTTTGGGGGCTTGATATGGTTGGACCTTTTAAGAGATCCAAGGATAAGAAGACCCACCTCTTGGTGGCGGTTGATAAATTCACTAAGTGGGTAGAGGCAGAGCCAGTCAGTAAGTGTGATGCAGCAACGGTGGTTCAATTCATGAAGAAGGTGATCTTCCGTTTTGGCTTTCCACACAGCATTGTAACAGACAATGGCACTAATCTCTCCAAGGGTGCTATGAAAGAATTTTGTCAACGTGAGCATATCCGGCTTGATGTATCGTCGGTGGCTCACCCCCAATCTAATGGTCAAGCTAAGAGAGCCAATCAAGAGATCCTGAGAGGCATCAAGCCCTGGCTTATGGTTCCCTTACAGAGGACGCCGGTTTGTTGGGTAGAAGAGTTACCCTCGGTGCTATGGAGCATCAACACAACGCCCAACAGATCTACAGGTTACACGCCTTTTTTCATGGTTTATGGAGCAGAGGCGGTTCTCCCCAGTGACATCCGTCATGACTCACCCCGTGTGGCGGCTTACGTTGAAGCTGATAATGAAAAGGCACGTCAGGATGCACTTGACCTGTTAGACGAGGCGCGTGATCTCGCAGCGGCTCGTTCGGCGATTTACCAGCAAGATCTACGTCGTTATCACAGCCGCCGGGTCAAGACCAGAACCTTTCAAGAAGGCGACTTAGTACTCCGGCTTATCCAGGATCAGACTGATATGCACAAGTTATCCCCACCTTGGGAAGGACCCTTTGTGGTCAGCAAGAATCTGAACAACGGGTCATACTACCTTATTGATGTTCGAGACCACAAGGACTCACACACGTCGGAGGAAGAGACTCGCCGGCCGTGGAATATCGCTCATCTTCGGCCATACTACACCTGAGCCATTGGCTCTTCTGATGTACATATTTTTGACAATGTATATATTGTGATCAATATAATAAACCGGCACCCTTGCTAAAGCAGGGCCTCTGTCGTTTTTTCATAATGAGTCTTTGGTTACTTGGGGGCTTCCAGTTTATGAGCGAAGTTATGATTACCCTTTGAACCGGCTTATAAGCCAATTGAAAAAAAAACTTGGGGGCTTGCTACCCAGGTTAAAGGTACCAAAGAGAGTCTGTTGCAAAATCACAGCTCAAACATAGGTGCCCCTTGAGCACAGCTCAAAAATATTACTTGGGGGCTCCTTGATTCTAAAGAACAAAGAGTTTGTATAACCCTTGTAATAGGCTTAAAAGCCAGGCTTGGAAGCCAGGTGTATTCACCTAAAACACCGGGTTATCCTGCCTTTTTAAGTAAGCCACTCCGCCCAGGTATTCCTGGATGACCCGCCGAACATTTGACAAGTCAATCTTATACAGACCCTGAACTTGTCAAAGTTAAAACAACGATTGGTTATGTGAGGTCCATCTTATAAGGTTTGTATATAGGTTTAACTCAGTGGCTATGCGGCCTATGAAAGCACTCGATTTTCGGCCTGGCAGCCCATGAAAAGCCTCGTTTTTTCGTTTGTTTTATTCCAGTCTTTTTGAGGTTTATTTGATAAGGATTATAATGCTTTATGATCATAATTCATCCGGTGTTTATTAACCCGGCCTGGTTTTTGACTATAAGTCGCCAGTATGAGATAAGATAACATTCGGTGTTTATTAACCCGGCTTGGCTTTTGACTATAAGTCGCCAGTATGAGATAAGATAATATCCGGTGTTTATTAACCCAGCCTGGTTTTGTTCATAAGCCAAGCAATCTATGATAATTACCAGTGCTCAAAGTTTGGGTTCTCCCCCTTACTACACCGGTTTGGTAAACCAACAGTGTGATCAAATATCACAGGTATGATATATTTCAAATTTGGTTATTCTTAAAGTCCAGCCTTGGGTATAAGCTATGTTAGTTTCCATGGTTTTATATTGGGCGTTATGACCCGTCCAGCGGTAAACCGCCAGGACACCTTTAATCCTTTGCATGCAGGAGCAGATTCCACATTGTTAATATTATAAGCATAAGTGGCATATCTTAACATGGTGGATTAGCAGTGTCATGCAAAGTAAATATGCACGATGGCATAGCAGAACAAGAGTTTAAGCTAGCCTATTACAAGGTGTTTGGTGCCCAAAAGAATAATTGTTTTAACAAGTCTTAAAGGAAGCAGCTGCTAAACCGGCCCCCGGTTTACGAGTCCTGGCCTGGCTGACTTGAAGGTTGTGGATCGTCCAGCGCCGGGTCATCTTCCTCCTCTCTACCCAGTGGCTGGAAGTCAATGGTGGTCCAATCGATCCCAGTTAAGGACTTGAATACAGCTTCATCACTTATAAGTGTGGAGGGGTCAACATCAGGGGCATAGGTATGCTTACGGATTGGAGGAATAAGATTTGGAGCATCATAAGTTGGCGCGTTAACTCTCTTGTTGTTGGCATCATAAATCGACTGATAATGTGAAAGATCGGTTTCTTCAGCCAATTTGCTGGCCAATGGGCGCATTTCCCTCGTCAAGGCTCTGAGGTCGTTGTTATTAAACTCTGACCCGTCCTCCTTTATGCTCGGGTAGCCATTTCCCACATCGGCCGGATCAAGATCAGATATCCAAGCTTTGGCCCGAGTCAGTGCAGTAAGAGCACCCGCACTGGCAGCTAACTTCTTTAGCTCTTCAAACCGTGCAGGCATCATCGCCAGCCTTTCCAACGTCTCCTTGATCAAGGTTGGGGGCAGTTTATTATGGGAAGCTGTGCAGATAACCCGTTGTACGCTGGTATATAATTGCTCTATAAGTGTATAGCGGCCTTCAGTTTTTGCCGCATATCTGAGCCAAGATGAGCAATGCGAGTTCCTGCATCATCAAAAACATCGGTAAACCGGCAGTCTCTTACATAATACATGTTCAAAGCTTATGAAAAAGCTATTTAGCAAATACGGCAGCAGTCATGGCATTTATTTGTTGTTTCAAGCCAGTCAGCTCTTCAGCTACCGGTTTAAGGGCAGCCTCAGCATCCTCAGCCCTCTTCAGCAGAGTTGACTTTTCTGTATCCCAACCTGCCTGCTCGTTCTTAAAGCTCTCCTTCAGTTTCTCCATTGTTGTTAAGGCACTGGATAGTTCCTCCTTGGCTTTGGAGGTCTCGGCTTGTTGCGACTTGATATTTTCTTGAAGGTCGGCGATTTGAGATTCCTTCTTGTTAAGATCGGCCTGCAAGGGACATGTAATTAATTACATAGCAGTGCATATTCAAAGTCCCAAGCACATAACAAGTAATATACTTGGCACTTGGGGGCTAATGTCTATTGCATCTTATCAAAAAAAAATTACAAGTCCCAAGCACATAACAACTATCAGCTTGATGGTCAACCGGATTATAAAGGTCCTAAGTAAGAATTTTGAGCCTTACAACATAATTAGTCTCAACTTAACATATTTGTTAAGTTGACCCTTGGGGGCTACACAGGCGAAATTGAAGATTTATTATTCTAAAGTCCCGGTTCATATTGACATTATAAACCGGCCCTTGCGGGCTAGTGGAGTTGATCTATATGGCTCTT
Organism: Thinopyrum elongatum; assembly: GCA_011799875.1. NCBI lineage: Eukaryota > Viridiplantae > Streptophyta > Magnoliopsida > Poales > Poaceae > Thinopyrum > Thinopyrum elongatum. The sequence goes on along the minus strand of CM022302.1, from coordinate 218,691,035 downwards.
GAAAGTTTGCAGAACATTCTATTCTTTTATGTCCAGTAAACATGGCGGCTAAGGGAAGAATATGTATGCAGAGTTAACAGCATTTACCTCATATCGCTCCTTCATCATGTTCAATAAACCGGCTTCATAATCACGGCTGGTGTACAAACGGTTTAAAAACCCAGAATGAATATCCTGGTCGCTGAGGTGGGCATAGCTTTCCAAGTCCGCCTTCCACTTGCCCTTGTCAACAGCAGAAAATTCTTCTTTGGCACTATGTTTTGACAGAGCAGTGGGGTTGTCTGGGGCTATATACCTGACACCGGTAACTACAACATCGTCAGCTTTATCATCAGCAGCCTTAGTTGGGCTTGGCGGTTTATCAACATGACCCATCAGATCAATTTCCATCTGCTCAACAAAGGTGTCATGATCTTGTGGTTGCGGATCATCAAGAATAGCTTTAGTATTTGTTTCAAATTGTTCTGGGTTCTTTTCTGGATCAGTTGGCACGCTGTCATCAGCCGGTTTGTTCAATTTGGCCTTTTTACTGGGCCTAGCCTTGGCTCTGACAGAGACGCAAATAACAGGTTAGTATAATGATCAAGCATAAGGTATAAGGGGTTAGTTAAAAATGCTCACCCAGGAACAGTTTTGAGGGTTGGAATTTGTGTCCCTGTGGACTCGCCAGAGGATGAAAGGGAAGTTCCCTAATAGTTTGAATCAGACGGATTAAGAGGTTGTCGAAAATAACCCGCCTTGGGATAAGACGTGTCAGAAATAGAAGAGACCTCTGGGCGGCGTTTACGAACTGGTGAGTTCGGTAAACCGGAAGAAGTGACCACATGGCCGCTATGCCGGGTTGTGCGGCGAGCTTCGTGTTGCTGCTTCTTCAAAAGAAAGTTTCGATCCAAGTAAGCTAGGGGGTGAGAAAATCTTACTTTCCGGCTTGCTTGTCGGGTTTTCTGTGTGGGCAGAGGTTCTGAACCGGATGAGAGAATAGTTACCTCTACGTCATTTGCGCGGCTAGCTTCTGCGTCGTCCTGATAGAAATCATCGTCAATGAGATGTATGAAAAAAAGAGCCAAGTGAATCAAGTTCTACCTCTGACTCCGGATTATCATCGTCAATGTTTAACTCGGTAGGCTCGGTGTTTTTCTTCTTAGCGGGCTTCTTGTTGACCTTGGTCTTGACACGAGGTGTTTTGGCTGGTTTATCCTGCGGTTTCTTCTTCCAGCATGGATCATCACCCTGTTTAAAGATTGAAAAGATCATAAGGGAGTATTAAGAATATGGATTAAAGCAGGAGTGGGGCAATTCTTACAGCTGGCGGTTTATTTGAAGCGCAGAAAGGACTAAGTCCTGTTTTGCTACAGTCGGTCACTGGTTCATCCAACATCTTCTTGACAGATTCAGTAATTTCAGCATCACTCAGCTGAATATCAGTGTGGCGTTGAGGGTCTTTCACATCCCCTGTGTACTCACACATTAAACCGGGGCGGCGGCTTAAAGGCAAAATGCTCCAAGATACCCAGCAACGGACAAAATCAATGCCTGTCAAACCGTTTGCCATAAAGGCTCTGAGCTTTGAAAGCTGTGGTGCATATTTGGACCGTTCCTTTGCATTGAGTCTTTGGGGGAATGGATGTGCATTGGTAAGCCGGTGAGCACGGTAACCCGGCAGAGGATTCTCGCCAGCTGGAGATGTATCTTGGCAATAGAACCAAGTTTGATTCCAATCTTTGGGATGGCTATGATGCCTAGCGTGAGAGAAGCTAACGTCTTTTCTCTTCTGAATTGAAACCCCGCCAAGTTCAGTATTGGGCCCATCCGTAAATTCAGTACGGCGGTTTAAATAGAAGAAATCTCTGAACAGGTCGACTGTGGGCTCTTCTTGCAGGTAGGCTTCACAAAACACTTGAAAATTGCAAATAATGGACACGGAGTTAGGCCCAATATCTTGAGGGTGAAGTTGGAAGAAGTGAAGCACATAACGGAAATTTTTTGATCCGGGAGGGCTGAACCCTCGACTCAGATGATCAACAAAAACGATCACTTCCCCATCCTTGGGCTCAGGAGGATTTTCTGGACCGGGGGCTCTCCAGTGGATGTCTTCCTTTTTCGCTAAAGCGTCGGTTGCAACACACCCGTTCAATTCTTCTTCTGTAACCCGGGATGAAACCCAGTTACAGGAATAAAAGGATTTGGCCATTCTACGATAACCTGGAAAAGATTTGTGCCGGTTTAAGGTTCATGGTTAACAGGCAGAAAGTGTTGAAGCATGCATAAATGTTAAACCGGACAGTGACGTTATTAAATTACAAAGTCGAGCACTTGGCGGTTTAAGAGGGGACTAATGGTACCGGGCAGGTTATTATTTTCTGAGGTTAAACCGCCTACACGGATATTGAAAGTATAGATCTGAAGTTGGAAAATGGCTAAGTGGTGAAAAACAGGTTTCACAGATTGGTGTTATAATTTTGGATCTACAGCAGTTCAGATAATGAAGAAAAATTCTAACCTAAAGTAGCGGCAGCAGGACAGTTCACGTGCTCAGATGAGATCTCCTATGGAGGGGAGGCGTTCAGATATTAAAAATGAGTGCTAAACTGCTATCGCACAAGATTGGTACTATACTTAGATCAAAAACTACATGGTCTATGGAGGAACAAAGATGAACCGAGATGAACTCTGAAGAACTCAAGCAAACCCTAATGGAGATCTGCGGTGAGGAAAAAAGGGGGGCTTACCAGGACTGTTGGACAGCGGTGGCGCGCGGCGGTGCTCTGGTGCGTTCAGGACGATGCAGCGGCCGGAGTGGAGGCAGCTCGTGAGGTCGACGGCGGCGGAGCTCGGGTGCATGTGGCGTGGCAAGGAAGAGGATGAAGACGTGGAGGCAAGGGGGGAAAATGAAAAGGACCCCTGTCCCTATTTATAAGGCAGTGGATAGATGGCATGCGCGGGAATCAAGGAGGCTGAGATTTGGGCCTCGTGCGATATTAATGCAAGATGACGTCATGGCGGGTTAGCACAATGCTGTGAGCAGACGTCATGGCGGGTTATAAATTTTCATAAGGATTGATGATGAAGGATTTTTTCTAAGTCAAGTATTGAAGATTGATATGAACAAGTTCACATCAACCTGGGGCCTAATGTTGGGGATATAACTATTGAGTATAAACCGCCCAGGAGGGGCCGGGTTCTGCTCATAGTGATTTACCTGTATTGAAGCCCATGAAGACATAGAAGATGGCGACTTACGAAGGAGACTTAATAAGAAGGCCTAAAGCCCAAAGGCGAGTTAGAGCCCATAGATGTAAACCACCATAAGTATATGACTTGTATTGTAAGATAGGAAAGAGTGGATACCGAGCCGGGCACCTTTATGAGCCAGCCGGGATTCTGTGAACCACCGGGCGTCAACCTGTGTATATAAAGGGACGACCCGGCGGCGGTTTAGGGACAGGAAACAACAACTCGAGAGCCAGGTTAAGCGTATCCGCTCCCTGGTCATCGAAACCCTAGCAATACCACATCAAACTGGATTAGGCCTTCACCTTCACCGCAAGGGGGCCGAACCAGTATAAACTCCCCATGTCCTTTGTCCCGATTAACCCCTTTAAACTAACCTCATTGCAATGGCTACACGACTAAGTCCTCACACTAGGACATCTGCCATGACTATTCCACGACACACGGTACACCAGACTTGGGCTATAAAAATGACTGCATTCTTCTTCTTCCTTCCACCTCGCATCCTACCTCACCTCTTCTTCCTCTTCTTCTTTTCCATCTGGTTGCAGGAGTGCGAGGCAAGGCATTAATGGCGGACGTGGGTTCAGAGCTGATTACCATCCTCTTGGTTGGTATGCTGGCGGCCTTGGTTGGCTCCTCGCTGCTGCTGTGTGCAATGATCCTTGATGATCATCGGGATGCCGCTAACCGAGCGGTGGCTGGTGATCATCTAAGCCGTCTTAGGCCGGCAGAATAAGCGCGGGCTGCGGCGGGGCGAGGGGGCGGTCGGTCAGCATCACACAAGACGGTGACAGAGGCGCTGCTGGGTCTGAGATTAGTGCGGTGTGGTCAGCGGAGCTCTACCAGTGTGGAAGCCACACTGTTGGTTGCTCCTCACTGAACGACATCCACAAGCTGTAGGGGTTGAGGTAGAATCGGGGTTTAGATCTTAGACTGGAGGAGTTGTAATGGTTTGTGTTGTAATAAAATTTCTCAGAATTCCTCCGAGATTGCAACCGGGTTATGGGAAAAGATTTTGGGACTGGGGAATTACTGGGGAGAACTGGCTCTCCAGAATGCTGGGTTCGGGAAAACTGGAAACGGGGTAAGCATAGATGGGTATGGATGGGCGGCTTTGCATTCTACCCGAGTACTGCAGCGGCTTTACTCGGGAGAAAGAACTTGGCATGCAGACATTGCTCACATGATACACATGCAATCGATTCAAACTAATATGCAAGCAAATGCAGAATGCACATAGTAGCAAAATGCAGACAGAGGAAAGAAGCATATCGAGCAGATTATACTAAGGTGTTTTAATGCTAGTGGGTATATGTACTCCTGGTATACGTACACCTATACCAGCTCGCATTTCATTAGAGACTTTGGGCGAGTCCAATGTTATTAGGTGTAAGTGCTCTACTGACTAGAATCTTGTTAAAAATCCACTGCCAGCCCTGTTAAACATTTCTGCTTAACAAAGAGACAGATGAACAAACACACAGAGCAAACGGGCATACATAACATTACAACAGCACACAAGCAATACAAGCATACAATAAAGCACAACCTTACTCGGCAGCTAACAGCAACAACTCACTTCGAACTACAGAGTTCTAATACTAGACGAGGGCGAAGAAACAGTCTTTGCAACACACACACTTGCGGCATCTCCTGGCTACACTCACTGCCAGAGCCACAAATGGGCCTACTCTTGCTGGGGCTCTCCTGGGGGACGAAGGCTGAGCCAGCTTCCATCTTCATCATCGGACACCTCTATAGGTTGGGGCGCAGCTGCTGGAGCTGCGGCTGGAACTTGACGGAACACATCCCAATGACGAAGACACCGGATAGCTCCTCGAATGGAGTTTGGGTGGATGATGTCGGGTAGACATGGGTTCACGAGTTGAGAGGGTAGTACTATCTGCGAAGGTGGCACTGGATTTGGCAGCAGGGAATGAGTGGTCTGGGAGGCAGCTTGACGGGCTGCACGGTATGCTCCTGTAACAACCCGTGTGGTGTCACGTTCAATGGCGTTGAACTCTCTAAGAATGCCAGAGAGCAGTAGTCCTTGGGCAGCAATGAACTGAACCAGGCGAGCTATTGCTGGGTCAGCGTCTCCAACTGCGCTGGAGAACTCACAACCTGCGTCGGACGAAGAGGGAAATTAGCGGAACTCCTGCATCTTCGCTACTTGCGGAAACTAGAAACGAAGACGGGTGATGGCTTCCGCGGTAGCTATCTGGACAGCCAACGCGGGGGTGGGCATGGGTTTGCCCCGAAAATTCATGGGCTTCCCATCCGCTGCTGGACCTGGATTGAGATGCACCTTCGCATAGAATCGGCAAAGGTGGGGAACGGGTTCTGATTGGAACACCAGATACACCGGAGGAGTACTACGGCCAAGGGCTTGGGTAAGCATACTCGAAAGGATGGGAGGAAAGCCGGGATAACCATCAGCCAAGGTTCGGCTATGGAAAGTGGGTGTTCTGGAAGAGCTAGCCATGGCTGTGGGTTTGAGAATGCTAGCCTGGGTTCTCTCGCGGGGATCTTGCTTGCTTAATGGGGAGGGCTGCGACTTGTAGGTGGGAGGGGGTTTAATAGGCAGTCGGGCTGGGGCACACCAGCATGGCCTGGATCCTTCTCGTGCCAAGTAGAAAATACGCCGGCACGGCCGACAGCTGGGTAGGGTCGCGGTCTAATCCGGGATGGCTGGGTGGGCGGACAGCTGGGTAGTGGCACGTCCATTTCGACTGCGCCGCCTGCTGATCAACAGTGGCCGTGTCAGATGCCAATGATGGGTCAACTCTATAGGGCTCACTACCGGTTGGAATTAGGGGTGGTTTTGTGCTAGGGTAACCTACAGCCAGCCTGGCTCTGATACCACGTCCTGTGGCACCCCGATAGAGGGCCGACGCACGCCAGCCCCAGGATAAGACCTGGCGCATGTCAAAGACATGATACAGCAATTCCAGGCACAAAAATGGCTTTATTATATGAAATGGAGTATTACAATACTGTTGGTTTCAACAATATTACATAACTCCAAGGCTAACTAAAATGGCAGCGAAGGTCTTGGTTCAGTGGCAACAACATCTCTGGCTGGGCTCCACAACTCATAGGACTGGCTGGGTTACGATCTAGCCTAACGGATCTTCTCCTGCAACTGGCCACGTGCAAGGCCAGGTGAGTACTTTGAATGTACTCGCAAGACAACCAAATACATAGCATCCGAACAAGCAGATGACAAAGCAAGCCCTATGCTATGTAAGAATTTATTCTAAACATGGCATGGAATTAACAGGAAAACATGAATCAAGCATGGCATAGCATACCTATCTAGCATTATTAATTATCATGTCGTAGCAAGATTATCTGGCATGATTAAACATCTAGCAGCATTGATCATCATGACATAACAGGGTTATCTAGCAAGATAAGTACTGAAGTAGAGTACAGTAAAGTAAAGCATATTAAGTATACAATCCATATTTCGAACATTCTCATGATCCAATCTGAAACTGATCCCAGTCCAATCCAAGTTTTTCGGTCATCTGACCATCTCTCCCATAGCCATCCCACGGCTAACATACTATATTTCCGACAACATCTGATGTCTATGCAGGACAGGTTCTTTCACCATTATTATCATCATTATGGTTGACCACCTAGAGAGGTCTGGACGGGCTGTCCAATACCGTGGACGTGGCTATTCGAATAGATTTTACACTCTGCAGAGGTTGCGCACTTTACCCACACCATGGAGCACCTGACCTCGTGATCCCATTCGGGTGGACCAGCATTGCTCCAACAAAACCCGCCTGACTCGTGACCCTCCCATCGTACCACCGGCAATCACACACCCTCAGAGTCAAGCCTTGGGTGGCCCCGTGTCACCTCGTGACACCTGCCACCGTCGTGGCCAAACTAAACTATCCCAAACAGGGACTCCCGGGCTAAACATACAACTGGGCTCACAAGGTTATCGTCACCTACCTGATCAGGGCAGCACGCACGCATAACCTTCCCTAGTTGGCGGTACCGGTGAAAGAACACGGAGTCAGACCAAGTCAAGGCCATCCCATACCGACAAATGTGGCTGCACGGATAAGCCCGGACAGGAGACTCTAGATCAACCGACTAGGTTTAGTTTATTCAATTCAGCATCTCCATCATTACTTCAACAATTTTAATTGTGAACAGCCACTTAACATCAGCATAGCAGAATCATAACAACATTGACAAACAGGGCATGAGATCAAATCATGGCACTAACATGATAACGGTATTCAAAATATTATTACTAGCATGGCAAGATATGGCATGAAAACAAGTCATGATATTAGATGAAAGGTAATGCTAGCATCTAATACAGACGACATAACAGGTGTATGCACGTGCAGACTAACAGGCGATACAAATGTGCTACGACGAATACACAGGGTGCAAGCAAAGTCATCACGCAAGTCCGGAGCTCATGATAAGAGGTTAGCTTGCCTGGGGGTGAAGGAATACGCCGGGTGGAAGGGCGATAAGACTCCGGAAAGATTTGCCGGAAGGGTTTCCCTCTCGGAGGGGCTGATCGAAGGGCAAGGGCAAAATGGTCATTTCCATAGTGTGAAAACATTATGAAAATGATGGCATCGGAACGGGCTCGACAAACTGAAGACGTGGTCGTTGGTTTTACCACAATCAGAGTTACGGTCGCGGAGAAACGGCTGTTCGTTCGTTAAGCGCAAAAACAGACAGAAACTGTCCATTTCAGTGCTTAGCGAGTGAACGTTCACTATTTAGGCAGTTCGGCCGGCAGCTGAGCAAATGAAAGCGTACTTCTGGAAATACGCCACCACACAGAGAAAACGTATTCTCTTCTGCAGCTGCGGCTGAATTCGTTTTCACAAGTGGAAGACGGATTATATCTATCCTATTCTTATTTGGGTACCATATGCACCTCTTGGAAATACGCTTCCACTTAACCTGACGCGCGGGCCCGGCCGATTCAATGCTGAGGGAATGACAAGCAGGCCCCACCTTATCTCCTTCCTCTCTCTCCTCCCGGTCGTCCTCTTCCCGAGCTGGAACAGAGGCGGGACGGGGTGCGCCTCGGCCGCCGGTGCTACAGATGAACGGCGGCACGGGAGGGCTTGCCGAGGCTCTCGCCGGATCCGGTGCTCCATTCTGCCTCCATAGGTGGTCGCAGGGCTACGCGAGCCAGCCGGCAGCACCGTGGCTATGAGCCAAAGCACGGCGGCTCACAGGCATCGAAAGAGCGGCTCCGGCAGCGAATCCCCGAGGAAGCTGAGGGAGGCGGTGGGCTGCGAGCTCTAAGGGGAGGCTTGGGAGCCAAGGAGAGGGAGGGGGAAGGCCATGGCACGAGGTAGCCGAGGGGATCAGGCGGCGGCAGAACTTCTGCCATGGGCGAGGGGAGGAGCTTAGAGCTCGAGTGGGTGGACAGGGAGGGGTTGGGGCTGCTGCCTACTGGTGGAGAGGAAGAGCTCGGGTCTCGCTATTTATAGGCGCGGAGGAGGGCTCTGAATCGAGCTGGACGCCGGCCGAAGTTGCTGGACACGAGGCGAGGTGGCAGCGCTCCGGCGGAGCACCGAGGTCGGCACGACCGTCCAAAAGCTAAAACACGAGGGGGAGAGGTGACCGGACGGCGTAAACGAGCGGTGGGCAGCTCGTCGGCGCTCCCGGACGAGCTGTGGCCTGCAGGAAGCGGCCTCCCGAAGGATCTGGTGCGCAGAGCACCGCTTCTGCCGACAACGTCGACGGTCACCACCGGCACCACTTGCACTTGGAACCAAAATGCAATAAAACCATGTCTGCCGTGTGGGTCAGACCTCAATTAGGTGATTTGAGTTCTCAGGTCAGAGAGAGGGTCCCTGGTATGGCTGTTTTGGCCTCATTTGCCTATCAGCTACTAGGTGCTTGTACTGGATATAGGTCGACTTACAACTCCATTGGGTCCAATCTTTGGATGGGAATGATCAACCACTAAGATGATTAACATGGCAAGGTTTCAGCTCAAATGGGAAAGTAGAACTAGCACTTCCTTTGTAACCTGTCAAACTGGCCAGAAATGGAGATGATGATGTTGGGATCAAATGGCTAGATGAAAATGGCCCAAATTTGGTGGAGACCAGTAATTTAGGCATATGGAGGCACTGCAAAAATTTCATACCATTTACATAAATAAAAATGGTACTTCCTTCACAGTGCTCCAATTTGGACAGAAACCTAGATATTTTACTGTGGAAGATTGGCTAGATGAAATGGGCTGAATTTTGGTATCCATGGGTGATATCTCAGAATGAATCACCCTGCAAAATTTCAGCCCAAGGAGATCAAGGAATCAAGCACTTACTTTGCAAACTAAAAATCTGGACAGAATTTGCAAAGTGGTGTTGTGCTCAAAATTTAATGGGTGGAACTTGAGATCTTGATGGAAATGGTGAATATATGGATAGGAAAAGCTCCACAATTTATTTAGGATTTTTCCTAGCTACCAAAATGGTAGTTCCTTTTGAAAGGCCCCAAATTGAAATATTGACTCTAAATAGGAAAATGCAATTTCCCCTATTTAGTTATAGCCAATATTTTTATGAGAGCTCAATATGATCACAAAGAATATCTCCACAAGTTTTCATGAACTTTGGAGATGGATACATATTTTCCTGTATTTAATTCCTCCGAAAGGCAGAAAAAGGAATTAATTCTAGATGAGAAATATTGCATATGGCTTAGCAATATTTTTGCACATCTAGGGTTTATGGGTGAAGGAGGATCTCCGGAAATTTCGGTAGGATCAACTGAGCAAGAAAAATGATAGCTCCTTTGTAAACACAAAGGAAGGATTTCCCATTCCAATATTTTGGAACTAGGGTTTGAATGGGATTCAGGGTTTACTGACAGAAACTTGACTGGCACAAGAGCATGAAAATGCACTCAGAGGTTGAGGATTATCTGGATTCACCTGGTCACTCACCAGATTCCAGAGAAAAATTTCGGGAGAGGAAAGCTGGGAAGGAATAATAGCACAAAAATCGATAACCCGATTTTTGGGGTGTTACAAAAGGAAAAGGGGGAAAAGGGGGAGCAAAGCAACCGTGAGTACTCATCCAAAGTACTCGCAAGCAAGGATCTACACTACATATGCAATGGTATCAATGAAATGGATAGTATCTGTGGACTGAACTGCAGAATGCCAGAATAAGTGGGGGATAGCTAGTCCTATTGAAGACTACGCTTCTGGCAGCCTCCATCTTGAAGCATGTAGAAGAGAGTAACTAGTAAGTTCACCAAGTAACAACGTATAACATAATCCTACCCGGCGATCCTCTCCTCGTCGCCCTATGGGAGAGCGATCACCGGGTTGTATCTGGCACTTGAAAGGGTGTGTTTTATTAATTATTCGATTCTAGTTGTCATAAGGTCGGAATCCAACTCCGGGTCGTCCTTTTACCGAGGGACACGGCTATTCGAATAGATAAACTTCCCTGCAGGGGTGCACCACATTACCCAACACGCTCGATCCCTCTGGCCGAGCACACTTTCCTGGGTCATACCTGGCCTCGGAAGATCAACACGTCGCAGCCCTACCTAGGCACAACAGAGAGGTCAGCACGCCGGTCTAAATCCTAAGCGCACAGGGGTCTGGGCCCATCGCCCATTGCACACCTGCACGTTGCGAGGGCGGCCGGTGAGCAGACCTAGCAACCTCCATTACAAAGGAAGTTGCGTTACGCGGTCCAACCCGGCGCGCGCCGCTCAGTCAATGACATCAAGAAGGCTTCGGCTGATACCACGACGTCGAGTGCCCATAACTGTTCCCGCATAGTTGGTTAGTGTGTATAGGCTCGTAGCCAGACTCAGATCAAATATCCAGATCTCGTTAAGCGTGTTATTTGAAGTATCCGCGGACGCCGACCAGGGCCAGGCCCACCTGTCTCCTAGGTGGTCACAACCTGCCCTGTCGCTCCACCACAAAGTAACACTCGGGGGCCGTCGAGAACCCAGGCCCACCACTACCTGGGTGGAACCACCTGTCCCTTCAGCCCCCACATACCAACAGTATCACAAGTGATTTAGCAGTATAGTAGTATATAGTATATATCCGTGATCACCTCCCGAAGTGATCACGGCCCAGTAGTATAGCATGGCAGACGGACAAGAATGTAGGGCCACTGATGAAGTACTAGCATCCTATACTAAGCATTACGATAGCAGGTAAAGGTATCAACAATTGTAGCAACAATGACAGGCTATGCAACAAAATAGGAGCTATCGAATCAACAATAGTAGCAAACCTAATGCAAGAATAAGGGAGAAGAGAGTGGGCGATATCTGGTTGATCAAAGGGGGTTTGCTTGCCTGGAAGCTCTGTTGTACAGGAAGAAGGGTCGTCAACACCGTAGTCGATCGAGGAAGCAGCAGCGACGTCAGTCTCGTAGTCTACCGGAGAGAAAAGGGGGAAGAAACAATGAATACAATGCAAACAGATGCATTAAGATGCATGCCATGACATTTAGCGGTGCTAGGGTGAGCTAACGCATGATACTGGCGAAGGGGGAAAACATCTGGGAAAGTATTACCGGAGTTTGACATTTTTGGGCAGATGAAACGGAGGTGGATTGTTGCATGTTCGCTATGCTAGGGACGTGCGGCCGACGAACGGACAGCGTATTCGGATTCATCTTGTTTTTTCTGAGAAACTTTCATGTACAAAGTATTTTCATCCGAGTTACGGTTTATTTTATATTATTTTCCAAAGTTTTAATTCATTTTTGAAATTAAAAGAATTAGTATAAATCATAAATATGATTACTGCATCAGCACGACATCAGCATGACATCAGCGGTCAACTCTGACCACTCACGAGTCAAACTGACGCTTGGGTCCCGTTTGTCATTGTCATAAACTAACTAAACATGATTAATTAGTTTAACTAAGTGATTAGGTTAATTCAATAGATTTAATTAGTTAGTTAATTATTTAACTAATTAATTAATTAATTTTATTAATACTATTTTTTATTCTTTTTTAATAAAAGGGGCGTGGGGCCCATATGTCATAGGCCCAGAGGGGGCCTTAATGGGCAAGTGGACAGGTGGTTGCGGGCGCCACCCGCTCGGGGCCGAGCCCGACCGAGGGCAACGGGGCGAGACCACCGGGGCGCGGCGAGCACGGCAGCACAGCGAGGCGGGGCCAACGGGGATGTAGGCCGCGGCGAGCGAGGGGGTTCTAGGGCAGCAGCGGTGAGCACAAGCGGAAGGGGATGGTCAGGGCGAGGCGGACACGGCCTCGCGCGACGTCGGGCGAGCGGACGGCATGGACGGGGCGCACACGGGGAGGGACGAGCACGGGCTGGTGGAGGGGCGCCTAGGCGCGGACAGAGAGCGGCCGGCGGTAGCCAAGCCATGGGCAAGATGCAGCGGGGCCATGTGCGGGCGCGCGCGCACCGACGAGTAAGAGGCAGCGGTGGGACACGCCCGGGGGAGCGCAGTCGGGCGTCGGGCACGGCAGGGCTGCGGCCGCGGGCGCATGTGGCCGGGCGCCGAGCGAGGCGGGGACGTGGCTAGGCTGCGTTCGCGTGTGTACGGGGCGAGGTCCCTGCAAGGGTGGCCGGAGCGCAGGGGAGCACGAGCAAGGGGGCGCGACGGTGCCGGCTGCTACGAGGTGGAAAAGAAGGGGGAACAGGGGGGCGACGGTGAGCTCACAGGGGGCGGATGGGGCGCTCGGGGGAGCCGGGGCTACCGGAGTTGATTGGGTCAACAGTGATGTAGCGGCGGTGTCTGACGAAGCAGATCGACGCAGACAGCGTCGAGGCGGCTCGCCGGGTACGATCCAGGGGCGCAGGCGACGTGGTCGGCATCGAGGACCTTCCTAGACACCTCCAAGTAGCACGGGGGGGCTCCCGGCCGCATAGACGATGGCGGTGCGATGGCGATTGCGTCGGGTGGCCGCGGGGGAAGAGAGAGGCGGAGCGAGGGAGGTGGGGGAACCGGTCGGGAGAAGTGGGGGATCGAGAGAGGGAAATGGATCGGGGGAATTAGGGTTAGGCAAGGCAGGCCATATAGGCCAGGGGGTGCGGGTAGGCTGGTGGGCCGGCCAGCTGGGCCGTTTGGCCTAGTTTGCCAGGGGGTCTTTGTCCTTTCCTTTATTTATTATTTTTGTGTTTATTTTCTTTACATTTTAATTTAGTTTTAGTAAAATATACACTTAGCATCTAAATTGGTATTTCAACTTAGTCCACAGTCACAAAATGTCTAGTCCTCAAATAAATTAGTTTGATATTTTATTAATTACAAAAGATATTTAAATAATTGTTTTTGCTGCTGTTTTTATTATTTTGGTGCATCTAGATATACTATAACAGTGTGGTTTCTCCACATAATTACCTACGCATTATTTGGCACAACCCAAACTTTTTAGTTTTATTGTTTGAAAACTTTTGTTGTTTGCCTTTAATTCAAATTTGAATTTAAATCATTTTGAACTAACGCGAGATTATCAATAGTAACCGAGGTGACGTAGCATTATTAGCAGGGAATTAGTGTAGTCTAATTATCCGAGCGTCACAATTCTCCTCCACTACAAGAAATCTCGTCCCGAGATTTTAAGAGGTGGAGTGAAGGGGAAGGATCTGGTTACGAAATTACAACGAATCTTCTCGGTTTTAGTTGCTCTTCTCGAAGAGATCGATACATTACATTCATGTCTTCATTCCTCTACTTCAAGTCATCATGATGAAGTCATCATCCTTTCTTCGGGGTTTTCATCGTACTTACGAATGAATAAGGGGGGGTATTCCGGGAGAACGGACCTCTGCAAGGTTGACTATCCGGTCGATAACATCAGCGAAGGTGGCGGAAAGTAACTCTCAAATTGAAACTTAAGAAAATATCGAGAGCAAAATAAGGAGGTATCTTGGGAAGTTTCGAGTGGGCAGGCAATCGTTCGATGCCTGTAACAAGGCGTGAAAGGGGTTTAGAGCAACGGGAATAAGTATTGTGTCTGATACCAGAATTGATGATCTCTCGGAAGGTGGCTTGTGAATTACATACGAGGCCACGCGCGAGGAATACTTTGGGAACAGGGGGTGTACGGGAGAGTCAGGTTTCGATCCTATGGAACTATGGGTTATCACTACTGGAATCTGGGTCTTTGCCATCTGCCAGCTCTTTGCCGTCTGCCAGCTGATGGCAAAGAGGCTCTTTGCCGTCTGTCTTCTCAAAGCAGACGGCAAAGAACCAGCTGATGGCAAACAGGGTCTTTGCCATCTGCGAGCTCTTTGCCGTCCGCCAGCAGACGGCAAAGTCCAAAGTGGACCCCATGGGGGTACTGCACTGGGTAGGTCACACGGGCCACTTCTTTGCCGTCTTGCCAGCAGACGGCAAAGAGGTAAGGGGGCCCACATTTCACGGCGTGGCCGTCTAACGGTCATCCTCTTTGCCGTCTGCCAGCGGACGGCAAAGAATTCTTTGCCGTCTGCTGGCAGACGGCAAAGAATTCTTTGCCGTCCGCCAGCAGACGGCAAAGAGAAAAAAAAACAACGGCAATGTGGGGGTTTAATTTGGCCCCCGCCGCGCTGCCCTCCCTCCATCTCTTTCTCCCCCCCTCCTCCCACCTCTGCCCTCCCGCACTCGCGCAGGCCGTTCCTCCGTCCGGCCGCGCCCCTCCCCGAGGCCTGCCGCCGCCGTCTCCTCCCTCACATTCCTGCCGGCGTCGCCCCGAATTCGCCTCTATCTGCCTTCCTCTCCCTCACGGCAAATCCTCCCCTCCTCCTCCTCCACCTCCCTCCCCCTCCGTCCCTCCTCGCCCCCCTCGCCTCCCCCCCCTCCTCCGTTCCCCCCTCCCCCCCCCTCCCCTCCCTCCCTCCCCCTCCCGTCCGCCCCCCTCCTTCCTCCTCCACCGCCGCCCCTCCCTTCCTCCTCCCCCGCCCCCCCCGCCGCCCCCTCCCTCCCTCCTCCATCGCCGCCCCCCCCTCCCCCCTCCACCCCGTGCCCCCTCCCCTCTCCACCCCGTGCGCCCCCTCCCCTCCTCCGAGCCTCCGCGCCCCCTTCCGTGCTCTCCGCTCCGCTCCTCCACCGACTGACGTAGACCGCCCGCTCGCCGACTCTCCCTCTCTCCGCTCTCCGCTCTCTCCTCCTGCGGGCTGTCGGCTCTACTGCCTGCACTCCGACTCTGCTCTCGGGCTCCGGCCTCCCCTTGCCCTGGTCCTCCGCGACTCTGCCTGTCCCCACGCCGTCTGCCGCAGCCGCCGCCGCACTGAAGAGCCGGATTGGTAATGGACAGACTCACTCACTCAACCAGACAGGATAATATGTGCATGTGCATTGTGCTAACACTGACTGCTACTGCTTGCTGTTTGTTAAAATTTTGTAGATTGAACATTTTTTGATCTGCTTGCTATAATGTTAGTATTTGCTACTGTAGTACTGCTTATCGTTGTTGCTACTGACCAAATAATTACTGAGCGCGAAATATTTGCAAAGGTTGATGATGATGCTATTATAATCGCTTTCAAGACTATAGATTTTCGCAAGGAACTTTACCCCCGTCGTAGTAGCAAGTTTTTCAACTTTGTACAATGTTAATTGTTTTTCACTTGATGTTATGTCTTCTCTCATAAATTTCACACCCTGACCCTGACCCCGACAACCCTGATCGACACCCTGATCGACCCCGACATACGACAATCCTGACATCCTGATCGACACTACACCCTGAACCCACACCCCGACCCTGCCCCACGACCCCGACCCCGACGGTGTCATATATTTGTGAATTATAGTTAGGTCGTATATTTTTCGATTTTGTTATGCAAAACATCATATATATTTGTGTTAATCAGGTGGATTTAAAATGTGCAGTTGTTTCGTCGCTGCAAGGGTGGTGTTTGACGACCTCCCCGTGCGTTCGACAGCTCCGCCCCTGCTTTCCTTGGTGAGCACAATGACATCATCCTCCTCCCCCCTACATTTGCTCTATTCCGGTCTTCGTGCCAATGAAACTAGCTAGCTATAGGTGTCCGTCATCATATGCGTAACCACTATGCGTCCTCCGTTCGAAAGGGTTACATCTATAAATGCATGCATTTGCATATTTATAATCGTGATTCTTTCGAATTGGTCCAACTGTTATGCATGGACAGCCCGATTATGTGTAGATTGGGTTCGTTTTCCTATATGCTCTGCTCCGGATCCGATGCCAGATTTCGTCAGTGCCTCCCTGTTGTTCTCCGGGGTACACATCCTCAAAATCTGTATGGACCGAAACTTTAAGAGAAAATCCGGGGAGAGGAAAGGGAGTGAACACGGAAGGGGGGTGAAGGGGGAAAAGGGGGGGGTAAGGAGAGTGAAGGAAAGGAAGAAGAAAGGAGAAAGCAAAGGAAGACAGAGGTACCCCGAAATCCCAAAACCACGAAGTATGGGGAAGGAGTGCGGTTTCCTTTACACCCCCTTATCTCTGTCCTTTCCCATGCTCGCTTCCCATGACTCTGCTTTTCCGGATCCGACGCCAAATTTTCCGGCCGCAAGCACCCTCCCCTTGCGCGTCGCCCTCGTCTCCTTTCCCTTTGTTCTCTTCCCTGCTCCTGATCCTGGCTACGCTTACGTTCCGAGACGTGCTATGCAGGAGTAATCACCAGGAGTGAGTGCTGGCACGAACTCTTTGCGTCGGATCCTGAAAGCAGTAGCATGGACAAACAAGCGGAACTCCGATCTAACACAATACTCGGAAAAGTTATGGTCATTAGTGACACGTCTCGTGATACCATGCGTTACGCCTGTAGGTTGGAACATAGTACGTAAATGGGAGGAGAACAATAATGACCATGCTACACAAGTATAATACTATGGCCGATATGAAAGTCATGTGACTTATGATGTATAGTACATTTGATGTGTCTAGTCCCTCGTTGGAAGTCATATGTGGAACACATGTCGAGTTCGGGGATGGGTCACACTGTTTGGTACACACCAGTCAGGAAAAAAAAGATTGTGGGACCGGTAATTGTTTGGGTGAACATGGAAAGGTTCCCAAGGTGTCCCCACATACACAAATGGAGCGGGCATGAAGTAGTTCGGTTGTGGCTTAGCCTGGCAGAAGTGGCAGCGAGTATCTAGTTGCTATAGGGTGTGACTGTGACACCAAGTGACCGTGTTGGTCTGGAGCCCTCAGCCATCAGATTTCAGGCGTGTTCAATGTCACAAGAGAGAAAATATCGGATGAACGGTCAACAGTTAGGTGAATGACGAGAGGCCTCATGGTGCATCGCATCCTGGGAGTGGGGTGCCATAAGTCACAGGGGTTATTACACGAAGAAAGGGACCCGGCCCTCCGTGGAGTGTCGGCTGGCAAGGTAAAACGTAAAAAAAAGAGGACGAAAGTCGTGTCATTACACAAGCACACACGTGGCGTGGCACACTGGTGGCACGTCATGCGGAGGAGAGCCGATACATATGTCGGAGGGGGAGTACGCAAGGACTTCTACGGGTAGCAAGGTGGACGTGTATCCATGAGAGAGATATAGAGAATGGCTGCTATGCCTTCCTCGCGCTCCAACCAGGAAAAAAGAAAAACCTACTGATTCATCGCAAGACCGAAAAAGACAGGGACCAGCTCCGTCTTACTTGGCCCATCTCGTGCACTCCCGTCCATGAGACGCTCCGTGCGTCGGAGTTGCTGTCGGGGGGGGACCCACCAGACTCGTGTCTCGGGTCCGTAAAAACCTAAAGCGCTTCAGCAAACCCCAGACTGGTTTCGCCAAATCAGTCCGTAATCGAACGAGAAAAAGGTCCCAGCGGGGGGGAGGGGGATGACATCGGCGGGGTCCATGTGATCTTTCGCCACAGCCGATAGGCTGGTGGTCGCTGAGTGCCTGTCGCGCCACCAGACATCCTTGCGCGCATCTCGTTCGCCGGCCAGCGTTAGGTCCGGTCCCAGCATTTCTTCGGCCCAGAAGACTCCCGTCCCGAGTGTACTATCGTTCGTCACGAGGGCTCCAAGTGCTAGTGGCCCTACTGATGATAGCGAGAGACCCCTCTGCGTGATAGATATCTAACGCGATGTGCTAAGGATTTTGGTAGTGACAGAGGGCTCATAGGTGTCTTCCGTCTTGAGGCGTACGAAAAAAATAGCTCACCAACGGACCCGTGTCGGCGAACGACACCCGATCCAGAGGTGATGTTTTGATTACAGCCTAGATGGTTAGAAATAGGAGTGGTCAAAATTTACAAAAGCTCGACTCGTAATATTATACGACACAGGGTGTATGCCTTACAGTTGCTTTGCGATTCAAAGATAATCATAGATGCATAGTCCTAAATAGACTGATCAGTATGTTAAAATAGTAAAACTCTCAAGCAGGGGCTGGAAAGTTACTGCCCCCATGTAGGGTGGCATCCGCAGGGTCCAAGACCATGTGCCGGGGTGTGTGGCCTATTGTGCGCACTGTAACAGAGAGGCACATCCTGGTATTATCACTGACGTCACAAAAAAGTGTGCGCTAATGTAAAATGCAATCCGCAAGTTGACCAAACAAACTACTGCGAGCCCTTATGCTGGGTAAGCTCTCACAGATAGCATTTGTAACAAGCCACCGGCAAGGCCTGCGAGCACGGCAAGGGTGACATACGTAAAGCAAGCGCGGTGCATCGCACCGATAGCAAGTGATCTCTTGTGGTCTCGTGGAACTGTCGTCGTGTTAGTCTGGCCATTGTACCAATCGCGGCTCGAATCCTGCGTGAGGCGGTGTGGTAATTTCTCTTTAACAGGAAGTAAAGTCACGCAGTGACAAGACTACAGTGCGAGATTATCAGCATTCCACAGATGCAGACGCTATGGATACGTGGATGTTGCCGTGAGCACTACGACTGCATACGTAGCTCAGGGATCTGTGCACATGCAACAGTACGTAGCTGCGGCTTTGAGGTCTCCGCAGTGCGAGCGTTCGAGTGCAGAGCTGGCAGACTGGTCTTCGGTAGCGGGCGGCGTCAAGTGGGGTGGGGGAGGGGTAGTCGTGCGGAGCCGCTGTAGTCACTCGAGGGGCTAGCGGCGTAGTGAGGTATGCGTGATGTTCGGTAGCGCCGTGGTGTTTTTTTTTGTTTTTTTTATACCCCAACCCCTGTTTGTTTTTTTATTTGTTTGTTTTTACAACCACACTTAAGAACTTAGGCACGAGGCTCGGCTGCAGGCCGTTCGAGACTACTACGCCTCAAGGGGATTAGGAGGGCGAAGAAGAAGTGTCGCGGCAAGTTTCTGACTAAGAGAAGTACATGCTGGTAATTAATATCTTCAGCCTTGAACTTAGTTCTCTTGATTTGATTCGTTAGGCGTAGCGCTGAAATTTCTCTTGACTACTTAGGTGCCCCGAGATGGTGTGCGGATAGGATGGACTGTTGGAGGCGTTGGTGGATGAGTGGTGCTCTCCCAAATGGCTAGTCGAACCAAAGGCCAAGGATAGCGTGCCAAATGGTTGGTGTGCCACACCATCAAGGGAGCTCCGACCTGTTTGAGTACGGGGGTCACTGGGTATGTGGTTTGCTTCATGATTCATGCAATTTCACTACATGATAGCATTTTTCCTTGGATAGCTCAATATGCTTACTTAGTTAAAAATGGCATAACTACCTTGGATAGCTCAATAATGACCTAAACTTAGTTTAGCTCGTTCATTTATGACATATTAGCTCTAAAATGACATAATATGCTTTAGTTAGCTAAAAAATTGCATAACTACCTTTGATAGCTCAATAATGACGTAAAATAATCTTAGCTTTTTAATTTATGACATAATTAGCTCTAAAATGCATAATAACCTAAGATAGCTCTATAAAATGCCTAATATGCTTAGTTAGCTAAAAAAGGCATAACTACCTTGGATAGCTCAATAATGACATAATTAGCATAGTTTGGTCAAAATGGGCATAATAATCTTGGTTACCTCCAAAAGGACCTAAACTTAGCTTTTTTTCCTCAAAAATGACATAATAACCTTACTTAGCTCCAAAATGACCTTATTTACATAGCAATTTCAATCTTCATGCAGCTGAGCCCTTGACTAATATTTTGTTCCTCTCTCTCAGTCGCACCACAACAAGAAGCCCGTGCCAAGTCTGTTCGACCTCTATGGCATGGCCCATAGTGCCCCGTACAAGAAGGCCAAGGCATTCTCGGAGTCTGACCTAGATCATCCAGAGACCTTCACCAACATCTCCTCCCGCAACAAGCCGTGAGGTACAGAGACGAGGGGAAGGCAAGAGGGGAGACTTTAACCCGAGCCAGGATCCTTTTGATACAGAGCTGGTTATGATATCTGGTGGTGGGAGGTCCCATGGCTCGAGCCATTGGTATGGACTGATACGTTGTCCTAAGACTCTCACACAGATCAAGAAGCGCCAGAGTAGCTCTGATCCTGAGATAATGCCTCGTGCACGGCCATCGACTCGCCATGGCGGTTAGTTATACAGACTCGGATACCTTTCCTATCCATTACATTGTGTGTGCGTCCGTCGATGATTACAATGCTAACGAGGAGTGGTGTGTTGCAGGCTGCTCTTGAGAAGGAGAGAGAGCAAACACGCAGACGCTTTTGGAGGCGGCAAGAAGGCAGGCGGAGGAGAGGGAGAGGAGCTGGAGGAGAGGACGGCCAGGCTGTTGGAGGAGGAAGGAAACCGAACGATGCTCAAAACCGGGCCCTATACGACATCTTGTGTGTACTTTTCTCTGCATATTAGCCAATCATGCACATAATGTTTGTTCCATTACTAACTAATATGACTAACTCGTGAGAACCAAATGTGTAGACATGTGCGAGAAAAGCGGTCAACCCCTCCGCCGATGCCCCAGATTGCTCCGCGACCCACGTTGAGTTCGATTGAATGGTCGTTAGTTACTAGTATTCACATTTATGTGGCATCATGCTAACGAGACATTGGAAATGATCTTTGGTGTAGAATGCTTCCCGACAAGCATCAACCGATGCTTCTCCGTCTGGCCTTGGTGGAACCCGACCGGCCCTTCACCTCAGTCTGGCACTGGCGCAGCCCCGACCGGTCCTTCACCTCCGTGATAACGGTATTTTTCTTCTATTTAGCCTATTTAGTCCATTTATGACATAATTTAGCCTATTTATCCACAAATGACATAATAAGTGAAGAAAATCAAGGAATAGAAGAAAAGAAGGAATAGGAAGAGAAGAAGAAGAAGAAGAAGAAGAAGAAGAAGAATAAGAAAAGAAGAAGAAGAAAGAGAATATCTTCTTCTTCTTTCTTATTCTTCTTCTTCTCTTCTTCTTCTTCTTCTTCTTCTTTCTTCTTTCCTCCTCTTATTTAGCCTATTTAGTCCATTTATGACATAATTTAGCCTATTTAGTCCACAAATGACATAATAAGATGAAGAAAATCAAGGAATAGGAGAAAAGAAGGAATAGGAGAGAAGAAGAAGAAGAAGAAGAATAAGAAAAGAAGAAGAAGAAGAAGACATTCTCTTCTTTTCTTATTCTTCTTCTTTTCTTATTATATTCTTTTCTATTATTATTATTCTTCTTCTTCTTCTTTTCCTCCTCTTGCTTAGCCTATAGCCCATTTATGACATAATTTAGGCCTATTTAGTCCACAAATGACATAATAAGATGAAGAAAATCAAGGAATAGAAGAAAGAAGGAATAGGAGAGAAGAAGAAGAAGAAGAAGAAGAAGAATAAGAAAGAAGAAGAGAAGAACATTTCTTCTCTTTCTTCTTCTTCTTCTTTTCTTCTTCTTCTTCTTCTTCTTCTTCTTTTTCCTCCTTACTTGTTTTTATTCGTAAATGGCATAATAACCTGCTAACCTCATAAATGTCATATTTAGCTTGTTGTCCTCTAAAATGACACAATAAGCTTAGTAATGTCAAAAATGGCCTAATTAGCCAGGTTAGCTCCAAATGACCAAGTTTACCTATGTAGCTCCAATATGATCCATTTAACCTACGTTAGCTCCAAAAAGACCAAGTTTACCTAAGTTAGCTACAATATGATCCATTTTACCCGCGTTAGCTCCAAAATGACCTATTTACCTAAGTTAGCTCTAAATTGACCTACACACTTAGCATTTTTACCTAGCATAGCAAAAAATGACATTTTACGTAGGTTAGCTCAAAATGACCAAGTTTACCTAGGTTAGCTTCAATTGATCCATTTACTTAGCTTAGCTCCAAAATGACCAAGTTTACGTAGGTTAGCTCCAATATGATACATTGAACTTAGCTTATCTCCAAAATGACCTATTTACCTAGCTTAGCTCTAAATTGGCTTTTTTAACTACATTTGTTGGAAAAGAAGAAGATAAAGAAGAGGGGGAGGAGAAAAGAAAGAGAATATAAATCTTCTTCTTATTTTCCTCTTCTTCTTCTTTTCTTCTTCTTCTTTTCCTCTTCTTCTTCTTCTTCTAACTTTCATCTTTCCCAATTTGCAGATTTGCTTGAGATGAGGAAGCTTGCATTGATGGACTCATATATTCTCCTTGTGCTTCCTTTTTGTTTATGAAAACATGTTTGGGAACTTGTTTGGATGTGTATGTCACTATGGATATGTTGTTGGAAACTTCTTATGTGTCATATGGATATATGTTGGACTTGTGAAATATATTGTTGGATATGCTTGTTGTGTATAATGTATTATCTGTGATATCTATGAATTTCTGTCAAATTGAATGAATTCAATTAAAAAACAGGGGTTATATAGGCTCTTTGCCGTCTGCTAGCAGTCGGCAAGAGCTTTGCCGACAGCTAGCAGTCGGCAAAGAAGGCCACGTGGCAGCTACCTGTGCAACCTGGGAACACTGGGTTGCCTATTTGGGCATTTTGCCGTCAGCTGCAGACGGCAAAAGGCAGGTCTTTGCCGACCTGCGGCAGACGGCAAAGATTCAAATCCCTTTGCCGACAGCTGCAGACGGCAAATAAGGCCACGTGGCAAGCTTCCCATGACTCCTATTTGGGCTCTTTGCCGTCCGCCAGCAGACGGCAAAGACCTTAGCCTCTTTGCCGTCTGCCGGCTGACGGCAAATAAGGCCACGTGGCAGCTTCCCAGTGACTCCTATTTGGGCTCTTTGCCGTCCGCCGGCAGACGGCAAAGACCTTAGCCTCTTTGCCGTCTGCCGGCTGACGGCAAAGCACGCCGTTAACCCCTAACGGCTCCCACCTCACCTCACTGCCGTCTACGCTCTTTGCCGTCTGCTGGCCGCAAACGGCTGACGGCATAAACCTTTGTCGTCCGCTTCTCTGAAGCAGACGGCAAAGAAGGCCTTTACCGGCAGGAATTGAGCCGGACTGTTTGCCGACAGCTAGCAGTCGGCAAAGAGCTTTGCCGACCGCCATTCATGCCTTTGCCGTCTGCCATGGCAGACGGCAAAGAAGCTGATTCCTGTAGTGTATGGGCCCACCATTGGGGTTAAACATAGGAAGGGCGGTGACGACTTGCACGATCATGTAAGCAAGGCATGTCAGAGGATAGCCTGTCAGTTATGTCGGTAACAACATCGGTACCAAGGGCGAGGGACGAAGACCATTTCCCTGCTCGTTGAAATGAGGCGGACCTGTAGGCAAAGTTCTCGTCCATCGGTGGTTACCGGAATGTCATCAATGGTAGTAACAGGGTCTTACTAACAGAGTTGCACACAGAGGTGCTTATATAAGCAGGGAAGTGTCACTGCTTAGTTAAGTCAGATTACAAGAAAGGTTAAACAAACAACGGAAAGGAAAATGTGTTTAAACACATATTTTCAGGGGTATATCCTTCCCAAGGACAAGCAGAGCATGATATCCATGACATGACATATAGTAGAAAACCCTTTAGGTAAGGGGAGGGAAATTTCATGACATTACCCATACAACGGTGTTTGGATAATTGACAAAGAAAATTTAGCATTGTGCTTCAAATGTTCTTATTGAAAATCGGAGTACCACAGACATGCTTCGAGATAGCATTGGCATAGTCTTCAAGCAAAGGTCAGACGTTGGATACACAAAGGATCCATCGGAACAACTCATAGAATAAATCTTACAATTTCCTCATGGAAGAATGGCTAACCTTGCTAAAAAAGAAAACTATAACAATAGGTCTTCCGGCCAGGTGTGCTAGGCATGACTTCATCTTACCGGGTCATATAAAGACTAATGTTATAACTCTTGGAAATATGTTCCAACCATCATATCTGACCAAGATTCAGATCTGATTGGTGTTAGGATACCTCAGACTTAGGATGCCTGAGAAGAAAAAGGTGAAACACAAATTGATGAGATGACATTGCAAGATTCTCGGGAAATGAACTATGGAAGCGAGTTCCAAAACAAGAGTTCATGATTAAACCAAGGAGAGGATGAGGAGGTGGCTGAGGGACTCAGCGTCAATTCATTGAGATTTCTGACAAGATGGATTTCCACAATTATGTGAACAAGGAGATAACATTAGTCGGATCAAATGATATAATGATGTATGCTCGAGCAAAACATACACAATTAAACATTGGTTGAAAGGTGCACCCGAAATATGGGCTGGGTTGCACGACCAACATCGGAATGGCGATTTACAACCAGCACACTAAATTGGAATTGTTGACCATTAACTTAGAAGCAATAGGGTTGCTAGAAATATTAAATTCTCACAATAGAGTTCCCTTATTGGTATTCCAGTTGGAACACGGGGACCAAGAAAAGAATGGTGATGACGAGAAGCATCACTATACCAAGAATTTTTAAGAGGTGGAGCAATTCTCACAACATCCTTGACATAAAAGACAGTAATACTTCAAGGTAGAACATAATACAAGCTGGATAGCAAGGTGCATCCATAACATGAACAAGTTTGTGATGAAAGGAAGGTAAGGATGTTGTCGATGGTAACTCAAATTACCAAGGGACGAGGATGATACTTATCATCTTCAATTCGATTGATATCCTGGAAGGAGTCAAGATGTTGATGATGATCATGGCAATTTTGTCGAGAGGCTCCACGAAGAAGCAATTGAACAGCGACTACATCAAGCAAAAGGACTGATGCAGCGAAAGATTATTGGATCCACGGATACGACACCAACTCGGAAGCAAGCTTGTTGTTCGAGGTGGAACGATATGGCAAGGAAGATCAACGTAAGTTCAGCTCATCGTCGAAAATTGTGCACCGAGAAGAAGGGCCAGCTAGCACAGTTAAAATTAGCACGATAATAATGTAGCCAATTGGGCTAGGAATGACATGATGGAGTATTAAACTTCGCAAGAACAAAGTACTAGGAGTACTGAATCACAGTGTTGATTCGATTCACTATGCGATGTTCTCGGTTGACGACAACCCAGAACCCATGGAGTGACTATGACAGGAAAAGGGTACTACTTCACCAAAAGTTCAAAAGAGGTAGGGCAATAGCATGATATCCTCGAGATACCAGGAGGTAAACTCGAAAGTGGAACAGAACAAAGGTTGGACAGGGGTAATGATCTATAGAATACAAGTACTTTAACTTGCCCGAGGAAAAGAATCAAGGAATATCAATATGGCCGGAAAAATGATTGCAAAAGACCAGATCCCAGATATAAGATGAACTTATACCAAGGGAATAATTAATTTAAGAGAAGCTTCCATGATAAGATCTACATCGTGTCTATGGGCATGAACATAAAGTTCAAGCTTGATTCCCACTTCTCCAATGCATGACCATTCATTCACTCCTCGTCTTCGAAGAAGCTGTAGAGTAGGAAATTATCTGGTAAAACACCAGAAGGGTATGACTCGTGATAGCTCTCGGGTTTACCCGGATTTGGGAAGGCATAGGTTCAACCATTAGGGGCATCTTAGGAACATATACCACAAGCTTCAATAGTAAATAACACAAGCTCGATAGTAGAGCATGGTTGACAAAAGCAGAGGATACAATTTACCGAAGGCATTATGTATCAGGGAAAGAGCTTCTCGAGGTTTTTGTATACGAAGGACACTGTCGGATGATATTTCAACAAAGGATCCGACGGTCCATAGCGGAGCTGATGTGAGCATCGGCACACAACCAGAGGAAGAATCAATGCAAATGCATTGGATTATAGAAGCAACTGACTAATTCAAGGCTCAAATGCAAAGGAATTATGATTTCCAATTCAAGGGATCAGAAGCAAACACTCTGGTTAAGGACGGATAAGTTGAGTAGGCTTAGGGGTACCATCGATGGCAAGTTGATTTGTCGAGATCCAGCTCATGTTTAAAATTATGTCTAAGCCGAAAGGATGAATTCTAGTTTCAACTGATGATTGTGACCATTCACAAACATATCGAATCAACGGACTCAAAATGATAAACACAAAGGATGCCAGCAAGATTACTATACTTATGGGATTAACCATGTAAGCAAGCAAGAATTTCAAGAGCAATAGGCTGCTGAGGATTTTCGAAAGATCGGGTGGTATTTCAAAGACTTTTGTGAAACACATGATCAATTGAGGATGGACGAATCCTCGATAAGTGTGAGGAATTATTTGCAGGTGTATTCACGCTGAAAAGAGCTAACAGTAGGCACAAAGGATTCTCGAGATATTGGAAAATATTCTGTGGTATCTAGTAATAACAAGAGCATCTTGGAATGAAGGTATGGACGGTGAGTGTATGTATTTATCCATAGGGATATATCGTTGATAGGGAATTGCAAAAACGACGGGCACAAAGTCTCGAGAGAACATCAGAGGGTATCTTCGGAATCTTCTGGTGCAGCAGATGATCATCTGTGATAAGGGGCTCTCCGGGAGGAAGTAGTTACGAGAACCTAGAGTCAGAATTAGTAAATTCATTTTAACCCGAATAGAAGAGAGATCAGAGTCCCAGAGTATAGGTCGAGGAATAAAAGATCCTAATACCACCCAATGGCGACGTGGGCCCGTAAGCCACACAGCCATGTTAGTAAAACAGTTTTCACTGACTAGACTCAACTTCAGCCAAGGAGTTTGGAAGGGGATTCCTACAGGCAGTCGGCTCTGATACCAACTTGTGACTCCCCCGATTCAATCATACACTAATCATGCACGCAAATGTGTACGAGCAAGATCAAGGACTCACGGGAAGATATCACAACACAACTCTAGACACAAATAAAATAATACAAGCTTTATATTACAAGCCAGGGGCCTCGAGGGCCCGAATACATAAGCTCGATCATAAATGAGTCCGTGGAAGCAACAATATCTGAGTACAGACATAAGTTAAACAAGGTGCCATAAGATGGCTAGCACAAACTGGGAAACAGATCGAAAGAGGCGCAGGCCTCCTGCCTGGGATCCTCCTAAACTACTCCTAGTCATCGGCGGCCTGCACATGTAGTAGGAGTCATCGAAGGTGGCGTCTGGCTCCAGGGCTCCAGCATCTGGTTGCGGCATCGGAGAAGAAAGGAAAAGGGGGGAAAGGGGGAGCAAAGCAACCGTGACTACTCATCCAAAGTACTTGCAAGCAAGGATCTACACTACATATGCAATGGTATCAATGAAATGGGTAGTATCTGTGGACTGAACTACAGAATGCCAGAATAAGAGGGGGATAGCTAGTCCTATCGAAGACTACGCTTCTGGCAGCCTCCATCTTGAAGCATGTAGAAGAGAGTAGCAGGTAAGTTCACCAAGTAACAACGTATAGCATAATCCTACCCGGTGATCCTCTCCTCGTCGCCCTGTGAGAGAGCGATCACCGGGTTGTATCTGGCACTTGAAAGGGTGTGTTTGATTAAGTATCCAGTTTGAGTTGTCATAAGGTCGGAATACAACTCCGGGTCGTCCTTTTACCGTGGGTCACGGCTATTCGAATAGATAAACTTCCCTGCAAGGGTGCACCACATTACCCAACACGCTCGATCCCTCTGGCCGGGCACACTTTCCTGGGTCATACCTGGCCTCGGAAGATCAACACGTCGCAGCCCTACCTAGGCACAACAGAGAGGTCAGCATGCCGGTCTAAATCCTAAGCACGCAGGGGTCTGGGCCCATCGCCCGTTGCACACCTGCACGTTGCGAGGGCGACCGGTGAGCAGACCTAGTAACCTTCATTACAAAGGAAGTTGTGTTACGTGGTCCAACCCGGCGCGCGCCGCTCAGTTGGTGACGTCAAGAAGGCTTCGGCTGATACCACAACGTCGAGTGCCCATAACTGTTCCCGCATAGTTGGTTAGTGCGTATAGGCTCATAGCCAGACTCGGATCAAATATCCAGATCTTGTTACGCATGTTATTTGAAGTATCCTCGGACGCCGACCAGGGCCAGGCCCACCTGTCTCCTAGGTGGTCACAACCTGCCCTGTCGCTCCGCCACAAAGTAACACTCGGGGGCCGTCGGGAACCCAGGCCCACCACTACCTTGGTGGAACCACCTGTCCCTTCATCCCCCACATCCGAATAGTATCACAAGTGATGTAGCAGTATATTAGTATATAATATATATCCGTGATCACCTCCCGAAGTGATCACGGCCCAGTAGTATAGCATGGCAGACGGACAAGAATGTAGGGCCACTGATGAAGTACTAGCATCCTGTACTAATCATTAGGATAGTAGGTAAAGGAATCAACAATTGTAGCAACAATGACAGGCTATGCAACAGAATAGGAGCTATCGAATCAACAACAGTAGCAAACCTAATGCAAGAATAAGGGAGAAGAGAGTGGGCGATATCTGGTTGATCAAAGGGGGTTTGCTTACCTGGAAGCTCTGTTGTACAGGAAGATGGGTCGTCAACACCGTACTCGATCGAGGCAACAGCAGCGACGCCAGTCTCGTAGTCTACCGGAGAGAAGAGAGGGAAGAAACAATGAATACAATGCAATTAGATGCATTAAGATGCATGACATGACATTTAGCGGTGCTAGGGTGAGCTAACGCATGATACTGGCGAAGGGGGAAAACATCTGGTAAAGTATTACCGGTGTTTGACATTTTCGGGCAGATGAAATGAAGGTGGATTGTTGCATGTTCGCTATGCTAGGGACGTGCGGCAGACGAACAAACAGCGTATTCGGATTCATCTCGTTTTTCTGAGCAACTTTCATGTACAAAGTATTTTCATCCGAGTTACAGTTTATTTTATATTATTTTTCAAAGTTTTAATTCATTTTTGAAATTAAGAGAATTAGTTTAAATCATAAATATGTTTACTGCATTAGCACGACGTCAGCATGATGTCAGCGGTCAACTCTGACCACTGACCAGTCAAACTGACGCATGGGTCCCGTTTGTCATTGTCATAGACTAACTAAACAAGATTAATTAGTTTAACTAAGTGATTAGGTTAATTCAACAGATTAAATTAGTTAACTAATTAATTAATTAATTTTATTAATACTATTTTTTATTCTTTTTTTTGAATAAAAGGGGTGTGGGGCCCATATGTCATAGGCCCAGAGGGGGCCTTAACTGGCGCGTGGGCAGGAGGTCGCGGGCGCCACCCGCTCGGGGCCGAGCCCGACCGAGGGAGACGGGGCGAGGCCACCGCGGCGCGGCGAGCACGGCGGCACAGCGAGGCGGGGCCAGCGGGGATGTAGGCCGCGGCGAGCGAGGGGGCTCCAGGGCGGCAGTGGTGAGCGCAAGCGGAGGGGGATGGTCAGGGCGAGGCGGGCACGGTCGCGCGCGACGTCGGGCGAGCAGGCAGCGTGGACGTGGCGCACACGGGGAGGGATGAGCACGGGCCGGTGGCGGGGCGCCTAGGCGCGGACAGACAGCGGCCGGCGGCGGCCAAGCCGTGGGCGAGATGCAGCGGGGCCGCAAGAGGCTTGCGAGCGCACGGGGCGCGGCCATGTGCGGGCGCGCGCGCACCGGCGAGTAAGAGGCAGCGGCGGGACACGCCCGGGGAGAGCGCGGTCGGGCGCCGGGCGCGGCAGGGCTGCGGCCGCGGGCGCATGTGGCCGGGCGCCGAGTGAGGCGAGGACGCGGCTAGGCTGCGCACGCGCGTACGGGCGAGGTCCCTTTAAGGGTGGCCGGAGTGCAGGGGAGCACGAGCAAGGGGGCGCGACAGTGGTGGCTGCTACGAGGTGGAAAAGAAGGGGGAACAGGGGGGCGACGGTGAGCTCACAGGGGGCGGATGGGGCGCTCGGGGGAGCCTGGGGCTGCCGGAGTTGATTGGGTCAATGGTGATGTAGCGGCGATGTCCGACGAAGCAGATCGACACAGACAGCGTCGAGGCGGCTCGCCGGGTTTGATCCAGGGGCGCAGGCGACATGGTCGGCGTCGAGGACCTTCCTGGACACCTCCAAGTAGCACGGGGGGGCTCCCCGCCGCATAGACGATGGCGGTGCGACGACGATTGCGTCGGGTGGCCGCGGGGAAGAGAGAGGCGGCGCGAGGGAGGTGGGGGAACCGGTCGGGAGAAGTGGGGGATCAAGAGGGCGAAATGGATCGGGGGAATTAGGGTTAGGCGAGGCAGGCCATATAGGCCAGGGGGCGCGGCTGGGCTGGTGGGCCGGCCAGCTGGGCCATTTGGCCCAGTTGGCGAGGGGGGTCTTTGTCCTTTCCTTTTATTTATTATTATTATTTTGTTTACATTTTATTTTAGTTTTAGTAAAATATACACTTAGCATCTAAATTGGTATTTCAACTTAGTCCACAGTCACAAAATGTCTAGTCCTCAAATAAATTAGTTTGATATTTTATTAATTACAAAAGGTATTTAAATAATTGTTTTTGCTGCTGTTTTTATTATTTTGGTGCATCTAGATATACTATAACAGTGTGGTTTCTCCACCATAATTACCTACGCATTATTTGGCACAACCCGAACTTTTTAGTTTTATTGTTTGAAAACTTTTGTTGTTTGCCTTTAATTCAAATTTGAATTTAAATCGTTTTGAACTAGCGCGAGATTATAAAAGGAAACCGAGGTGACGTGGCATCATTAGCAGGGAATTACTGTAGTCTAATTATCCGGGCGTCACACCAAGGGAGATACAAGACGATACAAATGTATTGTGCAGCTGATGAGCTTGTATTGTGCAGGCTCGCATGGGGCAGGGGGATGCAATGGACAGATTCACATTCCAGCCAACCGCAGCAGCTGTCCTGCATGTAATAATATGTTATAAGATATTGGTTGTGCTATACTAAAGATATTATTTAGTCAGAATGCTGAACATATTGATTTCTAAAAAATGCTGAAGATACTGCTCGCAATTTTTATGCATTTTGTACTTAAAAACCTCTTTTGCATCCAAATTTGTTCATTTTGGATTCTCTACCTGGAAGGTCGAGTAAATTTGTCGTGGCAGTACGAACAAATAGCAGCGGCGAGGTCATATGTATTTTTTCTACTGGAGCCCTCGACCAGAGCAAGTCCTATTTTCTCATGATCTTGATTCTGAAATCTTTTCTGTTCACGAAATAATGTTGCTAGCAAGTAAAAAATGGAAGTGTTTGGATCAGGTGTCTTCCCATATTCTAGCTTGATCTACATAGAACTTTTCTCCGTTCATGTTTCCTGTTTCTGTGTGCTACTATGCACTGCATGCGTTTGTGTTAATATGTAAGAGTGTGAGCACTCTTGTACGTTCAGCTTTTTAGAAAACAAAAGTACGGCTGGTTTGCCCAATTCCTCGTGGAGGAAAACTACAGCGAAGGCATTGACATGGGCAGGAGGGATGCCGCCACCTCTCCACGGGGCTCGTCATCGACGGCTCCAAGACCTTGCTGCAACACTGGTTAAACCGCAACGCCCTCCTTCCCAACACACACAAGAGAAAACGACCCAACACACACAAGAGAAAATGGAGAGAAGTTCAGATGTAACTTTGTGATGCCATCAGGTTCAACTCACTGTTGTAGCAGCAAAAGACCAACTCTGCTCCTGCTCCATAGCTTATTTCTCCTGTTTATTCTCTGACCATTTTCCCAATATTTGAGTGCTTTTCCCACAGGATCCAGAGAATAGCTTTTCCCACAGGAACCAAAGAATAAAAG
The DNA here is from genome assembly GCA_011799875.1 of Thinopyrum elongatum. Taxonomy (NCBI): domain Eukaryota; kingdom Viridiplantae; phylum Streptophyta; class Magnoliopsida; order Poales; family Poaceae; genus Thinopyrum; species Thinopyrum elongatum. The sequence goes on along the minus strand of CM022302.1, from coordinate 218,658,883 downwards.
AACATGAGAAATAAACGATGGTTTAATTTCTAACGATGACGTGGTTCGACGTGCAAACCAATGGAAAAACTGAAAAAAAATAGAAGTTTAAATTTAAATAACACGGCAGTTCGACGTTTACTTCAACAATAGGATTTCTCTCCATTGATAAATAATAAACCAAGAAGTTCAAATAAAAAAATAGAGGAGTTCAAAAATTTATTGAAAATGTGGATTTTTTATGTTTCTAGAAAAAACCTAGAGGTTTAAATTAAAACAACGGAGAAGTCCATATTAAGAAAACCAAGAAGTTCAATTTGAAACAAATAGAGTAGTTCAATGTATATGAAAAACTCAGATTTTTCCTCGTTACTAAATAATGAACCAAGAAGTTCAATTTTAAAAAATGGCGCAGTTCGATATTTATTACAAAAATTTGAAATTTTCCCGTTACTAACGAATAGACCAAGAAGTTTAGTTCGAAATAATGAAGAAGTTCGTCATTTATTAAAAAAAACTCTAATTTGTCCATTTCTAAAAATACACAAAGAGGTTAAAAAATTGAAAAAATGGAGCAGTTTGATGTCTATAAAAAATTCAGATTTTTTCTGTTGCTAAAGGGTAGCGTCGTTTTTTACATTTAAAAAAAATTGGCGCAATTTTATTTTATAATAATAAAGCACGGAGTGCTTCTGGTCGTCCGTCATCTAAATTACCCTCAAAATTGACGAGAATTACCCACCAATGCCATCTGTAAGTAGAAAAATGATTCGTTTTTTCCTTATGTCGCTGCCCGTCGCGTTTGGTTCATATAGATTATTGCCCTTGTGTATCACAAGTGATCAATAGCCCGATTGGCTGGGGCGTGCTCTTCTATTGTGGAGACTTGAGTTCGAGTCATGGTGCTCCCCTTTTTTGCCTTTTATTTCCTGAATTTCTGTTGGCGTAAGATAGAACTGTCTCGCTCAACGGATGCACAGTATTGTAATTCGGTCCATCTACTGTCTGTTTAACTTTTTTCTTTTTTTGGCGGATTCAAGTACTTTTTAAAATATTCATATCTTTCAAATATTAACACAAAATTTAACATGTTATATATGAAAATTGCTCAGAAAAACCTGTAGATTCCAAATATGCTATTATCTTGCATGTTAATCATTTCTAAAAAAATAATACTTTTCTTTATACGGGTACTTTGAAAATGTCTATTATATATGTTTTCTACCCATTTAAATTGACTAGGTTGGATACACTAATGCACTCACAAAATCTATTACTGTTTCCATAGGGGATGTTCATTTCTACCCATTTAAAATTCCTAGGCAGCTTTGTTCCTTTTTGAAGAAAAAACTACTAGCCATCTTTTGTTCATTTTTCAAAGAAAAACTACTAGCTAGCTTAGTGCTATATATGTACGTGTAGAAACATATGTCTACACATCGTTGTGTACAGTGGGTCGGCCACCGTCTTTGCGTCCCAGCACCCACAAATATGAAGTAGTTGATGGTCGATCTTGCATGTTAATCATTTCTAAAAAAAATAATACTTCCCTTTATACGGGTACTTTGAAAATGTCTATTATATATGTTTTCTACCCATTTAAATTGACTAGGTTGGATACACTGATGCACTCACAAAATCTATTACAGTTTCCATAGGGGATGTTCATTTCTACCCATTTAAAATTCCTAGCCAGCTTTGTTCCTTTTTGAAGAAAAAACTACTAGCCATCTTTTGTTCTTTTTTCAAAGAAAAACTACTAGCTAGCTTAGTGCTATATATGTACGTGTAGAAACATATGTCTACACATCATTGTGTACAGTGGGCCGGCCTCCCTCTTTGCATCCCAGCACCCACCAATATGAAGCAGTTGATGGTCGGCTACAAATGACGTGGACTGAAATGGAGCAATTTTGGATTCACGGGGCAAGGGAGTTATAGTCTGGAGTTTGCATGAATCATGATATCAGGCAGCGATTGGAAGGGGAGAAGGTCTCGACCAGACTATCCCGATCTCACCTAACACAAACAAGCATGTTTTGTAGATTAATCTACTTGATGTTATTGTTACTTTTAAATTTGTTGATAATATTATTTCTTTCCATTTTACTATTACATTTAGTTCATGACATCAGGTCCAAATTTATTAATAATGTTATTCCTTCAAATTTTACTTTAAATTTCAGAAGGAACTAATAAGCTTAATTAAGTTGACTCGGGACCACATCTCATGTTCCAAATAGACATCGTGAAAAACCATACTGTCAATCGATTCATTGTTCGACATGTTGTTCGTTCATGTCGAATGACCACTGACTGTGATGTTAAAGTAGATGGCGTGGACTTATATATAAAGGGTCATGAGAATGCTTATCACATTAGAGTCTTGTGTTATTGTTTGATCTCCCGTTGCAATGCACGGGCATGTTTGCTAGTTTTATTTTAAAAGAAAATCAATAATTTCATATTAAAAAGGAATTGTTTGATGTATACAATAAATTCAAATTCTTCTTGTTTCTATGCAAAATTAACGTATGAAGTTCAATTTAAAAAAGGTTGTATGATGTTTACTTAATTTTTTTTTCTTTTATAAGAATAAAACTAAGAAGTTCAAATTAAAAAAAACAGAGAAGTTCATAGATTATAAAAACCTAGGATTTACATGCTTAATTTTGCTGAGTGTTTTAGGAGTTAGGGCAAAAAAAAGTAGAGAGCAGTTCAAATAGATAACAGCCAGAAGTTCACGTACTACATGGTGTGTGTTTCATACGAGAAAAAGTTGAATCAAAAGGCAAAGGTTAAAAGTTTTGTTGCTAGAAGTTCAAGTGCTCAGCCCAAGAAATTTCAAAAATTCTTGTGAGAGAGGTTGAACAAAAATACGTGACAGAAGTTTAAGGTGAAAACAGTGGGAAGTTTAACTACTACACAGAATGCGTTTGAGATAAGAATATAAGAGTAGGAAACAAAAAGCTTAAAAAGGTTTGTTGCAAGAAGTTCACGTGCTCCTCCTAGCATAGTTTAAAATTCATGTGCGAGACGTCCGTCGTTCATTTACATGTTGAAAAAAAGGCAAAAAACAATGTTGTTTTGCCATTTTAAAAACTGCTCTCAAACGGCAATGATTTTATAACGCATGTCTACACAAAAAACTTGCTGTTATTCATAAGCTTTCCAACGGTATATTATGTGCTACATTTCGATGATCGGTTTAAAATTTTCATGTATACCTTTTAAAACATGTTTTTATGTATTTAAAAAAAAAAATTAACCATCGTGAGTATGAAAAACTGATCAACATGGGAAAGTTGCGTGTTTTCAACAACTTTCCATCGGTATATCATTTTCTCAATTCCGGTAAGTGGTTGAGGAGTTACGGGCAAAAAAACAACAGGTCAAAAACAGAGTGAAGTTAAAATAGACATACCCCAGAAGTTCAACTACTTCACGCAGTGCATTTCCTTTCGCGGTGAAGGCAGAAATCATGATCTCGCCATTTTCAAATAGACATATTTTTTTCTAAGAATAATACTAAGAAGTTCAATTTAAAATAATATAGAAGTTCGAAGTATATATAAAAAACTCAGATTTGTTGCAAGAAGTTCACGTGCACCTCCGTGCACGGTTCATAATTTATATTGCGGGACGTCCGACCTCCAATTACATGTTTTAAAATGGCAAAAAATGACGTCCGACCTTCAATTATGTGTAATTCGACGTATACACAAAAATGTGACAGAAGTTAATAGTGAAAACAATGAGAAGTTCAAGTACTGCAAGGAATGCATTTCAGGTGAGAATAAAAGTATAGAAAAATAAAAGCTTAAAAGATTTATTGAAAGAAGTTCAAGTGCTCTATCCGGGAAGGTTTAAAAATTCTTGCGAGAGAGGTTCACCTTGTATTTCCATGTTCAAAAACACAAAAAAGAAATTGTTTTTTGCAATTTAAAATAATTCTCTCAATCCACAAAGAAGTTCAGTTATTATTTGGGAGCAATTTGATTTCAAAAAGGAAATAAAAAATTGAAATTATAAAAACAGGAAAAGTTCATGTACTACATGGTGTGTGTTTAATATGAGAAAATGAATAAAAAGGCAAGGTCCAAATTTTTTGTTGCTATAAGTTCAAGTCTTCGGTTGGAGAAAGTTAAAAAAATTATTGTGAGAGAGGTTTATACAAAAGGAATATCATTTGTGTAACACTGACGAATGGATGAGAAAATTACAAACGAAAATACGTCACAGAAGTTCAACGTGAAAACAGCAGGAAGTTCAACTACTACACTGAATGAATTTCAGATGAAAAACTTTTAAAATCGTCGTGAGTATGAAAAAATGATCAACACGGGAAAGTTGCGTGTTTATAGCAGCTTTCCATCGGTATATCACTTGCTCAATTCCGGTGAGTGGATGGAGAGCGACGAGCAAAAAAAGCACGTGAAAAACAGAGTGAAGTTCAAGTAGACATGCCGAGAAGTTCAAGTTCTTCACGCGGTGCATTTTCGAAGAATCTGTTTCGCGATAAAGGCAGAACACATGATCTCGCTGTTTTCAAAATTACTTGAAAACGGCTAGGAATCAGAGAAAACCATCTACATGAAAAAGTTTCACATTTTCCGTACCTTTTCAACGGTATATTATTTGCACCATTCCGATAAAATTTGTAGAAATTACGGCACAAAAATGTTTTTAGCCATTTTTAAAATTGACTTAAAACCGTAAGGAATTGGGAGAAACAATATATACCAAAAAATTTCCCATTTCCTCAACCTTTCCAACGCCATATCATTTGTTGCATTCTGGCGTATTCTAAATTACTTTTAAACCATTCAAAATTAGAAAAAACTTTCAACATGAAAAAGTAGCGCATTTTCATAAGTTTTCCAACGCCATATCATTTGCCTCAATTGGATTAGCTATTTAGAAGTGGCATCGAAAATACGAACTTGGCTGTTCGGTTTGCGAAATTTTACGATTTTCCAAATTACTCTTTAACAATAGGGAATTAGAGAAAACTTTCAACATGTGGAAGGAGCGGTTTTCCAGTAGCTTTCCAATGCCATATTATTAGCCTGATTCCGATAAACGGTTTAGAAATGCGATCGAAAATACGATTCATGTTTTTTGTATGAAGAAAAAACGGTTTTCAAAACTGCTCTTAAACCACTTACATTTTGCCAAAAATTTAACTTGGGTCATGATACTCATGTCCATAGCTTTCCAACAGTATATCGCAAGCCCCATTTGGGCAATGTTTGCGGAAGTTCAACCTAGCACTGGGGGAAGTTCAGGTCGAACAACTCAGGCAGTAAAATTGCAACAGACGCATGTTCATCACGACCCGAGAGCAAATCCGCTAATGAGTGAGATTCCTATTTAAAACGGGCATTTAGTTGCTAAAAAACGTTTACAGATTACACTTACATCACATAGAACACGACTGACCAGAATAATTCGCGCAGGGAGACACAGTTGCGAAGATAGCCCGAAGGTCGGGTTCCTATGGAGGGAAGTTCAGGTTGTGTAACTCAGGAAGTTCAGGTTGTGATTAGAATAATATTCTGATCCCGTGATCAGAATAGTGTTTATGTATGTATGTATGTATGTATGTATGTATGTATGTATATATATATATATATATATATATATATATATATATATATAGGGATTCATGTGTATGCATGCCCTCAAACTTAGGTCTCGAATCTCACCATGATCGACGTACGACTATATGGTAACACGAACCAAGAGAAGAACAATCCACCCTGGTAACCTCAAACATATGCATGTGCCCCAAACAAATGTATGGACATGCGTGATGCATGCATATATGCTTGAATAACAAAAGCACAACATTTTGATGTGGCGCATGCATGCGTCAAAAATCACACAGTCCCCACATAGAGAGAGGTTCATGACGCGTCGCGTGCTCGTCCCCCCCCCCCCCCCCCCACTTTGATCCGGTGGGAGGGATTCGTGCGTACACATGCACTCAAAGTATAATATGTTATCTCACATCATGACATGCATATACCGTATAAGACGAACCAAAACTTAATCCCCTCCTAATTATAAGTCAAATTAACCTCTATCGCTGTCGGTCAAAGTGATTGACCAAGCGGGCACACACAGATGGACGAAGCATCTCGCCGATAACCCCGTGAGTGAGTGCTAGAGGACAACCGCCATCGCTTGCATGTGGGCCAAACACATGTATGGAGATGTGTGGTTGTGATGTTTGAATGCCTAATATATACGTAGGACTTTGATGTGGCACCTGCCTCGGAAACCTTTAAGTCCCCCACACGAAGCGAGGTTCATGACGCGCAGTATATGCTGCCCCCTCCCCTCTTCGACGCCTAATATATATTCCTACCAACAGTAACACAACCCGAACATAATCCTCCTTGTTTGTCAAATTACCTTTCTCATTGTGTCATATATTAGATGGACGACGACCTCGCGGGCCCATGGAGGGAAGCGTCGCAGGCGAGTGAGTGACAACCATCGTCTGCACGTGCCCAAGGTGTTGGTGATGTTTTTAGTAGCCAATATGCACAACTTCCTTGTGCACCTGCCTCGGAAACCAAAGGTCCCCACACAGAGCGAGATGGTTCATGACATGTGTGTAGTATGTGCTGCCCCCTCCTCCCCTCTTCGACACATACTATATACTCCTACCACAACACAACCCAAAAAGAAACCTCCTAGTTGGTCAAATTAAACTCTCTCGTTGGGTCAAAGTGACGGAGGACAACCTCACTGGCCCACGGATGGAAGCATCGCACGCGAGTGACTGTCCTATATGATGCGTAGTATATGTTGCCCCACCCTCTTCGACGCGTACTATATATACTCCTACCGTACGTAACAAAAACCAAAAAATGACCATCCTTGGTCAAATTAATCTCTCTCACCATAGGTCATAGTGCTGGACGACGACCTCGCAGGCCCACAGAGAGAGTCACACGCGAGTGAGTGTCCTAGGACCCCCGCGTGCATGTGGCCCAAAGATGCATGTCAAACTTTTTCTGCAGCGAACATGCGACCAAAGGAGTTTAGTGTTTAAAATTGAAAAAAAAAGATAAAATTTGCCCGTTTTTATACATTGATTGATTTCCCAGGGATATAATGCGCAAAAATCAAATTTAAGCTACATGAGACCCGTGATAGTGCACCAAAATGGATTGGAAAATCATATGTGTACGTGTCCCTGGGTGCATGTGTAGTCCCCATGCAAGAAATTTCTAACATCGAGAATCTTGATTTTAAAATCTAGTAAATCCAAAACTAAGTTGCAATTCATGAAACTTATCGTGGTGTCATATGGACACCAATAAACTGTGATATTTTTTTTTCAAATTTGAGACAAGTTTTGATATAATCTTCTTACAGACAGGAAATTATCAATAATTAGCAACCAATATCGCAAACGGACTCTTTATTCGAACCGTGTGTGTTAGACCAACAATGTACATGTCGTGCTTCGGTTAAGCAATAAAGCGGCATAATTAATCATCAAAAAGGAAAAATCAATATAATACGTGCCGCCACGCATCCTGTGTGCTGTACGAGCATGCGTGAGTTGACGAGACGCATGCTAGCAGTCCGCCGCGCAGGCAGACCGGGAGGCCGAGGTATGCGCGTGTTCGCTATGGAGTGTCACCAGGGGGCGTGCTAGTAGCTGTGTCATATGAGAGTAGGCATGCCAGCAGTCCGCTGCGCAGGCTCACTGAGAGGCTAGCCAGCCCTTTAACCGCCGCCCACCTCGCTCCCACTGCTCCATATTAATGGCGCGCCTGATCCGCTGGTCATAATAGGCGTCCGCACCACTCGTCCACAGCTGTCACCGCTGCATGGAGTGTATTAGGATTTTGCCGAAGCACACCATCGGATGGAGTGGCGATGCCGGGGCTGGTGAAGCACCCATGCAACAGATGAAGCTGGGCACAGAGGTTGCCGTCGCCGCCGACGAGGTCTTGCGCGGGCTGCAGCGCGACCTTGACTTCGTCGCCATCGTCGTGCCTCCATAGCCGGAGCCAGAGGTCCACAGCTACTCTGGCAACGACTCCGACGGAAAACCGGTTAGTCCCCCCCCCCCCTTTCTTTTGTTCGGAATAGAAATCCTATGGTTAAGTTCACACAGTCCATGAGATCAGAGTAAGATTCGTTAGATTCATGTAGTGTATTGATGTTTGAATCTATGGTTAGTGATTAATTGTTTGTTCTGTACAAATGTTTTTTTTGCTAATAATCCGTCTAGGGTAAGTGTGCGTGCTAATAATTCGTAGCCAGATATTGAGAATTGATTTTGAATGTCCTACATATATGTTTGTGCCTTTTTTTCCAGATCTTGAGAATTGATTTTGAATGTCCTACATGTATGTTTCTGCCTTTTTTCCAGATTGGTATGTACATAGATGAGGCTCTGGCTAGCGGTGCTACCAGCTGTAGATCCTGCACCTCGCAGTGCGGGCAGAAGCGGCCATGCCCCGCTTGATCCAAGGAACTCGTAGAATATCGGGTGGACCGCATCAGCGATCTCCCATACGCCATCCTTGGGGAGATCATCTTCCTTCTCCCCACCAAGGATGGATGCCGCACATAGGTCCTCGCATCTCGGCGCACATAGGTCCTCGCATCTCGGTGGCGCACTCTGTGGCGCGCCTCTTAATCTCGACTGTCGCCGGCTATCTGTCGTTCATGATTTTGAACTCCACGGAGCCATCATCTCCTCCCACCAGGGGTCCGTTCAACGCCTATGGATCCCGTCATGCTGCCTGCTGCACATACCCTGCACGGTGGACGCATGGCTGACATCCCGTCAATTAAAAAAACTCCAACGTCTTGAGTTCTACCATTACTATGGAAATAGCTTCCCACCAAGCATTGTAGTTGTGACCTCACCACCGATGTCCATCTCATGGTTTTCCACCTCTCTCCACACCGCCACCTTGGCCTGGTGCCATATAGCAGACAATCTGGTACAAATGCTTCGACTCCCACTGCTAAAAAAATTCGCGCTTGTGGTGGTCAATCTGTCAGAGGCCTCACTGCACAACATCGTCCGCTCCTGCTGCCCTGCCCTGGAGCGCTTGCTGCTTGTTTTTGGAAAAGAAATCCACATTCTTTGTCTCCAAATAAAGTCACCTCACCTTGTAAGCATTGGAATTTGCTTTGAAGGAGAGGAGCTCATCATCAAAGATGCCCCTTCACTCCAAAGGCCGCTCTTGGATTATCGCTATGCACCTTCGCAAATAACTGTGTTCTCTGCGCCTAAACCGGAGACCTTGGGTGCAATTCCTGATCCATTTGAAGGTTACAAGATGGTGGTTGGCTCCACACTTATTCAGGTACTGTATATTATCATCAACACTTTTGTAATTATAAGCTGCATTTTTCATTTGTGTGCATAAGTTTTATTTCATCAACACTTTTGTAATCATAAGCTGCATTTTTCATTTGTGCGCATAAATTTTATATAATCTTGGAGTACACTTTTGGTACTAGTATTATGTTCTATGCATTTTTCATTTGTGCGCATCATGTTGTGCGCACCGGAATTTTCTAAGTTCTCATGACATTCGTTTGAGGACAATAACGTTGGAATGATATGCATCCAACCATGCAAACACTAGCTTCGTCACATTCTTCCTGTTGAATGTGAGAGTACTATTGTCCATGAGGAAAAACTTTCTCACGGATGGACACGTTGAACAACATAAAAAGAAGATTCAGGTGGACAAAAGGGCTTCTTAATGTGCTCGGCTTCTATTTACAATAACTTGTCTTCATGTACTAGTAGATTTTCTGGCCCAGGATCTTGATTTTATGGATCAGACCGATCCATTTGATTGTGACTGCCGAAAATTTGGTTGAGTTAGATGTTATTGTCCTGTTCAATCTAGATTTTGCATAAACCTGATGAACAATTAATCATCAATCATCGTGCTTTTGTACATTTTGTAAGCTGGAGTTAGATATTGCTGCCCTTTTCAACTCGGCTTTGACCCATATTTTCTTTCATACAAATCAGAGCTTCTATCAAGGAGCCTCATGGTTCCGAGAGGGAACTTGGTCACCTGATCTGTGTGCGAAACGACTTACGCTGTCACTTCCCGCCTTGATTTATTTTACAGAGGCTACATGCAACTATGCTAAAAATATGAAATTATTCAGGGTTCATTTCGCCTTTTTATACATTAATTTTTCTAGGCATTTTTTAACAAATAGCCACCACGTTATTATCGCAAACGGTCGTATTAGTCCAACCGTGGGCGGTCAACTAACCATTTAGTACCGCGGGCAGCTGTTTGATTAGACGGGACGATTGCGAGCAATCCACCGCGCACGCTCATCGTACCGGGAAGCAAGCCGCGAGCGCTACAATTTATTGCTGGTTTGGGACTTTTGTTTCGGCCACCTCGGGAAGGTACGTAGAACAGTCCTCCATTCTCATCTACAAGCACCGCCGACGAGGATCGCCACCTACTGCGAGATGGAGGATGAGCCGGCCAACAAGTGGGGGTGGGTCGAGCCAAAATCGCAAGAGTCTCCGGCAAACATGGACTTCGTCAGCAGCCTCCCCGACGAGATGTAGGTAACTGTCATATCCCACCTCCCAATCAAATCTGCCGTGCGGACCACTGTCATCTTGCGGCGGTGGCGTCCCCTCTGGCACTCCACCCCCTGGACCTCATCGTCGATGACGAGTTCTGCAGCGGGGAGCGGCAACGCCTGGACGCATTGTCCCACGTCTCGCCACGGACCCTGGGCCGGTCAGACACCTTGCTATCGGTAGCGTTAGTCCCCACTGCAAGGCTAAACCCAAGTTTCACTACTGGTTGCTATCCCCAGCCCTAGATCGGCTCGAGGAGCTCACCTTTCATGCTGGACGTCCACGCTCGCTGCCACCATCTGCGCTCCGCCTCGCGCCCACGCTGCGCCACGCTACATTCAGGCATTGGATTTTCCCCCGGATTGATGCCGCGCGCGCTCTTCATGTCCCTAAACTTAAGTACCTCGAGCTCATGGCCATCCACATCTCAAAGGAGGATTTGGAGCGCCTACTCGTCGGCTGTACAATGCTCGAGTACCTTCATCTTCAGGCAATGGATGGGTTCAGTTGCCTCCACATCACCTCGACGAATGTCTATGCGATTTATGTACATATGGTCATTGAGAATGTGCCTTTCCTCGAGAGATTGTATGCACTTGATAAATTAGATCCAGCAAGAATCTGGGTCATTCACGCACCGAAATTGACAATGTTGGGCTATCCGTGTGCTGAATTCAACGAACTTAGTACTGGATCATTATCCGTTCAGGTACAACAGTCTTCTTCTTCTCCTTCTTATATATCATTGGACAATACATTTTATCTATTTTTTGTTGATCTATATGTTCACCTGTCATCCAAAAAATGATTCCGACAAGCTTGACTCGGCCTCTGTGCACAGTGAAGATCTTGGCACTACGATCTGGATGAAGTTGTTAGATTCCTTAGATGCTTTCTGTGCACGGAGAAGCTATACATCGAGGTGATGCACCTTTCCTGTTAATTGTTAACCACAACGGAGCTCAATTTGTTGTTACTTTTACCCATGATTACAATGACAAATGTAGAATGATTTCTAAAGGAAATTTGGAGGATTTCAATATATATATTTTTGAGATGTTAATCATGAAAGATTGAAGGTGGCATTTCACTCTTTTCGTGTATTTTAGAAATCCTGCAAATCAAAGAGGCCTGAACTGTTCAAATCTGCAGCTAGGCACCAATATATCGTCTTCGTTTGCAGATACTAGTAGGCATGAAAGTAGAAAATGTTGTGGAATATAACAATCCCATTGAATGCCTTGATCTTCATCTCACAGAAATTACTTTTAATGAGTACCGAGGCACCACACTAGAAATTAAATTCGCCAGGTTCTTTGTTGAGAAAGCAAGGTTGCTCAAGGTAATGAGGTTTGCCCCATATTTACTGCGCAGAAGTGAATGGATTGCTAAAGAGCGCAGGCATCTATAGATGAATGGAAAAGGCTCTGTAGAAGCTGAATTTCAGTTTGTAACTTCATATGACAGATTATTCGGAAGTCACTATATCGAGCCGCTATATGACTTCTCGGTGGCTGATCCTTTCGCAGAAGTAATGCATGAAAAAGATTCTGAAGAAGATGAATTTTATTTGTTAGAATAGTTTGAACCTTGTAATCTTTGAATTTGGGCCTTGTAATGCTGGAATTTGGACCTTGCAATATTTATGGTATTTGTTATATAACGTAATTGGATGTTTAATTTGGTTTTGCAACCATGTCCTGTTATAAGTATATTTACGGTATTTGTAATTGGAGTATGTTGTTCTTCTGTAGACAGAGCATAGATGTTGTGCAAACAGAGCATATAACATCGCACGCGGACCACAATATCGAACCCGTCGGTGATAAATTCATCAATCGCAGACGGCTCTATACCAGCAAGCATTTTCCCACTACACACACGGCTTATTCCATCACAAACAACTCGCATGGATCAACTATATGCCACGTATCGCACAGGCAACTCTAATTTGAATTGTGCTTGATGTCTTCGCCATCGCTTACACAGTTCATCTTATTTGCCACGTATCACTCTGCCGGCCTCTGCTCGTGTCCCTCGGCGCGCTCTACTCGCCGTTAGACCAAACCTCGAAGGATTTGAGTCTCTGTGCTTACCGTGCTAGTCCCTGCATCGAACTCGCTAGCACACACAGTATAGATGAATACCAGAATTGCAAGTGCATCATTTATTACAATGTATGATCTAGAATGTATAAAATAAAACAATCTGCATAGCACATGGCTAGCTTTATTCAATCAAACAGCGAAAAAGTAGCAGAAAATAACGATGAGTCCCATCATAGCCCACTGGCGATGCTGAGTGCAGACTCGCGACCCTAACGTTACCTTACTCTTTGTCTGAATATCCTGCAACATGAGACGTTGCAGCCATATAGGTCAATACTTTGAATGTATTGGCAAGTTACACAGGAGTAAAAATAAAGCAGACCTACCTATATATGCATAGTACAACAAAAGGAAGGCTTGGGGTTTATTTTGCAGAAAGTTGATTTTGTCCTCTTAACTACCTAATAGTCAAATTTTTATTTAGTTCTTTTGTTACTACAATTATATACACAAGGTTGAGTTGGCAAATTCAACTCCAGCCTACACTTTATTAAGTTTTCCCACAAATATTATTAAGCGTCACATCTGTCAAGATCATGCAACAACTGTAATGACATAGTGGCTCAAAATTGTCCATAACTGGGGACACGGCTAATCATGATTAGTTTTAATACTCTGCAGAGTTTTGCACACTTTACCCACTAGACTCAACCCGAAGATTGATACGAAGTCTTTCAGAAGTAGTCACCTCCACCCACCGGCAGCCGGTACACCTACTCATATCTACATCTGCTAGCTTACCTCGGCGAGGATCCCACAACCTACTCAACTAAGCCAGAGCCCATTTAGCTAGTGGTTGCGCATGGAAGCTACTAGTCACTAAGTCTGTCTATTCTTTTTTAGCCTAGGCGGCCGTCCACTTACATTCAGAGGGGATAAACCAAGATGTTCTTGAAACCACCCATCAATACCAATTCCGCCCAGAGGTGAGTTAAAATCCTTAATTACTACTCAATTTGTTATATATATATAATCCTCACTTAAGCTCAATGTATACATGAACCAACCCAATCTACAAAGCATAGCAAAACTATAACTACCACGATCTGCATTGACGGCAGATAGTGTAATACCCCAAAATTTTGGTTTTGATTTTTATCAAATTCTTTATTTGATTGGAAGGAGGTTATTTCAATTTTTCTAAAAGATTCTCCTTCTCAAAACTTTTAATGACAAATTTTTGTGGAGATCCTTTCTTGAATCTTGGTCTTGAGAGTTTTTCAACATGGGTTGGTTCAACACAAAGACTCTCTGGATGTTTTGTCCTTTTCCTCACTAAAAGAATTTATTTGAAATGGGGTTTATTCCTTCTCATTCAAGAATGCCCTATTCAAACCTCTTACCATGACTTGCATTTCAAAATTTTCTTCTCAAACCCTCCTCCCTACTCTGGGTCAAGCCAAGCATCCAATTCCAGCAAGTTTCAACTTCTTTTAGATTTTATTTCTACTGATTTTATCCTCAAACCTTTTTCTGTAATTTATTTTGGACCCTTGGGATTCACAAAGGAAGTACCCGATTCCTTGAGCTTTTAATCCCAAGTAAATTACCCTAGCTACTCCATGGTACCCTCGACCTAGATCCATCAAGAGCTGCTGGTCCACAGTCCAAATTTTTCAAAATTTGCTTAGTGCAAGTTTGGACCAGTTTTGCTATTTTTGGTGAAATTCATTCTTTTCCCTTTCCAAAAATTCTGAGAAAATTTAGGGAGTCTCTGGATGCATCAAGAGGCCACCCCTCTAAGTTTCAGCTCAAGAAAAAATTTCCACATGCATCAAACATTTCATTGAGCAGCTTGCGTGCACTGTTCTATCGATTTCAGAAAAGTTCAGAGGGTTCAGTGTCGTTTTTCGTCAGAGCTCGTCGTCGATCTCGCCAGTGCACGCGTTGGCGCCTTGCTCCCTGTTCCCCCTTCTTATCCAGTGCGCCGCACGGTTGCTTGGCCGGTTGCGAGCGTCGGTGGCGACTTGTCGCGTCAACTCCAGCGCCTTCCGAAGTGGCAGAACCTCCTATGGCGGCTGGCAGAAGCTAGCGTTGCAGAACGCCGTCCTCCGCACCGCCCGAGCCACTGGTGGCCTACGCGTGTTCACTTCCTACTCTGAGCACGCTGCAGAACCGTCGCCGTGGCCTGAGAAGCGCAGAGCGCGCTCTCTGCCGCCACCGAGCCCATGAGCTCTGTCCCGCCGAGACCTCAGGAGCAGGCCAAATCCAACCAGGTTTAACCTTTGAATGGTGCCAGTGGACCAATCCGAAGACACCCAGTCGCCTAATCCTTCCGTCCAACCCCTGCCTCGCCGTAATCGCTCGCCGGAGTTATCCCGTTCTCGGCAACCACCTCGGGCCAGCTATAAATAGATGCCCCCGAGCTCGTTTTCGACCCAGCACCTCTCCTCCTCTCCTCAGAGCCTCGCCACGCTCATCAGAGGGCCTCGGGAGAGCCTTCTTCCCCGACCCCGGCCGCCCCGATCTGCTTCGGGCTCCGGCTAAATCCTCTCTGGTGAGTGAGCCCCAGTAGCCCAGATTCGGTCAGCAACCTCCTAGTCCACCACCTCTTCTAACCCAAGCCTCAATTTGGCGTCTGCAGCTCTCCTCGGCGAAATCCCTCATCGCCCGACACCGCCGTCCGCCGGAGAGAAAGTGGTCGTCGACGTGGTGCTCCCCGACGCCTCCTTCCACCACCCACCGACGCGGAATTGTTCCGTGAGTACAACCATTCCCTTGCCCTCCTCTAGTTCGCCGTCGATCATCGCCGGCGTTCCCGTTTGCTTCTGGCGCCGGCGAGCTATTTTCAAACCTGACATATGGGACCCCCTCGTCAGCCTCTCCTCTGTTTTCTTTCGAACCGTTTTCTGAAGACGCCTTCGGGCAAAGTATGATTTTCCATTCGGTTTGGCGTATTTCGATCCGAAGCATTTTCTGTTTATTCAAAATAGCCCCTGGATAATTTTCTGTTTATAACAGATTAGTCCCTGGACTAAAACCTTAATAACTTTTAAACAAAAGATGATTTTTAGTTGATTCTTTTTCTGTCATCTTTATTTTTCTGTCTAGTTTTTTATCATAATTATTTGAAAAATATTTGGAACAATTTTTATGCACGCACGGTATTTACGTTAGTACCCGATTTTTCTTTATAACGTAGATACCGAAGGAGGTGACGGTGCCGCCAACTTTGCCGAGCTAGACTCCGACTACTCCGAACCAGGCAAGCATGTGTTGAACCTTTGATATGATGAGTGTTTTTCATGTTTGCTTGAGTGGTTTTCTCATGGCATGTTTATATAAGCATTTGTTGAATGTTATATTCCATGCAAAGCAAGCTGCAAGTGAGCTTCGAAACTTGATGTGTTCATAAGATGGTGAGACAACCTGATCATGTGGTGGCATGATAGGTTGCAAGCTGGTATTGCTGAAGCATGCCAGTTCTATATCAACTGTTTAACTCCAGTGTTGACGTGGATCGAGTCTTGTTCCCGTTCGTCCCCTTTTCGTGCTACCACATGTTTTCTGCAAAGAATGCGGTTTAGTAAGTTGCAAACCTCTTTCCAAGTACACACCAAATAGAGGGGCCGGAATGAGGGTTCCATGGCCCTGGATTAAAGCCCGTCATCCGGTCAGGGGGCATGGGTGTTTCCGGTTGCGACCGAGAGGGGGGCACCCCTTAGAGCGCGCGATATAAATTTGATCCCATGCTATTCGAGGTGTTGGCCTCCCTGTCTTAGAGTTTTTCTTGAACGTTGTCTAGGGTGATTCCTGGCAGCAGGATGTGAAATGGGTGTGTACTGGTTAGATGGGTTTTCTTCTAAAATACCGTAAACGGAACTAGTCCTTTGTGACTACTGAAAACCGTTGGCTGTGGGTTAAGAGTACAAACTCCACAGAGTCAAAACCATTCGAGTAACCAAGTCCTCGGTCAAGGACGTTGGTTGACCTATCAGTGTCAGTCTCAGTGTCAGCCCCAGTAACAGTCTCTGAAGAACAAACTTGTTAACTGACAGTGGTAAACCCGGCTGAATGTTATTCCTGTGGATGGACTAACCTGTTTATGATTATGTACCGAGTATTCCGTGGGATGGTGCTACCTCCACGGACTACTCGAATTCGAATGATGAATTATAAGCCCTTTATGAGATGTCGCTCAGACGTCTGACTGTGGCATTCTTATTATTTACTTTTGATATAAGCCCTTTATGAGATGTCGCTCAGACGTCCGACTGTGGCATTCTTATTATTTACTTTTGATATAATCCCTTTATGAGATGTCGCTCAGACGTCCGACTGTGGCATTCTTATTATTTACTTTTGATATAAGCCCTTTATGATGCTACCACTCTTTATAAACACACTCGTCCTCACTCCCCCCCTCAACCTGTCACCCCCTATCTCCCCCTCAACTCATTAACCCTCAACCTCCACTCCACTCCCCCAACACCATCAATCTCTCCCCACGACATTCCCGCTTATTGCCCCCAACTCACTACCCCCCCAGCCCTCAGCCCCACTTCCCCTTGGACTCACCCCCTCAAACTTTCCCCCCTTCCATACCACGACCCCCCTTCTCATCGCCTTTCCACTTCCCAAGCTACTATAGTCGCTATAACCTCCCCTTCAGTTTACACCCCCAAAGCCCGAAGTCCTGTCCCATATCCAGATGTCGCTCAGACGTCCGATGTGGCATTCTATTATTTACTTTTGATATAAGCCCTTTATGAAACCACCACCACTTCATCCCACCTCACAACCCCTCACTCGTACCCCTCCTCCCCCCCCCTCCCTTTTCAACATCAGACCCCTAATCCCCCCTCCTGTCTACTCTTCCCAACCCCTCACCTCCATAATAGGCCTTTCACTCCTTCCCCTGACCTATCATTCGCTCCGATGTCGCTCAGACGTCCGACTGTGGCATTCTTGTTATTTACTTTTGGATATAAGCCCTTTATGTGATGTCGCTCAGACGTCCGACTGTGGCATCCTTGTTATTTACTTTCATTATAAGCCCTTTTCGAGATGTCGCTTAGACGTCCGACTGTGGTACGTACTGTCATTTACTTTTCAGTATAAGCCCTTTATGTGGTGTCGCCCTGACGCCCGACTACGGCATGTTAATTTTATTTTTACATTTCGATGCGTCGCTTCAGACACCCGATTGGTCTTCAGCTATTTTATTGGGATTTCGGGAGGACTACCGCCTGACTTCCTTTTTATTTATCTTGCAGTGCAAATTTATTACCTGAGTGTGCATTGCTAATCTGCTCATGTGCATCATGTTTGCATTTGTTATATCTTATGTCCAAACTGTCTTGCGAGTACATTCAAAGTACTCACCTGGCTTGTTGATTTGGCCAGATGTTGACGAAGGCGATCTTATGGATGAAGAGTACGATAGCGAGTCCGACGCCTAGAGGAGTCCCAGTCAGTCCCTTGCGATCCTGGAGTTGGTCACCTGTATTATATACGCTTCCGCTACCTTAATAAAATCATCGAGCCTCACTCCGATGCTTGATGAGTTGTAAGATTTTGGAGTCATGTCACCCACTTCTCTGTGACATATCCACCACCACTTTTATTTCGAGTCAGTAGTTATGCCACCATACCCTTTGTGTCATATCCGCCTTTATGGGTAATATTGGCGTGCTTGTAATAAAATTGTTGAGCAGCCTCAGGTCAACCATGTGTAATATTTAGTACTTCTGGATTTCTGTATCAAGGATTTGTCTACCAGTAAGATTTTTCAATACTGGTCTGACGAAAGGGGCGATTTTTCAATAAATGTTTTATTGGAAAACCGGTCCTGACAACCTTGGTACCAGAGCCAGGCTGACTGTAGGAAGCCACTAGGTGCGATCGCTAATCGGTTATTAGCGTAATAGGTGCTATTTTAGCAATTTGCAAATTGTAGCAATTTTCTGTTAGTCATCATAAATTTATGATTTGACTATCTGGAATTTTTGTCTACTTTTGTAGATGGCTGGCAGCAACTGTGAGTCACAGGTGTTCGCCAATGTACCTGAGGGGTTTATCAAGCTTCTCGCCTCCATCGCCAAGGTCGCGATCGGGCCATCGACTCGTCCGGAGTTCACACTCTACCAGCACAAGCTCAGCGATAGCGTGTCTATGCACCAGGCCGCGGTGCAATTCAAGGGAGGACGTTCTGAGTCACGCCGCTTCTGATTTGTTGGGAGGGCCATGCCTACGGAGAGGCATGCCATGCAGATGGCTGCCCGTGAGGCAATAGCTCGTCTTCGGGATGCTCTTCCTTCAATGAAGGCTCGTCGCTACCGCTACCTCCCATGCCACGTGCCATACACTTGTCACTATGCATTCGCTTGCACTAGGGGAGAGAGAGATGAGGCTATTGA
The DNA here is from genome assembly GCA_011799875.1 of Thinopyrum elongatum. Taxonomy (NCBI): domain Eukaryota; kingdom Viridiplantae; phylum Streptophyta; class Magnoliopsida; order Poales; family Poaceae; genus Thinopyrum; species Thinopyrum elongatum. The sequence goes on along the minus strand of CM022302.1, from coordinate 218,639,822 downwards.
GATGCTTGTTGAGTATCTCAAGGCTCTTGAGGCAGCTTTTGATAACCTCGTGGATGACTTTGTGGCTGCTCGTATGGACTTAGTTCAGGGCTGTACCGCCAACAGGAGGGAACTCCTCCATACGGCACCACCGCTGTCATACATCTCGTCCTCAGCATCCTATGCACCTGCCATCTTAGCCACCGCTCGCCGCCTGCCTACCACGGAGGAGTTTGACCAAGTCATTGCTACTACCCCAGTTAGTGTTGCACCACCTGCCACACCCGCACCAGCTGCTCAGCCCAGTGCTTCGCGCCTAGAGCCTATTATTGAGGAGGAGGTGGAGTCTCCGGCATCACTGGGACTTACCCTCGGCAGGCCGAGGGAAGTTTTTGCCATCTCCGACTGAGTGCGCCGAGCAGCCGTGTGTTGTACCAGCTTGTATGATATGTTTATATGTATATAGGTTTGATGAGAAGTAGTTTGTGTGCGCTTCATGTAGGAACTCGGAGAAGTGCACTAGCCTAAATAACATGTCAGGAATGTGTACGCACATCCTGAGTGAAGTATTGTATAATTACGGCTTGCTTGTAAGATATGTACTGAGCGGTCCTTCTCCATGCGCAATCAAGTATTTTCTTGAAAAATCTTGGAGTTTTTAAATTTCTGCCTTTGCAAAATTATTTATTTTTACTCAGATTTTTTTTCTCATGAGTTCTGCAAAATTACCCCAGAGTGGAAATGCCTCGTCCCTGGACTCGTTCCATGCCAAGTCCGCTAGAAGAAAATTACGGTACCCAGACAAGTAACAATTTCACACAGGGGCAGTCAAGTCAGCAAGGCAGTGAAGAAGTGTTTTCTCAAGTATGCCGCCTTTATGAGCAAAGCCAGCAGCAGCATCAAGAAATGATGAACCATATTATCAATATGGGAAATCACCGCGAACCATACCAGCAGCATTCCAAATTGTCTGAACTACAAAAGACACGTCCCCCAACTTTCTCTCACACTGATAAACCTCTTGAGGCCGATGATTGGCTTCGAGACATTGAGAGGAAATTAATTATTGCACAATGTTCGGACCGTGAGAAGGTACTTTATGCACCTCACTACCTCACTGGAGCAGCTGCATCATGGTGGGAAAATTTCCTACACATGCACCCTGTTGAAACAACATCACCTGGGAGGAATTTAAGGAAAATTTTCGTGGGGCGCACATTCCCAGAAGTGTTATGAAGATCAAAAAAAGGGAGTTTGATGACCTCAAGCAGAGAAGCATGTCAGTGACTGAGTACAATAGTCAGTTTACTCAATTATCTCGTTATGCCGACGAAGAACATATGACTGAAAATAAAAATATGGAAACATTTCTGGACGGTCTGGCACCAGCACTTAAATGCCAGCTGGTCGTACACACCTTCCCAGAATTCAAAACGCTTGTGGACAAGGCTATTACATTGGAAAATGAGCGCCGCAGCTTGGAGGATTTTCGCAAGCGGAAAAGGGACAAGACTATTCATTCTCGCAACAACAGGAACAAGAAAGATTTCCAGAAAAATGGGGCGAACAAATCCGCAACCAATGTTCTCCGCCCAAACAAAAAAATTCATGCAAGGGACAAGGATTTTACGTATCGCCCAGGCATTACTTGCTTCGCCTGTGGTGAGGAAGGACACTATGCCAAGCAGTGCCCAAAGCCAAGAAACTCGGCCCTCAAGCCGAACAACAGTGGAAATAATTCAGCCCCCAAGTGTAACAACTTCAACCCCAATAACAATCACAAGAAGGGTCACGTGAACCATGTGACCAAGGAGGAAGCACAGAATGCTCCGGACATCGTACTCGGTACGTTCCCTGTCAACACAATACCTGCCACGGTTTTGTTTGATTCTGGAGCTTCTCACTCGTTCGTTTCCAAGAAATTTGCTTTGCAACATAATTTTCTGATTCTTCCCTTGGAAAATTCTATGACCATCAAGTCCCCCGGGATTAAGCAAATCACTCAGAGTTACTGCCATGGTGTGGTTATTGAGATTGAGGGATTAAAGTTTTGGGCAAACCTCATTGTATTGGAAAATAAGGGACTGGATGTTATCCTAGGAATGGACTGGTTAACCACCAACAAGGGATTTATCGACTATTTCAATCGGACTGTGATCCTCACCCATCATCACGGGAAGACAATAAAAATTGCAGCTCAAGGAAGACCAATATCACTGCGACCAAGATTGAACAAGGTGGATATTTCAGAATTAAGTAAAGTTCCAGTGGTGTGTGAGTTTCCTGATGTATTTCCCGAAGAGCTACCAGGCATGCCACCTGACTGGGAAATAGAGTTCATCATTGAACTAGCACCTGGAACCACTCCCATTTACAAGAAACCCTATAGAATGACACCCTCCGAGTTGGTAGAATTGAAGAAGCAAATAAAAGAATTACTGGACAAAGGATTTATCCGGGCCAGCTCCTCACCTTGGGGTTCACCAGTATTATTTGTCAAGAAAAAGGATGGGACACTGAGATTATGTATAGACTATCGAGCACTCAACATGGTCACCATCAAAAACAAATATCCGATGCCACGGATAAATGATTTATTCGACCAGCTCGCACAAGCCAAGGTTTTCTCAAAAATTGATTTAAGGTCGGGATATCATCAATTAAAAGTACGGACAGAAGATATCCCTAAGACAGCATTCACCTCCAGATACGGGTTATATGAATTTACAGTAATGCCGTTTGGACTGACAAACGCCCCCGCATATTTTGTCCACCTCATGAACAAAGTATTTATGAAATTTATGGACAAATTTGTTGTGGTGTTCATTGATGATATTTTAGTATATTCCAAGACACCAGAAGAACATGCTGAACATCTCAGAATTGTACTAGGAGAGTTAAGGAAACATAAGTTGTACGCCAAATTCAGCAAATGTGAATTTTGGTTAAAACAGGTTGGTTTTCTAGGCCACGTATTAACCCAAGAAGGTGCCGCCGTGGACCCAGAAAAAGTCAAGGCCGTACTTGACTGGAAACCACCAGCCAACGTTACAGATGTACGAAGTTTTCTGGGAATGGATGGATATTATAGAAGATTTATTGAGGGATTCTCCACCATAGCAAAACCTATGACACAGCTACTCAAGAAGGATAAGAAATTTGCGTGGACTGAAGCTTGCGAGAAAAGTTTCCAAGAACTCAAAAAGAGATTAACAACAGCACCAGTATTGGTCGTACCAGACATACACAAAAATTTTGAAGTATATTGCGACGCGTCCCGGAAGGGCCTCGGATGCGTATTAATGCAAGAAGGCAAAGTAGTCGCATATGCTTCCAGGCAACTACGAAGGCATTAAGAAAATTATCCTACTCATGACTTGGAATTAGCAGCAGTTATTCATGCACTCAAAGAATGGAGGCACTTTTTGCTTGGGAATCGTTGTGAAATATATACGGACCATAAAAGCCTCAAATATATTTTCACACAACCAGAACTCAATTTACGACAACGACGCTGGTTGGAATTAGTGAAAGATTATGATGTTGGCATTCACTACCATCCAGGAAAGGCGAATGTAGTGGCAGATGCTCTCAGCCAAAACCCAAGCTCGGGCAACGACGGTCTACAAAACTTGAGACCTGAGTTTCAGAGGGAGTTTGCCAAACTCAACATGGTGTTGGTCACTGAAGGCACTATGTCAAATTTGGAAATACAGCCCACCCTAATGGAACAGATTAAGAAAGCTCAGCATGGACACCCCAACATCGAAGGCATAAAAAGAAAAGTGAGTCTGGGCAAGGCCTCAGAATTCGTCATAGACGATGAGGGAATATTATGGTACGGAGACAGGCTTTGCGTACCAAATGTAGAGGACCTCAAACAGCAAATTTTGGCTGAAGGCCACACCGCTCCATATTCAATCCACCCTGGAGGAACCAAAATGTACAAGGACATTCAAGAAAATTTTTGGTGGCACAGTATGAAGAGGGATATAGCCACATTCATTGCATGTTGTGATTCATGTCAGCGCATTAAGGCCGAGCACCAAAAACCAGCAGGACTATTACAGCCAAACAGGATACCCGAATGGAAATGGGACGAAATTGGAATGGATTTTATTGTCGGACTACCTCGGTCACGACACGGAAATGATGCCATATGGGTCATCACAGATAGATTAACCAAGGTGGCACATTTTATTCCAGTAAAGACAACCCACACCACTCAGAAACTTGCCAGGCTTTATCTCTCCCGTATTGTTTGTCTGCATGGAGTTCCAAAGACTATAATATCCGACAGAGGCACTCAATTCGTCTCCAGATTTTGGGATCATTTACAACAAGCTCCGGGAACTCAACTAGTATTCAGCACAGCATACCACCCCCAGACTGGAGGACAGACTGAACATGTGAACCAAAATCTAGAAGACATGCTCAGAGCATGTGTTCTCACCTATGGAACTGGTTGGGAAGAAAGCTTGCCGTATGCCGAGTTCGCGTACAACAATAGTTACCAAGCCAGTCTACAAATGGCACCTTTTGAAGCCTTATATGGGCGAAGATGCCGTACCCCATTAAATTGGTCAGAGACAGGAGACAGTCGTATCTTTGGCCCAGACATGCTCAAGGAAGCTGAGGAGAAAGTTAAACTAATCAAGGATCGACTCAAGACAGCTCAGAGCCGACAAAAGAGTTATTACGATCAAAAACATCGTGAAGTCAGTTTTGAACCCGGTGAATATGTGTATCTAAGAGTGTCCCCTATGAGGGGCCTGCAACGATTCAAAGTTAAAGGAAAGCTAGCACCACGATTTATTGGGCCCTTCTGTGTGATTGCACGAAGAGGCACAGTGGCCTACCAGCTAGACCTACCTGAAGAACTGTCAGACGTCCATGACGTGTTCCACATCTCACAGCTGAGGAAGTGTGTAAGCAACCCAGAGCATGTATCTCATGAGAACATTGACGTGAAACCAGACCTCACCTATAGGGAACGTCCAATAAAAATATTGGACGAGTCTGAAAGAAGGACCCGTCAGAAGACAATTAAGTTTTTCAAGGTTCAGTGGAGCAATCACACCGAGGATGAAGCAACATGGGAAAGAGAGGATTTTATTCGGGCAGAGCACCCACACCTATTTGAGGATCAGCTGAAATCTCGGGGACGAGATTTTTCCTAAGGGGGTAGGTGTTGTAACACCCCAAAATTTTGGTTTTGATTTTTATCAAGTTCTTTATTTGATTGGAAGGAGGTTATTTCAAATTTTCTAAAAGATTCTCCTTCTCAAAACTTTTAATGACAAATTTTTGTGGAGATCCTTTCTTGAATCCTGGTCTTGAGAGTTTTTCAACATGGGTTGGTTCAACACAAAGACTCTCTGGATGTTTTGTCCTTTTCCTCACTAAAAGAATTTATTTGAAATGGGGTTTATTCCTTCTCATTCAAGAATGCCCTATTCAAACCTCTTACCATGACTTGCATTTCCAAATTTTCTTCTCAAACCCTCCTCCCTACTTTGGGTCAAGCCAAGCATCCAATTCCAGCAAGTTTCAACTTCTTTTAGATTTTATTTCTATTGATTTTATCCTCAAACCTTTTTCTGTAATTTATTTTGGACCCTTGGGATTCACAAAGGAAGTACCCGATTCCTTGAGCTTTTAATCCCAAGTAAATTACCCTAGCTACTCCTTGGTACCCTCAACCTAGATCCATCAAGAGCTGCTGGTCCACAGTTCAAATTTTTCAAAATTTGCTTACTGCAAGTTTGGACCAGTTTTGCTATTTTTGGTGAAATTTATTCTTTTCCCTTTCCAAAAATTCTGAGAAAATTTAGGGAGTCTCTGGATGCATCAAGAGGCCACCCCTCCAAGTTTCAGCTCAAGAAAAATTTTCCACGTGCGTCAAACATTTCATCGAGCAGCTTGCGTGCACTGTTCTATCGATTTCAGAAAAGTTCAGAGGGTTCAGTGTCGTTTTTCGTCAGAGCTCGTCGTCGATCTCGCCAGTGCACGCGTTGGCGCCTTGCTCCCTGTTCCCCCTTCTTATCCAGTGCGCCGCACGGTTGCTTGGCCGGTTGCGAGCGTCAGTGGCGACTTGTCGCGTCAACTCCGGCGCCTTCCGCAGTGGCAGAACCTCCTGTGGCGGCTGGTAGAAGCCAGCGTTGCAGAACGCCGTCCTCCGCACCGCCCGAGCCACTGGTGGCCTACGTATGTTCACTTCCTGCTCTGAGCACGCTGCAGAACCGTCGCCGTGGCCTGAGAAGCGCAGAGCGCGCTCTCTGCCGCCGACGAGCCCGTGAGCTCCGTCCCGCCGAGACCACGGGAGCAGGCCAAATCCAACCAGGTTTAACCTTTGAATGGTGCCAGTGGACCAATCCGAAGACACCCAGTCGCCTAATCCTTCCGTCCAACCCCTGCCTCGCCGTAATCGCTCGCCGGAGTTATCCCGTTCTCGGCAACCACCTCGGGCCAGCTATAAATAGATGCCCCCGAGCTCGTTTTCGACCCAGCACCTCTCCTCCTCTCCTCAGAGCCTCGCCACGCTCATCAGAGGGTCTCGGGAGAGCCTTCTTCCCCGACCCCGGCCGCCCCGATCCGCTTCGGGCTCCGGCTAAATCCTCTCTGGTGAGTGAGCCCCAGCAGCCCAGATTCGGTCAGCAACCTCCTAGTCCACCACCTCTTCTAACCCAAGCCTCAATTTGGCGTCTGCAGCTCTCCTCGGCGAAATCCCTCATCGCCCGACGCCGCCGTCCGCCGGAGAGAAAGTGGTCGTCGACGTGGTGCTCCCCGACGCCTCCTTCCACCAGCCAGCGACGCGGAATTGTTCCGTGAGTACAACCATTCCCTTGCCCTCCTCTAGTTCGTCGTCAATCATCGCCGGCGTTCCCGTTTGCTTCTGGCGCCGGCGAGCTATTTTCAAACCTGACATACGGGACCCCCTCGTCAGCCTCTCCTCTGTTTTCTTTCGAACCATTTTCTGAAGACGCCTTCGGGCAAAGTACGTTTTTCCATTCGGTTTGGCGTATTTCGATCCGAAGCGTTTTCTATTTATTCAAAATAGCCCCTGGATAATTTTCTGTTTATAACAGATTAGTCCCTGGACTAAAACCTTAATAACTTTTAAACAAAAGATGATTTTTAGTTGATTCTTTTTCTGTCATATTTATTTTTCTGTCTAGTTTTTTATCATAATTATTTGAAAAATATTTGGAACAATTTTTATGCACGCACGGTATTTACGTTAGTACCCGATTTTTCTTTATAACGTAGATACCGAAGGAGGTGACGGTGCCGCCAACTTTGCCGAGCTAGACTCCGACTACTCCGAACCAGGCAAGCATGTGTTGAACCTTTGATATGATGAGTGTTTTTCATGTTTGCTTGAGTGGTTTTCTCATGGCATGTTTATATAAGCATTTGTTGAATGTTATATTCCATGCAAAGCAAGCTGCAAGTGAGCTTCGAAACTTGATGTGTTCATAAGATGGTGAGACAACCTGATCATGTGGTGGCATGATAGGTTGCAAGCTGGTATTGCTGAAGCATGCCAGTTCTATATCAACTGTTTAACTCCAGTGTTGACGTGGATCGAGTCTTGTTCCCGTTCGTCCCCTTTTCGTGCTACCACATGTTTTCTGCAAAGAATGCGGTTTAGTAAGTTGCAAACCTCTTTCCAGGTACACACCAAATAGAGGGGCCAGAATGAGGGTTCCATGGCCCTGGATTAAAGCCCGTCATCCGGTCAGGGGGCATGGGTGTTTCCGGTTGGGACCGAGAGGGGGGCACCCCTTAGAGCGCGCGATATAAATTTGATCCCATGCTATTCGAGGTGTTGGCCTCCCCGTCTTAGAGTTTTTCTTGAACGTTGTCTAGGGTGATTCCTGGCAGCGGGATGTGAAATGGGTGTGTACTGGTTAGATGGGTTTTCTTCTAAAATACCGTAAACGGAACTAGTCCTTTGTGACTATTGAAAACCGTTGGCTGTGGGTTAAGAGTACAATCTCTGCAGATTCAAAACCATTCGAGTAACCAAGTCCTCGGTCAAGGACGTTGGTTGACCTATCAGTGTCAGTCTCAGTGTCAGCCCCAGTAACAGTCTCTGAAGAACAAACTTGTTAACTGACAGTGGTAAACCCGGCTGAATGTTATTCCTGTGGATGGACTAACCTGTTTATGATTATGTGCCGAGTATTCCGTGGGATGGTGCTACCTCCACGGACTACTCGAATTCGAATGATGAATTATAAGCCCTTTATGAGATGTCGCTCAGACGTCCGACTGTGGCATTCTTATTATTTACTTTTGATATAAGCCCTTTATGAGATGTCGCTTAGACGTCCGACTGTGGCATTCTTATTATTTACTTTTGATATAAGCCCTTTATGAGATGTCGCTCAGACGTCCGACTGTGGCATTCTTATTATTCTACTTTTGATATAAGCCCTTTATGAGATGTCGCTCAGACGTCCGACTGTGGCATTCTTGTTATTTACTTTTGGATATAAGCCCTTTATGTGATGTCGCTCAGACGTCCGACTGTGGCATCCTTGTTATTTACTTTCATTATAAGCCCTTTTCGAGATGTCGCTTAGACGTCCGACTGTGGTACGTACTGTCATTTACTTTTCAGTATAAGCCCTTTATGTGGTGTCGCCCTGACGCCCGACTGCGGCATGTTAATTTTATTTTTACCTTTCGAGGCGTCGCTTCAGACACCCGATCGGTCTTCAGCTATTTTATTGGGATTTCAGGAGGACTACCGCCTGACTTCCTTTTTATTTATCTTGCAGTGCAAATTTATTACCTGAGTGTGCATTGCTAATCTGCTCATGTGCATCATGTTTGCATTTGTTATATCTTATGTCCAAACTGTCTTGCGAGTACATTCAAAGTACTCACCTGGCTTGTTGATTTGGCCAGATTTGACGAAGGCGATCTTATGGATGAAGAGTACGATAGCGAGTCCGACGCCTAGAGGAGTCCCAGTCAGTCCCTTGCGATCCTGGAGTTGGTCACCTGTATTATATACGCTTCCGCTACCTTAATAAAATCATCGAGCCTCACTCCGACGCTTGATGAGTTGTAAGATTTTGGAGTCATGTCACCCACTTCTCTGTGACATATCCACCACCACTTTTATTGTGAGTCAGTAGTTATGCCACCATACCCTTTGTGTCATATCCGCCTTTATGGGTAATATTGGCGTGCTTGTAATAAAATTGTTGAGCAGCCTCAGCTCAACCATGTATATATTTAGTACTTCTGGATTTCTGTATCAAGGATTTGTCTACCAGTAAGATTTTTCTATACTGGTCTGACGAAAGGGGCGATTTTTCAATAAATGTTTTCTTGGAAAACCGGTCGTGACAGATAGCTCAACAGCATAGCACAATAATATAGTATTCCTATACATGCATAAATTTATAGTGCGATATATATACTACATGCATAGAAAACAATAGGTAAAGGATGATCAACATGTAACTTGCCTTGGTTCTGGTTCAAAAAGTCACACTCCTGACAATAGTACGCGTCGCACTCTGGACAATCTACACGTTTCACATGATCAACAAATCAATCACCGAAGTTCGAATCAAGCCAAAATAAAACCAACAGCAAGAAAACAATTTTAAAAATCCAAAAACAGTAGCATAACAGCATGTACACAACTTCTAAATTACACTACGATCACAACGCAAAAAGAAACGCTCGATTCCCACAAACAGTTTGAAAGTTACGGCCTTCGGAAGATTTGATTCAAATTCGAATGAAATCAAATTTGAAAAGTGCAAACATGTGAGATTTTGGTACTGTGATAAAGTGCTGGTTTTTGTGAGTGCATAGGAAAAAGAATTACCTAAATTGGACATATAGAATAAACGATATAGCTAAAAGAATTTTGGAGGAAAATCTGAAAAACAAAACAACAGAAAACTCCTGGGCTGCTTACCGTAGTGACGCTGCAGCGTTACTGTAGCAGCTGCCACGTGTCAGCGTGGGATTGGTCCAAGTGATCCTCTGCGCGCGCGTGCTCACCAGCAAAACAGAGGACGCGGCGGCGATCTCCGGCGTGGGCGGCGGCGCTCCTCTGGCGAGTCTCCGGCGAGGGAGAAGTGGTGGATGGGTGCGGCGGTGAGTAGCGGAGGTGGTGCTGGGGTCGAACGGCGACGGGTCGGCCTCTGCTGGCGTCGGCGAGCTCGTGAACTCGGTGTGCTCCGGTGACGTCGGGCGGGGTCGTTCCTCTCTCTCCGCTGCGGTTTAGGCCACAAGAGCGTGTCAGGCGAGTGCGGCGTTGAGCACAGGTTTGAGAAAGAGAGAGCCCGGGGTGGCCTCGGTGTCCTTACGGCGGCGAAATCCTCCGGCGATGGTGGCGGACGGCGGAGCTCCGGGCGAGATGCGTTTCGCCCTAGCTCGCGCGTGCAGCAATGAGAGAGATCGAGGAAGGGAATGCGGGGTTCCCTGGGGTCTTCTGCTTGTGCACGACAGCTCGAGGTGGACCAGGGGTGCGGGGCGAACCGGCTCGTCCTCGGCGTGCGTGCGTACGGCGCGCGGTGTCCGGCTCGGTTCGGGGACGAACAGGGGCGCGGGGTGCGGGGTCCGCTGTCAGCGGCTGAGGCGAGCGAGCGAGCGGGCTGGGGGCGCGGGGCGATGGGGCAGGCGACCGCTTCGGCGAAGTGGCTGGGCTGGCCACGGGTGGTGGCAAGGTGGGCCGTGGGTGGTGGGCCGGCTGGCAGGCTGGCTGGCTGGCTGACCGGCTGGTGGGCTGGTTCTCTCTTTTTTTTTAAACAAAAACTACAGGAAACAGAATAACTAAAATAAAATTACCAGAATAAAACTATACAAAAAATATAGAGACACACAGTAAAAATAACCCTACTAATGTAAACTACAGGAACACCAGTTCCTCATCTAATGAATTTTGAAAAATAGTTTTTATGCAATAGGCCACACAAACAGCAATAAAACACTCAAATAAAATATTTTTGAGATTATTAAAAATACCAGAACATAACAGATAAACTAGAAATAATATTTTGGACATTATGAACATTTTTAAAATAGGGGAGAAGTCATGTTATCTCCGCTCCAATAAATTGCCTTTAGTTGCATAATGAAAAGAATATTGCAGAAAAACAAATAATGCATGGAAAATATGATATGCATATGTATGATCTATTAACATCCAAATTTAGGAAAATTGGGATGTTACAAACCTACCCCCCTTAAGATGAATCTTGCCCTCGAGATTTGGGCTGGCTAGCAAATAGGTGTGGGTGATCCTGCCTGAGATCTTCCTCTTGTTCCCAGGTAGCTTCCTCCTCTGTGTGATTATCCCACTGAACCTTGCATAACTTAATTGTCTTGGTGCGAGTAAACCTCTCTGCTATCTCCAGAATCTTAACAGGTTTCTCCTCATATGTCAAATCACTCTCCAACTGAATTGCCTCAAGTGGCACTGTGTCCCTCAAAGGAACATCCATCATCTCTGCATGACACTTCTTCAACGGGGATACATGAAACACATTATGAACTCCTGACAAGGATTCTGGCAAACTCTAGCTGATAAGCTACCTCTCCTCTACGCTCCAAGATCTTGTAAGGCCCCACAAAACATGGTGCTAACTTACCCTTGATTCCAAACCTCTTAATTCCATGAAGTGGTGAAACTCTAAGATATGCATGGTCTCCTACCTCATATGTCACCTCCTTACGTTTTGCATCTGCATAACTCTTCTGTCTGGATTGTGCTATCTTCAGCCTGTCACGAATCAACTTGACCTTCTCCTCAGGATCTCTGATCAAGTCTGGTCCAAAGAACTGACGCTCTCCAACCTCATCCCACATCAACGGTGTCCTGCACTTTCTACCATACAATACCTCAAATGGTGCCATCTTCAGACTAGCCTGATAACTATTATTATATGAGAACTCTGCATAAGGTAAATTATCATCCCAACTGGACCCATAGTCCAAAGCACAAGATCTCAACATATCCTCCAAAATCTGATTTACCCTCTCTGTCTGCCCATCTGTCTGTGAATGGAAAGCTGTACTAAACTCCAGCCTGGTTCCCAAGGATTCATGCAAATGACGCCAAAATTTAGATGTGAATTGAGTACCTCTATCAGACACTACCTTCCTTGGAACTCCATGCAGACAAACAATTTTAGACATATAAATCTTTGCTAGCTGAGCACTGGTATAAGTAGTCCTTATCGGGATGAAGTGAGCAACTTTAGTCAAATGAACAACAACCACCCAAATAGAATCATAACCTGACCGCGTCCTGGGTAGACCTGTAATGAAATCCATACCAATCTCATCCCACTTCGAATCAGGTATAGGCAATGGTTGTAACAAACCTGATGGTCGCTGATGTTCTGCTTTAACTCTCTGGCACACATCACATGTTGCAATATACCCAGCAATTTCCCTCTTTAGGCTAGGCCACCAAAATCTTTCCCTCAAATCCAAATACATCTTATATTACCTGGGTGAATAGAATAAGGTGAATCATGTGCCTCCTGAAGAATAACTTCTTGATATCTGCATCTTGAGGTACACAAATTCGCTTCTCAAACCATATGGCCCCATGTTCATCCTCATGGAAACCTTCTGCCTTACCTTTAACCATATTCTCTTTTATCTCAGCAATCTCCTTATCACCCTTTTGAGCTTCTCTGATCCTGTCAAGCAAAGTAGGCTTTACCTCTAGTGTTGCTTAATATCCCTTAGGAACCATCTCCAACCTGAGATTCCTGAACTGCTCACATAACTCCGGTGGCATATCATCAATATTAACTGCATTAACATGGCTCCTACGACTCAATGAATCAGCAACAACATTAGCCTTACCAGGATGATACTGTACATTCAAATCATAATCCTTAATAAGCTCCAACCATCTCTTCTGCCTGAGGTTCAAATCCTTCTGAGTAAAAATATACTTCAAGCTCTTATGATCAGTAAATATATCACAATGAATACCAATAAGATATGGCCTCCAAGTTTTCAATGCACGCACAACTGAGGCTAGCTCCAAATCATGTGTAGGATAATTATGCTCATGATTCTTAAGCTGACGTGAAGCATATGAAACAAATTTACCTTCCTGCATCAAGACACTCCCAAGTCCTTGACAAGAAGCATCACAATATACCTGGATGTCCTTATGTATATCCGGCGGAGTTAAGACTAGTGTTGTAACCAAACGCTGCTTCAACTCCTGAAAACTGGCTTCACATTCATCAGTCGAAACCAACTTCTTCTCCTTCTTCAACAATTCAGTCATAGGCTTTGCAATCTTGGAAAAGTTCTCAATAAACCTTCTGTAATAACTTGCAAGGCCCAAAAAGCTGCGAATCTCCCCAACTGTCCTGGGTGTCTCCCACTCTGTAACTGCAGCAACCTTAGATGGATCAACTGCAACTCCATTACCTGACACAACATGTCCAAGGAATGCTACATCATCCAGCCAAAACTCACACTTGCTGAACTTGGCATACAACTGATGTTCCCTCAATTTCTCCATTACCAAACGCAGATGCACCTCATGCTCTTGCTTATTCTTGGAGAACACCAATATATCATCAATGAGAACTACCACAAATTTATCCAAGAACTCCATAAACACCTTGTTCATCATATTCATGAAGTATGCAGGGGCGTTAGTCAATCCAAATGACATAATAGTATATTCATACAACCCATACCTCGTAGTAAAAGCAGTCTTTGGAATATCTTGCTCACGAATCTTTAATTAATGATAACCAGAACAAAGATCAATCTTAGAAAACATAGTAGCTCCCTCCAACTGGTCAAACAGATCATTTATCATAGGCAAAGGATACTTATTCTTAATGGTTACCTCATTCAGAGAATGATAATCAACACACATCCTCAAGGTCCCATCCTTCTCCACAAACAAAACTGGAGCTCCCCAAGGTGATGAACTTGGGCGCATAAATCCCTATGCCTGCAATTCTCTTATCTGCTTCTTCAATTCCTCTAACTCATGAGGAGGCATTCTATACGGTCTCTTTGCAATAGGTCCAGTGCCTGGTATTAAATCAATAAGAAACTCAATATCTCTATCTGGTGGCATACCTGGCAACTCCACTGGAAACACATCTAGATCATCCCTCACAACTGGCACCTCTTCCAGGCTACCCCCCTTAAGAGAGTTCACCTGTACCTGATTACGCTTATACTTACATACATATTTGATCCTCTTCCCTTCTGGTGTACTGAGAGTAATAGATCGACTGGTACAATCAATAAGACCTACATATTTGATCATCCAGTCCATACCCAAAATAATATCCAGACCTTGTGACTTTAATATAATCAAATATGTAGGAAAAACATGCTTCCCAATAGACAAAGGCATCTGAAAACAACCCAAACTTGCTGCCATCTCAGCCCCCGGAGAACTTACTAGAATAGGTGACTTAAGTACTACGGTAGGCAGCTTATGTTTATCCACAAATACCCGTGATATGAATGAATGTGATGCACCAGAATCAAAAAGAACAAGCGAGGGTACCGAATTAATCAAGAACTTACCAATCACTTCATCACGTTCATTGTAGACCTCCTCCACATTAACATGGTTGACATGACCCTTTTGGAAGGGGTTTGGCTTGCTGACTCCTGAATTCCCATTACCGTTCTTGCTCTCTGGACAAACATTGGAGTAGTGGCCCATCTGCCTACACTTGTAGCACTGAACCTGGCTAATGTCCCTCTACATAGGCATACTCTGGTGGCTTTGGTTATTATTCCCTCCATTACCATTACCATTACCTGTACCATTACCATTGTTACTCTTGTGCCCATTGTGATGATGGTGGCCATTATGGTTGTGGCCATTCCCTCCATGATGATTATGATGCCCATTACCTCCATGATGATTATGTCCATTACCTCCATTACCATGATATGAAGTGCGTGGCTTCTGCTGTGGTCCTGAATTATACCTGTTATTGTTGTTGTACTTCCTCTTGCGATTCTCTATGGCCTGATGCTTCCCCTCTAGCATAATAGCCTTATCAATCAGCTCCTGGCAATTAATAAAAGTGGCCACTGTCAACTGAAGGCTCAACTCATCATTTAGGCCCTCCAAGAATTTCTCCTGCCTAGCTGCATTAGTGTTAACATCATTAGGAGCATAACATGCAATATTATTAAATTCCTCCACATACGCATTAACTGTGCGGCCTCCCTGGCGCAAACTGTGAAACTCCTTCTTTTTCAGACTCATAGCACCAGCAGACACATGTGCAGCATGGAAAGCTGCCTCAAACTGCACCCAAGTGATAGTAGCAATGGGATAAGTGACCAAGTAATTGTCCCACCAAGCTGCGGCAGGACCCTCCAACAAATGTGAGGCAAACCTCACCCTCTCTGCATCTGTGCATCCAACCGTCTCCAGGTTCTTATTGACTGCACGGAGCCAATCATCAGCCACAATAGGTTCAGGGGAACTGGAGAACCTCTGAGGATTCAACCTCGAGAACCTGGTAAGCATATCCACAGGTGGCGGCGGCGGATTGTTGTTGTTATTGTTCTGGTTCTGAGCAAGCAACTGGATCAACTGGGCCTGTCCCTCAATAATCTGCTGTATGTATGGTGGTATATCATTGACATTGTTGTCTCCTCCTGCAGCAGTGCGTCTAGTGTCACGCCTCGGCGGCATCTGGTGGGCAAGAATAGAAGAGTTATAGATATAATAGGGCCAAAGACTATGTATATATAAATATATTCTACCCATATGCATAATATGATTAAGGCAACAAAACACAACAATGAATAACACCAACAAACAAACAACAAGCAATATGATAATATTATATATATAGTCGAATAACTTCGACAAGATGCAATATAACAAACAAGCTACCAATAAAGCAAACAATCTAGTATCTTCATACCACGAAAGTGGGCATAATCAGATACGCTAACACGATAACGTTGCAATATAAAACAAACATAAATGGTGGTCTCAGCACTAGTTCCTACTTAACTGTTCAAGATACTTGAGGGGGTTAACTAATAAACAGTAAGAAGTATAGACAGTTTATAAAATAATTTTCACTCCTATGGCTTTTCTAATCCATTTTCTAGGGTCACGTCCTACAGTCAACACACTGCTCTGATACCATCTGTAACGACCAAACCTCAAAGGATTTGAGTCTCTGTGCTTACCATGCTAGTCCCTGGATTGAACTCGCTAGCACACACAGTATAGATGAATACCAGAATAGCAAGTGCATCATTTATTACAACGTATGATCCAGAATGTATAAAATAAAACAATCTGCATAGCACATGGCTAGCTTTATTCAATCAAACAGCGGAAAAGTAGCATAAAATAACGATGAGACCCATCATCGCCCACTGGCAATGCTGAGTGCAGACTCGTGACCCTAACGGTACCTTACTCTTCGTCTGAATATCCTGCAACATGAGACGTTGCAGCCATATAGGTCAATATTTTGAATGTATTGGCAAGTTACACAGGAGTAAAAAGAAAGCAGACCTACATGTATATGCATAGTACAACAAAAGGAAGGCTTGGGGTTTATTTTGCAGAAAGCTGATTTTGTCCTCATAACTACCTAATAGTCAAATTTTTATTTAGTTCTTTTGTTACTACAATTATATACACAAGGTTGAGTTGGCAAATTCAACTCCAACCTACCCTTTATTAAGTTTTCCCACAAATATTATTAAGTGTCACGTCTGTCAAGATCATCCAACAACTGTAATGGCATAGTGGCTCAAAATTGTCCATAACCGGGGACACGGCTAATCATGATTAGTTTTAATACTCTGCAGAGTTTTGCACACTTTACCCACTAGATTAACCCGAAGATTGAGACAAAGTCTTTTAGAAGTAGTCACTTCCACCCACCGGCAGCCGGTACACCTACTCATATCTACATCTGCTATCTTACCTAGGCGAGGATCCCACAACCTACTCAACTAAGCCAGAGCCCATTTAGCTAGTGGTTGCGCATGGAAGCTACTAGTCACTAAGTCTGTCTGATCTTTTTGAGCCTGGGCGGCCGTCCACTTACATTCAGAGGGTATAAACCATGATGTTCTTGAAACCACCCATCAATACCAATTCCGCCCAGAGGTGAGTTAAAATCCTTAATTACTACTCAATTTGTTATATATATAATCCTCACTTAAGCTCAATGTATACACGAACCAACCCCGTCTACAAAGCATAGCGAAACTATAACTACCACGATCTGCATTGATGGGAGATAGCTCAACAGCATAGCACAATAATATTGTATTCCTATACATGCATAAATTTATAGTGTGATATATATACTACATGCATAGAAAACAATAGGTAAAGTATGATCAACATGTAACTTGCCTTGGTTCTGGTTGAAAAACTCACGCTCCTGACAATAGTTCGCGTTGCACTCCGGACAATCTACAGGTTTCACATGATCAACAAATCAATCACCGAAGTTCGAATCAAGCCAAAATAAAACCAACAGCAAGAAAACCATTTTAAAAATCCAAAAACAGTAGCATAACATCATGTACAAAACATCTAAATTGCACTACGATCACAATGCAAAAAGAAACGCTCAATTCCCACAAACAGTTTGAAAGTTACAGCCTTCGGAAGATTTGATTTAAATTCGAACAAAATCAAATTTGAAAAGTGCAAACATGTGAGATTTTGGTACTGTGATAAAGTGCTGGTTTTTGTGAGTGCATAGGAAAAAGAATTACCTAAATTGGACATATAGAATAAAAGATATAGCTAAAAGAATTTTGGAGGAAAATCTGAAAAACAAAAAACAGAAAACTCCTGGGCAGTTTGCTGTAGCGACGCTATAGCGTTACTGTAGCAACAGCCACATGTCAGCGCAGGATTGGTCGAAGTGATCCTCTACGCGCGCGTGCTCACCAGCAAAACAGAGGACGCGGCGGCGGTCTCGGGCGTGGGCGGTGGTACTCCTCCGGCGAGCCTCTGGCAAGGGAGAAGTGGTGGATGGGTGCGGCGGTGAGTAGCAGAGGTGGTGCTGGGGTCGAACGGCGACGGGTCGACTTCTAATGGCGTTGGCGAGCTCGTGAACTCGCTGTGCTCCGGCGACGTCGGGCGGGGTCGTTCCTCTCTCTCCGCTGCGGTTTAGGCCACAAGAGCGTGTCAAGCGAGTTGGGCAGAGGTTTGAGAGTGAGAGACAGAGTGGGGTGGCCTCGGTGTCCTTACGGCGGCGAAATCCTCCGGCGATGGAGGCGGACGGCGGAGCTCCGGGCGAGATGCGTTTCGCCCTAGCACGCGCGTGCGGCAATGAGAGAGATCGGGGAAGGGGATGCGGGGTTCCCTGGGGTCTTCTGCTTGCGCACGGCAGCTCGGGCGCGCTCGAGGTGGACCAGGGGCGCGGTGCGAACTGGCTCGGCCTCGGCGTGCATGCATACGGCGCGCGGTGTCCGGCTCGGTTCGGGGACGAACAGGAGCGCGGGGTGCAGGGTCCGCTGTCAGCGGCTCAGGCGAGCGAGTGAGCGGGCTGGGGGCGCGGGGCGATGGGGCTGGCGGCCGCTTCGGCGAAGTGGCTGGGCTGGCCGCGGGTGGTGGCAAGGTGGGCCATGGGTGGTGGGCCGGCTGGCTGGCTGGCTGACTGGCTGGTCGGCTGGTTCTCTCTTTTTTTTAAACAAAAACTACAGGAAACAAAATAACTAAAATAAAATCACCAGAATAAAACTATACAAAAAATATAGAGACACACAGTAAAAATAACCCTACTAATGTAAACTACTTGAACACCAGTTCCTCATCTAATGCAATTTTGAAAAATAGTTTTTATGCAATAGGCCACACAAACAGCAATAAAACACTCAAATAAAAAAGTTTGGAGATTATTAAAAATACCAGAACATAACAGATAAACTAGAAATAATATTTTGGACATTATGAACATTTTTAAAACAGGAAAGAAGTCATGTTATCTCCGCTCCAATAAATTGCATTTAGTTGCATAATGAAAAGAATATTGCAGAAAAACAAATAATGCATGGAAAATATGATATGCATATGTATGATCTATTAACATCCAAACTTAGGAAAATTGGGATGTTACACGTTAGGCGCTGTAGCGCGCTCTGCTCGCCGTTAGGCGCTGCGGCGCGCTCTGCTCACGTACCTACACGCGCTCGGCTTGTGGACAACTTTTCCTTGCGTGTTCAACTGCTATATGCATTATATGGTTGCTCACCGTTGAGGCGGCTGTGGAGCGCTCTGCTCACGTCCCTCCGCGCTCGCTCTGCCAGCTGTTGGGGCTGGCGCACGATAATGTTGGGGCCCCCATATGCATGCGCTTGCACCGTGCGCGTCGCCATGATGCAGTTACGTGCGGCACGATGGAGTTATGCGCTGCAATTAGAACTGCCATCCGGGCGTGCCGATATTCCAGGCCGTCCGACTTCCCCATTAATTCCCGTGGCCACTATAACCTTAGTCTCTTCAACCTTTCGATCACACCCCACAACACAACAAGCACACCCATGATGACACATATAGAGAGGATATCTAGCGACACTCCAATGTAGTTCGGCGAGCATAAAGTGGAGACCCACGTGAGGGAGATGGATCTCTCGGTGGTGTACACCATCGACCCGGCCGTGGTGGAGGACTACATCAACACCGTGGAGCAGTTGCTTGCTCGAGACAAGTACAAGGTGGTCAGCATCGACCTCCAGTACACCGACGGTCATCCCGGCAAAGATCATAATGTTGCCGTCACCCAGTTGTGTGTGCGCCATCATGTCCTCATCTACCACTACTACATGGCAACAGAGCCTTCCGACCATTTCGCTAGGTTTGTCAACAGCACCGACTACAAGTTCGCTACGGTGGAAACCTCTGACGATGTAAAAGCACTCATGGTTACGAGCTTGGCCTGCAAGAACCTTGTCGACATCTGTGACCACTATAGGGTCTAGGGCATCATGATGAAGGACTCCTTGGTTGAACCCGCCTCAGCCATCATCGACCCCTACTATGAAAAGATGAAGCAGGATGCCAACAGAACGCATCCCATATCCTGGCACGGGGCCTGGATGCGGCAACTGGATGAATCTGACCTCAGGTTCCCGGCCAAGAGCATGTACACATGCTACGAGATGCACATGCGGATTGTTGACATGAGGAAGTGCCTCCTTCCCGAAATCAACGAGCCCAGATCAAGCCACAAGCAGAGTAGTAGCGGCAAGCGTAACAAGAAGTAGATGATGATCAGATGATCATTTATCCTAGTTAATTATGCATGTAATATATAGTTTACTTTGGTGTGTGGAAATGTCATGTGTGTAGTAGCCACCTATGTAATTTTGCATGTAATAGTTTACTTTGGTGTGTGCAAATGTCATGTGTGTAGTAGCCACCTATGTAATTGGATGTTTAATTTGGTTACGCAACCATGTCCTTATAAGTGTGTATATATATGTTGTAGTTCTGTATGCAATCACATCGCACAACACACACGTCTTATTAGAAGCAATCGTCTATGTTATTATCGGTCTTCGCACACATTTTTGATTACATACTTGTTTGCGGCGTATCACACACATCGTGTTAAGTTGAACCATTTATGTTCTCTTGGCTCAACGCAAATAGTACATCTGAGTGAAATGTTTGCCCTCTACCGCACACACCTTGATCTGGTTGACCATTTCTTTTGTGTTGCCTAATCACAAACAGTTCATCCGAGTGAACTGTATGCCGTATACCGCACACACCTTCATCTGGTTGCCTGTTTTTGTTGCTCCCTCATCACAAATAGTTTATCCGCGTGAACTGTATGCCGCATATCGCACACACCTTCATCTGGCTACCCGTTTTTGTTGTTCCACCTCGTCACAAACAGTTCATTCAAGTGAACCGTATGCCACGCATCGCACACGTAACTATAATGTGAATCGTGTTTGATGTCTCCGCCATCACAAATGTATCGTATCATTTTTCACGGTTTCTTTACATCACCGTTTGCGATTAATGTATCACACATAGTTTCGTCGAAGGGTCTCTGATTCTAGTGTCGTGTTAGCAGCATCCTGCAGTAGTGGAAGTCGACTTTGATGATCTGACTACGAACATGTGAAGACGTCGCGCCTTAGCAATCGCTAAGCCAACTTCGCACTACAAAAAAAGAACACTTCCGTGATGATACGCGTTTGTCACAGTAGGTCATGTTTTCTGTCATGCATGTACATCCATGACGATTTTATGACAGAATCAAGATAGTCATACCTGTGCTGTCGCAGAAGTGTTCCATGACAATACCAAAATTATCATCACGGAAGTGTCCACTTCCATGATGATAAATGGTGCGTCAAGGAAGTGTTTTAGTCAAGGGTAACCAACACGTGGCATCCACCATAACGGGTCACCACTAAGCTACCAAGTTCCGGTTTGGATCTGATAACCAGTTAACAACCCGGACCAATGGGGATTTTCCATGTGTAAAATTCTCATTCGCCGACGGATCCACGTGTCAGCTTAGCGTTGGGACAAATCTCATCCAGCGAATGGACGAGATGCGCCTATGATACGTCGACACATGGCTCGGCCCAACAGTGGCCCATTCAGGTCAACAGGCTGGCCCGTTTGACTTGGTCAAAAGGTAGCAGCCCGGCCCACGGAAAGCCTGTTAACGGCTTGTTCGCATACAACCCATTTACAGCCTGCTAACTCACGACCCATTATGGCCTATCCGAATTCGGTCCAGTAGCGTCATCTGGGCTGTCCAATATGATTCCAGCGCGTTGTAACTTCTGGCCGATGTATGACCCATGACGTCTTTCGGCCCATATGAGGCCCTTTGTAACTCTTAGCCGATTAACGGTCTGTGGTGAAACTGGCCCATAATGAACAGTATATCGCTTTATACCCATTAACGACCCATTATTCCATTGGGCCGTTTCCAGCCCGTGTTATCTTTCGGCCTTCTAAGTGCCCATTTATTCTTGGGCTCACTTGCAGTATTCGATTACTTACAGTCCGTTACTGGCCTATTCCGCTTGTGGGCCAAATTCAGCCCATGGTTAAAGATGGCCCGTTTATGGCATGTTAATCCGTTGGGCCGTTTTCATAGCATCATCAATTACGGCCCATTAACGACCCATTATGCCTGTAGACAGAATTAAGCCCGTTATAGTCATCGGCCTATTAACAGCCCGTTATGGTCGGTCCATAAACCGATGATTCCCACTCTAGCCCGTTTACGGCCCATATTGCGGTCCGTTATTGGTCCACAAATAGTACGTCCCATGTTTGGCCAATCGATCATACGGCCCGTAGAAGGCCCATTGATTCTACGACACGTAGAAGGCCCGTAGGATGCCCATTGTCACTACAACAGATAGCAAGACCATGGTTACAACGGTCCATATGTTTCCCATGGTTATTGTGGCCTAGTTTTAAAAAATAGGTTATTGTGGCCACTAGCAAACCACGGAAAAAGAACTGCACTGACTACAAGCAAACAAATAAACAAGACAACAAGGAAATAAATAAGCAAGGAACTTACGCTAGGCTATTATGGCTATTACATATATTACATCCACTGGGCATCAAAGTTCGCCACCAGTGCAAATATGGGGAACAAAGCAGCATATTACATACATTGGTTGTCAAAGTTGGCGACCAGTGCAAATAAACGCTGCAGCAAAACAAGTCCAGAACTGAAACTACTTCAGAAGAGCTCAAGAAACAATATCCTGGGTATCCACCATGCTAGCAAGAAGCTTACAAGCTTATTAGCTTTCTCTTGTTTGGCGCTTAAATCCTCCAGCGCTTGCTATTGCACCAGAAAGTATGCATCTGAATTCTGTAGGGGCTTCCTCAGTCCTTCGGCTTCGTGTCGCAGCACATCTGATCGATGTCTTTCAACTTGAAGTTGAGACTCAAGAAGCCAAACTAATTCAGGCAACGAGTTCAAAGAGTTTGTGCCAGCAGTAGTGGCCAGTAACTCAAACACTACATCAAGACAGGACTTTGGGGTTGTCTCACTTTCTTGAAGACAGTTTTTATCAGCTTTCTTGGAGACCAACATGGATGTCTCACTATCTTGAACCTTATCTGCATTACTTCCTTTACCATTGCATAACGGGGTACTCTTGTCCAATATTGTGTCTGCATTCTAAAAGAGAAGCAAGCAGACACATCACATGTTTACCATGTTGTATATGAAACTCATTTTGGTAAACCAGTTCAGTAGTAAAGTGGATAGGATAACAGCATGA
The DNA here is from genome assembly GCA_011799875.1 of Thinopyrum elongatum. Taxonomy (NCBI): domain Eukaryota; kingdom Viridiplantae; phylum Streptophyta; class Magnoliopsida; order Poales; family Poaceae; genus Thinopyrum; species Thinopyrum elongatum. Next base: position 218,616,569 of record CM022302.1, on the reverse strand, counting down.
AACAAACATATATCTATGTACTATGGTCACTGTATGGTCTATATCATTCTAGTTTATGTTGCCAAATCAAGATAGAGACACAGTTAAAATCATATCTGTTTAAGACAAAGCAGCATAGACATAATACAAGTGTGGGAAACTACACAGCACTAACAACACTTGTAATGCATGACATGAGAACATAACTGTTTATTAGATTGAAACTGAAATCAATATAGAGCAAGTTACAACGGCAAACCAGTTAAAGAAACAGGTTTAAAACATAGCTGTTGCGCCATTGGAGTTTCAATTGCATCCTTCAAATTTGAAATTAGTTGGTATGAGTAAGTACAGTGATGCAAGAGCAAATGAGTATGAACCATAGCTACAGAACCTGACCTGAGAAAAATTCTTCTTCTGCTATAAGCATTGAGTTGGGGTTTGGAGTGGTGGTTCTCGTGCTTTGGGCACTGTAGTTGCCTTAATAACTACTCGTGTTTGGGTGCTCTGTGGTGCAGACGGTGCTGTGTCAACTGGAACTGGGTTACACTACTAGCGAAAAGCCTAGCAGTAGCGCTGGTTTTTGGCCTAGCAGTAGCGCGGGGTGCCGCGCTACTGATAAGGCACTACAGCTAAAGGCTAGCAGTAGCATTGGTCCACACACGCTACTGCTATACGTACTTACTAGTAGCGCTTTTTTATAAAGCGCTACTGGTAGATACTAGCAGCGCGCCTCTATGCCCGCGCTACTACTATTATTGCATATTCTATTTCTTTTTCATTTTATGTCGTATTCATACACCATTATACAAGTTTTCATACAGTAGCAATTTAGAGATTGTTTTTACATCATAATGAGTTATTACATCACTGGGTGAAAGAACCGTGGATTAGTTTCAAGTGGATGGATCCATCCACTTGAAACTAATCCGCGGTTCTTTCACCCAATGATATAATAAATCATCATCATCATATCATTAACAACTTATCATCAGAATACATCATTGTCATATAACAACTCCTCATGATCATCATTTTTGTCAATGAGACATCATATAGCAAGTTGGTCACTAGTCATAATCACAACTCCTCCTCATCATCATCAACTCTAACACATTGTAGCACATATTAACACATTGTACCTAGGACCTACTCCTCTCTCATAGGACCTACTACCCTCTCTTAGGTAAAATAGCATAAAAAAAGATAGGCCCTGACTCTCCATTATCCTGTCTCCAATTCTTGTGCTTCGCACAATGTTGCTTCCAAGTAGCTCCCTACGATTGACCATACATTTTTTCCAATCTTTGATTGTCATGTCTTCATCAGTTTTAGAAATCCGGTATGAATAGCAGTGATGCATAGGATGACCTGGCCGTAAGTTCATAACATCAAGGCGACCTTTCGGAAACATCAGATGAGGCACACAATCCTTCGGGATTTTCTATTGAAAACCATAGTAATAACTTCGTAGTTAGCAATGTAGTTGAGTTTTAGAAGAATTTATGCAAAAGATGCACGGATGTCGTAATGTAAAAAATCTTACCATGACATCTCCATGGATGTTACCGTAGTTCAACACGTGCACTAGTGGCACGTATTGACCATAATGTGGAGGAGTTTGATAATAGATATTGTAATTCTCAAGATCATTAATAAATGAGACCAGATGATTTTTCTCCTGATAATTTAATTCCGAGCCATCAGTGTAGTAGGTTCTGTCTACCATCTTTCGCACATTCTTTGAAGAATGAAAATAAGCTATCAATGGAAATAAGCTGTCAACTATTTTGAAATAAACAATATAAATTACTTAATAACTATGTTTGAGAAACTCACATAGCGGTAGAATTGGAAGCGTATCAACAAGGACCCAAATGTCCATATTGTCTTCACCGATGTCAGGATCACCAAGATCCATGGTGACAAGCATACCCTCATGAAAATCATACGTCTTGCAAAGTGCTTCCCAATTCGGGCAACCAAAATGGGTTACGCTCTCAGAATTGTATAGATTTACATCAAAATCCATACCATGATGGGTCCTTAGGTGAATTATCTTTGTTTCCATACTTTCATGATCTTCAAAATCCATCCTCTCCAAGACATAGCGTCTTGCATGGCATGGGATAAGCTAGTCGAATTGTAAAAGAAGAAAATTACACATTGAAGAAGCAGAAGTGGTGCTTAATTATGAAAAAAACACTCGTCGTCGTTGCATACCGTTTCAACATCGAAGGTCTCCTGGAGCTTAATGCTGAAGCGCCGACCTTCTACCAGGTGAGGCCTGTCGCACAGACCCCGGTCGTCGCCGCACCAGTCGCACTCCGACGGGAGACTTTCGTCGTCCGACGACGACATCGACGACATTTCCTATGTTCATAATTCAAAGATTAAACTTGTACAATTAAATATATGTACTACAAAAACTAAATTAGATCATTATTATTCATCACGGGTTGACTATCGGTCTGTCGAGTATTTTCTTGAAAACTCTCAGCTCATGTGGTGTATATATTCGACCGTCGGTGATGGTAGCTCCTCCTTTCGTTCCTGGGTGCATTACACCAAATTTCTAGCACACGGGAACGAAGGAGAAGCTACCCCCACGACAACAGTCGGGATTCTTCGTCCTCTCATATATGGTGGAGACTCTCCCTCACTGATTCCTCTCTGACATTTGTGACCGTCGGCGATGGTCGTTCTTCTCCTCCTTCCCGTGCATTACCAAAAGGTCTATCACGAGAAGGAAGAGGACGAACGACCCCCACAACAACAGTCGGCATTCTTCTTCTCTCATATATGGTGGAGTCCCGACAGACTTAAAGTTAACTCAAAATGTAGTTTAATTACCTTTCTAGAAAATCCGGGGCACTCGATATTTCCTACATATTCTAGCACAAGTCATGCTTAAATTCACGGAAAAATCCGGCATGACCTTTGCTAAAAAAAGGACATATCGAGCGCCTGAAATTTGCCGGAGCGGAAATGAATCAACACTCCGTCAAAACATAGGCCACTCGGAAATGAATCAACACTTCACACATGAGCATAAACTGGTGCTCATTGCATTTCAATGGTTCAATATTGACAAAAACATTTCAATATATCTTATAACCCGAACATTTCATTTGGTTAAGAAGCATAACTAAATACCCTAGTTCTACTCTATTCAACACCGAGGAGTGGAGAAGGAGGAGGTGGACTTTTAGCATTCTTTGATGACAAAGTGATAATGACATAAATTCAACTAGTTCTATTAATTCATCTAGTTCAACTAAGCACTTACTAAAAATAAACTAGTTCTATTAATTTTCTTACTAAAAATAAACTAGTTCTATAGTAAAATTTTAATTAGATCATCAAATCTCATATACCTAAATTTTCTTACTAAAAATAAACTAGTTCTATTAATTCAACTAGTTCAACTAAGCACTTACTATAAATAAAAATAATTAATTTTCTTACTAATTCAACTAGTTCTATTAACCACTTCCTAAATAAACTATTTCTATTAAACACTTACTAAAAACAGTAAAAAAAACTACATTATACAAGAATAGTAAAAACGGTTTAGGGTTTACGAGAGATGGAGGGAGGAGGGGGTGGGAGGAGGGAGGAGGAGGGAGGAGAGAGGAGGAGGGGGATGAGGGCGGTCGGGGGAGGGGGAGGAGGGAGGAGGGAGGAGGGGGTGGGAGGAGGGAGGAGGGGGTGGGAGGAGGAGGGGCGGTGGGAGGAGGGCTGCCGGCGGAACAGTGCTTGGCCGGAGGAGGAGGGAGGAGGGGGCGGCCAGAGGAGGAGGGAGGGGCGTGGTAGGGAGGAGGGAGGAGGAGGAGGGAGGAGAGAAGAGGAGGAGGGAGGAGGGAGGAGGGGGGATGTAGGGACTACCTTAGTGGAGGAGGAGCAGGAGCTTCGGCGGCGGCGGGCGACGACGGTGGTCGGGGAACGGCGGCGGCGGCGAACGACGGGGGGTGCGGGGGAGCGAGAGTGAGAGTGAAGAGGGAGAGTGGGGGCCACCGGTTGGGGAAGATAGGATGGCGTTTAGTAGTAGCGCGCTTCAGGATAAAGCGCTACTGCTAAACTCCATAGCAGTAGCGCTTTTAACACGAGAAGCGCTACTGCTATGACTGTAGCAGTAGCGCCTTCTGCAAAACGCGCAACTGCTAAGGCTAAGCATGTAAAAAAAATTAAAAATACATTGGTCATCAATGATCTTTTTGTGTAGAATCTAAATTGTCAATAGGAATCTTCCCCGGTTTAAGAACCGGCGAAGATTCCTATTGCGGCCACAGATCCTACACATAGAGTTCAGTGAAGACCAAGTGGTTGTGATGGTTTGAGAAGTAAAGTATTTAAGGTGGTAAACACCCTGTTCACGGAGCGAGGTGGGACTAAACTTAATTAGTTGCAACGAGTGGACTAAACTTAGCAGCAGCGAGGGTGGGCGAAAAGCGTTGCTGCTAAGTTCGATAGCAGTAGGGCTCTTAGAAAACTGGCGCTACTACTACACTTACTCTGGCGGCAACGTCGTGGCAATAGTAGTAGTAGCGCTCTTTTTTCCTAGCACGCTACTGCTATGTGGGTATTAGTAGCGTGGTTTTTTGCCACGCGCTACTGCTAAGTAGCAGTAGCGCCTTATTTTAAGCCACGCTACTGGTAAGATTCTGTGTATAAGGTTTTCCCTAGTAGTGTTACTATCTGCTAGGGTTGGGTTTAGAAGGGGTGTAGCTGGTTCTCTGTCCAATTGGGTAGGGGTACAATCTGCGAGAGTCTGGGTTATGTGTGGCGGGGCTGGTTCTTGGGCAAGTACAACCGTGGTTCTATCTGCATTGACTGGTAGCACTATCTTTTCTAAAGACTGTGTTTTTACTCCCTTAGATACTGCCATGACATCCTCCAATTCAAATGGCTGATAAACAAGAGAAGTAATTGAATGTACAGACATTGTATGATAGACAGGTGCAATGGATAGTGGGGAATAAAAGAGGGCATGAAATAATTCACATTTATGTTGTCTAACCAAACAGGATAGCATGACACAATTTCACATATATGATGGCTAACTAAACAGGATAGCATGACACAATTTCACATATATGATGGCTAACTAAACATGATAGAAAGACATAATTGAAAATATGATGACTATGTAAACAGGATGACATGATATAACTATATGATGTGTTTATTACATAGGTTGGCATGCCATAATTCACATACATGCCGCCTATGGAAATATGATGGCACGGTATAATTCACGGATAGGATGACATAATTCAAAATATGATGGATATGTAAACACTTAACATGATAAGATGATATAACTATATGATGTCTTTATTAAATGGGTTGGCATGCCATAATTCAGATAGATGCTGTCTATCTAAACATGATGGCAAGATATAATTCAAATATATGATTTATATACTAAGCAAGTAAGCAGATGGAAATCGCATATATATGTCTAATCTAAGCAGATGGCACTCAATATTGTGTATATGATGTAAAAACTTAGCAATGCAAGACAACATATGCATGATATGAGTAATATAACCCTGCCAAGTTTGAGCATACACCTCAAGGGGGAAATAGGATTGGTCACCTGTCTCTGAATCCTCCTCTTAGGAGCAATTTGTAACCAGCAAGATGACTGCTTCAGCAGGTAGCATTGTTTGTTCTAAAGACCTTGTTTTCACTCTAGATATTTCCATCACCGATTCAAATGGCTAATGCACAAGAAGAGTAGTTGAATATACAAACATTGTCGACAAATGGAATACGTAATACACAAAAAGGATAGCATGATATGATTCACATATATGATGATTGGGTAAACAACATGGCATTGCATAATTCACATATATAATGCCTTGCAACAAGATAGCATTGCATAATTCACATATATAATGTCTTGCAACAAGATGGCATTGCCTAATTCACACATATGGTAATTAGACACTAAATAGGTGGCATTCACACAAAGCATGTCTAAACTAATCAAATGACATAGCAATGCAAGACACCATACACACGATATGAGCAACATAACCCTGTGAAGTTAGAGCATACACCTCGGGGGGGGGGGGGGGGGGGATAGGACTGGTCATCTGTCTCTGAATCCTCCTCTAAAGAGCTATCAGTAGGGATGGCAATGGGTAGGGTATGGGCGGGCACAACCTTTTTCTGCCCAAACCCATACCCAAATATATTTTCTATACCCACCCATTTTAATATCCATGGGCACAAATTGGTACCCATACCCAATGGGTATCCGGTGGGTACAATATATAATCTAGGCATGATAAAGGTAAGAAGAGAAAAGGGTCTAAAACTAAAGATAGGTACTCAGCCATCACAATCTGGTTTGCGCTTAAACCGGAAGTTCACGATGACGATTGACATACAAAGGTTTTAATCTCCATTACAAACTAACTTTGGAAAAAATCAAGTTTGCGAACTTGCAATGCTAAGACTAATCAACCAAACAACATGGATTGAATAACAGCAATGCACGCCCATGCTTCAATGCTAACCACCAAGTAATGAAGCACTTGCACATTTTAGTCTTCAATAGTGATTTCAGATTCGCATTCCTCCTACAAAAAGAAATAAAAAATATAAGAATGTACTCAATAACATCATCTGTACAGGATAAGTTGTAAATGGTGGCAATGTAATGTTACCATACACTGGTACGCGTCGGTGCTATACAAACGGTTTTTAACCCCTTTTCGCGACGGCATTTGGAACCGTCACCAAGTGAGTGTGGGCGATAGGGAGGGTCCTTCCCACACGACCTAGAAACCGTCGGGGATAGGGAGCCAAGATGCATATACAGTACTCCTACTCGTTTGTGCTCGCATTGCCATCGCAGTCGGTATTCTATGGTGCTACGTTTACGATGCGCGGCCCATCACAAACGGTTCACTATTATAGAACGTGTATGATAAGCATACAATCACACACATTCGCTTTTCCCAAACCTTATGCGATAACTAATTAAGAAGATTAGCTAATCATCGTACGAGTGTCGGACAGGATTACAAAACGTCAGACCGTCATAACATCGTCCTACACGACAACTATCGCACACGCTATTCTGTGGTGCAACATTTATGATGCATACTTCATCAGAAACAGTTCATGGTTGCGAATCGTGTACGATAAGGCAACTATCACAAACTTTTAGTTTGCCCGCACCATTTGTGATATTGTCTGACATCGCATAGGCTTTGCAAACGGCAACTGTGTGCATGCTTGCACACGTTTCCTCTCTGTGAACCATGTCGGATTATGGTGTATATCACAAACGTTTGTGTTTTACCAACCGTGTGTGCCGTAACGACCTGGAGAGTGTAATTTCACCGTAATTTAATTGCTGCTATTCCAAATTGTACCGGATTTGAATTTGAATTTGAATGTATGCTATAGCTTTATTCATATCCATCAGGTTCAAACAATCAATGCATTATTCGATTCATAGGTACATATGTTCAAGAATTACATAAGAACCAAATAAAGAATGATGAACCATAGTTGTATACTTGTACTATTAAAGACGGGAAAGAAAGAGGCGAAATACATTCTGGTTGTTGAACAAGGTGAAGCGGAATGCCCTTATTGTGCCCTCCTCCATGCAGAAGGCACGCACGACTCTAGTCCAACCCCTTGTGATGGCCGACCGCCCATCCTTCACGGTCTTCATGAAAACATCTAGATAATCATTGTGTTCTGGTAGAAATACTTTAACCTTTGCATGCCCACCAATCATGTAGTTTGAGAGGTAATCTTGAGTAAACTGCTTTGGGAACCACTGCAAAGGAAAAAGATGCAGACATTGTCATCTAACACAACTCATTATGGGCAGTAAAAAGAAGGCTGCAGAGTTCTTACTTACCATCCTGTAGTTTGCTATTGTCTTGGATAAAGTGTAAACAAATAGTTTAATTGCCATCTTTTGACCCATTTTACTAACAATCTTTATCAGCTTCCTCACTTGATGCTTTTTCACCGATATCTCATTTCCCCATACGCAGAAAGGGTCGAAGCGCGGATCTTTACGAATGACATATGTACCTAAAAGCACCAAGTTAATATTAGAAGCTAAACAGCAATTGCACAATGATGTAGTACAACACTCTTTTATAATATCTTATAACATCCAATATACTCACATATTAGATGAATTAACATATTATATTATGGGCCGGAAGGAGTTTATTGCATTCTTACAAATTATCGGTTGATTAACTGCTGCTGTATCCATGGGTTAGAGTTAGTATGAGCTAGTTCGGGCTCAAATAGCCCTAAATTATATCCAAACATGAGGGCTAGTTTGAGCTAGTTGCATCTAACCCACCCAAAAAAACTATCCAACCCAAGAGGTGGTAATTGGAGCTAGTTCTCCTAGTGCATTTATTGTCAATCTAACCCTGTCATCCAAACACCTCTTTGGATGGAGTTAGTTCAAGGTTAGTCATGAGCTAGAAACTAACTCTAACCTCTAGCTAAGTTGAGTATCCAAATAGGGCTGTGTTGTTGTTGTTGCTGCTGCTGCTCTTCTACGTATATCTAGACATCATCAGAACATCAAGGTAACACTCTTCCTTGTTGCTATGTAGTCTAGGATTGCATATTTAGACATTAAGTACAGTGCATGTTGCTATGTAGCCTCAGATATATTACATATGGCCCTAGTTAACCGAACGATAAATGGGTTACAGATATATTCAGTTAAAAGTCCGATTCACCGATTAGTCCCTTATCAGCCCTCGGCCTATATGGTACCAGCTACCGATATCCTGAACAGTGAGTATATATAAGCCATGGGATGAAACTAACCTCGATGGAAAACAGCAGTCGTTCCCAAAATTGTCTTGTGTAGGTACATCGAGAGGCATGTTAAGCACAACAGGCTAAACATCAACCAAAATTATCCATGGCAGACAAAATAATCTCCAAAAGATAGCTTCAGTGTGCAGGTTTAAGAACGCTAGTAAAGCAAAACAAGTGGAAAGGTGTGTTAACTGCAACAGGCCTAACATTTAACAACAAGCAAACATAGTCATTCAAACTGGTATTGTGCTGGTCTAAGTACTCTGGTTATTGTTAAATAAAAATGGAAAGGCGTGTTAACTACAAGATGCAGCAACCAAATGTAGTCATTCATAGTGGTATTGTTGAAACTGGTATTGATGAAATTGAACTGCACAGTTCATACTTGCACATATAGAACATCACGTTGTGAATAACTGGAATAAACAAGGCATACTACGAACAACCAAAGATAGCATTTGAAACTGGACATATGCTAACTACAAACAACCAAACAATCAATTTTTTTTAAAAGAGGCATATGCTAGCTATAACAGGCTTAACAGCAAGCAAATATATGCATTCCTATCGTATGTTTGAAACTGGATTGATGAAATGTACTGCACAGTAAATAATTGCACATATAGAGCATCACATTGTGAACAACTAAAATAAACAAGGCATACTGCAAACAACCAAATATAGCAATTAAAACTGGACATATTCTCACTACACTACAAAAGGGAATCGACAAAATAAATCATGGGTTTCCCCCTGTGAAGAGGCACGACAAAACATATCATGGATTTCCTCACTTTTCACAGATGGGCTCGTTCCCGTGGGAAGAGCACGGACCCTGGATGCGCTCCATGTTGTCGCAGATGGGCTCCTTCCCCTTGGAAGAGCACGACTGTAGGGTGCCCTCCCTGATGTCGCAGGCGGGCTCTTTCCTCTTGGAAGAGCAGATGGGCTCTTTCCCCTTGGAAGAGCCGGAGAGGGTGCCCTCCCCATGGTCGCCGTCGATGAGGTCTGACTTGGAAGCTGTGGATCCCAAGCTAGCATCGCAGAACGTGTCCTTCAGAAATGACAAAAGGGGCTCAATGGTGATGTAGGATGGCAAATTCTTGACAGCGAGCCAGATGAGATCAGCGGCGGGGCCATGGATGAGATCGACGGCGGTTGAACCCGAGGGGTTGGGGGTGGCCCACTTAACCTGTGACATAGCCCGCCTCAGGCCGTCGCTGTCAACAACCTCGATGTCGTAGCCAGCATCCGTGACATACCCACTTACTCTAGCCCGCTGATTGAGTGCTTGCGGCCAGTAATGGTCGTAAGCTTCCTCGGCGACGTCGGGCGAAGAGACCGTGATACACCTCTTTTGGGCCAGTCGCTCTTCGAGCTCCACAGGAAGCGTAGCCGGGCTTAGGCAGTGACGCTCTGGAGTGGGGGATGGGGATGGGGATCTGTGGGAAAGGGGGCGTTTGGCAGGCGTCATCTAAGAAACTCAGGGCGGCCTGGGTATGGAGATCGGTGGGTAAGCTGCACGGGCAAACCGGCAGATGTTGACAATGGAGGCCTTGCGGCGGTGGCGGGGACCTTGCTAGGGTTTTGAGCGAGGGAGGGTGTGTGTGTGTGTGTGCGCGCGCCCGAGGAGGTTTTGTTGTGTGTGTGTGTGTGGAGGGGGGCGGGGGTGTGTTTGAGGAAATGACGCGGGCACTGAAAATTTTACTACGCGGGAGTGAAATGTCGGGGCTATTGAAAATTTTGATGATGGTGCATCGCACACAGTCCGGAGATAACAACCGTGTGTTATGAAACAGAAAAACCCTCGAGGCGGGCAGATATTTTCGAGGGATGCAGGCGGGATTGGGAACAAGAAACATCACACACGGTCGAAAGACAATAACTGTGTGTTATCAAACAGAAAAAAGTTGCAGGCTGGTAGATATTTTTGAGAGGGGAAGCCTCGTGGAGCCTAATGTACTATGCGGATGTGTGCGCGACAGGGGCACCGGCGTGGCACACAGTTAGTTTGAGTGAACCGTGTCTGTTGCGTCATCCGACTTGTCTAATGTTCATAAATTTGGTGAAAAATGACGCGGGAGAGGGTCAGAACACGAACACGCTTGCATGTGGACCAAATTTATGTATGAAAAGGGTGGTTTGATGTTCAAATACCAAATGAAACTTCGATGTGGCACCTATCTCACAAAGCGCACGGTATTGCTTGCCCCCCCTTGTGTCGGCACGAAGGGAATCCTAAGCTATGAATGCATGCCCCCCCAACTGAGGTTCACCTAGCAAAGTGCAAAGTAGCAGCCCCCCCCACACACACTTTCAGTCGGCGGGCCAGAGAGGCATCTCACCAAGATGGATCGTAAAACGGACCAAGAATAATCCACCTTGGTCATACAACCTCTCTCTTGTTGTTGGTCAAAGTGATGGCCGTCCATGCGACCCCGGAGATGGGCTAGCTCGCCAATAATCACGCAAGTAGCTAGTCCCCGAAGACTACCACTTCATGCGTGTGGCCCAAACATATGTATGGAGAGGTGTGTTTTTGAATACACAATGGAACAACTTTGATGTGGCACCGTGATTTCAAACTAGAAATCCCCACACTGAGTGAGGGTTAGGTTGACGATGCATATGTATGTTACACCACACTTCAAGCCGACGACGGGGATTCATGCATGCATGCGTGCATAGTATATGCACTCAAACTGAATTAGGTCTGAATCTCACCATGACCTACACTACGATAACACGAATCAAAGGAAGAATCCGCCATGGTAACCTATCTTGTTGTCAGTCAAGGTGATCATGGATGTCCACGTGGGCCCATGAATATATAGGCTTGTCGCCGATAACCACGCGAGGGAGTGTACCGTTCGAAGACAGCCACTACATGCATATGTATGAAGGTGATGCATGCATGCATGTTTGAATACCATTTCACAACATTGATGTGGCGCGTGCGTCGAAAATCGTATAGTCCCCACACAGAGCGAGATCGGTTCATGACGTGTCGTTGTACTAGCCACTTCGACTCGATGGGAGGGATTCATGCGTACACATGCATGTGTGTGTGCTCAAACTGTATCATGTCATCCCAGAGCATGACCTATATATATACCGTATTACAAGCAAAAAACTAATCCCCTCCTAAGTCAAATTAACCTCTCTCATTGTCACGCAAAAAGTAGTGATGGACCAAGCGGGCCCACAGATGGAAAGCATCGATATCGCTGATAACCACTTAAGTGGGTGTGAGAGGACAACCACCATCGCTTTGCATGTGGGCCAAACATATGTTGAATACCCAAAATGCACAACTTTGATGTGCCACATGCCTCAAAAACCGTAAACCCCCCACACAGAGCGAGGTTCATGAAGCGTACTACATATGATGGTCCCTTTCCCCCTCTTCGACGCATACTATATGCTCCTACCGTAATACAACCAAAAAAGAGTCCTCCTCGATGGTGAAATTAATTAACCTCTCCCGATGTAGGTCAAAGTGATGCATGCATCGACGATGGCCTCATGGGCCCACAGATGGAAGCGTCACACGTGAGTGTCCTAGCTAGGATAACCACCGCCTGCATGCATGTGGCCCAAAGAGGTGTTGTGTGATGTTTGAATAGCCAATTTCACAACTTTGATGTGGCACGTGCCTCGAAAACCAAAAATTCCCGACACTGAGTAAGGTGTACTTGTTCACGGATGCGTACGTATAGTATATATGCTAGTCCCCTCCCACCTCTTCAACGCATACTATATACCACCATAACACAAACAAAAAAGATTCTACCTTGCTAGTCAAATTAACCTCACTGCCGGCTGTTCGTCAAAGTGATGGACGACTACACAGAAAGCGTCACACGTGAGTATCGAGTGTCGTGTAGGACAACCATCGACTGCATGTGGCCAAAACATGTATGTATGAAAGGGTTGTGTAATGTTTTAAATAACGAATTCACGACTCTAATGTGGCACCTGCCTAACAAAACGGCCAACCCACATGGTGGCTCATAACTCGTAGTGTACTGCGAGCCACCCACCACCCCCCAGATGCACACACCCACACACACACCGCGAATCCACCGCAACTATGATGCATGTTAAATTATCCCGCGGTGAACATATGCTACCAAAGGAGGGACATTTTAATTTAAAAAAAACAGAGATCATTAAGACGTTTTAGTACATTAATTGATTGATTTTCTACGGGTATAATGTGCAAAAATTAAATTTGAGCTACATGCACACGTGACAGTGCACCTAAATGGATTGCAAAAACACATGTGTCTCACTGGGTGCATGTTTACTCCCCGTGCAAGAAATTTCAAACATTGAGAATCTTGATTTTAAAATTCTAGTACATCCAAAACTTATTTGAAGTTCATGAAACTTATCGTGTTGTCATATGGACACCAATACAAAGTGGCATTGTACTTTTTTTGTCAAATTTGAGACCAGTTTTGATGTAATCTTTATCTAATTACAAACAAGAGATTATTAATAATTGGGAACCAATATCCCAAACGAATTATTTATTCGAACCGTGAGCGTTAGACCAACAATGGATATGTGCCATGCTTCGGTTAAGCAATAAAGCGGCAGCATTAGTCATCCAAATAGAAAAACAATATACGTGCCGCCACGTGACCCGTGTGCCGTGCGAGCAGGCGTGAGTTGACGGGATGCATGCGAGCAGTCCGCCGCGCAGGCAGACCGGGAGGCGTGCGTGCAGGTGTGTGAATTGACGGAGGCATGCTCGCTGCGCAGTGTCATCAGGAGGCGTGCAAGTAACTGTGTGAAACGACGGTAGGCATGCCAGCAGTCCGGTGCGCAGGCTCACCGGGAGGCGAGCCAGCGGTTTGACCGCCCCCGCCTCTCTCCCACTGCTCCCACTACTCCATATTAATGGTGCGCCCGAGCGGTCGCACCCCCCATCCTCGCCACACACACAATCCTCTCTCTCCACTTGCATCCTCGACGCCGCTCTCAGTCCTCAAAGCCGTCAGTGTATGAGGATGCCGCCGAAGCGCCCCATCGGAGGGAGTGGCGACGCCGGGGCTGCTGAAGCACCGGAGCACGGTGTGGAGATGGAGACAGAGGTTGCCGACTGCCGACGAGTTATCGCTGCACCCTGACATCGTTGACGGCGTCGAGCTTCCACAGCTGGAGGCGGAGTTCCACACCAACTCTGGTGACGACTCGGGCGATGACCCCGGTGACAACTCCGACGACCACTCCGGCGACGACTCCGACGACGACGGACAACTGGTTAGTCATCTATACCCATTTATGTGTCAAATAGATCCTAGGGTTTCTCTGGTTACTCCTGCCTCCCCCTTTTTGGAATAGAAATCCTATGGTTATGTTCTCCCAATCCATGAAATCTAAGTAAGTTTCGTTAGATCCGTGTAGTGTATTGATTGTTTGAATGGTACAAGTGATAAGTGATTAGTTGTTTCATCTGTGCAAATGATTTCTACTAGTAATCCAACTAGGGTTAGTGTTCGTGCTAATAATTCCTAGCCAGGACTTGACAATTCATTTTGAATGACCTACATATGTTTGTGCCATTATTTCCTTCAAGATTGGTCTGTACATAGACGAGTGTGCTTAAAAATCGAACCATAATCTCTGGATATGTATAAATAAATAGCCATAAATTCCTAATCCTACTTCATGGCATGCAATCATTGATTTGATGCCAAATTTTGGCAACTGCCAAATGTTCGCTAGAGATTAGTTTGTAAACATTAATTTGACGCCACATTTTTTTTACTATTTGTATAGGTGCTGTCTGACGATGTGGACAGCGAGGATGAAGATGTCCAGAGGAGGTACAAGAGGCAAATGCTGAGGGAGCTTTATGCGGGAATGCATAATAGGCGTATTAGGACCTGGGACGGCAGCTATCGATGCCCATTTTGCAACCACAAGCTTCATGACGCATATCAAAGTGTTCTGGCGCATGCAAGAGGATGGGCCGTTGGCTCCTTCAAGCAAAAGTATTCTCACAGGGTGCCGCACGACGCGTACGTCGAGTACCTGGAGAAGCTTCAGGATCGTGCCGGCATGTGAGATGACATGTGGGATCGAAGTATGTACGCTTGAGCATGCTTAATGACGGTTGAACTATGCTTGTGTACGTGTACGCTTATTACCTATGTCTGAGTATGTTTAATCTATGTTTACTTATGTCTAACTATGGGATATGGATGCAATCAGTTTGGTTGATGGAATCTACCTCCGTCCTCGTTTATTGTTCCCCTTTGTAATTTGTGTTAAAGTTTGACCAAAGATTTAACTGACAAAATGTTAGTGCAGGTCAGCAAAAATTATATCGTTGGATGCGTATTTGAACATAGTGTTCAGTGATATAATTTTTGGTGACATGCATAAACATTTCTTAGGTAAATATTTGGTCAAAATTTGGTACAAATTACAAAGGGGACCAATAAACTAGGACGGAGGTAGTACGTCAATCACACACGGTTCCAAAAATTGGAACCATGTGCAATGACTTTCATTTTGCCTGTTGCGTCAATCACACACGGTTGGCTCTAGCAAACCATTGCCTCCGAAAATTTTTGTGGGACAGAAAACCCTCACCACCCAATTCAAAAAAGAAAAAAGAAAACCCTCACTATCACCACTTCACAAAAACTCTCACCCCGCCTGCCACCCCCTCCGTTCCCCATTCACACCTGCACAAGCTCCTCCGCGTCTATGCATGGCACCGCCTATCGCGGCGGTAACCACTTAGCTCGACGCCTGCCGCCGCCGCCAGGCTGCAGGCAAACCCCACCGCATTTCGCCACTTCCGCTTGCCGCCGCCTATCGCCATCGACTTTCTCGATGCTGCTCGTAGTCGACCCAGCTCCGCTCGGTTGGGGAATCTGCCATACTGAGGGTTTTTTCTCATGGAAAACAAGGTAACTAATTTAATGAGATATTATCTCATCTCTTATCCCAGTTCATCTGCCTCCTTTAATCACCCGGCTGAAATCGCTGTGAATTCATTTTTATTCAAGTTGATTTGAGGGTTTTCTTTCATTCATAGAGTGTACAGTGCGTGGACACATCAGGACTTTGCGGCCTCCGCCAGCCATTCCATCTCACCGTACCAGATGACTTGAGGATGCGCGCGGTATGTTCAATCTCACCCTAAATCGGTTGGCATGGCCTACTTTCCTGAACATATTCTAAATATTGCTACATTTGGATAAAAGGTGCCACATGCACCATATACATCAAAGGGGATTTTTTTTCCCCTCTTCTTTCTATATTAGGCAAATTAATGATGTATTGTTCTTTCGATTACTCTCATATTTCCATGACATCATGTTTACCCTATCTGTTTAATTATAGATTTTTGTCTTTAGATTTCAACTACTGTACAGTTCTTTCAATTTGGGCCCATATTTGCATGTTACCATATTTTCTTTAACAATCCTACCATTTTCTGCAGCGCGTCCCTTGCTATGCAACAGAATCTGTAGTGCACAATCTTTCCCTTTACATAAATCAAGACTGCAGGGATGTCATACTGAACACAAACCATGGATTTACAATCGTTGCTACTGTAAGACTTGATGAACGTGGTGACTCCTATTTTGGCACTGGCCTTTGGAAAGAAATTTCTAAGTTTTATGTACTGAAAGCTGGCACTAAAATTGCACTGCACATAAAAGAGCCTGGTCATGAGATATATGCTAACTTCCCCGACGATATCATCCGTCCAGACTTTGTTCGAAGTAAGTTTTCTTTTCAATTATCTGCATGTTGACTTACCCAGCAATATCAAATGAATTGTGTAGTATTTAAGAAACCAATTGTTATTCCCTTTTCTTACTATATTCCTACCTAATAACTTCTAGTTACCAATACACTTTTCTATTGCCCTGTTTTAACTAAATAATCCCTGTACTCCCACTTCTATCAGAAAGCGCCGCTGACAAGGAGACTCCGGAGGTGGAGAACGGGGCTGCCAACAAGCGGAGGCGGGGCGAGCAAGAACCGCAAGTGACTCCAACATGCCTAGACTTCATCAGCAGCCTCCCTGATGATATGTTGACAGTCATCATCTCCCTCCTCCCAATCAAATATGGGGCGCGGACAACCGTCCTTTCCCGGCGGTGGCGCCCCCTATGGAACTCCACCCCTCTCGACCTCATCGACACCCACGAGCTCTGCCATGGCTATCGCAAAAGCTTGGATGCGTTCTCCAAGATCCTCGGCAGTCACCTTGGCCCAACCAGAGGCCTTAGAATGGGCAAGTTCCATTCCAATGGCAAGGACCGAGCCAAGCTTGACGACTGGTTCCGATCCCCCGCCCTAGATCAGCTCGAGGAGCTCACTTTTGATGATGGGTATATGCACTCGCTGCCAACGTCCGCGCTCTGCCTCGCGCCCATGCTGCGCGTCGCCAACTTCAGGAACTGCCATTCGCCCCCCTTAATGACGCGCGCGCTCTTATTCTACCACTACTGAAGCACCTCGAGCTCGTTGCCGTCTGCCTCCCAAACGGTGACATGGAGCGCCTGCTCCGTGGCTGTACTACACTCGAGTACCTTCGTCTTCAGGCGATCAATGGGTTGAGTAGCTTCCACATCACCTCCATGACTCTCCAGACTATTTACGTGTGTTGCTGGTGCGGCAGGAAGACATCACAAGATGTGTACCACGGTATGGTCATTGAGGACACACCTGCACTTGAGAGATTACTTGTAGTTGATCAAGAAGGTTCAACAAGAATCAATGTCATTTCTGCACTGAAATTGACAGTGGTGGGCTACTCGTCTGACAAATACTTCGAACTTGTTATTGGATCCACACCCATTCAGGTACAACAACTGCCTTCTACCTCTCCTTCTACAAATTAACATTATTTCTAATTTTGAAGATGTTTGTTCGTCTGTCATCCAGAAAATGATTCCGACAAGCTTGACCCTGAAACTGCGCACAGTGAAGGTCTTGGCACTAGAATCTATCGGCCCCAACCTGGAGCAAGTTGTCAGTTTCCTGAGATGCTTTCCGTGCCTGGAGAAGCTATATATCGAGGTGTTCTTCCTTTCCTGTTAAATTTTAACCATAAGGGAGTTCAATTTGTGACACCTTTTTCCAAGTTTACAATGACAATGTAATACGATTTCTGAAGGATTCTTTTGGAGGATTTCAGTACATACATGTTCCCCCCCCATATTGGTTGCTTGATCCATATGGTTACAATCCACAAGCATTTCTCCTTTGGATTCATCTGTACTAGTTTTCTTAGGGAACTTTTCATCCACTCCAACCACTTGTGAAGAAGGCTACATTTTTCTAGAATGTAATCAAATGCCCATGTTAATCATGTCAGATCGAAGATGGCATGTTAGTGCATTTTACAAATCCTGCAAACCAAATAGGCATGTAGTAGTGTTCAAAACTGCATGTAGGCACTAACACGTTTTCTTCTTTTGCAGATAAGATTAGGCCCAGTGGTGGATAATGTGATACAATATAACAATCACGTCGAATGCCTAGATCTGCATCTCTCAGAAATTACTTTGAACTCCTACCGAGGGACCTTACCGGAGATTATATTCGCCAGGTTCTTTGTTGTCAGAGCAAGGTGCTGAAGGTAATGAGGTTTGCCCTACATTTATTTCACAAAAATGAATGGTTTGTTGATCAGCGCCGGCGCCTGCGGCAGAATGGAATAGGCTTAGAAAATGATGAATTTCATTTTGGAACTTCAGATGACAGAGTAATCGGAAGTCATCGTGTCAACCCCATACATGACTTCTCAGTGGCTGACCCCTTTGCAAAAATTATGAGGTTTCGAAACCAGACTTAGAAGTGGTAATATTAGTTTGAACCTCTCTGATATCCATGTTCAACGGATCAGCACGAGCGTTTGCAACTGATGAGCTGAATTTCATTTCTAATATCAGTTTGAACCTTGTAATCTTCGAATTTGAGCCATATAACTCTGGAATTTGAACCTTGTAATATTTCGAGCTTTTGTGGTAGAATCATTGAAATGGCATCGTATGAGACTCGTATATTGGTAGCACTATTTTGGCTTTAATATGCAATGGTCTTCGATTTTATTAACCATTCTCGAATCTGTTTACCTTGTCGATCTCACAGCACACGATCTGTATAGCTAACTCGACTGCGATCTTCGACATTATTGCACACAGTTGGTTTCTTCAACCGTGTGCCCTGTAGAGCGCAAAATTAATTATCGCACTCGAGTGTCCATCATCACCCTTCTGTGTAACTTTGACCTCATCACCCACGGGTAAACTTATGACCAAAGTCATTCCACACACTTCGTTTTTACAAAGCTTTTTGCCAATAAACGCCCATGATTTGTCCCTCTTCTAGCTGACGCATGGCCAAACTAGCCGGGCGGGAAGCTTGCGCGGTAAACTGTGCGGTAGCGCTGGAACAGGCTCACCGACGATACATTTGGTGCCTCTTCAAACCCACATGTGGTCAAACGAAATGCGTGCGGTGCGGTGTTGTCAAGCGTGCACTGGAATCCTCCGCTACGAACGCCGTGACAAGACGTGACGATTACAGACCGGCCGGCCCCCATTTATTACAGCGGACATTTAACCCTTGTGTCTCTTCAACCTTTCGATCGCGCCCCACCATTGCAAGAAGCACACCCACCAAGACAAATTCTTAGAGGTTATCCTGCGCGGCTCCAATGGCGCTCCGAGCGACTGCCGACGACGAGCAGCAGTTCACCATGCATGCCGTGGTGGACACCCATGGAAGGTTCACGGAGCTCTCGGTGGTGTACACCAACAACCCGGTCTGGGTGGAGCACTCCATCCACATCATGGAGCTGGTGCTTGCCAAGGAGAAGTACAAGGTGGTCGGGTTCGACCTCGAGTACACCCGCGCTCGTGCCGGGTCTCGTCCCAAGGTTGCCATCGCCCAGATGTGCGTGCGCAACCACGTCCTCATCTACCACTACAGCCTAGCCACAGGGCCTTGCGAGCATTTCGCCAGGTTTATCAACAGCCCCCACTACATGTTCGCAATGGTGGACATAACCAACGATGTAAAGGTCCTCAAGAATTCGGCCAGAATCTTGTCGACATCCAGGGCCAATACAAGATCTGGGGCAGCAAGGAGCATGAGAAGGACTCACTGGTTCACCTCACCGAGGCCATCATCGACCCCTACTACAGAGACATGAAGGATTCCTGCAACAAGGACAAGCGTGTCTGGCACTCGACCTGGATGGAGAAACTCGACAAAGCTCACGTCGTGTATGCGACAAAGGAGGCGTACACGAGCTACGACATGTACAGGCGGATCGTTGACATGAGGAAGTGCCTCCTTCCCCAAAACGGCCAGGGATCCAGCCGGAAGCAGAGCAATGGCAAGCGTTGTCGCAACAAGAAGTAGATGATTAGATCCTCGTTTCTCCTAGTTTAGTATGCATGTAATTGCTTACTTTGGTGTGTGGAAATGTTATGTGTCTAGTCACTTGTGTAATTGTATGCTTAATTTGGTTATGCAATGTTGTCTTTTTAAGTATATATGTTGATGCTCTGTAGACAGAGCGTAGATGTTGTGCGGACAAAGAAAATCACATCGCACACGGACTAAACAATGGAACCCGTCGGTGATGTTTTCATCAATCACTCACAATTGTATAGCAGCAATCGTTTGCTCACAACACACACGGCTTGTTAACAGGAATCGTCTGTGTTGTTATCGGTCTTCCCACACGTTCTTGATTATAGACCTATTTGCCGCGTATCACACACATCTTATTAAGTTGAACCGTTTCTGTTCTCTTGGCTCAACGCAAACAGTTCATCCAAGTGAACTGTATGCCGTATATCGCACACACCTTCATCTGGCTGCCCATTTCTGTTGTTCCGCCTCATCACAAACAGTTTATCTGGGTGAACTCTATGCCGTATATCGCACACGCCTTCATTTGCTTGCCATTTCTTTTGTTCTGCCTCATCACAAACAGTTAATTGAACTGAACCGTATGCCTGGCATCGCACACGGAACTAAAATCCAGACCGTGTTTGATGTATCCTTCATTGCAAATGTTTTGCATCTTTTTTTACGGTTATTTTACATCACCGTTTGCGATTAATGCATCGCACACAGTTTTGTCAAAGGGTCTCTAATCGTAGTGTCAGGATGCTGCTAACGCGACACTACGATCAGAGACCCTTTGACGAAACTGTGTGCGATGCATTAATCGCAAACGGGGATGTAAAAAACCCGTCAAAAAAGATGAAAAATGTTTGCGATGGCGGAGACATCAAACATGGTTCAGATTTTAGTTACGTGTGCGATGCAGGGCATACGGTTGATCCATACGAACTGTTTGCGATTAGACAGAACAACAGAAACGGGCAGCCATATCAATGTGTGTGCGATATACGGCACACAGTTCGCTCTGATGAACTGTTTGCTATTAGGGAATGCAACAGAAACGGTCAACCAGATCAAGGTGTGTGTGATATGCGACATACGGTTCACTCGGACGAACTGTTTTTGATTAGGGAACACAACAAAAATGGTTCAACTTAACAAGATGTGTGTGATATGCGGCAGATAGTTCACATAGATGAACTGTTTGCGATGAGCCAAAAAACACAAATGATTCATGTAAACAAGATGTGTGTGATACACGGCAAACAGCCCACTCGGATGAACGGTTTGTGATGAGAAAATATAACACACACGGTTACTAGAGTCAATTCATGTGCGATTATGTGTGTACTAGAAACTTTGAAAATGCATACTAGTTGCTAGCGATGGCTAGGAGTATCGCACAGGATGCGTGTGCAAGTACTCGTGTGCGATGATTAGTAGGTTACACGAACGTTTCCTTATGTTAACACATGTCTGGTAACACGTGACAACGCATATGGTTGTCGGGTTGTGTGCTCAAGTCTTCCCGCGCTCTAGCGAAGGCTTCCCGCTCTCCACAGGGGTGAATTGTAAAATCTCCAATCCCCTAGCCAGCTGCTAGCTATAAATAACCACAGCAATGGCCGCCGGCAGCGACTCGCTACTGATCCACTTGCTAGCTAGTTACCCACACATACCGGCATACCCCCAACGGCCGACGACAAGATGGAGTTGCGCGACGGGAACGGGCGTCGGAGATCATAGTTTAGGTTAATTAATTATACCTCCAGAGCCGGATGATTCCGGCTCTGGAGGTATAATTAATTAACATAATCTAAGATCAAATAACTAAAGCTTCCCCAACCGCTAGCAGAGCGCGCGTGGAGGGACACGACCCGAGCGAAACTTGGCGCCTAAACGGCGAGCAGAGGGACGCAACCCGAGGGCGCCTAAACGGCGAGTAGAGCGCACGGAGGCACGCGAGCAGAGCCGCCGTGGCCGCCTAAATGGCGAGCAAGCACATGCATAATTATTGCATATAGCAGACGAACATAGCCAGGAATAGTTGTCCAACAATATTATTTTCGATGACATGCATTAATATATTCTTAGTTAAATCTAAGGTCAAAGTTTGGTACTACAAAATATGAAGGGGGCCAATAAAGAATAAACCACGGCAGAGGTAGTACCTATAGGAACACAGACGCCCAGTATGAAAGAAAATGTGGGTCAAACCCAAGTTGAAAAGGGCAACAATGTCTAACTCCAGCTTACAAAAGGTACAAAAGCACGAGGATTAATTGTTCATCAGGTTTACACATAACCCGGATTGAACAGGGCAATAACATCTAACTCAACCAAAGTTTTTGGCAGTTACAATCAAATGGATCGGTCCGATCCATAAAATCAAGATCCCGGAACAAAAGTTCTACTGGTCCATGATGACGACAAGTTATTGTAAATATAAGCCGAGCACGATCAGAAGCCCTTAGGTCCACCTGAAACTTCTTTTTATGTTGTTCCACATACAGTTCCGTGAGAAATTTCTGTTTGAAAAACTTAATCCTCATGGACAATAGCGCCCTCGCATTCTACATGAAGAATGTGACAAAGCTAGTGTTTGCACTGTTGGATGCATATCCTTCTAGCGTTACTGTCTTCAAGCGAATGTCATGAGATATGAGAAAATCCCGGTGCTTCTTGAACCATTGATTTGTTATACCTTTTTGTCCATGTGTTAGTGCCTAAATAGAGATGAAGATTGAAAATAGTTAATGTCTAAAAAAGATTATGTTGAAAGAGCGATAGCTGAACGATTAATTATAGTACATTATATATGGGCTTTCAATGTGCATGAAATCGTCACCTTTATATACAAATTCTCCAGACATGGAAAGCATTGCAGCAAGGCAATAATGATGTTGAGATCAAAACGTACTGATATATAAGGTCTTGACAGAATCCACCACCACTGATAGGATGGACAAGCTCTTCATTGAGCATAGAACATAATATTAGCACTGAAAGTGTACTCCAAGATGATACTTAACTTATGCGCACAAACGAAAAATGCAAATTACAAAAGTGTACATGAATAATATACAATACCTCAATAGGTGTGGAGGCAAACACCATCTCGAACCATTTAAACGGATCACGAATTGCACCCAAGGTCTCCAGTTTAGGCGCAGAGACCACAATTATTTGTGAAGGTTTATAACAACAATCAAGGAGCAACCTTTGAAGTGAAGGGGCATCTTCGATGATGAGCTCATGTCATTCAAAATGAATTCCAATGCTTAATAGGTGAGGCGACTTTATTTTGAGACAAGGGATATGGATTCCATTTCCAAAAAAAAGCACCAAACGCTCCAGGGCAGGGCAACTGGAGGGGATGATGCTATGCAGTGAGGCCTCCGACAGATGAACCAACACAAGCGCAAATTTTTTCAGCATTGGCAGTCGAAGCATTTGTAATAGATTGTCTGCTAGATGGCACTGGGGCAAGGTGGCAGTGTGGAGAGAGGAGGAAAACCATGAGAAGGGCATCAGTGGTGAGGGCACAGATGCAGCTATTGGTGGTAACCTATCGCTGTAGTAATGGTAGAACTCAAGCTGCTGGAGTATATCGAATTGACGGGATGTCAGCCAGGCGGCCACCGTGCAGGGTATGTCCAGCAGGTAGCATGCCGGGATGCAGATGCGTTGAACGGAGCCCTGGTGGGAGGAGATGATTGAAGGAAATATGCCCTAGAGGTAATAATAAAGTTGTTATTTTATATTTCCTTATTCATGATAAAGGTTTATTATTCATGCTAGAATTGTATTGATCGGAAACCTTAATACATGTGTGAATACATAAACAAACATAGTATCCCTAGTGAGCCTCTACTAGACTAGCTTGTTGATCAAAGATGGTTAAGGTTTCCTAACCATAGACATGTGTTGTCATTTGATAACGGGATCACATCATTAGGAGAATGATGTGATGGACAAGACCCATCCGTTAGCTTAGCATAATGATTGTTCAAGTTTTATTGCTATTGCTTTCTTCATGTCAAATACATATTCCTTCGACTATGAGATTATGCAACTCCCGGATACCGGAGGAATGCCTTGTGTGCTATCAAATGTCACAACATAACTGGGTGATTATAAAGATGCTCTACAGGTATCTCCGAAGGTGTCTGTTGAGTTGGCATAGATCAAGATTAGGATTTGTCACTCTGAGTATCGGAGAGGTATCTCTGGGCCCTCTCGGTAAAACACATCATAAGCTTGCAAGCGAAAGACTAAGGAGTTAGTCACGAGGTGATGTATTACGGAATGAGTAAAGAGACTTGCCAGTAACGAGATTGAACTAGGTATGAAGATACCGAGATCGAATCTCGGGCAAGTAACATACCGAAGGACAAAGGGAATTACGTATGTTGTCATAACGGTTTGACCGATAAAGATCTTCGTAGAATATGTAGGAGCCAATATGAGCATCCAGGTTTCGCTATTGGTTATTGACCGGAGAGGTGTCTCGGTCATGTCTACATAGTTCTCGAACCCGTAGGATCCGCACGCTTAACGTTCGATGATGATATAATATTATATAAGTTATGTGATTTGGTGACCGAATGTTGTTCGGAGTCCCGGATGAGATCGCAGACATGACGAGGAGCCTCGAAATGGTCGAGAGGTAAAGATTGATATATAGGACGATGGTATTCGGACACCGGAAGTGTTCCGGAGGGTACCGGGTACATATCGGGTCACCGGAAGGCGTTCCGGGCACCCCCGGCAAAAGATATGGGCCTTATAGGCCAAGAGGGGAAACGCACCAGCCACAAGGGGCTGGTGCGCTCCCCATATGGGCCGGCCAAAGGTGGAGAAGGAAAGGGGAAGGAGGAAAGGCAAGTGTGGAATAGGATTCCCACTTCCTTCTCTCTCCCCCCTCTTTCCTTCCCCCTCCGGCATATATGGCAGGGGGGCGCGCGGCTTGGGAGGAGCCCAAGTAGGATTCGGTCCTACTTGGGGCGCCTCCTGGCCTTTCCCCTCCCCCTCCCACCTATATATATGTGGGGGGTGCCCCTAGCACACACCAGACAATTGCCTAGCCGTGTGCGGCGCCCCCTCCACCATTTACTACCTCAGTCATATTTTCGTAGTGCTTAGGCAAAGCCGTACGGAGATCACTTCACCGCCATCATCACCACGCCGTCGAGCTGAACATGTGCAGAACTCGGAGGTGCCGTACGTTCGGTACTCGATCGGTGGAGCGCGAAGAAAGTTCGACTACATCAACCACGTTGTGAAACGCTTCCGCTTATGGTCTACGAGGGTACGTAGACACACTCTCCCCCTCGTTGCTATGCATCTCCATGGATAGATCATTGCGTGTGCATAGAAATTTTTTTGTTTTCCATGCAACCTTTCCCAACAATGATGGCTCCGGGGAGTTTAGAATCATCATTGACAGGACGACAGTCGAGATTAAGAGGCGCGGCGTGCCACAGAGTGCGCCACCGAGATGCGAGGACTTGTGTGCAACAGCCATCCTTGCTGGGGAGAAGGGACATGATCTCCCCAACGATGCCATCCGGGAGATCGCTGATGCGGGCCGCCGGAGATTCTACTGGTTCCTCAGGTCCAGGGGGGTCGTGGCCGCTTCTGGCCGCGCAGCCGGGTCCAAGATCTACATCCAGCGGTGGCGCTGGCCGGAGCCTCATCTGTGTACATACCAATCTAAAAGAAAAAAATGGCAGAAACATACATGTAGGACATTAAAAATCAATTCTCAAGATCTGGAAGAAAAAAGGCACAAACATATATGTAGGACATTTAAAATCAATTCTCAAGATCTGGCCACGAATTATTAGCACGCAAGCTAACCCTAGTCAGATTATTAGCAAAAATCATTTGTACAGAACAAACAATTAATCACTAACTCTATACGGATAACATTCAAACAATCAATACACTATGTGCATCTACCGGATCTTAATTACTCTGATTTCATGGACTGAGAGAACATAACCATAGGATTTGTATTCCAAAAAAATTATAGAGGGGGGGGGGGACTAACCAGAGAAAACACATGATATGTTTGCCGCACAAATGGGTATATAGATGACTAACCGGTTTTCCGTCGGAGTCGCAGTCGTTGCCGGCGTTGCTGTTGACCTTCGGCTCTGGCCGGGGGGCACGACGGCGCCGATGAAGTCTAGGTCGTGCTGCTGCCTACGCGAGACCACGTCGGCGGCGATGGCAACCTCTGTGCCCAGCTTCATGCGTTGCGCGGGTGCTTCACCAGCCCCGGCGTCGCCACTCCCTCTGATGGTGCGCTTCGGCGGCATCCCCATACACTCCAGAGTCCAGGCGTTGGTGACCACTGTGGACCGGGGGTGCGGCCACCTATTATGCCCGGCGGCTCGGGCGCGCAATTAATACGGACCAGTGGGAGCGAGGCGGGTGGTGGTCAAAGGCTGTCTCGCCTCCCGGTGAGCCTGCGCGGCGGACTTCTGCCATTGCTACCATCATTTCACACAGCTACTCGCACGCCTCGCGTCAATACGCACACCTGCACGCACGCCTCCCGGTATGCCTGCGTAGCGGACTGCTCGCATGCGTCTCGTCAACTCACGCCTGCTCGCACGGCACACGGGGCGTGTGGCAGTACGTATATTTTTTGGTTTATTGATGATTCATTCTACCACTTTACTGCTTAACCGAAGCATGGCACGGTCTAACGCAGACGGTCCAAATAAATAATCCGTATGAGATATTGGTTGCCAGTTTTTAATAATCTCCCATTTGTAAGAAGATTATATCAAAACGGGTCTCAAATTTGACAAAAAAATACAATATCGAAGTCTACTGGTGTCCATATATGACACCACGATAAGTTTCATGAATTTCAACTAAGTTTTGGATTTACTGAATTTTAAAATTCTATATTCTCAATGTTTTGAAATCTCTTGCACAGGGAAACATGCACCGAGGGACACATATGATTTTGCTATCCATTTTGGTGCGCATGTAGCTCATATTTGATTTTTGCACAATAAATCCCTAGGAAATCAATCAATGTATAAAAACAGTCGAATGATGTGTGTCTTTTAAAAAAAAAATTAACATGACACTCCGCCTTTGGTCACATGTTCACTGCAGAAAAAGTTTGACATGCCTCAGAGTGGCTGTGGTGGTGCGGGATGTATGTGTCTGTGTGTGGGGGGGGGGGGGGTGGGGGGGAGGGGTCCGGCAGTACACTACGAGTCGTGAACCTCCGTGTGGGATTATTGATCATTTTGTGAGTCATATATGCCACATCAAAGTCGTGAATTGGTTATTTAAAGCATTACACAACCCTTTCATACATACATGTTCGGGCCACATGCATGCATTGGTGGTCCTCTCGGACACTCTCCCTCGTGCGATTATCAGCGACGTGCCCATTCATTAGCCCACAAAGGTTTTCAGTTTCCACCGACAATGAGAGGCATTTGACCAAAAGGTGGATTCATCTTGGCATGTGTGTGGTGCGGATCATGGTGAGATTCCATATCAAAGTTCGAGCACATGCGTACACACCCTCCCACCGGCTTGAAGTGAGGGGGCTACACGCATCGTGGTGTAGTGCGTTTCCGGTTTGCGAAGCATGTGCCACGTCAAAGTTGTGCATTGGGTATTCAAACATCACATAACACACGGGCGCATGCATGCGGTGGTTTTGTCCTATGACATCACTCGCGTGTGCCTCTCTCTGTGGGCCCACGAGGTCGTCGTCGACCAGTTGAACGTACAACGAGAGAGAGGTTAACTTGACCAACAAGGATGGTTCTTTTTTGGTTTGTGTTACGTATATGCACGGTAGGAGTATGTACATGTGAAAGAGGGGCAACATGAATACTCTATATATATGCGTGTCATAACCTCGCTCCATCTAGGGACTTTCCGGTTCCCGAGGCAGGTGCCACATCAAATTTGTACATTATATTGGTATTCAGACATCACGCAATACCATGCAGGCGGTGGTTTCCCTATAGGAACTCACTCGCGTGTGGCGCTTCCATCGGTGGGCATGCGAGGTTGTCCTCCATCACTTTGACCCAACGAGAGAGAGGTTAATTTGACCATCAAGGAATGATTCGTTTTTGGTTTGTGCTATACAGTAGAAGTACATATATACCACGCGTCGAATGGGGGCATACATATAGCACATACCACGCATCATGAACCTCGCGCTCTCTGTGGGGACTTTTTGGTTTCCTATATATGTGGTGCCACATCAAAGTTGTGCATTGCATATTCAAACATCACACAAACACCTCTTTGGGCCACATGCAGACGGTGCTATGTAGTCCTATATAGGATGATCACTCGCGTGCGACATACGCTTCTTTTCTGTGCTGGGCCCACGAGTTCGTTGTCCATCACTTTGACCCAGCGAGAGAGAGGTACGTTTGATGAAAAAGGAGGATTAATTCTTTTAGGGCTGTGTTACTAGGTGTATAGTACATGTCGACGGGGGGGTGGGGTGACCAACATATATATATATATATATATATATATATATATATATATATATATATATATATATATATATATATATATATATATATATATATATATATACTAGGTGTCACATGAACCTCACTCTGTGTGGGGACTTTGCGGTTTTTGAGGCAAATGCCACATCAAAGTTGTGCATTAGGTATTCAAAACATCACAACACACCTCTTCATATATATGTTCTGGCACATGCAATCGCGATGGTTGTTGTCCTATATATGGCACTCACTCACGCGGTTATTGGCGATGTTTCCATCTGTCGGCCCGCTTGGTCCATCACTTTCACCGACAGCGTGAGAGAGGTTAACTAATTTGACTTAGGAGGGGATTAATTTTTTGTTTGTCTCATGATATAGATCATGATGTGAGATTACATATATATAATAGCGCATGTGTGCACATGAATCCATCCCGCTGGATCGAAGGGGGGGGGGGGAGAGCAACACACATCATGAACGACCTCTTGCTCTGTGTGGGGACCTCTGCGATTTTCAACGCATGCACCACATCAATGTTGTGCATTGGGTCGGGTATTCAATACATATGCATGCATCACACACCTCCATAAATATATTCGGGACACACGCATGCAATGGTTGTCTTTGGACACACTCTCACTCGCTTGGTTATGGGCAGCAAGCCTATATATATTCGTGGGCCCGCGTGGACGTCCATCATTTCGACCAACGATGAGAAAGGTTACCAGCGTGGATTCTTCTTCTTTGCTTCGAGTTACCGTATAGTAGGTCGACCATTCCAAGCCTAATTAAGTTTGAGCGCATGCTACGCGTCGTGAACCCTCGCTCAGTGTGGGGATTTTACGGTTCCAAAGCATGGTGCCACATCAAATGTGCGCAATGGGTATTCAAACACCACACACACCACTTCCATATACATACATGGGCCACATGCACAGAGTGGGTTTGTCTTCATATAGTACTCCCTCATGAGGTTATTGGCGACAAGCTAGCCCATTTTGCGGGGCCGTGTGGACGTCCATCAGTTTGACCAACAACGAGCGGGAGAGGTTGTACGACCAAGTTGGATTCTGCTTGGTCCGTGTTACTGTACGTATTGGTGAGATGCCCTCCCCCCGACGTGTGTGTGTGTGGGGAGGGGGCTACTTCGCGCTACCTGCAACCTCCGTGGGGTCGAGGAAGTCCGGTTAATTTGCGAGGCACACGTGCCACATCAAAGTTGTGAATGGTAGTTAAATATCACACCACACCCTTTCCATACATATAGTAGGGCCACCCGCATGTGGTTCGTATGTGGTCTCACCCATCTTGCGCCACAAGCACACATTTGTGGGTCAGCACACGGTCCATCTTTGTCGGGAAGTGAAAGGGGAAGTTTGACCATATATATATGATGGACTCCTATAGGTTTTGTGTTACGGTGGGGTGAGATTTCAGACCTAGCTATTTGGGGGCATGCATTCATAGCTAGGATTCCCTTACCGCCGAGATGAAGTGGGGTTCGTAGGGGGTGGCTGACTAGCAATACTGTGCTTTTGTGCGACAGGTGCCACATCAAAGTTTTGCATTGGGTATTCGAACATCAAACAACCCTTTTCATACATATATTTGGTCCACATGCAAGTGTGTTCGTGTTCTGACCCTCTCCCGCATTATACTTTTTGCCAAATTTATAAACAGCACACGAGTTGGATATATAAATCTTCTGCGATTGGGTACGCAACAGACACGGTTCGTTCAGACTACCCGTGTGCCACGCCCGTGCCCTGCAGTCCCTCACATCAGCACAGTAGATTGGGCTCCACGAGGCTCACCTCCCGGTCTCAAAAATATCTACTGCCTCGTAGTCTCAAAAATATCTATAGCCTGAAAGGTTTTAATGTTTGATAGCACATGATTAGTATGTGCGGACCGTGTGCGATGTCTGTTACTCCCGCTCTGCGTCAGTCCCTTGATTCAAATTTTAAGTAGCCCCGGCATTTTACTCCCGCCTCTACATCCCTCTCAATCTCAAAAATATCTGCTCGCCCTTGATTTAAATTTTTAGTAGCCCCGCCTTGTTACTCCCTCCTCTGCATCCCTCGCAATCTCAAAAATATCAGCTCACCCTTGATTCAAATTTTCAGTTGCCCCGGCATTTTACTCCCGCCTATGCATCCCTCGCAATCCCCAAAATATATGCTCCCCCTTGATCCAAATTTTCTGTAGCCCCGCCTTGTTACTCCCGCCTAGTAAAATTTTCAGTTGCCATGGTATTTCCTCAAACACTACCTTGCCCCCCCCTCCACACACACCACACACTCCCCAAAACCTCCGCTCACACAGACACACACCAGCCCTCCCTCGCTCGAAACCATTGGTAGGTCGCCACCATCACCGCCGCCACCGTCACCGCCTCCATCCTCAACCTCTGCCTGTGTGCCGGGGAGCTCGAGGAGCCAATGGCCAAAAAGAGGTTTATCACAGCCTCTTCGCCCGACGCCAGCAAGGTGGCCGTCGAGGTGTCCCCATCGTCCTCTGCTGGCTCTTTATCGATCCACCATCGCCGGTCGCCCGATCCGCCCGCCGGCATGCCCCTATGCTGGTTCAAGGACTTCCCCGTCCTCCCTCGGGCCCGGCCGCCGATGAGGTCCTACCTCGGGGTCCGGCAGCGGCGGTGGAGGACGTGGGTCACCGAGATTATGGATCGGGAGACCCACACCCGCCGGTGACTCGGTAGCTTCCACACGGCCGAGCTCGTGGCCATGGAGTACGACCGCTGGCAGGTCCGCTACCACGATGCGGCAGCTAGGCTCAATTTACCCTTAGGCACATGTCCGGTCAACCTCGTTTTGCCGGAGCCAGGGGTGGTGAGCTCGGCTATGGCGCGGGAGGACCGCGAGGCGTGGGAGCACCTCGAGGCCGAGGCCGCCGACGAGGCCTACATGCAAGAGCTCCGCCGACAGCACCTGGAGCTCATGGAGGCGGAGCAGGTGATCTTTGCCGGCGTGGAGGGCGGCGAGGTTATCATGCTCTCCTCTGATGACGAGTTCAAAGGCGGCGAGGACGGCGGCGCGGAGGGCATCGAGGTGGGCGGCGAGGACGAGCAGATCGACGTCGACGAGTGGAGAAGTGTCTTCCCCTATGACCTCGATGACGGCACCGGCCCGGACCTAGCTCGCGGTACACCGTACCTGACGAGGAAGGATTGGCTCAACCTCCACTTCGATCAAAAGTAGTTTAGCTTAGTTTAAATTTATGTTTTATGTTCAGTTATGCAAAACTATCTATGTTTACGTTTGAATGCATGCTACTTTCGGTTGAACCTGATTTAAACTTGATCAAATTGAAGTTTACAACGTTAAGTTTAGGCGATCGACTAGAAACAGCCAAAAATTGCTGGAGTGTGTATATATATATATATCCACTAAGGGTTTTAGTTCGTTAACTTTTAAAGGATTGGCTAGAGATGGCCTTATGCCTTGTTTATTTCAGTTCTTCACAATGTGATGCTCTATATGTGCAACTATTTGCCATGCAGTTCAATCTCATCAATAACAGTTTCAACAATACCACTATGAATTATGATATTTGGTTGCTGTTAAGGATGTTGCAGTTAACATGCCTTTTCATTTTTTTTAATAATAACTAGTGTACTTTAGACCTGCACAATACCATTTTGAATGACTATTTGCTTGTTTTTAAATGTTATGCCTGATGCAGTTAACACACCTTTCCACTTCTTGCTTTGCTTAACTAGCATGCTTAAACCTGCACACTGAAGCTACCATTTGTAGATTATGTTGTCTACCATGGATATATTTGGTTGATGTTTAGCCTGTTGTGCTTAACATGCCTTTATACGTACTCATACAGGACAATATTGAGAACAGTGTTGTTTTCCATCGAGGTTAGTTTCATCGCATTGCTTATATGTACTCACTGTTCAGGATATCGGTAGCTGGTGCCATATAGCCTGGGGGCTGATAAGGGATTAATCGTCGAATCGGACATTTCACTGAATATATCTGTAACCCATTTATCAGTAGGTTAACTAGGGCCATATTTAATATATCTGAGGCTACATAACAACATGCATTGTACTGAATGACTAAATATGCAATCCCAGGCTACATAGCAACAAGGAAGAGTGTTACCTTAATGTTCTGATGATGTCTAGATATACATGTAATAAAATCTTATATAATGGGAAGGAGGGAGTGTTGTACTACATCATTTTTCAATTTTTGTTTAGCTTCTAATATTGACTTGGTGCTTTTAGGTACATATGTCATTGCCAAAGATCCACACTTCGACCCTTTCTGCATATGGGGCAATGAGATATTCATGAACCAGCATCAAGTGAGGAAACTGATAAAGATTGTTATTAAAATGGGTCGAAAGATGTCAATCAAACTATTTGTTTACACTTTATGCAAGACAACAGTGATTTGCAGGATGGTAAGAAAGAACTATCTAGCCTTCTTTTTACTGCCCGTAATGAGTTGTGTTAGATGACAATGTCCCAATATTTTTTCCTTTGTGGTGGATCCTGAAGTAGTTTACTCAAGATTACCTCTCAAACTACATGATTGGCGGCCGACCATCACAAGGGGTTGGACTAGAGTCGTGCTTGCCTTCTGCATCCAGGAGAGCACAACAGGGCCATTCCGCTTCACCTTGTTCAGCAACCAGAATGTCTGTCGCCTCTTTCTTTACCATCTGTAATAGTACAAGTATAGAACCCTAGTTCATCATTCTTTATTTGGTGCTTATGTAATTCTTAAACATATGTACCTGTGAATCGAATAATGCATTGGTTGTTTGAACCTGATGGATATGAATAAAGCTATAGCCTACTTTCAAGTTCAAATTAGGTACAATTTTAAATAGCAACAATTAAATTAGGGTGAAATTACGGTGTGCAGGTCATTAAGGCGCACACTATCTATAAAGCACAGCATGTGCGATATACATTATAATCCGACAGAGTTCATGGAGAGGAAACGTGTGTAACAATGCACACAGTTGCCGTTTGCAAAGCGTGTGTGATGTCAGACACTATCACAAACGGTGCGGGAAAACTAAATGTGTGTGATTGTCTACCTATCGTACATGGTTTACAATCATGAACTGTTTGTGATGTGCCAGGCATCGTAAACGTAGAGCCAGTTTGGTATGTGCCGGGAAAACTCCCGTGCCTGGAATGTGCCTGGTTTTAGGTAAAACCACACAACTCCGACTGCGATGGCAATGCGAGCACAAACGAGTAGCAAGGATGAAGCGTTTGGGATATTCGAGATATCGAAAACGGTTATATAGGGACAACTGTATGCATCAAGGCTCCCTATCCCCGACGGTTTCTGGGTCATGTGGGAAGGACCCCCCTATCGCAGTCACTCACTAGGCGACGGTTCCAAATGCCGTCGCGGAAAGGGGTTAAAAACCGTTTGTATAGCACCTCGCTGTACCAGTGGATGGCTTTCGAGGGAGTCCATCACGAATAGCTAAGTTGCATGGTACCTCACTGCTTGTCATATAGTAGGAGAAACTAATCGTATTTCACGTTACTACACGTGCTCAGTGGACAATATATATAACATGTAGAGTAAAAAAGCGATGCAACAAGTGTACAACCTCTTTGGCGAAGCCATGTCGATCTCAGCACCATTGGGTTGGTCGCGGAGGATGCTGCGGCTGATGTGGCAGTCGGAGGAGGGGAAGAAGATCTTAGGCATCTGGAGATGGAGCCGAGGGTACTGCTCCGCTATGATGGAGGGTTTCATCGTTGGAGCAGCTCCGGTGAGTTGTACGACGGCGAGGTTGAAACAGGACAAGAGAGACAATGTTAACCTGAGTGGAATTCTAATAGCATCTCTAATAGATGATGTAAAATACATCAGCCGCTCATCTCTGAACTGAACTGTCGAAACTGAATTTAATTGTCGAAACTGAATTGTATTGTCGAAACTGAATTTTGCTGTAGAGACTGAATTTTACTATTGAAACTGAATGCACTAGTAGCAGAAAAGCAGTGCACTAATAGTTTTGGCCGCTCGAGCACTGGTGGCAAAGTAGCAGTGATCTAAATCGGTAGCCGCTCGAGTAGGGAACGTACTACCAGAGAGCAGATGGGGCAGCTGGTCGTGCAGCAGCAGCGTTTGCGAGAGCCGAAGCAGTTGGTCATGTAGCAGCATCTCGGGTAGCAGCTACAGGAGCTCGAGCGAGACCCGGAGCTGCTTCTCGTGCAGCAGCAGTGCGAGCAAGAGTAGAGCAACAACGCAAGCAAGCGCAAGAGCAGCAGCGCGAGCAAGAGCAGACCAGGCAGGGGACCGAGAGCAAGAGCAAAGCAGCAGCACGAGCGAGAGCCGAAGCAGCAATAGCAACAGGGCCAACGAGAGCCAGAGCAGCAGCAGTAGCTCCAACTGATGTGGACGTCGCCACTGAGGGAGCGACACCATGGAGGAAGTGGCCGGCGACGCTGCCGTAGATGGAGCCGCGCCATGGCGGTTCGGGACCGAGCACTGGTAGCACCATGAGATCGAATCGAGAAGAAAATGCAGCGATTAGTGTAGCCAATTAGGCCTCAGCTTCATTCTGAGGAAACGGTGATGGTGCTGCTTGGTGCAGGTGAAGACGACGCTGTGGGAATGGAGGTGGCGCGATAGACGAGGAAAACATCAGGGCAGGTCCTTGGAGGTGGAGGATGGGGTGGCTGAACTGGCGAGACGATGAGATCGATGACGGATCCTCATCCGGTGCGGTGGATGAGGGACGTCGAGCTGTTGCGGTGGACGATGTCGTTGGGGAAGAGGCTCCGGCTGGGTGGCAGACGGAGGAGGGTGTGGGGTTTCGTGGGTTTTCGCTGCCTTGGTGTACGAATGGGGGGAGGGGATGGGAGGGGTGAACCATGGCTTAGGGATGCGCTTGTCCGAAATGTGGGGTAAGTTATGAAAGTACCCCCACTAATTTGAACTAGGCGGTTCTTTCGGTTCAGGGGTATCACGGGAATTTCACATGTCGGGATTTCGCAGGAGGTGGGAGTTTTTGCGCACGTTGTAATTTTGGGATAGCAAGGTGCGAGTTGAGATGGAGGGAGTTTACGGAGCACAACGAGATAAAGAGATATCTTAAAATTTCGGGATAACAACGCGCGGGTTGAAATTTTGGGGCAAGCCTAACATGTACTGTACTAAATCAATTCGCACTTCCCTCGACGAAAAAAACAAAAAGAAATCAATTCACACCACACAAGAGAGTCTAGTCCCATTTTACTGTATGAGTTACTACAAATGCCATTCATAACTTTGAATCCATGTTATGTTCAATTAAAATATTTTGCTAGGTGTATAATGGATGTAACTTGCTACTCAAATGAACATTTTAGTGCATTCCAAATGTATATACTACTGCTTCAATATGAACTAAATTTGAATTCGTTTCTCCATTTGAATAAGATCTACAATCATGATTGTTCTCAAGTTAAACCATTTGAATTTGTTTCTCTATTGAATAAGATCTACAATCATGATTGTTGTCAAGTCAAACCATCGTTTGTGTATTATCTTCACAACACACCACTTGATTACTGTCGAGTTAGATATGAACTATGTGTACTGTATGAAGTCGAACTCCAATTTTTTAATCCACTTTATGTTGGTTTCAAATCATGGTACATTTCAAGCTCTAGCTAGATCTTCATAATCTAAACCATGTATCATATGTATAATGTCTTTATCACATAATGTATGGTACCGCGCCCCCTACGGCTACAAGTATTTACTGTGAGCTGCAAATGCCACACATTATCACAAATTCAAATAAAATGTGAGATTGTTCGATATATAGTATGGTTTAGATTGTTCGATATTTAGCTATGAGTTGCAAACGCCACACATTATCACATTATAGTATAACATGTCCAAAACCACACCATGCGTATCACAACTATATTCATGCATCCATAGGTTTAAAACACTATGATCTCTTATTCAAATATATGAATCCACTTTTTATAACGAATTATGATCTTTGTTGTCTTTTTACACCCACACAATCCTCTTATCTTTAGCTAGCACTAGCTCTCTCTCGTGCATGCACACGCCCTCCTCACCCTCCCCCTCCCTCAGCATTTTATCCATCGCGCACATTCGTTTGTTTTCTTTAGGTCGTTCTCCCACCGTCTCCACAACTCCTTCTCCCACGGGCCCCGGAAGTCGCTCCAGGAGAGAGGTGTTGGGAAAGCGGGCCCTCGGCCTTCCAGCCGCGGCCTCGACTCATGGACTGGCACCGCCTCATGCGCGGTTGTCTGGCTCGAGAGGTCTGGGGTCGCGGCCCGAACCGAAGCCTCCAGAGGTTGCGCTCCGGGCAGGCTCACCGTTGCAACCGAAGGGAGCCTGAAGGGCAAATGTCAGAAGGGGGACGCAACATGCAAGAATCCATAAGGGCAAGGTACTTACTCATCTACAGCTATCCACTTCCTCTGTTTCAGGGCCCATGGGGCGTCGCCACGGCAGCTCCCGAACCCCTTCCTCTTACGGGATACCCCGGTGTTCGGAAGGGGTACGCTGAAGGATGGCACGCTGCCCCAGCTGCAGTCGGGGCTCCCCCGGTGCTGTCTGCAGGGCTGTGGGCAACCATCTCAGGAGCACTTGGTGGCGCCTGCCCTCCACCAGCCACCGCGGGAGCATTTGGTGGCGCCTGCCCTCCAGCAGCCACCTCAGGAGCATTTGATGGTGCCTGCCCTCCAGCAGCCACCTCAGGAGCATTTGGTGGCGCCTGCCCTCCAGCAGCCACCTCAGGAGCAATCGGCGGCGCTTGCCCCCCCCAACCATCTCAGGGGCACGCACCACCAGGCCAACAACCACGGGAGCCACCAAGATGGGGTTCTCGCGAGGCCCCTCGTGACCCTCGGGGAGCAGCCCCCACTTGTCGAAGCGCGGCATCTTCTCGACGAAGGCCCCTTTATTCGAGCAGTTGTACAAGAGGCACCCCTCGGCAGGGAGCGCAGCAGGCACTGGGTCACCCGTCAGGAGCTCAAGCATTGTGCGCAATGTCTTGGAGGGGAGCGAAGGAACCTGGAGCCTCATGGGGTCGTTGGGGCCGGTGAAGGCCCACATTGGGCGATAATGGGACTGAAGCGGGGCGATGCGCCACCGGACAAACTCCCTCACCACCATCGACACCGTCACCTCTGCCTCCTTCAGCCTGCCCAACCTAGACAAGACACGCGCAAGCCGCCGGTCGATGAGCTCCACATGTCCCCAGCCGGAGCTCGGCTCCGCCGGCGCCCGCGGGAGGAGGAACGGGGGGCTGAGCATGGTGGCGTCCACATACACCCACTGCTCCTGGAATCCTTTTAAATATGGGCGGAGTGCGAAGTCGATGCCGGAGCCAGCCGCCACCGTCTAGAACGACACGCACCCCGAGCGTTGCCTATTGTCGACCAGGTGGAGCGAGAAGAAATGGCGGAACAAGGCCATGGATGGGGCAATGCCCACGAGAGCCTCACACAAGAAGGCAAAAGCAGAGAGGAGAACGATGGATCTGGGGTCCAGATGCTTCGCTTAGATCTGATAATGCGAGAGCACGGCGTTGAAGAAATCAGAGAAAGGGGGGACCAGACCAGCCAGGAGGGCATGGAGATGAAGGGGGATTTCGGTGGCTTCCATGTCAACCAAGGCCCGGGAGGCAGGCCAGACCGTCATCGCCTTTCACTCGTTGGAATCGGCGGCGAGGGCCTGCCGGACCTTGTCCAGCCCTTCCTGGTTCATCACCGTGGACCGGCCCAGCATCGGTTCCAGCCCCGACAAAGGCTCCGTAGGCGTGCGGTCCTTCCCTTTCTTCGTCGACTTGGGAGCCATGACGGCGAAAATGGATTGGCGCTGGTGTGGAATCTGGAGAAGGAGACAGGAAAGAGGAGGAGCGGGGGACAAAGACG
The DNA here is from genome assembly GCA_011799875.1 of Thinopyrum elongatum. Taxonomy (NCBI): domain Eukaryota; kingdom Viridiplantae; phylum Streptophyta; class Magnoliopsida; order Poales; family Poaceae; genus Thinopyrum; species Thinopyrum elongatum. Next base: position 218,577,911 of record CM022302.1, on the reverse strand, counting down.
ACGGGCAATGATTGCTGGGCCGCGTTTGACAGGCAGTCGTCAAATCGAGCGGTTGCCTAGGTAGCGTGGCGAAGTGGAGATGCCCACGTCCCATCGAGTGCCACGCGTCGGCTTAGCCCGCAGGCTATTGGGGCCCGTGGCGCTTCGCCCTTGACCTTTAGTTTCGCCTTGAAGCCAAGTCCGAGCGCGCCTTGGGCCCGGGGGCTACTGTCGGCGTTCTGGGAACCAGTGTACCCAGACTTGCCTGCCTGCGGCCCACGGCGTGGCTCCATCGACGGCCTGGTATGGACCATCTTCAGCATTGACAAGACAAGACCCTCGCGAGGGGCCAAGCCTCGCGAGGCAGACGACACCAAGACCTCCGAAGGGAGTGGCCTCCCTAGGAGGCCTCCTGAGAAGCGGAGATTCCTATGCAAGCGTCCACCTCATGAGGTTCGGATGACGCAAGCCGTGACGACCAAGGCCAGGTGGGCGCCAGCGGGCCCAGAGCGGCAGGTTTCCTCTTTGGTGCTAAAGGGGGCAAGCGCAGGCGTGGGGTCCTGAGGACTCAGCCAAAGGTTTCCATTCCAGTGCAACGAGACCAAGACCACCAGGACGGCAAGACGGATGTCATCACCGAGCCCACCACGACGTCACAAGCAGGAGCTTTGCAGGCGAAGACCACCTTTTGTCAGGATAAGATGTACTACTTGTCCCCCTTCAAACTTGGCCACTTTGAGATCCCTTCCCGCCTTTGTTTTGGAGGAAGAGGACCGAGGCCACTATAAAGATAGCTTAGCCACTACCATAGGAGAGAATCCAGAATCCGAACCCTCACTTCTACCTCTTGAGCTTGCATTGGTTTTTCCCTTGAAGAGGAAAGGGTGATGCAGCAAAGTAGAGTAAGTATTTCCCTCAGTTTGATAACCAAGGTATCAATCCAGTAGGAGTCAAAGCTCAAGTCACCGAATACCTGCACAAACAATCAAACAACTTGCACCCAACGCGATAAAGGGGTTGTCAATCCCTTCACGGTTATTTGCAAAAGTGAGATCTGATAGAGATAGATAAACGGAAAATTAAATATTTTTAGTATTTTTGGTTTATAGATCGGAAAGTAAAAGATTGCAAAAAGAGAAGATCGTAAACTAAAATTGTAGATCAGAAACTTATATGATGGAAAATAGACCCGGGGGGCATAGGTTTCACTAGAGGCTTTTCTCAAGATAGAAAATATTACGACGGGTGAAAAAATTACTGCCGAGCAATTGATAGAAAAGCGCAAAGTTATGACGATATCTAAGGCAATGGTCATGAACATAGGCATCATGTCCGTCTCAAGTAGACTGAAATGATTCTGCATCTACTACTATTACTCCACACATCGAGTGCTATCCAGCATGCATCTAGAGTATTAAGTTCATAAAGAACAGAGTAACGCATTAAGCAAGATGACATGATGTAGAGGAATTAACTCAAGCAATATGATGAAAACCCCATCTTTTTATCCTCGATGGCAACAATACAATACGTGCCTTGCTGCCCCTACTGTCACTGGGAAAGGACACCGCAAGATTGAACCCAAAGCTAAGCACTTCTCCCATTGCAAGAAAAACCAATCTAGTTGGCCAAACCAAATTGATAGTTCAAAGAGAATTACAAAGATATCAAATCATGCATAAAATAATTCAGAGAAGATTCAAATAATATTCATAGATAAGCTAATCATAAATCCACAATTCATCGGATCTCGGCAAACACACCGCAAAAAAGTATTACATCGAATAGATCTCCAAGAACATCGAGGAGAACATGGTATTGAGAATCAAAGAGAGAGAAGAAGCCATCTAGCTACTAGCTATGGACTCGTAGGTCTGTGGTAAACTACTCACGCTTCATCGGAAGGGCAATAGAGTTGATGTAGAAGCCCTCCGTGATCGAATCCCCCTCTGGCAGGACACCGAAAAAGGCCCCTAGATGGGATCTCACGGGTACAGAAGGTTGCGGCGGTGGAAAAGTGTTTTCGTGGCTCTCCCTGTTGGTTTGGGGATATATGGGAATAAATAGGCACAGAAATTAGGTCAGGAGGTGCACGAGGGGCCCACAAGGGTGGAGGGCATGCCCTACACCCTGGGTGCACCCTCCGTCCTTGTGGCCGCCTCGTGGCTCCTCCGACTTCATCTCCAAGTCTCCTGGTTGTCTTCTGGTCCAAGAAAAATCATCGAGAAGGTTTTATTCCGTTTGGACTCCGTTTGGTATTCCTTTTCTGCGAAACTCAAAAACAGGGAAAAAACAGGAACTGGCACTGGGCTCTAAGTTAATAGGTTAGTCCCAAAAATATAAAAAATAGCATATTAATGCATATAAAACACCAAAATAGATAATATAATAGCATGGAACAATCAAAAATTATCGATACGTTGGAGACGTATCACTCACTAGCTCACAGGTACACAAGAACAGACCTCCTGAGGTTGTTCTTCCTCTATACTAGTTCACCCTCAGCCCCTCGCGAGGCAAATCCACCCCAAAGCAGGAGTAGGGTCTTACACCGCAAGGTGGCCCGAACCTGGGTAAACTGCCGTGTCTCTTTCCTTCCCCGTTCATCGAGCTAGGCCATGAGAGCGACGAGTTGGTTGGCAGGAGAAGTTGAGTTCTTCACACACGCCACTGAGTTCGAACCTCTCTTGGGTCTGCGGAGCCCGGAATCCGACAACCACACGTGAAGATTGGACGGTACTGTTGCAGCAAGGCATATAACCCTTCTCCAAAACATAAAGTATGGCCGTATGGGGATGGTACCAGAAAATAATTTTCTCTCCCTTCCGGTTTATGGGCCTCAATTGCAAATCTAAACCAAGCAATGAACTTGTACTACTAGATAGTGAGTGTTTACTACTGTACCAAGTACGTACTAATTGCCACACATGCATGTGTTAGCAGTACAATGACCACGTACGAATTTGATGGTATGATTTGTGTAAGTTGCATGTCATATTATTTCTCTAACATGTGGTCAAAGTTAGCGTCGAAAACACATTTTAGACCCTATATGGATTGAGGGAGTACATGCATTGCCGATTTTTCTTTTAGGGATAATTAGATTTATGCCCTAGTTGTGTCCCACTCGACTGTTTTACCCCTAATTTCCAAAAGTCACCGGTTCTGCCCAAGTCACTTCACTCCTCTTATGCTTTTGCCCTTTGACCGTTTGACCGTCAATTTGAAAACTTCATAACTAGTTCTTAGTAAATCAGAAAAATGCAAATAAGATAACAAAATCTTCGGAAAAACATCACCTATATGTCAGTGTCATTTGCATTCATGAAAAAAGTGTTGGAAAGTGCCCATCCGAGTTGTAGCTCTTATAATACCACCATGAATAGTAAAATCTAAAAAAATCAATAAACAATTGGTGGCAAGGAATGACAAATGTTTTAAGTGCTTGCCATGTTTCATCAGGTAACGACATTCGTGGAAGTCGTGGCAAAAGAATAATCTATTTTGGAGTGCTGATTGGTTTTTTTTACCATGAAATCCACAAATGTCATTCCCTGATGAAACTTGGCAAGCACTTACAACATTTTTCATTCTTTGCCACCAAATTTGTTTTTGAATTTTTTGAATTTTTTTAGATTTTACTATTCATGGTGGTCTCATAAGAGCTAAAACTCGGATGGGCACTTTCCAACACTTTTTCCATGAATGCAAATGACACTGATATATAGGTGATGTTTTTCCGAACATTTTGGTATCTTATTTGCATTTTTTTGATTTAGTATGAATTATTTATGAAGTTTTCAAACTGATGGTCAAACGGTCAAAGGGCAAAAGCATAAGAGGAGCGAAGTGACTTGGACAGAACCGGTGACTTTCGGAAATTAGGGGTAAAACAGCCGAGTGGCACACAACTAGGGCCATAAATCTAATTATCCCTTTCTTTTAATCCTTGCATGCAATGTTTTTATTGAAGCTTGAAATGTGAACATGTGAATGGGAGGGACTACTACAACCCTTCCAAAAGAGCTGTAGTACTGATGGTATCATACTGCCTCCGTTCACCATCTCATGCTCAGTACGTTTGCGAACTATGGTAGTAACAAATTTATTCCACCACTCAGCATCTATTATGGTTAGGGAGATTTCAAATTGAGCTATATAGAACGGAAAGTAGGCACTTAGAATATACTACTTTTGATGTGTCCTGTCAACTCGCAGAATGAGGAGAAGCTTGCTTAGTACGCCCTCTGGCTCGCAGAGTCACATGACGAGGAGAAGCTTGCTTACAACGCCTACTCCCGCTCCCTTGCCCACGCGCGCGATGGCTCGCAGGACGAGGAGAAATTTTTACTACTCCCTCCGTTGACGTATACTCCTCGTCCCTACCTTGGTTAGAGAGATTATCATATTGTTTGAAATATATGTCTTTTAGCAGATTTCAATATGAACTACTAGGACATACTCCAAATACTGATGTATATAGATGTATTTTAGAGTGTACATTCATTCATTTTGCTCCGTATGTAGTCCATATTGAAACGGACATAGTAGTATGCACTCTCCCTCGCCCCTCGCCCACGTGGTGGACGTGCAGCAATTAATTTGATGTCAGATAGCCAGAACCATATAATGTAGTACCATCATTGTTCGAATTCCCGAAGAGGCGAAGAGCCAAGCACAATGTTAATATTTTTTATGCCAAGCGCAAGCTTTATAGGAGAATGAGTAGTAGTAGTACTAGTAGTACGTACTGTATGAGGAAGAAGGCAACAAGAATGTATGTTTTGCGTGACAGTCTCTTCTTACAGGACGTGCTAGACCTAGTGGACCTAATTGTTGCAATGGGAGTATCATAGATGGCACGATTCAGAGTGGTGTGCAGCGGGAATAATATTTGGAGCTGCTTAGTCTTAAACCCCATGAAGAAGTCCCATCGAAAGGAATATCCATTCTCTACACATGTTACTATGTAAAATGAGTAAATGAGAGAAAAAGAGAACAACAACAACAACAATCCGCCACCACCGCCACGTGTGGATATGCTTACTAGGTTCTTGAGGTTGAATCCTCAGAGGTTCTCCAGCACCCCTGAACCTATTGTGGCTGGTGATTGGCTCCGTTTAGTCAATAGGAACCTGGAGACTATTGGATACACATATGCAGAGAGAGTGAGGATTGCCTCACATTTGTTGGAGGGTCCTGCCGCAGCTTGGTGGGACAATTACTTGGTCACTTATCCTATTGCCACTATCACCTGGGCGCAGTTTCAGGTAGCTTTTCACGCCGCACATGTATCTGCTGGTGCCATGAGTCTGAAAAAAGGAGGAGTTCCACAGCTTGCGCCAGGGAGGTAGCACATTGAATGCGTATGTGGAGGAATTTAATAATCTTGCATGTTATGCTCCGAATGATGTTAACAATGATGCAAGTAGGCAGGAGAAATTCTTCGAGGGCCTAAATGATGAATTGGGCATTCAGTTGACAGTGGCCACTTTTGATAATTGCCAGGATTTGATTGATAAGGCTATTATGCTTGAGCGAAAGCATCAGGCCATAGAGAATCGCAAGAGGAAGTACAACAACAATAACATGTATAATTCAGGACCATAGCAGAAGCCACACACTTCATATCATGGTAATGGTAATGGATGGAATAATAAGAACCACCAGAGTATGCCTGTGTAGAGGGACATTAGCCAAGTTCAGTGCTACAAGGTAGGCAGATGGGCCACTACTCCAGTGCTTGTCCAGAGAACAAGAATGGCAATGGGAATTTTGGAGTCAGCAAGTAGCCAAACCCCTTCGAAAAGGGTCATGTCAACCATGTTAATGTGGAGGAGGTCTATAGTGAACCTGATGTAGTGATTGGTAAGTTTTTGATCAGTTCAGTACCAGCACTTGTTCTTTTTTGTTCTGGTGCATCGCATTCATTCATATCACGGGTACTTGTGGATAAACATAAGCTGCCTACCATAGTACTTAAGTCACCTATTCTAGTGAGTTCTCCGGGGGCTGAGATGGCAACAAGTTTGTGTTGTTTTCAGATGCCTGTCTATTGGGAAGCATGTTTTTCCTACAAATTTGATTATATTAAAGTCACAAGGTCTTCATGTTATTCTGGGTATGGACTGGATGATCAAATATCAGGGTGTTATTGATTATGCTAGCCGATAAATTACTCTTAGTGCACCAGAAGGGAAGAGGATCAAATATGTATGTAAGTATAAGCATAAGTAGATGCGTGTGAACTCTCTTAAGGGGGGTAGCCTGGAAGGGGTGCCAGTTGTGAGGGATTATCCAGATGTGTTTCTAGAGGAGTTGCCAGGTATGCCACTAGATAGAGATATTGAGTTTCTTATTGATTTAATAACAGGCACTGGAGCAATTTCAAAGAGAACGTATAGAATGCCTCCTCAAGAGTTAGAGGACTTGAAGAAGCAAATAAGAGAATTGCAGGCACAAGGATTTATTCGCCCAAGTTCATCACATTGGGGAGATCCAGTTTTTTTTGTGGAGAAGAAGGATGGGTCCTTGCTACTTGTGAACTGCGTTGGGATTTCCCCAAAGAGGATAGGATGATGCAGTACACTAGAGATAAGAATTTCCCTCAGTTAAGAACCAAGGTTATCAATCCAGTAGGAGAACCAAGCAACAACTCGTTAGCAGCACCTACACACAAACAAAAAATCCTTGCAACCCAACACGAACAAGGGGTTGTCAATCCCTTGACGGTCATGAGCAAGATTAAACTTTATAGTTTTTGATAGATAGATCAGACAAAAATACAAAATAAAATAAATAAAAGAAAAATGCAGCAAGATATTTTTGGTTTTAATATACGATAAAAGAGAGAGCTGGGGGCCATAGTTTGCACTAGAAGCTTCTCTCTTAAAAGTAGCATACGATGGGTAAACAAATTACTGTTGGGCAATTGATAATAAAGCAAATAATTATGACGATATCCAAGGCAATGATCATATATAGGCATCACGTCCGAGACAAGTAGACCAAAACGATTCTACATCTACTACAATTCCTCCACACATCAACCGGTATCCAACATGCATCTAGTCCATTAAGTTCATGAGAAAACGGAGTAACGCCTTAAGGAAGATGACATAATGTAGACAAGATAAACTCACATATGACTAAACCCCATCCTTTTACCCTTAATAGCAACAATACATACGTGTCATGTTCCCTTCTATCACTGGGATTGAGCATCATAAGATCGAACCCACTACAAAGCCCCTCTCCCGTTGCAAGAAAAATCAATCTAGTTGACCAAACCAAATCAATAGATCAGAGAGAAATATGAAGCTATATTAATCATACATAAAAGAGTTCAAAGAAAACTCAAATAATATTCATGGATAGATCTGATCATGAACTCACAATTCCTCAGATCCCAACAAACACACCACAAAAAGTCATTACATCGAATAGATCTCCAAGAACATCAAGGAGAACATTGTATTGTAGATCAAATAGAGAGAAGAAGCCATCTAGGTACTAACTATGGACCCATAGGTCCGTGGTAAACAACTCGCGCATTATCGAAAGGGCATCAAGGATAATGTAGAGCCCCTCCGTGATCGTTTCCCCCTCTGGTAGAGTACGGAAAAAAGGCCTCTAGATGGGATATCGTGGTTCTGGAACTTGCAGCGGCGGAAAAAGTATTTCGTGGACTCCTGTGTTGGTTTAACAATTTTAGAGAATTTATAGAGGTGGAGTTAGGTCAAACGGAGCCACATGGGACCCACAAGCCACCAGGGCACGCCCCACTCCCCTGGGCGTGCCCTGGTACGTCGTGGGCCACTGCTCCATCTTCTTGTCCGCTCTCGAAGCTTCCAAGGTCTCTTATTGATAGAAAAAAATCTCCAAAAAGCTTCGAGGAATTTGGACTTCGTTTGGTACTGATATTCTGCAAAACCAAAAACAAGCAAAAAACAACAACTGGCACTGGGCATTAAGTTAATAGGTTAGTCCCAAAAAATGATATATAATTGCTTGAAAGTGTATATAAAACATTCAAGACTGATAATATAATAGCATGGAACAATCAAAAATTATAGATACGTTGGAGACATATCAGTCCTTGAGGATGTGTGTTGATTATCATTCTCTGAATGAGGTAACCACTAAGAATAAGTGTCCCTTGCCTATGATAAATGATCTGTTTGACCAGTTGAAGGGAGCTACTGTGTTCCCTAAGATTGATCTTCGTTCTGGTTATCATCAATTATAGATTCATGAGCAAGATATTCCAAAGACTGCTTTTACTACAAGATATGGGTTGTATGAGTATATCGTTATGTCATTTGGATTGACTAATGCCCCTGCATACTTCATGAATATAATGAACAAGGTGTTTATGGAGTTCTTGGATAAATTTGTGGTTGTTTTCATTGATGATATATTGGTCTTCTACAAGAATAAGCAAGAGCATGAGGTGCATCTGCATTTGGTAATGGAGAAATTCAAGGAACATCAACTGTATGCCAAGTTCAGCAAATGTCAGTTTTGGTTGGACAAGGTAGAATTCCTTGGACATGTTGTATCAGGTAATGGAGTTGCAGTTGATCCATCCATGGTTGCCGCAGTCACAAAGTGGGAGCCGCCCACATCAGTTGGGGAGATTCACATCTTTTTGGGCCTTGCAGGTTATTATAGGAGGTTTATTGACAACTTTTCCAAGATTGCGAAGCCTATGACTGAATTGTTGAAGAAGGAGAAGAAATTTGTTTGGACTGACGAATGTGAAGCGATCTTTCAGGAGTTGAAGCAGCGTTTTGTTACAACACCGGTGTTAATTCTGCCAGATATACATAAAGACTTCCAGGTATATTGTGATGCTTCTCGCCAAGGACTTGGGAGTGTTTTCATGCAGGAAGGTAAAGTTGTTTCTTATGTTTCAGGTCGTCTTAAGAATCATGAGCATAATTATCCTACACATGATTTGGAGTTAGCATTAGTTGTGCATGCATTGAAAAGTTGGAGGCATTATCTCGTTGGTAATCATTGTGATGTATTTACTGATCATAAGAGCTTGATGTATATTTTTACTCAGAAGGAATTGAACCTCAGGTAGAGGAGATGGTTGGAGCTTATTAAGGATTATGATTTGAATGTGGAGTATCATCCTTGTAAGGCTAATGTTGTTGCTGATGCATTGAGTCGTACGAGCCATGTTAATGCAATCAATATTGATGATATGCCATTGGAGTTATATGAATAGTTCAGGAGTCTCAGGTTGCAGATGGTTTCTAAGGGATATTTAGCAACACTGGATGATGCGGAGCATCCTATGGACATCACCATGTCAAGACTCCGTTTGTCAAGTGACACACGCAACCTCTACTTCACATACATAAAGGTGAATCATCTCCTTTACACGTGTTCACCTGACCCCTTCGAGGATGGTATACTACTTGACACTCCACTCGTGTGCATACATAGGTATTGTCGGAACGCCACGGGCGACAAGGAGGAGTGCGAGCGCAAGTGTACAACTATGCCATCCACGAGGGAAGCATGGAAGCGAAGAAGAAAGAAACGGAGTTGCGACAAGCTACAGCCACCGGACGTCCGGACACCACCGGACATCCGGTACGTGATGCGGACCAGACGACCATAAGAACTACAGCCAATGAGTGCTACAGCAGTCGGATGAACGGCGACCACTGGACGTCCGACAAGTACCAGCGATCGGACGACCGATGCCACCCGAAAATATGACGACGCCTGTCCAGAGAAGAAACATCGGAAGTCTGACGCCCTTCGGATGTCTGGACCCCCGCGAGCCACCGGACGACCGACGTCCCTCAGACGTCCGACGCCTACCAGTGCGCAGCCGGGCCTTTGGCCTTGTATCACTCTCCCACTTACCCCTTTGTTGCTTAGACTATAAATAGACCACCCCCTCCTCATTTCTAGGGATAGCAAATATGATAGCTCATTTGTATGTGAGCTTTGCTCCTACCTACCTCTACTCTTGAGAGAGAGAGACCACTCCCATGGAGTTCAAGACCTCCATGTGAGAAGATCCCAAGTGGATTCAAGACCCCATCTAGGGAAGATCGATCTCGGATTCAAGACCTCAACTCCTCACGGATTGGGATGAACTAGCTACCGTGTATCTTCCTTTGTTGGATTTGGACCGTGTATCTCTCCATGTGTATGTTGATCTAGCACATGTGTAATTGGATCAAGTCAATTTGAGTGTTTTCTCTTGCTTTCTCCCTTGTGTTCTTCGTGTATTCTTTGTGTTCTTCAGGAATCCTCCTCCAAATCATGAAAGATAGGCCCCTAGAGTTCCACCCTACATCATCTTGGTATCATGAGCCACGTTGATCACATTTTTGGAGTGCCTACCCCCACTTTCTAGCCTAATTTTGTTGATTTCGTCCTAAATTCGAAAATCCCCACCAAAAAATAGCCCCAATTTTTTTGTGATATGTTTGTTTGATGATGTTTTATTGGATTTGATCCATGGATTTGCTGTGTTTCGCGTGGATCTAGCTTCTCCACAAGTATCCCCACTTTCCATCCACAAAATCTCATCAAATTTTACCCCAAAAATCATCAATTTCCGCCCAAAATCGCGTCCCGGATCTCGAATCTCGAGTGGAACTTGGGCATCTTTGCCTAGGGCCTTCACTACATCATCCACATTACCACCATAGCCTTCCGCAACCTAACCCATTTTGTTCCCCATAGCATTAGTGGTTGCTTGAGTAGTGATTCGAGTCTCCTAAGGTGTTTCAACTACTTAGGGACGGTTACTTCTTCATCAACCACCACCATAACTTCCTCATAACCTTGCCCACCATACACTTGCACCACCCCAACTTAACCCAATTTTGTTTGAGTTGTGGGTGGTGTCTCCCTAGGTGTTTCGGCTACTTAGGGACGGTAACTTCAACTCCGACTCGCATAACCCATCATTGCACTTCCACAATCCCATTGAGCTTCCGCAAAACCACAACCACATTTCACTACCACCATTTGACATTTGCCTTTGAGATTTTGAGTTCACGGTTTTTACGTTTCCTAAGGTGTTTTGGCTAATTAGGAACAGTTCAACATCAAGAGCACCGACTCTCATCACCGCCACAATCGTGACATCGCCAACGACCATATCATCATCCGTTCTTGCTTACACTCGACAAACCACGAATGGTAACCTCTATATCATCTTGGTATTGTGGTGTCCCATCATTGTATATTCCCCTTGCCATTGCATTAATAACCCCTAGTCCATTATGCGTCACTTGCCTATCGAGACTAGCCATTGAGTATTGCCGGCAACGTTACTCGTGCACTTTAGTGATCATCGATACACCTCCCATTGCATACATACCATATCATCTTGGTATCATCATATCATCTCTTATGTCACAAGATTGTTTCCTCATATACACAATTGCTATCTTGGTTTGTGCATTTCACATATTGGCCATAACAAAAAAAAGAAAGAATAAGCTTTTAAGCAAAGAGAAACAAAGAGCTTCTAAGCAATAGCCATAGCATCACCACATTGCATATCATATACCATCATTGATCATCTTGGATCATCATGTGCGAAACACCGGGAACCATACATACATAACATACTCAGTATAGAAAGTTGATACATTTTGCATCTTATAGGTTGTGCACAAGTGTCATATCCGCCTATTGAGCAATCGTGCTAGCGTCTCTCTTGAGTTGTGCAACACGAGCGTTTTCCGTGGATTCCACATTTTGTGCTCTTTCCTTGGTTGCACGACCCCATTTACCTATCCGTGTGCTTGTTTCCGTGTGCCATTCTTTGCTATTGGTCTACTTGTTTCACGTGCAAATTTGTGAATCTCTTTCAACATTATTGACTCTTGCTAACAATTGCATCAATTTTTTATGCCACTATCCTGACCAAGCTACTCCATAAGCCTTACTTGTGTAGGTGTGAGAATTGACAAGATCCGGTACCAATTGTGCTAGTTCCATAATACCATATTGGGTGATCATTGATCCATCTTCAACATTGGAAAAGTTACATTTGGTCTAGTTCTTCCCTTTCTTCCACTCACATTTGCTCGAGTCTTGTGATGGATAGGCAAAGCACATCTACTTTGGTCTATGACAACAATGACGAGTTCGATGCCACTAAAAACTTCATCGACGCCAAGATGGATGCTCTAAAGGAGGAGCTCAAAGCCCTCATCAAGACCGACAAAAGGTCTCCCTCATCTTCGAGAAGACGCTCAAGTGCGCATGCTTTCGAGCTACCATCTTTGGCAAGGTCACATTAGCATCGACACCGTCACCGACAAGAATGTGAAGGTCAAGAGCTCAACACCAACCACCGCTCGATGACTTCACCATCTAACTTGGCATCTTCGCCAAGCGACTACAAGGCATCTTCGACTTTGGATATGCGGCATCTTCGCCAACAAGCACCTCAATACTACGCTCAAGAGAAGCTCCCCAAGCTCAAGTCTGCGACTTCCACGAGCTACTACGACCTCGACAACAACCACGAGCTTACTTTCTATGGAACTCAAGACCTCGAGGAGTATCTCAAGTGGGAGCGCAAGATGGACGACTACCACAAGCTACTTCAAGTGCCTCCCGAATATCAAGTGAAGTGCGCCACAAGGAACTTCCACAACTACGCGTTGACAAGGTGTCTTCACACACCTTCGAAGAGCTTCGACATGAGTTGGACCAAGACGAAGAGAGCTATGCGGCGAGAGTTTTTGCCGTCCACCTACACGGAACACCTTCAATGCCAATTGGAGAACACCATACAAGGATCCAAGTCCATCGACAAGTAGTTCAAGGAGACGAAGAAAGCCTTGCGACGAGCTGGCGTGCATGACCCCATTTTGATGAAGTTCCACTTCATGATGGGATTGAACAAGGACATCCACAAGACTATCTTCCGCGATAACTACACGCCCCTCAGCGACAACTATTTTGGTGCTCTTTGAGCGATGCTTATCTTGTGCTAACTCACACATGCACATACACATCATGATGGATGATGTGTACATTTACCACGCACACACTTTCTTTGGTTTGTGTCTCTTTTGTGTAGGTACCCATGAATACTTGTCAACCTCACAATCCCATGAGTTGACAAAACAAGCTCTAGAGAGCAATGATGACTTGGGATCCCATGGATTGGTTTTCACACCATTCCCATTGCGCAATGACTTCGCGAATTTCTTCTACATGGCCCTCACATGGTTATGGGTTATTTTCCATTTTATATCATTTGCCCATATTTCCATGTTCACTATGCTTGATATGATCATTCATATGCCTTTGTCATGCATTTGTGACCCATGCTTTGCATTACACTTGATTCATGATTCTACTACTTGTATGTGTATTTGCAAGCTTGGTGGAGATATTGCTTGTTATTGCCATGATTGCTTTGTACCCCATGCCTATGATGATACATTTATCTTGCTTTGTGATCATGCCTGTGATATGTCATGTGCATTGCTTATGCCTAAAATTTGCTCACATGACATGATTGCCATGATTTCTTCTAGTGTGTTGCATCTTCGCTCCACTAGTTTGCACGATATGATTGATATGCTTGCTTATGTTGCATCACCCATGATTCATACTTGCTCATTTCATGTGGTTGATGACAACCATTTCCATGCTTTGCACATGATTGTTATTGCTTCTTGTCATATATCTCCATATGTTGCCTCTCTCATGCTAGATGATTTGCCATGTATTGAGTGCAACAATGCCTTTAGTCTTGATAATGAGATGCCCCCATAGCATTCTCGCATATATTTGGAGATATAGACATATTTCTTGTGAAGCATGCTTGTCTTACTTCTTTGCACCATATGCATTGTGGCATGAACATAAAGATTGTTGCATCATATTCTTCATGCACTTTTCACTACTAGGGAAAACCTTATACACAGAGTCTTATCAGTAGGGCGGGTTAAAGAGAGGCGCTACTGCTAATTAGTAGTAGCGCGTTCTTGTTTCGAGCACTACTAGTAGGTGGTTAGCAGTAGCGCGTGCTGCTGAACCGCACTGCTGTTATGGCCAGCCCGGGCCCAGGTGCCCATCCCCACTTAGTAGTAGCGCCTGTCTTGTACCGGCGCTACATCTATTTACATTAGTAGTAGCGTTGGGCCTAAAGATGTGCTACTACTAAGCCCATGTTAAAGTCGTCCTCCGCGCCTAACCTCTCAGTCTCCCCTCCTTACTCTCCATCTCCGCTCTCTCTCCCACCCTCCTCGGCGGCCTGCCCCCGCACTCCTCCGGCCGCCCTCCCCCGGCCCGCGCCGGCCCTCCCCCGCGCCAGCCCTCCCCACGCGCCAGCCCTCCCCCACGCGCCGCTGCCCTCCCCCGCGCCTGCCCTCTCCATCCCCTTCTTAACCCCGAGCTACCTACCATGTGAGTACCTCCTTCTCCTCTCAATTCACCCAAAAGCTAGGTATCTTTGAATGTGTTGGATGAATTAGCAAATGCAATATGTTTAGATTTTTTTACTAATTTTGTTCATATATATGAACCCTAGGTCTTCATATATATGAGCCCATTTCATCATTATAGCACTAAATAGGTTTTTTGAGTACAATAGAATGTAGATATATGTAACCCTAGGTGTTCATATATATGAACCTACTACTATAGTAGAAATCTTATAGATAAATGGGTGGATGAAATTAGTTTATTTAATGCTTCGATAGATAGATGGATAGCCAGATGGATTAAACTAGGTTTTCTTTAGTAATGCTTTGGATAGATAGATGGATGGATGGATAGCTGTTAGGGTTAGAACTAGGGTATTTTAGATAATAGAAATTTTTAGTAAATATAGGTCTTTTGAATCAGCATAATAATGTTTAGTTGATAGCTTATAGAGTTTCACTAAGTCCTAAGATGAGGATAATAATGTTTTTGTTTATATTTTGTATTTTCAGAAATCAAAGAGCCCCTACATCATCCCCGTCACCGACCCCCTCCGACCTCGAGGTGAGACCAGCCAAATCCCCATGTCGATGATGATGTAGATGTTTTGATAGATGTAGTAGAGTAGTAGCTAGATGAGTAGCTGTGAAAATTCCCATGGAATAGAAAATTTTCAATGTAGGTCTTTCTAATATGAAGGAGATTTAGACATGTGATATGTAGTGTTGCATACTACTAGTGCTTGCCCAAGTGGCCAATGTTTGCAGGGAACACCTCAGAGTGGCCTATGTTTTGCCAGAGTGTTGATTAATTTCCATTCCGGCAAATTTTAGGCGTTCGATTATGTCCCTTTTAGCAAAGGTCATGCCGGATTTTTCCGTGAATTTTGGCATGACTTGTGCTAGAATATGTAGGAAATATTGAGTGGCCCGGATTTTCTACAAAGATAATTAAACGACATTTTGGGTTGACTTTAAGTCTGTCGGGACTCCATCATATATGAGAGAAGAAGAATGCCGACTATTGTCATGGGGGTCATTCTTCCTCTTCTTTCTCGTGATAGACCTTTTGGTAATGCACGGGAAGGAAGAGAAGAACGACCATCACCGATGGTCGCAAATGTCAGAGAGGAATCAGTGAGGGAGAGTCTCCACCATATATGAGAGGATGAAGAATCCCGACTGTTGTCGTGTGGGTAGCTTCTTCTTCATTCCAAGGTGCTAGACATTTTGTTGTAATGCACTTTGGAATGATAGGAGTAGCTACCATCACCGACGGTCGCAAATGTCAAAGAGGAAGAATCCCGACTATTGTCGTGGGGGTCGCTTCTCCTTCGTTCCCGTGTGCTAGACATTTTGGTGTAATGCACTCGAGGACGAAGGGAGGAGCGACCATCACCGATGGTTGAATATATCAGAGAGGGAGTGCCCACGATATACACCACGTGAGATGAGAGTTTCAACAAAAGTCTCGACAGACTGAAAGTCAACCCATGATGAGTATTAATGATCAAATTTAGTTTTTGTAGTACATATATTGATATTCAGAAGTTTAATCTTTGAATTATGAACACAGGAGATGTCTGATGATGATAGGATCCCGGAGTGCGATTACTCCTACGATGACCTGGGTTTGTGCGACAGGTTTCCTCACCTGCAAAATGATAGGTTTTTCACCGTGAAGCTGGACGAGACCTTTGATGTTTGTATGGTACGCAACGATAAGCATTTCATTGTAATTAATATCATCACTTGTTCTTATTTTGTTCAACGTGTAATTTCTGGATTTTTTTTAATTCGATTAGTACATCCCGTGCCATGCAAGACCATATGTATTGCAGAAGCTCGGTTTCAAAGACTTTGAGAATATGGAGACGAGGAGGGCTCACTTAAGAACTAAACATGGTTATGCGTTTCTGGTTAAGCTGTACAATGCGGTCAATCACTCCCATTTCGGTTGCTCTAATTAGGAAGCTCTCTGCAAGGCATATGGATTTGATGAGCGTATGGAAATAACATTTGATATTCATCCCGAAGATGATGATGATGATAATATCGAATATGGGTGGATGTGGATATGGCTCCAGTTTTGCCTAAATGTGAGTTTGTCAAACTAATTTGTTAAGTAATTTATATTGTTAATTTAAAAATATTTGGTGTTCATCAGTACTAAACTTATTTATTTATAATTGTCAGCTTATTTCTTATCTTCATAAAATACTCGGAAGGCTGTAGACAGGACATACTACAGCTATGACTCCGAGCTTAATTGTGAGGAGAAAGGTTATCTTGTCTCATTCATAGATGATGTTGAGGCCTTTAAAACCAATCAATCTATCCTCCCAAATTTTACTGGATACGTGCCACTAGTCCATAAATTGCATGATGGTAACTTCATTGCCAAAAACTTGGTAAGATTTTGTTAATGATGGTAACTTCATTGCATACATTCTTCTTAAGTAAACTACATTGCTTACTATATATGTTAGTATTATGTTTTTCAACAGAGGCTCCCGAATGAGGTTGTGCCTTACATGCTGTTTACCGAAGGTGATATGCATATGGTTAGGTTACGACCAACTCCTTCGAAGGCTTACCACACTGCATACTCGATTCCTTCAAATGATGGAAGGCTCAAAATCAAAGAATGGAGCAAAGTGATGAATGCGTACACACAAGTAATTGGAGACAACATGAATGTGCACAAGCCACAAGTTGGAGATAGGTTTACCTCCATTCTCCATTATGGATATGGACCGGTTTATCTGTTTTATGGTATTTTACCTAGGAGAGAGGAGTAGGTCCTAGGTATTAAGAACAATTAGTTAGTGTTGATTATGACTATGATGATGATGAGAAGTTGTTATTATGTGCTACAATGTGTTAGAGTTGATGATGATGATGAGGAGGAGGAGTTGTGATTATGACTAGTGACCAAGTTGTTATATAATGTCTCATGGACGAAAATGATGATGATGAGGAGTTGTTATATGACAATGATGTATTATGATGATAAGTTGTTAATGATATTATGATGATGATGATGATGAGTTATTATATCATTGGGTGAAAGAACCGCGGATTAGTTTCAAGTGGAGGGATCCAAAGTGACCATGTCATGGATTACCTTCAAGTGGATGGATCCAAATGATGTAATAACTCATTATGATGTAATAACAATCTCTAAATTGTACTGTATGAAAACTTGTATAATGGTGTATGAATACGACATAAAATAAAAAAGAAATAGAATACGTAATAATAGTAGTAGCACGGGTAGAGCGGCGCTGCTAGTAACTACCAGTAGCGCGTTCTTGAAACAACGCTACTGCTAAGTAGGTATAGCAGTAGCACGGGTAAACCAACGCTACTGCTACCATTTAGCTGTAGCGCCGTAGCAGTAGCGCGGTCTCCCGCGCTACTGCTAGCCCAAAAACCAGCGCTACTGCTAGGCATTTCCCTAGTAGTGTTTGCTACTAATGGTTTTGTGCAAGAGAAGAGAACCATCATAATGGATGATGTGTTTATCTACCATGCACATACGTTCTTTGCTTTGTTGTGTGTATGTGTAGGAAACTTGGACTTCATGTCAACTTCCACGTCACGTGAGTTGATAATCTGAGCTCTTGAGAGTGAAACACCTTCTACCACGACGATTCTACATAGCAATTGCTTCTACTTCGGCATTGTGAAGGATGCACAAGGTCGCGCCTTCAAGGTGACATCTTTCTTGAGCATGGATATTGCGGATCATACTACTTGTGTTCCTTGCACCATGAGAATTATTGGCCATCTTGGACTAGTTGATTGCGCACATGTTAGAGATCTTGCGTCGACATGTCATTTTCACCGTTCCATGCCTCATGACATATATACCTTGTGTGTTTCATCCAACTTGCGGATTATTTACTCCTATCATATGCTTGGTTGCAACAATGTCATTTTTTCACATATGCCATGTCCCATTGATTGCTACATGCTTAACTTGATTTCCTCACACATGTTGAACAATTGTTCTTTATATTGTCTTGAGTGCCATGTGATTTTCTGTACACCCTATGCACATTATGCTTGGATTGTCTTGCCACATGTGTTTAGACACTTCATTTTCTTTGGTGTTGTGAATGGTTCATATGCATACCACAGATCATTAGTTGAGCGCTTTATGCATGTTTGCTATGACCTTGAGGTAGATGCTTGTCGACTTGACACGCATATTAGCATCTCTACCTCACCCTTGCATGCTTGTTTCCATGATGTCTTTGATTGTGCTCAATTCATATGCTTATATCCCATATCACAATCCTTTGTCACACCATATGCTATGCTTGATGATGACACTTGTTGGGTGAATCCCCACTTGAATGCTTGGTTTTGCACTAAAACTAACCACATTTGTTTTTCCAAGTGTTTGTTGTTCTTGCTTTTTTTGAAGGAATCCCAAGACGGTGCGACATTGGAGAGTGCCCATTTCGAGCTTGAAGATGATGAGTACTTTGTGATCGTCCACCTCTACACGGTGAAGCCATCTCTTTCCCATCACTACTAGGGAAAAGCCTAGCAGTAGCGCGGGTCTTAGGTGTATCAGTAGCGCGGGGACCCGCGCTACTGATACGGCGCTACAGCTAACTTGTAGCAGTAGCGCGTGTTGAACCGCGCTACTGCTAATAGCTGTAGCACTTTACAGTAAGCCACGCAACTGCTAAGTGCGCGCTGCTGCTAACTTTATTCCCCTCGCTACTACTAGTTTTATTTGTTTCTGATTTTTTTCTGCATATTTGTTTTGTATTTGTACAGGCTTTATACAATAATCTCTAGCATATCATACACATACAAATGTAATCATAGCATACACATACAAATAGTCTCATCAAATCATGTCATCATCATAATCATCATCCAACACAAAGTGGTCTCTCGTCATCATCTCGAAAATAGCGATAGAAGTCTCGAATACTTGCAACTACATCGTCATCCATCTAAACAATGATATACACGAGAAGAGTTATCACTATGAGTGAGAACGGAACTATGTAGTACATGAGGCGGCGGTTATGAGTCCTCTCTCACGCTATGAACCTCAAGTAACTAGCTTCTGCTTCTTGTCTGCTTTTGAAGCCTTTATGGCCGGCCCTCGAGACCCGCTCCACTTGCACCTGACACTCGGGCCACTCATCGTACACTCCCGGAACCTTCTCTTTGTACACGACATATCACTGCTTCTTCACCATCAAGAATCTAGGTACCTATTAGAGATGCATCTTCATCAAGAGAATGCACAATCATATGCAACAAAATATACTTGAGCAACATGAAAAGGAAAGGGTTAGCAACTAGATGCAACATATAGTAACCATAAATAATCAACGCAGTTTCATTGTACGCAAACTAATTAACTAGAGGTACGCAGGTCATCGTACCCAAACTAACAAAGTAGCGTTGCGCAAGTTCGGCAGGGACCGTGGACATCACAAAGTTTCATCCTACATAAAGTATACAAGTTCAACCGACACATATCATCATCATCAGGATCGTAAATCACTAGAACTTCCATCCTTCCGTATCATCGAGGATGCACCCTAGCTTCTTGAATGGCGTGAGGTCCTGACGTGGCATGCCTATGCGAGTTCGGACGTTAGCTCACGATATAGGGCTGTGGTGGAACATCCCCTTCTCTTCGACGACTTCTTTCATGATGATCGTCGCAATTTCCCTCTGGATGCGAAAGAAGTCATCTCTAAGTTTATAATCCGCTTCTCCTTGAGATTATACCCACTTACGGATATGATCATCGTTTCTGGTTGTCATGCAAAGCTTTTGGTGATCCCTTCTGAACTCCATCATGAGATGGAGGAGGAAGAATCCATCGTTCCTGCTTGGTTTTGGGAAATGGATGCAGCAGAAGTTAGTTTTATGCAAGAAACCCGTCTTGCGGTTCCTTTGTTTCCTGATCTGGAGGTGGCCACCCCTCAAGCTGAAGCCTTGGAGAGCATCATCTAGAATATTCATTATGTGGGTGTAGTCCTTCTTCTCGTAGTTTCTGGTAGGGTCGAAATACACGGCGTGGGAGACTCGCGGGTAAAGAACGATAATGAATGATTCTCCATATGAGCCTCAAATTATTCTCCACACAGATTTCCTGTTCTCTCGTCATGACGGAGCTCATATGTGGGGAAAAACACCTCAAATTATTCTCCATATGAGTGAGAAGGAATGATTGAAATGTACGAAAGGGTTGTCCGGCACTGACTTACATTGGATGATAAGGCATGAGGACAATTTCCTGTTCCTTATTCTGTATCATGAAGTTTTCGAGGTACTCCCTAGCAGTTTTACTCTCAAAGTCGCCGAGACTCAAGAAGGACTCATGCATGTAGTATGGATCCGCCACACAGATTTGCGAGACTTGTTCTCTCGTCATGACGGAGCTCATATGTAGCGCAAAAAGGCGGACGATTGTAAAATCGAGCTGCCTTGTCAGAAACATCTCGAAGATATGCTCAAACCGCAGGAAGAACACCTCCACGGGCCGTGCGTCGATGCAGCACTTCCCCTCAGGAACACGAGCCACGTATGTCGGATATCCTGGATCCTTCAAGGCTAGTAGACTTTTCTCAGTCGACAACACATGGTCGTGCAGTCTCCTGAGATCCGCTGATATTGCCTCCAGCGGTTTCGACGGTAGCATCGCCTCGCCCGTGACATGGAACATGGCCGCACCTTTGACGGGTACACGCTCTTCAAAATCTACCGTCTGGCTGCTATGTGCTCTAGCTTGTTTGTAGGCAGCAGAGCCTTTCTTCGCCGGTCTCCTCCTCTCCTTTTTCTTGGGCTGACCTTCCAGACCCTTCCTTAACCCCTGCCCCAGTGTTGTCGGGCTAAGCACTATACGACCCTCGGCTAGTTGAGCCTGTGTTGAGGCGGCATATTTAGGCGTGTCCTGTGAGGATTGCATGAAGAGAGACTTCTTGCAATCAACCCTACTAGGACGTTCCTGCCTGGGCAGATCACCCATCTCCTCATCAGCATGATGATAGCCGGAGTCATCATATGGCTGACTCATCATTTCTATGTCATCGTCATAGGCGCCTGTATTGAGGAACCGAAGAGGGTCATCCTCGTCCATCTCATCATCCATTCTTTGTTCTAAGGGGGCGATTACTCCTTGCGTCGTCTGCCGCTCTCACCAGGCACAACAGGCACTGATAATTGCGTAGGCAAGGTGGTGGTGTTCATACCTGCTTGCTAATGTGTGGTTATTGGTGTGCTCTGGGCTGGCTCCAGACAAAGAAGATTCTTCGGCCATAGCACCCAACCCTTGCAGTTTCCAAGCCGTGGCGGGGTCTCGTCGTCCTCTCCCCCTAGCCGTACTGGAGGAGTTAAATCCTCGTGCCCCGATTTCACACTCGACAAGGTAACCCTAAAGTGCCCACCGAGCATCGGCTGGCCATGGAACGTGAGTTCCAAGCGCTTCGTTATCACGGCCTTTCCCACGTCCACCTTCTGGCCTTTGATCAAGTAGAGTATGGTGCACGGGGTTTCGTCGGCTTGCAAAGACATGTCTGCGGTGTAAAACATCCGAAAGGCAACGAAAACGGAATATTCTAGATATATGTTGGTGCGACATGTAATTACCATGAGGGCGTCGAGCTCAGCCAAAGACGAAGGCCCGCCTAGCGCGCTAGAGATTGAGGCATCTACAGCTGCAGCGACTGCCTGCTGTAGCAACTTATTTTTCTTCTCAGCTTCTTTTCTCTCGAACGCAAGCTTCACCTTCTCGTCGATGTCCGCCTGACTGAACTTCTTTTTCTGCTTCTTGGCCTCTGGGCCCTCATTGTAAAAGACCTTCCACGTGGCACCGTCTCCAGCGCCGTGCACATGTCCATATTGCGGCTGCTGGTCCAAAGGGAGTCCCTTAAGTTCTTTCAAGGCCCGGTTGAGAGGGGTGTCCCACTTGGGCCTCATCGACGAAGACTGGCTTTCGGCTGCAAGCTTCTGTTGCTTGTCCTACAGAAGGAACGTGAACCGTTTATGAATGTGCAGTCGACTTGATCAGAAGCTAAATATAAGGTGGTAAAAGAATAACTACCAGTATTCTGAACAATTTCCTCGTGATCGGGTCCATGTAAAAAACCTTCTTTTTCCTTGTCCCACTTGTAGCGGGCCCTGATGAAGTCACGCTCCAAGGGGTTGGTGAACTTCGCGAAGGGGTCTGGAGACCCGCGGCTTCATGTTCCGCATCCTCCTTATCCCATACGGGCCTTTTGCCAAGGTAGCCACGGCTTCTGAGGCGTTGGTTCCCCGTGTTCCTTTGCTGAAGGCTCTTGAATTTCGCAGCCTTAGCCTTGGCTGCCTCGGTAGCGCAAGTGTCCTTGAACTTTTGGAACTCCTCTTCTGTAAGTGTCGGATTTTCCTCCAGAATCTTGGACAGGGGTTCCTCAGCCTCAATAGCTCATTTCACCCTCCCTTTCCAGGAGGCCAAATCATTTCTGAACATGCCCATGGCATGATTGTTAATCTTTTTCATCTTCGGATCATCCCACGGGTGTTCTATGTCATCATCCCGGTTGGGGAACTTGAATCTCTTGTGCAGCTTCGTCAGGAGTAACTGCTTCAAATGTTCTTTACCCCTTAAGTCATCGTCGTTGACGCTCGTGCATTCCCATAGGATGCATCTGACTTGGTTCCCATAGCACTTGCGAGGTTCTTCCGGCTCTAATGGCTCAAACTTGCCAGGGGCCATCTTTGTGATCACCAGTCGCCCAATGTGGAGTTTGTTAGGTTTTCGTATCCTCTACTTCTTCTTTTCGTTAGCGGCTTCGGCGTCGGTACCTTCCTCGCCGGTATCTTCCCCGCCGGCACATTCCCCGCTGGTCTCGGTGCCGCCATCGGTGCCAGCGCCGTTGGTGTCGATGTCGGTGTCAGTACCATCATCAAGGCCGCCCTGCAAACCTTGACTGTGCTTGGCAGACAAAAAGTCGAGGTACTGTTGTTCACCCTCATAATCCATCTCGTCTGCATCATGGTCAGAAGGCCTGGTTTCTTCGTTGTTCGACATGTTTCCTACGATTAAGTCTCCTTGTTTAATTCTTAAACTATAATAAAAATGAGTAATGACATAAAAAAAGGTCTATGGTTTGCCGGAATGTCATGTCCCAGCAATTCCCGGCACTCGATATGCCTACTTTCTAGCACAAGTCATGCCAAAATTCACGTGAAATTACGGCATGACCTTTGCTAAAAAGTGGACATATCGAGCGTCTGAAATTCACCGGAACGGAAATGAATCAACATGCCGGTGAAACATAGGCCACTCGGATCATTTGCCCTGCACATAACCATCATTTTCCAAACATCACATGTCCAAAATATCACATGTCCAAATTCCAAAGATCACATGTCCAAATCACATGTCCACATATTAGATGTCCACTTCAAATTTGCATATAACAGCAAGAAAAATATAGAACTTGAAGAAAATACAAGAAGTCCTTTTTCTTCAAAATATTTGAAACTAAATTCAGCCTACCTAAATTTCTATCCTAATTTGAAACCTAGCTAAATTTTTGTCCTAATTTGAAAACCTAGGGTTCATACTAATTAACTAGGTTCATACTACCTAATCTGTCCTAGGGTTCATACTAATTCACCTATGGTTAATCAATTCTATTTTATATTTAAATAGCAACAATTGCTTTAACTAAAAAAATCATATAACTAGAATTCTGTTAACTACATCTAAAACACCTAAAATACCTAGAATTCATTTAACCCATACTAATTCTGTTCTTTTTTAACTAGGGTTCATACCAACTAATTAACTATAGGGTTCATACTAATTCTGTTTTTTTAAATAGCAACAATTGCTTTAATAAAAAATAGCAATAGTTTGAAACCTAGGGTTCATACTAACTACCACTAAAAAATAGCCACTAATATGTCCTAGGTTTTTTTAACTAGGGTTCATACTAATTCTAATTAACTAACTAGCACTAAAAAATAGCCTAGGGTTCATACTAATTCATACTAACTAGCACTAAACAGCTAGGGTTCATACTAACAGAGAGAGAGAGAGTAGAGAGCAGAGAAGAGGGAAGGGGAGAGGGCTTACAAAGGGCAGAGAGAGATGGGGTCGGGGGAGACAGCGGCACTGAGGCGTGTCGGAGGCGAGGCAGGGTTGGGGGAGACGGCGACTCTGGCGAGGGTGAGGGCAGGGCGCCAGCGAGGTGGAGGAGGAGGAGGCAGAGACTCCAGCGAGGGCAAGGGCAGGGCTCCGGCGACGCTCGAGGCAGGGGCGTGGTGAGGGCAGGGGCGCGGCAAGGGAACGGGCTCCGGCGGCGACAAGGGGAAAGAAGAGAGAGTGGGGATTTGGGGGAGGAAGCAGAGGAGGGAAGCCCACGCGAGGGTTATGTCAACATAGCAGTAGCGCGTTTCTAAAAAACGCGCTATAGCTAAGGTAACTATAGCGCGTTTTAGGAAAAAGCACTGCTGCTATCTAACGTAGCTATAGCGCTTTTCTTCAACCAGAGCTACTGCTTTTCTTTTCTTTTCCTATTTGTTTCTTCTATTTTCTTTTCCTTTATTTTCTTTTCCTTTTCTTTTCTTCTTTTTCTTTTTTTCTTCCTTTTTTTCCGAGAGCAGGAACGAAGGGAAGGTGATACAATGTATATAACTAAGGCGATATATATTGCATCATTGGCCGGTTAAGTGTGTATACAAAATAGGAACATATATATTACATCATTTGACCCATGCATAACGGTTAAGTGTGTACACAAAATAGGAACATATATATTACATTATTTGACCGATAACGGTTTCTCAACATCGACGTTTTCGTTTTTGAGTGAGCTTCTTTCCCTTCTTGTTCGTCGACGAATCCATCCATTCCAATTATGTCACGTGCTTAGCGTGTACCCATGGCTCATTTTTTGCGATGGCATTCACGGTAGCGCTCTTGGCGTCGTGTATAGTCATGGTAGTGAAATACCGGTTTTCTCTTTCAACATTCTTAGCCCATCTGGCACGGAACATCATCGCGTTGTGTAGTCTAGAGTAGTCAAGCTTCCAGATCTCCTCGACCCTTCCGTAGAATCTCTTAGTTGCGCCGCTATCGCTGTCGGTTAAGCATTCCATTGTCACCCCTGAGTTCTGAAAATCATTGTTCATATCTTTGGCCTCCGTGTAGAACGTGTATCCGTTGATATTGTATGCCTGATAGGTCGCGAGGTTGGCCGAGGGGCCATGTGCTGAGGCGTATATGAGCAATCCGTCCTTAGAGCCCTCTTCCGGGGGATTAGCAAGAATATGCTCTTTGAACCAATGCAGGAAAGTTGAGTTGTGCTCTCTAGTAACTTCGGCGTCCGTCCTGCATAGCCCCCGGTCACGATACTTCTTTGCGATGGTTTCTTTGTGCAGTGTCACGAAAGGATCTACCTCGTCTAGGTGTTGTAGCACTACTAAGTTTGCTCTGTCAAAGTCGTTGCGTCGATCCGAGTAGGCCACATGCAGTTCCCTGCGACCATTGTAGTGACCTTCTCCTTCGAGCCTCCCAAGGTGCTTCTTAACGTGGAAACCAACACCAGGCCGGTCTCCGCCATATAGATAATTCTCGCAGAAAGAGATGCACTCTTGTGTCAGATAGCCCTGGATGATGCTTCCATCCGGACGGGACATGTTACGAACGAATCCTTTGATGACCCCCTTCATCCTCTCGAACGACATCATGTTGTGCAGAAATGACGGTCCCAGGTCTATTATGTCATCCACAATATGGACACGCAGATGCACCATGACGTCAAAGAACGCAGGCGGGAAGTACATCTCAAGCTCATTTAGTATCACAATGATCTCTTCATGTAGCCTTCGGAGTTGCTTCACACTGATCGACTTTCGAGAGATGACATCGAAAAAGTTGCAGAGACCAATAAGCGTGTCACGGACGTGCTTGTCCATTATCCCTCTAAGGGCAACAGGTAGTATCTGCGTCATCATCACATGACAGTCATGGGACTTCATCCCGCTGAACATTTTCTTCTTCGTGTCTAGAAATCTGCTTATCTTCCCACAGTAACCAGAACTAACTTTGATTCCGGTAAGGCACTTGAAGAATTGATCGATCTCAGCCAGACTTAAGTTGAAGCAAGAAGGGGGGCAATAATCCTCTTCCTTCACTTTTTTGCCCTTCTTCTCCCGCGCCTCCATCTTCGTCTCTGTCTCCTCTGACTTTTTACGGGGTGACATGTGCAGATCTGCCCAGATATTCAAATCTTGCAAGTCTCTTCTTGCCTTCAGCCCATCCTTGGTCTTATCCGGCATGTTCATCAATGTCGCAAGCAAGCTCTCAAGGACATTCTTATAGATATGCATTTGATCAAGGCAATGAGACGTGTCGAGTTTGTGCCAGTACTCCAAGTCCCAGAAAACAAACCTCGTCTTCCATACCTTCAGCAGCGGCTCCGGTGCCTTTTTCATCATCTTTCCCGGCGTGGGGCACTCTTCCTAGTTTTTCAACAGCTCATCGATTTTGGCGCCGCTTCGCTTATGTGGAGGTCCTCGATGCTCACCCTCACCATTGAATATATCTCCACGATTTCTCCACGGGTCGTCCTTCTCGAGCCATCTTCGATACCCCATGTACACAATTTTCCCAAACCCGCCATCTTTCGTTGACATTAGCTGCTGAGACATCGTATCATCCATGCACCGCATGCATTCGCAATATCCATGGCACACCTGGCTTGCGACATATCCATAACCGAGATAGTCGTGCACAGTCATGATCAGCGCGGCTCTCATATAGAAATACTCGCCTTTGCTGGCGTCCCATGTCTTGGCTGGTGTTTTCCATAACATGTCTAACTCCTCTTGAAGTAGCCCCAGATACAGATTAATATTATTTCCTGGTTGTTTCGGCCCTTGAATCAGCATGCTCAAGTGTACATGCACAACCAGGGGGGATGTTGTACATCCATACAAACACGGGCCATGTGCTATCACTACAAAAAAAATACACTTCCGTGATGATACGTGTTTGTCACAGTAGGTCACATTTTCTGTCATGCATGTACATCCATGACGATTTTATGACAGAATCAAGATAGTCATACCTGTGATGTCGTAGAAGTGTTCCATGACATTACCAAAATTATCATCACGGAAGTGTCCACTTCCATGACGATAAATCGCGCATCATAGAAGTGCTTTCGTCAAGGGTAACCGACACGTGGCATCCACCGTAACGGGTCACCGTTAAGCTATCCGATAACCCGTTAACAGCCCCGACCAATGGGGATTTTCCACGTGTAAAATTCTCATTCACCGGATAATCCACGTGTCAGCTCAGCGTTGGGACAGATGTCATCCCTACAATGGACGGATGACGCCTATGATATGTCGACATGTGGCACAGCCCAACAGTGGCCCATTTAAGGTAAAAAGGCTGGCCCAGCTAAAGGCCCACCATATTTTTTCAAACACTAGTGGGCTGGCCCGTTAACAGCCTGCCATGTTTTGGGTAAAATTGAGGCCCATATCAGATCAGGCCCGTTCACAGCCTGTCGTGTTTTGGGCTAAATTACGGCCCATATCAGATCAAGCCCGTTAACAGGCCACTATTCTTTTGGTCTCATTCTAAGCCTGGTTTGTACTTTAGCCTGTTAAATGCCCGTTTACCAGCTCGTCCCGATAATAGTTTCTGCCTGTTAGCGGCCCGTGGTGCATCTGGGCCGTTGTCGGCCCGATTTCATTTTAGGCCATTTAATGGCCCATGTAGAGACTGGGCTATTTGTTGTCCGAAGTAACTTTAGGCCTCTTAATGGCCCGTAGTCTTCGTGGATAAATTTCAGCCCAACTAGCCTATCGGTTTGTTAATGGCTCATGAAACAGTTGGGCCTAATTACAGCCCATGTTGAACCGGCCTGCTTACAGCCCATCTGTTAATGGCCCGTGACACTATTGGGCCTACGGCCCGCGTTTATACCGGCCTGCTTAAAGCCCATAATTTTATTGGGCCAAACAGGGCCCAAGATATATTTTGGCCTGTTAATGGCTCGTTCTATTTGGGCCAAATGTGGGCCTTAGGCAGTTTCGGCCTGTATTGGCCCATGAATTTTTCGGCTCAACGGTAGCCCAATCTAGTTTTTAGCCTGTTAAAAGCCCATGGTATTCTCTGGCCCAGCTGGCCAGAACTTTGCTCGGCATGTTAAAGGCAGAAAACTACTATACGTTTAGACCTGCTAATGGCCCAAGATGATTATAGGCCCACATTTTCGCCCATATATAGCGAGTTATGGGCCGGCCTGAAGACCGATGATAACCCACAAGTATAGGGGATCGCAACAGTTTTTGAGGGTAGAGTATTCAACCCAAATTTGTAGATTCGACACAAGGGGAGCCAAAGAATATTTGCAAGTATTAGCAGCTGAGTTGTCAATTCAAAAACACCTGGAGATTAATTATCTACAGAAAAGTGATCAGTAGCAAAGTAGTATGATAGTTTTGATTGTAGTAGCGATAGCAATAGTAACGGTAATAGTGAAAGCAGTAGTTTTGTAGCAAGTGCAACAGTAATAATAGCAGTAGTAACTTACTAAGAACAATATAAGAGAAATTCGTAGGCATTGGATCAGTAATTTGTTGGATGATATTCATCATGTGACAGTCATAACCTAGGGCGATACGGCACTAGCTCCAGTTCATAAATATAATGTAGGCATGTATTCCGTAAATAGTCATACGTGCTTATGGAAAGAACTTGCATGACATCTTTTGTCCTACCCTCTCGTGGCAGCGGGGTCCATAAGGAAACTAAGGGATATTAAGGCCTCCTTTTAATAGAGAACCGGAACAAAGCATTAACACATGATGAATACATGAACTCCTCAAACTACGGTCATCACCGGGAGTGGTCCCGACTATTGTCACTCCGGGGTTGCCGGATCATAACACATAGTAGGTGACTATAACTTGCAAGATCGGATCTAGAACATGGATATAATGATGATAACATAAACGGTTCATATATGAAATCATGGCACCCAGGCCCAAAGTGACAAGCATTAAGCATGGCAAAGTCATAGCAACATCAATCTCAGAACATAATGGATACTAGGGATCAGGCCCTAACAAAACTAACTCGATTACATGATGAATCTCATCCAACTCCTCACCGACCAGCGAGCCTAGGAAGGAATTACTCACTCCCGGTGGGGAGCATCATGGAATTGGCGATGGAGAAGGGTTGGTGATGACGAAGATCGAAGATCCCCCTCTTCGGAGCCCCAAACGGACTCCAGATCTGGCCTCCCGATGAAGAACAGGAGGTGACGGTGGCTCCATCTCGTGGAACGCAATAATTCTTTCTCCCTGATTTTTTTCTGGAAATATGTGATTTTATAGCGTAGGTTTCAGTGTCTACGGGGCCACCAGGTGGGGACAACCCACCTGGGCACCCCCGGAGGGGGGGCGTGCCCTGGTGGGTTGTGCCCACCCAGGTGCCCCCCTCTAGTGGTTCTTGGCTCCAGAAATTCTCTTTTATTGTATAAAAAATCCTCGCAAAGTTTCGTTCCATTCCGAGAACTTTTCTTTCTGCACAAAAACAACACCATGGTAGTTCTGCTGAAAACAGCGTCAGTCCGGGGTTAGTTTCATTCAAATCATGCAAATTAGAGTCCAAAACAAGAGGAAAAGCATTAGGAAAAGTAGATACATTGGAGACGTATCAACTCCCCCGAGCTTAAACCTTTGCTTGTCCTCAAGCAATTCAGTTGATAAACTAAAAGTGAAAAAGAAAAACTTTTACAAACCCTTTTGCTCTTGTTTGCATAAATAAGCTTAAACAGCACCCAGGTTTTCAGCCAATATTATAACTAACCATGCCGACAGTAACTCTTAAAAATTATATTAACTCATATCAATGACATAATCAGCTAGCGAGCAATAATAAGATATCTCAAATAGCAACACGTTATCAAAACAACCATGATATAATATGACAATAGTGGTATCTCGCTAGCCCTTTCTGAGACCGCAAAATATAAATGCAGAGCACCTCCAAAGTTCAAGTAGCGACTAAACATTGTAATTCATGGTAGAAAAGATCCAGTCATGATGCACCCAACATTAGCTACACACAATGCATCAGCATGACAGCAGTGCTCTCAGGTTCTGGCGCTTATTTTAGAAGGTGATGACACAACATAAAAGTAAATAGAAAGTCCCTTCGCATAGGGAAGCAGTGATTTGCAGCGGTACCAGAGCTCAAGTTTTCAAAACAGAGGTAAATGATATTTTGAGACATGCACCCTTCTTGTTCACTTTGCGACCATCAGTTATCAATATCTTCCATGCTAAGCATGTTAGTGGCGGTTCCCAAGTGATAAAGTAAAGGTTATGACTCCGTAGGAGTTTTTGTTTGATTATTTGAGAGATCAATTCTTTTTGCAGTTTGGGACTAGGCATCCCTATTACCGCCCTTTTCTCGTGCGATGGTGAGTGAATAAACACTCATCCTGAGAATAACCCGCTTAGCATGGAAGATGCCGACTACCTCCTATCGTTCCATGAATGATCCAGGCACACAAAAAGGATATTTATTTGAAGTTTTTAGAGATGGCACATGCAAATTTACTTAGGACGGCAGGGTAATACCGCATATAGGTAGATATGGTGGACTCATCTGGAATAACTTGGGTTCAAGGTTTTTGATGTACAAGCAGAATTCCCAATTAGTACAGGCGAAGGCTAGCAAATAGGTTGAGAAGAGGCCAGCTAGAGAGCAACAACGGTCATGAACATGCATTATGCATAAGTAACATTGGACACTAGCATAATTAGGATATGAACACCATGAACATAAATATCATAGAGGCTATGTTGGTTTTCATTCAACTACATGCATGAACATGTGCCAAGTCGAGCCACTCGAACATTCAGAGGAGGATACCATATCATCATACTATATCACTATCATTTTAACGCAATGTCGATATCCAAGATAAATCATTATCCACTCCTAGCTACTTATGCATGGCATGAGAAACTATAATCTCTAATTGTCATTGCAAACATGTTTAATCATAATGGGCTGAATCATGGATACTAGGTTAAACATATTTACAAAAATAGAACAAGTCAAGTTCATACCTGTTTCTCTCTGCCACGGCCAGTTCATCAAATATCGTCATTATTGCCTTTCACTTGCACGACCGAACGATGTGAAAATAATAATAGTGCAAGAGTGCTGTGGACTAAGCTAGAATCTGCAAACATTTTATTCAAGAGGAGAAGACAATGTAATATGGGCTCTTTGTTAAATCAACAATAATGCAGATGAGAGCCACTCAACATTTTCATCGTGGTCTTCTCCTCGGTATGACTCAATAAAAAGAAAAGAAATTCAGAGAAACACACTGAAATATTTTTGGAGTTTTTGGTTTTCTTGAAAGAAAGCAAATAAAAGGGAAAAACAAAAACGAGAAAAACTATTTACACAGGAAAGCTCCCAACAAGCAAAAGAAGAACAAGGAAATCTTTTTGGGTTTTCTTTTTTATTGCTACAGCTAACTACTCTAGAAAGAGAAATAAAAAAGAAGCAGGAAATATTTTTGTATTTTCTCAAAGTTTTTCAAACACACAAGAAGAAAGCGAGAGAATAAATTTAACATGGATGGTACAATGAAAAAGTGTGGACACCGACAACTGGAATGAAATGTGTGAATATGAATGTAATGTCGGTGGAAAACACGTACTCCCCCAAGCTTAGGCTTTTGGCCTAACTTGGTAATCAGTCAGTAGCCTGGATAATAGTTGGGGTGGTAGCTCACGGAGGCTCTCGGGGCGGATGCCTCGGCTTGCCGTGCAGCCACAACCGCCGCGTTGTGAGCTCGGGCCTCGCTCTCAAGAACAAAATATCTTCCCTTGCTATGATAATCAAAGAGAGCAGGTGCAGGCAAATATGTGTACACCACGGATTCTTGATTAAACATCAATTTATAAGTGAAATTATTGGGGTCACCTCTAAGGATCTTATGACGTTTCATAGCATCAAAATCAAAATACTGCGTGGGTAAAATAGGGTCATAGGGCAAAAGTGAAACACCCAGCTCTCTTGCTAAACATGTGGCATAAATTCCACCATAGAAATAACCACTATTAGCGTTATGTTGCAACCTGTGTGCAACAATCGCTCCAAGATTATAACTTCTGTCACCGGTGAGAGCAGTGCGTATGAGGCTCAAGTCTAGAGCACAAAGTGTACTACAATCTTGTTTGCCTACTATACATTTTCCATTAAATAATGCAAAGTACTAAATTGCGGGAAAATGAATGCTCTTTATTCTACCTTGCATCACTCCCCTCGTCTCACCATAGCAAAGGCCAGTCAAAAATGCTTGGAACTCAGCTCTTGGTGGTTCGTCAAGCGAACCCCATAATGGGATTTTGCAGTGGTGAGCAAATCTCTCTAGTGATATGGTAAATGAATTTTCATACAGTTTAAATGACGCCCTAGACTCACGGGGATGGAAATTAAATCCTTTGACAAATGATTCAGTGAGAGTGTGGTGTTGATTGCACTTATCTGAAATGTAGGGACCGAGACCGGCATTGTGAACATATTGCTCAAATTCCTCCTTAATGCCCACACGCACCATATAATCGTCACATGGCCATAGCCATGTTTTGGTGGCGGCATCTCGTATGGAACTTTCACTTGGTTCAACATAAGACCGATGAACGGAGCTGTCACTAGAAGATGCCTCTGAGGATCTCCTCTTTGAAGACCTCCTTCCAAAGAGGTTCATCATATTCGCGTACAATTTTCTGAAAAATTTTGGGTGACAAAAATTTATCAACAAAACCTTACAAAAATGGTAGCAACTACTCATAGGGATACATAGAAGCCATAGCAAGCATTCAAACTACTTAGAACTGTAAGAATTCAACATGCAAGCTCATCTACAGCAGCACCAAGAGTAGCTAATTATTCAAAATATAAACCACTAAAGCAAAAACTAATTGGACAAACGGAGGAGTCACATACCAAGCAACAATCCCCCGAAACAGTTTCAGAAATGGAGCTTCGAGCAAAGATATCGAAATCCGCGGGTTTGAGAGCATGAACACGAGAGAGAGAGCAAAGGTGATTTTTTTCTGGAGGTAGGTGATGAAGTGGTATGAAGAGATAAGTGAGGGGCCCACGTGGGGACCACAACCCACCAGGGCACGCCTGGGGGTCCTGGCGCGCCCAGGTGGGTTGTGCCCACCTGGTGCACCTCCCTCTGATATTATTTGCACCAAAAATTCTTAAATATTCAGAAAAAAATCGTATTAAATTTTTAGAGCATTCTGAGAACTTTTATTTCTGGGTCATTTTTTTATTGCATGGGAAATTCAGAAAACAGACAAAACATGGCATTTTATTTTATTTAACTAATAAAAACAGAAAACAGAAGGTAGTGCTTACTAAATTCATCAACTTCATACCTCTCAAAAATGATCCATTAATAAGGTTGATCAAGTCTTATTAACAACCACTTTCGATTAGCATGAAACCGAAGAACTTTCGTAAATCACTAAGTTACCTCAACGGGGTTATGAATGGCCCCAACAATAAGCATTTCATATTTCTTTTTAACAGTAGGTAGAGGTAGTTGAAAACTTCCAATAGTGATTGTCGGAGATTTTTCAATAACATTAATACCATTCACTTGGAATTGTTTCTTCGGAAAGTGCACCGTATGCTCATTACCATTGATATGAAAAGTGACCTTGCTTTTACTGCAATCAATAACAGCCCCTGCAGTATTCAAGAAGGGTCTACCAAGGATAATTGACATGTTGTCATCCTCGGGCATCTCAAGTATAACAAAGTCAGTCAAAACAGTAACATTAGCAACAACAATGGGCACATCCTCACAAATACCGATAGGTATGGCAGTTGATTTATCAGATATTTGCAAAGATATTTCAGTAGGTGTGAGTTTATTAAAATCAAGTCTTTTATATAAAGAGAAAGGCATAACACTAACACCAGCTCCCAAATCACATAAAGCAGTTTTCAAATAATTTCTTTTGATGAAGCAAGGTATAGTTGGTATTTTCGGATCTCCAAGTTTTTTAGGTACTCCATCTTTGAAAGTATAATTAGCAAGCATGGTGGAAATTTCAGCTTCTGGTATTTTTCTCTTATTGGTGATGATGTCTTTCATGTACTTTGCATAAGGAGGCATTTTTAAGATATCAGTCAAGCGAGTATGGAAAGGGCATAGGTTTTTTAACCCACGGTTCTCTTTCTTTACCGTGTTTTCTAGCAATAAAGTCTCTTTTATCATATCGTGTATTCTTGGGTTGTGGGTTATCAACATCAACTGCAGGTTCTATCTCAACATCATTGTCTGGTTCTTTACTATTTGTTTGAGTATTTTCATGAACCTCATCATTATCTTTTTCATTATCAGAAGGTGAGTTTTCATTACCAGACTGAGTTTCAGCATCAGAGATAGAAACTTCATTATCATTATCCGAAGGTTTTTCCACTTCAGGTTCACTAGAGGCATGCAAAGTCCTATCATTTTTCTTCTTCTTTTTTCTTTTTGGAAGGACTACGTGCATCAGTGTTAGCTCTTTGAGAGTCTTGTTCAATTCTTTTTGGGTGTCCCTCAGGATAAAGTGGTTCCTGAGTCATTTTAACTCCTCTAGTTGCTACTCTAATAGCACACTTATATTATTATTCATTTCATCAAGCAACTCTCTTTGAGATTTAGCAACTTGTTCTAGCTGAGTTTGAACCATAGAAGCATGCTTCCCCACACCTCTAACATCATTTGAGATTCTAAATAACAAGTCACTCAAGCGAGCAATCATATCAGAATTATATTTCAATTGTTTCATAACATTTGCATTGAAGTTATCTTGTTTTCTAATGTAATTTTCAAACTCATAAAGGCATTGGCTAGGATGCATATTGTGAGGATTATCATTATCATTGAACTTCATTAGAGAATTTACCTCTACCACGTTAGGTGGTGGTGGTTTATCAAGCCCATGTATTTCTTCAATAGGAGGTAAATTTTTTACATCCTCAGCTTTAATACCTTTTTCCTTCATAGATTTCTTTGCCTCTTGCATATCTTCAGGACTGAGATATAATATACCCCTCTTCTTCGGAGTTGGTTTAGGCGGTGGTTCAGGAAGAGTCCAATCATCATAATTTTTCAATATGTTATTCAATAATTCTTCAGCTTGCCCAATAGTTCGTTCCTTGAAAACACAACCAGCACAACTATCTAGGAAATCCCTAGAAGCATCGGTTAGTCCATTATAGAAGATATCAAGTATTTCATCTTTCTTAAGAGGATGATCAGGCAAAGCATTAAGCAATTGGCAAAGCCTCCCCCAAGCTTGTGGGAGACTCTCTTCTTCAATTTGCACAAAGTTAAATATTTCCTGTAAGGCAGCATGTTTCTTATGAGCAGGGAAATATTTTTCAGAGAAGTAATAAATCATATCCTGGGGACTACGCACACAACCAGGAGCAAGAGTATTGTACCAAGCTTTAGCATCACCCTTTAATGAGAACATAAATAATTTGAGAATATAGTAATAGCGAGTTTTCTATCATGAGTAAAAAGGGTGGCTATGTCATTCAACTTAGTAAGATGTGCCACAATAGTTTCAGTTTCATAACCATGGAAAGGATCAGATTCAACCAAAGTAATTAACTCTGGGTCGACAGAGAATTCATAATCCTTATAATCAATAAAGATAGGTGAGGTAGCAAACTTAGGATCATATTTCATTCTAGCATTCAAGGATTTTTCTTTATACTTGCATAATAATTTCTCTAGATCATCTCTATCCTTAAAAGCAAGAATATCTCTAGTTGTCTCCTCATTCATAACATAACCTTTCGGTACCTTTGGCAATTCATATCTAGGAGGGCTAGTTCTAGTAGGTGTTTCAAGATTTTCAGTTTCAAGCTCATCATCATTTTCAACAATATCATGTTGTCTTACTCTAGCAATTTGTTCATCAAGAAATTCACCTAGTGGCACATCATCATCATCAAGCAAGGTACTAGCATCATCATAAGTGTCATTCATAGCAGAAGTAGCATCATCAACAACTTGCGACATATCAGGATTAATAGCATGTGGTGGTGTTGCAAGTTTACTTATAACAGAAGGTGAATCTAAAGCAGAGCTAGATGGAAATTCCTTACCTCCCCTCGTCTTAGAGGGAAAAATCTTAGTCTTAACATCCTTCAGATTCTTCATAGTGATAAATTGATAATAATCCCAAGTGACTCAACAAATATAGCTATGCTCCCCGGCAATGGTGCCAGAAAAAGGTCTTGATAACCCACAAGTATAGGGGATCGCAATAGTTTTCGAGGGTAGAGTATTCAACCCAAATTTATAGATTCGACACAAGGGGAGCCAAAGAATATTTGCAAGTATTAGCAGCTGAGTTGTCAATTCAACCACACCTAGAGATTAATTATCTGCAACAAAGTGATTAGTAGCAAAGTAGTATGATATTTTGATAGTAGTAGCGACAACAATAGTAACGGTAATAGTGATAGCAGTAGTTTTGTACCAAGTGCAACAGTAATAATAGCAGTAGTAACTTAGCAAGAACAATATAAGAGAAATTCGTAGGCATTGGATCGGTAATTTGTTGGATGATATTCATCATGTGATAGTCATAACCTAGGGCGATACGGCACTAGCTCCAGTTCATAAATATAATGTAGGCATTTATTCCGTAAATAGTCATACGTGCTTGTGGAAAGAACTTCATGACATCTTTTGTCCTACCCTCCCGTGGCAGCGGGGTCCATAAGGAAACTAAGGGATATTAAGGCCTCCTTTTAATAGAGAACCGGAACAAAGCATGAACACACGGTGAATACATGAACTCCTCAAACTACGGTCATCACCGGGAGTGGTCCCGACTATTGTCACTCCGGGGTTGCCGATTCATAACATGTAGTTGGTGACTATAACTTGCAAGATTGGATCTAGAACATGGATATAACGATGATAACATAAATGGTTCAGATCTGAAATCATGGCACCCGGGACCAAAGTGACAAGCATTAAGCATGGCAAAGTCATAGCAACATCAATCTTATAACATAATGGATACTAGGGATCAGGCCCTAACAAAACTAACTCGATTACATGATGAATCTCATCCAACTCCTCACCGACCAGCGAGCCTACGAAGGAATTACTCACTCCCAGTGGGGAGCATCATGGAATTGGCGATGGAGAAGGGTTGGTGATGACGAAGATCGAAGATCCCCCTCTCCGGAGCCCCAAAAGGACTCCAGATCTGGCCTGCCGATGAAGAACAGGAGGTGACGGCGTCTCCATCTCGTGGAACGCAATAATTCTTTCTCCCTGATTTTTTTTGGAAATATGTGATTTTATAGCGTAGGTTTCAGTGTCTACGAGGCCACCAGGTGGGGACAAGCCACCTGGGCGCGCCCTGGTGGGTTGTGCCCACCCAGGTGCCCCCCTCCGGTGGTTCTTGGCTCCAGAAATTCTCTTTTATTGTATAAAAAATCCTCGCAAAGTTTCGTTCCATTTCGAGAATTTTTATTTCTGCACAAAAACAACACCATGGTAGTTCTGCTGAAAACAGCGTCAGTCCGGGGTTAGTTTCATTCAAATCATGCAAATTAGAGTCAAAACAAGAGGAAAAGCGTCAGGAAAAGTAGATACGTTGGAGACGTATCAACCGACAACATTGAGATCCATTGAAGCTTTCCGCCTAAATTACAGCATACCGACCAAGAATAAACCTAGACTATACAAAAAAGAAATTATGGCATATTACATCCACTGGGCATCAAAGTTCGCCACCGGTGATAATAAAAGCGCAACGTGACCGCAGATTACATACACTAGGCATCAAAGGTCGCCACCAGTGCATATAAACGTGCTGACAAAAGAATATACAAAGCTAAGAGCACTTGAGAAGGCATTAGGCCTGGCCTGGACGTGCACCGCAAGCAGCCGAACAAGCTGATGAGACCTCAGTTGTGTCAATGATAGATGCTCTATCCCTAGCTGTATAGCACCAAAGCCCGCAAGGCATTCCTCTAAGATCTTCTTTGCATCATTGACATCAAGTCAGAGCTGAGCTGAAGCAAGCCTTTCCGCTTGAAGTTGAGACTGAAGAAGTCGAACTGATTGAGGCAGCAACTGCACAGAGGTTGTCTCACAGCTGCTGGTGAGTAGCTTCAACTCACTGTCTTCATCAAGACATGACCTTGGGGTCATCTCGCTCTCTTCAAGATGGTTTGGCTCACTATCTTCCCTAAAGTTCTGCCTGGCATAAGAGATACAACTCTAAAAGAGAAACAAGGAGACACGTAACAGGTTTCACAATTATATAAGCAAATAAATGGATTTGTTCTGCATAAGGAACATGTTTTTACAACTACAATTTAAAACTGGTAGTTGTTGTAGACATCCAATCAGATGTAAACACCAAAGTAAACATCAGTGGAGGAAATGATGCCTATCCAAATCTATACTAGAACAAAGATTGAAGGCTTGAGAAGGATGAACTTACATTACATGTTAACACGGGATGGACAAAGCCCTTCTCCATGTCGATGGAAGGATAATTCAATAAATTCCCCAAAGAAACTTCTTTATAAGCATTGCCATTATTCTACATTTTGTAAAGAGTAAATATAGATCAAATAATATTGGAAGAAATAGAGGATAATGAAGCTCAGGTGCAGAGTGATGATACATAATCAAGTAGCAATTAATTAAGTATAGCGTTACAAGGCAAAAGGTACTGACAAGAGGAATGCAGACATCAACGTGTGCAGTGGCATTGGCTTTATTCAACATTTTGGTAAGAGTAAATGTAGATCTGATAATTTGGAGAAAGTGGAGGGCAGGGCAGATAAGATGCAAAGTAATGCAAGACAATCAACTATCTCACAATGCAAGTACAGTAATACTACCACCGTCCGTTATTACTTGTCGCTCAAATGGATGTATCTAGCACTATTA
This sequence comes from Thinopyrum elongatum, assembly GCA_011799875.1. Taxonomy (NCBI): domain Eukaryota; kingdom Viridiplantae; phylum Streptophyta; class Magnoliopsida; order Poales; family Poaceae; genus Thinopyrum; species Thinopyrum elongatum. The sequence goes on along the minus strand of CM022302.1, from coordinate 218,538,454 downwards.
AGTTCTAAATACATCCAATTAAGCAACAATTAATTCGATATCGAGGGAGTACATGACAACAGGTACTTACATGAGCAATCCAAAACTTCATAACCATTGTGTTAATTCTACATTTATCTAAGAGTAAATATAGATCTTATAATTTCGAGCAAAGGGAGGATAAAGAAGCGAACATTTACAGTGATGCCACATAATCATACAGCATTGAGTGTAAGTATGCTGACAAAGGGCAAGAGGTACTGACAAGAGCAATGCAGTGCCCAATATTGTTGTGAGATCCTATGATTCTTTGAGAAAGGAGATTCATCTGAAATTAGTTTTCATACAAGAGAGAAGGTAAGGCACATGCAAAAATTTAGGAGTTCAAATTTTGAATTGATATCATAGATAGTACCTGACGCTGGGCTCTCTGCAGTTCTAATAGGGGTTTGGCCAGTGGAGTAGGGTAAAGTGTGGTACAGTTGGGCCTGTGTTTTCTGTGGCTGCTGATCTATCTGATTTAACAGCTATCACTACCTTTTCAAAATACTTAGTTTGTACGCCTTGAGGATCTGCACTCACCCTCTTCCTTTTGGACATCTATTACGAAAGAACAACATTTGACTGGAAAAACATAGTATGATGACACATGGAATAGGTACAGAAAATGGATAGGTATGGCATATACTCGTATATGATGCTTAAACTAAGCAGATGGTGATGTAACAAAGTAGAAGTAATGCAAGAGGTCATATGAAAAATATGTGCGACCAATACAACCTTGCCAAGTTAGAGCAAGCACCTTGATGGGTGAATAAGATAGGCCATCCTCCACCATGCCAAGTTTGTTAGCCAGTGGATTGTTCGGCAATATTCCTCTCATGCGCCCATTCTCATATTCATTTTGATCATGTTCAATACCTGACATGCATGAAAACATAAAAACAAGTGAGATTATCTTTGTAATGCAGAAGTGATTCTAATCCAATACTGCCTCCCTGTAAACGCCTTTGTGCTATCTCTGCAATTATTCTGAGAGATGCCATGCATGCTGTAATTTGGTGTGTGCATTAATATAATGTGGCCTACTACTCAAAATATGAGAGCTCCAGAAGTGATGATACTTCGCAGATGACAGCTTCAACATATAGTAAAGAAGAACAAGTCGACCTGACCTGACAGATTCAAAATATACTAAGGGAGAACAACTCGACCTGACCAGTCGAGCGCAAATGTCTCTGCTACTCTTCCCAACAAGGAACATACTTATTAAAGAATAGAAGAGGATCATGTTAAAGAAGAGCAGAAGAGCAAGCAGATTGAAGATATTACAAGTCTTTCTATACAATGTCTGTTGCCCACCCATGATGAACCAGAGCGCACAGAGAAAAACTATTCCTTCCGGTCTCTCCATATGTGGCTCACATGCATTTAGAAACTAAAGTAGGAACATTTAGCTGACCAATTAAACATGCCTTAGTTTTACTAATATCAGCATAATATCATATTCGAATTTGTACAATTAAGCATGTTTAGCTCGATGGGTGGAGAAGTGCTATTACGACACGAACCACGTAGGCTGATCATGGTCATCATAAAATGGGGAAACCGTAAGCATGATGAGTATAGTGTTGACCGTGGCAGTGGGATGGCAGATCTAAAGCTGCAAACCACGCAAAGGGTAGTTAGCAACTGATGTTTGCTTTGAAATAACAACTAAGATTTGGTATGGACAAGAAAGTACAGTCAACAAGTGACAAAGAAATGCAATTCTGCTGTCTCTCTATATGTCGCGACATGCATTTGGAAACTCAAGTGGGACCTTTAGCTAACCAATTAAATGTGTCTGTTAACTAATATTAGTATCATATCACAATCATATTTGAACTACTAAGCTTTGGAATTATGAGTGCTGTGTTGTTTAGCTTGAAGGGTGGAGTACTGCTAGTACGACATAAAGCACCTACGCAGATCATACAAGGGTAGATAAAAGGGGAAAACCCTAAGCATCAAGAGTAAAATCAGGAAAGTGGAACTAGCTGGACCATATGGGCTTATATTGCTGGTACGGCAAGAAAGGGTTCGGCCCCAAAAGGGGCAGCACTATTCAACTGAAGGCACAATACTGTTACTATCAGTCTAGACTATCAAAGACGACATAGCTCCCAGCATTTCTCGGATATTATGGCAGGCCATCTAGAATCGTTGAAAGCATCCATCTGAAGCGACCCAATAGACCTATCGACTGCAAATGTCCCTGCTCCACTTCCCGACAAGAAACATACTCTACTACTCCCTCCGTTCTTAAATATAAATCGCTTAGAGATTCGAATGCAGACTACATACGGAGCAAAATGAGTGAATGTACACTCTAAAATATGTCTATATACATCCATATGTAGTGCTTATTGGAATATCTAAAAAGACTTATGTTTTACTGAAAAAGTCTTTCGCCCCACTTTATAAATAAAGCAACAATGAACAACACCCGAAAAACGCACGCCACCACAACACACGCACGCACCCAAGGCAGTTTAGGAACAGGGGAAGTAATATACTTATCAAGAAGAACAAAAGAGGAACATGATAACAAAGAGCAAGCAGATTTCTCTACTTTTTTCTCTACTCTTATACTCTTATCTCTACTCTTATAAAAAACAGAGTTGGTGATGATGGTGTGCCTGCCATCCTGCAATATAGGCCATCTGATTTATATCTGACGGATAGGAAGGAAACTATGGCAAATTTGCAAAAAGATACCCACACCCCTCTCCACATTTGCAAATAAGGCCTTCCCTCGTTCATCCTTTTCTCCCACAAGATAAACTACTCATACAAATGCATATTGATGTTCCGTGCAACGCACGGGCATCTTGCTAGTTAGATAATACAATGTGTGTTGGCCACCCATGATGAACCAGAGGCACAGAGAAATGCATATCCCTGCTGTCTCTCTATATGTGGTGCACATGCTTTTCGAAAAAAATATAGGAACATTAGCTGACCAATTAAACATTCTTTGTTTTAGTAATATGAGCATCATATCATATTCATATTTCAACAACTAAGCTTTGGAATTATGAGTGGCATGTTGTTTCGCTTGATGGGTTGAGGTCTTGAGGAGCAGTGCTAGCACGACACGAAGCACCTACGATGATGGTAGTGAATATAAAGGGGGAAAACCATAAGCTTTACGAGTATAATGACCATGCCATTGTGGATCTGAAGGTGCAAACCAGACAAAGGCTACTTCGCAACCAATGTTTGCTTTCAACTAGCCACTACGATTTGGTACGGACAAGAAAAGTACAGTAAACAAGTTACGATCTATTTTCCGGGTGAGATCAATAACTTAAGCAGATATGAAAGAGTACCACCTCTCTTGCGATGCCGTGTAGGCCCCTGCTAATACATTGAGGGTGCTGCGGGTGCGATGGCTATCGGTGGCGCGGAAGAAGACTTTATACGGCAGATGGCCGGGTCAGGGGATAAGTCATGTTGCCGTGGACGAGGCGGTCGTAGGAGCGGCAACGGCAAGGTGGACGACAGCACCGATGAAGCGAGAGGACGCGATGAAAGGATCCTGGTCCGGCGCTGTGGATGAGAGATGTCCATCTCTTCCAGTGGACGACGGGGTAGGGGTAGCGGCTCCAGCAGCATGGAGGATGGGGTGGCGGACAGAGGAGGCTGGCCGGAGTGGGGAGGTTGTTTTGGCACCGACGGTGTATGAATGGGGAAATGGAGGGGGAGGGGGGATCTCAAACTTTGGGACGCACTTGTCTGGAATGTGGGAAAGTTACGAACTTATCCCATTTAAAATTTCGAACATCTCGTCGGTTGGGGATAGGACAGTAATCTCGGATCTCCCCAATATTTGCCGGTAGCGATTTCGGGCGAGGAGAGGTTGTTTTGCCGCCCATGGTTGGCGCCCATGGTGTATGAACGGGGTAGACAGGTAGGGCGGTTGTGTCACGTCTGAGGGAAGTTACACATCTGCCCCTACTTAAAATATTTGCCTACATCGATTTCGGATGAGGAGAGTTTGTTTTGCCGCCCACCGTGTATGAATGGGGAAATGGAGGGAGAGTCACAGGACTTTCGGACGAGCTTGAATCAAATGTGTTTTGCCGCCCAGGTTTGGCGCCCACCGTGTCTGAATGGACTTAGAGGCGGTCGTGTCATGTCTGATTGAAGTTACTAGTCTACCCCTATCGACAGCAGTGGAAATCGGGTCGATTAGGATGTGAAGTGTCAGGGGTAGACAGTAATTTCCATCTCGCAAACACTTGCTTCGGGCAGCCGACAAATGATAGTGGGTGTTTTGCCGCTTCGTTCAAAATTTGGGAGAATTAGCATTCACGTTTACCCCGGGCCCTGGCAACTAAATTCAAATCCAATTTGTATTCGATTACGAATATCCATACATCATTCTACATTTTGTTATTTATTTCTTCAAAACCACGACAAAGATTTATTCCACCTTTATATATGAATATGATTTAGAAATGCCGTGATCTTCGAATTCAGTAGGTTTGATACACTTTGAGTCAAACAGTTATTTCATCCAATACAATATGCTCACACGAAAAATAGTTCACCTTACTTCAATCATACAAGTACTGAGGATTACCTCGCCTAAAAAATTTATATCATTACAACACATGGAAAACATAGGGGGTCTTACAATATAATCCATTCAGAGACATGACAAAACATGCAAGTACACTAATCTAATGACAATTTCAACTGGTATATAAAGAAGAACTGGGATTACCCTGGGCTTCAGATAGCAGAAGTGTCGTGGGAAACCACGGCCACCTATGGGGCCATGAGCCCCTTTTGGTTCGGCGGGGGGATGGGCGCGTTGCACAAAGAGCGGAGAAGCGTAACACAGCACGGCAGAGATCACACGGGCAGTTTTTACCCAGGTTCGGGCCGCCGCGAGGTGTAAAACCCTACTCCTGCTTTGGTGGATTGACGGTGGAAAAGCGCAGCGCTCTAGCCCGGCAAGGTTGCCATGGGGCGAGAGGGGCTACGCGCGTATGAGTGTGAGGAGGTCCGAATCCTTTCTACGGTTTCCATGGGCCTCCTATTATAGATCAAGGGGTCACCACAGTGGCAAATCAGTCTTTACGTACTAATTAGATAGCGAACAGTGCTATCATACCTAACTCTGCAAGATGACAGAGCGCATTAAATGCGCTGCTCAGTGTCACATCACAGCTCGCCCGGCAAGCTCTATCGGGCTGTTTTGCCAGCTTCGTGCCTGCTTGCTTGACACGTCTCAGGACGGGTGTCGCTTGGAGGTATTTTCTGTAGGAAGTGGCTGTCATGTGGCAGGGGGCAGCCACTTAGTCACTTAGGATCTTGACACCGCACTGATCGACGACGTGCGTCGCTGTGAGGTGGAGTGGTGGAGTAGTTTGCCTCCGTGAGCCCCGGCAGGCCTGCCGGGGCGATCTTGGAGGCTTGCTTCCGGGGTAACCCCAACCTCGTCGGGCTCGCTTGCCCGGCAAGGTAGGTTCTTCTCATAGTTGTATCTCATCTCTCTGGCCAGTCTTGGTCTTCTTGATCTGCACGTTGGTCCTTCGTAGAACTGATCCTTCGTGATCTTGATCTTGATCTTGGTGTTGTAATCTTGTCCTCGGGCATGTGCACAGTCTGGGCAATGGACCCAGGGTTTGTTGCACCGACAGGAGCCCCTGGGCCTGGCCCGAATGCACTGCAGGCATTGTCGGGGTAGGCCCTAACCAGTGCACAGGCAGGGGCGTAGAAGTGGTTGGCCCCTTGAGATCTTCTTTGCTTCTTCATTAACTTGAGCTCAGGCCAGTTTCCGGTTTTCCTGTGTGTCGTGCTGAATGTTATGGGAAAATCCAGATCATGGCCCGTGGATCGCCCACCTCCCATGATCACGGGGCAGAAACTGCCATCCCACTTGCCTCCAGCCTCGGCTGCATCCGCCATGTGTCCCGCATGCATTGCATAGAGAAGGTGGCGGATGCGGAGGGCGCAGGGACGGGTGCCATGGTAGAAAACCAGGCGTTGTTGGTTGGTGCAGAAGGTCGGTCCTGATTCCCCAAGCTGTTGGAGGCGCGGAGAGGTCGTATTGGGGGAGCGGGGCGGCTGCTTCCTGAATGAGAAGCCAGCCCCCCGTCTCGCCCCTCTATAACAGGGAGCGGGAGCGGTGTGTTTGCTCACACGCCCTCCTTCTCCCTTTCCTTGAATTTTCTTCGCTCGTCATGGTGAGAGGACGAGGACGAGGGGACGCTCCAGTGGCGGCGATGAGGGCTTCTGCTCGAGAGCGTATCCCTTCTCCCCCTGACAATGCAGGGGCGGAACCCGCCGTGAGAGGGGGAGGGAGAGGAAGAGGTCACGGTTGTCGTGGCGCCCGAGGGGGAGGAGGACGGGGAGGTGCCATGATCACGCCTCCATCGGATGTTCCTCCTCCGTTAGAGGGCCACGTTGGAGACCAGCCTCTGTAGTTCTGCATCAGGCTATACAAGCCTCCACACGGCCGCCTCCGCCTCCCTACTCCATTTGCAAGGGTGATGGAGCTCGAACAACCACGGGCATTGAGGCTGCACATGAGGGGCTGCGGGAATGGCAGCATACGGGTGGACGTAGATTTCCCAACCCCTCATGTCATCTACTTCCATCAAGGTTGGAAGACTTTTGCTCGTGCCCATAGCTTGTCAGAAGGGCACGTCCTCCATTTTAAGTTAATGGAGGACGGTTTCCTTTTCGTCAAAGGTTATGGGAGCTCGGGTGCTCGGGTGCTCGCTTAGGGTGCTGCGCGGAGAACTCGACCGACGACGAAATATCCTCCTCGAGCGATAGGGACGAGGAGGACAGTGATGGCGATGACGACGGCGTAGGCCAGGAGGGCGATGACTCTGACTGCGGCTGAGCGCCAGCCTCACCGTCCTCGTCAGGCGGCAGAACCAAGATCTGCACCTGCATCTCCTCTCCGGCAAGATGATTTGCCAGGGAGTTGGATACGGGGGTGGAGATGGTGTTCCTGGCTCCTCCAGCAGCCTTCCAGCTGGCCCCCGGCAGGCTTCCTCGCGGGCTGCAGCTCCGTTAGCCATGACGTGTCCTGCTGGCCTTGGTGGTGGTGGTTGACAGGTCGCCTCGCCGATCTCTTCACCTTTGCCTTCGTCCATCCCCTCCTGCCTCCGCTGGGCTACCTCTCCTGGAGCCCGACAGGGTCAGGCTGGGCTTCTGCCCAGGTGCTCCTTTTGCCCTCTTTGCCTTCAACTGCTGTGCCTAGGAGGAGAGGGACAAGAAAGGGCATCACGGGGCACTTATCTTTTTTCAATCTTAAATCTATGGGCGCTTGCCAAATTTTAGTTCAAATAATGTAATCTCTTGAATCCATGTTTGTGTCTTGTAAGGTCTGTACTTGTGTGATCAGCATATTAATGAAAAAGATGAACCTTGTCGGGGACTCGTGCATGTGTATGTCCATGCAGACGTGGGGTGCCTCCATACTTTTAAGTAAACAAGTTTCCCCCGGCTGGCTACCCTGCCGGTACCCTCAGTTTTGTTGCCGGGGAGTTAGGCCTACCGGGCACAAATCATGAAGAGGGACTAGGCCCCCACCAATTTTTTTTCACCAAAGGCCACTGCGACCATCCTGACCGAAGCAACGTTCGAGTCAAGAGATGGGAGCACCTAAGTTTCAAAAAGCGTCTAGGTTTTCTTATGCACAATTCTTTACTTACAGAACACATATGGATAAGAGGAAGAACTTATCTGTTTGGCTTGCCGGAGATCACAGTGTAGGCTCATCTTTCCATCTCCTCCTGTAGACCAAGTCCTTGGTAGGATCCTGCAACTTATGCAGATGAAGATGATGCCAGATGCGATCTTATCTACATGAACATGCGATGCTCACGAAATGCTTATGCATGCATGCAACTTGTCGGTGCCCCTCAGCGCTTCATTTATTTCTCTGTTGCTCAGGGTCTGCGCCTGGCTTTGTACAAGGGGTTACATGCAACTGAGGCAAGGCTTGTACAAAAGGGTGGCTGCCGGGCAGGGCCCGACAGCCGCGCCTTACGGTAGAACTTGCAGAGATGCTCAATATTCCATGATTTTTGCAATTGAATGCCATCTCCGGTCTCCAGACGGACTGCGCCAGGTCTGTTGACTCGTACTACCCGGTAAGGGCCTTCCCACTTCAGCGTCAACTTGTTTGCACCCTTGGCGGACTGAACGCGCCTAAGGACAAGGTCGCCTTCCTCAAAACATCGGGCATGAACCCTGCGTCTGTGATAGCGACGCAGTGCTTGCTGGTAGTGTGCAGCACGCATAGCAGCCCAGAGACGGTTCTCCCCGAGAAGCACAGTGTCGTCACGCCGGTGCTGATCCTACGCTACTTCATCGTAGGCAAGCACTCGAGGTGACCCGTAAATGAGTTCCATGGGGATAACTGCTTCTGCCCTATAGACTAGGGAGAAGGGAGTCTGCCCGGTGGCTCGATTTGGTGTCGTTCTGAGGGACCAAAGGACCACCGGCAGCTCGTCGATCCATCCTGCCGCACTTCTGTAGATAATCAAATGTTCTTGTCTTGAGTCCTCGCAACACTTCAGCGTTCGCCCTCTCAGCTTGTCCATTGCTTCTAGGATGTGCAACAGAGGCAAATGAGATCTTGCTATCGAGGGCATGAACATATTTCATGAAGGCGCGGCTCATGAACTGGGTGCCGTTGTCAGTGATGATCCGGGCAGGGACCCCGAAGCGGCACACCAATCCTTTCAAGAACTTGATAGCTGAGTGAGCAGTCACCTTTATCACGGCTTCTACTTCCGGCCACTTCGTAAACTTGTCGATGGCAACGAACAAGAATTTAAAGCCCCCGGCAGCTCAGGGGAAAGGGCCGGGATATCGAGCCCCCAGACCGAAAACGTCCATGACAAAGGGATTGTCTGAAGAGCTTGGGCAGGCAGATGGATGTTCTTGGAATGGAACTGGCAGGCTTCACATTTGGTGACTAGTTCGACCGCATCTTGGAGGGTTGTGGGCCAATAGAATCCTTGCCGGAATGCTTTCCCAACCAATGCCCTTGTTCCAATGTGGGAGCTGCACATGCCTTTGTGTATTTCTGCCAGCAGTTCCTTTCCTTCTTCCCGGCAAATGCACTTCAATTTCACACCATTGGGCCTTCTTCTGTATAGTGTGTCATCGACAAACTGATACATACTGGCCCTCCGGGCTACTCTTTCAGCTTCTTGCTCTTCGGGAAGTTCTCCGGTTTGGACGAAGTGGACTATGTGCCTTGCCCGAGTTGGAGCCTGAGGCTTGGCAACAAGGACTAGCGGCACCTCCCCATTCGCTAGGGCGTGTTCCTCGACCGTGGGGAGCGATGGCCCGGCAGGAGGGTGCAGCCCGGCAATCAAAGGGGAGTTGTTTCCGGCAGGGTCCCTGCCAGGTGCCCCGAAAGGGTCTACTGGGAGAGGCTTACCGGAGTCCAATTTACTCCTCTTTCGGGCCATTGTTGCTGGGGATACGGAGGGTGAGTAAGATGGAGAACAAAAGTTCCTAGTTCCACAGGAAGCTTCTGCGCAGCACACTTTAACAGATGATCAGCAATGTTGTTTTCCGCACGGGGCACGTGCTCTATTTGCAATCCGTCAAAGTGCTCCTCTAATCTTCTCACTTCCTCAACGTATGCCTCCATCAATGGACTTTGGTAATCCTTGTTGACTTGTCTCACCACAAGTTGTGAATCTCCTCAAATGATCAGCTTCTTGATTCCCAATTCAGTGGCAATCCTGAGCCCGGCAAGGAGCCCTTCATACTCTGCTGTATTGTTGGTTGCCTCCTCCTGGGGAAAATGCATCTGGAAGACGTACTTCAGGTGCTCTCCAGTGGGAGCAACGAGAAGCATGCCAGCCCCTGCACCTTGTAGGGAGAAGGCACCATCGAAATACATGATCCATTCTTGGGGTGCTTCCTTGCCGGGAATAACTGTTTCCAGCACTTCTTCCTCAGGGGTTGGCGTCCATTCTACAATAAACTCTGCCAATGCCCTGCTCTGAATAGTTGATGTGCTTTCAAATCTCAGGCCAAAGCTGGATAACTCCAATGCCCACTCCACTATTCTTCTGGTAGCCTCAGGGTTTCGGAGTATCCTTTGCAAAGGAAAGCGGGTGACAACCATGACCTCATGGGCTTGGAAGTAGTGGCGCAGTTTCCTTGAGGCCATGACAAGGCCAAAAATCAACTTTTGCACACCAGAGTACCTGGATCTAGCCCCCTGTGATAGGGAGCTGATGAAGTACACTAGGCGCTGCACCACTTTCTTCCTTGCCGCGTCCTTGGGGTGGTCTCCACTGCCGTGCTCTTCTTTGTCCTGATCCATATCTTTCCTTGTTGGGTTGTTCTCACTCTCCCCCCCCAGAAGGGACACCAGCTGAGGCTGCTGCTTCCTCTACTTCTTGTTGCACCACTAGTGCTGCACTAACCACTTGATTAGTTACCGCCAGATATAGCAGCAACGGCTCTTGTGGTTTGGGAGCAACCAAAGTGGGCATAGAGGACAAGTAGGTCTTCAAATATTGCAATGTTGCATCTGCTTCCGGGGTCCACTTCATGGGTCCTGCCTTCTTCAAGATCTTGAAGAACGGCAAGGCGCGCTCGGCAGACTTGGAGATGAATCTGCTAAGCGCGGTAACGCACCCTGTCAAACGCCTCACATCCTTAACTGTCTTGGGTGCCTGAATCTGCTCAATAACCTTGATCTTGTCGAGGTTGGCCTCTATCCCGCGATGGGACATGAAGAAACCCAGTAGCTTGCCGGAGGGAACGCCAAACACGCACTTCTCCGGGTTCAGCTTCAAGTTGATCTTGCGCAGATTAGCAAATGTCTCTTCCAAATCCTGGATGAGGGTTGATCTATCCTTGGTCTTGACCACAATATCATCCATATAGGCTTCAATGTTCCTGTGCAACTTTGATTCAAAACCAACCTGGACTGCTCTTGCAAAAGTGGACCCGGCACTCTTCAACCGAAAAGGCATGCGCATGAAGCAGTATGTGCCACATGGGGTGATGAATGAGGTCTTCTCTTCGTCTTCCTTGGACATAAAAATCTGATGATATCCAGAGTATGCATCCAGAAAAGAGAACAACTCACATCCTAAAGTGGAATCCACAATCTGGTCTATGCGCGGCAAGGGAAATGGGTCCTTCGGGCAAGCCTTGTTAAGATCTGTGAAATCTATGCAAAGCCTCCATTTTCCGTTAGCCTTGGATCTCTTGCTGTTGGAACTCTCCAGCAAGTCATCAACAGGCGTATCAAACTCCGAAGAGGTACGCTTCCCGGATTCCTTGCTGGTGTCCTTGCTAGCCTTCTTCTTTCCTTTGATTTCCTTGGCGGGAACTGTGGCCTCCGCGACCTCTGCCGCGACTGCGTCCCGATACATCTTATCTACGCAAATAATTGCATCCTTCTCGTCTGACAGAATGGAAATGACTCCCACTGGCCCTGGCATCTTCAAGGTGTTGTAGGCATAGTGGGATGCCGCCATCAATTTCGCCAGAGCTGGGCGTCCAAGGATTCCATTGTACGGCAGGGGGAGGTCGACCACATCAAACACAACCTTCTCAGTCCGGTAGTTCAACTCTTCTCCGAATGTCACTAGCAACATGATCTTTCCCTTAGGATGACTCCTGCCGGGGTTGATTCCTTGAAACGTGCCCGTGACTTTGAGTTCTTCCTCTACTATCTCAAGTTTGCTGATGACCTTTGAATAAATCAGATTCAACCCCGCCCCGCCGTCAACCAACATCTTTGTGACTTTGAGGTTGCGGATCGTTGGTGAAACCAACAACGGCAAGCATCCTACCACAGTGGTGCGGTCAGGATGGTCCTCTTCGTCAAAGATGATGGGCGTGCGTGACCACTTGAGCGGCTTCCGAGACTCTGCCGCTGGCTCCATGGCATTGACCTCACACGCCCACCGTTTAAGTTGGCGGTGAGAGGAGTGCAAAGTGTTGGAAATATGCCCTAGAGGCAATAATAAAATGGTTATTATTATATTTCCTTGTTCATGATAATTGTCTATTGTTCATGCTAAAATTGTATTAACCGGAAACCGTAATACATGTGTGAATACATAGACCACAGCATGTCCCTAGTGAGCCTCTAGTTGACTAGCTCGTTAATCAATAGATGGTTGTGGTTTCCTGACCATGGACATTGGATGTCGTTGATAACGGGATCACATCATTAGGAGAATGATGTGATGGACAAGACCCAATCCTAAGCATAGCACAAGATCGTGTAGTTCGTTTGCTAGAGCTTTTCTAATGTCAAGTATCATTTCCTAAGACCATGAGATTGTGCAACTCCCAGATACCGTAGGAATGCTTTGGGTGTATCAAACGTCACAACGTAACTGGGTGACCATAAAGGTGCACTACAGGTATCTCCGAAAGTGTCTGTTGGGTTGGCACAAATCGAGACTGGGATTTGTCACTTTGTATGACGGAGAGGTATCTCTGGGCCCACTCGGTAATGCATCATCATAACGAGCTCAATGTGACTAAGGAGTTAGTCACGGGATCATGCGTTACGGAACGAGTAAAGAGACTTGCCGGTAACGAGATTGAACAAGGTATAGGGATACCGACAATCGAATCTCAGGCAAGTAACATACCGATGGACAAAGGGAATTGTATACGGGATTGATTAAATCCCCGACATCGTGGTTCATCTGATGAGATCATCGTGGAACATGTGGGAGCCAATATGGGTATCCAGATCCCGCTATTGGTTATTGTCCGGAGAGGTGTCTCGGTCATGTCTGCATGGTTCCCGAACCCGTAGGGTCTACACACTTAAGGTTCCATGACGCTAGAGTTGTTATGGGAAATTGTATGTGGTTACCGAAAGTTGTTCGGAGTCTCGGATGAGATCCCGGACATCACGAGGAGTTCCGGAATGGTCCGGAGGTAAAGATTTATATATGGGAAGTCCTATTTTGGCCACCGGAAAATGTTCGGGATTTTTCGGTACTGTACCGAGAAGGTTCTAGAAGGTTCCGGAGTGGGGCCCACCTGCATGGGGGGACCCACATGAATGTGGGTAGTGGGGGCAAGGCCCCACACACCTGGTCAAGGCGCACCAAGATCCCCCTTAGAAGGAATAAGATCATATCCCGAAGGGATAAGATCAAGATCCCTAAAAAGGGGGGATAACAATCGGGGGGGAAGGGAAAGGATGGGATTTCTTTCCTCCCACCTTTGCCAATGCCCCAATGGACTTGGAGGGCAAGAAACCAGCCCCCTCCACCCCTATATATAGTGGGGAGGTGCATGGGAGCTGCAACCCCTTGCCCCTGGCGCAGCCCTCCCCCCTCCTACTCCTCCTCCTCCGTAGTGCTTAACGAAGCTCTGCCAGAGAACCACGAGCTCCACCGCCACCACGCTGTCGTGCTGCCGGAGCTCTCCCTCAACTTCTCCTCTCCCCTTGCTGGATCAAGAAGGAGGAGACGTCCCCGGGCTGTACCTGTGTTGAACGCGGAGGCGCCGTCCGTTCGGCGCTTGAATCGGATCTTCCGCGATTTGAATCGCCGCGAGTACGACTCCATCAACTGCGTTCTTGTAACGCTTCCGCTTAGCGATCTTCAAGGGTATGAAGATGCACTCCCTCTCACTTGTTGCTAGCATCTCCTAGATTGATCTTGGTGACACGTAGGAAAATTTTGAATTATTACTACGTTCCCCAACAGTGGCATCATGAGCTAGGTCTATGCGTAGATTCTATGCACGAGTAGAACACAAGTAGTTGTGGGCGATGATTTGTTCAATTTGCTTACCATTACTAGTCCTATCTTGATTCGGCGGCATTGTGGGATGAAGCGGCCCGGACCGACCTTACACGTACGCTTACGTGAGACAGGTTCCACCGACTGACATGCACTTGTTGCATAAGGTGGCTAGCGGGTGTCTGTCTCTCCCACTTTAGTCGGATCGGATTCGATGAAGAGGGTCCTTATGAAGGGTAAATAGCAATTGGCATATCACTGTTGTGGCTTTTGCGTAGGTAAGAAACGTTCTTGCTAGAAACCCATAGCAGCCATGTAAAACATGCAACAACAATTAGAGGACGTCTAACTTGTTTTTGCAGGGTATGCTATGTGATGTGATATGGCCAAAAAGGATGTGATGAATTATATATGTGATGTATGAGATTGATCATGTTCTTGTAATAGGAATCACGACTTGCATGTCGATGAATATGACAACCGGTAGGAGCCATAGGAGTTGTCTCAATTTATTGTATGACCTGCGAGTCAATGTAAAAGGCCATGTAATTACTTTACTTTATTGCTAACCGTTAGCCATAGTAGTAGAAGTAATAGTTGGCGAGACAACTTCATGAAGACACGATGATGGAGATCATGATGATGGAGATCATGGTGTCATGCCGATGACGATGGTGACCATGCCGCGCCTCGAAGATGGAGATCAAAAGCGCAAGATGATATTGGCCATATCATGTCACTTTATGATTTGCATGTGATGTTTATCATGTTTACATCTTATTTGCTTAGAACGACGGTAGCATAAATAAGATGATCCCTCACTAAAATTTCAAGAAATGTGTTCCTCCTAACTGTGCACCATTGCGAAGGTTCATTGTTTCGAAGCACCACGTGATGATCGGGTGTGATAGATTCTAACGTTCGCATACAACGGGTGTAAGCCAGATTTACACATGCAAAACACTTAGGTTGACTTGACGAGCCTAGCATGTACAGACATGGCCTCGGAACACGAGAGACCGAAAGCTCGAACATGAGTCGTATAGTAGATGCGATCAACATGGAGATGTTCACCATTGATGACTAGTCCGTCTCACGTGATGATCGGACACGGCCTAGTCGATTCGGATCATGTATCACTTAGATAACTAGAGGGATGTCTATCTGAGTGGGAGTTCATCAGATGAACTTCATTATCATGAACATAGTCAAAGTGTCTTTGCAAATTATGTTGTAGATAGCTCGCGCTGTAGCTCCCCTGTTTTATTGATACGTTCCTAGAAAAAAGTAAGTTGAAAGATGATGGTAGCAATAATGCGGACTGGGTCCGTGATCTGAGGATTGTCCTCATTGCTGCACAGAAGGCTTATGTCCTTAATGCACCGCTCGATGCGCCACCCCCTCAAGCGTTGTCTGTAGATGTTTTGAACATCTAACAGGCACGTTCTGATGACTACTTGATAGTTCAGTGCGTCATGCATTACGGCTTAGAATTGAGGCTCCAAAATGTTTTGAACACCACAGAGCATATGAGATGTTCTAAGATCTGAAATTGGGATCTCAGGCTCGTGCCCGTGTTGAGAGGTATGAGACCTCCAACAAGATTTTTTGCCTGCAAGATGAAGGAGAATAGCTCAATCAGTGAGCATGTGCTCATATTGTCTGGGTACTACGATCACTTGAATCGAGTGGGAGTTAATCTTCCAGATAAGATAGTGATTAATATAGTTCTCCAAGTCACTGCCACCTAGCTACTAGAGCTTCGTGATGAACTATAACATGCCAGGGATGGATAAGATGATCCCTGAGCTGTTCGCGATGTTTGACACCGCGAAGGTAGAAATCAAGAAGGAGCATCAAGTGTTGATGGTTAGTAAAACCACTAGTTTCACAAAGGGCAAGGGCAAGAAGGGAAACTTCATGGATGGCAAGTCAGTTGCTGCTCCAGTGAAGAAACCCAAGGTTGAACCCAAACCTGAGACTAGGTGCTTCTGTTATGAGGAGAACAGTCGCTGAAGCGGAACAACCCTAGATACTTGGTAGATAAGAAAGCTGGCAACGTCGACAGAAGTATATTTGATATACGTGTTATTGATATGTACCTTTCTAGTACTCCTAGTAGCACCTGGGTATTGGATACCGGTTCGATTGCTAAATGTTAGTAACTCGAAATAAAAGCTACGGAATAAACGGAGGCTAGCTAAGGGTGAGGTGACGATGTGTGTTGGAAGTGTTTCCAAGGTTGATGTGATCACCATCGCACACTCTCTCGGGATTAGTGATGAACCTAAATAAATGTTATTTGGTGTTTGCGTTGAGCATGAACGTGATTAGATCGTGTTTATTGCAATACGGTTATTCATTTAAGTTAGAGAATAATGGTTATTCTGTTTACATGAATAATACCTTCAATGGTCATGCACCCAATGTGAATGGTTTATTGAATCTCGATCGTAGTAATACACATGTTCATAAAAGATGCAAAGTTAATAATGATAGTACCACATACTTGTGGCACTGCCGCTAAAGGTCATATTGGTGTAAAGCGCATGAAGAAACTCCATGCTGATGGATCTTTGGACTCACTCGATTTCGAATCGGTTGAGACATGCGTACCATGCCTCTTAGGCAAGATGACTGAGACCCCGTTTCCGGTATGATGGAGCGGGCTAGTAACTTATTGGAAATAATACATGTTGATGTATGCGATCCAATGAGTGTTGTAGCATGCAGTGGATATCATTATTTTCTTACCTTCACTGATGATTTGAGTGGATATGAGTATATTTACTTAATGAAACACAAGTCTAAAATGTTTGAAAAGTTCAAACAAATTCAGAGTGAAGTTTAAGATCATCGTGACAAGAAGATAAAAATGTCTATGATATGATCGTGGAGGTGAATATCTGAGTTACGAGTTTTGTATACAACTTAAGACAATGTGAAAGTTGTTTCACAACTCACGCCACCTGGAACACCATAGTGTGATGGTGTGTTCGAACGTCGTAGTCGTACTCTATTGGATATGGTGTGTACTATGATGTCTCTTATCGATTTTCCACTATCCTTTTGGGGTTAAGCATTAGAGACAACTACATTCACTTTAAATAGGGCACCATCTAATTCCATTGAGATGACACCGTATGGTTTGGCAGAAACCTAAGCTGTCATTTCTCAGAGTTCGGGAATACGACGCTTATGTCTGATAAGCTCAAACCCAAAGCGGAAATGTGCATCTTCATAGAATACCCTAAGGAAACATTTGGGTATGCCTTCTATCTCAGATCCGAGGGCAAAGTATTTGTTGCTAAAAATGGGTCCTTTCTCTTGAAAAGGTTTCTCTCAAAAGAATTGAGTGGGAGGAAGATAGAACTTGATGAGGTTGTTGAACCTTTGTTTCAACCAAAGAGTAGCGCAGCGCAGCGCAGAAAGATGTTTCTGTGGAGCCTACGTCAGTTGAAGAGGAAGTTAATGGTGAAGATCATGAAGCTTCGGATCAAGTTACTATCGAACCTTGTAGGTCGACAAGGACGCGTACTGCTCCTGAGTGGTACGGCAACCCTGTCTTGGAGGTCATGTTGTTGGACAACAATGAACCTACAAACTATGGAGAAGCGATGATGGGCCCGGATTCCAAAAAATGGTTAGAGGCCATGAAATCCGAGAAAGGGTCCATGTATGAAAACCAAGTATGGACTTTGGTAGACTTGCCCGTTGAATGGCAGGTCGTTGAGTACAAATGGACCTTTAAGAAGAAGACAGACACTGATGGTAAATGTTACCATTTATAAAGCTCGACTTGTCGCAAAGAAGTTTCTGACAAGTTCAAGGAGTTGACTATGATGAGACTTTCTCACCCGTAGCGATGCCAAAGTCTGTTGGAATTATGTTAGTAGTTGCTGCATTTTTCGATTATGAAATCTGGCAGATGGATGTCAAAACATCGTTCCATTGAGGAAAGGTTGTATGTGATACAACCAGAAGGTTTTGTCGATCCTAAGGATGCTAAAAAGTATGCAAGCTCCAGCAATCCTTCGATGGACAGGAGCAAGCATCTCGGAGTTGGAATATACGCTTTAATGAGGTGATCAAAGCTTTTGAGTTTATACAAAGTTTATGAGAAACTCGTATTTACAAGAAAGTGAGTGGGAGCACTATAGAATTTCTGATGAGTATATGTGGATGACATATTGTTGATCGGAAATGATGTAGAATTTCTGGAAAGCATAAACGGTTGTTTGAAAAGAGTTTTTCAAAGGAAGACCTGGATAAAGCTACCTAATTGTTGGGCATCAAGATCTATAGAGATAGATCAATATGCTTGATGAGACTTTCAATGAGTACATACCTAGACAAGATTTTGAAAGAGTTCAAAATTGATCAGTCAAAGAAGGAGTTCTTACCTGATTTGTAAGGTGTGGAGTTGAGTGAGACTCAAAGCTCGACCACGGTGGATCAAAGAGATAGGACGAAGGTCGTCCCCTATGCTTTATCCACAGGCTCTGTATAATATGCCATGAGTCTATCAAGGGGTACGAGAGTGATCCAGGAATGGATCACTGGACAGCGGTCAAGATTATCCTTAGTAACTAGAGGACTAAGGAAATATTTCTCTGTTATGGAGGTGATAAAGAGTTCGTCGTAAAGGGTTACGTCGATGCAAGCTTTAACACCAATCCGGATGACTCTGAGTAGCAATCCGGATATGTATAGTGGAGCAGCCATTTGTAATAGCTCCAAGTGGAGTGTGGTAGCAGTGTCTACAGTATGACATAGAGATTTGCAAAGTACACACGGATCTGAATGTCGCAGACCCATGGACTAAAGACCTCTCTCACATGCAAAGCATGATTGAACCCCAGAACTCACTGGGTGTTAGATTCATAACAATGTAAATCACATGGTGATGTGAACTAGATTATTGACTCTAGTGCAAGTGGGAGACTGTTGGAAATATGCCCTAGAGGCAATAATAAAATGGTTATTATTATATTTCCTTGTTCATGATAATTGTCTATTGTTCATGCTAAAATTGTATTAACCGGAAACCGTAATACATGTGTGAATACATAGACCACAGCATGTCCCTAGTGAGCCTCTAGTTGACTAGCTCGTTGATCAATAGATGGTTGTGGTTTCCTGAACATGGACATTGGATGTCGTTGATAATGGGATCACATCATTAGGAGAATGATGTGATGGACAAGACCCAATCCTAAGCATAGCACAAGATCGTGTAGTTCGTTTGCTAGAGCTTTTCTAATGTCAAGTATCATTTCCTAAGACCATGAGATTGTGCAACTCCCGGATACCGTAGGAATGCTTTGGGTGTATCAAACGTCACAACGTAACTGGGTGACCATAAAGGTGCACTACAGGTATCTCCGAAAGTGTCTGTTGGGTTGGCACAAATCGAGACTGGGATTTGTCACTTTGTATGACGGAGAGGTATCTCTGGGCCCACTCGGTAATGCATCATCATAACAAGCTCAATGTGACTAAGGAGTTAGCCACGGGATCATGCGTTACGGAACGAGTAAAGAGACTTGCCGGTAACGAGATTGAACAAGGTATAGGGATACCGACGATCGAATCTCGGGCAAGTAACATACCGATGGACAAAGGGAATTGTATACGGGATTGATTGAATCCCCGACATCATGGTTCATCCGATGAGATCATCATGGAACATGTGGGAGTCAATATGGGTATCCAGATCCCGCTATTGGTTATTGGCCGGAGAGGTGTCTCGGTCATGTCTGCATGGTTCCCGAACCCGTAGGGTCTACACACTTAAGGTTCCGTGACGCTAGAGTTGTTATGGGAAATTGTATGTGGTTACCGAAAGTTGTTCGGAGTCTCGGATGAGATCCCGGACGTCACGAGGAGTTCCGGAATGGTCTGGAGGTAAAGATTTATATATGGGAAGTCCTATTTTGGCCACCGGAAAATGTTCGGGATTTTTCGGTATTGTACCGAGAAGGTTCTAGAAGGTTCCGGAGTGGGGCCCACCTGCATGGGGGGACCCACATGAACGTGGGTAGTGGGCGAAAGGCCCCACACCCCTTGTCAAGGTGCACCAAGATCCCCCTTAGAAGGAATAAGATCATATCCCGAAGGGATAAGATCAAGATCCCTAAAAAGGGGGGTTAACAATCGGTGGGGAAGGGAAAGGATGGGATTTCTTTCCTCCCACCTTTGCCAACGCCCCAATGGACTTGGAGGGCAAGAAACCAGCCCCCTCCACCCCTATATATAGTGGGGAGGTGCATGGGAGCTGCAACCCCTTGACCCTGGCGCAGCCCTCCCCCCTCCTACTCCTCCTCCTCCGTAGTGCTTAACGAAGCTCTGCCGGAGAACCACGAGCTCCACCGCCACCACGCTGTCGTGCTGCCAGAGCTCTCCCTCAACTTCTCCTCTCCCCTTGGTGGATCAAGAAGGAGGAGACGTCCCTGGGCTGTACATGTGTTGAACGCGGAGGCGCCGTCCGTTCGGCGCTTGAATCGGATCTTCCGCGATTTGAATCGCCGCGAGTACGACTCCATCAACTGCGTTCTTGTAACGCTTCCGCTTAGCGATCTTCAAGGGTGTGAAAATGCACTCCCTCTCACTTGTTGCTAGCATCTCCTAGATTGATCTTGGTGACACGTAGGAAATTTTTGAATTATTACTACGTTCCCCAACACAAAGATGCACTCCCGTCAATGCACAGGGCGTTAGTGGCCTTCTGGAATTCCTGCTCACTGGTTTCCTCTTCATCCCCTCCATTACTGCCATCATCGCAATCTTCCTTCTCTCTACCCCTGGCGGGTTTTCCTTGGTTCTGAAGAGCCTTGTCGGGGCGATTTGCTTCACCGCCTCGGCCCTTCCCGCCAACGCCATTCTGACCTTTTTCCTTATCACGCTTCTCATATTCAGCCCTCTGCTTCTTGATGAGCTGCTCAACCTGATGACATTCCTGGAGATCATGGCCCTTGGTCCGATGAATCTTGCAATACGGCCCATCACCTTTCCCAGCCTTCTCGGCAGCTGCAGCCTCTCGGCAGTCAGTGCATGTGGCAACTTCCTTGCCGGGGGCTTCGGCCTTAGCCTTCTTGCCGGTACTAGGCGTGCCTGATCCCTCAACGGTCAGTACTGCTTTATCCTTGCGCTTCTTGTTCTTCTTCTTCTAACTAGTGGCCTGATGTCTACTATGCAACTTTATTCTTGTAGACTCGTGTTGGGCCTCCAAGCGCAGAGTTTTGTAGTACAGTAGCAATTTTCCCTCAAGTGGACGACCTAAGGTTTATCAATCCGTGGGAGGTGTCGGATGAAGATGGTCTCTCTCAAGCAACCCTGCAGCCAAATAATAAAAAGTCTCTTGTGTCCCCAACACACCGAATACAATGGTAATTTGTATAGGTGCACTAGTTCGGTGAAGAGATGGTGATACAAGTGTAATATGGATAGTAGATATTGGTTTTTGTAATAAGAACAATAAAAAACAGCAAGGTAGCAATTGATAAAACGGAGCACAAACGATATTGCAATGCTTGAAAATGAGGCCTAGGGTCTGTACTTTCACTAGTGCAATCTCTCAACAATGCTAATATAATTGGATCATACAACCATCCCTCAAAGTGCGATGAAGAATCACTCCAGAGTTCCTATCTAGCGGAGAACATAAGAAGAAATCGTTTGTAGGGTACGAAACCACCTCGAAGCTATTCTTTCCGATCGATCTATCCAAGAGTTCGTACTAAAATAACACCAAATAATTTCAGATTCATAATACTCAATCCAACACAAAGAACCTCAAAGAGTGCCCCAAGATTTCTACCAGAGAAACAAAGACAAGAATGTGCATCAACCCCTATGCATAGATTACCCCAATGTCACCTCGGGAATCCGCAAGTTGAGTGCCAAAACACATATCAAGTGAATCAATATGATACCCCATTGTCACCATGAGTATTCATATGCAAGACATATATCAAGTGTTCTCAAATCCATAAAAGTATTCAATCCAATAAAACGAAATCGCAAAGGGAAAACTCAATTCACAACAAGATAGAGAGGGGAAAACACCATATGATCCAACTATATTAACAAAGCCTGCGATACATCAAGATTGTGACATCTCAAGAACACGAGAGAGAGAGAGAGAGATTAAACACATAGCTACTGGTACAAACCCTCAGCCCTGAGGGTGGACTACTCCCTCCTCATCATGGTGGCCGCCGAGATGATGAAGATGGCCACCGGTGATGATTTCCCCCTCCGGCGGAGTGCCGGAACGGGGTCTAGATTGGTTTCTCATGGCTACAGAGGCTTGCGGTGGCGGAACTTCTGATCTAGGGTTGCCCCGAGGGTTTTTGGAATATTTGACAATTTATAGGGTGAAGAGGGGGTGCGGGAGGCCACCGAGGTGGGCACAACCCACCAGGGCGCGCCTGGGGGCCCAGGCGCACCCTGGTGGGTTGTGCCCCCTTGGGGCACCCCCCAGGTGCTGCTCTGGCCCATTGGATGTCTTCTGGTCCATAAAAAATCCACAAAAAGTTTCGCGGTGTTTGGACTCCGTTTGATATTGATTTCCTGCGATGTAAAAAACAAGCAAAAACCTGCAACTGACACTGGGCACTGGGTCAATAGGTTAATCCCATAAAATGATATATAGTTGCTATAAAATGATTGTAAAACATCCAAGAATGATAATATAACAGCATGAATACTTCATAAATTATAGATACGTTGGAGACGTATCATGGCCTCGTCATCATCCTCTGAGTCGACGTCGATGCCATCCTCTTCTCCAGGGAGTTTCCTCCCCTCCTCCACCCGAGCACACTTGTCCACGAAGGTGTAAAGCTGTCGGAGTAAATGACCACGGGTAACCTTATCAGTCCCCCATGGTATTTCGAGACATCGGGGCTGGCCGCGCCACTCCCACCTTCCGGAAGCATGACCGCCGTCTTGGGCCGGCTGGTCCAAGGGGCCAGCTGCTGGAAAGCGGCAAGACCATGGAAGGCGGCCGCAAGGGGGCCGACTCCTAGCAGACGGCCCCTCGACCCCTCGAAGTCAGCACCACATCACCACGACAAGACAAGGCATGGCTACAGTGCAGCCTGCCACCCCCAAGTCTAGGATGGGACGTGGCCGCAGAGCTGTGCACTGGACAGACACCCCCCGCCCAGCACGGCACTGTTGCCACGCAGTCCGTGACATCACTCGCGCCAGAGGGAGCCACGCTCCCATGACGGGCGGTCAGTACGGCCCACAGGCGGCGGGCCCTACCTGTCCGCGAGCCACCAGAAGGTGGCAAACCTCAAGCAGGCGGCAACCAGGGAGGGCCGATTCCTAGCAGGCGGCCCCTCTCCCCCTTGGAGTCTGTGCGCCATTAACCAGATGAGACGGGCTATGGCTACAGTGAGCGCCCGTCAGGCTACGGGACTGTAGCCACGGTCCCCCCGACAAAGCCTTTTTCATCAAGGGCGAGGCTACAGTATAAAGCAGTCAACATGGCCCGCAGGCGGCGGGCCCTACTTGTCGGCCGGGATCATGGCGATCGGCGGGGCCCACCAGGCAGCGGGCCCCAGCGGTCGGCGGAGAAGCCGGCAACCAGAGACACTAATGGTCGGGTCCTACATCCGGCCAGATTACCATTGTACCCCTGGGGGGTAGGCCTATATAAACCCCCCAGGATCACCCATGCAAAGGGTTGAGCCCTCACACCCCTCACACACGTAGAGAGAAGAGTAGAGCTAGCCTTACCCTTCTTCCTCCTCTAGCCAAAACAGCTCAAGGAGCAAGCTTGTAGCTACCTTGTTGACCATAGTCATCATGCGGAGAATCCGCAGAGCAGGACCAGGGGTGTTATCTCCGAGGAGAGCCCCAAACCTGGGTAAGATTCGCAGGCGTATGCGGTCTCGCTCACTCCCGCTTCTAGTGCCCGGCGACGTACTCTTGTCCCCATTCACGATAAGCCACCCCCTGGCATATGTCGCATGATATCCCCGACATTTGGCGCCCACCGTGGGGCAAGGTGCACCGTCGTCCGAAAACACGTTCTAGACGGGAACCCTCTTCCTTCCTGGCGAGCGCAGCCAGCCCGGCACGCCTGACGGCGTTTGCGCCGAAACGCTGCGTGGCGTGGAAGCCACCTGCGCCGCGAGCTGCCTCGCTGATCTCATCGGCGGGATCCGCCTCTCCGACGAGCCCGCACCCGGCGCGGGCGCGGCCAGCTCCGGGAGCTGCCTTGTCGACCCCCTCGGCAAGCTTCACATCGCCAATGAGGCGGCCTCCGACATGGAGTCCGTTGGCTCCACCGACCCGCCCATCGACATGGTCATCGACTCCGATGCCGCGCCTTCTGATGCCTTCCCTGATGATGTGGAGATCTTCGACGACCCGCTCCCTGCTGCTGACAGCAGCACCAGCGCCAGCACCATCACCGAGGTGCTGGTCATCAGCCACGATGGAGCCTCCAACGAGGCCGGCCGGGACCAGTTGCAGGCGGCAATGCGGGACCTGTCCGCACCCGTAGCGCCCGGTGCAAACGGCAAAACGCTGGAAGCGTGCCGTGTTGCACTCCTCGACAGCGCCAACAAGTTGGCGGCCATGAGACGCCTCACTGAGGCCTACCAGCGCGAGATCGATCGCGCCGTCTATGGCACGCCGGCTGCTGGCGAACCCAGCCGCGTGGGCACGGTCCGGCAGCGTGGCACAGCCATCACCAGCATGCTGGGGGCCGACCGCCCAGTCTACGCCATGCCAATGGAGAACTTACGCGCCACCCAGGCGGCGGCAGATGAGCTGGACCACCTGGAGGGCGACGAGCGTCGCTGCATGACGGAGCGCATCCAGCAGCTCATCGACGCGGCTGCCGTGCAGCAAGAAGCCGGCCGCCGCGTGGTGGAACCCGGCTTGCAGGCCGAGAACCTTCCCCCTTGCCGAGAGCACGGCGCGACCTCTCGGACGCCGACAGCCGGCGCCCGCGACCGAGGAGACCAAGAGCCGGCTGTTAGCCATGGCCGCACATGCATCACCATCGAGCGCGACCAAGACGGCCGCCCACGAGCAGTGGAACGGCGGGACGATCGTCCGCCTCCCCCGCGCAGGGAGAGGTGCGCCTCCCCACCGCCTGTTGAGCATCTGACTCTCAGAGGCCGGCTGGGCCCCCGTGAAGGAGTCGGAGAGAATGAAGCCAGCCACCGGATCGACTGCTTGGCTCGATCCCTGGCGTTAGAAGAATAAGATGCGATCGGTCCACCTTGTTTCGGCCCCCGCATTCGCGACGAGCCCTTCCCCAAAGGGTTCTCGCTTCCTCGAGACACTCCCAAGTACAACAGTTCCGTGAAGCCGGAAGATTGGCTGGTTGACTACTCCACCACCGTCAACATAGCAAACGGCAACAAGCGCATTGCCGTGAAGTACGTCCCGCTCATGCTCCAGGGCACGGCCTGGACATGGCTGAACAGCCTCAAGCCCTCCAGCGTCAACAGCTGGCTGGACTTTACCGAAGTTTTCATCCGCAACTTCACCAGCACCTACAAGTGGCCGCCCAAGCCTCGCCATCTCTCCCTGTGCGTCCAAGGCCCGATCGAGTCTAGCCGCGAGTACTTGACGCGGTGGGCCGAACTGCGCAACTCCTGCGAAGGGGTGCACGAGGTGCAAGCCATAGAGTACTTCACTGTTGGGTGCCGAGAGGGCACCCTACTCAAGCACCGACTCCTCTGCGACGAGCCGGCCACACTCGATGAGCTGCTGGTCATAGCGGACAAGTATGCCACTGCCGACTCCTCCATGAAGCCGGAGCTCCGAGTGGACGCGTCTGGAAAGATGCTCCCTCCGGCCCCTCAGACGCCGGCTGGTGACTCCAGTTGGTGCCAGCAGTCGAACGACACCAAGCGCAAGGCCCAGCAGCTAGCTTCCACCAGCCGGCAGGTGGCAGCAGTTGAAGACCAGCAGCCGGAAGGGCAGCCCGGCCCCAAGCGTCAGAAAGGCAGCAAGCCTGCTTGGTTGCCCGCCTTCTCCTTCGAGCAAACCCTTGATGCTCCCTGCAAGTTCCACAGCGGCGCGAAGCCATCGAACCACACCACCCGGAAGTGCCACTGGCTCACCCGCATTGCCAAAGGCGAAGGACTGCCCCCTCCGCCCGCTGGCCCGCCGGCTCCGCCTCCTCAGCAGCCGGCGGCCCGTCCAGTCGGTGTAATCGAAGATGAATTCCCCGAAGAACATGGAGCCTACGTCGTCTTCACCAGTGTGGCCGACGACAGGCACAGCCGGCGCCAGCAGCACTACGAGGTGAACGCGGTCGCTTCTGAGGTCCCAGAGTTCATGCACTGGTCCGAGAGGCCCATCAGCTGGAGTCGCGCTGACCACCCGGAGGTGATGCCTTCTCCGGGTTCCTACGCCCTGGTGCTGGATGCCACCTTCTCAACGGAGCGGCGAGCCTGTCGCTTCTCCCGAGTTCTGATAGACGGCGGTAGCAGCATCAACATCCTCTACCGTGACACTCTGGAGAAGCTGTGCATCAAGGAGAAGCAGCTCCAGCCCAGCCGGACTGTCTTCCATGGCATTGTACCTGGCCTTTCCTGCTCTCCAATGGCAAGATCAAGATAGATGTCCTCTTCGGAGATAAAGATCACTTCCGCCGCGAGCCAATCTGGTTCGAGGTGGTGGACCTGGAGAGCTCCTACCAAGCGCTCCTTGGCCGGCCTGCTCTGGCCAAGTTCATGGCGGTGCTGCACTACGCCTACCTCAAGATGAAGATGCCGGGCACCAAGGGCATTATCACCGTGGCCGGCGATTACCAGAAGTCAGCCACATGTGCTGCTGCCAGTAGTCGGCTGGCCGAGTCCCTTGTCATCGCTGCAGAAAGGCGGCTCCTTGACCGGGTTGTGGCCATGGCCGGCAAGCAGCCGGACCTGTCACCAGATCCCAAGGAGTCGGAGGCCCAGGGCTCCTTCCAGCCGGCCAAAGAAACCAAGAAGATTCTCTTGGACCCTGAGCACCCAGAGAGGTTCGCTGTTGTAGGGACCCACCTCGACAGTAAATAGGAAAGCGAGCTCGTCGTTTTCCTCCGTGAGAATCAGGACATCTTCGCATGGTCCCCCAAGGACATGCCGGGTGTTCCGACGGATTTCGCCGAGCACAAGCTACATGTGAGGCCAGATGCTAAGCCGGTCAAGCAACCCCTCCGCCGCCTGTCACAAGAGAAGAGAAGGATCATTGGTGAGGAAATCGCTCGGTTTCTGGCAGCTGGCTTCATCATGGAAGTGTTCTACCCGGACTGGCTTGCCAACCCAGTCCTTGTACTGAAGAAGAACAACAAGTGGCGCATGTGCATTGATTACACCAGCCTCAACAAAGCCTGCCCCAAAGATCTGTTTGCTCTTCCTCGGATAGACCAGGTAATTGACTCCACAGCCAGATGCGAGCTGTTGAGTTTTTTGGATGCCTACTCTGGTTACCACCAGATCAAGCTGAAACCGGCCGATCGGCTGAAGACCGCCTTCATCACACCTTCGGAGCCTTCTGCTACCGGACCATGACATTCGGCTTGAGAAATGCCGGTGCCACGTTTCAGCGTTGCATGCAGAAGTGCCTCCTCAAGCAACTCGGCAGAAATGCCCACGTCTGTGTAGACAACATTATGGTGAAGACGGAGAAGCATGGCACCCTCCTGGAGGATCTCAAGGAGACCTTCGACAATCTGCGCCGTTTTCAAATCAAGCTCAACCCAGAAAAGTGTGTTTTCGGAGTCCCAGCCGGCCAGCTCCTTGGTTTCCTTGTCTCGGAACGCGACATCGAGTGCAACCCTATGAAGATCAAGGCCATTGAGCGGATGGAAAGGCCCACCCGACTACGAGACATCCAGAAGTTCACCGGGTGCTTGGCATCCCTCAGCTGTTTTGTTAGTCAACTGGGCGAGAAGGCTCTTCCCCTGTACCAGCTAATGAAGAAAACCACTCACTTCGAGTGGAACAACAAGGCGGACGAGGCCTTCCTCCAGCTCAAGAAAATGCTGACTACGCCGCCTGTCCTGGCGGCTCCGGCTGCTAAGGAGCCCATGTTCCTCTACATTGCTGCCACCAGCCGGGTGGTCAGCACTGTCATCGTAGTCGAGTACCAGAAGACGGCAAGGCACAGCCGGTCCAGAGGCCCGTCTACTACCTGAGTGAACTGTTGTCGGCCTCCAAGAAGAATTACCCCCACTACCAGAAGATGTGCTATGGCGTGTACTTTGCCGCCAAGAAGCTCAAGCAGTACTTTCAAGAGCACTCCATCACGGTTGTCTGCACTGCCCCACTTGCCGAGATCATGGGCAACAGAGATGCATCAGGTCGGGTGGCCAAGTTGGCCATCGAGCTAGCTCCCCACACCATCCTCTACCAGCCCCGCACCGCCATCAAGTCCCAAGCGCTGGCTGACTTCCTCGTCTACTGGGCCGAGACCCAGTACCTGCCGCCGGCGCCGGATTCTACTCATTGGCGGATGCACTTTGATGGCTAAAAAATGCGCACTGGTCTGGGAGCCGGCATCGTCCTCACCTCTCCCAAAGGCGACAAGCTCAAGTACACGTTGCAAATTCACTTTGACACCTCCAACAACATGGCCGAGTATGAGGCACTCGTCCAAGGGCTCCGACTGGCGAAAGAAATTGGCATCCGCCAGATTCTGTGCTACGGCGACTCGGACTTGGTAGTCCAGCAGTCGTCTGGCGACTGGGATGCCAAGGATGCAAACATGGCGAGCTACCGCTTCCTCGTCCAGCAAATCAGTGGATACTTTGACGGGTGCGAGTTCCTTCATGTGCCACGAGCCGACAACGAGCAAGCTGATGCCCTGGCACGGATTGGCTCCACCCGCCAAGCGATACCAGCCGGCGTCTCCCTCCAATGCCTCCGCAAGCCGTCTATCAAGCCTTCACCGGAATCAGAGTCCATCTTCGTGCCGACTACTCCCAGAACAGTTGGATCCGACTCGGGGGCTGCAACAGCCGGCTTGGGGACTTCGGCAGGCGGCTCGGGGACTGCTGCAGTCGCACCCGGCCCGGGAACTTCAAAACCAGACCCGGGGACTGCGGTAGTCGGCCGAGGATGTCGGCAGGCGGCTCTGGGACTGCAGCAGTCGCACCCGGCCCGGGGACTTCAAAACCCGGCCCGGGGGCTGTAGCAGTTGGCCCGGGGATTTCAACGACACAACTCGCGGCGGCCAATTCCAACCCGCCTCCTCCCAACCCAACCGCCCTGGTCCCAGTGGCCGTGATGATAGTGGTCGAAGCACCATCATGGGCGCAGCCCATCCTCAACTTCCTGGTGAGCGGAGAGCTACCAACCGACGAGACCTTGGCCCGGCAAGTGCAACACTGGGCAGCAACATACACGATAGTGAGCAGAGAGCTTGTCAGACGCAGCGTGACTGGCGTCTTCCAGCGCTGTGTTGAGCCAGAAAAAGGCAAGGCAATCCTCAGAGACATCCATCAAGGCAAATGCGGCCACCACGCAGCCTCCAGATCCCTTGTCGCCAAAGCTTTCCGCCATGGATTCTTCTGGCCGACTGCTTTGGACGACGCCAAGGACTTGGTCAAGAAGTGCAAAGGGTGCCAAAAATTCGGCTCCAAGCAACATCTGCCGACTTCTGCACTCAAGACCATCCCCCTCACTTGGCCATTTGCCGTCTGGGGGCTGGACATGGTGGGCCCGTTCAAAACAGCACACGGCGGCAAGACCCATCTGCTGGTCGCCATGGATAAATTCACCACGTGGATTGAAGCAAAGCCAATTAAGAAGCTGAACGGTCCGACTGCGGTGACCTTCATCGCAGATATCACCGTCCGGTACGGCGTACCGCATAGCATCATCACCGACAATGGCACAAACTTTGCCAAAGGCGCCTTGGCCCGTTTCTGCGCAACGCAGGGCATCCGACTGGACTTAGCGTCCGTTGCCCATCCGCAGTCAAACGCCCAAGGCGAGCGAGCAAACGGCCTCATCTTGTCTGGCATCAAGCCCCGACTAGTCGAGCCGCTGGAGCGCGAGGCTGGCTACTGGATCAAGGAGCTGCCGGCCGTCCTCTGGAGTCTCCGGACCACGCCGAACAAATCGACCGGCTTCACTCCCTTCTTCCTCATGTACGGGGCCGAGGCCATCATCCCAACTGACATCGAGTTTGACTCACCTCGCGTCACCATGTACACAGAGGCGGAGGCAAAGGAGGTGCGAGAAGACGGCGTCGACCTGTTGGAAGAAGGCCAGCTGCTGGCACTCAGCCGGTCCGCCATCTACCAGCAGGCCCTGCGCCGCTACCACAGCCGGAAGGTCAAGCCACGATCCTTCCAGGAGGGGGACCTTGTGCTCCGGCTGATCCAATGAACAGCCGGCCAGCACAAGCTCTCGGCCCCTTGGGAAGGACCCTTCATCATCAGCAAAGCCTTGGGCAACGACTCCTACTACCTCATCGATGCACAGAAGCCCAGGGCACGCAAGAGGGACAATTCCGGCAAGGAAACAGAGCGCCCATGGAATGCAAATCTCCTCCGAAGATTTTACAGTTAATGCAGTATGTACCACGCTACCTTTCGTATTAAGAGCAAAGGCATCGGGTCCCTCGAGGAGCACTCGGGGGCTACCCTTTTTATCTGTATGATAAGTTTATGCCTGAGAATGTGTTATTTCTTTCCTCCACCTGGCACCGTGTCCGACCAGTCGGCCCGGGGGCTCGCCGCCTTGTCCTATGTTGGTGCCGCCTACAGTCGAACAAGTAGTGTACTGTGGCACCCCGATAGAGGGCCGACGCACGCCAGCCCCAGGATAAGTCCTGGCGCACGTCAAAGACATGATACAGCAATTCCAGGCACAAAATGGCTTTATTAAATAGAATGGAGTATTACAATACTGTTGCTTACAACAATGTTACATAGCTCCAAGGCTAACTACGATGGCAGCGAAGGTCTTGGTTTAGCGGCATCAACATCTCTGGCTGGGCTCCATAACTCACAGGACTGGCTGGGTTATGACCTAGCACTACGAATCTTCTCCTGCAACTGGCCACGTGCAAGGACAGGTGAGTACTTTGAATGTACTCGCAAGACAACCAAATACATAGCATCCAAACAAGCAGATGACAAAGCAAGCCCTATGCTATGCAAGAATTTATTCTAAACATGGCATGGAATTAACAGGAAAATGTGAATCAACATGGCATAGCATACCCTTCTAGCATTATTTATCATCATGTCGTAGCAAGATTATCTGGCATGATTGAACATCTAGCAGCATTGATCATCACGACATAACGGGGTTATCTAGCAAAGTAACTACTGAAGTAAAGTACAGTAAAGTAAAGCATGCATCAAGTAAATAGTCCATATTCCGAATATTCTCATGATCCAATCTGAAACTGATCCAAATCCAAGTCTCTCGGTCATCTGACCATCTCTTCCATAGCCATCTCATGGCTAACATACCATACTCCTGACAACATCTGCTGTCCATGCAGGACAGGTTCTTTCACCATCATTACGGTTGATCGCCTAACGAGGTCTGGACGGGCTGTCCAATACCGTGGACGCGACTATTCGAATAGATTTTTACACTCTGCAGAGGTTGCGCACTTTACCCACACTATGGAGCACTGACCCCGTGATCCCATTCGGGTGGACCAGCATTGCTCCAACAAAACCTGCCTGATCCGTGACTCTCCCACTGTACCACCGGCAATCATCCTCCCCCGGAGTCCTGCCCTGGGTGGCCCCTGTGTCACTCCTGACACCTGCCACCCTTGTGGCCAAACAAAACTGTCCCAAACGGGGACGGGTAACCAAACAACTCAACTGGGCTCACAGGGTTATCGCCGCCTACCGGGCCAGGGCAGCGCGTGCGCATAACCCTCCCTCTTTGGAGGTACCGGTGAAAGAGCACGCGATCAGACCAAGTCAAGGCCGTCCCATACCGGCAAATGTGGTTGCACGGATAAGCCCGGACAGGTGACTCTGATCAACCGACTAGGTTTATCAATATATCTCCATCATCCCACCATTACCTTAACAATTATAAGTGTGAACAGCCACTTAACATCAGCATAGCAGAATCATTACAACGTTGACAAACACGGCAAGATATCAGATCATGGTACTCACATGATAAAGGTATTCAAAATATTGTTACTAGCATGGCAAGGCATGGCATGGAAACAAGGCATGATATTAGATGAAACGTAATGCTAACATCTAAAACAGATGACATAACAGGTGTACGCAAGTGCAGGCTAACAGGTGATACAGATGTACTACAACGAACACACAGGGTGCAAGCAAAGTCATCACGCATGTCCGGAGCTCATGGAAGAGGTTGGCTTGCCTGGGGTGAAGGAATACACCGGGTGGAAGTGCAATAAAACTCCGGGAAGATTCGCCGGAAAAGTTTCCCTCTCGGAGGGGCTGATCAAAGGACAAGGGCAAAATGGTCATTTTCACAGTGTGTAAACATTATGAAAATGGTGCCATCGGAATGGGCTCGACGATCTGAAGACGTGGGCGTTGGTTTTACCTCAATCAGAGTTACGGTCGCGAAGAAACGCCCGTTCGTTCGTTAAGCGCAAAAACAGACAGAAACTGTCCATTTTAGCCCTTAACCGGTGAATGTTCACTGTATAGTGCTTTCGGCCACGGGCTGGATCTGAAGGCGTATTTCCGAAATTAAACGTCCGCGCGAAGGAAGCGCATTTCAGCGAAAGGCCGCTGCAGAGGCCGCTGCAGAATACGCTTCCACTAAAAATGGTCAACGGACTCGGTTGGTCAGCGCTGAGTGGCTTACGCGTGGGGCCCCCTTATCTCTCCCTTCTCTCCTCTTTCCTTCTCCTCTGGTCAACTCCTCCCCCCGACAGAAGCAGAGGGCGGCGCCTCGGCCGTCGAAGCTGCCGGTGATGGGCTGTGCGAGGGAGCAGACCGACGAGCGCCTCGGGACCGCTGGCCTGGGCCGCATCCAGTGGTGGTTCTAGCGCCTCCCGCGGTGGCCGGCAGCATCGCCACCACTGACCACAGCCTGGCCGCGGCGGGGTTCCAGTAGGGGCGGCTCCGGCGAGGCTTCCTCAGCGGAATTGATGACGGCGGTAGCTCGTGGGTACTTGGAGGAGACCGAGGGCGAGGCGGGAGAGGAGGGGAAGGACTAGGGCGCTGGTATGAGTCGAGGGGAGCCGCGGCCGAACCACGGCCATGGCAAAGAGAGAGCTCGGGGGCTCGAATGGGAGGGAACTAGGGCTGCTACTAGTCGAGAGGGGCTTGGGCACGCCTTAAATAGACTCGGGGAGGAGGTCTCGCGACGGCGACCGGAGCTTCGAGACGCTCGGCGAAGTGGCGGCGAACCGAAGTCGGCAGAGACGTCTACGAGCTACGGGACGAGGGGAGGAGGTTCCAGACGACACGCAAATGCGGTGGGCTACTCGTCGTTACGCCCGGACGAGCTAGAACCCGCTGGAATCGGCCTCCCGACACGTACGGCGCACAGTGCACGCAGTTGGCATGTTCTGCCGACGGTCACCGCGTGGCCAAGGCGATGCCACGCTGCACTTCGTGCCAAACCATGTCCAGCGTATTCTCCACTCTACCCTGAGTTGACCTGACCCTACGAGCATGAACAGAGAACTCTGGTGTGACCACTGCCTGGGTCAAACAGTTATGGCAGCAAAGTGTTTGTCACACTCCATGGACACCACAGTGCTCTTCTTGGCAAGATCTTGAGCCAGGGTTAGTCATCTGTCAGGGTGATAAGCTTGGCCAAAAATGAGAACAATTGGACAAGTCTAGATGATACTTCCTTTGAAAACTAGCGATTTGACCCGAAATGCAAATGAAGGAGTATGGGTCAAATGGCTGGATGAAACTGGATGATTTTTGGTGGACAACAATGATATGAGCATAGGAGATAGCTGGAAAAGTTTCAGCTCATTTTGATCATGTATGCAGGTACTTCCTTCACAATGATACAATCTGAACTGAAACTCAAATTATTTACTAAGGAAAATTGGCTACAGGGAATGGGCTGGTTTTGGGTATCCAGAGGTGATTTGTCAATGTTAACCACCCTAAAAAATATCAGCCCAAAAAGATCAAGGAAACCTGCACTTCCTTTGCAAACTGAAAATCTGGACAGAATTTGCAAAGTGGTGTTGTGCTTAAAATTTAATTGACGAAACTTGAGATCTTGATGGAAATGGTGAATATATGGACAGAACAAGCTCCACAATTTATTTGGGATTTTACCTAGCTACCAAAATGGTAGTTCCTTTGGAAAGGCCCCAAATTGATATATTGGCTTTAAATAGGAAAATGCAATTTCCCCTATTTAATTATGGCCAATATTTTTATGAGAGCTCAATATGATCAAAAAGAATATCTACACAAGTTTTCATGAACTTTGGAGATGGATAGATATTTTTCTGGATTTAATTCCTCGGAAAGGCAGAAAAAGGAATTAATTCTAGATGAGAAATATTGCATATGACTTGGCAATATTTTAACACATCTAGGGTTTATGAGTGAAGGATCATCTCCAGAAATTTTGGGAGGATCAAC
Organism: Thinopyrum elongatum; assembly: GCA_011799875.1. Classification (NCBI taxonomy): domain Eukaryota; kingdom Viridiplantae; phylum Streptophyta; class Magnoliopsida; order Poales; family Poaceae; genus Thinopyrum; species Thinopyrum elongatum. The sequence continues at coordinate 218,504,146 of CM022302.1, read as the reverse complement.
TGAGCAAAGAAAATGGTAGCTCCTTTGTAAACACAAAGGCAGGATTTCCAGTTCCGATATTTTGGAACTAGGGTTTAAATGAGGTTCGGGGTTTATAGACGGGAACTTGACTGGCACAAGAGCATGGAAATGCACTGAGGGGCTGAGGATTGTCTGGATTCACCTGGTCACTCACCAGATTCCAGAGGAAAAATTCGGGAAAGAAAAGCTAGGAAGGAATAACAGCACAAAAATCGATAACCCGATTTTTGGGGTGTTACATGTGCCGACATCTAAGCCCTCTCTTGCCTTAAGCCGCAGCTCGCAGAGCGACAGTCCGGCTGGCAAGAGCTAAAGGCAGGAAATGGTGTCCACACGAAAAATAACTAAGGAAAAAACATCAACATAGGCCAAGCCGGCTCCTCGCCTCTCCATCCGGGTGCTGAGCAGCCGGCCGGCCGGCTTCTCACTTGACTTGCTACGCTCTAAACGGCCAAAGTACTTGTCTTCCTAAACAGCCAAAGTACCGAACCAAGCCACAGACCGTAGAGCGGCTGTCCGGCTGGCAGGGCGGTAGCCAAAGGAAGGCGGCAAAGGAAAAAAGCCAAAAAAAAGAGAGCAGAAAAGTAAGACAAAGTCAGAACCCGGCAGAGCACAACTTGTGCGAATAAATTTAATTTGCATAGCAGAGCTCATAGCCAGCATTCAACGAAGTTTGAATACACCCCCAGCGGGTGGAATTGCACGAATTTAACATACTAGTTCAAAAGATTACAAGAATAGGAAAGAGAAGATAAAGTGGCCATCTAGGCCAGGGGAGCAGCAGGCAGGTCCGACAGGTTGGCGAAGGCAGCAGCGCCGAATGGTGGAGCGGCTGACTGAGGGGTCTCGGCCTGGTCGCCCCCGGTAGCAGTCGGTGCGGTAGCACGCGGCTCGTTGGTCGAGGCTTGGTCGGGCTGAGGCCGGCTATCCGCCCTGCCGTCCGGTGCGTCATCTTTGCCGTCCTCGTCCTCGCCCTCGTCGCTGGAGGCGATCTCTTCTGCCGAGTCCTCCTCATCCCCCGGGTTTAGCCCGAACCAGTTGGGCGGCACCTCAACGGCTTCCTCGTCCAGCTCGAGGATGAAAACGGTGGTGTCGACGTACTCGGCGATCGCCGCCGCGCGTTGAGTAAGCGCAGGGCCCACCGCCGCCAGCTCCGGTCCGGCCTCCTGCCGAAAGGTGGCCAGCTGGGCCAAGTCCAGCCCAGGATACCACGCCTTGGCGAACTCCAAGGCCGTCCGCGCACCCGCCCGAGCCGCGGCGCCCTTCCAAGCCCCGAAGCGGCCGACCGCTACCTCTAGCCAGTCGGCAGTCCGACTGGGGGTGCGCGGAATTCGAGCGTCGGGCCAGAAGGCTGTCAACACCTGAGCCCCGGCGCGTTGCAGGTGGTGGAGCATCCTACGAGTCGGCTGCCGGCGCGTCTTGACGGCCAGGAGCTGCTCGCCGAGATTCCGAGGCGCGTTGGGCGCGATGCCCGCGCCCGCTCTCCTCCACACGTCGCGACGCGCCTCGATGGCCTGGCTGACAGCGACGGAGTGACCGGGAAAGTATTCTGCACAAGAAGAAGATCAAAGATTAGAAGCCAGAAGCCGACTCCCGCAGCAGTCGGCGGTTGTTCAAAAGAAGAAGAAACTTACCATCGATCATGTCCTCGATCTCAGAGTAGTCATCGGTCAAGAGTCTCTCCTTCTCGGCCCAGTTCGAGCGTTGAGTCTCGAACTCGGCCTTGAGGGAGTCTTCCTCCTCCTTCAGCTTCTGCAGCTCCGCCTTGTGCCGTTCGGCCTGGTCCACCAGCTCCTTGGCCAGGCGGTCGCATTCCTGGGCCGCCTGGCTGCGCTCCTGCTCCTTGGTGTGGAGCGCGGACTCGGCCTCGCCCAGGCGCTGACGCAGATCTGCGGCGACCTCTGCCAAAACGGAGAAAAAAGAAAACCATCAACACCAATGGAAAGTAGTTGCCGGGAGATCCGGCCCGACTACTCGGCAATCGGCCCGAATCTCGGGGACTACACCCAGCGGGTGCGCTAACGCGCCCCCGTGAGGAAGAAGACCAAAGACTTACTTCGGCTATCCGCCAGATCGGCGGTCCGCCTGGTCAGCTCCTGGAGCTGAGAGTTATAGGCGGCTGCACGGATGTTGTGGTAATCCTGCAACAAAGACAACAGAAAAAGGTACCGAGTCAGTACTCGGAGCTCAACCTGAAGTTCTGAGTCGCCTGCTCAATAGCCGGCCCGGAACTCGGGGGCTACACCCAGTGGGTGCGCTGGCGCGCCCCCATGGAAGATTACAAGAAACAAAAACAAGAAACGTACCCGGACGGCCACCCGCATCGCCAGGAACTCCTGCGTGTATTGCTGGGGAGCGGCGCCTTGGGCATTGAACCGGGCCAGGACTTCCTGCGAGGTCGCGTTGAACCCGGTGGGGCGCGCTGGTAGCCTCGGCGTCGGGGGCCGACGAGCTAGCGACCCCGGTCTCCAACGGCCGCGGTGCTGAAGCTGCCTTCCCCGCACGCCGGCGCACCGGGGTACAGATTGCAGGAATCGGACACACCACCAACTCGCCGCCAGCTGGCGGCACCAGCGACGCATCAGGCCGACTGCCCTGGGCATCGGCAGCCGGCGTGCGCGGGGGCACCTCCACCTCCGGGACAACAGGGTCCCCTTCCCTCTCTAGGGCGGGCTGGTCGTCGCCAGCCCCTCCAGCCGGAGCCTGGCCCTCCAGCACCACAGGCTCCGTAGATTGCGGACCGGTGGATCCCGGAGCCCGGCTGCAGGACGCCTCCTCCGCCTGCACCTTGGCGGCCGCGTCTGCATGCTCCTTGACCACGACATCGGCTTGAGCCTCGGCCGCCGCATCGGCCTCCGCCTTCTTCCAAACCGCAACCTCCCGCTCCTCTCGCGCCTCCCGCGCGTTCTTCTCTATCGCCTCATGGAGGGCGGCAAGCGGATCCACGCGGCGGGGGCCCGCGAAGGTGTCTGCCGCCCCGATCACCGAGCCGGACGGGGCTCGCGACAAGGAAAGTGGGGCGCTACGCACCAAAGGAGGAAGAGAATAAAAAGATCGCAAAGATAGAAGAAAAGCAAGATGCAAGAAAGGGTAAGGCGCTTACGCGGACACCAGTGGGAGCTGCCTTGGGGCCTTCTGGAAGAGGGCCGCCTTCGCAGCAGCCTCTTGCCGCTTGGTCATGATGGTCGAGGTCTTGGCCTTCTTGGGCCGGCTGCCGAGCTGCCCGGCGTCGGCCCGGCGCTTCGGCGCACCGGCCACTGCGGTCGGCGCGGTCGAGGAGCTGGCGCCCGCCCTGTCAGCGCCATGGGGATGGCGCGGCTCGTCATCCTCCTCGTCGTCATCCGGCCAGTCCCCGAGGCCGCCTCCTAAGGAGCCGCTTGCTCCCTCGCCGCCACCGCCTATGGCGTCGTCCTCCTCCTGAGTGGCCGCCCCCAAGTCGGGGTCGTCCACGTCATTCACCGCCCGGTCCGCCATGTACTGGTGACCCAGGGCCGGCGCGTCCATGGCCGTCTGACCCGGGAAGTGCTGCACCAATGCCGATTGGTCAGGCGGCAAGAAAGACCCCGGGCGAACAAGGAAAAAAAGAATTAGAAGACTTACCGGAGGCAGCGGGTTGGCCCAGTTGTACGGCGGCTTGCCGAATCACCACTCCGTCTCCGAAAACTTGCAGTCGGAGAAGAAGTTCACCATGCGGACCACCTCCATGTCCGGCATCACCTTGGTGGACAGCCGGCACGGGTCTTGGCGCCCGCTCATGTCACTGATCAAGTGAGGCCGGGCTTGAAGGGGCAGCACTCGGTGCTTCACGAACGCGGCCAGCAGGTCCGAGGCCTTGAGGCCCTCCGACGCCATCATCTCCTAGAGCCGGACGAGCGCGGTGGAGCAGGCGTCCAACAGGGTTCTCGGCCGGAACTTCCAGTTGGTGCGAGGCTCAACAGGCGGGCCGGCTGCATAGGCCGGCAGGTTAACATAGTCCCGCGTCGAGTGGATATTCTCGACGTAGAAGTATGACTTCTGCCACAATTTGGCCGACTGCAGCAGGGCGACAGCTGGGAAGCGGACCCCGGATCCCGTGCGCCGCACCGCGACGCAGGCTCTGCACTGGGTCGCCTCATTCTTGGCGGCGGTGCCGAGCTTGAGATAGAAGAGCTCTCCCCACAGCTCAAGTGTGGGGAGCGTGCCGAGGTAGCCCTCGCACAGGGTGACGAAGGCGGAGAGCAGCACCATCGTATTCGGAGTAAGGTGGTGGGGCTGCACTCCGTAGAAATCTAAAAACGAGCAAAGGAATCTGCTCGCCGGAAGACCGAAGCCGCGGAGGAAATGCGACCGGAAGACGACGCGCTCGCCGCCTTCCGGCGCCGGCGAGATCTCCCTTTCGGGGGGGGACGCGCACCTTGATGTTCGACGCATGGGGGAGCCGCCGCGTCTGGCGGAGGAACTCCAAATGCCCGTCGTGGACATTGAAGCCATCCCAGTCGCCTGGACGACCACTTTTGCGTCGTGGGTTCCGTGCCCAGCAGCAGCGCAAGGTGGCTGCTGCGCGAGGAGGTCCGGCGATGGCGGGCTGCGGCTGCACCCCGGCGAGAGGAGAGGCCGCGGCGGCAGCAAGAAGAAGAGGAAGGAGAAAGGCAAGACGAAGAGAGAGGAGGGCGCACGTATGTTCTGCCGCCCCCCTCCTCCCCCTACTTATAGCCCCCTGGCGGCGGAGCCGAGGGGGCGAGACATGGGGAGGCGTAAGATTAACTGCGCCCACTCCCCCCATGACCCCGCGATTACCGTGCCGTAATGGCGTGTATTAACCGCACCTGGGAAGCGCAACCGCCCGCCTCGGCCACAGCGGATCCGCGGGCTTGTCGAGGCCCTGTAGTGGCGGGCCCAGGCCTGCGGCAATGTCCCATCACGCAGGCGGGCTGGCAGGCCGGCCTGGCCTGCTGGCGCCGCGTGGTGAGCTAGCAACGGGCGGCAAGCCTGGTGTCTGGCTGGTACTCTACCCGGCCTCCACCATGATGATTCGAACTCGCCAGGCGGCCGGCCTGGCCCTGGCAGGCTCCTGGCAGTCGGCGTCTTCAGAAGACGGATGAGGCCCAACTACCAGACCACTTAGAATAGGAAGCTGCTGAGGCTCCTCGTTTTCCAGCCGCGGTGCCCCATCAGCTTCGGGGACTACTGTAGGAGTAAATGACCACGGGTAACCTTATCAGTCCCCCATGGTATTTCGAGACATCGGGGCTGGCCGCGCCTCTCCCACCTTCCGGAAGCACGACTGCCATCTTGGGCCGGCTGGTCCAAGGGGCCGGCTGCTGGAAAGCGGCAAGACCATGGAAGGCGGCCGCAAGGGGGCCGACTCCTAGCAGACGGCCCCTTGACCCCTCGAAGTCAGCACCACATCACCATGACAAGACAAGGCATGGCTACAGTGCAGCCTACCACCCCCAAGTCCAGGATGGGATGTGGGTCCAGAGCTGTGCACTAGACGGACACCCCCCGCCCAGCGCGGCACTGTTGCCATGCAGTCCATGACATCACTCGCGCCAGAGGGAGCCACGCTCCTACGACAGGCGGTCAGTACGGCCCGCAGGCAGCGGGCCCTACCTGTCCGTGAGCCACCAGAAGGCGGCAAACCTCAAGCAGGCGGCAACCAGGGAGGGCCGACTCCTAGCAGGCGGCCCCTCTCCCCCTTGGAGTCTGTGCGCCATTAACCAGATGAGACGGGGTATGGCTACAGTGAGTGCCCGTCAGGCTGCGGGACTGTTGCCACGCTCCCCCCGACAAAGCCTTCGTCATCAAGGGCGAGGCTACAGTATAAAGCAGTCAACATGGCCCACAGGCGGTGGGCCCTACTTGTCGGCCGGGATCATGGTGGTCGGCGAGGCCCACCAGGCGGTGGGCCCCAGCGGTCGGCGGAGAAGCCGGCGACCAGAGACACTGAAGGCCGGGTCCTACATCCGGCCGGATTACCATTGTACCCCTGGGGGTAGGCCTATATAAACCCCCCAGGATCACCCATGCAAAGGGTTGAGCCCTCACACCCCTCACACACGTAGAGAGAAAAGTAGAGCTAGCCTTGCCCTTCTTCCTCCTCTAGCCGAAACAGCTCAAGGAGCAAGCTTGTAGCTACCTTGCTGACCATAGTCATCATGCGGAGACCCCGCAGAGCAGGACTAGGGGTGTTATCTCCGAGGAGAGCCCCGAACCTGGGTAAGATTCGCAGGCGTATGCGGTCTCGCTCACTCCCGCTTCTAGAGCCCGGCGACGTACTCTTGTCCCCATTCACGATAAGCCACCCCCTGGCATATGTCGCACGATATCCCCGACAAAAGCTCCTTCACAGTCTTGGGCAACCGAACGTTCATCTTGGATCGAATTCGACGGTTGCGTACGTTCGACTAGAACGCAGCTATCACAGCTGCTGGATGGATATCTGGAATATTCTGTGGACTCGGCTGAACCACTGCATGTACTTTCGCAGAGTCTCTCCTTCCTTCTGCGGGAGAAGCTGCAAATCGCTAGGCCGCCCTGGTCCTTGGTGGCCGCCTGTGAAGGCGCCAACGAATTCATGGCACAGGTCAGCCCATGTCGAGATGGAGTTCTCCGGCAGATGCATCAGCCAAGACCTCATGTTTGGCTTGAGTGCCAAAGGGAAGTAGTTGGCAAAAACCTTCTCATCTCTTCCCCCGGCAGCTTGAACAGCGATGGTGTAGATGCTCAAGAACTCTGCCGGGTTTAGTCTCCCATCATACTTCTCTAGAATCTCTGGCTTGAACATGCGAGCGGACGGCCAACGGACTTGCCGCAGCTCACGGGTGAAGGCATGGCACCCAGCCTCGAAAGGCAGGTACCCGCCTCTGCCGACCACAGGCTCGTCGATGTCGGGGCCATCACGCCCATTGGATTGGCGATGGTCGTCACGGCGTCACTCGATGGTGACATGCGCGTCCCCCATCTGCCTGTCCTCTGGAGCTCAGCGTCGGCCTTGACGTGCTCGAGGGTCGGACGAAGCCATCGAGACGTCGTCAAGATCTTGGTGGCGTGGCCCTAGCGATGGTTGCTGTGGTGGGGATTGCACCGTGGGGGTGGCCCCTTCCGCACGGCCAACAACATGGGCCGCCGTCATCGCCTGGAGAGGCCGTGGCGGGCCAGCTCGCTGTGAGCCCCCAGCCTCGGCAAAGCCAATCAGACTCTGAATGGTGGCTCTCCACTCATCCATCTGATCAGCTGCCGACAGAAATCTCAGCAGCAGCTGGGCCCACGCCATGGCCTCCGAAGCGGTGCTTGGTATTGGTGATGATGACGTAGACCGCAGCGTTGCCCGGCTCCTGACGGTGCCGGTGGTGGCTGTGCCGGGCTCCCGGCATCGGGAACCAGTCACTGGGATGGCGTGGTGACGAGGTGATAGCGCGTGCGGGCCAATGACTACGTTCGGAGCATTGGCTGGGCTAGTTTGCCCCGGGGGCTGTGCATGCCCCACCACCGCGCCCATGGCAGGGGTAGCCGTAGGATTGTGATTCGCCTCGGGACGAACGTCACCGCCATGGCTATGCCCCTTGGCCAGGCCGGGAGGGATAGAAGAAATAATATTTCTACCCGTACCTCGCAGAGCGTGGTCGCCAGGATGTTGTTGGTGTTGTCCTTCTCCGGTGCCTCCCGCTCCTGCTTCGGCCGCGGGGGAGGTGGTAGCAACGCCGCCTGCGCCGACCATGTCCCCCGCAGAAACCACCCCCTCATGCGCTTCCGCGTTCCCCGTGGCGTCGGCGGCCGCGGGCGGCGGGGCCTTCGAGGTGGATGGGTGAGCTGCGGCACCGGACTTCTTCCTGGGCGCCATAGTCGATGGAGCCATTGGTGATGAAAATGGCGATGAAGATGACGCGCTGCTTACGCTCTCGGGTTCGCGCAAGTGATCCCCCTACCTGGCGCGCCAAAGATGTGGTGGGAAACCATGGCCACCTATGGGGCCATGAGCCCCTTTTGGTTCGGTGGGGGGATGGGCACGTTGCACAAAGAGCAAAGAAGCGTCACACAGCACGGCAGAGATCACACGGGCAGTTTTTACCCAGGTTCGGGCTGCCGCGAGGCGTAAAACCCTACTCCTGCTTTGGTGGATTGATGGTGGAAAAGTGCAGCGCTCTTGCCCAGCAAGGTAGCCTTGGGGTGAGAGGGGCTACGCGCGTATGAGTGTGAGGGGGTCCGAATCCTTTCTACGGTTGCCATGGGCCTCCTTTTATAGATCAAGGGGTCACCACAGTGGCAAATCAGTATTTACGTACTGATTAGATAGCGAACAGTGCTATCATACCTAACTTTGCAGGCTGACAGAGTGCATTAAATGTGCCGCTCAGTGTCACATCACAGCTCATCCGGCAAGCCCTGCCGGGCTGTTTTGCCAGCTTCGCGCCTGCTTGCTTGACACGTCTCAGGATGGGTGTCGCTTGGAGGTATTTTCTGTAGGAAGTGGCTGCCATGTGGCAAGGGGCAGCCACTTAGTCACTTAGCAGCTTGACACCGCACAGATTGACGACGTGCATCGCTGTGAGGTGGTGTGGTGGAGTAGTTTACCTTCGCGAGCCCCGGCAGGCCTGCCGAGGCGATCTTGGAGGCTTGCTTCCGGGGTAACCCCAACCTCGCCGGGCTCGCCTGCCCGGAAAGGGAGGTTCTTCTCATAGTTGTATCTCGTCTCTCTGGCCAGTCTTGGTCTTCTTGATCTGCATGTTGGTCCTTTGTAGAACTAATCCTTCGTGCTTTGATCATGATCTTGGTGTTGTAATCTTGTCCTCGGGCCTGTGCATAGTCTAGGCAACGGACCCAGGGTTTGTTGCACCGACAAGAAGCAGCAGGACCTCCTTCGTCTTCAAATGCAACATTCTTACTTCCTCCAATTCTTGGGTTGCCTGAATAATGTGTGCAGCTAATTGCATAATTTCCAGCCTCAAGATCAAGATTACCTCATTCATGGCAGCCACACCATCTCTTTCTGCCTCTAGTAGTGCCTCAAGAACTATAATATATGTGCTCAGACTGCTCTCCAGCGGTGTTGCCTTTGAACTACTACCATCTGGTAACATGGATGGCGCACTGCTTCCACAAATAGATTCTGGGCTTGTACATTATGTCCTAGTGTGAACGGCATCCTAAAAGGTTTCCGCTGGACATAAGTAAGAGATAGTTATCGCATGATCCAGGCAGTAAGCTTCCATGGTAAATGACATATGAATTATTGCCGAGCATGGCAAGCTATATTTAAATGGTTCGAAGCAGCATCAGCTGAAAAGAAATTAAAATGGTAAGATGAATCTAGGGATGTAAGTGGCAAATAAACGGCATCCGCCAGTCCCATCTAGTTAGTTTTTGCTAGCTCGCTAGTTCATTTTCCTCAAAAAACAAAAAACTCTTTTGAACTATCATACCATTAGTGGACTTTAATCGGGATTAAACGGGACCCAGTTGACATCCCTAGTTGAAAGGCAGTGTACCACCGCTATATTTAAGTTTCCAAGGCATCTAAGTAGTTGAAATAATCTGAGAAAGCACTTAACAGTGTGGCCTCATATAAACTACGAAGACAGTCTTGTGATGAAGTTCATAGGAAAAGTTAAGGAGTCAAATGAACTAGGCATGCATTTCTTTACGATAGTACAGCAGGCACTGCTGACATATTAGCCAACTCAAGTATAGCCTAACAAGTAACAAACAAGCATTCGAATCAAGCAATACAGCAAAGCAGACAACCGAACTATTTGTAATTCTATAGGATTACAGGTTGAGGGTGTCGGTGTTCTGGGAACGGGGGTATCCAGACTTGCCTGCCTGCGGCCCACGGCATGGCTCCATCGACGGCCTGGTACGGCCCAGCTTTAGCGACAACAACTCAAGACCCTCGTGAGGCGGACGACACCAAGACTTCCACGAGGAGCGGCCTCCTCAGGCCGGCTCCTGAGGGGCGGAGAGTTCTATGCAAGCCCCACCTCATGAGGTCCGGATGATGTGAGCCCTGACTACCAAGGCCAGGCGGGCGCCAGCGGGCGCAGTGTACTAGTTTCCTCTTCGGTGCTAAAGGGGCAAGCGCAGGCACGGAGTCCCGAGGAATCAGCCAAAGGTTTCCATTCTTGTGCAACAAGACCAAGACCGCTAGGATGGCAGGACGGAGGTCATCACCGAGCCCACCGCGACGTCACAACCAGAGGCTTTCACATGCGAAGACTACTTTTGTCAGGATAGCATGTACTAGCTGTCCCCCTTCGAATTTGGCCATTGTGGGATCCCTTCCCGCCTTTCATCTGGGAAGAAGACCAAGGCCACTATAAATAGGACTTAGCCACCACCGTAGAGGGGAGAGCCTTTGATCGGATCAGACCCCCGGGACGGATCATTCAGATCGCCCTCACCTCACCAGCTCACTCGAGCTCAAGAACACCTCTCCTCCTGAGGCTGTTCGCCACTGTACTAGTTCATCCTCAGCCCCTCGAGGCCAATCCACCACAAAGCAGGAGTAGGGTTTTACATCGCAAGGTGGCCCGAACCTGGGTAAATTGCTGTGTCTCTTTTCCTTACAGTTCGACGAGCTAGGCTGTGAGATTAGCGAGTAGGCAGACTGGGGAGGACGAGTTCTTCGCACGCACCCCAGAGTTCAAACCTATCAAGGGTTTGCGGAACCCGAAATCCGACATATGGCGCGCCAGGTAGGGGTGCATCGAAGCTTCGCCTCTCCGTCCGCCGCGCTCCGCCCTCGCCGTTCAGCTCTCATGGCGGGCGCCTCTTCTCCGACTGGATCGACGGGCGTGCATGGAGGCGCCGTGGGTCTCTGGGCCTTCACCCCCGCCTTACGGCGCATGTAGTGGCTGCCCAAGTTCAGGCCGAAGATGCCGCCTCGCTACGATGGCGCGGCAGACCCGGTGGAGTTTCTCCAGGCGTACGAGGAGGCAGTTCTGATGGCCGACGGCGACGGCAAGGTCATGGCGAATTGGCTTCCCATGGCCCTCACGGGCGCGCCGCGCGCTTGGCTCCTGGGCCTGCCGGAATCCTTGGTGGCTTCCTGGGAGGAGATGCGCGGCCTTTTCGTCATGCAATTCGCGGCGCTGGCACCTCACGCTGTCGCAGCCATCCTCGGCGGCTCGCAGGCGCCACCCTCAGATCGCCACATCAAGCAGCTCTTTCGCCAGGCGGGTGCCGGCCACGTGCCGCGGGCGGCGCCGCCGGGCTGGGCGGCGCCCAAGGCCGACCTCACCTTCGACTCCAGGGACCACCCTGCAGTCACGGACGGCGTCGGCGTGCTCCCATTGCTCTACACCCCCACCATTTGCAATGTGGCAGTCACCAAGACCCTCATCGACGGAGGAGCCGGCCTCAATGTGCTCTCGGTGGAAGCGTTCGGCTTGCTTCATGTGCCCCATGGCCAGCTCCAACCCACGAAGCCCTTCTCTGGAGTCGTCAACGGCTCCACCAACCCCCTCGGGCAGATCCGCCTCCCCGTCACCTTCGGCACCCACGACAACTACCGCACCGAGCTCATCGACTTCGACATTGCCCGCATCAGCCTCCCGTACAACGCCATCCTTGGGTACCCGGCCCTGGCCAAGTTCATGGCAGCGACTCACCTAGCCTACAACCTCATGAAGATGCCGAGAAGCAGCGGCGTCCTCACCGTGGCAGGAGATACCAAGGACGCACTATTGGCCCTCAAGCTCGCCTTCAGAGCCGCGGCGGCCGCACGGCCGACTGAGGAAGGGGCCCCAGAGGCTTCGGGGGCTACGCCAGCGAAGAAGAAGCAGTTGTTCTCTCAAGATCGGGCCGAGATGAAGTAGGTGCCGGTCGATGAGGACGGGGCGTCGGGTGCCACCTTCACCATAGGTGCCAGCCTCTCTCCAGACCAAGAAAAGGCGTTGGTCGACTTCCTACGCGTGAACAAGGAAGTGTTCGCATGGGAGCCCAAAGATCTGGTTGGGATCCCGAGGGGAGTAATCGAGCATCACCTGAGGGTGTGCCCTAACGCACGACCGATGAAGCAGAAGGCGCGGCGGCAATCCACAGAGAAGCAATCATTCATCGTCCAAGAGACCCGCAAGCTGCAAGAGGCTGGTGTCATTCAGGAGGTGCGGTACCCAGAATGGCTGGTGAACCCTGTCATTGTCCCCAAGAAGGGCGGAAAGGAGAGTATGTGCGTCGACTTCACTAACCTCAACAAGGCTTGCCCTCAAGACCCCTTTCCGCTTCCGCGTATCGATCAGATCGTCGACTCCACCGCCGAGTGCGACCTGCTGTGCTTCCTGGATGCCTTCTCAGGCTATCACCAAATCAAGATGGCAGTGCAAGACGTTGAGAAGATGGCCTGCTTGACCCCATGCGGGGTGTATTGCTACACCTGCATGCCGTTTGGGATGCATAACGCTGGAGCAACCTTCCAGCGGCTGATGCACATCGCTCTGGGCCGGCAGCTCGGGAGGGACACAGAGGCATACGTCGACGACATAGTGGTGAAGTCTCGGGAGGCTAGAACCCTCATTGAAGACCTGGAAGAAACATTTGCCAGCCTGCGCAAGGTGGATCTGCGACTCAACCCAGAGAAATGTGTGTTCGGCGTCCCATCCGGCAAGCTGCTAGGTTTTTTGATATCGCACAGAGGGGTCGAGGCTAACCCAGAGAAAGAAAAGGCCATAGAAAGGATGAGCCCGCCGCAGACTCTCAAGGAGATGCAGAAGCTGGCAGGTTGCGTGACCTCGCTGGGGCGTTTCATCTCCAAATTGGGAGAATGCGCCCTCCCGTTCTTCAAACTGATGAAAAAGAAAGGACCGTTCGAGTGGACTCCGGAGGCTGACGCGACCTTCCAAGACCTCAAGAAGTACCTCACCAGCCCGCTGGTGATGGTGGTGCCACGTCCCCTTGAGCCCCTGGTGCTCTACTTGGCCGCCACGCCTCACTCAGCCAGCGTAGCACTGGTGGCAGTGAGGGAGGAGCGCTTGGTCAAGGGCTCACGACGGGGCACCCCGTCGCCAGATGGGGTGCCACGGTCTCAAGATGGCGCTCCTGAGGCTCCGACTGCACCACCGGCCAACAACGCTCCTGAGACCTCAGCCAACCCCCCAGGCGGTGGGTCTCTTGAGGACGATACTCCTCAGGGCACGGGTACCATGGTGGATGATAAGGCTCCTGAGGGCCCGCAGACTCAGGAGTTGCAAGACCTCACCAATGCCTCCTCCCTCGTCGAGCATCCGGTATACTTCATCAGCACAGTGCTGCGAGACATGCGGGCACGCTACCCCATGCCACAAAAGCTACTGCTCGCGCTCCTCGTCGCCTCCGGAAAGCTGCGCCACTACTTCCAGGGCCACCCCATCAAGGTTGTCTCAGCTTATCCTCTGGAGAGGGTGCTCCGGAGTCCCAACGTTGCGGGAAGGATCACCGAATGGAACATTGAGCTGCAAGCGTTCCAGTTGGAGCTCAGCACCACCAGGATCATCAAGGGTGTGGCCATCGCTGACTTCGTGGCGGAATGGGCTGACGTCCCTAACCGTGAAGCGTGTGAGGACCGCTCCCTCATACCTGGCGACGAGGCACCAGATGGTTGGATCATGTACTTCGACGGCGCGTTCTCACGCTAGGGCGCGGGGGCTGGAGCTCTCCTTATTTCGCCCACTAAAGACAAGCTCTACTACGCCGTGCAACTCTGCTTCCAACACGGCAAGAAGGTCTCCAACAACATTGCAGAGTATGAAGGCCTGATCGTAGGACTCAAGGCCGCCGCAGCACTGGGGGTCAGGCGCCTCACCATCAGGGGCGACTCGCAGCTCTTCGTCAACTTCTCCAACAAGGAGTACACCCCGAAGGACGAGCACATGGAAGGATACCTTGAGGAGATACGCAAAATTGAGAAACGATTCTTGGGCCTGGAATTGCAGCACGTGCCGCGAGGCACAAACAAGGAGGCGGACGACATCGCCAAGAGGGTGTCCCGGTGTCTGCCTCAGGAGCCTGGCGTCATTGAAGAGCGGCTCTTCAAGCCATCGGCAGCTCCACCCACCGCAGGACCAGCACCGCCTCATGAGGACCTCCCCCAGGCTCCTCCGTCGGGCGCCCCGGCTTGTGGCCCGACCTCAAGAGCTCGCCTCCTCCTTGCGATGGAACCTCAGGAGGTGTGTTGGACCGAGGACTTCAAGGTGTACCTACTTCGGGGCACCCTGCCGGAGAAGGAGGAAGACGCGGAGCGTGTGGCCCGCTAGGCCACAGCATACTGCATCCAGATGGTGAGCTTTATCGAAGGCGTCCAAACGACATTTCTTTATGGTGCATCTCCAGGGAGCAGGGATGCGAGCTGCTGGCCGATATACATGGTGGGGGCTGTGGGCATCACTCTTCATCACGCACACTCATGGGCAAGGCATTCCGCAGCGGGTTCTACTGGCCCACGGCGCTCAACGATGCTACCGAGCTGGTGAAGTCCTGTGAAGCCTGCCAGTTCCACACCAAGCAGATCCACCAGCCCGCTCAAGGCCTCCAGACCATTCTGCTCACGTGGCCGTTCGCAGTCTGGGGGCTGGACATCTTGGGACCATTCCCACGGGCGCCCGGGGGCTACCGCTACCTCTACATCGCCATCGACAAGTTCACCAAGTGGGCGGAGGTGGAAGCCGTCCGCACCATCCCGGCCGGCTCGGCCGTCAAGTTCATCAAAGGCCTCGTGAGCTGGTTCAGGGTTCCCAACCGCATCATCACCGATAATGGCTCACAGTTCACCAGCAACCTTTTCAAAACATACTGTGCTAACCTTGGAACGCAGATATGCTACGCCTCAGTGGCACACCCCAGGAGCAATGGCCAGGCCGAGTGCGCCAACGCAGAAGTCCTGAGAGGCCTCAAGACAAGGACCTTCAAGAAGAAGCTCGAGGCCTGCGGTAGGGGCTGGCTCGACGAGCTCCAGTCCGTGCTGTGGTCCATCCGCACCACCGCAACCAAGCCAACGGGCGAGACCCCGTTCTTCCTCGTCTACGGAGCCGAAGCGGTTCTCCCTGATGAGGTCAACCATCGCCCCACGTGGGTCTTGGCGTTTGTTGAGGCACGCCAGGACGCCACGCGGGGGATGGACCTCGTGCTGGGGGAGGAACGCCGCCGTCAAGCCACGCTCCGAGTGGCAAGGTACCAGCAGGCGCTGCGGCGGTACCACTGCCGCAGCGTCCGCTCCAGGACGCTCGAGGTGGGTGATCTCGTCCTGAGGCGGGTGCTCTCCAGGGAAGGGCTGCATAATCTCTCACCCATGTGGGAGGGCCCATTCAGGATCGCCCGTGTCTCCAGGCCTGGCGCCACGCGCCTGGAGACTCAGGACGAGATCCCCATCAAGAACGCCTGGAACATCCAGCACCTCCGGAAGTTCTACCCACGAAGCAAGGCCCCGTGCCTGTGAAGGTCTCCGCTCGTGACACTCTCACGTAATAAAGAGTGGGGCTGTACACGCCCCGGAGTCTCCTGAGTATCGCCCGCGGGCCTCACGGGGGCTCCCTCCCATGTCCTAGTGGCAGCACTTAGCTCCGCGCTAGTGAGAAGACTAGACTAGGTGCCGGACACGGCTGTTCTTTTGCTTGCTTTCTGTAGTTGGTTTGCAACTTAATGGAATTTGGAGTTTTCACGTTTCCCATTTGCTAGAGCTGGAACTTTCTTTTTTGTTCGCCTCTCCAGCCTTGTCCCAAGAAGAGCGGCAGTTGCTCGTCGCTCCTCCTTGCGCGTCCCGCGCGCGGGGGCTAGGTAGGTGTGTGCGCTTAGCACTCGCTGCGACCACACCTCACCGAAGCTCTGTCGCCCCAGAGCTTTGGTCTTTAAATCCTCGTGAGACGCTCTCAAACGAGCTCGTGGGCACGCGTACCCTCTCAAGTCCGTGCCTCCAGGCATCGCGACGCAGTGCACCAGCCACAAGCAACCCACGCTCGGGGCCTCGCGCAAGGAAGGGCATGACACCCTGCGAAGTTTTCTAATAAACCTGCAGTAGTACAATGCCTCTTGAGGCTGCAGTACAATGCCTCCTGAAGCCCGACGGCTCCTGAGCCGTTAAGAAGCAAGCAAGTTTCACCAGATGTTGCTGGAGAGGCGCACCCTCGCGAGGCGGGAAACTACGGCAAGCATATCAAGCTAAGTTATTCTAACCGCACCTGATCGGAGTATCGATATCTCGACACAATATCGAAATAACAAACATAGCATAATGGCACGAGTGCCTTGGTTCATTACACGCCCCAGCGGGGCCCTCTACTTTTTTCAAGTGCAGGAGAAAGGAAAGGTTAAACAAAAGTTGCCCGCACGACCGCAGCAGCTCCCAGGGCCAGGCTCCGGCAGCCCCTGGGCTCAGTCCGAGTCCTCCTCCTGCTTCACCGGAGCGCGGCAACGAGGCGCCCCGTCGCCTTCCCCAATGCGAGCCCGGCGACGTGGTGGTTGGTCATAACCGCCGCTGCTGGTGCTCTCGCCGGAGGAGGAGCCGCTGCTGCTGAAGGAAGCGCGGCCATCATCAAGGCCAAGCTCATCGTCGCCGTTGCCGTCTTCCGGGCAGCACCCCGCACGACGGCCGTCCTCCCCGAACACCCTCACGTAGAGGGTCGTGAGGCCGTCGTACCTGAAATGAAGGGTGCACCTCCCACTCAGGCCCCGCGCGCGGGCAAACGCCTGCCAACCGCGGGTCAAGGACACGCTGACCGTCGCGGTAACTTCAACCCCAACCCAGGAAGCCTTGCTGCAGCAGCCGTCAGCCTGCAGCCAGAGGCCGTCAAGCCCCAAGATCGGCAGCTCACTCACGAAGGAGCGCGGGAGCGGGAGCCAGGTGCCGGCGGGCCTCTCCGACCACACGACGTACTCTGGGAGCACATCCGCCGAGTGGAAGCGCGGCCGAGGAGGCCGGGCAACCACGGCGCGCCGCCCCTCATCGCAGGGGCTGCCTCGCCTTTGGCGGCCCTAGCCTCGAGAAGAAGCACCGCCGTGGCAGCCCAAAGCGACCCCGGCCCCCGAAGAAGTGCGCCCGCGCCCCCGAGGAGCTACCGCCGGGGTCGCAGCATGCTTGCGGGGGTGGTCGCGCCCTCTCTTGGGCGGTGGCGAACCCGGACCCTCCTGGGGGGCCTTCCCTTTCTTGGCGGCAGAGAACCTCCTCGTCGGCGCCATGAATGCTACGGCAAGACGGGGAGGCAAAGAAGAAGAGGGAGCGGGCAGCGAGAAGATGGAGATGAGAGAGAGGGGCTCTGCCCTTCCCTACATTTATAGCCGGAGGGAGGCCGGCCGCCGGCCTCCACGACCCCACGCAATGATGGTTTTTCTCTGCATGCAGCAGAGTCTCATCAAGGCGAATGGTTGCCGAGGCGGCGTGGGGAAGCGGAGATGCCCACGTCCCATCAATCACCATGCGTCAACCAAGGCCGCAGGCGGTTAGGGCCCGCGATGCTCCGCACTTGCCCCATGGCTTCGCCTTGGGCCCGGGGGCTACTGTCGGCGTTCTGGGAACGGGGGTACCCAGACTTGCCTGCCTGCGGCCCACGGCGTGGCTCCATCGGCGGCCTGGTACGGCCCAGCTTCAGCGACAACAACTCAAGACCCTCGCGAGGGGCCAAGCCTCGCGAACCGGACGACACCAAGACCTCCACGAGGAGCGGCCTCCTCAGGCCGGCTCCTGAGGGCGGAGAGTTCTATGCAAGCCCCACCTCATGAGGTCCGGATGACGTGAGCCATGACGACCAAGCCCAGGCGGGCGCCAGCGGGCGCAGTGTACCAGTTTCCTCTTCGGTGCTAAAGGGGCAAGCGCAGGCGTGGAGTCCCAAGGAATCAGCCAAAGGTTTCCATTCTCGTGCAACAAGACCAAGACCTCTAGGACGGCAGGACGGAGGTCATCACCGAGCCCACCGTGGCGTCACAACCAGAGGCTTTCGTAGGCGAAGACTACTTTTGTCAGGATAGCATGTACTAGCTATCCCCCTTCGAATTTGGCCGTTGTGGGATCCCTTCCCGCCTTTCATCTGGGAAGAGGACCAAGGCCACTATAAATAGGACTTAGCCACCATCGTAGAGGGGAGAGCCTTTGATCGAATCAGACCCTCGGGACGGATCATTCAGATCGCCCTCACCTCGCCAGCTCACTCAAGCTCAAGAACACCTCTCCTCCTGAGGCCGTTCGCCACTGTACTAGTTCATCCTTAGCCCCTCGAGGCCAATCCACCAAAAAGCAGGAGTAGGGTTTAACACCGCAAGGTGGCCCGAACCTGGGTAAACTGTTGTGTCTCTTTTCCTTACAGTTCGACGAGCTAGGCTGTGAGATTAGCGAGTAGGCAGACTGGGGAGGACGAGTTCTTCGCACGCACCCTAGAGTTCGAACCTCTCAAGGGTTTGCGGAACCCGAAATCCGACAGAGGGAACCAGCCAAGAAAGCAACCCACACGCATTACATTTCACATGTACTAAAACACACTGGCTTACCATATGTTGCTGTGAAGCCTCGCTGCTGTTGCAATTTTCTTTGAAGATATCATCAGCATCCCGTGGTTGCAAATCTAGTTGTTGTAGTTTATTATGCACCCTCTATTTAGGTAAAATTAATTTTAATCACATGCACTGTTTCGAATTGATCATCAATGGTTCATCTAAACTAATGAAATAAGGGTGTGTGCTTACACGACAATATATGTGCTTCACTCTATTTTTATGCTTGTTCGAGGTGCGAGCCCCAAAAGAACAAATATTTTGCTTGATGGGGTTGGCAGCTCCATAATTAATAGATGCATCAAATTAGTCATGCAACTTGGGAAGATCAAGAACACACAAAAAAGTTATGAACAGAGGCTCGGAGTAGTGATGTAATAGCTAGCATCAGAAAATGTAGGGTAAAACAAACAAAAAGCAGTGGAACCACATGCTAGTTTGCTGATATGTAACTAAGCATAGAGAACATGAAGCAGTCTGATGGAACCAACAAGTGGCATCAGAACAACACCATTATCATAAATATAGCATGCAAGAAGTAAAATAGTAGGCAGTGATATCTGGGAAGTACAGTAATACTTAGGAAAAAACAAAAGCATTGTAACTATATGTGCACTGGTTTGTAATTTAGCACATGTAACATGTTCACTGCCAGAAGTATGGCCCTACAGGTGCAAGCAGAATAACGCGTCTCATGAAAAATTGAATGATGCCCTGAAGAAATTCAAAGGTGCGGTGCTTATGCTAAGAAAGTGAACGTAGGCGCCGACCGTTGCATAATAGTACCTGATTCTCAGCGGCGTATGGGTATCGTTGTCATACTTGATTGCTAAGGACCATCGATGGTGCTCGTGTTGCGGTTGAGTTTGGGCCGGCTGTCGCTGTTGCTGAAGCAGCTCCGGTGCTTCGGTTGCGGCGCCTGTCGACATACAAGAAAGCACATCTGGGGTAAGTGAACAGTTCCACGATAAAGAAGAGAAAAACCGAAGGAGTACAAATCGAAATAACCTGATGAGGCTGCGGGGTCAGTAAAGCAGGGCCGGTGGAGTTGAATATGGCATCCGTGGAGCGGGTCTGGTGCAGTGGACGAAGGCGTCAGCGAAGCACATCCGGCGCGGTGTAAAGTGCTTTCGGTGAGGCGGATCTGTTGCGGCGGACGAGGGCTTGTATGAAGGGCCAGCGATGGGGCGGACGAGGGAGTCAGTGAAGGGCCTACAATGTGGTGGACGAGGGCCCTAGTGAAGCAGATCCGGTGCGGTGGACCATGATGGCGGTCAAGGAGATCTGGAGCGGTGGACAAGCCAGTAGCTCAAGCGGCTCCGGTGAAGTGGTGAGTTGGCAGTTGGGGGTTCCAAGGTGCGGAAGGTAGATCCGGCGGGGTGTGAGGTCCACCGCTGCGGCGGAGGACTAGATTCGGCGGCTTGGTGTGGTTGGGGGGGGCGGGGAGGGCAATGGGAGGGGCTCTGGGCAAGAATGTTTGGGGCAAAGAGGGGAAAACAAGGGAGTTACCAAAGCAGCCCTTTTCCATTCATGTGGCAGGAGTAAAACAGGAATATCGCAGGGCTAAACTTTCGGGCGCGAGATATTTCGATGTGAGCGGGAAGTTTGAAAGCTTTTGGCGCCTGAAGTTAAGTATTCTGCTCTTGTACGACCGACTATGATATCATGGCCGAGAATTTATTTGTTTTGCACGCAGAGAATTTATTTGTTTTGAGTGCATGTTTCGAAAATCAATGTCTCTAACTCGAAACTTAGATTGTCCATTCAATTCAAATATGGATCATTGAGCTAGTGGAATAAAATACCATCATATGGTCCAATTCAAATGAAATTCCAAATGTGTTTATCCTAAATATGATGACAAAAACAAAAATGTGTATGTGTATGAATAAAGTGGATGATTATAAGGTTTGAACATGCCCGTATGTGTATATCTCTAGGTTTGATATGTGAATTTGAAATCATGAAATCCCGGCTTAAAAAATTTACCTCCGTTTAAATGAATTACAAAAGCTAATGATGGAGTCAAATTCCAAAATTCCAATCTTAGGTTTGAAATTCTGGTACTTCAAAGTATATCATGCATGTTAAAAAGTATCGTTATCTCATAGTCCAAACTATGAAACAAATTGATCAACCATGAGTGCACACACTATTGACCTTATATATCTCAATTACGCTAAAGTCTCTCAAATATAGACACCTCACTCTTTATCTGAAGCCACCCACCCCGTCCCCCCCCCCACAAGTCGTTCTCTCCCCCAGACACAAACACAGGAGCACATTAACACCCCGCTCTCTTCTAAAGTCCGGACCCCAATATAGGTCTCTATCACTTTGTCTCTCGGGCATGCACATATCTCTTCCCCCACTCTCTAGGTCTCCCGGCATCTCTCTTTCCCAAGCACGTGCACTATATAGAGTGTATCTTTCCCATACACACAAAACATCGCCCCCAAACGTCTATCTCCCTAGTTATGTGGTTCTCGCACACTCACCTCACTCACCGCCCGCACTTCAAACAAGCACCCTTTGTCTCCTTGTGCACCACTCTCCTCTTTCTATCTCTCCCACATGCGGACCCGCCCTAGCCCCTTCCCTATATACATATATGTCGTGACTCTTTCCATAGCTCCCTAACGTATCATCGTTCTCAATCTCACACGTTGTTCTCTACACCATCTATTTTAGATCTCTCATGAAGTATCTATCACACACACGATGACTCGCTTCCCTTGCGTCTCCATACATAGGCTACTTTCGAACAACATCAACCTTGTCTCCCTATCTATACGCCACTTCCGCACACAAACGACCCCTCTCTCTCCCCCTCTCTTCCTCTCTCTCTCTCCCTCGCTAGCTCTCTCTCTCTCGCTCTCACACCCCTCTCCCACACACACTCGATGTCTCTTCCAAATAGTCAGCTCCTCGCCCACACCCATGCTATCCCGCTACTACACATGCCTTTCTCTCTCTTTGACACACATGTCACACCATTCCCCCTTCCCTACTAGGTTTACATCATTAGTGGTCTCTCTTCTCCAC
Source organism: Thinopyrum elongatum (assembly GCA_011799875.1). Lineage (NCBI taxonomy): Eukaryota > Viridiplantae > Streptophyta > Magnoliopsida > Poales > Poaceae > Thinopyrum > Thinopyrum elongatum. The sequence goes on along the minus strand of CM022302.1, from coordinate 218,482,654 downwards.
ATACACACACTCCCTCTCACACGCACACGCGCGCACAAACACACACAGACACGCACAAACACCCATCTATCTGGATCCTTCTTTTAAGACACACACCCTTGCATATTCTCTCCAGCTCTAGGTATGTATATATCCCCCCTCTCTCTAGCTCACATGCACACCCAAATTCTCCATCTCTCTAAATCATAGTAAATAATAGCCTCACCATCACGGGGCACGAGACACTACCACTATGCGTGCCTGCATAACTTCCTTAGTGAAGGGACGAGGCCCTGCGGTTATGCTCTTATCTCCTTCTCGCCAGTTCCGCTCCCCCTGAAGAGTCCAAGGCAGTTCGTCGCTGCTCCCATGGATTCGCCAGGCGGTTCTCCTCCTCGTCGGGGCTGAGAGACCATGGACGACGATCCTCTGGGAGAAATCGCACGCCACTCCAACGTCCTCACCGCCGCAAGACTCGGTGCTTCCTGCACCAACTATTTTAAGATGGTGCTTAAACAGGCTTGGGAAAAGGCCATGCTTGTTGGTCTTCCATGCGTCCTCGAGGAGAAGGTTATTCTATGGGACAATCCATCGAACAGTCCACCGCTCCCTGGCCATGGTTGCACGTTGACTCCGCTAGAGTTGCCGACATTGAGAGGTAGTCGGATTTTGTCCAATGAGCAGGTCAGTCATGGAGTTTGATCATGTAGTGTATATTCTAAATATTGTAATTAGTTATTCCATCCCGTAATTTCTCTGCTGCCCACCGTCTTATATATAGGTCTAGGTTGGTGCCAATGAAGATTGGCTTCCATACCTCCGGCCGAATACCACCATCATTTTGCACAACATCCACAGCAGTGTGGCCGTTCTCGTAGACCCCTTCTCCACCATTGGGATCAGCCTTCCGGACTGGCTGGGCTTGAATACGTATGATGATGCCTACATGAGATTGAAGAAGATAGCAATTGCGGACCCGCCGACAAAGCGACGTGGCTACGACGATTACTATCTCATCGCGGTGTTTGACATAAGGATTGCCATCAATACAAAATGCAGTAACGGCAGAGGCCGGCACATGTTGGCCCCGGCAGATTTGTACCCCTACACATTCGAAGACGCCGTGTGCCATGTAGGCCGCATCTTTGCGGTGACAAGCCAGGGGACTTGTTTCATCTGGTTGCCATCCTACGGTACGGGAGATTACAAACGGAATGCACAAACCATCATTTGCATCCCTAACGGTACTCCATTATTTTGTAGGGACCAATCATCCCCCGATCAAAATAAGATCGCCGATCCTGGATGTGCATTTGCATCCGCGATTCGGTCTAACCTGGAACCTTGTAGCTGACTTTGGCATATTGGGATCAACTATCTTAGTAGTCGTTACCCATGGTACCACTGATGTGCAACATGGTCACACAATCTACCACGATCGGACCGTCACCATCTACCCAGGTATTCCATTTTCTCATTGTTGTGTGTTAGAGTAGTAGTACTTGTTAGTTATTTTCTTTTCTTGACTGGGACATGTTTACTGTACTAGTACTACAATTTAGTATATTTTTTAACCCTCTCGCCTTCTCTTTCATTGTAGTACTACTTACTAGTACTAGTACTTTTTACCTTGGAGGACGCGTATAGCTAGTTAGGCCCTTGAAGACTTGAACCCACTAGCTCCCACCATTTTTGTTTTTCCATGTCTTACTATCTCATCCATGTAGCCGAGAGTGGTTATATATAATAAGCCGGTTATTTTACTTCCTCTATACCACAGTAGTACTATTTGCTGCACAATATTACTGACCGCCATATTTGAGCACAACATTATTATGCATGGACCTTGACCATGTACATCACCATGTGTCCAAATCTGAGATGCTGCGCGTACCAAATGAACGGTGCCGAGTTCGACCCCCATGATGCTATGTGGGTGCCGAGGAACACTCTTGGAGAGTACTCGCTTTTCATTGGGGACAGCTACCCCATTGTGAAGTGGATGCCACCTTCCGTGCACGACACCGAAGGCCTGCCGTTCATGAAGAATGGTTGTGTCTTTAGTGCGCACCGCCGGATGAACGACATGCTGGGACATGCTATCCCTGATTTATGCCGCTTCAGCTTGGATGAGTCTGCATCATGTGGAACCGGACTAGAAAGCTGCGACAATGATTCCCGTTGCCCACCGCTATGGATCGTGCCATCTATGAAGAACACCTGGGACTGGAACCAGGAGGAGGACATGGAGCCCATCTATAACGTGTAAGTGGAGTATGGTAAATTGTGAATGGTAGCGCTGTGAATATATGTAGACTAGTCGTGCACAATTTTATCACATGAAGTGGAGATGAACTTGTGTGGCATACTGGCATTTGTTCTTTAGAATTTATTACTAGTAAATGTGTTATGTGTACGTGCAACTTGTGTGGCTATTGCACGGGCTCCAACACGCTCTGTGAGAAAAAAAAGGTGGCACAGCTTTGGATATAGGTGATGTGGCAGCATCATCAAGTAGCATCGTTCGCTATAGTTGTAGTACAAGGACGACAACTCCTGTAAAACCTTGCGCTTGGCTCTTTGCCTCTTCGGGAGGTTCAACAGTTCGTACTCCTGTGAACCTTGCACTTGGCTCTTCGCCTCTTCGGATATTCCAACAATGATGATACTACAGTACAATATGCTTCTGGCAATCTAACATCGAAGGAACTGCTACACGTCCACCACGAGGGCGAGGGTGAGGGAGAGGGTACTGTAGTCAAAACCCTCTCCTCGTCCTGCGAGCCACCGCGCGCGTGGGCGAGGGAGAGGGCATAGGCGTACGTAGTAAGCAAGCTTCTCCTCGTCCTGTGAGCCACCACGCGTGGGCGAGGGAGAGGGCGCAGTAAGAAAGCTTCTCCTTGATCGGCGGGTTGACGGGACACATCAAAGTAGTACTAGTCCATACTGCGTCCTTTCCGATTAATATGGCTTAATTTGAAACGAGAAAAATACACTGGCGGTCAACGTATATAACAATACGCTCATTACAGTCAGGAGCACCGTATTGCACCGTATGTAACAATGCACTAGCTCACCATAGAGCACGGTATTGCACCCTACTGACCGGCCACATAGTCGACATGGCACTTTGTTGACTGGTTGAATTGACACCTGGTTTCTGGGTCCCACCTATCAGTTGGCAGAGCAAAGAAATCAGTTAAACAAAACTTTTCGCAGGGGCGACAGGAGTCCAACCCTTGCGCGCGAACCACCCTGGCTGTGTATGTGAGAGCATGCACGTGTACTCCTCGGTCCGTGAAAAACTGTGCATCTAGCATTAGAAAATTTTCCAACAAAGAGTTGACATCTACACTTCCAATGCACTTAGCCTTTAATCAAATCGATATTGATTGACTAATGCACCAACTTGTGCTCTAGCTATAGGCTACATGTCTATCCTTAATTACAGCATGCAACAACCTTCATTTAATCTTCTTCTCTCAATGGTCGCATGAGCACATAAGTCTGCTAATTTTGGGTGTTAATTATGCCATGAAGTTCCGGTTCCTCTTGGTCAATGTGTAAATCTCTATATGTACAGTCTTTCAGGGATGGAGGGAGTAGGTTGAGCACTTGAGCTTGAGCGTGTGTGTTGCGTCGTGTGCTATGTGCCGCATGGATGCGTGAGTGTTGCGTGCGTCCATGTGTACGTGTGAGTGTTGCATGTTGCATGCATGCATGCATGAGGCTTTTACTCCCTCCCATTGACATGTTCATATTTTAAGCTTCATTAAAACATTGCATGCAAGAATTAAGAGAAAACTCACCAATGCGTGTAAAAGTTCTGGTCATTTGTTCCTCACGCATGCATTCCAATTAATACGTTCGTAAACACAATTTTCTTGAGGAAAACGAGCCCATTATTGAGTACTTTCATAAAAAAAATCTTCGGGCACTCATCATTTACTACTACTCCCTCCGTCACAGTTTAGAAGGCGTACATCAGAAATCTCTGGGACCAAGGTGTTCCACGATTGGCATGCGACTGAAAAATAGCAGTGTAGTTAATAGCACGGTGCCTAATTGCTTGAAAAATCAATGCACGGTAACCCCATGGCCAGTAAACGAGCAGCCATCACGCATGCATTGGTGGAGACCGATTCCATGCATGCAACGTTTCAACAGACGCGTACACACCAGTGAATGGAAAGGACGGCATGCATGGATGCAATCGGTAATTCATCTCAAAAGGGCCTAATTAACTCAACATTAATTACCAACGCGCCTTAAACCTCTTCTATTCTGGAAATGCATGAAAATTGAACCGCGCCTTCTAAACCGTGAAGGAGGGAGTACCTTGGTTGATGATTTTTTATTGACCTGTATATAAACCTCCGTCCTAGTTTAATGGTCCCCTTCGTACTTAGTGTAAAATTTTGACCGTAAATTTTACTAACAAAGTGTCAATGCATGTCATAAAAAACTATACCATTAAAAACTATGTTCAAATACGAATCCTGTGATATGATTTTTTTGGTGACATGCATTAACATTTTATTAGTTAAATAGATGGTCAAAGTTTGACACAAAATACTGCTAGTACTCCTACATTATTGGCGCCGGGTGCCTTGGCCAATGTTTCATCTTGTTGGACAGGATGAGAGTAGAGGCATAGGGATACTATAGATAGGAATTCTTGGTGATCCATATTCCCCATCTCGGTCAGAGAGAACTATTCAACTAGTCTTCACAGTGAAGTGACAATACACGCTGTAGCAGATGGGACACTTAATTAATAAGCTGAACCAGCGTGTTGGTGCTACTAAATCAGCCTTACCCAGTACTACCATCATGTTTGCCAGTGGAGCACGCTTCCGCAAATACGCCTATGCACCTCTCTCTTCCATTAACTGACATATTGGCCCTCTTGAGGTAGACCCACATGTCATCGACTTAACTATTTACACTCCAAAGGACGATATATCCTGGTAGTTGTACTAGTAGAATTGAGATTTAATGCACTTTCTTCCCCGTGTTTTCCTCTTCTTCCTCCTCTCTTCTTCTTCCTCCTCTCTTCCCCATCGTCGGCCACACACCATTTCCCCCCGCTCACTGCTCGCCCACCCGCGCCATCTTCCTTGGTAGCTCACGCGTACCATATCCCCCCCGCTCACTGCTCGGCCACACATGCCATCTTCTTCGCTCGCCCACCCGAATCCACTTCCCTGCTCGCTTGTAGGCACCGAAAACCCCAATCACTCAGCGCCCTAAAAAACCCTATGGCAGAACCGACTGACACGCAGAGCCACGATTGGAATTCCCTCCCCGATGTTCTCTTGGAGCAGATCTGTAATTGTATGGACCTGCTCAGCACCGTGCGTCTGGCCGCATGCTCGGTGTCTTTGTACCGTCTACTCATCTGCAACCGGTCGGCCCTTTTCAAGAAACCCTGCTTGTTGATGCCTGATCCTTGCAGGTGGCCCAGACACCGACTTGACGATCCTACGGAGGTTGCCGTGGTGCCCCTCGACATACTACCACTACAAATCCACCTGTCCTTCATGCGCGGCCACTACTGGGCGGGCATGAAGGCCAACTGGATCGTCCTCATCCACCAATCTAGTAGTCTGTGGCGTCTCGTGGATATCCACACCCAGCGAGAGATCACCCTTCCATCGTTGGATACCGCCGGCATCGAGCCTCGCGGCCCGCCGGACACTCCTGCCTACTACGCACGAGACGCATCGAACTTTTGGTGCGACCTCCGTTTGCTGAAGGTTGTAATCTGCGAAGTGCCCACACCATTAGAAGACTACATGGATTACAAGCTCATTGCCTTGTTCGACATGGGATTAGTCTATCTGGAATCCGGTCGCCATACATGGTTTTGGCTCATCATCAATCTTGTTGAGCCTCCATTTCTGTCTGATGCTATAGTGCATGATGGCATCATTTACGCGGTCGACGCACAGATTGGCTGCCTATACTGGTGGAATCTATAGTCGTGTAATTGTTCTATCTCATCTCATCTTTAGCTTATGAATACGACTGCCTGTTGATTGTTAGAAATTTAGAATAGATAGTATGTCTATAACCACATCAATTATATATGTTCCTCTCATTTCCTAGATTTTTATGACCACACATGTTATTGTTAGAGTTGATATGAGAACAATTGGCATCTAATGATTGTTAGAATAGATATTATGAGTATAACCTCATGATTGCTATATGTTACTCTCATTTCCAAGATTTTTATAACCACACATGTTATTGTTAGAGTTGATATGAGAACAGTAGTAACTGCTATGGTAGAATATGAGTAGGCCATGTCATAGCTGTTTTCCTCTCATTTTTACATGATGTTTGAACCATGACATATTGCTAGAATATGAAAGCCATTGGCTTAATTTTTTTTAACTTGGGGGTATGATTATGACCACGACATTGCAATTCTCTGTCTATGATCTGTGTCACTGTTATAATAATCTTAATTCCACACATACTCTGAACATGATTGTATATTTTTGTCCTTTTGGTCTCCAATTTGATTTGTTGCGGCAGACGCAAATGCGCTGGCCTTCATAATTCTAGGACCTGGAAATATACAAGTCAATGGGTGGTGGTTCATCGCTCGTTCAACTGACGGCGGTCATTTGATGCTCATTCGCACGTACCAAATTGACCAAACCATTTCATCAAACCACATACAGTACAATGCCTGGGGCGTTCATGACTGTGATGGCTATGGCTGCTTCGTGTTCGAGAAAGATCCCAGCTCTGTTGGGCCAGGCGTATTCAACTGGAGGCGGGTTTACAGCCTCGGCAACCACTCCATGTTCCTCGGGCTCAATTATCCGATCATCCAACCAATTATCGATCATATCACCGGCGATGATTGCCGTGCTATGCAACTTCCATTTGCCAGGGGGTACTGTGTTTACACATCGTACCATGGGTTTCATGAATCACCATATCCAGAGATTCGTCGACACAGCTTGTTGCCAGATAATCTTCAGTGTGTGAAAGGCATCAAGCTTCCAAGCGATGAATGGCTTTTGCAAACCCGACATGCGGCGATGTGGTTCATGCCAACAGCAAATATGCACAACTTGATTCGTAGTGATATCTAGACTGAGCCATGTATCCTGCTGCTGCAGCATCACCCTCTTTTGTTGGATATTATGTACTGTAGTTAGTTTCAAGGATAGATACCTTTCCGGGATCAAGTGCATCCTAACTCACCTGCGTAGGATGTACTTATAATGATGATGGAGATGCTGTGCAGAAGCCATATATATATCAATTAGGCTTCAAGTGCGTACTTGTTGGTGAAAGTGTTGTCCAATGGGAATTATATTTTGTATTAGTCATGTAGCCTACAAAGTCTGTCGCACAGCCTTGTAATTTCGCACTCCATTTCTAAATTTGTACTAGTCCTCTATACCGTATATTGCGCTACTCGTACTACTACCTCCCTCCTGGTTTATTGGTCCCCTTCATCATTTTTGTCAAATTTTGACCATAAATTTAACTAACTAAATGTTAATGCATGTCACAAAAAATTATATCGTTGGATTCGTATTTGAATATAGTTTCCAATGGTACAATTTTCGGTGACATGCATTGACATTTTGTTAGTTAAACGTATGGTTAAAATGTGACACTAAATACGACTAGTAAGTAGTACAGTAGTAGTACTAGTATACATCGGTCAAATTATTCATCATGTCCTCACATTGAATTGATTTGACAACATGTTGCGTGTGAGGTGACACAAGAGTCCTGGCGGCGTGTTCGGTTCACCAAAGTGAGCCTCACCCCTCTCGTACTACAACAGCACTCTCGCATTCTCAACAAAATCACTCTCCCATTCTCTCTTGGTCTCCCCGCCTCCCAGCCGCCGCCTTGTTCGGATCCATTTGGTACGATGAGCGATGAGCTACTGGAGTTGCTATACTTCATTGCAAGTAATCAAAAGGAAGACGCTGAAAAAATCGATGTCAACAAGGATGCTCTTCAAGCTAGCCCAATGAAGGAAGGAACCGGCAAGGCCGCTCCTGTGAGTATTCATCCCATCGCCCTGTATTATGATTTCGATCTTTATGGGGGGTTTTCAAGTCTTTAGAGTCTACATGTAGTAATGAAGCCGAGACCCCAGTTTGTTCGGGTATTGTGGACTTCAGATTTGGAGTACCACTTATCTGTCGAAATCTTTCATCATTTACTTAAAACAGTTGACTGATCATACATTGAGTACCATTTAACTACAATTAACCGATGCAAGTCCAAGAAGGATTGGCCGGTGCTGCCGGCTGGCGTCAAGTTCGATCCCATGGATCAGGAGCTGATCGAGCACCTTGAGGCCAAAGTGAGTGCTAACAGCGCGAGATCTCACCCTCTCATCGATTTGTTCATACCAACCAGCGACAGCGAGCACGGCATATGCTACACCCATCCTGAGAAACTTACAGGTGAGACACCGATCGGCCGTCTACTTGCACAAACATATTCCTTTGTTTATAGCTCTATTTTTCTTTTTAGACGCAGACCTAGTGAAGCAATTACAATTTGACAGTTAATAAAAAGTGAAACAAGTGACTGCAACATGCCAAAGATGTTATGAAAATGCCAACTACGTACACTAAAATCTGTATTCGACAATACTGCAGGTATCACACTGAGTGGCCTAAGCAAGCATTTCTTCCAGCGCAACTCCAGGGCGTTCAAAAGGGGCACACGGACGCGTCGCAAGATACAGTCGGAGTGCGGCATGCACGTGATGTGGCACAAGACTGGCAATACCTTGCCGGTGATGGTCAACGGCCGGCAGACGGGCAGCAAAAAGGTTCTGGTGCTGCACACCAACAAGAACTTCGACCAGCAGAGGACCAACTGGGTGATGCACCAGTACCACCTCTGGGACCTGGAGCAAGAGAAGGAGCGGGAGCTGGTCCTCTACAAGATTTTCTACCAGATGAACACTAGGGCTAGGACTAAAAAGATTATAAGTTAGTTTGGTATTGGTACTTGTACTACCTGGTTGTCTGCAAGTTGGTATTGTTGTTAAGGATCTTTCGGTATGAACTTGGCATTTGCTTCCAACCATCATGTCGAGGGTCGACGTGGATATAAAGCTGAATCATTTGTTTCGAAACAAATTTTCAGGCACCTGATTTTTATTTGATGGGTAGCATAAGCACCTGCCGTTCGAATTCCCAGTTCTCCAAATTTTTTACATCTTCGAAGTACGCAGGGGATCCATCCGATTTCACGGGCTGATAGTTGGACGCAGCACATCGGAACTGGGCTGTGGCATGCCAAGCCCAACTGCAAATTGTTAAAAGAGAGGAGCGATGGATTTGGGCCTTCCAAAACAGTTAAGTGTCGCGACCTCGATCGTGAAGCGCCTCCCATGGACTAAAAAAGGCCTAGTCCGTTATTATTAGTTGAAATATGTAAAATATTCCATAATGAAAAGAAATATGTAATATGCAATGAATTTAGTCCGCTTTCACTGAAAACCATCCGATTTGCATGAAATTCGTCCGTGGAACCACAAGACGGCTGTCCATACAGAGCCTAACCGTATGGAACTAGCAGGTCCATGGTCGTACGCAAGAAAGTGCATGCACTTATTATCATGATGGAAAAATAGTGTGGATGTCTAAGACGGTGAAACCCATGAAGTTTTCAACGTAGTCAATAAACGAGAGAATTCTGCAAGTACAAACTGATAACTGGGATCCAGCAGGTATATTGTTTTTTAGGTCGAGCAAGTTTCAACTGGGCTGTAGACTGCCCAGGCTTGGTTTTGTTTTAACAGGCCCAGCCCATGACGACAACGGGGCACAAAGATCCAGCAGGTATCAACTGGCCTCTGGCCCGCCAGCCTTAGTTATATTTTCTCTTAGAACATCCGCAGGCAGTTTTTTTACTAAATCAAACACACAGCCCAGTTCTATTTTCCTCTTGAAACGCCATGTCCTACTTCCGTTTTGTTATCTCTACCTATAATTTTACTAGTTCATATACATGTATTATTATATTGAAAATACATAAAGTTCCCTTTTCATCTTTACATCCTTTTTTTTCCTCCCGGCGCTGATTTTTTTACCACTGGTTTCCCTAAAACCAACTCAATTGTCCCACGTCTTATTAGCTTACAAAAACAAAAGGATGTTTTATTTGGCAAATCAATAGTTCTTAAAAAATAATTATCATTTCTGGATTAAAACAGTTCGGACTCCACCGAAATATGCAAAATAAGGTTGAACTTTTTGACCATGGTCCTGGGCAGAAAATGGGCAGTAACAAATTCCTTCAGAATTAGCAAATGGGCTGCAAATTATTAAAAAAAATAGCAAATGGGCTCTATGTTGTCTGCCATAGATTTGGAGGCTGACTTGTGGGCCTACTAAGTTCATGCGTACACACGGTTTCTCAAAAAAAGAAACTTAGTCAACAATCGACTCTACCAGCGTCAGACCGTTAGATGTCAATCTAGCGGCAATCGTGCTTCTACAGTCTCTGATCTTCCTGCTCCAGCCGCCCAAACCAGCGCCGGCGGAACCGCCTGCTCCCGCCTCCCGTGGCCAGCTATGCTGCCGGGCAGGCCTCACGGCCCCACCATACTCGCATCCCTGGCCTGGCTATCCCTCTACTCACCTACACCTCCTGTTATTCTCCAGCGAAGGCAGCCTCACACTGCGGCTGAACAAGTAAACCCTCGTACCCACTCCGCGTGGGAAACAACTACCGAGTCTTCCTCGGCTCCGGGTCGTTCCCTTACTTGGCCTCGACGTCATCCACCGCCTTGGTGCTCTCGGCACTGCATGGTCAACGAATGACATCCATCGGAAGAGGACTATACATGGAGAGGCTGACAGCTGGGTCCACGGCCGCACGCAAGGAAGTGCCTCCTTTTTTTGCGAGTAGGACGTGCCTCCTTATTACGCGCAAAATAATGATTCCTCCTCCTGACAGTTGGGACCGACCGGAAGGGCCTCTGTATTTCACGAAAAAACATTCCCCCCCCCCCCCGCGCTGACAGCTTGGATCCACCAGCTATTACGCACAAAAATAATGAATACCCCCGCTGCTAGGTCGGTCCCACCATATTTGGAGGCTGACTTGTGGGCCTACTAAGTTGACGCGGACGTAGGGCTTTGTCAACTTAGTCAATATAAACGATTCTAGACGTGGTGACCGCATGATGTTCATCCAACGGTCGTCGTGCTTCTTCAACCTCTAGTCTTCTTGCTCCAGCCGCCCAAACTAGCGCCGGCCGTGCCGCCTACTCCTGCCTATCGTGGTCGGCTGTGCTGCCATGCGTGCCTCACCGCCCCATCCTACTCCCACCGCTGGCCAGGCCTTCCCTCTACTCACACACACACCCTGTTATTCTCCGACGACGGCAGCCTCAAACCGCAGCCAAAGCAGTCAACCCTTGTACTCCCCTCTGCGTGGGCATCCACTGCTGCATATTCCCCGGCTCCGGGTCGTTCCCTTCCTAGGTCGCGCCGTCGTCCAGCACCTTGGTACTCTCAGGTGGTACAGCGTTGTCAACGCGGTCAACGAACGACAGCCATCAGAAGAGGACTGTAAGTGGAGAGGCTGACAGCTGGGTCCATGGCCGCACGCAAGGAAGTGCCTCCTTATTACGCGCAAAATAATGATTCCTCCACCTGACAGCTCGGACCTACCTGAAGGGCCTCTGTATTTTGCGAAAACAATGTTCCCCCTGACAGCTGGGACCCACCGGCTTTATCTTCGCACGAAAGGAACTGCCTTCTTACCCCTTGACAGTTAGGACCCACCAGGTTGAAGCGAAGGTAGCGTTATCTGTCCGGCCATGAACGTGTACGTACATAGCGGTCGACCGGTCTCTCTGCAGCGACGTACCATGGCCGAGTAAGGAGCGGCATGTGTTGAAGTAGAGGCGCCAATGTAGCATGTCACGCAGTCCCGTCTATATCGTGTACATGTATGTACGGCCACACTGCAAGAGAGTAAATACGGCTAGGTACGTACATACGGGCGGGGTCTCTAACGCGTACAGCGATGTTGTCCTATTCATGGCAGCCAACCGGCTGGGTCGGAAAGGAGTAAACAGCGTCACGTGTTCATCGAGAGCCAACCGGCTTGGACGGAACAGCTGAAACAAGGTCTGGCGTACCGCAGAATGGAGGAAACGGCCTTCTGTTCGACCGCTACGGTCAATATAGGGTCCTGTTCATCGGGAAGGGTCTGGCGTACCGCAAAACGGAGGAAACAGACTTCTGTTCGAGTGCCTACGGTCGAAACGGGGTGTTGTTGATCGGGAGGGGTGTGGCGTATCACAAAACAGAGGAAAGGGACTTGTGTTGGAGCGCCAACGGTCGAAACGGGGTCCTGTTCATCAGGAGGGGTGTGGCGTACCGCAAAACAGGACTCCACGGGCTACTGTTCATCCACCGTCGACTTCCTCCAGCCTCCACTAGCTACTGTTCATCCACCGTCGACTTCCTCCTGCCTCCACCAGCTATTGTTCATCCACGGGGTCCTGTTCATCCAACCTCCATCGGCTACTGTTCAACCAGCCCTCCACGGGGTCCTGTTCATCCAGCCTCAACCGGCTACTGTTCAACCAGCCCTCCACGGGGTCCTGTTCAACCAGCCCTCCACGGGGTCCCTCCGTTGGCTACTGTTCATCCACCCCACCTCCTCGATCGGGGTCCTGTTCATCCAACAGCAATGGCCTCTACTACCATGGGATCCTGTTCATCCAACCCCCACCGGGAACTGTTCATCCAACCCCCACCGGGGACTGTTCATCAAGAGGCGGCTTCGATCGGCTTCAGTTAGCAGAAGTACCAAAGGAATCACTCGGGTTCAGTTAGCAGCAAGGGATCAATCGGGGTTCAGTAACATAGCTAGTGCAATCGCTCGGGTTCAGTTAGAGCCCAACGCCTCACTCGGGTTCAGTTAGAGCGCAACGCCTCGCACACACATGCGTATGTGTACGAGAGAAACGCGCAAACCTCCGTGCATCGCTCGGCCCCGACCACCCACCGTAACCGGGAACTCCCCAAAATTTTCCTCGCCCTCGCTTCTACCATGATTTTTTCCGTCATGGACGGCCCAAAGAATGTCATGCAGGTGCGTCTCCGGCCCGCCCAGGACGAAAAGCCCATTTTTTGTCATGATTTTTTGTCATAGAAGTAGGAGCCCACCACATCTATGATGATACCAGGTTTTGTCACAATTATCGTCATAGAAGTGTCATAAGAGTGACAAAAAAAATTTGTTCGGCCCAAAATGTCACGGATGTGTCTTTTTTTTGTAGTGTATGTTGGTGTTCTGGTTGCCAAACGGATTCATGCCATCGGTACACGCACCAAGCACGATGTTCCTTGCATCACATGCGAAATATCGATATTCGCCGTTTATCGTGGTTTTGTCACGGCAGATGCCCTTGTGAAAGGACTTAGGTGTGGAGCCATCGCAATGTAGGTTAGCTTAAAGGGGTTGAACGGGACGAGAGACACGAGTTTACCCAGGTTCGGCCCCTCACCAACGAGGTAAAAGCCTACGTCCTACTTTGTGTTGTATTGATTGAGTATCGATTACAAGGGAGCGGAATCGCTTAACCTAGCTCTCGATTGATTGTAACTTGAGTTAACCCACCGCAGGGTCTCGCCTTTATATACACAGGTCGAGGCCTTGGGCTTACAAGAGTCCGGGTCGGGTCATAATACATGACCGTCCCTGGTTCTAAGTCGCCTTGCCTTAATAGGCAAGTCATCGTCGGGCGGCTTACAGCGCCGGGTCTCGCACCATCTTCTGGGCTTGGGCCTTCGGCCCTTGACCACATAAGTCGCCCTCTGGGTTCCATGTCTGATTTCTTGGGCCTACTTAGGCCTTATCTCTGAGTCGCCAACAATATAACCCGGCCCCTCCTGGGCGGGTCACACCGTGGGGTTATATCCCCAACATTAGGCCCCAGATTGATTTGAACTTGTTCATGTCAATCTTCACTGTTTCTGGTTGGCGAGTCTTCTTTGATTCGTTCCAATGCTTAACCTTGAATGGATCCTTGTAACCCGCCATGACATCATGTGAAAATAAATTCAGAAAAACTTATGACATCACAATGGATCTTTTTGCATTAACTAGTTGTTCGAGAATCGAGGCGCCTCCTCTGTTAAGATAATCATGACGCCTCCTTGATTTCCGTGCATGCCATTTCACTGTTTCACCAACTTTTCCTTATAAATAGGCACGGGGGGTATCCCTTTTCAATTTTACCCCGTCGCCCCCTCTTCTTCTTCTTCCTTGCGTCGTCCGTCGTCACCGAAGCTCCGCTGCCGCCGCTGAACCGCACCAACCACTCTGTGGAGGCCGTTGCATCACCCTGTTCGGACCAGAAAACCGCGGCACCCATCCGCTCTTCACCCGAATCATCAGGTAACATCCTTTTTCCTTTCTCAAATCCACATTAGGTCATATTAGTTCTTGACAGTTCGTCGGCGTTCGTCCATATTCATCCATGCTCTGCCTAGAAGTCGCACCTTAATCCAAAAACAAATCAGAAATAGTGCGGTAGCAGTTTTAGGCTTTGTCTCATATCTTGGATAGATCCCTCCTTCCTGCGCATCAATAACCAGTTTGCTAGTTCTTCCACTGCAATGTTCTAGGTTTAGCAATTATGCATCTTTTTCCGAACTGCCGTAGATCTGTAACTGTAGCTGCAATCTGCAAAATTTGTTTGTCCAACACTTAATAAAATTTCAACAAACTTGAATCTGTAGGTAGTTGACCCGCCCGTTGATAATACTGGGAGGATAACCAAAATGGAAGATCAATTTTTTAACAGACTGAACTGCAGTCTCCGCATCACACTTGCTGACTGGCTCCGCCTCAACCCACTTGGTAAACTTGTCAACCGCCACCAAGAGGTGGGTCTTCTTATCTTTAGACCTCTTGAACGGTCCAACCATGTCAAGCCCCCAGACTGCAAACGACCAAGTTATTGGGTCATACGCAATTCTTGAGCCGGCACATGAGCTTGTCTAAAAAAAATTTGACATCCATCACACTTGCTAACGATATCCTCCACATCAGCATGAGTTGTTAACCAATAAAACCCATGACGAAAAGCTTTAGCCACCAAAGATTTTTGAGCCGGCATGATGACCACAATCGCCTTCACGAATCTCTCGTAAGATTTCACGGCCCTCCTCAAGAGAAACACAATGTTGGAACACGCCTGTCACACTGCAGGGGTGTAACTCGCCGTTGACAATAGTCATAGACTTAGACCTCCTGGTTATTTGCCTTGCCAAAGTTTCATCCTCAGTTAACTCGCCCCGGGTCATATAAGCCAAATAAGGCAAAGTACAATTTGGAAACATGAAGAGCCGCCACCAACTGCGCCTCCGGGTCAGAGACAACAAGGTCTTGTTCAGACGGTAACTTGAAGGAAGGATTGTGTAGTACATCGAGGAACACATTAGGAGGCATCGGCTTATGTTGAGACCCAAGCTGGGATAATGCATCAGCCACCTCGTTCTTCCTTCTATCAAGGTGATCCAGCTGGTATCCCTTGAAGTGAGCAGCAATATTATCAACCGCCCAGTGATAAGCCGCCATGACCGGGTCTTTAGAGTCCCACTTGCCTGAGACCTGCTAAGGCACAAGGTCTGAGTCGCCCAGGCACCTGACCCAGCTTTAATTCATCTCTTTGGCCATACGAAGTCCATGGAGTAATGCTTCATACTCAGCTGCATTGTTAGTATAAGGAAACATTAGCCTTAAAACATAACAAAATTTGTCACCTCGCGGGGAAGTCAAAATAACTCCAGCTCCCGAGCCCTCCAACTGCCTGGACCCATCAAAGTGGATTGTCCAATATGTGTTGTCAGGATTCTCCTCAAGTGTCTGCAACTCTGTCCAGTCATTTATGAAATCCACCAAAGCCTGAGACTTGATGGCTGTTCTTGGCACATACTTCAAACTATGAGGTCCAAGTTCGATTGCCCACTTAGCAACCTGACCTGTGGCCTCCCTGTTCTGAATAATATCTCCCAAAGGAGCAGAACTGACCACAGTAATAGGATGGCCAAGAAAATAATGCTTCAGCTTGTGACTTGCCATGAACACCCCCAAACACCAGTTTTTGCCAATGTGGGTATCGTTGCTTGGACTCAGTTAAAACCTCGCTGATATAGTAAGTCGGCCGCTGAACTGGGTATTCCTTACCCGCCTCCTTGTGCTCCACAACAACTTCCACACTGACTGCTTTATTATTAGCCGCCATGTACATGAGCAAAGGCTCTTTCTCAATGGGAGCAGCGAGGACGGGCGGCTCAGCTAACCGTTTCTTGAGAGCTTTGAACGCCTCATTGGCAGCATCACTCCAGACAAAGTGATCTATCTTCTTCATCATCTAATATAAAGGAATTACCTTCTCGCCTAGGCGACTTATAAACCGGCTCAGAGCTGCGGTGCGACCCACCAGGTGTTGGACGTCATTGAGACATGCCGACTTAGCAAGCGAAGTGATAGCCTTAATCTTTTCTGGGTTAGCCTCAATGCCCCTTTCTGAAAACAGAATACCTAGAAACTTGCCTGCAGGTACACCAAAGACACACTTGGCCGGGTTAAGCATCATCTTGTAAACCTAGAGATTGTCAAAAGTTTCTTTCAAGTCATCCAGGAGAGTCTCCCTCTTCCTAGATTTGACCACAATATCATCCACATAAGCATGAACATTACGCCCAATTTGACTGTGAAGACAATTCTGAACACGGCGTTGATAAGTCGCCTGAGCACTCTTGAGCCCAAAAGGCATTGAAACATAGCAGAAAGCCCCAAAAGGTGTGATGAACGATGTCTTCTCTTGGTCTTTAACTGCCATCTTGATCTGATGATAACTAGAATAAGTATACAGGAAACATAAGCTCTCACAACTCGCCGTTGCATCAATGATCTGGTCGATACGAGGGAGAGCAAACGGGTCAGCTGGACAAGCCTTGTTGAGATCTGTGTAATCAATACACATACGCCATGTGTCGTTCTTCTTGAGTACAAGCACAGGGTTAGCCAACCACTCAGGGTGAAAAACTTCAATGATAAACCCAGCCGCTAAGAGCCGGGCTACCTCTTCTCCAATAGCCTTACGTCGCTCTTCATTGAAATGACGGAGGAAATGTTTAACTGGCTTAAACTTAGGATCCACATTAAGAGTGTGCTTAGCGAAATTCTCTCGAAACACCCGGCATGTCAGAAGGTTTCCATGCAAAGATGTCCAGATTCTCATGAATGAACTCGATGAGCGCGCTTTCCTATTTAGGATCCATATTAGCCCCCAGTGTGAACTACTGAGATGAGTCGCCAGGGACAAAATCAACCTGCTTAGTATCGTCAGCCGACTTAAATTTCAATAAAGGGTCTTGCTCGGTGGTGGGCTTCTTCAACGGGGTCATGTCAGTCGGGTCAACATTATCCTTGTAAAACTTAAGCTCCTCGGTAGCACAAGCCAATTCTGCATAAGCCGCGTCTCCTTCCTCACACTCCAGATCAATTTTCCGATCACCATGGACCAGAATTGTGCCTTTTCGCCCTAGCATCTTAAGCTGTAAATAAACATAGCAAGGGCAAGCCATGAATTTCGCATAAGCTGGCCGTCCGAACAAAGCATGATATGGACTCTTGATTTTGACCTGCGTCTCTGCTCTGTAGTCATAATCATTACCGAATGCAACCTACAAAGCAATTTTTTCAACAGGATACGCTGACTTACTAGGCACCACACCGTGAAAGACTGTGGAGGACGGCATGAGATCCTTGTCAGTTAAGTTCATCTAGCGAAAGGTGTCATAATGCAGGATGTTGATGCTGCTGCCACCATCCATAAGCACCTTAGTGAATTTAAAACCTCCGACCTGAGGGGCTACCACCAATGCCAGATGACCCAGATTCTCAACCCGGGGCCGATGATCCTCCCGACTCCATGTGATCGGATGCTCTGACCATCGTAGGTATTGGGGCACCACCGGCTCAATTGTATTGACCACGCGCTTATGAACCTTCTGATTCCGTTTGCAAAGAGTTGTGGTGAAAACATGGTACTGGCCACCATTGAGCTACTTTGGATTACTTTGATATCCTGACTGATTCCCTTGCTGATGGTTACCATGACCAGACTGTTGATTATAACCACCCTGGTTACCTTGATCTTGATAGCCAGTTTGAGCCACCGCCACCAAAGCCGGATCCAAGTGAGCCGGATCCTGACCCGCCGGGCGACCCATTATTATTGCCATAATTCTGATTTTGCCCATAATTACTAAACTCTCGCATAAACCAACAATCCTTCCAAGCATGTGTGGATGGCTTGTCAGGAAAGTTGTGCTTTGGACACGGGTCGTTAAGTGCTGCCTCAAGATTAAAAGGTTTTCCCTTACCGTACAGCGGCTTACCATTACCATTACGGTGCTGTCCCTTATACCCAGTGTTAGTGTTAGCTACTAGATCTGACCCACCATCGGGGTGTCTGCGCTTACCACCGTTACCCTGGTTGTTGCCACTACTCCCTGCCATGTTCTGCTGCTGACCTTTACCATTATTATTCTTCTTACCCTTATTGGACTTCTCATCATCAGATCCAGGGTCCTTGGTATTATCAGAATCTGCATACTTAATGAGGGCCGCCATGAGCTCACCCGTATTGTTAAAATAACGCTTGAGCTGCCCAAGCTTCTGCTTAAGGGGGGTAAAGTGACAGTTCTTCTCCAAAACTAGAACCGCTAGACCCGCCGCAATGCTATCCAATGAGTGAATAATAGCCAAGACCCGCCGGACCCAATGGTGGGCCGACTCATCCTCACGCTGCACACAGTTATCCAGATCAATAATCATCAGAGGCTGCTTGCATCTTCCTTGAATTTTTTTTATGAAGCGCGCCTTCAATTCTGCCCATGAGTTGATGGACTTAGCAGGCAAGCTTTTTAACTATGTACGAGCCGGTCCATCCAACATCATACTGAAATACTTGGCACAGACCGCATCATTGACATCCAACATCTCCATGGCCAAATCATAACTCTCAATCCAACCTTCAGGAGGGAGATCAGCTGTATAATTAGGCACCTTACGAGCACCCTTGAAATCCTTGGGCAGACGCTCATTACGTAGAGCCGGAACTAAACACGGCACTCCAACTGTCCTGCAAATCGTCCCAGCCCCTACTAAAGTTGAAGGGGTCATCGGAGGCTGCTGATAAGCCCTCTGCTAAGCCGCCGCTTCCGCCTCACGACGAGCTCTAGCTTCATCCACAATTGCTTGAGCGTTGACTAGTAAGTTATTGTCCCGGGGTGGGTTATCACCACGGGGCGGGTTTCGACGCCGCTTGCTACTGGAAACCACCAGCAACTCAATGTGCCGGCTATAACTCCGACTTGGGCGCGGGGTCGAATGGACACGATCGCAACTTTATGAATAAGCCGCCTGCTATGCAACAGCTATTTGAAGAAGTTCGACGGCGTTCCGGGTCTCCACCACAGCTGGTGACTCGCCGGAATAGCCGCCAGCCGTGTCGCTGCTGCTAACATGTTATCTACCGGGTTAGAAAAATGCCCAGGCGGTGGTGTCAAGAAACATTGAGGCGGTGTCTGATTGGGGTGCAGGTAAGGTATCCGCTCCTCCCTTTGTGCTGTCTCAGGCTAACGAGGTTGAGCTGCCGCCTGGCTTCCAGGCACGTTCGGGTTCAACTGAGGATTCACCCTTGCATCAGGAGTGCTTGTCCCTGCCCCCGGTGTATTGAACAGATTCATGGGCTCATACTGCAAAGGCAGGTGAGTCTGGTGCCTTCTACGAAGAACTACATTAGAGGCATTCTGATCCAAGCTTAAACGCCAAGCTTCCTCCTTTACCTGTTCCGACTCAGCCGCAATCTGAGCCCGTTCCATTTGTCACAGTCCTAGATTAGCCTTGTTTGTCCTTGCATCTCATCATGTCATCATCATAGTTATGTTTATGAAAGTTGAATTGAGGTTAGTTGAAACCCTCAAAAATCCTGTCAGAAATAATCAACATTAAAATCTCTTCAAAGAAGTCCAAGAAAATGTTCCTCTTAGTCTCTGAAAATATTGGCAAGAGGTAAAACTCAAAACAATATTTTTGGAATCTCAGAGATATTTATTTTGGGCCTTTGAATTAAATCAATAGCTATTTGAATTGGATTTATATCTACTATTAAATAAATATATGTCCAATAATTCTGAAATATTTTGTGGAGCTTTGGTTTAATTCTTTTAGCTCCCACAATAATTTTCAGAATCAACAAAATAATTTGGTTAGCAAACCAAGTTCAAAAAAGTGGCAAACAATAGAAAAAGAAAAATAAAACAAAAAGAGAGAGAGAGAAAGGACCCCAGGTCCACTTACCTGGCTGGGCCGGCCCACCTGGCCTATGCCAGTCGTCACCCACCTCTGCCAGTAGGCAGAGGAGGGACAGCGCACGACGCACGCGCGGGCGCCACGCCACCAGGCTGCCTGCCTGCGTCGCCTGGCCACCGCGACTCCCCGCGTCTTCTCCTCGGCGCCGCCTCGACCCCCTGGACACCACTCTCCCCCCTCTGCTCTCTCCCTCGTCCTCTCCCGCTATGGCCGACACACCCGTAAGCCGCCGCCGCCATAGTCGACGCCACCGCCTCCCCCTCGACCCCTCGCCGTGCCTGCGAGCTCCACCTCGACGTCCTCAAACTCTTCGCTTCGCCACACGTCGCCGGATGTGCTCCTCTGCCCTCACCGAGCTCGTCCCCGACCGCCCGTCACCGGAGATCCCCCTCGCCGCCCCGACTACATCGGCCCCTCCCCGAGCTCGCCGCTCGCCTAGCCCGACTCGACGTGAGCCACTAACCCTTCTCCCCTCTCCGTTCTCGCTCTCACACGCCGTAGCAGCCGCGCCACTCGCACCCGAACGCCGGCCGCCGTCCCGAGCTCATTTCCAATGAGCTACGGCCACCCTAGCTGCTGATGCTTGCTGTAACGGGTGCGGGTGAGCTCCAGCTCCCCGTAGCCTCTCTTGGCCATCCATTTGGTCGCCGGAGGGCGAAACCCGAGCCTCCGCCGCGCTTGCTGTCGCCGGCGATGAGCCGCCGGCGTACTAGGCCTGGTTGACCAGGGGTTTGACCTCCCCTGGGTCAATGACGGGTGGGGCCGGCCCTGTTAAAAATTAGTTTAGTTTAAACCTAAAATTAATTAGGCACTGAGAGACTGACATGTGGGCCCTAGTGTCAGGTTTGACCTAGACCATCCCTGTTGACTTGTTGATGTCACACCAACGTCATGCTGACGCAGTAAATGTTTTCTGGGATTTTAAATAAATCAGAAATGATTTATTTATTTCAGAAAATATCCAAAACTTCTAAAATTCATAGAAAATAAACCATAACTCTAAATGAAATAATTTATATATGAAAAATGATAAGAAAAATCCAAAGAATCTGTTTATGGCATTTCCATGCATGTTTGAACAACCTACAACTATTGTATATGACAATTTGAATTAATGGCATTTGAAATGTCACATGTGGAGTTTGAATTTGAACCTTGGGTCCAAACCAACTTCATTTAAATTGTTGCTAGCTGCATTAGCCCAAATCACAGCATATTGCCATGACATGATCATGCATGATAATGTTGCATTGCATTGATTGTGTTCCCTCTTGTTTGCCAGTGTTTGTCCCCTCTTAGTAGACGTTGTCCCGGTGATGCGATCGATGACACTGATGAAGACCCAATGCTATCTTCAGAAGTGCCAGGCAAGTAAAAACCCCTTGATCACTCCGATACAATCCCACTCTCTCGCTCCTGCTCTCTTTTACTGCAATAGGACAACAACAATTCAACTATTACATGCTGCGATAGTTGAACCCCTTTTCCTCTGCATGACCTGTCTTTGCCATAGTAAATAGTTGAAACCCACTAGCATGAGTAGGAGTTGTTTGAGCCATGATGTGCCTACTCATTTATGCTTGCTTGTTATGCCTGCTATGCTTAGTGTTGCGTCAGGTCTGATTCATCTGGGATGGATTGGAATGGTGTGAACATGTCCTACTATTGAGAGCTAAGTGTGTGAACACGATTTGGTAAAGGTAGCGATGAGAGGCCATGTAGGAGTACATGGTGGGTTGTCTTATTGAAACCATCCTCAGGAACTGAGTTCTGTGTTTGTGATCCAAGAACAGCTACTACCACACGTTGGGCCCTGAAATATGACCCCGCTCAACTTATTAACCCCCCCCTATCCTCTGTCCAGGAGTTGCAAGTAGTTTCTGGTGTTTGTAGTGTGCTGGAGGCCGTGCGTAGCGCTGACCGGAGGGGTGGGCTATGATGCGGTAGGCAAGTGGCCCGGTGTACCGTGTCGCCCGTTTGGTGCCTCGGGAACCCTGCACACATCGTTCGGGGCCGTAGTGGAAACCTCGGCCGGACTCCCTGCGGATGGAACCTGAATAGGCGATAAACCTGGACTAGAGACTTGTGTCGTTAGTCAGGTCTTGGTCTACACCCACGTTGGCTTTCGCTTGAAGTCTGCCGAGCACATGTCGTGTGCAGACACTAAGTGGTGGAAACATGTGGGAAGAAGTACACCCCTACAGGGTTGTAAATGATCTATTCGAATAGCCGCATCCGCGGTAATGGACTACTGGGTTGCTTATGTAGTTCATAGACAAGTGAAAGTGGATACCCTAAAATGCGCAAGATAAGCGTGAGTGCTATGGATGGCCTTCTCGTAGGGAGACGAGAGCGGATCCATAGTGGTGTATTGATATGGTGAATATGTGGACTCGTGTGCGCCACCTCAAAAGAGTTACCAGCAGTCGTAGTATAGGATAGCCACTGAGTCAAAGCTGGCGTGCTGCAGTTAAACTCCACAACCCCCTTTGTCGATACTGATGCATATGTAGCTAGTTCTGATGTAAGTCTTGCTGGGTACATTTGTACTCGCGTTTGCTTAATTTATGTTTTTGCAGAGAGACTTCAGTCTCACTAGTAGTTCCACGTGGGCTTCGACGATTAGCTTGGGAATCCCAGACAAAGGTCTGGTTCCTATGGAGGGTCTTGTAGATAGATAGGCTTTCTAGCCTTCTCTCTTTTCAGATGTCTGTACTCATACATGTTTATGCTTCCGCCTGTGCTTGTTGCTTGTATGACTTGATTGCTGGGTCATGAGACCCATGTTTGTAATATCTGGCTCCTCGGAGCCTATTGAATAAATACTTTGAGTCATAGAGTTTTGTTGTGATGCCATGTTGTGTTTACACATATCGAGCATATTGTGTGTATGTTATTGAAATGCTTGGTATGTGTGGGATCCAACAACCTAGTTGTTTATTCTTGGTAGCCTCTCTTATGGGGAAATGTCTCCTAGTGCTTCCACTGAGCCATGGTAGCTTACTACTGCTCCGGAACACATGGGATGATCGGCATGTGTCCTTCTTTGCTCCTATGTCTATCCCTTCGGGGAAATGTCACGCGGTGTCTACCGGAGTCCTGTTAGCTTGCTACAGCCTGGATTCACTCGCTACTGACCGACACGTGCATTGCTGGGTCATGTATGCCTGTCCCTGTAAGTTAGTGCCACCTTGGGTTTACGACTAGTCATGTCGGCCCGGGTTCTCTGTCATATGGATGCTAGCGACACTATCATATATGTGAGCCAAAAGGTGCAAACGGTCCCGGGCCAGGTAAGGTGGCACCCATGGGGATACCGTGCGTGAGGCCGCAAAGTGATATGATGTGTTACATGCCAGATCGGTGTGACTTAGGATCGGGGTCCTGACAGCTTTGGTATCAGAGCCTGACTTCCTGTAGGATTACCATGCCAAACTGGTCGAAGTCGAGTCTAGAAATGCTTTAGTTATATAAGGGAATTGATTGTGGAAGGGAATGTAAGGCTCTTTTTACTCCTTTACCTTATGTCCTTCTGATCTGGGTCACCCTCTTCTTTTCTACGGGGATTAAGAACTAGGCTTCTCATCTTTCTATCAGGATCACGTGTTACTAATCCGTAGACTTATAGGAATGATGGATCCAAGCCTCAGTTCAGTTTCTAGTACTTCCGGGTGTTAACAGTTGGTCTCAGAACCTTGATATTGTGATGTTGAGTGGTTATGCCACCATTTTACAGGATGTCTCAAATCTTTTTGAGCATTTACAGCCGTTATGCTGTCTGAGTCATCCCAGGTTTCTAAATAGTCTGATGCATTTGCAAATCCCTTCTTCCTATTCCCGATGTTCCTTTGGGCCAGATTAACCACACTAATTAGTGTGTTGAGGTACTCCATTGCTTCAACATATATGTTGAAGCTATTATTATGACACTAGGCTATCTTAGAGAACCACCCAGTAATCTAGCCATGCTTTATATTCCCAGTGTGATGATTCTGGCCATCATTCTCAAAAGCATCCCGTGATGCCATTTAGTTAGTAGGCATTCTATTTCTGGGTTCTCGAACCCAAGATTCACCCTACTTACTTCCTGTTGATAGTGTTTGCTCGTTCCTTTAGGATATTAGTAACCTTTGCGATAGTCCTCGAGGTCCGTGGTATATCATTCTTCCAATACCATGAACCAATAAGGCAGAAGTTCTTTTGAACCAAAAGATCACAACAAGAGTGCTCTTGATGAGTTCTCCATTCGATATTTGTGACTCTGCCAATCCAACTTTTCTGCATGGGTTATCCGGAAGAAATGATGAGCTTTGCTCGACATACTAATCTATGCATCCACAACTCAGATAATCATATGTCCTTTGAATTGTCCCCCCCCCCCCTTTAGTTGTGTTCTAACCTCCATCTATCAATTGATAGTCAGGAATAGTTGTGCATTCGTGTTCATTGGTGCCTACTATTCTTGTGGTCCGTCAAGCCATTCTATTCTAGAAAGACTAGGAGAAACAAACTCTCGTACCTCATCCATTACCAGGATTGGGTCAAAATAGCTGTATTCCACAGATCAAATGCCAATCCAGCTTTTATTTTGTTCTACCCTGGAGTATTACCCACTTTATGTCGGGATTGTCATGAGAATTTCACCACCTCTTATGAATTCTTGACGCAGCGGTACTTCTCGCCATCATTGTTCATTGTTCGGTCCCCGTGTTGTTGCAACCGGAATACCGACAAATGAAATGTGATGTGTGAAATCAATACTCCTAGCAACCCCGTTGCTTGGTAGTTAATGGACAATAATCTCATTCTTAGTGTGTTGGTTATTGAATCATCATCCTAAGATTGATCGTGCGACCTAGTCCATTTTCCTGGTGCACACTTCGATCAATGAGTTAGGATTTTGTAAATCCCATGCTTATTTGATCACATCATCTTGCCTCGAAAGCAAGATTGTTCTCGAGCTTAATAACATAGCGGTGGTCCATGATTTTCCGAATATATTCTTGGAAGTATCACCAGGTTGTTCCCTGACCGTTATGTTGAGTGCATGATCAAGTTGGTTTTCTTGTAAACCACCCTTTTTCTCCAAGAATCTGTGTTGGATACCTCTGAACTAATTGGTTAAGCTAAACAACAACTTGGAGAGTTGGAAGACAAAAGCTTAATCCACTTAGTTCACTCCAAAGGGATATCTTGTGTGTGTGTATGTTGAAGAAAGATGATATCTCCATCGATTGATCCTCGTGATCAATTGTCGGCGCTATTATCTTATCCAATCCTTGATTTGAGTATGGGCTATCGTCAAACCAAATAAGAATCAAGGATGTTCGTAATGTTGTCTTACTCGTGGTTGTTTCCTCGAGCATACACTGTTATATCTCTTGGTCTGACCAATACTATCATCTTGTTCACATAGTTATGGAACTCCATTTGTATGGAAACCTCGATGAATTGTTGTCGAGCCCATCGGTAACATGTTTATCTTCTCCATGATTCATGTTGAACATTAAAGCTAGTGTTGGAAACTTTCTTAAACATTATCTTCGTGTTAACCCATGAGGTATAATTCATGATGAAAGAAGTGACTTCCTCTAAGTTCATGTGCATTTGGTGCAAGTTGCCGCCGTGGATTTGAGAAAGTTGTTTTGCTTCCTTTGGAATCGTCCCAAGTCAGTCATGCATGTGCAAAGTATTCTATGGTCTGATAGGCTCGCTACCTCCATACCATATGTATTTCCTAGCACACCAAG
This sequence comes from Thinopyrum elongatum, assembly GCA_011799875.1. Classification (NCBI taxonomy): domain Eukaryota; kingdom Viridiplantae; phylum Streptophyta; class Magnoliopsida; order Poales; family Poaceae; genus Thinopyrum; species Thinopyrum elongatum. The sequence goes on along the minus strand of CM022302.1, from coordinate 218,456,501 downwards.
CCACTGATTGATTTGTTCAAGGAGAAGAAGTTCCTTCTTAAGAGCTAATCTGGACTTATGTAAGGACTTCAATATCCTCGATGATGGATCCTCACCTGAACTTCGGTAGTGTTTTATTATAAGACTACTATGTGGTCATGCTTGTCTAGGACAACGTGTTCACTTGTGTGTAGCAGAACCCGCTCATGTTTTGGAGCTTACTACCACAGTTCATCTCCCGAGAATCTCGCAACGTTATCTCGTCGATTTGTGGTGCAAACTTTCCTTTTCAGACATGTTGAGTCTAGAATATCCTGACGCCAATCAGATCTGAATCTCAGGCAGATATGATGGTTGGAACATTTCCCAAGAATTATAATGTTGGTCTTTCTAAACCGGTAAAGTGGAAGTCGTGGCCAACACACCTAGCCGGAAGACCTATTATTGTAGTATCTTGATTGGAAAAGTTGGCCACTTCCCCATGAGGATTTTGTGCGACTTATTCTAGAAGTTGTTCCTTATGGATTTTGTGCTTCCGAAGTCCGACCTATACTTAACGGCCATGTTAATGCTTTTAAGCATGATCGTGATATCTAGTACATCAAGGAGAACATTAGAAGCGGAGTGCTAAATGTCTCTCAGTCGATCATCCAGGTTTTGTTCCTTGGCATTGCTAAGGACAAAATCTGAGAAAGTGTTTTCTTCCTTTGCATCTGCATCGTCCATCACTATTCATCATGGTAGTATGATGTGTTGCCAGGATCCTCGCTACGGATACTGGTAAGACCTTGATGAGTAAGGAAATTCTCAAGTTCTTGAGAGCACGCTCAGTCACTGGGTTATATCCTCGGCATCATCTGGAATGTGCTTTCCGTTTGCTGAGTTGTCTTATAACTCTAGTTTTCTTTCCAAACTGAGTATGCCATTTCTCCGAACTCCTTCAAACGATCGTTTGTGATTTTCCTTGGGCTGGTTTAGAGAGTTTCAATGATTTCTATATCAAAAGTAATTATTTTTGCCACTCAAGGGAATATTTCTACGAGTCACCTCCCCCAAGGTGTCCCGTTATGGAATCATGGCAATTATCTCCTCGCTACTTTGAAACCATGCACCATCCTACTCCAGCGTGGAATTGTTGTCTACCAAATTGAACCTCCATCATCTGTTTCTTCCATCCCTCTCGATGTGTGTTTTGTGTCTCACCTCAAGAGATGTTTCAACGTCTCACTCCATGAGTTGATCTTGAGTTGCTCGATTTTTGAGAAGATCGATTCCTCTAGAGTTTCTTTTTGTCGGTGCAACAAACCCTGGGTCCGTTGCCCAGACTGTGCACAGGCACAAGAACAAGATCACAAGCACCAAGATCAGATTGAAGCACAAGCAATCAGTTCTTCGAAGGACCAAGACTAGCCAGAGAAGCAAGATACCGCTAAGGGAAAAACTTCCCTTGCCGGGAAGGCGAGCCTGGCGAGGATGGGGTTACCCTCGGAAGCAAGCCTTCGAATCGTCCCGGCAGGCCTACCGGGGCTTACGGAGGCAAAGCCACTCCACCGCACCACCTCATCTCGACGCACATCGTCGATCAGTGCGGTGTCAAGCTCCAAAGTGACTAAGTGGCTGTTATTTGCCACATGGAAGCCACTTCCTACAGAAAAAACCCCCAAGCGACACCCGTCCTGAGACGTGTCAAGCAAGTAGGCGCGAAGCTGGCAAAATAACCCGGCAGGGCCTGCCGGGCAAGCTGTGATGTGGCATTGAGCGGCGCATTTAATGCGCTCTGTCAACCTGTAGAGTTAGGTATGATAGCACTGTTTGCTATCTAATCAGTGCATAATGACTAGTTTGCCACTGTGGTGACCCCTTAATCTATAAAAGGAGGCCCGAGGCAACGAGAGAGAGGGTTGGCTGATTCGGACCCTCACACACCCATACGCGCGTAGCCGCTCTCGCCCAGAGGCAACCCTGCCGGGCAAGCGAGCTGCGCTCACCACCACCATTTTTCCACCATCAATCCACCAAAGCAGGAGTAGGGTTTTACGCCTCACGGCAGCCCGAACCTGGGTAAAAACTGCCTGTGTGATCTCTGACGTGTTGTTCCACGCTCCTCTGCTCTTTGGGCAACGTGCCATCCCCCCGCCGAACCAGAAAGGGACTCCTAGTCCCATAGGTGCCCGTGGTTTCCCGCGACATCTTTGGCGCGCCAGGTAGGGGGATCACTTGCGCGAACCCGAAAGCGTGAGTAGCGCGTCATCTTCATCGCCATTTTCATCATCGACGGCTCCATCGACTATGGCGCCCAAGAAGAAGCCCGGCGCCGCAGCTCACTCGTCTACCTTGAAGGCCCCGCCGCCCGCGGCCGCCAATGCCGCGGGGAATGCGGAGGCACATGAGGAGGTGGGGGCTGCATGGGACGTGGTCGGCGCAGGCGGCGCTGCCACCACCTCCCGCACGGCCGAAGCAGGAGCAGGAGGCACCGGAGAAGAGCAGCATCAGCATCATCCCAGCGGTCACGCTCCACGAGGTACGAATGAAGGGGTTATTCCGTTTGTCCCTCTTCTCCTTGCCGAAGGGCACAGCCGCAGTGGTGGCGCCCAGTCTGGGGCGAATCGCCGCCCTCCGGCCGCCCCCGCCACGGGCGCGACCGCAGGGCGCGCACATCCCCTGGAGCGGGCTGACCCAGCCACTATGCCCAACGGAGCCGCTGGTCCTCAAGCGCCTCCACCGCGTCACCATGCCATCCAAGCGGCTGGTTCGCGATAGCGAGGGCACGACGCAGTCGCCGCTGGCACCGTCAGAAGCCGGGCGACGATGCGGTCTACATCATCTTCACCAATGCCAAGTACCGCTACGGAGGCCATGGCGCGGGCTCAGCTGCTGTTAAGGTTCTCGCCGGCAGCTGATCAGATGGATGAATGGAGAGCCACCATTCAAAGTCTGATTGGCTTCGCCGAGGCTGGGGGCTCACAGCAAGCCGGCCCGCCGCGGCCTCCCCAGACGACGACGGCGGCTCGTCACTACAAAAAAAATACACTTCCGTGATGATACGTGTTTGTCACAATAGGTCATGTTTTCTGTCATGCATGTACATCCATGACGATTTTATGACAAAATCAAGATAGTCATACCTGTGATGTCGTAGAAGTGTTCCATGACATTACAAAAATTATCATCACGGAAGTGTCCACTTCCATGACGATAAATGGCGCGTCATGGTAGTGCTTTCGTCAAGGGTAACCGACATGTGGCATCCACCGTAACGGGTCGCCGTTAAGCTATCGGGTCCGGTTTTGGATCCGATAACCCGTTAACAGCCTGGACCAATGGGGATTTTCCACGTGTAAAATTCTCATTGGCCGGAGGAAACACGTGTTGGCTCACCGTTGGGACAGATGTCATCCACTCATTGGACAGGAGGCGCCTATGATACGTCGACACGTGGCATGGCCCAATAGAGGCCCATTCCAGTGAAAAGGCCAGCCCATTTGACTTGGTCAAAAGGTAGCGGGCCGGCCCACGAAAAGCCTGTTAACGGCATGTTCATATATAGCCCATTTACGGCCCGCTAACTCACGGCCCGTTACGGCCTATCGGAATTAAGCCCAGTAGCTTCATCTGGGCCATCCAATATGATTCCAGCCCGTTGTAACTTCCGGCCCATGTATGGCCCATGACATCTTTCGGCCCATATGAGGCCCTTTGTAACTCTTGGCCCATTAACGACCCATGGTGAAACTGGCCCGTAATGAACAGTGTACCGCTTTATACCCATTAACGGCCCATTATTCCATTGGGCCATTTCCAACCCGTATTATCTTTCGGCCTTCTCAGGGCCCATTTATTCTTGGGCTCATTTCCAGCATTCCGTTACTTACGGCCCGTTACTGGCCCTTTCTGTTTGTGGGCCAAATTCAGCCCGTGGTTACAGTCAGCCCGTTTGTGGCTCGTTAATCCGTTGGGCCATTTTCATAGCGTCATCAAATACGGCTGATTAACGACGGCCCGTTATGGTCGGCCCATGAACGGACGGTTACAACTCTAGCCCATTTACGGCCCATAATGCGGTCTGTTATTGGCCCATGTTTGGCCAATCAATTATACGGCCCGTAGAAGGCCCATTGTTTCTACGGCCCATAGAGGCCCATTGTTTGTACGGCCCGTAGGAGGCCCATTGTTTCTACGGCCCGTAGGAGGCCCATGGTCACTACAGTAAATATGTAGCCCATGGTTATTGTGGCCTAGTTTTAAAAAATAGGTTATTGCGGCCACTAGCAAACCGCGGAAAAAGAACTGCACTGACTACAAGCAAACAAATAAACAAGACAACAAGGAAATAAATAAGCAAGCAACTTACGCTAGGCTATCCCGGCTATTACACATATTACATCCACTGGGCATCAAAGTTCGCCACTAGTGCAAATATAGGGATCAAAGCAGCATATCACATACACTGGTTGTCAAAGTTGGCGACCAGTGCAAATAAACGCCGCAGCAAAACAAGTCTAGAACTTAAACCACTTCAGAAGAGCTCAAGAAACAATATCCTGGGTACCCATAATGCTGGCAAGATGGTTAGCAAGCTTATTAACTTTCTCTTGTTTGGCTCTTAAATCCTCCAGTGCTTGTTGTTGCACCAGAAAGTATGCATCTGAATTCTGCAGGGACTTCCTCAGTCCTTCAGCTTCCTGTCGCAGCACATCTGATCGATGTCTTTCAACTTGAAGTTGAGACTCAAGAAGACGAACTGATTCAGGCAGCGAGTTCGAAGAGCTTGTGCCAGCAGTAGTGGCCAGTAACTCGAACACTACATCAAGACAGGACTTTCGGGTTGTCTCACTGTCGTCAAGATAGTTTTTATCAGCTTTCTTGGAGACCAACAGGGATGTCTCACTATCTTGAACCTTATCTGCATTACTTCCTTTACCATTGCATAACGGGGTACTCTTCTCCAATATTTTGTCCGCATTCTAAAAGAGAAACAAGCAGACACATCATAGGTTTACCATGTTGTATATGAAACTCATTTTGGTAAATCAGTTCAGTAGTAAAGTGGACAGGATAACAACATGAAACAAACATATATCTATGTACCATGGTCACTGTATGGTCTATATCATTCTAGTTTTTGTTGCCAAATCAAGATAGAGACACAGTTCAAATAATATTTGTTCAAGACAAAGCAGAATAGATAGAATATAAGTGTGGGAAACTACAGAGCAATAACAACACTTGTAATGTGCATGACATGAGAACATAACTGTTTATTCAATTGAAACTGAAATCAACATAGAGCAAGTTACAACAGCAAACCAGTTAAAGAAACAGGTTTAAAACATACCTGTTGCGCCATTGGAGTTTCAATTCCATCCTTCAAATTTGAAAATAGTTGGTATGAGTACATACAGTGATGCAAGAGCAAAGGAATATGAACCATAGCTACAGAACCTAACCTGAGAACAATTCTTCTTCTGCTTTAAGCGTTGAGTTGGGATTCGGAGTGGTGGTTCTCGTGCTTTGGGTAGTGCAGTTCCCTTACTAACTGCTCGTGTTTGGGTGCTCTGTGGTGGAGACAGTGTTGTGTTCACTGGAACTGGGTTACTATCTACTGGGGTTGGGGTTAGAAGGGGTGTAGCTGGTTCTCTGTCCAACTGGGTAGGGGTGCAATCTGCGAGAGTCTGGGTTATGTGTGGTGGGGCTGGTTCTTGGGCAAGTACAACCGTGGTTCTATCTGCATCGACTGGTAGCACTATCTTTTCTGAAGATCGTGTTGTTACTCCCTTAGATACTGCCATCACCCTCTCCAATTCAAATGGCTGATAAACAAGAAAAGTAATTGAATGTATAGACATTGTATGATAGACAGGTGCAATGGATAGTGGGGAATAAAAGAGGGCATGAAATAATTCATATTTATGTTGTCTAACCAAACAGGATAGCATGACACAATTTCACATATATGATGGCTAAATAAACAGGATAGCATGACACAATTTCACATATATGATGGCTAACTAAAAAGGATGGAAAGACATAGTTCAAAATATGATGACTATGTAAACAGGATGACATGACATAACTATATAATGTATTTATTAAATAGGTTGGCATGCCATAATTCACATACATGCCGCCTATGGAAACATGATAGCATGATATAATTCACGGATAGAATGACATAATTCAAAATATGATGACTGTAAACACTAAACAGGATGAGATGATATAACTATATGATGTCTTTATTAAATGGGTTGGCATGCCATAATTCAGATAGATGCTGTCTATGTAAACATGATGGCATGATATAATTCAAATATATGATTTATATACTAAGCAAGTAAGCAGATGGCAATCGCATATATGATGTAAAAACTAAGCAATGCAAGACAACATACATGACATGAGTAATATAACCCTGCCAAGTTTGAGCATAGACCTCAGGGGGGAAATAGGACTAGTCATCAGTCTCTGAATCCTCCTCTGATGAGCTATCTGTAACCAGCAAGATGTCTGCTTCAGCAGGTAGCATTGTCTGCTCTGAATACCTTGTTTTCACTCCAGATACTTCCATCACCGCTTCAAATGGCTGATGCACAGGAAGAGTAGTTGAATATACAAACGTTGTCGACAAATGGAACACGTAATACAAAAAAGGATAGCATGATATAATTCACATATATGATGATTGGCTAAACATCATGGCATTGCATAATTCACATATATAATGCCTTGCAACAAGATAGCATTGCATAATTCACATATATAATGTCATGCAACAAGATGGCATTGCATAATTCACATATATGGTAATTAGACACTAAACAGGTGGCATTCATACAAAGCATGTCTAATCTAATCAAATGACATAGAAATGCAAGACACCATATGCACGATATGAGCAACATAACCCTGCCAAGTTAGAGCATACACCTCGGGGGGGAAATAGGACTGGTCATCTGTCTCTGAATCCTCCTCTGAGGAGCTATCCGTAACCAGCGAGATATGCGCTTCGTCAGATAGCATAGTCTGCTCTGAAGACCTTGTTTTCACTCCAGAATTTTCCATCACCGTGTCAAATGGCTGATGCACACGAAGAGTAGTTGAATGTACTAACATTGTTGACAAATGTAATACGTAATGAAAAAAAAGGATGGCATGATATAATTCACATATAAGATGACTGGCTAGGCAGGATGGCATTGCAAAATTCACATATATGATGCCTGGCTAAACAAGATGGCATTGCATAATTCACATATACGATAAAGAAACTAACAGATGGCATTCACACAAAGCATGTCTAAACTAAGCAGATGACATATTTGATATATAAAGTAAGCAATGCAAGGCACCATATGCATGATATTACCAACATCAGCATGCCAAGTTAGAGCGAAGACCTCAGGGGGTAAATAGGAGTTGTCTTCTCCTTCTGAATCCCCCTCAGAACAGTTATCTTCCTCTTGATTACAATCTGAAATGGGTGGAGGGGGGGCTGCCTTTGCGCCCACCATGGAGCAATGTCTGCATGAAATTTTATTACCACGCAAGGCTCGTCTCTTTTGCTCTACATGTTCAGTTCCATTGTGTACAATAACTGACATGCATAGGAATAAAACATAGTGAGATTATGTAAGGAGTGCATGCAGAAATCCAGAGTGATGGTAGCAACCTGTGGATAGACCCAAAACCAATGATAGCAGGCAGATAATGGCTTTAGTTAAAAAATACAGATAATGGCTTCTTTACTGTTTGTTTCCCACCCAACATGAAACTTATAGTAGACACCAGAGATTAACCAGATAGTAGATAGATACTATTGATTGCGGCCCCGATATGTACCCCACAACCATTTAAAAACTCAGCATTAGTTTGGAGCTGACTCAGAGTCTAATCGGTGAACAGGACGATAAAGTAGCATGTAATATTAAGCGATGCATAACGTAAGCAGACACGAAAGAGTGCGACCTCTCTTGCGGACCCGTGTAGTCCTCGAGGTCATCTACTCGGTTGATGATGGTAATGCAGTTGTCGTGGCTGCCGGCGGCGGGGAAGAAGATCTGAGGCGAAGAAAGACAGTCTGGTGGCCGGATCCCTGCTGTGGTGGACCCTTCTGTCGTTGGAGCAGCTGAGCTAGGGTGGACGACGGCGCAGCAGGAGCTAGACAAACCACACAAGGTTTTCTTTGACAACTATCTGTAAGAGAAGTAATTTTGTAAGGGCTCGTTTGAATTATAGGATTATAACAACGCAGGGATAGGAAATACACAAAAATATGATAGGAATGCACGTGCCAAACAGAGAATTTAAAAACACATGATTTCTGCCAATCTGGGTGTTTGGTTCACAAGAATTGGAAGATCACAGGATGCAAAGAAGCATGGTGAGATTAAGTCAAACCACAAGAAAATGTATGGTTATAATGCTATTATGCTACTATCTCTTAGTCTTGTGCTTCATGAATAGGAATTTGAAAAGGAGGACAAGTGGATATTAAAATTCCTACGGTTTTTCTTTCAAGGAGACACTAAAGGAACAAATCCTATAGTTTTCCTTTGCTCCATTCCTTTGAACCAAATGCATGAATAGTAGTACCATAGGAAACTTTCCAATTCCTATGTTTTTCCTTCACTTTTCCTTTCAAGCACTGGCGATTCTAGTAGGCAGGCATGAGCAGGGAAAAGACTACACTTAAAAAAATGTTTTTGTGCTACTTCTACTACTTTGGACCCAGGCCACTGCCCTACTAGCTCAACTCCCAGGCCCATCTACAAATGCACAGCTCAAACGCGCAGAGATAAATAATGATGGCGTTCAAGAGAGTCCATCACGGATAGCTAAGTTGCCTGGTACCTCACTGCTTGTCATATAGTAGGAGAAACTAATCGTATTTCACGTTACTACGTGTGCTCAGTGGACAATATTTATAACATGTAGAGTAAAAAAGCGATGCAACAAGTGTACAACCTCTTTGGCGAAGCCATGTCGATCTCAGCGTGATTGGGTTGGTCGGTGAGGATGCTCCGGCTGATTTGGCTGTCGGAGGAGGGGAAGAAGATCTTAGGCGTCTGGAGATGGAGCCCGGGGTACTGCTTCGCTGTGATGGAGGGTTTCGTCGTTGGAGCAGCTCCGCTGAGTTGTACGACGGCAAGGCTGAAGCAGGACAAGAGAGACAACGTTAACCTAAGTGGAATTCTAATAGCATCTCCAATAGATGGCGTAAAATACATAACCACAAAGTGCTAGATGTAAAATACATCAGCCTCTCATCTCTGAACTTAACTGTTGAAACTGAATTTAAATGTCGAAACTGAATTTAATTGTCGAAACTGAATTTTGCTGTCGAAACTGAATTTTACTGTCGAAATTGAACGCACTAGTAGCAGAAAAGCAGTAGCAGCAGCAGCACCCAGAGCAGCAGCGCGTGCGAGAGCCGGGGCAGCTGGTCGTGTAGCAGCATCTCGGGTAGCAGTGATACGTCTCCGTCGTTTCTATAATTTTTTATTGTTCCATGCCAATATTCTACAACTTTCATATACTTTTGGCAACTTTTTATACTATTTTTTGAGACTAACATATTGATCCAGTGCCTAGTGCCAGTTCCTGTTTGTTGCATGTTTTTTGTTTCACAGAAAATCCATATCAAACAAAGTCCAAATGGGATAAAAACTTACGGAGATTTTTTTTGGAATATATGTGATTTTTGGGAAAAAGAATCAATGCGAGACGATGCCCGAGGGGCCCATAAGGGGGTAGGGCACGCCCCTCGTCCTTGTGGCCACTCCATAATGCGGTTGGTGCCCTTCTTTCGCCGCAAGAAAGCCAATATCCGGATAAAAATCTTGTTAAAATTTCAGCCCAATCAGAGTTACGGATCTCCGGGAATTTAAGAAACGGTGAAAGGCTAGAATCTGGGAGCGCAGAAACAGAAGGAAACAGCGAGAGAGATCCAATCTTGGAGGGGCTCCCGCCCCTCTGCCGCCATGGAAGCCAAGGACCATAGGGGAAACCCTTCTCCCATCTAGGGGGAAGGTCAAGGAAGAAGAAGAAGAAGAGGGGGCTCTCTCCCCCTCTCTCCCGGGGGCGTCGGAACGCCGCCGGGGCCATCATCGTGACCGCAATCTACACCAACAACTTCGCCGCCGTCATCACCAACTCTTTCCCCCTCTATGCAGCGGTGTAACACCTCTTCTCCCCGCTGTAATCTCTACTTAAACATGGTGCTCAACGCTATATATTATTTCCCAATGATGTATGGCTATCTTATGATGTTTGAGTAGATCCGTTTTGTCCTATGGGTTAATTGATGATCATGATTGGTTTGAGTTGCATGTTTTATTATTGGTGCTGTCCTATGGTGCTCTCCGTGTCGCGCAAGCATGAGGGATCCCCGCTGTAGGGTTTGCAATATGTTCATGGTTTGCTTATTGTCTGTGTTGTGTGAGTGATAGAAACACAAACACGGATAAGTGGGTTATGGCGTATGGGAATAAAGAGGACTTGATACTTTAATGATATGGTTGGGTTTTACCTTAATGATCTTTAGTAGTTGCGGATGCTTGCTAGAGTTCCAATCATAAGTGCATATGATCCAAGGAGAGAAAGTATATTAGCTTATGCCTCTCCCTCATATAAAATTGCAATAATGATTACCGATCTAGTTATCGATTGCATAGGAACAAATAACTTTCTTGTGACAAAAAGCTCTCTACTAAAACTAACTTAGTTGTGTCTTTATCTAAACAGCCCCTAGCTTTTATTTACATGCTCTTTATTATCTTGCAAACCTTTCCTATCAAACCTACAAAGTACTTCTAGTTTCATACTTGTTCTAGGTAAAGCGAACGTCAAGTGTGCATAGAGTTGTATCGGTGGTCGATAGAACTTGAGGGAATATTTGTTCTACCTTTAGCTCCTCGTTGGTTTCGACACTCTTATTTATCGAGAAAGGCTACAACTGATCCCCTATACTTGTGGGTTATCAAGACCTTTTTCTGGCGCCGTTGCCGGGGAGCAATAGCGTGGGGTGAATATTCTCGTGTGTGCTTATTTGCTTTATCACTAAGTAGTTTTTATTTTCTGTTCTAAGTTGTTTTCTATCTTTAGTTATGGGTAGGAAACGCAAAATACCAAAAAAAATAGTTGTACTTGCTAAACCAATGGTTGAAGAACCACCCAGAATATATCATACTACTGAAGTTTTCTACTTGGATCATCTTTGATCCATTTGTGCTCGGTCTGAAAACCCAACTAGCTTAGTTGTGGGAAAATCATTAAATGAGCATGCTTATTTTGCGCGACACCGTTTATCTCAAAAAGGGAAACTTTTATGGCATCATATTAATAGTTTGTATTGCTATGCTTTGAATTTATGCGAAATACATTATTTTACTTGTTGTTCTGAGGACCCTAGAAAACACCTTCGCTTCCAATGTGAGTTTAAGGATAATAAAATCTTATCTTCTTATGCCAAGGGTGTTTATAATTACTTTGATATTGATCAAATTGAAGAATTTGTTGCTTTTAAGGGTGCTTATGAAATTTCTTCTTTGATTGAAAAGTATGATGCTACTCTTTACAAATCTGAAAATTTTGCCATTCTTAAATATTGCTATGAAAACTATGCTTCTAATGCTTATGTTAAGCCATATATTGAGGACTCCTCCACTGTCAAAGAGGAGACTAATATTTTGCAGGAAACTATGGAAGAAGAAATAAAACTGTGAGCTCATTAGATGAAAAAGATGACGAGGAGAGCGAAGAACAAAAGGAGGAAGAGCGGATTAGCTACCCGTGCCCACCTTCTAATGAGAGTAACTCTTCAACTCATACATTGTTTAATTTCCCTTCGTGCTTACCGAAGGATGATTGCTATGATAATTGCTATGATCCCTTTGATTCGTTTGAAATATCCCTTTTTGATGAAATTGATGCTTGCTATGCTTGTGGCCATGATGCCAATATGAGTTATGCTTATGGAGATGAACTTGCTATAGTTCCTTATGTTAAGAATGAAATTGTTGCTATGGCACCTACGCATGATAGTCCTATTATCTTTTTGAATTCTCCCAACTACACTATATCGGAGAAGTTTGCGCTTATTAAGGATTATATTGATGGGTTGCGTTTTACTACTACACATGATGATTTTGATAAATATAATATGCATGTGCTTGCTTCTCCTACTTGCAATTATTATGAGAGAGGAACTACATCTCCGCCTCTCTATGTTTCCAATACGATAAAATTGCAAGAAGTTGTTTATGCTATGTATCGGCCTTTACTATGTGTGCATGAATTATTCTTTTATGACATGCCGATGCATAGGAAGAGAGTTAGACTTTGTCATTACATGATATATGTTACTTCGTGCTCACTACTAAATAAGAAATCATTGTTAATTAAAATTGGCTTTGATATACCTTGGGATCCGGGTGGATCCATTACTTGAGCACTATATGCCTAGCTTAATGGCTTTAAAGAAAGCGTTGTCAGGGAGACAACCCAGAAGTTTTAGAGAGTCTTTTATTTTTTTTGAGTCCTTTTAAATAGTTTTAAAACAAAAAAAAATAAAGAGGGGAACCTAAAACTTTTTCAAAAAGAAAAGTGAAAGTGAGAAAGACGAGCATTGTTAAAATGGGAGCTAGCCTTGAACTTTGTTCATGCCCATGGAAACTTTGTGAAACTTGATTATAGAAAATTTTCAACAAAAATAATTATCCCCTTGTATAAATCGATTTTATTACAAAAATAATGTGCCAAGATTTGCCTTTAGGATGATTAGATTGCTTATTTGGCATGTGCGGTGCAAAAACAGAAACTTTGGCTGTAGTGCATGATTTTACATTTTTTACTGGAAAGTCAAACGCTTCTGAAATTTTTTTAACAGTACTTATACACAAATGTTTTATTTTTTCCTAATTTTTAAGAATTTTTGGATTTACAGAAGTATGGTAGATTTTCAGATTGCTACAGACTGTCCTGTTTTTGACAGATTCTGTTTTTGATGCATTGTTTTGCTCGTTTTGATGAAACTATTGATTGCATCGGTGGTATAAGCCATGAAAAAGTTATAATACAGTAGCTACAATTCAAAAATAAAATATGAATGAGTTTGCAACAGTACTTAAAGTGGTGATTTGTTTTATTATACTAACGGATCTCACGAGGGTTTTGTTAAGTTTTGTGTGATTGAAGTTTTCAAGTTTTGGGTGAGATCACGATGGATGAAGGAATAAGGAGTGGCAAGAGCCTAAGCTTGGGAATGCCCAAGGAACCCCAAGGTAATATTCAAGGACTCCCAAGCAACTAAGCTTGGGGATGCCCCGGAAGGCATCCCCTCTTTCTTCTAACGATCATCGGTAATTTTACTTGGAGCTATATTTTTATTCGTCACATGATATGCATAAATCTTGGAACGTAGTGTGATTTTTATTTATTTTTTAGTAAATGCACCATGCTGGTATGAGATAGTCCTTGGTTGATTTATAGAATGCTCTTTGCACTTCACTTATATCTTTTGAGTATGGCTTTATAGAATGCTTCATGTGCTTCACTTATGTCATTTGAAGTTTGGATTGCCTGTTTCCCTACGCATAGAAAACCGCCATTTGTAGAATGCTCTTTTGCTTCACTTATATTTGTTAGAGCGTGGGCATATCTTTTGTAGAAAGAATTAAACTCTCTTGCTTCACTTATATATATTTAGAGAGTTGACAGGAATTGGTCATTCACATGGTTAGTCATAAAATCCTACATAAACTTGTAAGATCACTGAATATGATATGTTTGATTCCTTGCAATAGTTTTGCGATATAAAGATGGTGATATTAGAGTCATGCTAGTGGGTAATTGTGGATTGTAGAAATACTTGTGTTGAAGTTTGTGATTCCCGTAGCATGCACGTATGGTGAACCGTTATGTGATGAAGTCGGAGCATGATTTATTTATTGATTGTCTTCCTTATGAGTGGCGGTCAGGGACGAGCGATGGTCTTTTCCTACCAATCTATCCCCCTAGGAGCATGTGCGTAGTACTTTGTTTTGATGACTAATAGATTTTTGCAATAAGTATGTGAGTTCTTTATGACTAAGGTTGAGTCCATGGATTATACGCACTCTCACCTTTCCACCATTGCTAGCCTCTCTAGTGCCGCGCAACTTTCGCCGGTACCATACACCCACCATATACCTTCCTCAAAACAGCTACCATACCTACCTATCATGGCATTTCCATAGCCATTCCGAGATATATTGCCATGCAACTTCCATCATCATCATATACATGACTTGAGCATTCATTGTCATATTGCTTTGCATGATCGTAAGATAGCTAGCATGATATTTTCATGGCTTGTCCGTTTTTTGATATCTTTGCTATGCTAGATCATTGCACATCCTGGTACACTGCCAGAGGCATTCATATAGAGTCATATTGTGTGACGCCCCCGGCTCAATCGTGCACTAATAATACACGCAAATGCACACGATCAAGCCTAAGGACTCACGGGAAGATATCACAACACAACTCTGAAACATAAATAAAGTCATACAAGCTTTATATTACAAGCCAGGGCCTCGAGGGCTCGAATACATAGCTCGATGGCATACAAGCGTTAGCGGAAGCATCAGATATCTGAGTACAGATATTAAAAGAGATACAGAGAGGCCTTTAGAAAGGCGGGGCAAAATAAAACACTACGATCGAAAGGCGCAGGCCTCCTACCTGGGACCCTCCGATCCTACTCCTGGTCGTCAGCCAACTCGTAGTAGTATCCACCCTCGGGGTCGAAGTAGTAGCGATCGTCGGCGGGGGCAGCTGTCTCAGGGACTCCGTCATCTGGTCGCATCAAACGGATATGGGGGAAAAAGAAAGCAAAGCAACCGTGAGTACTCATCCGAAGTACTCAGCAAGCAAGGATCTACACTACATATGCAACATTATCAAAGGAAGGCTGTATATGTGGACTGGGCTGCAGAAATGCCAGAATAGAGGGGAAAGCCTAGTCCTATCGAAGACTAGCATCTTCAGTGGTCTTGCAGCAATAGGAGTAGAACAGTACAATATAATGTAGCAGTATCATTAAGTCTCAACCTCACCCAGAGATCCTTTCTCGACTACCTGCGAGAAAGCAATCCCAGAGCCATACAGTCATCAACCTCGTCCTGAGATCCCTTCTCGACTCCCTGCGAGAAGCAATCCCAGAGCCATATATCCAGGTATCATCTCACGGTCTAGTTGTGTCGATCGTGATACAACTCCGAGTGTCCTTTACCGTAGGACCGGCTATCGATAGATGTGTTCTTCCCTGCAGGGGTGCACCAACTTACCCAACACGCTTGATTAACTCTGGCCGGACACACTTTCCTGGGTCATGCCCGGCCTCGGCCAAACGATACACCGCAGCCCTACCTACAGCTCAGCAGAGAGGTCCCCGCCGGTCTACATCCTAAGCGCTCAGGGGTCTTGGCCATCGCCCTGTGCACTCCGGGTCATTGCGAGCAGGGTGAAGCCAGGCACCAGGAGGGCGCTGGTCCGTCCCAGCCGCAAGGCTGAACTAGACGTCTGTCAGAGCTTTCGGCTGATGCTACGATGCAGAACGCCCATACTATGCCCACGTGATGGTTAGTGCTATCAGGCCAAAGGCCTGCTCGGATCAAATATCCAAATCGTTAGTGGACTAGGGGCTTGCGGTAACGAGCAGAGACTCACGAAAGATGTGACCCCATCGCCCTGTCTCGAGGACTTGCGGCAAGGGCCAAGAATGCCCGGCCACGCCTCGTATTCATCACTTGGGCACCATACCGGCAACCCATCTTCACAACACTCGCCACTTAGGCGCACGCGGGTACCCCTCAGGTCGACCCGCCTATCCAAGTAACAGTGTAAGGTCCAAGTATCCGTGTGTCCATAACATCAGGGGAATCCGAGGTATCACCCTCGTTGAATTCCTACTCGATGTAACTGTCAAGGCGAACGTAGGAGGAATCACCCTCGATGGGTTCACACTTGATGTGTTGCACGACAGGGTCGTATCGGAAGTGGAGAAGGAGGAATCACCCTCGATGACCACGACCAAATAGCTACTCTACAGAGTTAACATCAAGAGTGCTATACGTGGTATCACCCTCGACACTCGATAGTAACCCAGTAGTGTCGTTCAACTAAAGGGGGTGAAGTGCGGTGCCAGGGCCTGGTGTTCGATCCCGTTGATCGGGTCTTCTGATAATCCAGCGGGGCAGTCGGGACTAGTGGGGTCACTGATAGGTCTCTACCCAGCCTATACTAAGCAGTTTAGGATATGCGGGTAATTATCAACAGCAGGTTACAATAAACAGGCTATGCATCAGAATAGGTAAAGCAGCAGCAGCAATTCTAATGCAAGCATGAGAAAATAGAATGGGCGATATCGGGATGATCAAAAAGGGGGGCTTGCCTGGTTGCTCGGCGGCAAGGGCAAGGTCGTCAATGGTGTCTTCGGTCTCCGGAGCTGCGTCGGTCTCGGGGACGACGTCGGGGTCTAACGAGAGAGAAGAGGGGGAGGAAACAGTAAATATAAAGTAAACAAGAGCATGACATGACATTACGCAGAGCTAGGGGTGTTCTGACGTGGTGCTACACGATATAGATGAAGAGGGAAAACATCCGGGAATGTTTTCCCGGTTCCGGACATTTGTCAGATAGATGACCGGAGAGGAACGGTTCCATGTTCATCATGCTAGGAGCATGTGACAGATGAAAGGAGGGCATATTCGGATTCATGGGATTTTTCTGATCAACTTTCATATATAAATTATTTCCATCGGAGTTACAGATTAAAAGATATGATTTTCTAAAGTTTTTATTAATTTCTGGAATTCTGGATTTAATTAAATCAACATTATCCAGAACAGTACAGGGTGACATCATCGTGACGTAATGCTGACGTCAGCAGTCAACGGTCGGCTGACCAGGGTCAAATCTGACCAGTGGGTCCCACCTGTCATAAACTCAGGTCAATTCCAGTTTATTTAATTAAACTAAACAGGGTTAATTAGCAGGTGGGTCCACATGTCAGTGACAGGTTAGGCTAATTTAATTATTTTTATTAACCTAATTAGTTAATTAGGCACCTGATAAGGGGGGCCCATATGTCAGTGACACAGGGAGAGGGGCCCCACCAGTCAGTGACTGGGCAGTGCCCAATCAGCCAGTTGACCAAGTCAACTGGTCAACTGGGGCTGGCCTGGCCCACTGGCAGTGGCACTGGGGGTGGCCCTAGGCCAGCCACGTCGGCGGCGGCGCCAGCCGGCCACCGGAGTTGCTCTGGCGAGCACCAGAGACGGCAGCGCGGCTCGGAAATGGCGCACAGAGGGTCAAATCGCGCGCGGCCGGTGGTGTTCAAAAGCTGGCGACGGCGCCGATCCATCCCAGGCATCGGTTCGAGCAACGGCGGGCCGTAGCGAGCGCCACATCACCGACGGCGGAGAAGCTTTCGGGCGGCGATGGCATCTATCTAACCAGGGCGTTTTCGAGCTAACCAACGGCGCTACGGGGGCCTACGCGTTGCGTGGAGTCGAACGGCGGCGGCGGTTGGACCAAATGGTCACCGGAGAAACGTCGGCGACGAGGTCAGGCGGCGGCGCGTTTGGGCGCCGGCGAAATCTAGCGCTACAAGCAACGGCTCGTCGAGAGGGGAGAGGGGAAAGGAGTAGGAGCTCACAGTGGGGTGTAGCCGATCAAAGCAGGCTCGGGGAAGGCCTGAAGCAGCCGGAATCGACGACGGCAAGCGGCGGCGATCCGAGGAAGAAGACGAGCGTGGACAGCGTTGTAGGGGCTCTCCGGCTCGGGTGACTTGTCGGAGAGGAAGAGGAGGTCGAGGCGGTCCTCTCTGGCGCAGAGGCGAGGCGAGGCGAGCACGGTGGCCGCGTGTGCTACGGCGGCGGCGCCATGGCTGCGTCGGCGAGGTGGGGAACGAGAGGGAGAGCGAGAGCGAGGGAGAGCCAGGGGGCGCGGGAGCTGCTCTTTAACCTCCGCGGCGAGCGCGACGCGTTGTCGACCGCTCGGAGGGGGGGGCTGCGCGCGCCAGGTGCTCGACAGCGCGCGACATGAGCAGTGCGGGAGGAGGGAGGCGGCGCTGCGCGGGCTGGGCCGGGCATTGTGGCCACTTAGGCCCAGTGTTGTGGGCCTTTTTCTTTTCTTTATTTCTCTTTCTCTGTTTTTTTTCTTTTCTTTTCTGTTTTGTCTTTTATTTTTACTCCAAATGACTTTTGTAAAATATGGCACTTGCCCATATAACATCAGTGCAATATCCAACCCTGGTATAAAATGGTTTTGGGGCCAAATGTTTTCATATGGATTTTATTTAAATAAAAAGGTATTAACCAACTCTGTTTTCCTACTGTTAGAGTCACTTATTTAATTTATCAATTGTTGATTATAATTTTATAACAGTCTCTGGAATATTTGCTATTTATTGAACATTTTAGTTTCTATGTTAAGCAACTTTTATTTTCCACTTTCATTTAAATTTGAATTTTGACTTAGGAGTTGAAATGCAATATGATGCTAATGATAATTTGACACTGTTAATCATGCTGACTTGGCATTATCAAAATGGGATTACTGTGGCTAATCACTGGGGGTATTACATATTGTTCTAGATATCGAGTTGTAATATTGAGTTGTAAGTAAATAAAAGTGTGATGATTATCATTATTAGAGCATTGTCCCAGTGAGGAAAGGATGATAGAGACTATGGTTCCCCCACAAGTCGGGATGAGACTCCGGACAAAAAAAATAAAAAATAAATAAAAGAGGCCAAAAAAAAGGAGAGGGCCCAACAAAAAAAAAGTGAGAGAAAAAGAGAGAAGGGGCAATGCTACTATCCTTTTACCACACTTGTACTTCAGAGTAGCACCATGTTCTTCATAGAGAGAGTCTCCTATGTTGTCACTTTCATATAATAGTGGGAATTTTTCATTATAGAACTTGGCTTATATATTCCGATGATGAGCTTGCTCAAATGCCCGAGGTCTTCATGAGCAAGCAAGTTGGATGCACACCCACTTAGTTTTCAGTTTGAGCTTTCATACACTTATAGCTCTAGTGCATCCGTTGCATGGCAATCCCTACTCACTTGCATCGATATCGATTGATGGGCATCTCCATAGCCCATTAATTTGCCTAGTTGATGTGAGACTCTCTCCCTTTTTGTCTTCTCTACACAATCTCCACCATCATATTCTATTCCACCTATAGTGCTATATCCATGGCTCACGCTAATGTATTGCGTGAAAGTTGAAAAGTTTGAGAACATCAAAAGTATGAAACAATTGCTTGGCTTGTCATCGAGGTTGTGCATGATTTGAATATTTTGTGTGGTGAAGATGAAGCATAGCCAGACTATATGATTTTATAGCGATAACTTTCTTTGGCCATGTTATTTTGAAAAGACATGATTGCTTTATTAGTATACTTGAAGTATTATTATTTTTTAATGTCAAATGATAGACTATTGTTTTGAATCACTCGTGTCTTAATATTCATGCCATGATTAGATTACATGATCAAGATTATGCTAGGTAGCATTCCACATCAAAAATTATATTTTTTTTATCATTTACCTACTCGAGGACGAGCAGGAATTAAGCTTGGGATGCTGATACGTCTTCGTCGTATGTATAATTTTTTATTGTTCCATGCCAATATTCTACAACTTTCATATACTTTTGGCAACTTTTTATACTATTTTTTGAGACTAACATATTGATCCAGTGCCCAGTGCCAGTTCCTGTTTGTTGCATGTTTTTTGTTTCGCAGAAAATTCATATCAAACGGAGTCCAAACGGGATAAAAACTTACAGAGATTTTTTTTGGAATATATGTGATTTTTGGGAAAAAAATCAACGCGAGACGATGCCCGAAGGGCCCACAAGGATGGAGGGTGCGCCCCGGGGTAGGGCGCGCCCCTGGTCCTTGTGGCCACTCCGTAAGACGGTTGGTGCCCTTCTTTCACCGCAAGAAAGCCAATATCCGAATAAAAATTGTGTTAAAATTTCAGCCCAATCGAAATTACGGATCTCCAGGAATCTATTATAAATAAAATGTACTTGACGGGTTAACCAGAAAAAAGAAATTAGTCTAGAAATTACCACAAAAATTAGAAACATCTAACCGTTAATTTAATATAAAAAAATATATAGCCATTAGATTAGATTTAACTCAAAATTTACCCACCACTGCCATTATAATGGACCAGACCGTCCTTTCTTCACGTAACTTTTTTCCTCTAAAAAATCCACCACGCAAGACCGTCCTTTCCTCCCCTAACTTTTTGCCTCTAAAAAATCCACCACGCATCAATCTAGGCTTCCAACCTTCCTACGATTTAGGGATGCAAAGAAAGAAAAGACCCAAGCAGAAGGCACATGTCGCCTCCGCCGAGTTCGAGGTGGCCGGCTCGCACAACGCAGCGTGACCAGGTAGGTAGGTTGATTACTTCTCTTGAACATCCAAGCCATACATGCCCTTTTGTTTTTTCTCCATATCCTATGAAGACACTGATCTCACGATCAATTTTACCATCCATGTCATGTTCTTCACACCAATCTTACAATCAATCTCACGGTTCCAAAAACAAAACTCACAATAGGTTGGACTCATATCCATGACAAGCAACCTCCAGCTTTTTAACTTGCCGTCCTTACGGCTGATGTAGATATTATTGCAAATCAATATACACCGTCATAATGGATTTCCCTAAAAAAAAGTAACTCTCACGAGCGAGTGTCCAAATCTCCTTGATTGTGCCATCGGCTCCCATCGAGCAAGCAGACCACCTCCGGCAAGTACCATCTACAGAGATCATATAGAACTGACATAAAGTTTATTCTTTTCTCAAAAACAATACTTTTTGGGTATGACAATACAACTTACATCTTCAATTCAAGGTATGACAACACAATGAAATAGCTTTTTAATCATGTCCTAAGTTCCCGTTGTGATTTTGTAGTCATTATTCTAGATCAACTTCGCATCCTTGATTGCAATCTTATCATCTCTACTCCTAATGTCTCAGTCCGTACGTCGTTCGTTGGTTTCGTTGGTATCCCTCAAGCGATCGATATATGCCCCATCAAGCGATCTCCCTCCCACCGATTTTCTCCCTCCCTCCGAAAACCAACACCGGTTTTAATTCATCACCAGACCCACACGTCTCATGCAAAAAAAAACCAAACCAAACCTTCCATCTTTCCATCGCATACTTTCATATAAGACGCCAATCAAATCATATCGAAGGATCAAATCATATCGAAGGGTGGCTTTAAAACCTTCCATTCCAAACATATCGCATCACAAAAGACTTCCATAAACAACAACAATGAAATCGTATCGCAATCAAATCTTTTCGCTATTTCCATCGCAATCAAACATATACCGATCAAACACACACTCTTTCCATAAATCCACCTTTTTTTCAAATCTCTCTTATATCTCTACTTCTAAAGAGGAGTCCGTTCTCGTTTCGTCTCGTTAGCCTCCCCACTGAAACCGATTTTCTCATCTCCGCTGTAAAACCGGTGGGCAAATAACCAGGGAGAATAACACCACAAAAAACCATCAATCCCTGACCACGCTTTCCTACCCCTGACCACCCTTTCCTAATCTATCTATCTAATCTAATCAATCTATATTCATAACGTTTTGCTTCCTTCCGCATCACGTCCATAACTTTCCTTCCTTGTTTGGGCGAAAACTGTTTGGTAGCGGAGATTAGGAAGCTTCGTATGAGGCGTAGTAATAGGAAGTGTTCTTTTTCTTGATGATTCGTTTCCATGCATGATGATAGTAAATTAGGCCAACATTCAGCACTATTTATCACCGTCATCAATCGTATCCATTCCTGCCAGTTTTAAGGGAATCCACTCGCTACGTCTTTTTTTAAGGGAATCCGCTCGCTACGTCGTCGTCGCACATTATTTTCACACGCAATTCCCCTAAAAAACACAGCGTCCTACCTCGACTTCCCTACCTGGACGCCGCCGCCGCCGCTGCCCACCGATCTCGCCGCCTCCCGACGATCCCTTCCTCCCTCCCGCTGCTCGCCCACATTTTTGGCCACGAGCACCGCCTGCCTCTTCGCCCATGCGCCGCCCCTCCTCTTCACCATAGCCACGTGCGCCGCCACACCTACCTCCCTCATGGCGGCTGCACTATCCGAGGCGGAGCCGCGGCGCCTCCACAGTTGCGGCAGAGACGGCGGCCTAAAGCTTCTCCCACTCTGCTCCTTCCCCCGGTTACCGGCCTGCTCCACCTCCCCTCTGCTTCGTGTGGATCTGCTCATGTGCAGCAGTAAACTTTATTTAGGTACAACTATTCTTCTAGCCCTTTCGTTCATTACTTACAAATTAACTAGAGTTCCTTAATCAATCTGCTTGTCCATCATTTCATTTGGTTCAATTACTATAAGCAATAACGCATTGTGAAACCTTTAGCTTATGAATGTATGCTCTTCCTGCAGTAATAACATCTGCAATGTAAAGGCTGTAGCACACCCATGCATCAGGATGGTGGGAATTAATACTAATATGGCCTATGTGGATTATGAAATATCCAAAGATACACTTGACTGGATCAATTTTTTTCTCTGGAATTGTTCCTCATGATGCGCAGATGTAGATGCTATATTTTTACAATTTCAGAACACCAATGCATGCCAATGTGATTCTTATCCTTTTCATTAGACAGTGTGTTCCCATCGATCCATCCATGCACCGAACCGAAAATTTTGTTACTCTGTTCAGGTTGCAATTACGAACGAGTAGCATATGTATGCACTGAACTACTTGCGTAAGACAGTGAAATACTTCTTGATCGCGTGAGTGGAATTTTGGAATAGAGAAAGAACATACAACAGAGTGTATGCACTAAAGATGTGCTACTACTTAAAGTCTTATTGTTTGTTTTACAGTGAAGGAGTACAGATCCTCCATATACTTCTAGCAGCTTATAGCTCATCTTTGCAATTTTATTGTCTCTGAAGCATGAAAGTAAAAGGGAATAAATCAAATTCTTTTAAATGGGTTCCGTTCTGAATATAAATTAGCACATCGAAGCCATAGACCAGTTTTTACATATGCATAACTGATGGGTTGCTGTTTTCTCATATTTTATTAGATCGGAGAATTTTACTGATTACATGTTTATAGGAATGACTCAATATTCTCATGGCAGAATGAGGATGGGGCACTGTGGCATGGCGCTTGAGCTCTATAGGCAAAGGAAGTGGGCTGTTTCATGCAGAGTAAGTTGTTGGCTACTGGCCGAGGAGGATTAGGATTAGTACAATTAGGATAGCTCACTTGAATTGTTTCGGTCTGGACTACTACAGCAATGCATTGATATTTGTTACTTGGTGTAGGAGCTTCAAAATAACAGGGGACTGCAGGCTTCACAGCAACACATTCGTCTGCGATTTTCTCTCCAAATCTGAACTACTAACAGGTTCTATTTATTTCCCTTGATGGATCAACACTCCTATATGTAATAATTTCAGATTTGGAGAGAAAATTGCAGATGAATGTGTTGCTGTGAAGCCTGCAGTCCCCTGTTATTTTGAAGCTCCTACACCAAGTAACAAATATCAATGCAACATATGCTTCAACAAAGAACACGGCAGCGTAGGATCATGGATTCATGGTGCGTGATTATAGGCGGAGGCTATTAAATCTCACGCCTTCCAAAAAAATACTTACCTGATTTGTTGGGCGCGGAAATCACGGCCGAGCGATTCTCCCACGATCCGAAGTTCACAACCGATCGACCGTTTTCCCCAGTTGATGGCCTGCATGTGTGTTGTGCTGAAACGGTCGCTGCCATGGCAGCGAAACCCGCAGTTAGAACGCTGCCAGCGCCAGGTCGAGAACTCGGATCGTCGGCGGTGCACGCACGACAGCGGCGGCGAGAGGCTATGGTGCATGGGGAGGAGAGAAAAGAAGGAGAGGGGAAGCTTGGGGACATGGTGGTTTACCCGAGGGCTGCCGGTCGGTGCGCTAAGAATGAACGGCGGCGGCGGTGACATTTTTTCTCAGTTCCTCTTGGTCGGACCGGTTGAAGACCAGACCGGATAGGACCGGCAATTTTTCAGGCCGATTTTAGCAGACCAGACCGTCCATTTTCTCTAGCAGGCCAGAACCGAGCGTGTCAAAGACCGATTGAGCCACGAGCGGTACGTCCAGCCCTGCCCCCCCATCGAGGCGAAGCTCCTACTCCACGCGAGGATGAAGGCTGAGGTGGGCGAACAAGGTGCTCTCTATGCGGCAGCAAGGCGAGGCGCTCAAGGAGGAGGCCAAGGTCAAGGCGGAGGTGCGGGTGTTTGAGAACGCTAGGAAGGCCGACAATGCCGCCGCAAGGACCGACCTCGCCATGAAAGGGAAGGCCGGGACTGGCAGGCCAAGGTCGCCGAGGTTGAGGCCGCCAAGGCTGTCGCCATCCGCGATGCCGAGCTGCAGATGGAGGTCAAGACGAAGAACGTGCTCTGCCAAACCGACAAGCTCAAGGCCCAGCAGCTCAGCAAGGCCACAGTACAATACAACACACAGGTTGGTTATGCAATAAGCATGCATAAAAATATAGTATTAGGGACAAGAGAAATTCATACTTATTGACCTCTGCATTTTATATTTTGTAGGTTCAAGAATCGAACACGCTCTTCTACAGCTGGCAGAAGGCGGGGATACAACATTGTATAAGGAGATGAAGGCGGTGGTGAGGTGAAGCGGCTGAGCAGAAACACATGCAGGTCTCGATATGAGAGGAAAGGGAGGGAGATAAGGTGAGGGTTAGCGGTGCAGCAAGCCAGATGAGGAAAGGGGTGAAGAGATGACCTTGAGGAGGGAAGTGAGCTCGGTCCATGGCATGGGTGGGAGCAGAGGAAGGTCGATCCATGGTGTGGCGAAAGGGGTGATGAGCGAGGGAGAAGTAGAAGGCCCCCTCTCATATCTTGGCGCGTGAGCAAGTCCGTCGAGGTGGAAGAAGCCCGCCATTTGATGGCGGCGTTGGTGAACTTGGCGTGATGTTGTGCGCCGGTTTGTGGGCGGATCTGGCAACCGCCTGGTCTCTCAATCTCCCCCTTCACTATTTTTGGTGAGAAGAGGGGAGGGATGAAAGGGGGGCGGGTGGGAGATGAGGTCACCGGTTTTGTTGGTTGTGGGGGCAAGAGCGGAGAGAGGGGAGTGGGTGACGCCGGTGAAGTCTATGGATCTAGAGGGAGGGGAGAGATTGAGGGGAACGAGAGAGTGAGTGGTGAGGAGAGGAAGTGGATAGAGTGCGGTCGTGCGGGAGAGGACCACAAGTCGTATAGGAGGGGTATAATGAGAATATCATAAAAATAAAACTTTATTTATACCTGTTCACTATATATTCAGAATAGCATACAAATATTTCCTCAAAAAATAAAAGGAATATCATACAAATTAAAACAATTTTGATAGAAGAAACAAAATATACTTGGATTATGTTGGACTACTCGCATGTGTTTATTTTGTGTCTACTATTGCTCCATATTTATCTAAATAAATTACTTAAAAGGATCCAAGAAATTACGGATGACCGACTATCATTATATAAAGGGAAAATTCGTTGTTTGCTCGTGGAGAAATGTAGCATAGTTTTTTATGGGCAATATACCACATACCCTAAATAGTAGATATTTGCGAGAATAACCATCAACAAGTGATTTAGAGGTGAGCCTACAATTTATTAAAATTGGGATGCCACTCAATCTACTAGAAACTGCTCATTTCTAGCATTTGTCCAATGAATATATATTTTCTATACCATCATCTTAAAAAAAATTATTCCAATCTTTGTTTATATTAGAATACCTTTGTAGGTCATAAAAACTGATGGATTTGATTGTGCTTCGGAGATGTCGGCTGACAAAGACCCTGATGTAGTGATGATGGACGGGCTAAGAATTCAACGAGTTTTACACACCCAAAAGAGGTGCATGCAAATAATTGTTCTTCTTTGTATGTATGTTGCACATGATATAATACTCAAAAGGTATATTTCTATATATGTTTAATTTTGCAGAATATGAGACAGATGGAGATGGATTCTGTCGTGGTTCAAAAAGGTATGTTGCACATAGAGATGGAGATGTATGTTGCACATGATATAATACTCAAAAGGGCTAAGAATCCATTCAGAGGGTTCCTGGGGCGACGTCATTGGAAGGGGACAAAAATTCACCATGTTTTATACAACAAAAAGATGTGCAAGTGATGATATCCTACAACAACGACACACTCAAAATAAAGCAAACCGGCTGGAATTACGATATATCTGGATGGCAACAGTTATTTCCAACCGGTATTCCTATGAGCATGTTCAATGATGTTCACATAACTCAAGGAAAATATTTCAAAAGCCCGTTGCAACGCACGGGCATTCTACTAGTATTCTTAGAGTTCAATCTTTCTCAACAGAACATAATCAGCAGTACAATCCACATCCTTAATTTAAGGTGTGACAACACAATCAAGTACTGCCTCTGTAATATAAGACATTTTCTAGACTTGCCATATAAAACATCTTATATCAATGAACAGAGGCAATAGCCTTTAAGTTCAGATCAGACCCTAAGTTCACCTTGCGATTTTTAATTGTACATGAACTTGCCATCCTCAATTGCAATCTTATTCTTCACGAAACATATGCTTTTTATGGACTTGCATGTAACTACACCACTGGGGTAAAAGGTACTCACATATTTGTGTTTTCAAATGAAGATTGGAACTTAACATCCACTGGTCTTGGAAGTTGATCTCCTTTCTACAACAAAGACAGAATTTTGTAGGCAGAAAAAATATCAAAATCATAAATCTTCATAACCTTGAGCAGTACTACACAACGATTTTACAATATCTCATCTTCTCCATTGTGCAGGAAGAACCAACGGAAATAAAAGGTGAGCCACATAGCAAAAATGTTAGAAGTCTGCCAAGATGGTTAAAAGTATCAAATATGCAATACAACAAGCTGATCCATTACTAACCATGAATCTTTAATAGGTGGTATTATAAGAAAAAGATTTAGCTTGGATTTGTGATTCAAGTAGGCACACGTGGGTTAGTGGTTTAAGCTTGGACCGGGAAAATATTTCAAATTATTTCTTACTGATGTGAGTCCAGTCAATAAACAATGACAAGTTAGGAGAGGAAAATGAAACTTCAAGACAAGAAAATGAGAAAACATTCGATCATAGATGCAGATGTGCCAGACTGCACAACTATGCCAAAAGAAGAACCTCTGAACCACGTGCGCAAAGAAAATTGTACAAACTTATTTCTTTATGTGTATTATCATCCACTATCTTTACTTACTGCTTTGAATTCAACTGCTAAACTTCTCTTACATGATGCACGACTGTAGTAAGGTGTACTGGAAACAATATTATAGATTGCTTCTGCTTTGAGCAACAATTGTGTTATCTATGTCTTCCATTCTTTCCAGGCTTACAAAAGTTTCTGCAATAACCCAGTGTATTTGATGTACAAATATCTGATCTTACACAGTTTACCATCCACAAATGGTTATCAAGCCCGTCCACCTATGCAGTTCCATATGATCTGCAACTAATTTGAAGTGGTGTATTAAGTAAATAAAAACATGCTACATTTGGTCCTGACCGTAGCTATCAACTATTTCTTTGTCAAAACAACATGAGAACAAATTTCCATGTAGTATGGCTTAACCAAGACAGCGGCAAAATCAGCATTGTTGAATTGCCACAGGGAACATATCATGTACTAGCTAAAACACTCAGAATGGCAAGGAATAAACTTGAAAAGGTGGCTATCACAACGTGAGATTAAGACGACATGACATGCCATCTGCAACTGAAGTTGCAGCCTTGATTGTGAATGATACAAGACAGAATAGAAAAGGACGAGATATCATTGTTCAGTACAAAGACATGAGACCAAAGAGTATCAGAGAACCATTCAAAATTCATGGCTATGCAGTATATATTATTATTCCCCTACGGAGAAGATGGGTAGAGAGAAAATACACATTACACATTAAAATAAGGTGCAAAGTGGAAGAGAAAGGATATAACAATGTT
The DNA here is from genome assembly GCA_011799875.1 of Thinopyrum elongatum. Lineage (NCBI taxonomy): Eukaryota > Viridiplantae > Streptophyta > Magnoliopsida > Poales > Poaceae > Thinopyrum > Thinopyrum elongatum. The sequence continues at coordinate 218,428,414 of CM022302.1, read as the reverse complement.
GGAATACTATGAGAACCATATACAACAACATACTAACCTGTCGAAACACTTGCTGGTGTGTGAAAAGCCTAAATTGCAGTTCATTGCCCTTGCATATATTTTGTTGTACAAATAGACTGGATCGAAAGACATCAAGGAAACCTAAGAACGGAATTGTATGCTGACTTGCAAGACGCAATAGAAATACAACGGTTGACCAGGTATGAAGGGGAATACTACTGCCATGTGCTATCCAGCTTGACAGATAGACCAAGATACAAAGCACAAAAGACAAAACTACCAAGATGCTATGTAAATATGTCAGTGCCTTGGATACACAGACCTATTTGTGACAGTCACATGCAACGCAACTTGGCCGGAGATTCAATCTATCTATGCTACAGGAAGTAGGCCAAGCAGCAGCAGAAAGATCTTATATTGTTGGTTTTCCTTTTTTTTGCGAGGAGAAAGGTCTGATATTGTTGACCGAGTGTTCCACATAAAGCTCAAGGAGTTCATGAGAAACATAAGAGAAAGGGAATACTTAGAAAAAACACTCGCAAGTAATATCCTATTGACTTGATCACACCTGTTATTTTCTTTTATATAGCAAATGAACTAACAACAAGGATGATGTGGTCAAGAACATATTCTACACAAAAATATTCTAAAGGTAGGAACTAAACACACACTTATAGATGCTACTAGCCTTTTTAGATAACCATAAGTACATGGAGCAAAACTGACTTTTCTATGCTAATAACATGATATGGCAGGACAGATATATTCTACTACTCCCAGAAGTATTCGAAACATGCATCAACATTCAATGGAAATAACTCAATATTATAATTTGTCGACACCATATATTATCAGATATTTTAAGCTTATCCTATTATGCAATACAATAGTGACAGTATCCACAGATCGTTATAGTTAATATGCAAAATGTAATAGCACCTATTTTCATATCACCTATTAAAATTAATTCAATATCTGGGAAATCTTAAAACTATAGCTAATCACAAATAAACTAATTACTTATTAAATTTGTTGAATCTGAACGAGGGCAGAGGGGCCTCTGCCGATGCAAGTCCCAAGTACAGAAAAAGGTGGAGGCAACATAAATAAATTTACATCTTTTCACTAACAAGCTGTACCTTAATGCACATTATATTGGTTTAGACATACACATGCAGAGACAGGATAAGAAACAAGAAAAAGATATATGAGAAAGATAGAAAAAGGGTGAAGGGGGGACCTCTAGGTGGAAGAATGAGTCGCCGAATTCAGGCTGCCACTGTCGAGGATGAAGACGACCTACCGGGCTGCCTTGCTCGGGGACAACCACGATGCAAGGGAAAACAACGCCGCCAGCATCCTCACAATCGATGTGGATCCAAGCTGGCTCCGGGAGACGAGATCCACGCCCACATCGCCTCCAAGGACGCTAACGACGACGACACAGTCAAGATCGGCAAGCTCGCATCCTCCATGGCGCAGCTTCTCATCGAGCCCTACTACCCCTCCGTCGCTGTTGACCGGCCTGAGAGATCGAGGAGGCGTACAGCGAGCCAAACTAGGCTCACCCCGTGGCCGCACCAGTGAGCCGAGCTGCAGCGGTGCGAGCAGGTGAGGATGAGCAAGGTCACGGCAAGGAATCAAGAGGGGAATTGAGGTGAGGTGTTGTTGGGAATCTTGAGCTCGAGTGGAAGCAATTTTGGTGGAGCGAGGGGACGGAAGGACATGAAAAGGGGATTAGTCAAGAGCTACGTTTTTGTTTCAGAATATTCAAGAGCTACGTGTGAGTGAGATTAAAAAGAGAGAGAGAGAGAGAGAGAGAGATACGTGTGAGTGTGTGAAGGTGCGAGTGCGAGAGAAGTGATCCTGTTCGGCTTCCACCAGAAAAATGTGTCCAGTCTGTACATCTCCGTGATCCTGCTCGGCTTCCACCAGAAGAAAAAAAAACAACTCAAAAAATTCCTACTAATCAGATTGTGTACAGGTGGAGTTCACATACGTGTGCTCAGCCTAAATTATATACTCCTATAATGCTTTATGCTGTAAAATATTCTGAATATTACACGACCATAGAAAAGAAACTCGAACCGGTAACCATCATTGTTATTTGGACTATGCATACGAAAGTATCATTTCATGTCACCATCACAAACTATCAACACAGTCGTGCAGACGTATCCGGCAAACCCACGGCTACAGTGAGGCGCCCCCAAAGAATTCAGTGATAAAGTTTGAGCTCAATATTTTCCCAAATATGAAACGATAATTGCACATACCATCAAAACCATCAAATGGTAAAATCATGTTTACCACCAAGCACTTGACCAGCATACGATAAAAATATCGTATATCTACTTTGTTAGGTATTTAAACTTTTTTCACTATAGCTTGCACACATCTCTTATTATGGGTGTCTAATTTTTGTGCCCGGCTATTTGAGGATAAAATATGTGTGTTCGCAATCACATCAACAACATCCAGTATATCCATGGTCAGACCATAAAACGATGGTATAGACATTGGTGTGAACGTATCATATGTGGATAGATATGCCACATGCTGAAAAGAAAGAGTTAGATCATCTGCATGGAGATGTGATCATCTTAATGAATCAATTCCTTCCCAATGTGCAAAAAATAGGGAGACCAGTGAGGTCAAAGCAATATGTGCAAAGCTGAACATGAATAGAAGAGTAAGGGTGTAAATAAACAATAATTATTGTTGTAGTTGGATGATCAACACAATCGTCTCATTCACTTCTAGGCACACCCCAAATTTTCAAACATTTATATTACAAAATCTACGAGAAAGAATAAATATATGTACAAAAATTAGGCGAATTTTAGAGACTAAGGCTTTATTACTTGCCCATCCTCTCAAAGGCTAATGTTAGGCATTTTTGTAAATATTCTTCTATCACATACCCTTTATTTCAACAAGGGAAACAATGGTCTAGGTCTTTTAATGCTACATACCTTATTCTGGTAAATATAATAACCTTTGTACATTATATCCACATAAGACTATAATTTACTTCAAATCAAATTGGAAATTTTAAAAGCTTTGCCCGCGCTTCTCAAATTTTAACTTCATAAAATCCTAGCCCGCGCATCGAGCGGGCCACTCTGCTAGTTTAAGAAACGGTGAAAGGCCAGAATCTGGGAGCGCAGAAACAGAAGGAAACAGAGAGAGAGATCCAATCTCGGAGAGCCTCCCGCCCCTCCGCCGCCATGGAAGCCAAGGACCAGAGGGGAAACCCTTCTCCCATCTAGGGGGAAGGTCAAGGAAGAAGAAGTAGAAGGGGGGCTCTCTCCCCCTCTCTCCCGGGGGCGTCGGAACGCCGCCGGGGCCATCATCGTGACCGCAATCTACACCAACAACTTCGCCGCCGTCATCACCAACTCTCTCCCCCTCTATGCAGCGGTGTAACACCTCTTCTCCCCGCTGTAATCTCTACTTAAACATGGTGCTCAACGCTATATATTATTTCCCAATGATGTATGGCTATCTTATGATGTTTGAGTAGATCCGTTTTGTCCTATGGGTTAATTGATGATCGTGATTGGTTTGAGTTGCATGTTTTATTATTGGTGCTGTCCTATGGTGCTCTCCGTGTCGTGCAAGCGTGAGGGATCCCCGCTGTAGGGTTTGCAATATGTTCATGGTTTGCTTATTGTCTGTGTTGCGTGAGTGATAGAAACACAAACACGGATAAGTGGGTTATGGCGTATGGGAATAAAGAGGACTTGATACTTTAATGCTATGGTTGGGTTTTACCTTAATGATCTTTAGTAGTTGCGGATGCTTGCTAGAGTTCCAATCATAAGTGCATATGATCCAAGGAGAGAAAGTATGTTAGCTTATGCCTCTCCCTCATATAAAATTGCAATAATAATTACCGGTCTAGTTATCGATTGCCTAGGGACAAATAACTTTCTTGTGACAAAAAGCTCTCTACTAAAACTAACTTAGTTGTGTCTTTATCTAAACAGCCCCTAGCTTTTATTTACATGCTCTTTATTATCTTGCAAACCTTTCCTATCACACCTACAAAGTACTTCTAGTTTCATACTTGTTCTAGGTAAAGCGAACGTCAAGTGTGCGTAGTGTTGTATCGGTGGTCGATAGAACTTGAGGGAATATTTGTTCTACCTTTAGCTCCTCGTTGGGTTCGACAATCTTATTTATCGAGAAAGGCTACAACTGATCCCCTATACTTGTGGGTTATCAAGCAGCTGCAGGGGCTCGAGCGAGAGCAGGATCTGCTGCTCGTGCAGCAGCAGCGCGCACAAGATTAGAGCAGCAGGCAGGGTGAGGCTACACGTCAGTCGACTGACTTTTTCATCTCTGGCCAGTCGATTTTCCAGCCGTTGGTTACGAAATCAAGGGCCTGCAGTTCATCTTCAACCTCCACCCCCCTGAGCCGCCAGCCACCACCGGCCAAACCGCCGGCCCCGCCGCCCGCGGCCGACGGCGCGGGAGCGCCGCCTCGCAGCCCCGCCCGCCCCGACACCACTCCCCACCGTCGGTCCGCCGCCGCCCCGGCCATCCCTCTAGGCCCCCCCGCGCCGAGCTTTTTCTCCGGCGATCCCCATGCCACCGCCCCACCATCGCGCCCCCCCACCGCCGGCAACCACTGCCCCACCCTGAACCCTAAGATAGATAGTGGGGTACCTCTCTGGCGAGCCCCCCTCACCGTTGCGGCTGGTTCTTCCTTAACTCCGGCGAGCCCCCCCCCCCCCCCCTGAAAATCGACTGACCCAAAAGTCGATTCAGTCGACTAAAGTGTAGCTAAATCGGAGCAGCAGCGCAAGCAAGAGCAAGAGCGAGAGCAGCAGCGCAAGCAAGAGCAGCAGCACGAGCAAGAGCAGCAGCACGAGCAAGAGCAAGAGCAAGAGTAAGAGCAGACCAGGCAGGGGACCGAGAGCAAGAGCAGAGCAGCAGCGCGAGCGAGAGCCAAAGCAGCAGCAGCTCCTACTGATGTGGACATCGCCGCTGAGGGAGCGACGCCGTGGATGGAGCCGCGCCATGTCGGCTCGGGACCGAGCGCCGGCAGCACCGTGAGATCGAATCAAGAAGAAAATGCGGCGATTAGTGTAGAACCTCTTTGGTGGCGCCGATTAGGCCTCAGCTTCATCCGAGGAATCGGTGATGATGCTGCTCTTCCGGTGGTGCAGGTGAAGACGGCGGTGTGGGAATGGAGGTGGCGCGAAAGACGAGGGGAACGTCGGGGCAGCTCCTTGGAAGTGGAGGATGGGATGGCTGAACCGGCGGGACGACGAGATCTACGACGGATCCTCATCCGGTGCGGTGGATGAGGGACGTCGAGATGTTGCTGTGGACGACGTCGTCGGGGAAGAGGCTCCGGCTAGGTGGAGGACGGAGGAGGGTGTGGGGCTTCGCGGGTTTTCGCGGCCTTGGTGTACGAATGGGTGGGCGGATGGGATGGGAGGGGGAACCATGGCTTAGGGACGCGCTTGTCCGAAATGTGGGGTAAGTTACGAAAGTACCCCCACTGATTTGAGCTAGGCGGTTCTTTCGGTTCAGGGGTATCACGGGCATTTCGCGTGTCGGGATTTTGCAGGAGGTGGGAGTTTTCGCGCGCGTTGTAATTTTGGGATAGCAAGGCGCGGGTTGAGATGGAGGGAGTTTTCGGAGCACAACGAGACAAAGATATATCTTAAATATTTCGGCATAACAAGGCGCGGGTTGAAATTTTCGGACAAGCCTAACGTGTACTGTACCAAATCAATTCGCACTTCCCTCGACGAAAAAACAAAAAGAAATCAATTCGCACCACACAAGAGAGTCTAGTCCCATGTACTGTACCAAATCAATTCGCACTACAAATGCCATTTCAAAACTTTGAATTCATGTTATGTTCAATTAAAATATTTCGCTACGTGTATAATGCATGCAACCTGCTACTCAAATGAATATTTTAGTGCATTCCAAACGTATATACTACCGCTTCAATATGAACTAAATTTGAATTTGTTTCTCTATTTGAATAAGATCTACAATCATGATTGTTGTGAAGTTAAACCATTTGAATTCGTTTCTCTATTTTAATAAGATCTACAATCATCATTATTGTCAAGTTAAACCATCGTTTGTGTATTATCTTCACAGCACACCACATGATTACTGTCGAGTTATATATGAACTATGTGTACTATATGAACTCGAACTCAATTTTTTGAATCCACTTTATGTTGATTTCAAATCACAGTACATTTCAAGCTCTAGCTAAATCTTCATAATCTAAACCATGTCTCATATGTATAATGTGTTTATCACATAATGTATGGTGCCCTGCCCCCTACGCCTACAAGTATTTAGATGTGTGTTGCAAACGCCACACATTATCACAAATTCAAATAAAATGTGAGATTGTTCGATATATAGTATGGTTTAGATTGTTCGATATTTAGTTGTGAGCTGCAAACGCCACACATTATCACAAATTCAAATAAAATATGAGATTGTTCGATGTATAGCATGGTTTAAATTGTTTGATATTTAGCTGTGAGTTGCAAACACCACGCATTATCACATTATGATATAACATGTCCAAAACCACACCATGCGTATCACCGCTATATTCATGCATGCATATGTTTATAACACTATGATCTCCTATTCAAATATATGAATCGACTTTCATATTGAATTATGAGCTTTGTTCGTTTCTTACACCCACACAATCCTCTAACCTTTGTAGCTAGCACTAACTTTCTCTCGTGCATGCACACGCCCTCCTCGCCCTCCCCCTCCCTCAGCATTCTATCCATCACGCACATTCATTTTTTTTCTTTAGGTCGTTCTCCCACGGTCTCCACAACTCCTTTCCGACACACATCGATCGATAAACCTCTCCAGCGATGTCTGCCTACCACATACACACGCACCTTCCATCTCCTCCTTTCTGTGTCCATACCTCGTGTCTCTCATACGGTCCCACACACGTGTAAACTCTCGCCCCTCTTTTCATCGATCTCACAATCGCACACTCCTCCCCCTATCTAGCTAGTAGGCCTCTCGCACCACCTCCTAGCTCCATTCTCTCTGTCTATCCGTCTCGCTGGGCCTTATTTGCCTCTAACAAATGGATGTACACCGAACGATCTTCCGCTATACATATAGCTAGCTAGGTCTTTATAACTCGTTTTCCCCACGCGTCTATCGATCTACCTCATTAGTTATGTCTCTCCCTTCCTCCGACACACAATAATTGATCTACCGATCTAGTTAGGTCTTCTTACCAAACACATGGTCCCCCTTCATCATCCATGCATGCCTCCCGACACATCTGTCACGCACACGCACACACAGAAACACATCCCCACTCTTATTGATAATATTGCAGTTCTACCTTCAGTTTGTCTAGTAGGTCTCTCCCACCATCTTCGAGAAGCAACTCCATCACCCATCCAGCACTCTACCCCTCTCTCCCTCTCTCTCTCTCCTCTCTCTCTCTCTCTCTCTCTCTGTCCTAACCTATTTCTCGTCCTTCACTTATGTATGGATGTCGATCGATCTCCCTCAAGACATAGCTGGGTCTCTCCTTCTCAACAAATATACGAGTCGATCTACCTCTCTAGTTAGGTCTCTGCCTCCCCCCTCCCCCCACACACACCGATACATCGAGCGCTCTAGTCATGTCTCCCTGCCACACACAAACTTGCCCTGTGCCCTCTGACGTTCCGGTAGGTCAGTCGCCCTATATCTTTGACTTGCACACACACAATTTCGATGGCTCTCTTCATCGATCTCGCACCCACCCACTTGATCCTCTCTTCGACTCTATCGATATCTATAACCCCTCCCTCTCTTCTCGTGGATCGCCCCCTCTATGTATGATATAGATAGGCCTCTATTTCACACACATTGCATGTGTCAAATTTTTGTTTGAGATATCATCGACACATATTCCCACAAATACATTCACGAAATCACACCCCCCCCCAACAAAAAACACTCACGAATGCACACGCCATCTGTCTAGGTTTGTATCTCTCTCACACACACCCACGTAGGTGGGGGACATGCACGAAGAGAAGTGGTGCACGCACGGCGCACGTACTCCCGTCTCTTTCCCAACCACACCCGCGCAGGTACACGGTGGAGCTCATTTCTGTATGAAAAGGCAGCCCACGTGGTAATTTGACACGTGTACTGGTTGTCCACTTGATGGAGGATCGTGTACCATGGGTGAACAAACAAATTGCGACTTGATGCATTATGTTAAAAAAGAGGCAAACCATGTGGGGCCTACCTTAGAGGCAAGGCTCTATACACTGGAGATGCTCTATACGTATTACTTTGATGTGTCCCGTCAACTCGCAGAATGAAGAGAAGCTTGCTTAGTATGCCGTCTCCCCCGCCCATGGGCACGGTGGCTCGCAGAGTCGCAGGACGAGGAGAAGCTTGCTTACTACGCCTTACGCCCGCTCCCTCGCCCACGCGCGCGGTGGCTCGCAAGACGAGGAGAAAATTTTACTACTCCCTCCGTTTACTCCTCGTCCCTACCTTGGTTAGAGAGATTATCATATTGTTTGAAATATATGTCTTTTAGTAGATTTCAATATGAACTACTAGTACATACTCCAAACACTGATGTATATAGACGTATTTTAGAGTGTAGATTCACTCATTTTGCTCCGTATGTAGTCCATATTGAAACGTTCGTACTAGTACGCACTCTCCTTCGCCCCTCGCCCCTCGACCCTCGCTCGACCCTCGCCCACGTGGTGGACGTGCAGCAATTCATTCGGTCTCAGATAGGCAGAACGATATATACTGCAGTACCATTATTGCTCGACTTCCCGAAGAGGCGAAGAGCCAAGCGCAAGGTTAACATTTTTGAGATGCCAAGTGCAAGGTTTATAGGAGAATGAGTAGTAGTAGTACTAGTAGTACATACCAGTGGTACGTACTGTATGAGGAATAAGGCAACAAGATGTATGTTTTGCGTGACAATCTCTTCTTACAGGACGTGCTAGACCTAGTGGACCTCATTGTTGCAATGGGAGTACTATCATAGATGGCACGATTCAGAGTGGTGGGCAGCGGGAATAATTCGGAGCTGCTTAGTCTTAAACCCCATGAAGAAGTCCCATCGAAAGGAATAGCCATCCTCTACACGTGCTCCTATGTAAAATGAGTAAATGAGACAAAAAGAGAATGAGACAAAGTAAAAAAAATCACCAGCCTTAGATCCAGCCCTATTGTATCAGTGAATGATATTTCTACGTCGTGATTGACATGGCTATATGATTAACCATGCTGCAGAGGTAGAAGCAGATTTTTATTTATTTGCGGAGGTAGCAGCGGATGGATATTCAACGAAGAGTGAAATGATGGCTGCTTCCTCGGTCAAACATAGAGAAAGGTGGGCCTCGTGATTTGACGGCTTATTAGTCATTATTACTGCCTATACTCTTTGCCCATATAATAATCGCGTGGTAGAGTAGTGGGCTATACTTTTAATAACCATGCTTGAAGATAAGAGGTGCACGCACCCACGCACGTATTACTAGTAGCACTCTTTGCGTCTTTTGCATTTTCCCCAACCACACACATGACACGGTGGAGCTCATTTCTGTACGATGATGCAGCCCACGTGATAATTTGACATGTCTAGTAGTAGTTACTCACTTATAAATAATGGAGGGTCGGGAACCACGTATGAACGGTGTGCGTCATTTATAAATAAAGTTTTTCTTCTTCAGTGGCACGTACGCAATATAAATAGGTTCATATGGAGAGAAAAAGAAACCGCTCCACTATACACATAGCCAGGACGAGCCTACACGGTTGCTTGCTGGGGTTGCTCTCTTCACACTCTCTCGCGCAAAACGACCGTGGCCACATCTCTAACATCCGAGCGGATCACGTCCACCGGGGGAAGAGGTGGATGCTTTGTGTAGATGCGGTCGCCGTCGCCGACGGCGAAAACCCACTGTCGGCACGTCCCGATCAGGGGTCCCCGCCGTTCTCTCTCACAAAGCCGGTGAGGTTGCCTTCGTCCCTTGCTCACTGCCGCGACGTGGGCAGTTGCCGCCTCCCGCCGCCCTCCTCTAGGTTGAGCTACGTCCCGACATCCCTCAGGTACAACTTCCTTTACAGCTGGCTTGCACCACTGCCCCAGCTGCCCACATCGCTCCATGTGGATGTTTCTCTACTTCTTTGCCCCGCATGTACCTCTACTTGCTTCTACTGTATTTGTGATGAGTTTATGTCTCATCAACTAGTCCCAGTAATCTTATTCTAATCACGCTTCTTCAATTTCTTTGCCACAGGGATGCTCATCTCAATTTTAGTGAAACTGCACAAAATGATCCGATGGTCAAAGGGTTGCAAACTTCATTTCTTCGAAAGGTTCAACGTTGCTAGAGCAAATTAAAGCTGGTTAGGGTTTAGGGTTCAAGGGCTAGGGACTGCATGGATCATTTTTTTCTTTGGTTGTCTCTGTTCCAAAATAAGTGTCAACTTTAGTAGTAGTACAACTTTGTACTAAAGTTTGCATAAAGTTGAGACACTTATTTTGGAACGGAGGGAGTACATATTTGCTATGATCTGTCAATCATTGAGGTGCAATAGCATGCATGTTAGTCTCCTTTGTATTTGATGAAATGTTGCAATGGGGCAACCTTGGACGCAAGATACATGAAACAGAAGCTGGAAGCTTCATAGCATTGTACAAATTTATCTCGCTGAGAAATTACAGTACGTACTATACTACTATGTAAAGAGTTAGGTGTCACACGGTGTCTAGAAAATATGGTGATAGTGTGAGGTGGGCCATGTAATCACTGAGCTTGCGTGTTTTCACTGCTTTCGCACTCCTCCGCTGTAAGAATGGAGAAAATTGTAATCTAGTACCTCCTTTCGCCGAAACATGGGACATCCAGCAGTCGTACCACCTCAGTAATAATGACCAATGAGCCGTCAAATCACATAGACCCAGCAGTAAGTTGGACGGACGAAGCAACCATCACTCTTGAATCTGCTTCTCCCTTTAACGCAGGCGCCAGTGAGAGGTCGCGTCCGCTCTGCCCGGGTATGAATGCGGCACCGATTCTCTGGAGCGGCGATGACCGTTTCGGGCGGGAAGCGCATGCGGGCGATGGAGGAGCTTTGGGTGGGCCAGGCTGGACAGGAGCGGGCGTGGCAGCTGTCCCGACCGGACGCCCGGAAACGAGAGGATGCACCTACTCTCGCGGCTAAATCGTACACTACACACCATCTCTCTGTAGGAGTAAGTCGATGTCGGATTTTGAGTTCCGCAAACCCTTGAGAGGTTCGAACTCTGGGGTGCGTGCGAAGAACTCGTCCTCCCCAGTTTGCCTGCTCGCTAATCTCATAGCCTAGCTCGTCGAACTACAAGGAAAAGAGACACAGCAGTTTACCCAGGTTCGGCCCACCTTGCGGTGTAAAACCCTACTCCTGCTTTGTGGTGGATTGGCCACGAGGGGCTGAGGATGAACTAGTACAGTGCCGAACAGTCTTAGGGGGAGAGGTGTTCTTGAGCTCGAGTGAGCTGGTGAGGTGAGGGTGATCTGAATGATCCATCCAGGGGTCCGATCCCATCCCTCTCTACTGTGGTGGCTAAGTCCTATTTATAGTGGCCTTGGTCCTCTTCCCAAATGAAAGGCGGGAAGGGATCCCACAACGGCCAAATTCAAAGGGGGACAGCTAGTACATGCTATCCTGACAAAAGTAGTATTCGCTTGCGAAAGCCTCTGGTTGTGACGCCGTGGTGGGCTCGGTGATGACCTCCGTCCTGCCGTCCTGGCGGTCTTGATCTTGTTGCATGAGAATGGAAACCTTTGGCTGATTCCTCGGGACTCCGCGTCTGCGCTTGCCCCTTTAGCACCAAAGAGGAAACTGGTACACTACGCCCGCTAGCGCCCGCCTGGCCTTGGTCGTCATGGCTCACGTCATCCGGACCTCAAGAGGTGAAGCTTGCCTAGAACTCTCCGCTCCTCAGGAGCCAGCCTGAGGAGGCCGCTCCTCGTGGAGGTCTTGGTGTCGTCCGCCTCGCGAGGCTTGGCCCCTCGCGAGGGTCTTGAGTTGTTGTCCCTGAAGCTGGGCCGTACCAGGCCGTCGATGGAGCCACGCCGTGGGCCGCAGGCAGGCAAGTCTGGGTACCCCCGTTCCCAGAACGCCGACAGTAGCCCCCGGGCCCAAGGCGCGCTCGAACTTGGCTTCGAGGCGAAGCCAAGGGGCAAGTGCGGAGCGCCGCGGGCCCTAACCGCCTGCGGCCTTGGTCGACGCGTGGCGATTGATGGGATGTGGGCGCCTCTGCTTCCCCACGCCGCCTCGGCAACCGTTCACCTTGACGAGACTCCGCTGCATGCAGAGAAAAACCATCATTGCGCGGGATCGTGGAGGCCGGCGGTCGGCCTCCCTCCAGCTATATATGAGGGGAGGGGCAGAGCCCCCTCTCTCATCTCCATCTTCTCGCTGCCCGCTCCCTCTTCTTCTTCTTTGTCTCGCCGTCTTGCAGCAGCATCCATGGCGTCGATCAGGAGATTCTCTTCAGCGGAGAAGGGAAAGACACCTCGGGAGGAGCCGGGGCTACTTCCACCGAAGAAGAGGCTCGGACACCCTTACGACGCCGGCGAAAGGCAAGGGGTGACGCGGCCTTGGTACGAGCGGCCTTCGCCTGGCTTCCCGCTTCCTCTATACGCCCGTGCGCAGTCCGGGCGGTAATGCCCAGCGCCTCGCGGGCCGGGGTCTCGGCGGGCTGACCGAGGCTGCGCGGCCAGCAGGCCAGCGAACCCATGGCGAGGGGACCTCATGCGAGTTCGTGGTGTGGGCGGCAATGCCGCCGCGCATGTGGATCCGGCTCCCGAGGTTCTTCGCCGAGGTGATGCCGCCGAGGGGGCCACTTGAGTTGTGGCTGCAGCACGCCGGGTGCTGCGGCCTAGCCTCGGGGGCGGAGGTCGAGGTCGTCCCCCCGAGCGACATCTTCATGACCCGTGGATGGGGCGAGGTCGCCCGCGCCTGCCGTCCAGAGGGGGCCCTCGCCATCCACTTTGAGTACGATGGCGCCTCTACGTTGTTCTTCAAGGTCTTCGATGAGGAGGGCCGGCGTTTGGAGTGCTGCCCCGGGGGAAGCAGTCCGTGTGGCGTGGCCGCGGACGTCGAGCCTGCCTCTGGCCTCGCCGGCAGCTGCTCCAGCAGCAGCGACGACTCCTGGGAATCCAGCGACTCTCCCGAGCCCAGCGATTCTCAGGAGTCCAGTGACGACAGCTACGTGCCGCCGAGCTCTCGCCGTGCCCGGAGTGCGGCAGCGGCGTCCGCTCGGCGTCATCGGTGACGCCCAGCAGCCAGGGTCCCTTGACGTTTCCTTCTTTTGTTTCCCTGCGCGGAATTGTGACAAACCCCATGGGGGTATGTAAAAAACTATAATGCTTTTGCTCCAATGTTTATTGTTCCTAGTATGATATTGCAGCCGCGCATCTTGCTCCGGCATGGTTCCCCCTTTTCGTTCTCATGGTAGCTTAGTGCTCTACGCCGGCAGGTCCCAGTCCCCAGGCAGGCTTCAGCCGTCGCTGGTATGCTAGGTCGCGATGCCGTGGTCAAGGCCAGGAGGTGAGCGGCCCGAGGTCCGGTAAGAGCTCCTGAGGCGCGATGCTCAAGAGGTCCCCTTTGGCATGCAAGCAGCTCCCTAGAGGCCGAAAAGGGAAGCGGCATTGCCGAGGCGAGATTGCGAGAACCAAAATACCGGACAATGAGGTTCACTCTGATATGCATGGGTGACTTATCTTAGTAGGCCTTAAGTGATTCCTTTGCGCAGCTCTTGATTGTGCCTTGGCAGTGATGCTTCCAGGTAGGGCTCACGCCGACCTCCCCTTCTCCCCGCTCATCTAGGTGCTATACGTCCTTGGATCCCGACCCTCAAGCGAGGCTCAGCCGCCGCTGGTATGCCAGGTCGCGATGCCGTGGTCAAGGCCAGGGGATGAGGGCTGGAGAGTCAGTAAGAGCTCCCGAGGTGCGATGCTCAGGAGCGCCCCCTTTAATGTGCAAGCGAATTGCAGGAAAAAGGGACGGCCGGTGGGGCCACCCGTAGCTAGGCTCCATGGATTCCTGCGGGTTAGTCCGAGAGGAGAGTGTAACTCGTAATCGCGCTTGCTGTCCTGCCGCTGGTCTTTCCGCAAGAAGATGAAGGCACTGAGGATCTGGCGAGGTGACGTGCGCGGGGCAGGCCGCGAGCCAGAGCCCGATCTCTCAGATTTGTCAGCGTTGCAGGGACGGACCCGAGCACAAGTGCCATGCCAGCATGTGTAGCCCCCGTTGCGGGATGAGCAAGAGGCTGGTCAGCAATGCGGGAGGCCACGGAGGCGATAGAACACTAGGCAAGCAGGTGATAACATAAATCGGCCCATAGGTAAGGTAGAGCTGTTCTGATAGATGCAAAATGATACAAGCCGCAGGGACAGACCGACGCGGCTTGGGGATAATGCAGCCCGAGGGGCGCCCCAACTGAACAAACCAGAAAATGTCACCTGGCACCGTTGCTGAAGAGATGTTGGAGTAGCTGAAGACGCATGCCACAGAAGTCGCTCCTCATGAGCCGCCCAGGCCCTGAACCTCAGGAGGCTCTGGGGGCCCGGGGGGCTCGCGAGGATCCATCTCCTCCTCTGACAGGATCGCCTGGCTTCTGGCCTCATGAGCCACCAGGACGCCCCACATGTGGCGCTGGAATGTAGCAGCCGCATTTGACAAGCCCAAAGGCATGCGAACATAGCTGTGAGGGGGACCCTCGCACCGGCCAGCATGGGACGGCCAGAAGCGCTCCTGAGATGCGGCCCTGTTGAGCCCGGGGATGTTGACGCAGACGCGCAGCTCGCTGTCCTCGCCGGGACAAGGAGCCGCGCCGGGTGGTGGGCGATGGTCGCCTCGCATAGCTCTTGCCTCCTGAAGCTCCTCGATTGCCTTGGTGATGAACTCCTGAGCACCTGGCATCTCATGCCTTGTGCCCTCCTGGTGGAAGCGCGTGCTAAAGCACGCCTCCACATGGTGCCCGAGCGCCTCCCTTGTGACGTTGGCCAGGTCTGAGGCCCTCCAGAGGAGAGCCCCCGAGCCCAGCCTGAGAGGGGCGTCGGGCGCGCCTTCCTATGCGAGAGAGGGAGGCGCCCCGTTAGTGGGCGCAGGGCCTGAGGTGGTGCCGCTGGACACCCCGCTCTCCTGAGGTCCTTGGCGGAGCAGCTACTTCTTCTTCTTGGGGACAGCCTCAGGAGGGTAGACGGCGCCTTCATCGTCTGGGTTCTCGACCGCCGCAGCCTGGTAGGCGCACTCGAGAGAGCACACCGCGTCCTTCTCCTCGCAGGCGACCGTGATGACGCCGCAGCTCCCTGGCATCTTGAGGACATTGTAACCATGATGAGTCACCGCCATGAACCTGGCTAGGGCCGGATACCCAAGAATGGCATTGTATGGAAGGCGAATGTGGGCGACGTCGAAGTCGATGTGCTCAGTGTGGTAGTTGTCGCGCTTGCCGAAGGTGACAGGGAGGCGGATCTGCCCTATCGGGGTGGTGGAGCCGTCGGTCACTCCTGAGAAAGGCTTGGTTGGCTGCAGCTGGTCATAGGGCGCCTGGAGTCGGTCGAACGTCTCGATGGAGAGAACGTTGAGCCCCGTGCCGCCATCGATGAGAGTCTTGGTGATGAGCACGTTGCTGATGGTAGGCGAGCAGATCATCGAAAGAGCGCAGGCAGTTGCCGCGCACTTGAGCTGATCAGATGGGCTGAAGGTGATGGTGCACTTGGACCACTTGAGCGGACGCGTTGCCTCGAGCTTGGGGAGGGCCGCGTTCACCTCACGGGCAAACTGCTTGAAGATGCGATGAGAGGCAGGGGCCTGAGCGCCGCCCAGGATGCAGGCAATGGCACGAGGCTCCTGGAAGCCCCCAGCTCCCTCATCCTGGTGGTGGTCGTCAATCCTTCTTGGTGGTGGTGGCAGTGGAGGAAGGCCAGCGTTGCCCTAAGGACGGTCCTCATGAGGCTGGTCCCTCCAGGGGCCCTCGCGAGGCTGGCCCTGCCAGCAGTCCTCACGAGGCTGATCGCGCCATTCTTGGCGGGGGTCATGGCCGTCCCAACGTCCTCCACCTCGGCCTCCTCCACGGCCGTAGCCTCGGTCGCTGCACTCGGGGCGTCGACCGAGGCGCTCATCGCGGATGGCTCTGAGCTCCTGGCAGTCCTTGGTGTTGTGGTTGTGCACGTTGTGGAAGACGCAAAACGGGCGGCTGCCCTTGGATGACTCTGGGTGGTCGCAGCCGCGCTTCATCTCTGGTTCGGCCGCGAGCACGGCCGGTCCCTTGTGCTTCACGTCCTTGGCTTTAGCCTTCTTGTCTTCTGGGTCAGCCCCTGGGAGCTCCAGGAGAGAGAGGCGACCTTCTTCAGCTCTCGCACACTTGGTTGCCAAGTTGAACATCTCCAGAGCAGTGCATAGGTCCTCATGTATGGCGAGCTCCTCCTTCATCTTGACGTCGCGGACGCCATCAGTGAACGCCGAGATGATGGCCTCGTCCAACACCTTGGGGATCTTGAGGCGGACGCTGTTGAAGCACTGGATGTACTTCTGCAAGGTCTCTCCTGGCTGCTGCTTGATGCGCCGCAGGTCACCCGCAGCCGGTGGACGATCGCGAGTGCCCTAGAAGTTGGCGACGAAACGCTCTCGCATTTCGTCCCAGGAGGAGATCGATCCCGCGGGCAGGTTCAGGAGCCACGAGCGCGCACCATCCTTGAGGGCCATGGGAAACCAGTTCGCCATAACCTTCTCATCGCCGTTGGCTGCCTCGATGCTCAGTTCGTAGAGCTGCAGGAACTCGGCAGGGTCGGGGGTGCCGTCGTAGCGCGGTGGTAGGTCGGGCTTGAACTTCCCCGGCCAGACGACGCTGCGTAGCTCCGGAGTGAATGCACGGCAACCTGCTGTGGTCACGGGAGCCCGTCATGGAGGTGGAGCCTGGTCTTGGCGCTCACGCGCCACCACTGCAGGTTGGGCCAGATGCCTGTTGGGCCCACGTGTCAGTGACCCAACTGCACCTGCAGTTAAGTAACTGAAGCAGCGTCCTTCTCCAACACAGCTCTCTGACTCCACGTCGCTGCCAAGAAGCTAATCGGCCATCAATGGTCAACCCGCCTAGCTTGGCTTCAACCGGAGGGTAGCAGCGGTGGCCTTACTTAGACCCGAGCGGCGGCGACCTACCGTGTTCTACTCTTCCTCGTTTTCTCTGTGGCGCGGCCTCGTTGGCAGCAGGGCGGGGCCTCGACAGAGCCGGTGATGTCCTCTGTCTCATTGCCGGCGGGGCGGTGCCTCGGCGGAGCGGGGGAAATCCTCCCCCTCGTTGCCGGCAGGGCGGGGCCTCGGCGAAGCCGGCGATGTCCTCTGCCTTGTTGTTGGCGGGGCGGGGGCTCGGTGGAGCAGGGCCTCACCGAAGCCGCGAAGTCCTCCGCCTCGGTGCCGGCGGGGCGGGGCCTCGGTAGAGCCGGCGATGTCCTCTGCCTCGTTGTTGGCGGGGCGGGGCCTCGGCGGAGCAGGGCCTCGCCGAAGCCAGCGAAGTCCTCCGCCTCGGTGCCGGCGGGGCGGAGCCTCGGTGGAGCCGGCGATGTCCTCTGCCTTGTTATTGGCGGGGCGGGGCTGAGCAAGGCCTCGCCGAAGCCGGCGAAGTCCTCCGCCTCGGTGTTGGAGGGGCGGGGCCTCAGTGGAGACGGCATTGTCCTCCGCCTCGTCGTCGGTCTCGCCAAACAGCACCTCGCCCACTTCATCGTCCTCTTTGTAGGTGGCCGCAACCTCCGCCACCCACATGCGGTACCGCTAGCGCGCGAGGCGGCTCTCGTGGGCGGAGCGGTACGACTCGAGCAGCGCCTCCTGCTCCGCCCGCTCCGCGGTGATCTGCTCCTCCGCCTGCAGGTGCTCCTGGAGGAGATGGTGGTTGTAGGCGGCGTCGGCCTGCGCCTCCCGAAACTGCTCCTAATGCTTCTGCCTCACCGTGTCCATGTATTGGGCACGTGCCTCGCCGATGGTCATGGTGCAATGCACCGACTAGGATGGCGAGGAGGAGGGGGTTGGTGCCGGATCATCGACTACCACGTTCTCCATTGGGACATTGTCATCCTCCGGCTGCCTGCCGGCCAGCCAGTCGGCAGCAATGGCTGCCATCTCCTTTTGGTCCGTCGTCCGTCCATCCCGAAGAGCGCTGGAGCACGAGGAAACCATGGTGGGAGCGGTGTGGACAGGAGAAAGGGAACGGAGGCGGATGACTACGGCTATGGCCGGCGCAGCAGTTTATATAGCATTGGTGGGCGGCAGAGGGACGAACGGGTGGCGCCGGAGCAGTCACCTCGGCAACCGCGTATCATTAATGTGGGCGGCAGACGGATGGACGGATGACACTTGTGTCGTTTGAACGCGGAGCAATCGCCTGCACCGGGAAGCGGCGCGGGCGGCGCTGACCGTTTCGGGCGAAAAGCGCACGCGGGCAAGGGAGGCAGTCTGGGTGGGCCACGGTGGTCAGACTCGTGCTTGGCAACGGTCCGGTGCAGCAGTCGGACATGCTGGCTCGCCAGCAAGCTCGCCGAGCTGAGCGACGACAATCAGACGATGGACGTGGCTTTCGACCAGGAGCTGGCGCCACCGCCCAAGCCGGTTCATGCCGTGGTCACCATAGAGCAGGTGCGGCTGCACTTCGATGCCCTAATGGCGGAAGAGCTACCAGCACAGGAGGACCTGTGCTGCAACCTCTGTCTCCTCAACGAGCACCGGCTTGCAGAAAGACGAATCACCGGCGAACAAGCGAACGACAATGCCGTCGCGGACATGTGGCCATATGATCCTGGCTTCCTAAATGAGCAGCGGGCGCTGTATTAGACCATCCGTAGGAACCCGTGAGGCCCTCTCCGTCGTCCTTCGAGTTGCTGCGCTCGCCGTGGCGCCGCTATCTCGCATTGTCAACATGGTCAACGAACATGAGGAATCAGGAGATGACTTTAATTGGAGAGGATGACAGTGGGGACCCACCAGGGCCATAGCCGCACGTACGCAAGTGCCTCCTTATTATATACAACTATTTTTTTTTGCTTCCTCTTGGTTTCCTGACATCATGGTCCCATACCATTGTCAACCTATATAGTCAATAAATGAGAGAATTGCCCAAGGAGCGGCCGACAGCTGGGACCCAGCAGCGCGAACAGTATTTGTGTTTTTGAGGTGTGAGCAGAGTTTTTCTTGAGCGATGTTTTTGTTGTTGTTCAGATGAGCAGGGTATCAACTGGGCCGGCTGTGGCCCGTTTAGCCACGGCCTTGAGGTATAGCTGGGCTAGCCCAGCCCAGATATTAATTTTCTTCAAGCTGAAAATGGCTAGCCCAGCTATACTTTTTTTTACGAATACCCAGCCCAGGTCAACTTGTTATTCCCCGCCCCGCTGGGCTGCAAATCTTTCCTAGGAGGGATGCATTAGGCTTAACAAGAAAATGGGCATTAAGAAATATTAAATCGGATGTAATTATAAAAACTGGGCTGTAACTCTAAAAAAATGCACCAAACACGTAATTAGTTAAAAAATAAATTATTTTTGGATTTTGAAAATTTTAATTTCATTACTTGTTGCGCACGCAATATTTCGTTGGATTTTTACGTAATACAAATTTATTTTGAAATTATATTTAATCTGACTAGGAATTTCGGAATAAAAATATTTCAGATCCCATCAAAATGTGGGAAATTTTATTGAATTCTGTTTTGAGCGGTTGGTTGAAATTATTAATCGGTGTCCTAGCTAGAAAATGGGTTGTACTTTTAATAAACTATAAATGGGCTGTAGTAAATTCCATTAGAATTCAAAAATGGGCTGTACATTCTTACAAATCGCAAATGGGCTATATGTTCTCTGCCACACACTTGTGGGCCTACTAAGTTGACGCGGACGCAAGGCTTTGTCAACTTATAGTCAACACACGGTTCTAGCAGCAGTGGCCGTTGGATGTCCATCCAACGGATGTCGTGCTTCTTCTTCAATCTTGGATATTCTTGCTTCAGCTGCCCAAAAAATGATTCCTCCCGCTGACATCTGGGGCGCACCGTTTCGGAGGCTGGCCTATGGGCCTACTAAGTTGACGCGTACCAAGGGCTTTGTCAACTTAGTCAATATAAACGATTCTAGCTGCAGCGACCGTACGATGTCCATCCAACGGCCGTCGTGCTTCTTCAACCTCTGGTCTTCTTGCTCCAGCCGCCCAAACCAGCGCCGGCTCCTGCCGCAGTCGAAGCAGTCAACCCACGTACTCCCCTCCGCATGGGCATCCACTGCTGCGTCTTCCCCGGCTCCACGTCGTTCCCTTCCTAGGCCTCACCGTCATCCACCGCCTTGGTGCTCTCGGCGCGGCGTGGTCAACATGGTCAACGAAGGACAGCCATCGGAAGAGGACTTTAGGCGGTGAGGCTGACAGCTGGACCCACCAGCTACATCTTCGAACACAAGGAAGTGCCTCCTTATTACTCGCAAAATAAAAATGATTCCTCCCCCTGACAGCTGGGACCGACCAGCTATATCTTCGCACGCAAGGAAGTGTGTCCTTATCCTCCCTGACCACTGGGACCCACCCAGTCAAAGCGTACGTAGCGTTGTCTGTCTGGTCGTGAACGTGTACGTACATACTGGTCGATCGATCTCTCTGCAAGTATGAACTGTGGCCGAGTAAGTAGCGGCACGTGTCGTTGTAGAGCACCTGACATAGCAGTTCACGCAGTCCCGTCTAAGTCCTGTACACGTACGCACAGCCACAGGGCAAAAAATACGGCCACGTACGTACATACGGGCGGGGTCTCGAGCGAGTACTCGCGCATATATACGGACGGCCAGGGCTTGTGTACATGGAGAGGCAACAGACGGTAGCAACGGCGTCCTGTTCATCGGGCAGCGAACTGGCTGGGTCGGAACGGAGAAACAGCGTCCTGTTCATCGGGAGGCAACCGACTGTGTCGGAATGCGTCCTGTTCAACGGGAGCCAACCGGCTTAGATGGAACAGCCGAAACGGGGTCTGACGTACCGTAGAACGGAGGAAACGGCCTTCTGTTCGACCGGCCACGGTCGAAACAGGATCCTGTTCATCGGGAGGGGTCTGGCGTACCGCAAAACAGAGGAAACAGACTTGTGTTCGAGTGCCTACGATCGAAACGGGGTCCTGTTGATCGGGAGGGGTGTGGCGTACCGCAAACCAGAGGAAACGGACTTGTGTTGGAGTGCCTACGGTTGAAACGGGGTCCTGTTCATCCTCCGTCTATTGCCTCGCTCCAGCCTCCACGGGCTACTGTTCATCCACCGTCGACCTCCTCCAGCCTCCACGGCTACTGTTCATCCATGGCTACTGTTCATCCAGTCTCCACCGGCTGCTGTTCATAGAGCTTCCACGGGGTCCTGTTCATCCACCTCCAACCGGCTGGGGTGCGGCGGCCTCCTCGGGGTCCTGTTCATCCAGCGGCAACGGCCTACTACCACGGGGTCCTGTTCATCCAACCCCCACCGAGAACTGTTCATCCACAGCCAACCAACCGGCTCGGCTCACCACGTCTCGACTCGTTCTACGTACCGTGCGCACGGTAGCAACGGTCACTGTTCATCGAGAGGCAACCCAACAACGGCTGGCTACATCTCGCACGGGGGCTCGATCGGCTTCAGTAAGCAGCAGCAGTGATCGATCTCTCGGGTTCAGTTAGCAGCAGCAGCGATGGAATTGCTCGGGTTTAGTCAGCAGCGAATGAATCGCTCGGGTTCAGTTAACAGCCAAGGGATCGATCGCTCGGGTTCAGTAACGTGCGATCGCTCCGGGTTCAGTTAGCTAACGCCTCGCACACACGCGCGTACATGAGAGAAACGCGCAGACCACAGTGCATCGCTCGGCCCCAACCACCCACCGTATCCGGGAACTCCGCGATATTTTCCTCGCCCTTGCTTCTACCACGATTTTTTCCGTCATGGACGGCCCAAAGAATGTCATGCAACTGCGTCTCCGGCCCGCCCAGGATGAAAAGCCCATTTTCTGTCATGATTTTTTGTCATAGAAGTAGGAGCCCACCACATCTATGATGATACCGGGTTTTGTCACAATTATCGTCATAGAAGTGTCATAAGCATGACAGAAAAAAAATTCGTTCGGCCCAAAATGTCATGGATGTGTCTTTTTTTGTAGTGCGTGCTGCTGGCCGTGCGGAAGGGGCCACCCTCACTGTGCAGTCCCCACCACGGCAATCAGCGTGGGAACCACAAAATCAAGAACCCGACAATGTCTCGATGGCCTCCTCCGACCCTCGAGCACGTCAAGGCCAACGGTGAGCCCGGGAGGATGGGCGGAGGGGAGGCACGCGCGTCGTCGTCGAGCGACGCCGCGACGACCACCGCCAGACCAATGGGTGCGATGGCCCCGACGTTGACGAGCTCGCGCTCGAGGATGGCGGGTGCCTGCCTTTTGAGGTTGGGTGCCTTGCCTTCACTCATGAGCTGCGGCAAGTCCGTTGGCCATCCGCTCGTACGCTCAAGCCAGAGATACCCGAGAAGTATGATGGGAGGCTGAACCCGGCAGAGTTCTTGAGCATCTACACCATCGCCGTCCAAGATGCCGGGGGAAGAGATGAGAAGGTGTTCGCCAACTACTTCCCTTTGGCACTCAAGTCCAATGTGAGGTCTTGGCTGATGCACCTGCCGGAGAACTCCATTTCAACATTGGCCGATCTGTGCCATGAGTTCATTGGCGCCTTCACAGGCGGCCATCAAGAACCAGGACGGCCTAGCAACTTGTAGCTTCTCCAGCAGAAAGAAGGAGAGACTCTACGGAAGTATCTGCAGAGATTCAGCAGAGTCCACAGAAATATCCCAGATATCCGCCCGGTAGCTGTGATAGCTGCCTTCCAATCCAATGTGTGCAACCGCAGGATACTTTCCAAGATGAATGTTCTGTTGCCCAAGACTGTGAAGGAGCTTTACACCTTGGTGGATAAATGCGCTTGGGTGGAGGAGGGAAGGAAACTCCCTGGAGAGGAAGATTGTGTCGACCTCGACTCAGAGGATGACGATGAGATCACCAGTCAGAAGAAGAAGAACAAGAAGCGCAACAAGAGGCGCAAGGATAAGGCAGTGATGACCCTCGAAGGATCGGGCACACCTAGTACTGGCAAGAAGGCTAAGGCCGAAGCCCCCGGCAAGGAAGCTGCCGCGTGCGCTGACTGCCGGGAGGCTGCGGCTGCTGAGAAGGCTGGGAAGGGCGATGGGCCGTATTGCAAGATTCATCGGACCAAAGGCCACGACCTCCAAGAGTGTCATCAGGTTGAGCAGCTTGTCAAGAGGTAGATGGCTAAATATGAGAAGCGTGATAGGGAAAAAGGTCAGAATGGCACTGGCGGGAAGGGGCGAGGCGGTGAAGCAAATCGCCCCAGCAAGGCTCTTCGGAACCAAGGGAAACCCGCCAGGGGCCGAGAGAAGGAAGGTTGCAATGATGAGAGTGATGGACGGGATGAAGAGGAAACCAGCGAGCAGGAATTACAGAAGGCCACTGACGCCCTGTGCATTGACGGGGGTGCATCTTTGCACTCCTCTCACCGCCAACTTAAACAGTGGGCGCGCGAGGTCAATGCCGTGGAGCCAGCGACAGAGTCTCGGAAGCCGCTCAAATGGTCACGCACGCCCATCATCTTTGATGAAGAGGACCATCCTGACCGCACCACTGCGGTAGGGCGTTTGCCATTGTTGGTCTCACCAACAATCCGCAACCTCAAAGTCACAAAGATGTTGGTTGACGGCGGGGCTGGGTTGAATCTGATTTCCCCAAAGGTTATTAGCAAGCTTCAGATAGCAGAGGAAGAACTGAAGGTCACGGGCACGTTTCAAGGAGTCAATCCAGGCAGGAGCGGTCCTAAGGGAAAGATCACGTTGCCAGTGACATTTGGGGGAGAATTGAATTATCGAACTGAGAAGGTTGTGCTTGATGTGGTCGACCTCCCCCTGCCGTGAAATGGGATCCTTGGACGCCCAGCTCTGGCAAAATTCATGGTGGCATCCCACTATGCCGACAACACTTTGAAGATGCCAGGGCCGGTAGGAGTCATTTCCATTCCGTCAGATGAGAAAGACGCAATCATTTGCATGGATAAGATGTACCGGGACGTAGTCACGGCAGAGGCCGCGACAGCAGCAGTTCCCACCAAGGAAAGCAAAGGAAAGAAGAAGGATAGCAGGGACACCAGCAAGGAATCCAGGAAGCGTACCTCTTCGGAGTGCACTGCGCCTATTGATGACTTGCCGGAGAGTTCCAACAGCAAGAGATCCAAGGTTGCTGCACCACATGTGAAAAAGGTCCCGGCAGGGCTTGCTGGCGTTGATGGTACCTTCACTATCACCTTGCTGTCTGCGCACATGCTCGACCCGTCAAGCAGAAGGTTCGAAAGTAGGCCTTGGAGGGACAACAGTTCATTGCCGAAGAGATTAAGAAGCTTGAGGCAGCTGGTCTGGTCAGAGGAGTACTGCATCCGACATGGTTAGCAAACCCAGTGGTCATATGCAAGGCTAACGGAAAATGGAGGCTTTGCATAGATTTCACAGATCTCAACAAGGCTTGTTCGAAGGACCCATTTCCCTTGCCACGCATCGACCAAATTATGGACTCCACTTCAGGTTGTGATTTTCTCTCTTTTCTGGATGCATACTTTGGATATCATCAGATCTTCATGTCCAAGGAAGACGAAGAGAAGACCTCATTCATCACCCCATGTGGTACGTACTGTTTCGTGCGCATGCCTTTCGGGTTAAAGAGTGCCGGGTCCACTTTTGCAAGAGCAGTCCAGATTGGTTTTGAACCACAGTTGCACAGAAACATTGAGGCTTATATGGATGATATTGTGGTCAAGACCAAGGACAGATCAACCCTCATCCAGGATTTGGAGGAGACGTTTGCTAATCTGTGCAAGATCAACTTGAAGCTAAACCCAGAGAAGTGCGTGTTCGGCGTCCCCTCCGGCAAGCTGCTTGGGTTCTTCGTGTCCCATCGTGGGATCGAAGCCAACCCCGATAAGATCAAGGCTATCGAGCAGATCCAGGCACCCAGGACAGTTAAAGATGTGAGGCGTCTGATAGGGTACATTGCCGCACTTAGCAGATTCATCTCCAAGTCTGCCGAGCGCACCCTGCCGTTCTTCAAAATTTTGAAGATGGCAGGGCCCAAGAAGTGGACCCCGGAAGCAGATGCATCATTACAGGATTTGAAGACCTACTTGTCCTCTGTGCCCACTTTGGTTGCTCCCAAACCACAAGAGCCGTCGCCGCTATACCTAGAGGCAACTAATCAAGTGGTTAGTGCGGCCCTAGTGGCACAGCGGGAAGTAGAGGAAGCAGAGAGTGAGCAAAGCCCGGCAGGACCGGATGAGGATCAGGATAGAGAGGAGCACGGCAGCAGGGGCAACCCCAAGGATGCGGCAAGGAAGAAAGTGGTGCAGCGCCCAGTATACTTCGTCAGCTCCCTATTACAGGGGGCTAGATCGAGGTACTCTGGTGTGCAAAAGTTGATTTTTGGCCTCATCATGGCCTCAAGGAAACTGCACCACTACTTCCAAGCCCATGAGATCACGCTGATCACTCGCTTTCCATTGCAAAGGATACTCCAAAACCTTGAGGCTACCGGCAGAATAGTGGAGTGGGCTTTGGAGTTATCCAGATTTGGCCTGAAATTTGAGAGCACATCAACAATTCAGAGCAGGGCATTGGCAGAGTTTATTGCAGAATGGACGCCAACCCCTGATGAAGAAGTGCTGGAAACAGTTACCCCCGGCAAGGAAGCGCCCCAAGAATGGATCATGTATTTTGATGGTGCATTCTCCCTTCAAGGTGCAGGGGCTGGCGTACTTCTCGTTGCTCCCACCAGAGAGCACCTGAAGTACGTCGTCCACATGCATTTTCCTTGGGAGGAGGCAACCAACAATACAGCAGAGTATGAAGGGCTCCTTACCGGGCTCAGAATTGCCACGGAATTGGGAATCAAGAAGCTGATCATTCGAGGAGATTCACAACTTGCGGTGAGACAAGTCAACAAGGATTACCAAAGTCCATTAATGGAGGCATACATTGAGGAAGTGAGAAGATTGGAGGAGCTCTTTGACGGATTGCAAACAGAGCACGTACCCCATGCAGAAAACAGCATAGCTGATCATCTATCAAAGTGTGCTGCGCAAAAACTTCCTGTGGAACCAGGAACTTTTGTTCTCCATCTTACTCAGCCCTCCGTATCCCCGGCAACAATGGCCAGAAAAAGGAGGAAGTTGGACTCCAGTAAGCCTCTCCCGGTAGAGCCTCCCGGGGCTCCTGGCAGGGACCCTGCCGGAAACAACTCCCCATCGATTGCCGGGCTGCGCCCTCCTACCGGTCCACTGGTCCCCGTGGTCGAGGAATGCGCTCCCGCAAGTGAGGAGGTGCCGCTAGTCCTTGTTGCCGAGCCCCAGGCTCCAACTTGGGCAAGGGACCTAGTCCATTACCTCCAAACTGGAGAACTTCCCGATGAGCAAGAGGAAGCCGAAAGAGTAGCCCGGAGGGCCAGTATGTATCAGTTTGTCGATGACACTCTATACAGAAGAAGGCCCAATGGTGTGAAATTGAAGTGCATCTGCCGGGAAGAAGGAAAGGAACTGCTGGCAGAAATACACAAAGGCATATGCGGCTCCCAGCAAGGATTCTATTGGCCCACAACCCTCCAAGATGCGGTCAAGCTAGTCACCAAGTGTGAAGCCTACCAGTTCCATTCCAAGAACATCCATCTGCCTGCACAAGCTCTTCAGACAATCCCTTTGTCATGGCCGTTTTTGGTCTGGGGGCTCAATATCCTCGACCCTTCCCCCCGAGCTGCCGGGGTCTTTGAATTCTTGTTCGTTGCCATCGACAAGTTTACAAAGTGGTCGGAAGTAGATGCCGTGAGAAAGGTGACTGCTTAGTCAACTATCAGGTTCTTGAAAGGATTGGTGTGCCGCTTCGGGCTCCCTGCCCGGATCATCACCGACAACGGCACCCAGTTCACGAGCCGTGCCTTCATGCAATACGTTCATGCCCTCGGAAGCAAGATCTCATTTGCCTCTGTTGCACATCCCAGAAGCAATGGACAAGCTGAGAGGGCGAATGCTGAAGTGTTGCGAGGACTCAAGACAAGAACATTTGATACGCTGCAGAAGCACGACAGGCGATGGATCGATGAGCTGTCGGTAGTTCTCTGGTCCCTCAGAACGACACCAAATCGAGCTACCGGGCAGACTCCCTTCTCCCTAGTCTATGGGGCAGAAGCAGTTATCCCCACGGAACACATTTATGGGTCGCCTCGAGTGCTTGCCTACGATGAAGTAGCGCAGGATCAACACCAGTGTGATGACACTGTGCTTCTCGAGGAGAACCGTCTCCGGGCTGCTACGCGTGCTGCACGCTACCAGCAAGCCCTACATCGCTATCACAGCCGCAGGGTTCATGCCCGGTGTCTTGAGGAAGGCGACCTTGTCCTTAGGCGCGTCCAGTCCGCCAAGGGTGCAAACAAGTTGACGCTGAAGTGGGAAGGCCCTTACCAGGTGGTACGAGTCCCCAGACCTGGCGCAATCCGTCTGGAGACCGGAGATGGCATTAAATAGCAAAACTCATGGAATATTGAGCATCTCCGGAAGTTCTACCCGTAAGGAGCGGCTGTCGGGCCCTGCTCGGCAGCCACCCTTTTGTACAGGCCTTGCCTCAGCTGCATGTAACCCCTTGTACAAAGCCATGCGCAGACCCTGAGCAACAGAGAAATAAATGAAGCGCTGGGGGGCCCCCGACAAGTTGCATGCATGCATAAGCATTTCATTAGCATCGCATGTTCATGTAGATAAGATTGTTCTGCATAAAACTGCAGGATCCTGCTGAGAACTTGGCCTTCAAGGGAAGCTGGAAAGATGAGCCAACACTGCGATCTCCAGCAAGCCAAACGGATAAGTTCTATCTCTTGTCCATACGTGTTCTATAAGTAAAGACTTGTGCATAAGAAAACCTCGCCACTTTTTGAAACTTAGGTGCTCCCATCCCTTGACTCGAACGTTGCTTCGGTCAGGATGGTCGCAGTGGCCTTTGATGAAAAAAAGATTGGTGGGGGGCTGGTCCCTCGTTACAATTTGTGCCCGGTAGGCCTAACTCCCCGGCAACAAAGTAGAGGGTGCTGGCAAGATAGCCTGCTGGGAGAAACTTGTTTATTTAAAAATATAGAGGCATTCCACCTCTGCATGGACATATACATGCACGAGTCCCCGACAAGGTTCATCTTTTTCATTAATATGCTGATCAAACAAGTACAGACCTTACAGGACACAAACATGGATTTAAGAGATTACATTATTTGAACTAAAATTTGGCAAGTGCCTGAAGATTTAAGATTGAAAAAAGATAAAATGCCGTGATGCCTTCACTTTTTCCTCTCCTTCCTCGAAACTACAGGAAGAGACGAAGAAGGTGGAGGGAAGGCCTGGCTGGGATTCGGCGCCTCCCCAGGATCAGGACGGTGCCATCTTCTAGCAAGGAGGAAGAAACCGGAGGGCAGGAGCGGATGGTGACACAGCCGGAGGCCTCGATAGGAGAGGCGGAGTCACCGGCAAACACGACTCGTCGGAACGGTCGCCCCCGTTCTTGACGTGTCGTGGGTTGCCGCCACCTTCCGTACCACTGCCAGCACAACCACCACGTCGGGCACCATGCTCTCCAGGTAATTCCACAGAGAGCATGGCCGTCCCCGACGGCCTGAATATCAGGAGCCACCGCACATTAAGGAAGCGTGTGTGGGAACAAAGAGCCCTCCTGCACGACAAGCGGACAATGCCCGGGGAGGTCAGGTTCGCCTTTGCTGATGGCAAACCCGTCTGCAACCCCCCCCCCTCCGGCGTTGCGAGAAAAGAAGGAATGGGCCACGGTCAACTACCGCACCCTGCGTCCGTCACGGACCTCGGTGTGGTGTCGTTTGCGTCGCCTCCCACTAAAATGGAAGCCTCGGGCGGCCCGGCGACGAGCACACCAGAGTTGCCACCTCCGGTGCTACCGCCGCGCCGCCCATGCACCCCCCGAGCGTCAATGTGAGCATTCGACATCGCCAACCTCAAGCTACCACATGGGGCCTGGCCCCAGGCTCTTCCCTTCAGCATAACCAGCAGAAAACAAAGGATGGAGGAGAAGGGATGCGAGGATGAATGCCTCTGCTCCTCCCCCGCCCCTTCTTTTATAGGCGGGCTGGGGAAGGGAGCCGATCCCTCAACGGGTAACCGCCACCCTCCTCCACCAATTCAAGAAGACTGGGCCCCTGCCTTGATGCTCTCCCGCACCACGCACCTCCGTTACCTACCTCGCGCAATGCATGCAGCGTACGTGGCTAAGGATAAGGGCGTGGTGGGAAGAGTGAATTGGCAGTTACTCGCCTGTGCGTTAAAGTCATTCATGGTCCATTACAAAAGTGGCCCCACCGCGGTTGGCTTTACAAGACTCGTGAGAAAACCGGAAACTGGCCTGGGCTCAAGTTAATGAAGAAGCAAAGAAGATCTCAAGGGGCCAGTCACTTCTACGCCCCTGCCTGTGCACTGGTTAGGACCTACCCCGACGACGCCCGGCAGCGCGTTCGGGGCAGGCCCGGGGGCTTCTGTCGGTATAACAAACCCTGGGTCCATTGCCCAGACTATGCACAGGCACAAAAACAAGATCACAAGCACCAAGATCAGATTGAAGCACAAGGGTTCAGTTCTTCGAAGGACCAAGACTAGCCAGAGAAGCAAGATACCGCTAAGGGAAAAACCTCCCTTGCCGGGCAGGCGAGCCTGGCGAGGATGGGGTTACCCCCAAAAGCAAGCCTTCGAATCATCCCGGTAGGCCTGCCGGGGCTTACGGAGGCAAAGCCGCTCCACCGCACCACCTCATCTCGACGCACATTGTCGATCAGTGCGGTGTCAAGCTCCAAAGTGACTAAGTGGCTGTTATTTGCCACATGGCAGCCACTTCCTACAGAAAAAACCCCCAAGCGACACCCGTCCTGAGACGTGTCAAGCAAGCAGGCGCGAAGCTGGCAAAACAACCCAGCAGGGCCTGCTGGTCAAGCTGTGATGTGACGTTGAGCGGCGCATTTAATGCGCTCTGTCAGCCTGTAGAGTTAGGTATGATAGCACTGTTTGCTATCTAATCAGTGCATAATGACTAGTTTGCCACTGTGGTGACCCCTTAATCTATAAAAGGAGGCCCGAGGCAATGAGAGAGAGGGTTGGCTGATTCGGACCCTCACACACCCATACGCGCGTAGCCGCTCTCGCCCAGAGGCAACCCTGCCTGGAAAGCGAGCTGCGCTCACCACCACCATTTTTCCACCATCAATCCACCAAAGCAGGAGTAGGGTTTTACGCCTCACGGCAGCCCGAACCTGGGTAAAAACTGCCCGTGTGATCTCTGACGTGTTGTTCCACGCTCCTCCGCTCTTTGTGCAACGTACCATCCCCCCGCCGAACCAGAAAGGGACTCTTGGTCCCATAGGTGGCCGTGGTTTCCCGCGACACTTTTGTCGTCGTGTTGGATGAAGTTTTCAAAGCAGAGACGTCAAGATCAATTTGGTGCAATGAATCAACATCTTCAAGAATGCAATGGATCATGAAGATTGTGTTAGCCTTGTGTCCCCTCTGCCTCCTTACCTCACGTCTTGAATCTCGGGACGAGATTCTTGTTTAGTGGGGGTGAGTTGTCACAGCCCTATATTAGCCTTGTTTGTCCTTGCATCTCATCATGTCATCATCATAGTTATGTTTATGAAAGTTGAATTGAGGTTAGTTGAAACCCTCACAAATCATGTCAGAAATAATCAACATTAAAATCTCTTCAAAGAAGTCCAAAAAAATGTTCCTCTTAGTCTCTGAAAATATTGGCAAGAGGTAAAACTCAAAACAATATTTTTGGAATCTCAGAGATATTTATTTTGGGCCTTTGAATTAAATCAATAGCTATTTGAATTGGATTTATAT
The DNA here is from genome assembly GCA_011799875.1 of Thinopyrum elongatum. Lineage (NCBI taxonomy): Eukaryota > Viridiplantae > Streptophyta > Magnoliopsida > Poales > Poaceae > Thinopyrum > Thinopyrum elongatum. Next base: position 218,397,380 of record CM022302.1, on the reverse strand, counting down.
CTACTATTAAATAAATATATGTCCAATAATTCTGAAATATTTTGTGGAGCTTTGGTTTAATTCTTTTAGCTCCCACAATAATTTTCAGAAGCAACAAAATAATTTGGTTAGCAAACCAAGTTCAAAACAGAGGCAAACAATAGAAAAAGAAAAATAAAACAGAAAGAGAGAGAGAAAGGACCCCAGGTCCACTTACCTGGATGGGCCGGGCCACCTGTCCTGTGCCAGTCGTCACCCACCTCTGCCAGTAGGCAGAGGAGGGATAGCGCACGGCGCGCGCGGGCGCCACGCCACCAGGCTGCCTGCCTGCGTCGCCTGGCCACCGCGACGCCCCGCGTCTTCTCCTCGGCGCCGCCTCGACCCACTGGACACCACTCTCCCCCCTCTGCTCTCTCCCTCGTCCTCTCCCGCTATGGCCGACGCGCTCGTAAGCCGCCGCCGCCGTAGTCGACGCCACCGCCTCCCCCTCGACCCCTCGCCGTGCCTGCGAGCTCCGCCTCGACGTCCTCGATCTCCTCGCTTTGCCACACATCGCCGGGCACGCTCCTCTGCCCTCACCAAACTCGTCCACGACTGCCCGTCGCTGGAGATCCCCCTCGCCGCCCCGAGAGCTTTGGCCCCTCCCCGAGCTCGCCGCTCGCCTTGCCCGACTCACCGAGAGCCACTGACCCTTCTCCCCCTCTCCGTTCTCGCTCTCGCATGCCGTAGCCGCCGTGCCACTCACACCCGAATGCCGGCCGCTGCCCCGAGCTCGTTTCCGACGAGCTCCGGCCACCCTAGCTATTGTTGCTTGCTGTAACGGGTGCGGGTAAGCTCCAGCTCCCCGTATCCTCTCTCCGCCGTCCATTTGGTCGCCGAAGGGCGAAACCCGAGACTCCGCCGCGCCTGCTATCGTCGGCGATGAGCCCCCGGTTGACCAGGGGTTTGACCTCCCCTGGGTCAATGACGGGTGGGGCCGGCCCTGTTAAAAATTAGTTTAGTTTAAACCTAAAATTAATTAGGCACTGAGAGACTGACATGTGGGCCCCAGTGTCAGGTTTGACCTGGACCGTCCCTGTTGACTTGCTGACATCACACCGACATCATGCTGATGCAGTAAATGTTTTCTGGGATTTTAAATAAATTAGAAATGATTTATTTATTTCAGAAAATATCCAAAATTTCAAAAATTCATAGAAAATTAACCATAACTCCAAATGAAATAATTTATATATGTAAAATTATCAGAAAAATCCAAAGAATCTGTTTATGGCATTTACATGCATGTTTGAACAAGCTACAGCTAATGTATATGACAATTTGAATTAATGGCATTTGAAATGTCACATGTGGAGTTTGAATTTGAACCTTGGGTTCAAACCAACTTCATTTAAATTGTTGCTAGCTGCATTAGCCCAAATCACAGCATATTTCCATGACATGATCATGCATCATAATGTTGCATTGCATTGATTGTGTTCCCTCTTGTTTGTCGGTGTTTGTCCCCTCTCAGTAGACGTTGTCCCGGTGATGCGATCGATGACACTGATGAAGACCCAATGCTATCTTTAGAAGTACCAGGCAAGCAAAACCTCCTTGATCACTCCGATACAATCCCACTCTCTCGCTCCTACTCTCTTTTACTGCATTAGGACAACAATGATTCAACTGTTACATGCTGCGGTAGTTGAACCCCTTTTCCTCTGCATGACCTGTCTTTGCCACAGTAAATAGTTGAAACCCACTAGCATGAGTAGGAGTTGTTTGAGCCATGATGTGCCTACTCATTTATGCTTGCTTGTTATGCCTGCTATGCTTAGAGTTGCGTCAGGTCTGATTCATCTGGGATGGATTGGAATGGTGTGAACATGTCCTACTGTTGAGAGCTAAGTGTGTGAACATGATTTGGTAAAGGTAGCGATGAGAGGCCATGTAGGAGTACATGGTGGGTTGTCTCATTGAAACCGTCCTCAGGAACTGAGTTCTGTGTTTGTGATCCAAGAACAGCTCCTACCACACGTTGGGCCCTGAAATATGACCCCGCTCGACTTATTAACCCCCCTGTCCTCTGTCCAGGAGTTGCCAGTAGTTTTTGGTGTTTGTAGTGTGCTGGAGGCCGTGCATAGTGCTGACCGGAGGGGTGGGCTATGATGCGGTAGGCAAGTGGCCCGGTGTACCGAGTCGCCCGTTTGGTGCCTCGGGAACCCTGCACACATCATTCGGGGCCGTAGTGGAAACCTCGGCCAGACTCCCTGCGGATGGAACCTGAATAGGCGATAAACCTGGACTAGAGACTTGTGTGGTTAGTTAGGTCGTGGTCTACACCCACATCGGCTTTCGCTTGAAGTCTACCGAGCACATGTCATGTGCAGACGCTAAGTGGTGGAAACATGTGTGAAGAAGTACACCCCTGCAGGGTTATAAATGATCTATTCGAATAGCCGCGTCCGCGGTAATGGACTACTGGGTTGCTTATGCAGTTCATAGACAAGTGAAAGTGGATACTCTAAAATGCGCAAGATAAGCATGAGTGCTATGGATGGCCTTCTCGTAGGGAGACGAGAGCGGATCCATAGTGGTGTATTGATATGGTGAATATGTGGACTTGTGTGCGCCACCTCAAAAGAGTTACCAACAGTCATAGTACAGGATAGCCACTGAGTCAAAGTAGGCGTGCAGGACTTAAACTCCACCACCCCCTTTGTTGATACTGATGCATATGTAGCTAGCTCTGATGTAAGTCTTGCTGGGTACATTTTTACCCACATTTGCTTAATTTATGTTTTTGCAGAGAGACTTCAGTCTCACTAGTAGTTCCATGTGGGCTTCGACAATTAGCTTGGGAATCCCAGACAGAGGTCTGGTTCCTATGGAGGGTCTTGTAGATAGACAGGCTTTCTAGCCTTCTCTATTTTCAGATGTCTGTACTCAGACATGTTTATGCTTCCACCTGTGCTTGTTGCTTGTGTGACTTGATTGCTGGGTCATGAGACCCATGTTTGTAATATCTGGCTCCTCGGAGCCTATTGAATAAATACTTTGAGTCATAGAGTTTTGTTGTGATGCCAGGTTGTGTTTACACATATCGAGCATATTGTGTGTATGTTATTGAAATGCTTGGTATGTGTGGGATCCGACAACCTAGTTGTTTATTCTTGGTAGCCTCTCTTATGGGGAAATGTCTCCTAGTGCTTCCACTGAGCCATGGTAGCTTGCTACTGCTCCAGAACACATGGGATGATCGGCATGTGTCCTTCTTTGCTCCTGTGTCTGTCCCTTCGGGGAAATGTCACGCGGTGTCTACCAGAGTCCTGTTAGCTTGCTACAGCCCGGATTCACTCGCTGCTGACGGACACGTGCATTGCTGGGTCATGTATGCCTGTCCCTGTAAGTTAGTGCCACCTTGGGTTTACGACTAGTCATGTCGGCCCGGGTTCTCTGTCATATGGATGCTAGCGACACTATCATATACATGAGCCAAAAGGCGCAAACGGTCCCGGGCCAGGTAAGGTGGCACCCGTGGGGATACCGTGCGTGAGGCCGCAAAGTGATATGATGTGTTACATGCTAGATCGGTGTGACTTAGGATCGGGGTCCTGACACCATTGCCATCCTTGCATTCTCTGCGTTGACATCCTCCTGGGCCTTAGTGATCTCCGCCTGAATCTTTACCATCTCCACATTGCGTTCCGCTTGATTCGCAACAGTCACCTCAGTTGCCAACAAGGTTGTAAAATTACCTAATAGATCTGACAAAACTTGAGTCGGCGGTCTCTCTTAGCTGCCAGCCCCAGCCGATCCAGACGTCATAGCTGCAGTTGTTGATGAATTTAGAACTGGCTATGTGCCAGCCATAAAGATTGCAGCCCTGCACGGCGGCTGATAGGGGTCCAGAATACTGTTGCCGTCGGAATAGCCCCCAAGCCCGCCATCTTGAAGCTGATAGATTGATTCCGTCTCTTCAGTTGAGGACTGATCATCCGAATATACGAGAGTCTCTCCACCAGATGCGGAATTTTCTGCAAGCTCCAAGCCTTGCATGAAACCGACGAAGCCACGCTTCCGACCGGGTTGACTCCGGGCGGGTTGCGTGCGCCGAGCCGACTCGAAGAGGCCGATTTTTTCGATGAAGACGTGGATTTCGCCGAAGGGGACCCCATACCCGTACTCAATTGAGTCGGCCTCGGGGCCCCAGCCAGCATCGTCGATGTAGAGCTTGCCGCGGCGACTCTTAGTCATCCTGCCAACGACGTACCCCTTGATCCCTGGGAAAGAGCTCTTCAAGAACTCAAAACTACCGTGTGCTGGCCCCATGGTGGGTGTCGGTGCAACAAACCCTGGGTCTGTTGCCTAGACCGTGTACAGGCCTAAGATCAAGATTACAATATCCAAGACCAGAACAAGCACAAGGGATCAGCTCTTTGAAGAGTCAGAGAGCAGATCAAGAAGACCAAGTAAAGCTAAAAGTGCAAGACACCACTAAGGGAAAGACCTCCCTTGCCGGGCAGGAGAGCCTGGCGAGGTCAAGGTTACCTCGGAAGCGAACCTCAAGACCATCCCGGCAGGCCTGCCAGGCCCTACGAAGGCAAGCTACCCTGCCAAGGCTCCACCGCACCACCTCACAGCGACGCAAGTCATCAATCGGAGCGGTGTCAAGCCCCCAAGTGACTAAGTGGCTATTTCTTGCCACATGGCAGCCACTTCCTATGGAAATCACCTCCAAATGACACCCGTCCAGCGACGTGTCATGCAGATAGGAGAGAAGGTGGCCAAGCGGCCCGGCAAGGCTTGCCGGGCAGGCCATGATGTGACACTAAGCGATGCATTTAATGTGCTCTGCCCTGTCTGCAGAGTTAGGTATGATAGCACTGTTTGCTATCTAATCAGTATACAATGACTGATTTGCCACTGTGGTGACCCCTTGATCTATAAAAGGAGGCCCATGGCAACCATAGAAAGGATTCGGACCCTTGTACACTCATACGCGTGTAGCTACTCTTGCCCCGAGGCAACCTTGTTGGGTTAGAGCGCTACATTTCCACCACAATCCACCATCAATCCACCAAAGCAGGAGTAGGGTTTTACGCCTCGCGGCGGCCCGAACCTAGGTAAAATTGCCTGTGTGATCTCTACCGTGTTGCGCGACGCTCTTCGCTCTTTGTGCAACGTGCTCATGCCCCCTACCGAACCACAAGGGGCTCATGGCCCCATAGGTGGCCGTGGTTTCCCACGACATCTTTAGCGCGCCAGGTAGGGGGTAGCGCTTGCGCGAACCAGAGAAGCGTACGTAGCGTGTCATCTTCACCATTGTTCTCTTCATCGACGGCTCCATCATCCATGGCGCCCAAGAAGAATCCCGGTGCCGCCTCCCAGCCGTCCACCTCGAAGGCCCCGCCGTGCATGACCACCAACGCTGCAGGGGCTACGGGGACGCCTAGGGATGTGGACGCTGCAGGGGAGGTGGTCGACACAGGCGGCGTCGTCACCACCTCCCCGGTGGCCGAAACAGGAGCAGGAGGCACCAGAGAAGGACAACACCAACAGCATCCCAGCGGCCACGCTCTACGAGGTACGGGTGGAGAGATCATTCCGTCTGCACCTCTCCGCCCGGCCGAAGGGCACAGCCACAGTGGTGGCACTTGCTCTGGGGCGAATCGCAATCCTCCGGCCGCTCCCGCTGCAGGCGCGACCGTAGGGCATGCACCACCCCCGGAGCAAGATGACCCAGCCAATGCACCAAATGGGGCCGCTGGTCCACAAGCGCCTCCACCTCGTCACCATGCTATCTTCGCAACTGGCTCATGATGACGAGAGCACGGCGCGACCACTACCGGCACCATCAGGAGTCGGGCGACGTTACGATCTTCATCGACATCCATGCCAAGCACCGCTTCGAAGGCCATGGCACGGGCCCAGCTGCTGTTGAGATTTCTGCCAGCAGCTGATCAGATGGATGAGTGGAGAGTGCACCATTCAGAGCCTGATTGGTTTCGCTGAGGCGGGAGGATCGCAGCGAGCTGGCCCGCCACAACCACCCCAGGCAACGACAACGGCCCACACTGCTGGCCGTGCGGAAGGGGCCACCCCTATGGTGCAGTCCCCTCCACGGCAGCCAGCGCGGGAGCCGCGCGACCAAGAACCCGACGACGTCTCGATGGCTTCATCCGACCCTCGAGCGCGTCAAGGCCAACGATGAGCCCTAGAGGACAGGCAAAAGGGAAGGCGCGCGCGTCACCATCAAGCGACGCCGCGACACCCACTGCTAGTCCGACAGGCGTGATGGCCCCGACGTCGACGAGCCCGCACTCGCCGAAGGCGGGTACCTGCCTTTCATCTTAATTGGGGGGGTAGGTTTGTAACATCCCAATTTTTTCTAATTAGGATGTTAATAGATCATTCATATGCATCTCATATTTTTTATGAACTATTTTTTTGAATATTCAATTCATTATGCAACTCAAGACAACTTATTGGAGCGGAGATAACATGACTTCTCCCCTGTTAAATAAAAGTTCATAATGTCCAGAATATTCTATTCAGTTCACCTGATTTATTTCTGCAATTTTATAAACTCCAAATTCTTCTATTTGAGCACGCGCGCGCCGGAACCCCTTCAGCCAATCCTAGCATGACACGTGGCAGCACGCCACAACAGTAGCTCAAAAACAGAGTTGTTTTGTTAGATTTTAGCCCTTTTTTGTTTGGCTATAATTTTTGATCCGTACATCCAAACGAAGTGTTTCCTGTTGCAGATCGACCACCATGGAGTGCACTATCTTGCAGAACTAAGTTTTCACACGGTTGCACTGTTCTGTTTTGAATTTGATTAAATTTAGAATTAACCTTCCGGAGCCATTTTTTTCAACCGTTTAGCGAAATTAGTTGTTTCTTTTTGCATCATGATCCTGGTGTAATTTAGATGGTTTGTACCTACTAATATTCTACTGTTGTTTGATTTTAAAATGATTTATTGCTGTTGGATTTATTTTGGTGCTATTTGAGTTTCGGTGAGTGATTTGTTGATTTGTGTGAAACACGTAGATTGTCTGGAGTGCGACGCGAACTACTCTCAGGAGTGTAACCTTTTGAACCAGAACCGAGGCAAGTTACATGTTGATCATCCTTTACCTATTGTTTTTTTATGCATGTAGCCTATATCACATGATGAATATATGCATGTATAGGAATACTACTATATTATGCTATGCTATTGATTTATCCCCTCATCAATGAAGATCGTGGTAGTTATAGTTTTGCTATGCTATGTAGACGGGGTTGGTTCTTGTATACATTGAGCTTATGTGAGGATTACATACATAATAAATTGAGTAGTAACTAAGGATATAATTCACCTTTGGGCGGAAGTGCTATTGCTAGGGTGGTTTCAAGAACATCATGGTTTATACCCTCTGAATGTAAGTGGAATGCCGCCCAGGTTCAAAAAGAACAGATAGACTTAGTGACTAGTAGCTTCAATGCGCAACCACTAACTAAGTTGGCTCTGGCTTAGTTGATTAGGTTGTGGGAGCCTCGCCTAGGCAAAGCTAGTCGGTGGGTGGAGGTGACTACTTCTGAAAGACTTCGTCTCAACCTTCGGGTTGAGTCTAGTGGGTAAAGTGTGTAAAACTCTGCAGAGTATTAGAACTAATTGATTAGCCGTGTCCCCGGTTAAGGACAATTTGAGCGACTATGCCATTACAGTTGTTGTATGATCTTGACAGATGTGACACTTAATAAATTTGTTGGGAAACTTAATAATGGGTATAGGTTGGTATTGGAGTGCCCAATTCAACCATATGTATTTAACTGTAGCAAACAAATTAAATTAAAATTTTGACTATTAGGTAGTTATGAGGTCAAAATTAGCTTTTCTGCAAAATAACCACCAAGCCTTTCTTTTTTATACTATGCATATACATGTAGGTCTTCTTTATTATTACTCCTGTGTAACTTGCCAATACATTCAATGTATTGACCTATACAGCTGCAACGTCTCATGTTGCTGGATTTTTAGACGAAGAGTAAGGTACCGTTAGGGTCGCGAGTCTGCACTTCGTATCACCAGTGCGCTATGATGGGACTCATCGTTATTTTCTGCTACTTTTCCGCTGTTTGATTGAATAAAGCTAGCTATGTGCTATGAAGATTGTTTTACTTTACAAATTCTGGATCATACAGTGTAATAAATGATGCACTTGTTACTCTGGTATTGATCTATACTATGGGTGCTAGCGAGTCAATCCAGGGACTAGCAAAGTAAGCATGGAGACTCAAATCCTTCGAGGTTTGGTCATTACACTTCTTCTATGAAGCCATTTCCCTACAAAAAATAAGAGAGGACTTTCGGGACGAAGCGCCGCCGTCTCGAGGCGGAACCTGGGCAGGAGCACTTTTGCTCTCTGGCGGAGCAATTCCACTGGGGATACTTCCCTTCGGTAGGGGGAAATCGAAGCCATCGACATCACTAAAAACCCTCTCATCATGGGAGGACCAATCTTCATCAACATCTTCACCAACACCATCTCATCTCAAACCCTAGTTCATCTCTTGTATTCAATCTTTGTCTCAAAACCTCAGATTGGTACCTATGTGTCAGCATTCTTGGAACCAGGGTGCCCAGACCTGCCTACCTGCGGCCCACGGCGTGGCTCACTCGATGGCCTGGTATGGCCCACCTGCAAGATCATCAAGACAAGACCCTCGCGAGGCAGACAACACCAAGACCTCCCGAGCGAGCGGCCTCCCCAAGCGGCCTCCCGAGGAGCGGAGATTCCTATGCAGGTACCCAACCTCATGAGGCTACGATGATGTGATCCATGACGACCAAGGCCAGGCAGGCGCCAGCGGGCGCAGAGGAGGAAGTTTCCTCTTTGGTGCTAAGGAGGCAAGGGCAGGCGTGGGTTCCCGAAGAATCCCCCAAAGGTTTCCATTCCAGTGCTACAAGACCAAGACCACAGGCTCGGCAAGGCGGAGGTCATCACCGAGCCCACCACTGCGTCACGACCAGAAGCTTTGCAGGCGAAGACCACCTTTCGTCAGGATTAGTTGTACTACTTGTCCCCTTTCAAATTGGCCGTTGTGGGATCCCTTCCCGCCTAAGTTTTGGCGGAAAGAGGACCAATGCCACTATAAATATAGGTAGGCCACCACCGTAGGAGGGGTATCGAATCCTACCCTTTCCACCCTCACCAGAGCAGCCCTCGCGAGATTGTTCATCCACTGTACTAGTTCATCATCAGCCCCTCATGAGGCCAATCCACCACAAAGCAAGAGTAGGGTCTTACACCGCAAGGTGGCCCAAACCTGGATAAATTGCCGTGTTCATCTTCTTCCTTGCTCATGCAAATCCAGCTAGGCTAGGCTGTGGGGTGACGAGCTCTGAGCTTGAGAGGTTGAGACCTTTGCACACGCCCCAGAGTTCGAACCTTCTTGGGTCTGCAGAGCCCTAAATCCAACATTTGGCACGCCAGGTAGGGGTGTGTCATAGTTTCCTCCTCTGTCGACCATGGTTCGCCCTTGCCTCACGCCCCCATGGCGGGCGCGACCCTGCCGATGTGGCCACCTGAGGCGCATGGGGGCGCCGCTGGTCACCTGGCCTTCACCCCCAATCTACGACGGGTGCGGTGGCCTCCGAAGTTTAGGCCGGCGTTGACCCCGTTGTATGACTGCGTCACGGTTCCCGAAGGGTTCCTTTGGTCGTACGCGCAGGCCATCGAGGCGTCAGGTGGCTACGACAAGGCCATGGCAAATTGGTTCCCCCTTGCCCTTACAGAGGTTCCCCAATCCAAGCTCCACGGCCTCCCGCACGCCTCGATCTCCTCTTGGGAGGAACTCTACGACGAGTTCGTCGCACGCTTCGCGGATCCGGCGCCCCACGCGGTCGTGTGCGTCATCGGCGGATCGCAGGCGCCAGCATTTGGCCGCCACATCAAGAAGGTTCTCCATCAGCAAGGTACCGCCCGGCCGCAACGCGGGACAGCGCAGGGCCGCGCCGGGCCTGAGACCGCCATCACCTTCGATTGCAGAGATCACCCCGAGGCCACGACCGTGGCGGGTGCCCTCCCCATGCTGTGTACTCCCACCATCAGCAACATCGCGGTGACCAAGACCCTCATCGATGGAGGCGCCGGCTTAAACGTCCTCTCGGTGGAAACCTTCGATTTGCTCCAGGTGCCGTACGATCAGCTACTCGCCACCTGGCCTTTCTTGGGGGTGGTCAAGAGCTCGGTCACTCCCCTGGGGCAGATACGCCTCCCCGTCACCTTCGTCACATGCGATAACTACCACACCAAGCTCATTGACTTCAACGTCGCCCATATTGGCCTCCCGTACAACGCCATCCTGGGGTATCCGGCCCTCGCCAAGTTCATGGCGGCTACCCATCCAGGCTACAACATCGTCAAGATGCCGGGCATCAGCGGCATCATCACGGTGGTCAGGGATACGAAGGATGTGGTCCGGGCTCTCAAGCTTGTCTACAGGGCCGCGGCTGCTTCGTGCCCTGCCACCGCGCCCGCGCCCGCGAAGAAAAAGCAGTTGTTCTCTCAGGACAGGGCCGAGACGAAACAGGTGCCTGTCAACACCGGGGGCTCGGGCCGCCCACCTTCACCATTGGCGCGGGCCTTCCTCCAGACCAGGAGGAGGAGCTGGTCGCCTTCCTAAGGGCCAACAAGGACATGTTTGCGTGGGAAGCATCAGACTTGGTTGGTGTCCCGAGGGAAGTGATCGAGCATCACCTGATGGTATGCCCTGGTGCGCACCCGGTGAAGGAAAAAGCACGGCGCCAGGCACAAGAGAAGCAGGCGTTCATCGTCCAGGAGGTCGACAAGCTTCAAGAGGCCGGACTCATCCGGGAGGTGCGGCACCCGGATTGGCTGGCGAATCCTGTGATCGTCCCCAAGAAAGGCGGGAAGGAGTGCATGTGCATCGATTTCACCAGTCTCAACAAGGCCTGCCCTCAGGATCCTTTCCCGCTCCCACGTATCGACCAGATCGTGGACTCCACCGCTGAGTGCAATTTGCTATGCTTCTTGGATGCTTTCTCGGGATATCATCAAATCAAGATGGCGACGGAGGACGTCGAGAAGACAGCTTTCATCTTTCCGTGCGGGGTGTACTGCTACACCTGCATGCCCTTCGGGCTGTGAAACACAGGCGCCACTTTCCAGCGACTGATGCACATAGCGCTCGGGCCGCAGTTGGGGAGGAACGAGGAGGCATACGTCGATGACATCATGGTTAAGTCGCGGGAAGCAAGGACCCTGATCAAAGACCTGGAGGAAACATTCGCTAACCTGCGCAGCATAAACCTGAAGCCCAATCCGGAGAAGTGTGTGTTCAGGGTCCCGTCCGGCAAGATGCTGGGCTTCCTGGTGTCGCACAGAGGGATCGAGGCCAATCCCGAGAAGGTCAAGGCGATAGAGCGGATGAGCCCGCCTCAGACCCTCAAGGAGATGTAGAAGCTCGCAGGGTGCATAACTTCCCAGGGGCGTTTCATTTCCAAGCTTGGTGAGCGTGCCCTCCCTTTCTTCAATCTGATGAAGAAGAAGGGCCCGTTCGAATGGACCCCGAAAGCTGAGGCGGCCTTTGAAGACCTCGGGCGATACCTCACGAGCCCTCCTGTCATGGTGGCGCCACGCCATCGTGAGCCCCTGGTGCTCTACTTGGCGGCCACTCCCCACTCGGCCAGTGCGGCGCTCGTAGCGGTCAGAGAGGGGCCACCGGTGCAGGCTCAAAGCAGAGCGGACAGCAGGAAACCGCACAACCTTCGCTTCCCCAGGGAGATGCTCCTGAGGACCCCACTACATCATCGGCCTCCGAACCTCTCGCGCCTCCCATGGAGCAAGACGTCCCTGACTCCTCACCCCTCGTCGAGCATCTGGTGTACTTTGCCCGCACAGTGTTGCGTGACGCGCGCGCTACCCTATGCAGCAGAAGCTCCTGCTCGCGCTCCTCGTCGCCTCTAGGAAGCTGCGTCACTATTTTCAGGGCCACCCCATCAAGGTCGTATCGGCGTATCCCCTGGAGAAGGTGTTGCACAACCCCAATGCCGTTGGGAGGGTCGCAGAGTGGAACATCGAGCTACAGGCCTTTCAGCTGGAGTTCAGCACGACCAGAGTCATCAAGGGAGCAGCCCTGGCCGACTTTGTGGTGGAGTGGCCCGATGCCCGAGGCCAAGGACTGGTCCAGGTGACCGCCGACCAAGCCGCGGAGCAGGACCGCCTGGGCAAGCTGAAGAAGGAGGTGGACAAGGCCCAGGCATCCCATGCCCAGCTCGTCTCTGAGGCGATGGCCCAGCTGGAGGTCAGGGAGAAGGCCCTCGCCGCCGCCAAGAAAATAGTGGCCGTGGAATGCGAGGCCTTCCTCTCCCTCGAGCTCGGGTCTCGCGAGGCATTGCGCTCCATCTGCGGGGGAGGGTACGAAGAGCCGCTGGCGACCCGAAGGACGGCCTTGCCGGTCTTCTCCCCAAGCTTGTTGAGGCACTTGAGGGTGCTGCCACTGAGTAGACTCCTGGGTGGAAGGGGAGTGCCACTAACTTTTTACCGTAGCCGTGACGCGCGTCTTCAGCCTCCTCCACCTCCGGGACCCAGGCTTCGACCTCAGCGCACTGATCGAGCCGGTGGCTCTTGAGTCCCGCACCGCTGCCGCTGAGGCCATGAAGGAGCAGGTGAATGCCCTGCTAGGGAAGTTCCTCTCCATCCCCGACCCCGAAGCCGTGGCGGCAGAGGCCGGCGGCGGCGAAGATGGTGGCAGCGTCATCGACGACGGGCTTCCCAAGGCGAGCGGCTCCAGTGACCAAGGCGACGGTGGCGCTTCTTCCTAGCTTGACCCTGCAACATTTATCGTGCCTCGCGGAGGCGTTAGAACTTCTGCTCGAACTCGTGGACCATTATGTTTTGTAATAACTTGCCGGAACTCCGCGATTTCCTTTCCGTGCTCGGTTTCCTTCCTGTTTGCCTTAGCGTTATGCGACGGCAGGGCCCGGCCCCGCGCATACCTCGACCGCCATTGGGGCATCCAGATCACCAGGACGAGGCCAAGGGGTGAGGGGCTACGTGACCAGTGAGGCCCCTGAGTCGCGATGCTCAGGGGTCCCCCTTGACGTACGAACATCCCTCATGAAGGAAACGTGAGCAGCGTCTGAGTTAATCCAGAGTCCTCCATACCTTTCCTCGCGAGCCTTTGCCTGGGAGGGACGCGAGAAGACCAGGTGCGAGAGACCTGGTGAGGTGGCCTGCGCTAGGCGTGGCCTGAGCGCAACCCCTGTGCCCAGCCCCCTCACGCGGCCCTCCCGTAGGGAAAGCTGCGCGGTGGGACCGTAGGGCGATCCTATAGGCCATCCTGAGGTTATTGCAGCCGCTAGGGTGCCCTCATTTGTTTATTCACTAGCACGGAGCATGGTGCTTCCACTTTAGCGTGGGCATAGCCGCTCCTCGACCGTGTCGTCCACCAGCGCGAAGCATGGGGCTTCCACTGGTGCGTGGGTGGGAGTTCCCTCGGGGGGGGGGGGGAGACTCCGGAGCGTGTACAGCCTCGTTCGTACACGTGGCTAGCATGGCAGAACTGGAGGAGGTGTATACGAGCACTCGTGAGCCAGCGCGGGACTCACGAGGCCCTACCTCAAGGCGGGTTGCGCCTGAATTTTCAGCGCTGGGCGCTTGTAACAAACCTGTGAGATGTTGGGGTGGCCTGTGCCGAGTGAATCTCCGGATCACATCGCATGAGAAGGCCAAACACCAACGAACCCAAGAGGTGACGTGAAAGGGGACAGCCCGCCAGACAAAGCTCAGCCATTGGGTTTATCGACGCTGCAGGGACGGACCCGAGCACAGACGCCGTGCCCAGTCTTCTCATGCAACAATCCTAAAGAAAGATAATCGGCGCGCGGCTCCCACGGCGGTGAGGCACCGGGTTGCGAGCCCTGACTCATCCACTCTCAATTAGCTCATGCGAGAACACGACACCAAGGACCATGGGAGGTGACATGCACGGGAGCTGGCTCGCGAGACAGAGCTTGGCCACTTGGGTTCAGCGGCGCTGCAGGGACGAACCCGAGCACAGACGCCATGCCAGTCCTTAATCATGAGGCGGTCGTGGGCGGGTTTGTGAGGGCGCACAACATTCGTGGTGGCGAAGCACCGGACATGCAGGTTGCAATATTAAGTAATTCATAAAAGGCGAAGTCGGTTCTGATACATGCGCAAAATGATACAGGCTGCAGGGGCGGGCTCTGACTGCTTGAGGATAATGCAGCCCGAGGGGCGCCCTCAACTGAACAAACCAAAAAGTCACCTGGCACCATCGTTGTAGAAGTGTTGGAGTAGCTGAAGACGCGTGCTGCAGAGATCACTCCTCACGAGCCGGCCGACTCCTGAGTCCCGAGAGGCTCCGGAGGTCCGGGGAGCTCACGAGGGTCCGGCACCTGCTCCGTTAACACTGCCTGGCGCCTGGCCCCGTGAGTCGCCAAGACACCCTGCATGTAGCGGTGGTGTGAGGCAGCCACGTTCAGCAGGCCGAATGGCATCCAGACGTAGCTGCAGGGGTAGCCCCCGCTCCGGCCGACGCGGGATGGCCAGAAGAGCTCCTGAGAAGAGGCCCTGTTGAGGCCCGGAATGTTGACGGAGATGTGCAGCTCGCCACCCATGTCAGGGGCGGCAGCTGCGCTGGATGCTGCGGGGCGACGCTCCCCACCCATGGCTCGCGCCTCCTGAAGCTCCTCGATTGCCTTGGTAATGAATTCCTAAGGGCCTGGTGCCTCGCACTATCGGCGTCCTGGGACCGGGGGTGCCCAGACTTGCCTGCCTGCGGCCCATGGCGTGGCTCCATCGACGGCCTGGTATGGCCCAGCTTTAGGAACAACAACTCAAGACCCTCGCGAGGGGCCAAGCCTCACGAGGCGGATGACACCAAGACCTACACGAGGGGCGGCCTCCTCAGGCTGGCTCCCGAGGAGCGGAGATATCAATGCAAGCCGCACCTCTCAAGGTTCACCTGACGTGAGCCATGATGACCAAGACCAGGCGGGCGCCAGCAGGCGCAGTGTACCAGTTTCCCCTTTGGTGCAAAGGAGGCGAGCGCAGGTGCGGAGTCCCGAGGAATCAAGCAAAGGTTTCCATATCGGTGCAACAAGACCAGGACCGCCAGGACGGCAGGACGGAGGTCATCGCGAAGCTCACTGCAGCGTCACCACCAGAGGCTTTTGCAGGCAAAGACTACTTTTGTCAGGATAACTTGTACTAGTTGTCTTCCTTCAAATTTCGCCGTTGTGGGATCCCTTCCCACCTATATTTGGGAAGAGGACCAAGGCCATTATAAATAGGACCTAGCCACCACCATACCGGGGGGAACAACCGGAGAGCGACCTTGAACACCTTGGACAGGAGGGGAGCTGGATCAGATCCATTCCACCCTCACCACCTCACCAGCTCATCGAGCTCAAGAACACCTCACCTCCTGAGGTCGTTCCACCTCTGTACTAGTTCATCCTCAGCCCTCCGAGGCAATCCACCACAAAGCTGGAGTAGGGTATTACACCGCAAGGTGGCCCGAACCAGGATAAACTGTTGTGTCTCTTGTCCCTTGGGTTCGTCGAGCTAGGCCATGGAATCGTTGAGCAGGCAGACTGATGAGGGAGAGTTCTTCGCACGCACCCCAGAGTTTGAACCTCTCAAGGGTTTGTGGAACCCCGAATCCGACATTTGGCGCGCCAGGTAGGGGTGCGTCGGAGCCTTTCTCTGGTCGGTCGACCCGCCGCTGCTCCACCGCTTCCATGGCTGACACCCGTCGAGCCCGTGCTGAGCGTCGGGCCGCCCTCGCCACTCGCGTCGCCCAGACAGCGCCCGTCGGCCGGCCTCCCCGCCGTTCTCCATCACTTGCTGCTAACGCCGCCACCGGCCCGGCGGGGCACGAGCAGCAAGCTTCATCGCTGCACCCCTCCGTGCAGCGTGATGGGCGCACGGCCACTCCGTCGCTGACTCCGGCTGGTTTGTCGTCTCATGCTCGTCGCGGGCCGGCGGACGCGCAAGCTGCGTTGCTCATGGCGCGCGAGCTCTTGCGCTACCGCCCCGTCGATGACTTCTACGAGGACAGGCTCGAGTGCATTGCCGAGCTTGTCAGCGCCGCAGGGGCTCGCCTGCGCCGTCTCTCTCGCTGCCTCGCCCGCCACCTGCCGCGGGCGACGTAGCCCATGGAGCACCTCCACCACCTCCCCGTCAAGACGTCGCCCTTGCACCAAGGCGCGCGGCCCCATGGCGTGACCCGCCACGCAGGGCACCCGCACGCAAAGAAGCAAGCTGCCAGGAGGTCCAGCGGCCGCAAGAAGATGCTCCTGCACTCCCAGCACCCCCACGCCAAGACCGCACGCCGCCTGTGGTGGTGGCGCGTGAGCGCCAAGATCAAGCTCCACCTCCACGTCGGGCTCCCGTAACCACCGCGGGCTGCCGAGCCTTCACTCCCGAGTTACGCAGCGTCGTCTGGCCGGGGAAGTTCAAGCCCGACCTGCCTCCACGCTACGACGGCACCCCCGACCCTGCCGAGTTCCTGCAACTCTACGAGCTGAGCATCGAGGCGGCCAACGGCGATGAGAAGGTCATGGTGAACTGGTTCCCCATGGCTCTCAAGGATGGCGCGCGCTCATGGCTCCTGTACCTGCCCGCAGGATCGATCTCCTCCCGGGGCAAGATGCGCGAGTGTTTCGTCGCTAACTTCCAGGGCACCCGTGACTGCCCGCCTGCTGCGGGCGACCTGCGACGCATCAAGCAGCAGCCAGGGGAAACCCTGCAGAAGTACATCCAGCGCTTCAACAACGTCCGTCTCAAGATCCCCAAGGTGTCGGACGAGGCCATCATCTTAGCTTTCTCTGATGCCGTCCGCGATGTCAAGATGAAGGAGGAGCTCGCCATACACGAAGACCTGTGCACGGCTCTGGAGATGTTCAACATGGCGACCAAGTGCGCAAGAGCTGAGGAGGGACGCCTCTCCCTCCTCGAGCTCCCAGCGGCCGACCCAGAAGACAAGAAGGCCAAGGCCAAGGACGTGAAACACAAGGGGGCGGCCATGCTTGCGGCTGAACCAGAGATGAAGCGCGGCTGCGACCACCCAGAGTCATCCAAGGGCAGGCGTCCGTTCTGCGTCTTCCACAATGTACACAGCCACAACACCAATGACTGTCATGAGCTCAGGGCCATCCGCGACGGGCGCGTTGGTCGATGCCCCGAGCGCAATGATCGAGGCTACGGCCGCGGAGGAGGCCGAGGCGGAGGACGCTGGGACGACTGCGGGCCTCGCTAGGAGTGGCGTGACCAGCCTCGTGAGGACCGCTGGTAGGGCCAGCCTCGCGAGGGCGCCTGGAGAGATCAGCCTCGTGAGGGCCGTCCTCAGGGCAACGCCCCTCTGCCACCTCCACCAAGAAGGAATGATGACCACCACCAGGATGAGGGGGCTGGGTGCTTCCAGGAGCCTCGCGCCATCGCTTGCATCCTGGGCGGTGCTCAGGCCCCAGCCTCCCAGCGCATCTTCAAGCAGTTCGCCCGTGAGGTGAACGCAACTCTCCCCAGGCTCGAGGCCACACGCCCGCTCAGGTGGTCCAAGTGCATCATCACCTTCAGCTTGTCAGACCAGCTCAAGTGCGCGGCAACCACCGGCGCCCTCCCAATGCTCTGCTCTCCCGTCATCAGCAACGTCCTCGTCACCAAGACCCTCATTGATGGGGGTGCGGGGCTCAATGTCCTTTCCATCGAAACGTTCGATCTCCTCCAAGTGCCCTATGATCAGCTGCAGCCCACCAAGCCCTTCTCAGGAGTGACCGACGGCTCCACCACCCCGATAGAGCAGATCCGCCTCCCTGTCACCTTCGGCCAGCGTGACAACTACCGCACCGAGCTCATTGACTTCGACGTCGCCCACATCCGCCTCCCGTACAATGCCATCCTTGGGTACCCAGCCCTGGCCAAGTTCATGGCGGTGACTCATCATGGCTACAATGTCCTCAAGATGCCAGGGAACCGCGACATCATCATGATCGCCTGCGAGGAAAAGGACGCGGTGTGCTCTCTCGAGCGCGCCTACCAGGCCGCGGCGGTTGAGGACCCAGACAACGAAGGCACCATCTACCCTCCTGAGGTCGCTATCCCCAAGAAGAAGAAACAGCTGCTCCGCCAAGAGCCTCAGGAGAACGGTGTCTCCACCAGCACCATCTCAGGACCAACGCCCTCGGATGGGGCGCCCCCCTCTCTCGCATAGGAAGGCACGCCCGGCGCCCCTCTCAGGCTGGGCTCGGGGGCTCTCCTCTGGAGGGCCTCTAAACTAGCCAACGTCACGAGGGAGGCGCTCGGGCACCATGTGGAGGCGTGCTTCAGCGCATGCTTCCGCCAAGAGGGCACAAGGCACGAGGTGCCTGGTGCTCAGGAGTTCGTCATCAAGGCAACTGAGGAGCTTCAAGAGGCAAGAGCCATACGCGGCGACCGCCGCCCGCCACCTGGCTCGGCTCCTTGTCCTGGCAAGGACAGTGAGCTGCGCGTCTGCATCGACTACCTCGGGCTCAACAGGGCTGTGTCTCAGGAGCGCTTTTGGCCATCGCGTGTTGGTCGGCGCAAGGGCCCCCCTCACAGCTACGTTCGCATGCCATACGGCCTGCCGAACGCGGCTATCACCTTCCAGCGCCACCTGCGGTGCGTCCTGGCGGCTCAGGAGACCAGGCACCAGGCGGTCCTGGTGGAGATGGCGACGGTTCTCCGCGAGCCCCCTGAGCCTCCAGAGCCTCCCGAGGTTCAGGACCCAGGCGACTCGTGAGGAGTGACTTCTTCAGCACACATCTTCAGCTACTCCAACATCTCTTCAGCAACGGTACCAGGTGACATTTTCTAGTTTACTCTGTTTGGGGCGCCCCCCGGGCTGCATCATCCCCAAGCTGCGTGGGTCCGTCCCTGTGGCATGTATCGCTTTGCATCTATCAGAACTAGCCTTATTCTTGCCATCGGTCGCTTTATGATTATCATCTGCCTGTCAGGTACTTCGTTGCCATGAACGTCGTACGCCCTCGCAAGCCCACCCACGACCGCCTCATGATTAAGGGCTGGCATGGCGTCTGTGCTCGGGTCCGTCCCTGCAGCATCGCTAAACCCAAGAGACTGAGCTCTGGCTCATGGGCCAGCTCCCGTGTACGTCACCTCCCATGGTCCTTGGTGCCTTGTCCTCGCATGAGCTATTCGCGGGCGGATGAGTGAGGGCGCGCGACATGGTGCCTCATCACCACAGGAGCCGCGCGCCGGTTGTCTTTCTTCAGGACATCCGCATGAGAAGACTGGGTACGGCGTCTATGCTCGGGTTAGTCCCTGCAGCGTCGATAAACCCAACGGCTGAGCTCTGTCTGGCGGGCCGGCCCCGTTCACGTCACCTCCTGGGGCCGTTGGTGCTTGGCCTTCTCATGTGGTAACCTCAGGAGATTCACTCGGCGCAGGTTGCCTAACCATCTCGCAGGATCATTACAAGTGCTCTCAATCAAGACTAGGCGCAACCCGCCTTGAGGTAGGGCCCCATGAGTCCCGCGCTGGCTCACGGGTGCCCAGACACACCTCTTCTAGCCCTACCGTGCAGGCCATGTGTTAGGGTGGGGCTATACACGCCCCGGGGGCTCTCCTCAGAGGGAGCCCCCTCCCACGTACCAGTGGAAGCACCATGCTCCGCGCTGGCAGTCGACACGGTTGAGGAGCGGCTATGCCCATGCAAGAACGGTAGCGCCATGCTCCGCACTGGTGATAAACAACTGAGGGTGGCCTCACGGCTGCAGTAACCTCTGGGAGCCACCAGGCTCGGTGCTTAGCCTCACCGCGCTGCTTTCCCCCGGGAGAGTAGCGCGAGGGGGCTGGGCATGGGGGCTACACTCAGGTCACGCCTGGCATACGCCACCTCGCCAGGTCCCTCGGACCTGGTCTTCGCGCAACCCTCCCGAGCGAGAGCCCGGCGAGGACAGGTACGAGGTCTGTTTGTACGTCAAGGGGGACCCTTGGGCATCGCGACCCAAGGGCCTAACTGGTCACGTAGCCCCTCACCCCTTGGTCTCGTCCTGGCGATCCGGACGACCCAATGGCGGCTGAGGTATGCGCGGGGCCGGGCCCTGCCGACGCAGAACGCTAAGGCCAAATCTCGCGTCTCCTTCCCGAGGGCTGTTTGTACGTCAAGGGGGACCCTTGGGCATCGCGACCCAAGGGCCTAACTGGTCACGTAGCCCCTCACCCCTTGGTCTCGTCCTGGCGATCCGGACGACCCAATGGCGGCTGAGGTATGCGCAGGGCCGGGCCCTGCCGATGTAGAACACTAAAGCAAACGGGAAGGAAATCGCAAAATCCTAGCAAATTATTACAAGACATATTGTTTCTCCAAAATACCAAACATGAGTTCTTACGCCTCCGCGAGGCACGGTTCATATTGCAGGAAATAAAATGGAGCGAGCGCCACCATCAAGCTTCCCCTTCAGCCTCGGGTGCCACCATCGCCCGCCTGGGGAGTCCCGTCGTCGACAACGTCGCCGTCGCCCGTGCCGCCAGTCGTAGTCGCGGGGTCAACGGCAAGGAACTTCTGTAGCAGGGCCTCCACCTGGTCCTTCACGGCTTCAGCAATGGTGGTGTAGCGATCCGGGTCCATAGGCTCAAGCGTGGCACCAAGGTTGAAGTTGGGGTCGCGAAGACGCAGCTGGTAGAAGACGCGTGTCATGGCTGAGGTGGAAAGCGCGTGGGCCTCCCCTTCCACCATGGGGCCAAGTCCAACGACAATGCCCTCGAGCGCCGTGACAAGCTTGGGAAGCAGCTCGACGGGGCCCTCCTCCAAGGTCACCAGCGGCTCCTTCAACTTGCTCCCGTAGAGGTCCTGAAGTGCCTTGCGGGACCTCTATTCGAGGGAGTCGAAGGCAGCGTGCCCCACGATGGCTGCCTCCTCAGCCTTGGCAAGGAGCCTCTCCCTGGCCTCCAGCTGGGCCTTCTCCGCCTCCAGCTCCTCCTTCAACTTCTCCAGGCGGCCGCGCTCTGTGGCCTATTCCCGGGCCGCCCACTCCAGCTCGGCGTCACGATCAGCAACTGCAGCTTTCTGGGCCTTCAGCTCCTCCTCCCGCACCTTGCACTGACGGGCCTCGGCGGCCTGCTCATCGCGGAGAGTACTCAGCTTAGCCTCTGCCGCTCGGCAGCGCTCCTCGACGGCCTTGGCGTCCTTCACTGCCGTGTCACGGGTGGCCGCGGCCAAGCCGGCTGCCTTCTCACCTTCCTCCAAGGCTGTCACGGCTTGGTGCCAGGCCGTCCTGACGGATGCGTTCGCTCGAAGCCACCCCGAGACCAGCTCTAGGCGCCCTGACGACAGGCGCCGGTCGGCACCTTGAAGGTCGACGCGAAGCTGGTTCAGCGCGGAAAGAGCCTCCAGAGCACCGGGCGCGGCAGAAGAGCCATGGTTCAGTGGCATGATGGATGGGGGAGGAGGCGGCGCAGACGCCAAGACTGGCAAAGCAGCAGTGGTAGAAGAGGCCGGGGGCTCCGGAGGCTTCGAGGCCTCGGTAGGCGAGCTGAGGGCAAGCGCCTCCCGAGCAGGCCTGACTGCAGGGGACGCCTCCTCCTGAGGCTGGATCTCCGAGCCACCAGGGGACGACCCAGCCGCAGGAGCACGTAGGCTGGCCCCGTCCTTTTGCGGCGGAGGTGGTGCGGCCGCGGCAAGCACCTTGGTTGCGGCAACAGCTGCACCCCCCTCCTTCTTCTTCTTTGCTGCCGTCGTTGGCCTAGCCACAGAAGAGGCAGACATTAAGATACCAAGATAAGAGCAGGAAGCAAAGGCAAGATGGTGCACTTACTGGTCCGCGGCAACGTAGTCCCTCGTCCTCTTCAGGAGCACGAGGCACGCAGGCTTCGCGGGCATGGGAGCACGGCCGGCTTTGCAGAAGCAACGACTGGCGGCGAGGCAGAGGCGCCGCCTCGAGGGATCAGTGCCTACCTGCCCTTCTTCGGGACCCCCGGCTTCAGCTTCTTCGGAGGGGTGCCCTTGGACTGCGTGGTGACGCCTGCGGAGCGCGGCGCCTCCCTGACCGTCAGAGAGGCCGTGGAGGAGATCAGTCTGGCACGGAGGGGAGGTCTCCCCCGCGCTTTCCCACGTCGCCTCCGAGTCCGTCCCCTCTTCCTCGTCGGGCTCGCCGGAGGACACCGGAACAGGGGAGCTCGGAGACTGGGAAGGCCCCTGAGGTACGAGCCCGCGCTCGTTGAAGACAGGCATGGCATCAGCAATCTTCTCCCCGTCAGGTCAGCGGTACAACGGAAGATGGGAGTCCGGGGGGCAGCCCTGATCCACCCCAAGCAGGGCGTGGACGATTTTGTCCAGCTCCTCCTTGGACAAGTCGTTCGGGCGTAGCCGGAGACCCTCTTCTGTGCCCTTGAGCTTCCACAGGGGGCGTGAGTGTGCCTGGAGTGGAGCCAGGCGCTGCGTCAGGAATTCCTTGACGATCATGGCCCCCGTCAGCTTCTCCACCTTCGGGTCATCGGTCTTCAGGTCTGCCGCCATCCTCTCCAGCAACAGCTCCGCCCTGGGATCGGTGAGCTTCTCGTGAGCCCATCCGTCCAGGGGCGTCAGCTGACGGGGTCGGCAGTTCCAGCCGAGCGTCGGCGCGCTTGGCGTCCAGGAAGATCCACTTGTTCCGGAAGGTATCCACCTCTTTCCCCGTCCGAGAGATCACGTTGCTGCCATTGGCAGCAATGAAGCTAGCGCACCCCGAGCACTGGCTGCCGTTGATCCGAAGGTAGAAGAAGTGGTGGTGGAGCCCAACAGAGGGCATCACCCCCAAAAACGCCTCGCAGTAAAAGGCGAAGACCGACAGGAGGAGGACAGAGTTGGGATGAAGATGGAGGGCACGGAGCCCGTAATGGCGGTGGACGGCGTAGAAGAATTTGGAGAAAGGGGGAACCAACCCGGCGAGGACGCTGTGCCAGAAGAAGGGGTAGACGGTGCTCCCCAAAGCTTCTGGCTTGGCAGAGCCGACCAAGAGATTCGTCTCACCCCCCTCGTTGCTACCCTCCGCTGTCAGATGGAGTGCGGAGCCGAGGTGCTTCTCCTCGGTGATGGTGGACGCGGTCAAAGCCGGCTCATGCCAAGGGATAGAACGCACGGCCGTAGCTGAAGATCCCGCCTGCTCGGAAGCCATTGGTAGCAAGCTCGGGGGAGATTGGCAGATCTGGGAGTTCTCTGGGTAGAAGGAGAAGGGGATCTGGGGCAAGACGAAAGGAAGGCAATAAAGGTTTCACAGCGGGTGCCAGCCCTTTTGTCAGTCGAGAGCAGTTGCCGAGGTAGCGTGGGAAAGTGGGGGTGCCCACGTCCTATCAATCGCCACACGGCAACCGAGGCTGCAGGCGGTTAGGGCCCGCGGTGCTCCGCACTTGCTCTTCGGCTTCACCTCGAAGCCAAGTTCGAGCGCGTCTTGGGCCCGGGGGCTACTATCGGTGTCCTGGGACCGGGGGTGCCCAGACTTGCCTACCTGCGGCCCATGGCGTGGCTCCATCGATGGCCTGGTATGGCCCAGCTTCAGGAACAACAACTCAAGTCCCTCGCGAGGGGCCAAGCCTCGCGAGGTGGACGACACCAATACCTCCATGAGGGGCGGCCTCCTTAGGCTGGCTCCCAAGGAGCGGAGATATCAATGCAAGCCGCACCTCACGAGGTTTACCTGACGTGAGCCATGGCAACCAAGACCAGGCGGGCACCAGCGGGCGCAGTGTACCAGTTTCCCCTTTGGTGCAAAGGAGGCGAGCGCAGGCGCGGAGTCCCGAGGTATCAAGCAAAGGTTTTCATATCGGTGCAACAACACCAGGACCGCCAGGACGGCAGGACGGAGGTCATCACGGAGCCCACTGCAGCGTCACCGCCAAAGGCTTTTGCAGGCGAAGACTACTTTTGTCAGGATAACTTGTAATAGTTGTCTCCCTTCGAATTTGGCCGTTGTGGGATCCCTTCCCGCCTATATTTGGTAAGAGGACCAAGGCCATTATAAATAGGACCTAGCCACCACCATACTGGGGGGGAACAACCGGAGAGCGACCTTGAACACCTTGGACAGGAGGGGAGTTGGATCAGATCCATTCCACCCTGACCACCTCACCAGCTCATCGAGCTCAAGACCACCTCACCTCCTGAGGTCGTTCCACCTCTGTACTAGTTCATCCTCAGCCCTCCGAGGCAATCCACCACAAAGCTGGAGTAGGGTATTACACCGCAAGGTGGCCCGAACTAGGATAAACTGCTGTGTCTCTTGTCCCTTGGGTTCGTCGAGCTAGGCCGTGGAATCATTGAGCAGGCAGACTGGGGAGGGAGAGTTCTTTGCACGCACCCCAGAGTTCGAACCTCTCAAGGGTTTGCGGAACCCCGAATCCGACACGCGCCTTGCGCCTTGCTCACAGAGGCGCGCATCAAAGCACGCCCCCACGTGGTGGCCGAACGCCTCCCTCATGACGCTGGTCAGGTCAGAGGCCCTCCAGACAAGAGCCCCCAAGCCCGTCCTGATAGGGGCGCTGGGTGCGCCTTCCTATGCGAGAGGTAAAGACGCCCCAGCGGCGGGCACGGGGCCTGAGGCATGATCTTCGGGCGCCCCAGCCTACTGACGGCCCCGTATGAGGAGCTGCTTCTTCTTCTTGGGGATAGCCTCAGGAGGCCGGATGGCACCCTCGTCATCAGAGTTCTCGACCGCCGCAGCCTGGTAGGCGCGCTCGAGGGAGCACACCGCATCCTTTTCATCGCAGGCGACCGTGATGATACCGCCACTCCCTGGCATCTTGAGGACATTGTAGCCGTGGTGAGTTGCTACCATGAACTTGGCGAGGGCCGGATAACCGTGAATGACGTTGTACAGGAGGCGAATGTGGGCAACGTCAAAGTCGATGAGCTCAGTGTGGTAGTTGTCGCGCTTGCCGAAGGTGACAGGGAGGCGCATCTTCCCTATGGGGACAGTGGAGCCATCGGTCACCCCTGAGAAAGGCTTGGTAGGCAGAAGCTGGTCGTAGGGCACTTGGAGTGTCTCAAACATCTCGATGGAGAGAACGTTGAGCCCTGCGCCGCCGTTGATGAGGGTTTTGGTGACGAGGACATTGCTGATGGTGGGCGTGCAGAGCATCAGGAGCGCGCCAGCGGCAGCTGAGCACTTGAGCTGGTCCATGGAGTCGAAGGCGATGGTGTGCTTGGAACATCTAAGGGGATGCGATGCCCCAAGTATGGGAAGAGCCGCGTTCACCTCATGAGGGACCTGCTTGAAGATGCGATGAGAGGCGGTAGCCTGAGCGCCACCCAGGATGCAGGCGATCGCACGAGGCTCTTGGAAGCCCCCAGCCCCATCATCTTGGCGGTTGTCGGTTTTTCTCCTTGGCGGTGGCGGCAGTGGAGGGAGGCTAGCATTGCCCTGAGGACGGTCCTCATGAGGCTGGTCTCTCCAGGGGCCATCGCGAGGCTGGCCCTGCCAGCGGTCCTCACGAGGCTGATCACGCCAGTCCTGGTGGGGGTCACGGTTGTCCCAGCGGCCACCACCACGGCCTTCTCCGTGGCCGTAGCCGTGATCGCTGCGTTCGGGACGGTGGCCAAGGCGCCCATCGCGGATTGCCCTGAGCACCTGGCAGTCGTTGGTGTTGTGGCTGTGGACATTCTGGAAGACGCAGAAGGGCGGTTGCCACTGGAGGATTCGCCGTGGTCGCATCCGCGCTTCATCTCAGGTTGAGCCGCGAGCACAGCGGGGCCCTTGCGCTTTACCTCCTTAGCCTTGGCCTTCTTGTCTTCAGGATCGACCTCTAGAAGCTCCAGGAGGGATAGGCGACCTTCCTCTGTCCTCGCGCATCTGGCGGCCATGTTGAACATCTCCAGAGCCGAGCACAAGTCCTCGTGTATGGCGAGCTCCTCCTTCATCTTGACACCCCGGACGACCTCAGAGAGCGCCAAAATGATTGCCTCGTTCGACACCTTCGGGATCTTGAGGCGAACGTTCATGAAGAGCTGTATGTACCTGTGCAAGGTTTCATCAGGCTGCTGCTTTATGCACTGCGGGTCGCCTGCGGCAGAAGCGCGGTCGCGAGTGCCCTAGAAGTTCGCGATGAAGCGCTCGCGCAGCTCGTCCCAGGAGGAGATTGACCCCACTGGAAGGTTTAGGAGCCAAGAACGCACGCCATCCTTGACGGCCACGGGGAACCAGTTCGCCATGACCTTGTCGTTGCCGTTCACCGCCTCGATGCTCAGCTCGTAGAACTGGAGGAACTCTGCGGGGTCAGGAGTGCCATCCTAGTGTGGAGGTAGATGCGGCTTGAACTTGCCGGGCCAGACAATGCGCTGCAGCTCCGGGGTGAAGGCACGGCATCCTGCCGCACTCACAGTGGCCGGTCACATGGGAGGAGCTTGATCTTGACGCCCGCGCGCCGTCGCCTCTGGCGGCACGCGATCTTGACGCGGCGGCGCTGGAAGCGCGCGCGCTTTCTTCATCGCGCGCCGGCGCCCTGCGCGACGGGTCACGCTAGGGTGCTGGGGTGCCTCACGCCTTGGCTCGGGGTCCACGCCATGCAGAGGAGGAGGAGGGGGCGCGCCGTGAGCCACGTAGCCTGCCAAGGACGGCGGAGGATGAGGTGAACGGGATAGTGCAGGGGCCTCACCGGCGGCATTGATGAGCTCGGCGATGCGGTCGAGCCAGTCGTCGTAGAGGTCGTTGGCTGGACGGTAGCGCAGAAGCTCTCGCGCCCTGAGTAGAGTAGCCTGCGTGTTTGCTAGCCTACGACGAGCGTGAGAAGACGACATCGTGGCCGAAGTGGGTGATGGAGTCGCGGTGCGGCTGTCGCGCCGCACGGAAGGTGGCAGCGACGAATCCTGCTGTTCGCGAGCAGCAGGGTCGGTGGCGGCGTTAGCCACCGGGGAGGCGGAGTGGCGAGGAGCGCCGTTGCCCATGGGTGCCGTCTGGGCGACACGAGCGGCCCGGCTCTCAGCACGAACACGGTGAGCATCGGCCATAGGAACGACAGGACGTTGGCGGAGCGAATGGTGGAAGAGAGGCTTCGACACGCCCCTACCTGGTGCGCCAAATGGAGGATTCGGGGCTCCGGAGACCCAAGAAAGGTTCAAACTCTGGGGCGTGTGCGAAGAACTCGACCTCTCCAGCCAACCAGCTCGTCGCCCCACGGCCTAGCTCGGTGAACACGATAGTTTACCCAGGTTCGGGCCACCTTGCGGTGTAAAACCCTACTCCTGCTTTGTGGTGGATTGGCCTCACGAGGGGCTGAGGATGAACTAGTACATGGGATGAACAACCTCGCGACGTCTGCTCTGGTGAGGGTGGAAAGGATCCGATCCCCTCTATGGTGGTGGCTAACCTATATTTATAGTGGCCTCGGTCCTCTTCCGCCAAAACGTAGGCGGGAAGGGATCCCACAGTGGCCAATTTGAAAGGGGACAAGTAGTACATCTTATCCTGACGAAAGGTGGTCTTCACCTGCAATGCTTCTGGTCATGATGCAGCGGTGGGCTTGGTGATGACATCCATCCTGCCGTCCTGGCGGTCTTGGTCTTGTTGAACCGGAATGGAAAGCTTTGCCAGATTCTTCGGGAACCCACGCCTGCGCTTGCCTCCTTAGCACCAAAGAGGAAACTGCCTCTTCTGCGCCTGCTGGCGCCTGCCTGCCCTTGGTCGTCATGGCTTGTTTCATCACAACCTCATGAGGTTGGGCACCCGCATAGAAATCTCCGATCTTCAGGAGGCCGCCTGGGGTGGCCGCCCCCTCGGGAGGTCTTGGTGTCATCCGCCTCGCGAGGCTTGGCCCCTCTCGAGAGTCTTGCCTTGGCGGTCTTGTAGATGGGCCGTACCAGGCCGTCGATGGAGCCACGCCGTGGGCCGCAGGCAGGCAAGTCTGGGTACCCTGGTTCCCAGAACGCCAACACAGGGTACCCAGACTTGCCTGCCTGCGGCCCACGGCGTGGCTCACTCGACGGCCTGGTACGGCCCACCTGCAAGATCGCCAAGACAAGACCCTCGCGAGGGGCCAAGCCTCGCAAGGCAGATGACACCAAGACCTCGCGAGGGAGCGGCCTCCCCAGGCGGCCTCCCGAGGAGCGGAGATTCCTATGCAGGTACCCAACCTCATGAGGCTACGATGACGTGATCCATGACAACCAAGGCCAGGCGGGCGCTAGCGGGCGCAGAGGAGGCAGTTTCCTCTTTGGTGCTAAGGAGGCAAGGACAAGCGTGGGTTCCCGAGGAATCCCCCAAGGGTTTCCTTTCCAGTGCTACAAGACCAAGACCACATGCTCGACAAGGCGGAGGTCATTACCGAGCCCACCGCTGCGTCACGACCAGAAGCTTTGTAGGCAAAGACCACCTTTCATCAGGATTAGATGTAGTACTTGTCCCCTTTCAAATTGGCCATTGTGGGATCCCTTCACGCCTAAGTTTTGGGAGAAAGAGGACCAAGGCCACTATAAATATAGGTAGGCCACCACCATAGGAGGGGGATCAAATCCTACCCTTTCCACCCTCACCAGAGCAGCCCTCGCGAGGTTGTTCATCCACTGTACTAGTTCATCATCAGCCCCTCGTGAGGCCAGTCCACCAAAAAGCAGGAGTAGGGTCTTACACCGCATGGTGGCCCGAACCTGGGTAAACTGCCTTGTTCATCTTCTTCCTTGCTCACGCGAATCCGGCTAGGCTAGGCTGTGGGGTGACGAGCTCTGAGCTTGAGAGGTTGAGACCTTCGCACACGCCCCAGAGTTCGAACCTTCTTGGGTCTGTGGAGCCCTGAATCCGACACTATGGGTTGCTAGTATTGTTGATTACATCTTGTAGTTGATGCTAGTTGGTTTATTTGTTTGATGATTATATGTTCAGATCCTTGATGTTATTCAATACCCCTCTGATCTTGGACATGAATACGATTTGTGAGAAGTTACTTTTGTTCTTGAGGACATGGGACAAGTCTTGTCATAAGTAATCATGTGAATTTGGCATTCTTTCGATATTTTGATGATATGTATGTTGTTGCTTCCCTTAGTGGTCATGTGAATGTTGACTAAATGACACTTCACCATCTTTGGACCTATGGGAAGGCACTGAGGAGTAGTAATTAGATGATGGGTTCTAGAGTGACCGAAGCTTAAACCCTAGTTTATGCGCTATTCCGTAAGGGGCTGAATTGGATCCATATGTTTCATGCTATGGTTAGATTTATCTTAATTCTTCTTTCGTAGTTCCGGATGACTGCGAGAGGGGTTAATCATAAGTGGGAAGCTTGTTCAAGTAAGAACAACACCCAAGCACCGGTCCACCCACATATCAAGCTATCAAAGTAGTGAACGTGAATCAAACAAACATGATGAAAGTGACTAGATGAAATTCCCGTGTGTCCTCATGAACGCTTTGCTTTTTAAAAAAGACCGTTCCAGCCTTTACTTTGCTACAAAAAGGATTGGGATACCTTGTTGCACCTTTTTTACTGTTACTACTTATTGCTCGTTACAAATTACCTTGCTATCAAACTATCTGTTACTGATTACTGACAATTTCAGTGTTTGCAGAAAATTCCTTGCTGAAAACCACATGTCATTTCCTTCTGCTCCTCATTGGGTTTGACATTCTTACTTATGGAAAGGACTACGATTGATCTCCTATACGTGTGGGTCATCATGATCTACTTCATTGTAGATCCTAGCATAAAAATGAACCATGCTTCGTCTTCAGGTAAACAGTCCTCTCAGCCACGTCATCTATGTCTTCGACTTGTAGCTTCTCTAAGACAAAAGGCCTTGCATAGCAAGGGATGCACTAGTTGAATTTAAAAACCAAAATTACACATTAAAAAACTCTTGAGACATGTTTAGTTAAGAAGAAAATATGTGCAGAAATTACCTTATAATATTTGTAGCCCTCTTTAAGCATTAGCTAGAAGTACCTCTCATCTTGTAGATGAGAATCATCGCACATACCCCCATTGTTGGAACAGTAGTGGCACTCAGGGATCCCAACGAGCTAATGCTCATTCATTTGTTGGGTTCATAGATGGAAGATTAAAACACAACAAAAAAATGCATAACGGTGTCACGTGTGATCACACATTACCAACAGTGTGTGTGCCGCCGCCTCGATGATGTCGGACAATTGTATCTCGCCCATGTTGGGAGTTTGAATCTGGGCCGCCCACTAGCTAGAAAGTGAAGACAATATGAGCCACAAACTAATGGATTCGGTTCATATGTAAGCAAATTAAACATGCATATATCAATCTTCATAGAAACATAAGTATTACGTTCACAAGGATCGATCGTTGCTAGAGATCACATAAAGGAACTGCAGCACTAGTTCACAACGATCATAGATACATGGAATTAAGTTCAGAGTCGATCACATAAAGGTAGTGCATCACTAGGGCAGAAGCAAAAGCTCATCTCTCTCAAGAGCTCTCCTCGTCTCTAGTCATTTTTGTGATCTCAGCTACGGCCATCTTCGCAAATTCAGCGGCTATTCGCCCAGTCTTGGTGGCTGCTCGCACACTCGAAGCGGCTGCTATCACAAGCTGGTAAGATTTTGCATTTCTGCCAGCGTATGTTTTAGCTCTCTGGCGGCCACTAGATTACTCTCCACATAGTTGAATCTGACCATATTGTACTAAGCCACCCTCGAGACAGAGTCTAAGGCTGTAGGAGTCATAACATTGCATCCTGGCTTCTCCATCTAATTTGCATTAAAAACTTGACATTTAGATAAACCATAATTTCATTCAAAGCAACTATATAACAAAAAACGACATTACCATTGCTAGTAATTTGACATATTAAGTGCCAGAAATTTGGCAAAATGGACTTAATCAAAATTTCCCAAAATGTTGGCACTCCTTATGAACACCTGCATCATGAATAACTAGTATAAACTTTTACTTGTACATAAAAATTAGCATGACCTTTGCTAGTAATTCAGCATATTAAGTGCTAGAAATTTGGCAAAATGGAACTTAATTAACATTTCCAAAAACGTTGGCACTCCTTATGAATACCATGCTCGAATATACCCACCGTACATCATGAATAACTAGAACAAACTTTGATTGTACATAATATGCTACGCCCAAATAATCTACATCTACAATAAACACTATCTAATAACTAGTACAATCACTCCTTATGAATAACTAATACAAACTTTTACTTGTCCATAATATGCTACGCCCAAATAATCTACATCTACAATAAAAACAACTACATTCTGAATCTACAATAAAAGAGAGAGATGTGGTTGCCGGGGTGGACGGAGATGACGGGGAGGTTTAGGACGGCGGCATCAGACGTTGATGGCACTGGGGATGCAGCGGATGTTGGAGTCGACACAAGGCGAGGGCGACGGTGACAGCGGGGACGTTCGAGGTGGTGGCGGACAACGAGGACATTCGATGCGATGGCGGTGATGGAAGGGGAGTGAGGGAGTCCTGGACTAGGGGGTCCTCGGGTTGCCGGCCTATCCCTCATGGGCCACACCGTATCCGGACCGAAGACCTTTTTGTGCCTAGGTGTATACTCCAAGTCAAGATGGAAGATCTGGCGTTCCCTTGATGTAACCGACTATATGTAAACTCTAGTACCCCTAGTGTCTATATAAACCAGAGGGTTTAGTCCATAGAGGATAAGAGAACAATCACCATCCTACTAGTTTAGGGTTTAGTTCATCCGATCTCGTGGTAGATCAACTCTGTAATCCCCATATACACAAGCAATATAATCAAGCAGGACGTAGGGTATTACCTCTTAGAGAGGGCCCGGACCTGGGTAAATATCGTGTCCCGCGTCCCTTGTTCCCCATCGATCCAAGATCCACAGTTTGGGACCCCCTACCCGAGATCCGCCGGTTTTGACACCGACATTGGTGCTTTCATTGAGAGTTTTGCTATTGGATCACCGAAGGATCGATGGATCGCCTGGTCATCAGAGACGGCGTCGACATCGGGGACATCTTCGTCCCCGGGCATCTTTTCGAGTTCGGCAGCATTGTCCTGCATGCCGACTTGACTCGTCATCTCAACCAAGTCGACAGTTTCGCCCCTGAGCATCAGATCAGGTTTGGTAACTCCGAGTACGTCACCGACGCTCAGGGCGATCTAATCTTCATTGGCTTCTCTACCGCACCTGGAACGACCACTTCCTTCGAAGCATTAACTTCGGGGCCTCTCCTTGATCTGATCTCTGGATCTGCCATTACCGCACTACCGGCTTAGGGCTCGGAAGCAACCCCTACGTCCGAAGAACAAGATCAACCTGGTTCTGACTACTCATCCTTACCTTGGATCCAGCCTTGAGCCTGAACGGAAGTTCGGCACCCGAAGTTGCGGAGTCAACCCTAGCCGAACTTGCCCTCCTCACTATAGATTCGGCTTTGAGCCTTGACGCTAGCACGGCGTCCGAAGACCAGGGTTCCGCCTTAGCCGGACTCGTGCCTCACCCCACCGTGACGATAGAGGTCAGCCCCGAACAAACCTCATGCGCCGATCCAGCCAGCCTCGCCCTGTTGAACGAGGTGCTAGACCGGATCTAGATGGTGACTATTGTCGATGGCCCGTCCTCGACTCATGCTCAACGGAACCTCGAGGCGGGCCATAGGGAATTTCACATCCCACCCACCACCCACTTTGTAGCCACTGTCGAAGACCTAACCGACATGCCGAACTATGCCTCCTAGGAGGCCGACGACATGGACGACGACAGCGAGGCCACGGCCCACGCGGACGCCGCCCCTCCTGCCACCGGCAGATGGACGGCCACATCCACCTATAACATTTACATGGTGGACACCCCCAAGGACGAGGCGATGGCGCTAATAGGGATGGCACCCCCAGAAGTAACGAACCTGGAGAAGGCCCCCCCCCCCCAAACGCCGGAAACAACACCGACGATCCAAGGGGTGACGTGGCAGGGAAAGCAGCACGGGCACTAGAGAAGGTGACACCCCGGACAACATGGAGGACCTCGGCGACCCCGCCCTCGAGCACCAATATTATGGCTTAGAGGGGCATGAGGGTCAGTATAACCCCGAGGACCCCAATGATTCCGAAGATAGCAACTACATGCCCCTCTACGAAGAGGAGGTCAGCCTCGGAGCTGAAGACTTTATCGTCCCGCCACCAGCTAATGGCTTGCTGCATATAACCCAGGCGGCAACGCACCGTCGTGACACTCTGTGCAGATCTAGTCCTCACCCATCTACCATTAGTTATTCCAAGCA
Source organism: Thinopyrum elongatum (assembly GCA_011799875.1). Classification (NCBI taxonomy): domain Eukaryota; kingdom Viridiplantae; phylum Streptophyta; class Magnoliopsida; order Poales; family Poaceae; genus Thinopyrum; species Thinopyrum elongatum. The sequence goes on along the minus strand of CM022302.1, from coordinate 218,364,172 downwards.
TGCCAGGCAACGACCAAAGCTTCGACGTCGACCCCTACATGCGTTACATCTTCGGCGAGGAGAATGAGCCGGAGCAGGTCGGGGAGCAAGAGCTTCATCGGCCGGTGCAGGCACCATGGCCCATCGGCTGCGATATCGGCTTGACAGTCCTTGGGCGCACAATCGACATATTGCAGAGGAGGTGTGATGAGCAGTTTGCCATCCACCGTGCAAAAGATCCAGAGCTGCTCGGCAGCATGATCGACGATCCACCCGAAGAGCCGCCGTTACCAGTGCTCATCGAGAGCCTGATGCCCCGCAAGGAATGGGCAGAGGACCTCTGCGATTCAGTCAAGACACAGGCAGCCTGCGGATTCATCATTGCTCGCGGCGGCGGTGTCAACCTCGATCCCGACGATGTGGTGGCCAGGCTTGAGCGCCTCCCTGGCGGAGTTGACATCCCCGACGAAGTAGAACATCGCCAACGTGATATCTTGTGGATGTAGGTGATGGACAGAATTTTCTACCAGGCCAGAGACATGGAAATGGAGCGGTTCCGCGGAGATATCATGTGCGCGATTGCACGCTATCAAGCTCTTCTCGAACAGGCCCAACAGCCCCAAGAGCCTCCCAGCGCCAGCAGCTCCAAGAGCCTACTACGGATGAAACACAAACAGAAACTCAAACGATATCCTCCCTGCTAGCCCAGGCTGCCGACTAGTAACCTATCCCCTGATCGAAGAAGAAGAACTCCAAAACAAGCAAACATCGCTCTCACGTCATGACATCGCATTACCTGTACCTGCAACTATGGTTGTAGTAATCTGTGAGCCACGAGGACTCAGCAATCCCATTACGATGGGTATCAAGACTAGCAAAGCTTAATGGGTAAGGAATGGATAAGTGGTGAGGTTGTAGCAGCACTAAGCATTGTATGGTGGCTAACTTACGAGTACAAGAATAAGATGAGAAACTACGCAAACGGTCACAAACTAGTAATGATCAAGAAGTGATCCTGAACTACTTATGTTCAAACATAACCCCACCGTGTTCTCTTCCCGAACTTCGTCGAAAAGGGACGATCACAGTTACACACGCAGTTGGTGTATTTTAAATCGGATCTGGTGTCAAGTTCTCTACAACCGGATATTAAGAATTCCCATCTGCCACATAATCGCGGACACGGCTTCCAAAAAGATTAAACCCTGCAGGGGTGTCCCAACTTAGTGCATGACAAACTCTCACGATCCGCGGAGGAAAATCCTCCATCCCGGAACAACCCGATCAAACTCGGAATCCCGGTTCACAAGACATTTCGACAATGGTAAAACAAGTCCAGCAAGACCTCCCGACGTGCTGACACCCTGATCGTAGCCACGCGTATCTCGTCTCAGGCCACGACGGATGAGCTACGCGTAGAGGTGCCAGATACCCCAAGTTGCCAAGGGGCGGCCCCACACAGTGCTCTAGTTTGGACCAGCACCAACAACACTGGCCCCCCTATATTATGTTGAATAACGAACCTCGGGTAGCGCTAACTCCCTATGCGTCAAATTTATTATCATGTTTATTATTATGTTGGGCAAATGTTAAAACCAATGTTGGGCCTTGCTGGAGGAGTTTTATTCAAAGCGAAGTGTCAAGGGGGGCCCATAAACCCCGACCGTGTTAGGAACGCAAAATGAAGGAACATAACACCGGTATGACGAAAACTAGGGCGGCAAGAGTGGAACAAAACACCAGGCAAAAGGCCGAGCCTTCCACCCTTTACCAAGTATATAGATGCATTAATTAAATAAGAGATATTGTGATATCCCATGATATCCATGTCCCAACATGGAACAACCTGCACTGCAGCTGCAACTAGCAAAGCTATAAGAGGGGTTGAGCAAAGCGGTAACATAGCCAAACAACATGGCAATTTGGGAGGCTTGATGAACAAGTGGTAGGTAGCGCGACATAGCGATAGCATCGAGACAACTAGCAAAGCAAAGATAGTAGTGGTATCCAGGGTAATGAGCATCTTGCCTGAGATCCCGTTAGGAAGAAGACTGAGTCCATGAAGAAGACGAACGGGCGTAGACGAACCAAGCGTAGTCGTACGAATCCTCATGATCGCAACGAAACAGGAACTAACGAGAAGAAGCACAACTGGAAAGAAGCAAACAACATGGTAAACACACAAGCATAAACATGGCATGATGCACAACCAAGTATGATGCATGACAAGGCTACATGATGCTACTCATGTCAAGAGATGATGTATATAAGAACCCCACATCAAAGCAAGTTTAAATGAGGCCGGAAACAACATATAACAATTCCGGAAAGTCCCCATATGCAAATTTCGAAATTGGTCCAGATCTGAATAAACCTTATGTTAGAGTTGTTAAACAGCAATTTAAGATGCACCATGATGCTCTACACGATTTTCTAGTCAAGTTACATATAAAGTTCGTTTAATTCGGAGCTACGGCCTATAAGATATGAGCAAAACCAGTTAAACATGGCATTGATGCAAAATGCATACAAACATCAAGCACACATACTCAAATCAAGGATGCAACATGAAATTATGAAACTACATGCAAATCCAAGCAATTTTTATATAGATGATGCTCCAAACGGAGCCACGGTTCAACACATACACACGAAACAAGTTTAAACAACAATCTGCTGAAAACAGCAACTAGGCATATTGCAAGCATCAAAACAACATGCTACAGGAAACATATGGGCACAAACTCGATATGCACTTAAATTAGAAATAACATACTTCAATTCATCTTTACATTTCAGGTTCATAAGCATCATGGTTAATTTACTATTATCCATGCAAAATGCAAAGTTCTGTTACAGATTAATACTTAGAGAAAAACTGGGCATATACATGAGCAGAGTTAATATGATGGCATGTTGGAGGCATGAAACAAGTATCCTACAATAGTAGATCATGGCATCAAAAGGCATAGAAGGCTAGTACATATCATGGAGCTCAAGTAACATAACATGGCATATATATACGAGCAACAAGTTCAAGGAAATCATCAAGACAAGATGCAACCGTGAAATAAGCTGATTCTCAGACTTGGTGAAATCTGGGAATGCAAAACAGAAACATCATGATGCTGACTTTGGAGGCACATAACAGGAAGCATAACAATTTTAATATTTATGAAAAAGACATGGGCATGTATTAGACATGACATACTTCCAATTACTCCATGGGCACAGCTCCATATGATGTATAGATTAATTACTATGAGCTTTGCAAAATGAAACATGCTGTTAACAGGTTTTTAGATTTAGCATGATGACAACTTGAGAGCAAGTTTGAGTGAGGCTACAACAAGTTTACACGGCAACCAAGGGCATGGCATCACATTAGGCATAACATAGAGCAAATACATTAAGAAATCATATGCACAAGAGCTATGGATTAGATAGAATCATCAAGCAAAGATGACAAGTTTTATAACAGACAGTTTTTAACTTGGTGAAATTAAGTATGAAATCAGCAACATTGACAAGGCATGTTTGCAAGCTTGTTGCACTCACCACAGTACATATCATGACATGAAATAAATACTTCACGCAAGAGGACATAAAAATGCACCAAACTTTTGCAACAGAGGTTAACATGTTGAGAAGATACCCATATGATGAATGCATTAAATCACACGAAAAATAACAAAAGGCAAGTTTTATCAGTTTTTTAGCAGTTAACAGCAACATGCACTTTTGCAACAGAGGTTAACATGTCAAGATGCATCCTAACATGAATGCAACAGGCACCATCATGAAGAGCACAAAGAGTAGAACAATTTACATATCTAGATCATCTCCATAGGACCAACATGCACAAAGTTATGATCACACAAACATGCATATATGACATAGCAAATCAAGGACTAGGTGAAATCGCAGACATATAATAGTGGGTGTTGGATAGATAAAAAGTGCCCAGGGTGAGGGATTTGGAGGCGGCGCTTGTTGGGAACGTTGCATGGAAAACAAAAAAAATTCTACGCACACGCAATGATCTATCCATGGAGATGCATAGCAACAAGGGGGGAGTGTGTCTACGTACCCTCGTAGACCGTAAGCGAAAGCGTTAAACAACGCGGTTGATGTAGTCGAACTTCTTCGCGCTTCAACCGATCAAGTACCGAACGCATGACACCTCCGCATTCTGCACACGTTTAGCTCGGTGACGTCCCTCGCCTTCTTGATCCAGCAAGACATCGAGGTAGTAGATGAGTTTCGTCAGCACAACGGCGTGGTGACGGTGATGATGAAGTGATCCTCGCAGGGCTTCGCCTAAGCACTACGAAAATATGACCGAGGGTGTAAACGGTGGAGGGTGTAAACGGTGGAGGGGAGAGGCCAGAAGGCGCCCCAAGTAGGACCGAATCCTACTTGGGTTCCTCCTAGGTCGGCGCCCCCCTTCCTTATTTACTGGAGGGGGAAGGAAAGAGGAGGGGGGAGAAAGGGAAGGGGGAGGTCGAATCCCCCTTTCCTTTCTCTTCCCCGCTTTCCTTCTCCCCTTGGTTCGGCCCATATGGGGGCGCACCAGCCCCTGGTGGCTGGTGTGTTTCCCCTCTTGGCCCATAAGACCCATATCTTTTGCCGGGGGTGCCCGGAACCCCTTCCGGTGACCCGATATGTACCCGGTACCCTCCGGAACACTTCCGGTGTCTGAATACTATCATCTTATATATCAATCTTTACCTCTCGACCATTTTGAGACTCCTCATCATGTCTGTGGTCTCATCCGGGACTCCGAACAACATTCGGTCACCAAATCACATAACTCATATAATACTATATCGTCAATGAACGTTAAGCGTGCGGACCCTACGGGTTCGAGAACTATGTAGACATGACCAAGACACCTCTCCGTTCAATAACCAATAGTGTAACCTGGATGTCCATATTGGCTCCTACATATTCTACGAAGATCTTTATCGGTTGAACCGTTATGACAACATACGTAATTCCCTTTGTCCATCGGTATGTTACTTACCCGAGATTCGATCGTCGGTATCTTTATACCTAGTTCAATCTCATTACCGGCAAGTCTCTTTACTCGTTCCATAATACATCACCTCGTGACTAACTCCTTAGTCGTTTTCTTGCAAGCTTATGATGTGTGTTACCGAGAGGGCCCACAGATACCTCTCCGATACTCGGAGTGACAAATCCTAATCTCGATCTATGGCAACTCAACAAACACCTTCGGAGATACCTGTAGAGCATCTTTATAATCACCCTGTTACATTGTGAAGTTTGATAGCACACAAGGCATTCCTCTGGTATCCGGGAGTTGCATAATCTCATAGTCGAAGGAATATGTATTTGACATGAAGAAAGCAATAGCAATAAAACTAAGTGATCATAATGCTAGGCTAACGGATGGGTCTTGTCCATCACATCATTCTCCTAATGATGTGATCCCGTTATCAAATGACAACTCATGTCCATGGTTAGGAAACCTTAACCATCTTTGATCAACGAGCTAGTCAAGTAGAGGCTCACTAGGGACACAGTGTTTGTGCATGTATTCACACATGTATTAAGGTTTCCGATCAATACAATTCTAGCATGAATAATGAACCTTTATCATGAATAAGGAAATATAAAATAACAACTTTATTATTGCCTCTAGGGCATATTTCCTTCAGTCTCCCACTTGCACTAGAGTCAATAATCTAGTTCACATTGCCATGTGATTAACACCAATAGTTCACATCGCCATGTGATTAACACCCATAGTTCACATCGCCATGTGACCAACACCCAAAGGGTTTACTAGAGTCAATAATCTAGTTCACATCGCCATGTGATTAACACCCAAAGAGTATTAAGGTGTGATCATGTTTTGCTTGTGTGAGAGGTTTAGTCAACGGGTCTACCATATTCAGATCCGCATGTATTTTGCAAATTTCTATGTCTACAATGCTCTACACGGAGCTACTCTAGCTAATTGCTCCCACTTTCAATATATATCAAGATTGAGACTCAGAGTCATCCGGATCAGTGTCAAAGCTTGCATCGACGTAACCCTTTATGACGAACTCTTTGTTACCTCCATAACCGAGAAACATTTCCTTAGTCCTCTTTAGGTACCTAAGGATAATTTTGACCGTTGTCCAGTGATCTACTCCTGGATCACTATTGTACCCCCTTGCCAAACTCATCACAAGGTACACAATAGGTCTGGTACACAGCACGTCATACTTTATAGAACCTATGGCTGAGACATAGGGAATGACTTTCATTCTATCTCTATCTTCTGCCGTGGTCGGGTTTTGAGTCTTACTCAACTTCACACCTTGTAACACAGGCAAGAACCCTTTCTTTGGCTGATCCATTTTGAACATCTTCAAAACTTTGTCAAGGTGTGTGCTTTGTGAAAGTACTATTAAGCGTCTTGATCTATCTCTATGCATCTTGATGCCCAATATATAAGCAGCTTCACCGAGGTCTTTTATTGAAAAACTCTTATTCAAGTATCCTTTTATGCTTTCCAGAAATTCTATATCATTTCCAATCAACAATATGTCATCTACATATAATATCAGAAATGCTACAGAGCTCCCACTCACTTTCTTGTAAATACAGGCTTCACCATAAGTCTGTATAAAACCATATGCTTTGATCACCTCATCAAAGCGTATATTCCAACTCTGAGATGCTTGCACCAGTCCATAGATGGATCGCTGGAGCTAGCATTCTTTGTTAGCACCTTTAGGATCGACAAAATATTCTGATTGCATCATATAGAACTCTTCTTTAAGATATCCATTAAGGAATGCAGTTTTGACGTCCATTTGCCAGATTTCATAATCATAAAATGTGGCAATTGCTAACATGATTCGGACAGACTTAAGCATCGCTACGGGTGAGAAGTTTCATCATAGTCAACCCCTTGGACTTGTCAAAAACCTTTCGCGACAAGTCGAGCTTTGTAGATAGTGACATTACTATCAGCGTCTGTCTTCTTCTTGAAGATCCATTTATTCTCATTGACTTGCCGATCATCGGGCAAGTCCACCAAAGTCCATACTTTGTTCTCATACATGGATCCTATCTCAGATTTTATGGCCTCAAGCCATTTATCAGAATCTGGGCTCATCATAGCTTCTTCATAGTTCGTAGGTTCGCCATGGTCTAGTAACATGACTTCCAGGACAGGATTACCGTACCACTCTGGTGCGGAACATGCTCTGTTCGACCTATGAGGTTCAGTTGTAACTTCATCTGAAGTGTCATGATCATTATCATTAGCTTCCTCTCTAGTTGGTGTAGGCATCACGGGAATAGATTTCTCTGATGTGCTACTTTCCAATTCGAGAGAAGGTACAATTACCTCATCAAGTTCTACTTTCCTTCCACTCACTTCTTTCGAGAGAAACTCCTTCTCTAGAAAGGATCCATTCTTAGCAACAAAGATCTTGCCTTCAGATCTGTGGTAGAAGGTGTACCCAATTGTTTCTTAGGGTATCCTACGAAGACGCACTTCTCCGATTTGGGTTCGAGCTTATCAGGCTGAAGCCTTTTGACATAAGTGTAACCCCAAACTTTAAGAAATGACAGCTTAGGTTTCTTGCCAAACCACAGTTCATACGGTGTTGTCTCAACAGATTTAGACGGTGCCCTATTTAACGTGAATGCAACTGTCTCTAATGCATAACCCCAAAACGATAGTGGTAAATCAGTAAGAGACATCATAGATCGCACCATATCTAATAAAGTATGGTTACGATGTTCGGACACACCATTATGCTGTGGTGTTCCAGGTGGCGTGAGTTGTGAAGCTATTCCACATTGTTTTAAATGAAGGCCAAACTCGTAACTCAAATATTCACCTCCACGATCAGATCGTAGAAACTTTATTTTCTTTTTACGATGATTCTCCACTCACTCTGAATTTTTTTGAACTTTTCAAATGTTTCAGACTTGTGTTTCATTAAGTAGATATACCCATATCTTCTCAAATCATCTATGAAGCTCAGAAAATAACAATACCCGCCGTGTGCCTCAACACTCATCGGACTGCATACATCGTTATGTATTATTTCCAATAAGTCATTGGCTCGCTCCATTGTTCCGGAGAACGGAATTTTAGTCATCTTGCCCATGAGGCATGGTTCGCAAGTATCAAATGATTCATAATCAAGTGATTCCAAAAGTCCATCTGCATGGAGTTTCTTGATGCGCTTTACACCAATATGTCCTAAACGGCAGTGCCACAAATATGTTGCACTAATCAACTTTGCATCTTTTGGCATCAATATTATGAATATGTGTATCACTACGATCGAGATTCAGTAAACCATTCACATTGGGTGTATGACAATAGAAGGTTTTATTCATTTAAACAGAACAACAATTACTCTCTGACTTAAATGAATAACCGTCTCGCAATAAACATGATCCAATCATATTCATGCTCAACGCAAACACCAAATAACATTTATTTAAGTCCAACACTAATCCTGAAGGTAGAGGGAGTGTGCGATGGTGATCTTATCAACCTTGGAATCACTTCCAACACACATTGTCACCTCGCCCTTAACTAGTCTCTGTTCATTTTGCAACTCCTGTTTTGAGTTACGAATATTAGCAACTGAACCGATATCAAATACCCAGGGGCTACTATGAATACTAGTAAAGTACACATCAATAACATGTATATCAAATATACCTTTGTTCACTTTGCCATCCTTCTTATCCGCCAAGTATTTGGGGCAGTTCCGCTTCCAGTAACCATTTCCTTTGCAGTAGAAGCACTCAGTTTCAGGCTTGGGTCTAGCTTTGGGTTTCTTCACGGGAGCGGCAACTTGCTTGCCATTCTTCTTGAAGTTCCCTCTCTTTCCCTTGCCCTTTTTCTTGAAACTAGTGGTCTTTTTAACCATCAACACTTGATGCTCTTTCTTGATTTCTACCATCGCCGATTTCAGCATCGCGAAGAGCTCGGGAATCATTTTCGTCATCCCTTGCATATTATAGTTCATCACGAAGTTCTAGTAGCTTGGTGGTAGTGACTAGAGAACTTTGTCAATCACTATCTTATCTGGAAGATTAACTCCCACTTGATTCAAGCGATTGTAGTACCCAGACATTCTGAGCACGTGCTCACTAGTTGAGCTATTCTCCTCCATCTTGTAGACAAAGTACTTGTGAGAGGTCTCATACCTCTCGACACGGGCATGAGCCTGAAATACCAATTTCAGCTCTTGGAACATCTCATATGCTCCGTGGCGTTCAAAACATTTTTGAAGTCCCGGTTCTAAGCCGTAAAGCATGGCGCACTAAACTATTAAGTAATCATCACACTGGTACGCGTCGGTGCTATACAAACGGTTTTTAACCCCTTTCCGCGACGGGCATTTGGAACCGTCGCCAAGTGAGTGTGGGCGATAGGGGGGGGTCCTTCCCACATGACCCAGAAACCGTCGGGGATAGGCCCTCCTGGCACACAGGCTGGGGCAAAATGAGCTCGTGTGTGATCGAGCGAGGCATCAAAACCCAATCGTTTCCATTCGTATGTACATCCCACACGGTGAATCCCAGAAAAACATTTCCGTTCTTCTGTATATCACACACAGTCAATCCAAGGAATACGTTTCCGTTCTTATGTACATCCCACATAGTCAATCCAGGGAAAACGTTTCCGTTTGTATGTATATCACACACAGTCAATCCAAGGAATACATTTTCGTTCTTATGTACATCCCACACAGTCAATCCAGGGAAAACGTTTCCGTTCGTATGTACATCCCACACAGTTTTATGTATAGGCTCATGTGTGAAAGGTGTAACTATCACACACGCTCTGCCTTGGTTAATCGTTTGCTTTTATCTACTACATCACACATGATTTGATGAAGAAAACTGTGTGGCATTGGGCTATCCATCACAAGCGCTTTTACTGCCAGAACCGTTTGCAAAGTTCCATGACCCATTTAGTAGGTTTATTAGTTTACAATTAATAATTCCAGTATTACGCAAATTCACATTTGATATCGAACAGCTGTTTGCCAATTTCATATCAGGCACATAAATATATTTTAACATCACAGTACGATAGCTACCTGAAAACAGCACAGTACAGCATGTAGCTAGTTCAACTTCATAAGAACAATATTAGAACAATATATACATTTCCCTAATCGAGATCATCCAGGCACGTCTTATCCACCTCTGCTTTCAGTTCAGTAAGAACCTATTTTGCACTGTCCAACTGGGAAAGTGCCTCCTCCTTCGCCAACACCATCTTCGCAAAGTCTGATTTAAAAAATCTGAGCTCATTCTCCACCTTCCTCTTTTTATCCCGCATCTTCAAATATTATTCAGCGTTGACAACACTTTCTCTAAGCCTACCTCTGTTCTCTTCCTCATACATGCTTCAGAGCTTTGCTAGGCACATCTTCAAAGACTGTGGCCACTCTTGATCAACCCACTCCAAGTAAGAACACTTCCGTTCATCCTATAATATTTAAAACTAGATCAGTAACAATTGTAGGGGAAATGGGTTTATAGCAACATAGAAAATCACCAATACTTATTTTGAAAAACTGAAGAAACAGGTTAATTATGACATATCTTCTCAAAAAGATCAATGTGCAAATGAATTAATTGCTACTGAGACAACAACCAAATTCTGAAACATCAGAAGCTATAATTAACTACAACAACGCTACAAGTTCTTACTCATGTACTATAAATAACAAATTGAACATTTTATGAGGAAGGTAAATATAACTGCAACAGCATAGTGACAGTGTTTGGATGACAGCAAATTGATACTAACAGGTGTGTACATGCACAAATTTAGTAACAGAGAACTCATAGCACTAAGGCCGTCCACTATGTATGCCAAAACCGGTGTAAAGACAACTGTTGCTACATCTCGCACTGGTGCCCTGCACTGGCGAGCCGATGCAGCAGAAAAAAATCAGGGACCCAGACTCCGGAGCACCTAGTTGCTCTGATGCCCAGTTCCTTCGTGCCATAAAGATTTAGTATTTTACTGCTTGGCTACTCAGATGTGTGGACCAAAGTTGGCTGCACAAACTGCTGAAGCGGTGCCAAATAATTTTCTAATGGCACCGCTGATGAGATGGCAACATTTTTATATACTAGGTACAAACTGTGACACTGTCTTAGGATGCGTTTGGTTGAAGGTGTGGTATGAATGGGTTTGGACCGTGACAGTGTCTGAATCACATCTAACAAATGATTTGTCACAACGAAAGAGGGTCTCACCTTCTCTGCACATGCTAGAAGCTTCCTCCCACTGTCCACAGATTCAAACGCAACTAGCTTCACGCATGGAGATTGATGGTGACAACGAGCAGACAGATCTTCAGCCACCCCACTCCATTCGTTGCAACTGATGGTCCTAGGGAGCTACAAGAGGAAGAAATGACTCAAATCGACCACCGAGTTAAAATCCTTCATTCCAAGTCATAGCCCGAGAGAGAGAAGAGAGGCATACCCGGGTGGTGAAGGAGTCGTCGTCGGAGGAGGAACTGCTGGAGAGGTCATTAAAGAAGACCATGGCGACCCCGGCGGTAGGATGCGAGACGGCGAGAGCGAGGAAGCAAGCGGGGAAGCGGCTATAGCTTAGGAAGGAAGGAAGGAAGGAGGAAACAGGGGAAATATGACTTGTGGTCAGGGAGAAAAGGGGGTGGGGAAGGGGGGAGGGGGGCGGGGGTAGATATTTTGGTGGTAGGCCAAAATTTTGGAAATGTGGAGGGAAACTTTGCGCGCGGTGCCGCCGGACACCATTCACTTTGAACGATTGTGTGCATCTCAAATGATTCTTCTGCTTTACGTGCATGGGATGAGTTTGATAATTCAAATTTTGGTGGAAATTTCCCTGGGTACGTCATTGCATAATTTAACATCGCTTGCTAATTTGGGCACACAAAAGAGCATACAGCACACAGACCACACTTACTGAATCGAGCAATTTTAGTAATTAAACAGATCCAGTTGACCTAAACATTGCTCTAACAAAAGACCAACATTAAAAACAAAGCCTAAGTACGCATAATTTTAACAAATCTGCCGCCGCGCCGGCCTATGCATCGCCGGTGTGAGATGAGACGTCGATGACTTGTCCTGGCGAAATGCCGCCGTTGGTGGACTCCGCGTCCCCCCTGCTGAAGTCGACCGCGTCCTTGTCCTCGTCCTCGGCGCCGTCCTCAAAGTTGTAGTACTCGTAGTAGTGGCTGCGCCAGAGCTCGCGTTGGTACTCCACCGCCGATTCCTCGATGGACAGACTCTTCTCTACCTCCACCTCGGCCACGCGCAACTCCTCCTCCCAGCGCTCCTCGATCTCCGCCGCCTCGTGCATCTCGAGCTCCTGCTCGGCGATCTCATGAGGAAGCAGGTGCTCCATGGCCACCGCCGCCTTTTCGTACGTGGGTTGCTTGCTGGATTCCGAGGTGGCCTGGAATATCTTGGAGTGTGCATCCTCGATCTTGGCGTGGATGGCCTCGACCCGGGCCAGGGTGACATCGGCGGCACAGACGGCAGCATGAGCGCTCTCGGCGTTTGCAGCCGCCGTCACAGTAGCAGCTACAACCGTCTTGGCTGCTGCAGCTGCCCTGTCGGCTGCCGCAAACGCCCTCTCGGCGGATACGGCCGCGCTCAATGCGGATGCGGCGGCACTCTCGGCGTAGGCGGCCGCGCTCTCGGCGCAGGCGGCGGCGCTCGGGGAGGATGCGGCCATCGTACGGGCCTTCACGAAGCGTTTCCACGGCGTCATCTTTGCAAGAAGGGGGTGCGGTAATGGGGATCGGGATTCGTGGATTCGGGGGTTGTCGGCACTGGAGCAGACGAGCCGGCGAAGCTTAAGGAGGAAGACTTAAATAGACCAAGAAATTTTCATCGCAAATGGTTCCTACAAAAAAATTGTGTGTGATGTTGTGGATATTTTTTATTAGCTGTGAAAGACGAATTTGGAGTAAAGTGGCAACGGATGGTGTTTTAAATGTACGAGAAAAAATGTAGTACTAATACAACTGCCATGTCAAATTTTGGAAAATTTCAGGGGTCATTTGACCTTTTAAGACATTTAAGTGATTTTCTAGCCATTTAATGACCATAATTCAAATTTGAACTACATGTACATGCAACAGCTAACCATAACGGTTTGAAAAGTCATATTTTGTGTACTTGTGTGCGATTTAATTCCATGTCCAGTAAATTGGAAGGAATTTTCAAACATATTGGTCTAACGGCTATGACACAATTAAGCATGGAGTGCCATGACATTTAAATTCCAAAAAATTAAAAAAAGATCAGAAACACATGAAACGTTGCTTGATGTAATGTCATGCCACCAAGATGATGTGGTAAAAAATTTGGCATGTTTGATGAAAGTTTGGACACACACCCCTCACAAACCGAAGCAACTCACTAGAAGGCTCGTGTTTCCGAGAGGGAACAATGCATGTTTGCTGACGAACAAGAGATAGCTTCCCCTTACGGCCTTCAAATTTTTTATACATTTAACGTGCACTAATACAACTGTCATGTGAAAATTTGGAAAATTTCAGGGGTCATTTGACCATTTAAAGACTTTAAGTGATTTTCTAGCCATTTAATGACCGTAATTCAAATTTGAACTACATCTACATGCAACGGCTAACCATAACGGTTTGAAAAAAAAATCATATTTGTGTACTTGTGTGCGAGTTAATTCCTTGTGCAGTAAATTAGAAGGAATTTTTAAACATATTGGTCTCACGGCATGGACACATGCATGGAGTGCCATGCCATTTTAATTCCAAAAAATTAAAAAATGATCAAAAAAACATGAAACCTTGCTTGATGTAATGTCATGCCACCAAAATGATGTGGTAAAAAAATTGGCATGTTTGACGATAGTTTGGACACACACCCTCACAAACCGGAGCAACTCACTAGAACGCTCGTGGTTCCGAGAGGGAACAATGGATGTTTGATGACGAACGGGAAATAGCTTCCTCTTACGGTCTTCAAATTTTTTCTATGTTTATTAACGTGCACTAATACAACTGTCATGTGAAAATTTGGAAAATTTCAGGGGTCATTTAACCTTTTAAGACATTTAAGTGATTTTCTAGCCATTTAATGACCGTAATTCAAATTTGAACTACATCTACATGCAACGGCTAACCATAACGGTTTGAAAAATCATATTTGTGTACTTGTGTGCGAGTTAATTCCTTGTGCAGTAAATTAGAAGGGATTTTCAAACATATTGGTCTCACGACATGGAAACATGCATGGAGTGCCATGGCATTTTAATTCCAAAAAATTAAAAAATGATCAGAAAAACATGAAACCTTGCTTGATGTAATGTCATGCCACCAACATGATGTGGTAAAAAAATTGGCCTGTTTAACGAAAGTTTGGACACACACCCCTCACAAACCGGAGCAACTCACTAGAACGCTCATGGTTCCGAGAGGGAACAATGCATGTTTGATGACGAACGGGAAATAGCTTCCTCTTACGGCCTTCAAATTTTTTCTATGTTTATTAACATGCACTAATACAACTGTCATGTGAAAATTTGGAAAATTTCAGGGGTCATTTGACCTTTTAAAGACATTTAAGTGATTTTCTAGCCATTTAATGACCGTAATTCAAATTTGAACTACATCTACATGCAACGGCTAACCATAATGGTTTGAAAAATCATATTTGTGTACTTGTGTGCGAGTTAATTCCTTGTGCAGTAAATTAGAAGGAATTTTCAAACATATTGGTCTCACGGCATGGACACATGCATGGTGTGCCATGGCATTTTTATTCCAAAAAATTAAAAAATGATCAGAAACACATGAAGCCTTGCTTGATGTAATGTCATGCCACCAAGATGATGTGGTAAAAAAATTGGCATGTTTGACGAAAGTTTGGACACACACCCCTCACAAACCGAAGCAACTCACTAGAAGGCTCGTGTTTCCGAGAGGGAACAATGCATGTTTGATGACGAACGGGAGATAGCTTCCCCTTACGGCCTTCAAATTTTTTCTACATTTAATGTGCACTAATACAACTGTCATGTGAAAATTTGGAAAATTTCAGCGGTCATTTGACCTTTTAAAGACATTTAAGTGATTTTCTAGCCATTTAATGACCGTAATTCAAATTTGAACTACATCTACATGCAACAACTAACCATAACGGTTTGAAAAATCATATTTGTGTACTTGTGTGCGTGTTAATTCCATGTGCAGTAAATTAGAAGGAATTTTCAAACATATTGGTCTCACGGCATGGCACATGCATGGAGTGCCATGGCATTTAAATTCCAAAAAATAAAAAAATGATCAGAAAAACATGAAACCTTGCTTGATGTAATGTCATGCCACCAAGATGATGTGGTAAAAAAATTGGCCTGTTTGACGAAAGTTTGGACACACCCCCCTCACAAACCGGAGCAACTCACTAGAAACCTCGTGGTTCCGAGAGGGAACAATGCATGTTTGATGACGAATGGGAGATAGCTTCCCCTTACGGCCTTCAAATTTTTTCTACATTTAACGTGCACTAATACAACTGTCATGTGAAAATTTGGAAAATTTTAGGGGTCATTTGACCTTTTAAAGACATTTAAGTGATTTTCTAGCCATTTAATGACCGTAATTCAAATTTGAACTACATCTACATGCAACGGCTAACCATAACGGTTTGAAAAATCATATTTGTGTACTTGTGTGCGAGTTAATTCCTTGTGCAGTAAATTAGAAGGAATTTTCAAACATATTGGTCTCACGGCATGGACACATGCATGGAGTGCCATGGCATTTAAACTCCAAAAAATAAAAAAAATGATCAGAAAAACATGAAACCTTGCTTGATGTAATGTCATGGCACCAAGATGATGTGGTAAAAAAATTGGACTGTTTGATTAAAGTTTGGACACAGAACCCTCACAAACCGAAGCAACTCACTAGAAGGCTCGTGATTCCGAGAGGGAACAATGCATGTTTGATGACGAACGGGAGATAGCTTCCTCTTACGGCCTTCAAATTTTTTCTACGTTTAACATGCACTACTACAACTGTCATGTGAAAATTTGGAAAATTCTAGGGGTCATTTGACCTTTTAAAGACATTTAAGTGATTTTCTAGCCATTTAATGACCGTAATTAAAATTTTAACTACATCTACATGCACCATAATGGTTTGAAAAATCATATTTTTGTGTACTTGTGTGCGAGTTAAAAAATCATCGGACGATGTAAGTATCTGGTGTTCAAAAAAGAAAATGTAAAGATCTGGCAAGACAACCGCCCCCCACACGATTGGCACTCTATTTTGCGGCTCGAGGTTTGGTAGGTGAGTGGCGGGGGTCATTAATCAGACACGGTTCCGTATTGGAAACCGTCCGCTATTAAGTTCACACACGGATTTTGCTGCGGGAATCGTGGGTAATTCAAACTACAGTACTCGTAAATTCCGGCGACCGGCGTGTGTATTATTCCCGTCAATCTAGATTCCGGCCGCCAATAAATACTAACTTGCTCACATCGTCCCGCCTGCATTCTCATCTACATCCTCCCCTCGCTCGCTCTCTCTCTCTCTCTCTCTCAAATCTCTGCCATGGCGCCGCCGGTCTGCCCACGCGCCGACGAGGAGTCACCGCCCCCCGAGGACGCTCACTCGAATAGCAGCGACGAGGACCCCTACGCGCCACCGGACGAGGTTGCGCCGGACCCCCCAACTTTGGATTGGTTTTGGGGCCAGTACAATCTTTGTCTGTGGAAGTCACTGCCGCTGGCTGAGAAGGCCAGGCAAGTGGCGTTCAAGAAGGAGATGGTGGAGGAGGAAGCCAGGTACTAGGTAGCCTGTGAAGCCCGTGATGCCGCCTGGAAAAAGGAGGCGGCGGAGCTTTGGGGGCGGGCGCGTCGTCGTGCGGAGGAGGTGTACGAAGACGGGTACTTCGCAAGGAAGGTCAAAGGCGCTGGGTGCCTCATCGTTGCGTGGAGGTGGGCCGATAAGCTCTAGCGTGCCACCGACGAGGAGCTCTGGTGGGCGCCCAATGAAATGGCAAGATCGTTCGCGCTTGTCCGCCAGCAAGAGGCAGATCGTTATGTCAAGCGCTACAAGGCGGAGGAGGTGGAGTACTGCCTCCGCACTGGGAAGACGCCGCACCAGGGAGCTGCTGGCGAGGGGCTGCTGGAATACTGGCCCCAGGAGGGATTATTAGTTTTAGTATTGTTCGTTTTCAATTTTATGCATTGTACCTAGTAGTTAAGTATCATCACGTATATGTGATGATATTATATATATTCTATGATGAACTAATGAACAATTAATATATATATATTATGAATTCCATTTTCTATCTGTTTTTGTATACTAATTTGACTCTGCCTGTTATCATCCACATATACAGAATGGAAAGCGTATATACACACATTGAAACAAAACATATAAGAACGGAAAACAGAGTACACACATTGAAACAGAGCAATAAACAGAGCAATACTATGATTGCTGTGAATACATAGCTATCCACATCGAAACGACTCAACAAAATAAAACGCGTCCATGAGACCATGACCAGCAGCCCTTGCCTACGGTAGCTCTTGGCTCTACCTGAACTCGTGCAGGCGTTCGTCCAAGCGGTCGGCACGCTCGCGGTACATCTGGAGCGCGATCTCGAGCTCCAAGTTGGCTATTTCATCAGAGATCACCAGCTCGAGGATGAGACGGCCATGTTCCTCTACTGCGCACTGGTGGACACCTGGGCCAAGGAGGCGGTCGAGCCTACCGACCAGCGCGTTGGCATCAAGCGGGCCGCGGACAATGCGAACGGCACGGCGGGCGTCCGGTGCAATTACGGCGCGGCCGGCCTCTGGTGCAAGTACGGCGCAGAGGGCCTCTACCTACTCCTGGCGAGGATTGGGGGTACTGATGGGACATGTACCCAGCTGTGACGCCCTGTCGACAGCAGGCAAGCGCCGATGGATCCGCTCTTGCTGTGCGGTGCGCCGCGCCTCTCGCCCTACGGCGCTCCAACGGTCTCTTCGTGCGGCGAGCCGCAGCCTATCGGCGTGGACGCGCGTAGCTTGCTCTGCGGCACGCCATCGATCATGTTGTGCAGTGAGCTGCAGCCTCTCGGCGCTGACATGCCTATCTTGATCCACGGCGCTGAAGCGCCATGCGCCAAGGGTCTTCTCAACCCTGGCGATGACGCACATCACGGCGTCGTCCATCGCGTTGCCGGGGAGCGCCTCGGCCTCAATGGGACGTGGCGCCTCCTCGTTTTCCTCATCGACGAGGTTGATGGCAGAGGCGGCGCTTTGGTGGGTTGGCATGCTTGGAAAAGGTGGATGTGCTACAGGTTGCGCTTGTTGCCTCCGTGCATCGCGCGCCGCCTAGGTTTATGCGCAATATCGCTGGGTGGCGGGAAACAGGTGAGGAAATGGCGGGAAATGGTGGCATGTTCATAAAACGCCATCAATTAATGGAAACTTAGCATATAAGGAACATCGAGCTAGCACAAGAAGTAGATGATGATCAGATGAACACGGACCACACTAGGGAACCCGTCGGTGATGAATTCATCAATCGCAAACGGTTGTATACTAGCATGCGTTTGCCCACAACACACACGGCTTATTCCATCACAAACAGGTCGGATGGATCAACTGTATGCCACGTATCGCACATTGTCAAAAAGTAATGCAGTAGACCTTCTTTAACATGTGTTAAAAAATCAAGGACCTCGAGGTTAATTTAACTGATGGGATGGATCATAGAGGTCATTTAATTTGACCTCTATGACCCATCCCATCAGTTAATTTAACATCAAGACAACTTCCCATCAAGTCACCCATCTGATGGCTGCTCCAGCCTGAGCACAGTTAACTTGAGAGTTCTCTTAGATGAGCTATTGGTGGAACAGCTAGTCCTTGCTGATATAGGATGCCTCTTCACATCGTTATTGCGTACCCGGATGACTGCCCGTCGCCCAATGGCCAATAGATATTGTGTGGATAGAGCATATCACATACGTCTTACTAGAAGCAATCGTCTGTGTTATTATCAGTCTTCGCACACATTTCTGATTACAGA
The DNA here is from genome assembly GCA_011799875.1 of Thinopyrum elongatum. Taxonomy (NCBI): domain Eukaryota; kingdom Viridiplantae; phylum Streptophyta; class Magnoliopsida; order Poales; family Poaceae; genus Thinopyrum; species Thinopyrum elongatum. The sequence goes on along the minus strand of CM022302.1, from coordinate 218,345,096 downwards.
CCTGTTTGCCGCGTATCACACACATCTTGTTATATTGAACCGTTTCTGTTCTCTTGTCTCAACACAAATAGTTCATCCGAGTGAACCGCATGCCGTATATCGCACACACCTTGATCTGGCTGGCCATTTCTTTTGTGTTGCCTAATCACAAATAGTTCATCCGAGTGAACCGTATGCTGTATATCACACACACCTTCATCTGGCTGCCCATTTCTTTTGTTCCTCCTCATCGCAAACAGTTAATTGAACTGAACAGTATGCCCTGCATCACACACGCAACTAAAATCTGAACCGTGTTTGATGCATCCGTCATCGCAAACATTTTGCACCTTTTTTGACGGTTTTTTACACCACCGTTTGCGATTATTGCATCGCACACAGTTTCGTCGAAGGGTCTCTGATCATAGTGTCACATTAGCAGCATCCTGCAGTAGAGGGTGGCGCCCTCTGTTGCGCTGCTTTGCCACTTCTTCTATATCCGGATGCGCAGCACGACCTAGTGCTCCGGGTGCGTCTGCTTCGTCGCATCCCACGGCAGCAACGCGATCTCGAGGGCCGGGAAGAAGGTGGATGATTTCTATCGCAAGTGGATCTTCATGGACGCCAAGCGCTCTCACGCTCGGCTGGAGCTGCCGACCGCGATGCCGGTGAAGCTGGACCGGTGGGCTCACGAGAAGCTCATCGACCCCCGGGCGGTGTCGAAGCTGGAGAAGATGACGGCGGACCTGGAGGCGGAGAAGCTGACAGGGGCCATGCTCATCCGGGAGTTCCTGACGCAGTGCCTGGCTCCACTCCAGGCACACTCGTGCCCTTTGTGGAGTCTCAAGAGTGTGGAAGACGACCTCCGGCTACGCCCGGAAGACTTGACCGACGAGGAGCCGAGCAAGGCCGTGCGCACCTTGCTTGAGAAGGACCCGGGCGGCCTCCCGGTGGCCTACCTCCCGCTGTACCGCTGCGACGACGGGGCGGAGGTGGCCGCCGCCATGCCTGCTTTCAATGAGCGGGGGCTCGTGCCGCTCACGCTCCCCAACTCCCTGGTGCCGGTGTCCTCCGGCGAGATCTCCAGGAAGGAAGAGGAGGGGGACTCGAAGGCGACCTTGGAGGAGGTGGGGAAGAGCTCTCCCCCGCGGCAGAGCGAGCTCCTCTGTGGTCTTTCTGATGATCACGACGCCGGTGACTATCTCGTCGAGGGTTCCCCGCGCCCCCCCGGGGCCATCACGAGGTCCGGGGGCACCCCTCTGCGGAGGCCGGTACAAGGGACCCCGAAGAAGGGCGAGGCAGCGTTGCTTCCCCGGGGCGATGCCCCGGTCTTGCCGCCCGTCGCCGCCGTTCCAGAGCCAGCCGTCATGCGTCCGGCCGGTCCTGAGTGCGCGGCGAGGCCCGTGCTGAAGAAGCTCGGGGGCACCGCCCTCCTATGCAGGAAGAGGTCGTACATCGCTGAGGACGAGTAAGTATTTTACCTTGTCTTTGCTTCCCGTTCTTGATGTCGTGCTCAAGACATTCTCCTCTCGGTGGCCAGGCTGACGTTGGTGGCGAAGAGGAAGAGGGAGGAGGCCAGGGCCTCCGAGGACGGAAGGGGCCACCGCGCGCTCGCCTGTGGTGGAACAGGCTCCTCGAAGCTCGGGAGCAAGTCCTCAGGAGGAGACCGCCTCCAAGGCTCAGCAGACTCTGGGGGCGCTGGTCCCTGATGCACCTGCGGAGGGTTTGAGGGCTCCGGAGCCCCCCGCCGTCTTTGCTGCTGTAGCGATGCCAACCCAGGTGCCGGCGCCACCTCCTCCCCAAGTCCTCACGCTGGTGGATCATGGCTCCTCTGCCATGCTCGACGCTTTGGAGGAGGCCTTCACCGTGCTGGGCCGGCTCCGGACAGATCTTCAGGGTGCTGATCGACGCATGGCGGCAGGGCGCCTGGAGCTGATCTCGGGGTGGCTTCAGGCCGACTCATCCGTCAGGACGTTCTGGGGTCAGGCCGAGGCCGCCGTCGCGGAGAGCAGGAGGGAGGCCGGCGAGGCCACGGCGGCTCATGACGCGGCGCTGACCAACGCAGCATCTGCCAAGGAGCGCTGCCACATGGTGGAGGCTGAGCTGAAGGCCCTCCGCGACGAGCAGGCCACCCGCACCTGTCAGCTGAAGGAGCAGGAGGAGGAGCTGAAGGCCCGGGAGGCAGCGCTCACCGACCGCGACGCCGAGCTGGAGCAGGCAGCCCAGGACAGGCTGCGGAGCAGAGCCGCTTGGGGAAGTTGAAGGAGGAGCTGGAGGCGGCCCAGGCGTCCCACGCCAAGCTTGTCTCCGAGGAGAAGGCCGGGCTGGAGACCAGGGAGAAGTCCCTTGCCGCAGCTGAGCAGGTGGCCTCCGCAGGGCGCGACGCCTTCGTCTCCCTCGAGTCGAGGTCCCGCGCGGCGCCACAGGACCTTCACGGGGAAGGGTACGAGAAGTCATTGGCGACTCCGGAGGAAAGCCCCGCCGGGCTGCTCCCCAAGCTTGCCGTAGCGCTCGAGGGCATCGTCGTCGGAGTGGGCCCCATGGTGGAGGGAGAAGCTCGTGCACTTTTTACCTCGGCCGCGACGCGCATCTTCAGCCACCTCCACCTTCGGGACCCTGCTTCGATCTTGGTGTATTGCTCGAACCCGTGGCCCCTGAGCTCCACGATGCTGCCGCCAAGGCCGTGGAGAAGCAGGTGGAGGCCCTGCTGCAGAAGTTCCTCTACGTCGACCACGCGACCGCGGCTGGTGGCAAGGATGGCGGCGACGTTGTTGATGACGGGCCTCCCCAGGCGGGCGACAGCGGTGTCCAAGGCTGAGGAAGAGGCTCGAAGGTGGCGCTTCCCCCTGTTTTAATCCTGCAACATTTATCATGCCTCGTGGAGGCGTAAGAACTTCTGCTTTGAGTTTCAAGAGACAGTATGTTTTGTAATAATTTGCTAGGATTTCGCGACTTCCTTTCTGCTTGCTTTAGCGTTCTGCGTCAGTAGGGCGTCCGAATCACCAGGACGAGACCAAGGGGTAAGGGGCTACGTGACAAGTTAGGCCCCTGAGTCGCAATGCTCAGGGGTCCCCCTTGATGTGCGAACAACCTTCAGGAAGGAGACGTGAGTGTTGTTTTTAGCGTTTTGCGTCGGCAGGGCCCGGCACCGCGCATACCTCAGCCGCCGTTGGGGCGTCCGGATCACCAGGACGAGACCAAGGGGTGAGGTGCTACGTGACCAGTTAGGCCCCTGAGTCGCGATGCTCAGGGGTCCCCCTTGACGTATGAACTACTTTCCATACCTTTCCTCGCCGGGCTCTCGCTCGGGAGGGGAGCGCGAAGACCAGGTCCGAGGGACCTGGCGAGGTGTCATACGCCAGGTGTGACCTGAGCGTAGCCCCCATGCCCAGCCCCTCGCGTGACTCTCCCGAAGGGAAAGCGGCGCGGTGAGGCTGAGCAGCGAGCCTGGTGGCTCTCCTGAGGTTACTGCAGCCGTTAGGTTGCCCTCAGTTGTTTATTCACCAGCGCGGAGCATGGTGCTTCCGCTCTTGCACAGGCATAGCCGCTCCTCGACCATGTCGTCTGCCAGCGCGGAGCATGGGGATTCCACTGGTACGTGGGTAGGAGCTGCCTCTGAGGGGAGACTCCGGGGCGTGTACAGCCCCATCCTGACATGTGGCTTGCACGGCAGGAGTGGAGGAGGTGTGTATGGGCACTCGTGAGCCAGCGCGGGACTCACAAGGCCCTACCTCAAGGCGGGTTGCGCCTGAATTTGACTCAGAACACTTGTGATGGTCCTGCGAGATGGTTAGGCAGCCTGCGCCGAGTGAATCTCCTGAGGATATCGCATGAGAAGGCCAAACACCAATGACCCCAGGAGGTGACGTGAACGGGACCGGCCTGCCAGAGAGAGCTCAGCCGTTGGGTTTGTCGACGCTACAGGGACGGACCTGAGCACAGACGCCGTGCCTAGTCTTCTCATGCAAAGGTCCTGAAGAAAGACAACCGGTGCGCGGCTCGCGCGACGGCAAGGCACCGGGTCGTGCGCCCTAACTTACCCGCTCTTGATTAGCTCATGCAAGGACAAGGCACCAAGGACCATGGGAGGTGACGTGCACGGGAGCTGGCCCGCGAGACAGAGCTCAGCCACTTGGGTTTAGCGACGCTGCAAGGACGGACCCGAGCAAAGACGCCATGCTAGTCCTTAATCATGAGGCGGTCGCGGGTGGGTTTGCAAGGGCGTAAGACGTTCATGGCGGCAAAGCACCGGACCGGCAGATAATGACATAAGGCAACTCATGGAAGGGTTAGGCCAGTTCTGATATGTGCGAAAAACAATACATGCCACAGGGACAGACCCACACGGCTTGGGGATGATGCAACCCGAGGGGCGCCCCCAACTGAACAAACCAAAAAGTGTCACCTGGCACCGTTGCAGAAGAAGTGCTAGAGTAGCTGAAGACACGTGCTGCGGAAGTCGCTCCTCACGAGTCGTCCAGGTTCCCAGCCTCGTGAGGCTCCGGGGACCCGGGGGGCTCGTGAGGGTTCGTCACCTTCTCCGTCTGGAACGCCTCGCGCCGCGCCTCGTGAGCCTCCAGGACGGCCCGCATGTGGCGCTGGTGCGTGGCAGCCCTGTTCAGCAGACCGAAAGGCATGCGAACGTAGCTGTGAGGGGGGCCATCGCACCGGCCAACGTGGGACGGCCAGAAGAGCTCCTGAGATGCGGCTCTGTTGAGCCCTGGGATGTTGACGCAGACGCGCAGCTCGCTGCCCTCCTCAGGGGGGGAGCTGTGCTGGGGGGTGCGGGGCGACGCTCACCTCGCATGGCTCTTGCCTCCTGAAGCTCCTTGATTGCCTTAGCGATGAACTCCTGAGCGCCTGACGCCTCGCGCCCTGCGCTCTCTTCATGGAAGCACGCGTTGAAGCACGCCTCCACATGGTGCCCGAACGCCTCCCTCGTGGCACTGGCCAGGTCTGAGGCCCTCCAGAGGAGAGCCCCCGAGCCCAGCCTGAGAGGGGCGCCGGGCGCGCCTTCCTATGCAAGAGGGGGAGGTGCCCCGTTAGCGGGCGCGGGTCCTAAAGCGCGATCGTCGGACGGCCCGTCCTCCTGAGGTCCTTGGCGGAGCAGCTGCTTCTTCTTCTTGGGGATGACCTCAAGAGGATAGGCAGCACCTGCATCATCTGGGTTTTCGACCGCCGCAGCCTGGTAGGCGCGCTCGAGGGAGCACACCGCATCCTTTTCGTCGCAGGCGACCATGATGATGCCTCCGCTCCCCGGCATCTTGACGACATTGTAGCCATGGTGAGTCACGGCCATGAACTTGGCCAGGGCTGGGTATCCAAGGATGGCGTTGTACGGGAGGCGAATGTGGGTGACATCAAAGTCAATGAGCTCGGTGCGGTAGTTGTCGCGCTTGCCGAAGGTGACAGGGAGGTGGATCTGCCCTATCGGGGTGGTGGAGCCATCGGTCACTCCTGAGAAAGGCTTGGTAGGCTGGAGCTGGTCGTATGGCACCTGGAGCCTGTCGAACGTCTTGACGGAGAGGGCATTGAGTCCCGCGCCGCCATCAATGAGCGTCTTGGTGACGAGGACATTGCTGTGGTGGGTGAGCAGAGCATCGGGAGCGCACCGGCGGTGGCCGCGCACTTGAGCTGGTCAGTAGAGTCGAAGGTGATGGCGTACTTGGACCACCTGAGCGGACGCGTTGCCTCGAGCTTTGGGAGGGCCGCATTCACCTCGTGAGTGAACTGCTTGAAGATGCGATGGGAGGCAGGGGCCGGAGTGCCGCCTAGGATGCAAGCGAGGGCACGAGGCTCTTGGAAGCCCCCAGCCCCATCATCTTGGTGGTGGTCGTCATTCCTCCTTGGTGGCGGCGGCAGCGGAGTAAGGCCAGCATTGCCCTAAGGACGGTCCTCACGAGACTGATCCCTCCATGCGCCCTCGCGAGGCTGGCCCTGCCAGCGGTACTCACGAGGCTAATCGCGCCAGTCCTGGGGGGGGGTCGCGGTTGTCCCAGTGTCCTCCACCTCGGCCTCCTCCACGACCATAGCCTCGGTCATTGCGCTCGGGGCGGCGACCGACGCGCCCGTCGCGGATGGCCCTGAGCTCTTGGCAGTCATTGGTGTTGTGGCTATGCACATTGTGGAAGATGCAGAACGGGTGGATGACTCTGGGTGGTCGTAGCCGTGCTTCATCTCAGGCTCAGCCGCGAGCACAGCTAGACCCTTGCACTTCACGTCCTTGGCCTTGGCCTTCTTATCTTCTGGGTCAGCCTTCGGAAGCTCAAGGAGGGAGAGGCGACCTTCCTCGGCCCTCGCACACCTGGTTGCCATGTTGAACATTTCCAGGGCCGAGCACAGGTCCTCGTGTATGGCGAGCTCTTCCTTCATCTTGCGTCCCGGACGCCGTCGGTGAACGCCGAAATGATGGCCTCGTCCGACACCTTGGGAATCTTGAGGCGAACGTTGGTGAAGCGCTGGATGTATTTGTGCAAGGTCTCCCCTGGCTGCTGCTTGATGTGCCGCAGGTCACCCGCGGCAGGAGCGCGGTCGTGAGTGCCCTGGAAGTTTGCGATGAAGCGCTCGCGCATCTCATCCTAGGAAGAGATCGATCCTGCAGGGAGGTTCAGGAGCCACGAGTGCGCGCCATCCGTGAGGGCCATGGGAAACCAGTTCACCATGACCTTCTCGTCACCGTTGGCCGCCTCGATGCTCAGCTTGTAGAGTTGGAGGAACTCTGCAGGGTCGGGGGTGCCATCGTAACGTGGAGGCAGGTCTGGCTTGAACTTCCCTGGCCAGACGACACGGTGCAACTCCGGGGTGAACGCACGGCAGCCTGCCACACTCACCGGAGCCCGCCGTGGGGGCGGAGCCTGATCTTGGCGTTCACGCACAACCGCCTCGGGCGGCGCTCGGTCTTGACATGGCGGTGCTGGGAGCGCACGCGCCTCTCCTTGGGGCCGCTGCACCGCCTGGCAGCTTTCTTCATCGTGCGCCGGTGCCCTCCACGGCGGGTCGCTCCGAGGGGCCTCACGCCTTGGCTCGAGGATGGCGTCTTGCCTCGGAGGCGGAGGAGGCGCACCGTGGGCCACATTGCCTGCAAGAGGCGGCGGGGGAGGCAACGAGCGGGACGGTGTAGGGGCCTCTCCAGCGGCGCTGACGAGCTCGGTGATGCGGTCCGGCCAGTCCTCGTAGAGGTCGTCGGTCGGGCGATAGCGCAGAAGTTTGCGTGCCATGAGCAACGCAGCCTGCGTGTTCGCCGGCCCGTGATGAGCATGGGAAGACGAAGTAGCCGCCGGAGTCAGCGATGGAGTGGCGGTGCGCCCATCACACCGCACAGAAGGCTGCAGCGATGAAGCCTGCTGCCATGGGCTGCGGGGCCGGTGGCAGCGTTTGCCGCAGGCGACGGGGAACGACGGGGGGCGCCGTCGCCTGCAGGCGTTGTCTGGGCAACGCGGGCGACAAGGGCAGCCCAGCGCTCAACATGAACCCGACGAGCGTCGGCCATGAGGATGGCGAAACGGTAGCGAATCGACCGGCGGAAGAGAGGCTCCGACGCACCCCTACCTGGCGCGCCAAATGTCGGATTCAGGGCTTCGCAGACCCAAGATAGATTCGAACTCTGGGATGCGTGCGAAGAACTCAACCTCCCCAGTCTGCCTACTTGTCGATCTCACGGCCTAGCTCGATGAACTGGAATGGAAAGGAACACAGCAGTTTACCCAGGTTCAGGCCACCTTGCGGTGTAATACCCTACTCCTACTTTGTGGTGGAATGGCCTCGAGGTGGGCTGAGGATGAATTGGTACAGAGGAAGAACAACCTCAGGAGGTGTGTTCTTGTGCTCGTGTGAGCTGGTGAGGGTGCGGATGGTATGAATGATCCGTCCCCTTCTATGGTGGTGGCTAGGCTATATTTATAGTGGACTTGGTCCTCTTCCCCCAAAACGAAGGTGGGAAGGGATCCCACAACGGCCAAATTCGAAGGGAGACAACTAGTACATCTTATCCTGACGAAAGGTGGTCTTCGCCTGCAAAGCTTCTGGCCGTGACGCCATGGTGGGCTCGGCGATGACCTCCGCCCTGCCGTCCTGGCGGTCTTGGTCTTGTAGCACGGAAATGGAAACCTTTGGTTGATTCCTCGAGACTCCGCACCTGCACTTGCCTCTTTAGCACCAAAGAGGAAACTTGTTGTACTGCGCCCACTGGCGCCCGCCTGGCCTTGGTCATCATGGCTTGCGTCACCTTAACCTCACGAGGTGGGTGCCTGCATAGAAATCTCCGCTCCTCAGGAGCCAGCCTAGGGAGGCCACTCCCTCTGGAGGTCTTGGCGTCATCCGCCTCGTGAGGCTTGGCCCCTCGCGAGGATCTTGTGTAGCTGATGTTGGGGATGGGCTGTACCAGGCCGTCGATGGAGCCACGCCGTGGGCCGCAGGCAGGCAAGTCTGGGTACTCCAGTTCCCAGAACGCCGACACTGGCGAGACCCTTCCAAGTTCATCGAGCGCTTCAGCCAGGTGCGCATTAGGATCCCAAAGGCCTCCGAAGCCACGATCGTCTCCGCCTTCTCCAGCGTCATCATGGACATGAAGATGTGCGAGAAGCTCTCCATCAACGACGATCTTGACACCGTGGCGGAGATGTTTGTCCCCGCTGACCACTGCGCCAAGGATGAGGAGGGCCGCCTGTTCCTCCACAACTATCCCGACGCTGAGCCTGGCGCGGCGAAGTCCAAGGGGAATGATGCCAAGCGCAAGGGCCTTGTTGTGCTCGCGACAGAGCCAGACTACAAGCATGGTTGCAGCCGCGATGAGGCCAAGAAGGCAACCGCCTTTTTTGCGCCTACCACAACATGAACTCCCACAGCACTGAAGACTACCACGAGCTAAAGTTGCTTCGCGAGGGCTACAGCAAGCGCCGTGGTAGCCGCAAGGAGGGCGGCAAGGGCTGTGCCGGCAAAAACGGAGGCGGTCGTTGATGTGAAAACAACAACAAAAACAACACCGGCGACAACAACCGTCAGGGCAGGTAAAACCAGCCGCGGCAGGCTGACCCTCAGGCCAACGCTGCCCCTGCCGCGCGCCAACGACCCTCCCCTCGCCGAGAAAGCCGGGGGCTACAAAGAGCTCCACAGGGTGGCCTGCATCGTTGGCAGGGCACAGGCCCCTTCGTCCGACCGCTAGTTCAAGAAGTTTTCTCGTCAGGTGAACGCGGCCCTCCCGGCGCCCGAGGCCACCAGCCGCCTAAAGTGGTCCGAGTTTCCCATCGCCTTTGACGCCAGCGACCACCCCAAGTCCAAGAAGGCCGTGGGTGTCGTCCCCCTGTTGTGCACTCCTACCATCAGCAACGTGGCCGTCACCTAGACACTCATCGACGGCGGCGCAGGCCTCAATGTACTCTCTGTGGAGACCTTCAAGACGCTTCAAGTGCCCTATGAGCGCCTGATGCCCACCAGGCCCTTCTCGGGCGTCACAGACGGCTCCACTCTTCCCCTAGGGCAGGTGTGCCTTCCCGTCACATTCGAGACTTGCCTTCCTCTTTGGGGGAAGGGCCATCACCAACGGTGGGGGAGGGGCCTGTGTCGCTCCCATCCAGTCACGGCTTCTTGGTCTCGGCACACTCCTGGGAGAGCAGGGGCTTCTTCTTTGCGGGCGCCGGCTCGGCATGCCCTGGCACATCCTCATCGGCCTGGTATGCACTGGAGGCAGCCTTGTAGGCGTGCTCGCGAGTGCGCATCGCGTCCTTCTCGTCACAGCAGATGGTGAGGGTGCCGCTGCAGCCGGGCATCTTGACGAGGACGTATGAGTGGTGGGTCACGGCCATGAACTTGGAGAGCGCCACGTAGCCGAAGATGGCGTTGTAGGGCAGGCCGATGTGAACCATGTCAAAGACGATGAACTCTGTGCGGTAGTTCTTGCAAGTGTCGAATGTGACGGGAAGGCACACCTGCCCTAGGGGAAGAGTGGAGCCGTCTATGACGCCCGAGAAGGGCCTGTTGGGCATCAGGCGCTCATAGGGCACTTGAAGCGTCTTGAAGGTCTCCACAGAGAGTACATTGAGGCCTGCGCTGCCGTCAATGAGTGTCTAGGTGACGGCCACATTGCTGATGGTAGGAGTGCACAACAGGGGGACGACACCCATGGCCTTCCTGGACTTGGGGTGGTCGCTGGCGTCAAAGGCGATGGGAAACTCGGACCACTTCAGGCGGCTGGTGGCCTCGGGCGCCGGGAGGGCCGCGTTCACCTGACGAGAAAACTTCTTGAACTAGCGGTCAGACGAAGGGGCCTGGGCCCTACCAACGATGCAGGCCACCCTGTGGAGCTCTTTGTAGCCCCCGGCTTTCTCGGCGGGGGGAGGGTCGTTGGCGCGCGGCAGGGCAGTGTTGGCCTGAGGTTCAGCCTGCCGCGGCTGGTTTTACCTGCCCTGACGGTTGTTGTCGCCGGTGTTGTTTTTGTTGTTGTTTTCACATCAACGGCCGCCTCCGTTTTTGCCGGCACAGCCCTTGCCGCCCTCCTTGCGGGTACCCAAGAAGTCAAGAAACTCCAAGATGCTGGAATCACCCGTGAAGTCCTCCAACCTGGGTGGATCACCAACTGCGCCGCTATCGCCAAGCCACACAGCGATAGGCGCATGTGCATCGACTTCGCCGCCCTCAACAAGGCTCGCCCTGGGAGCCCCTTCCCTCCTCTGCGGATCGACCAGATCATGGGCTCGCCGTGCCCCATGCGCATGCCTTTCGGCCTGGAGGGTGACGGAGCCACCTTCGCGAGGCTAATGTGCATGAGTCTGGAGTCTCGCGTCGAAAAAATGCAGAGGTGGTTAACACCCATCTCCCATCCCAGTGCGGCACCACTTGTGACAGAGGAGGGTGTTCCTGTACAAAACACAGGGAACACCCGACATCTCCGGAAGTTCTATCCGTGACCCCACGGATATGATCGACATGGAGTTACGAAGATCTCTCTACCAGCGTGCAACCGGCATGCGGGAGCTCCTTCCCACTTTCGTGGAAGCCCCATCACTGGTACATCGAGGTGCTATACAAACAGTTTTTAACCCCTTTCCGCGACAGCATTTGGAACCGTCGCCTAGTGAGTGACTGCGATAGGGGGTCCTTCCCACACGACCCAGAAACCGTCGGGGATATGCCCTCCTGGCACACACGCTCTGCAAAATGAGGTCGTGTGTGACCGGCGAGCGATCAAATACAGTTATACGTACAGTAGTGCTAAAAAATACAATTATACAGGCGAAATCATTTCCGGTCGTAAGTACATCCCACACAGTCAGTCCCCGCTAAACATTTCCGTTCGTATGTACATTCCACACAGTCAATCCAAGGAATACGTTTCCGTTAGTATGTACATCACAAACGGTGCATGGAAGAAACTGTGTGGCAAAGGCTGTCCATCACACACACTTTTTATGTGGTAATCGTTTGCGCAAGGTGGCCTAACGCAAACAGTTTTCAAGAGGATGTCGTGTGTGATTGTTCATTGATCCAACACGGTTTATTCCTAGAAACTGTGTGTGTTGCCTAAGGTCAACGCCCACGGTGTTTTCTCAATAACCGTTTGCAATAGAAAAACCAGATTAGTAGGCTAATTGTCCTATTATTAATAATCCATTTATTAATCTAATTGACATTTCATATTAAGCACACAATATATCTCATTTCCATATTAAGGAAGCAGGATTTCGTAATTGAAATATGTTAGAGTACAACATCATATAGCTTCAGCACTCAGCTACCCCATTACACAGTTGCACCAACACCAAGCTTCAGATGCAACATCTACAACCTTTCGAAATTAGCATCATAGACGGAACATAGACAGATGAATCTCATCTGGAAAACTGCTGAAGCGGAAGGCAAATATTGAGCCTTCATTGATGTTGAAGGTCTTTGCAACTTTAGGCCAGTGCCTTTGGATGATTGACCGTCCATCCTTCGTCCTCTTCAGGAATACTTCAATGTTGAACCGTGGGTGTTGTATGAAAATCTTGTTGGGTCTTCAGGAACACTTCAATATTGTACCATCCCGTAGAGAACTGATGTCTTCTTCATTGTGCAGACAAAGATCTTGTTGTTTTTTGTCGCTAATTTCTTTATCGTAACAATCTTTCTGAGTGTCTTGACTTGACTGATATTAATGGACAACTCATTTCCACATATGCAAAAAGGGTCAAACAGTGGGTCAAAACCTCTGACAGCAGGACTTACATGTGCAAGACCAAATTGTTAAAAACCTAATATTTAAAAACAAGAAGTGGAAAGGTGTGTTATTAACAACAGGCCTAATATTTAAAAACAAGCAAACATAGTCATTCAAACTTGTATTGTGCAGGTCTAAGTACGCTAGTTATTGGCCCTGTTTGGATCCATGGGTTAGCGTTAGTTTGAGTTAGTTTGGGCTCAAATAGCCCTAAAGTATCCAAACATGCTGGCTAGTTTGAGCTAGTTGCACCAAACCCACCCAAAACTACTATCCCACCCAAGAGGTGCTGATTGAGACTAGTTCCCCTAGTGCATTTATTGTCAATCTAACACTGTCATCCAAACACCTCTTTGGCTAGAGTTAGTTCAGGGTTAGTCATTGTTGAGTATCATTGTTATTTAGGAAATGTAGGATAGCGTAGGATTTATTCTACCTTGACTTGTACTCCAAGATGGCCATGTACTCCTATATATATGCCCACGAGGCTCAAGCAACACAATCAACTATTCCACCAATCTCTCTCTCTCTCCCTTTTAACTGTCATGAGCTAGAAACTAACTCTAACGTCTAGCTAAGTTAGAGTATCCAAACAGTGCCATTGTTAAATCAAATGGAAAGGCGTGTTCAATACTCCCTCCGGTCCTTTTTACTCTGCATATAAGAATTGTCTGAAGTCAAACTTCATAAAGTTTGACCTTATTTATATGGAAAAATATCAACATCTAGCATGCTAAAGTTATACAATATGAAAATTTAAGTCATGACACATGTACTGATATTTATTTCATATTGTGAATGTTGGTATTTTGTTCTATAAAGTTGGTCAAACTTTAAGAGGCCTGACTTTAGACAAATCTTATATGTGAACTAAAAAGATTCGGAGGGAGTACAACATGCTTAACAGCAACCAAATATAGGCATTCATAGAGCTATTGTTAAATTTGGTATTGATGAAATTGAACTGCACAGTTCATACTAGCACATATAGAACATCACACTGTTAATAGCTGAAATAAACAAGGCATACTACGAACAACCAAAGATGGCAATTGAAACTGGACATATGCTAACTACAAACAACTGAACAACCATAAACCATAGAAATAAACAAGGCGTAATGCAAACAACCTAATATAGCAATAAATACTAGATAGGTTCTCACTACAAAAGGGGTTCAAAAAAACAAATCATGGGTTTCCTCACTTGTCACTGATTGGCTCCCTCCTCGTGGTCGCCGTCGATGAGGTCTGACTTGCCAGCTGAGGATCCCAGGCCAGCGTCGCAGAACGTGTCCTTCAGAAATGACAAAAGGGGCTCCATGGCGATGAAGGATGGCAAATTGTTCATAACGAGCCGCAGGAGATCAGCGGCAGGGCTATCGATGAGATCGACGGCTGTCGAACCAGAAGAGTTGGGGTGGGCAACTTAACCTGTGACATAACCCATGTCAAGCCGTCAGTGTTGACGACCTCGATGTCGTAGTCGGCGTCCGCGACATGCCAGAATACTCTAGCCCGCTGATTGAAAGGCTTAATCCAGGTCCAGTCATCGTCGTCAGCTTCCTCGGTGGCCACATCGCCGACGTCGGGCAAAGAGGCTGCGGTAAAGCTCTTTTGGGCCATTCGCTCCTTGAGCTCCCTGGGAAGCGTAGCCGGGCTTAGGCTGTGACACTCCGGAGTGGGGGAGGGGGTGGGGATGGGGATCTCTGGGAAAGGGGGCATTTCGCAGGCGTCAACTAAGAAACTCAGGGCGGCGAGGGTATGTATATCGGTGGGTAAACTGCACGGGCAGACCGGCAGAGGTTGACGATGGAGGCGAAGGCGGTGGCAACCTAGCTAGGTTTGGAGCGATATAGGGGTGGTGTGTATGTGCGTGAGCGGGGGATTTGGGGTGAGCGAAGGATTTGGGGTGTGTGTGTGGAGGGGGTCCAAGGTGGTGTTTGAGGAAATGCCACGGTTACTGAAAATTTTACTAGGCGGGAGTAAAATGGCGGGGCTACCAAAAATTTGGATCAAGGGATTGAAGCAGAGCGGGGCGGGAGTAAAATGCCGGGGCTAAAGAAAATTTGGATCTGCTGATGGAAGCAGAGCGGGAGTAATAGACATCGCACACGGTCCAGACATACTAATCGTGTGCTATCAAACAGAAAAACCATCTATGCGGACACGGGTAGATATTTTCGAGATTGCGAGGGAGTAGATATTTTCGAGAGGGGGAGGGAAGCCTCGTGGAGCCCAATCTACTATGATCATGTGGGTGACAGGGGCAGGGCGTGGCACACGGGTAGTCCTAGGGAACCGTGTCTGTTTCGCACCCGATCGTAGACGGTTGATGCGTCTGACTTGTCTGCTGTTTATAAATCTGGCCAAATTAACGCGGGAAAGGGTCAGAACACGAACACACTTGCATGTGGACCAAATATATGTATGAAAAGGGTGGATTGATGTTCAAATACCCAATGCCCAACTTTGATGTGGCACCTGTCGCACAAAACGCACGTTATTATTGCTAGCCCCGCCCCCCCCCCCCAAACACACAAACTTCGTGTTGCCAGGAGGGGAATCCTAGCTATGAATGCATGCCCCCAAATAGCTAGGTCTGACATCTCACCGTATTGTAATACAAAAACCGAAAGAAGTACATCAACCCCTCCCCCTCCTCCCTTTGCTTCCGATCAAATGTGGACCGTGTGCGGGCCCACAGATGTGTTCTTCTGGCGTTAGATGGGTGACACCACTTACCAACCACACCTGCAGGTGGCCCGATGTGTGTGTGTGTGTGTGTGCGTGTGTGTACATGTGTGAGTGTGTGAAAACGATGTGCTATGATATTTAAATAACCAAATCGCAAATTAACCGGGCATCCCCAACCCCACGGAGGTTCATCTAGTACGAAGTAGTACTATGCCCCCCCCCACACACACACCCACACTTTGAGTCGGTAGGAGGGGGCATCTCACCAAGGCGTATTGTAAGACTGACCAAGAAGAATCACCACCTTGGTCGTATAACCTCTCTTGTTTGTTGGGTCAAAGTCATGCATGGACGTTCCACATGCGGCCCCACAAAATAGGCTAGCTTGTCGCCGATAACCACGCGAGGGAGTGCCTGAAGACAACCACTGCGTGCATGTGGCCCAAACATATATATGAAGTGTCATGTGGTGTTTGAATATACCCAATGCACAACTTTGATTCATGTGTATGCGAGCCCTCAAACTTAGGTCTCGAATCTCACCATGATCGGCGTACGACTATACGGTAACGCGAACCAAGAGAAGAAGAATCCACCTTGGTAACCTCTCTCGCGTTGTTGGTCGAAGTGATGGAGACGTCCACGCGGGCCCACGAATATATAGGCCATCGATGATAACCAAGCGAGGGAGAGTGTACAAAGACAACCACTGCATGTATGTGCCCCAAACATATGTATGGACATGCGTGGTGCATGCATATATGTTTGAATACCAAAAGCACAACATTTTGATGTGGTGCATGCATGCGTCGAAAAACGCATAGTCCCCACATAGATCTGGTTCATGATGCGTCGCGTGCTTCGTCCCCCCCCCCCCCCCACCACCACTTCGACCCGGTGGGAGGGATTCATGTGTACACATGCGCGCGAAGTATAGTTGCATGTACCGAACCGTATAAGACAAACCAAAATTTAATCCCCTCCTAATTATAAGTCAAATTAACCTCTATCGCTGTCGGTTGAAGTGATTGACCAAGCGGGCACACACAGATGGACGAAGCATCTCGCCGATAACCCCGTGAGTGAGTGCTAGAGGACAACCGCCATCGCTTGCTTGTGGGACAAACACATATGTATGGAGATGTGTGGTTGTGATGTTTGAATACCTAATATATATGCAGAACTTTGATGTGGCACCAACCTCGGAAACCTTTAAGTCCCCCAAAGACGAACCGAGGTTCATGACACGTAGTGTGTGTGTGTGTGTATATATATATATATATATATTGCCCCCCTCCCCTCTTCGACGCGTAATATATACTCCTACGTACGTACCGTAACACAACCCAAAAATAATCCTCCTTGTTCGTCAAATTACCTTTCTCGTTGTGTCATATATTAGATGGACGACGACCTCACAGGCCCATGGAGGGAAGAGTCGCAGGCGAATGAGTGACAACCATCATCTGCATGTGGCCCAATGTGTTGGTGATGTTTTTAATACACAATATGCACAACTTCTTTGTGGCACCTGCCTCGGAAACCGAAAAGTCCCCACACGGAGCAAGATCGATTCGTGACGTGTGTGTAGTATATATGTGCTGCCCCGGCCCCCTCCTCCCCTCTTCGACGTGTACTATATACTCCTACCGCAACACAACCCAAAAAGAAACCTCCTTGCTGGGTCAAAGTGATGGGGGACAACCTCGCGGGCCCACGGATGGAAGAATCGCACGCGAGTGAGCGTCCTATATGACGCGTAGTATTGCCCCCGGCCACCCTCTTCAATGCGTACTATATATATACTCCTACCGTACGTATAACAAAAACCAAAAAATGACCATCCTTGTTGGTCAAATTAACCTCTCTCATTGCATGTCATAGTGCTGGACGGTGACCTCGCGGGCCCACGCAAGTGAGTGTCCTAGGACCACCGCGTGCATGCGGCCCAAAGATGCATGTCAAAGTTTTTCTGCAGCGAACATGTGACCAAAGGAGTTTAGTGTTGAAAATTGAAAAAAATAGATAACATCTATTCGTTTTTTATACATTGATTGATTTCCCAGGGATTTAAATGTGCAAAATCAAATTTGATCTACATGAGACCCGTGATAGTGCATGAAAATGGATTGCAAAATCATATGTGTACGTGTCCCTGGGTGCATGTTTAGTCCCCATGGAAGAAATTTCTAACATCTAGAATCTTGATTTTAAAATCGAATAAATCCAAAACTAAGTTGAAATTCATGAAACTTATTGTGGTGTCATATGGACACCAATAGACTGTGATATTTTTTTTTCAATTTGAGACAAGTTTTGATATAATCTTCTTACATACAGGAAATTATAAATAATTATCAACCAATATCGCAAACGAACTCTTTATTCAAACCGTGGGCGTTAGACCAACAATGTAAGTGATGTGCTTCGGTTAAGCAATAAAGCGGCATAATTGATCATCAAAAAGGAAAATCAATATAATACGTGTCGCGCACGTGTCCCGTGTGCCGTACGAGCATGCGTGAGTTGACGAGACGCATGCTAGCAGGCAGACCGGGAGGCCGAGGCATGCGCAAGTTCGCTACGCACTCACCATGCAGGGCGTGCTAGTAGCTGTGTGAAATGACGGTAGGCGTGCCAGCAGTCCGCCGCGCAGGCTCACCGGGACGCGAGCCAGCCCATTGACCGCCGCCCACCTCGCTTCTACTGCTCCATATTAATGGCGCACCCGCCTCACTCCGTGAAATGATGGTATAGGAATGCCAGAAGTCCGCCACGCAGGCTCATCGGGAAGCGAGATAGCCTTTGACCGGCGCCCGCCTCGCTCCCACTGGTCTGTATTAATGGCGCGACCGAGCGGCCGCACCCCCCCATCCTCGCCACACACACAATCCTCTCTCTCTCCGCCAGCATCCTCGACGGCGCTCTTAGTCCTCAAAGCCGGCACCCCCCATCCTCCCCACACACACAATCCTCTCTCTCCGCCCGCATCTTCGACGCCGCTCTCAGTCCTCAAAGCCGGCACCCCCCATCCTCGCCACACACACAATCCTCTCTCTCCGCCCGCATCCTCGACGCCGCTCTCAGTCCTCAAAGCCGTCAGTGTATGAGGATGCCGCCGAAGCGCCCCATCGGAGGGAGTGGCGATGTCGGGGCTGCTGAAGCACCAGAGCACGGCGTGAATATGGAGACAGAGGTTTCCGTCGCCGCCGACGAGGTGGAGAACGAGGCTGCCAACAAGCGGAGGCGGGTCAAGAAAGAACCGCAAGCGACTCCAGCAGGCCTAGACTTCATCAGCAGCCTCCCCGATGATATGTTGACTGTCATCATTTCCCTCCTCCCAATCAAATATGGGGTGAGGACAACCGCCCTTTCCCAGCGGTGGTGCCCCCTATGGCTTTCCACCCGTCTCGACCTCCTCGACGCCCACGAGCTCGGCCATGGCTATCGCAAAAGCTTGGATGCATTCTCCCAGATCCTCGTCAGTCACCATGGCCCAATCAGAGACCTTATCATGGGCAAGTTCTGTTCCAATGGCAAGGACCAAGCCAAGCTTGACGAGTGGTTCCGATCCCCCTCCCTAGATCAGCTCGAGGAGCACAGTTTTAATGATGGGCATATGCGCTCGCTGCCAACGTCCGCGCTCCGCTTCACGCCCACGCTGCGCCTCACCAAGTTCATGAACTGCCATTCCCCCCCCCCCCTTAATGATGCGCCCGCTCTTTTTCTACCACGACTGAAGCACCTCGAGCTCATCGCCGTCTGCATCTCAAAGGATGACATGGAGCGCTTGCTCCGCGGCTGTACTGCACTCGAGTTCCTTCGTCTTTAGGCGATGAATTGGTCGAGTACCTTCCACATCACCTCCAGGACTCTCCGGACTATTTATGTGTGTTGCTGGTTGTGCAACGAGAGATCACAAAGGGTGGACCACAATATGGTCATTGAGGACACACCTTCACTTGAGAGATTACTTGTAGTTGATCAACAAGGTCCAACAAGAATCAATGTCATTTCTGTGCTGAAACTGACAGTGGTGGGCTACTCGCTTGTCAAATACTACTACTTTCAGGTACAACAGTCACCTTATACCTCTCCTTCTTGATATCAACATTATTTCTAGTTTTGAAGATGTATGTTCGTCTGTCATCCAGCAAAGCTTCACCCAGATTTTGGGCACAGTGAAGGTCTTGGCACTAGAATCTGTCGGCCCCAACCTGGACCAAGTTGTCAGTTTCCTGAGATGCTTTCTGTGCCTGAAGAAGCTGTATACTGAGGTGATGTTCCTTTCCTGTTAAATGTTAACCATAAGGGAGTTCAATTTTTTGCACCTTTTCCCAAGTTTACAATGACAATGTACTACGATTTCTGAAGGAATTTTGGAGGATTTCAGGACATACACCCCCCCACCCCATATTGGTTGCTTGATTCATATGGTTACAATCCATAAGCATTTCTCCTTTGGATTCATCTGTACTAGTTTTCTTAGGAAAATTTTCATCCAATCCAACATCTTGTGTTCAAGGCTACATTTTTATAGATTGTAATCAAATGCCCATGTTAATCATGTCAGATCGAAGATGGCATGTTGGTGCATTTTACAAATCCTGCAAACCAAATAGGCGTGTAGTAGTGTTCAAAACTGCATGTAGGCACTAACATGTTCTCTTCTTTTGCAGATAATAATAGGCCCGAAGGTGGATAATGTTTATAATGACAATCACATCGAATGCCTGGATCTGCATCTCTCAAATATTACCTTGAACTCCTACCGAGGGACCTTACCGGAGATTACATTCGCCAGGTTCTTTCTTGCCAGAGCAAGGGTGCTGAGGGTACTGAGGTTGAACACGCATTTAATTAGGAAAGATGAATGGTTTCTTGATCAGAGCCGGCAGGTACTGCAGAATGGAAGAGGCTCCAAAAAAGCTAAACTTCGTATTGGAAGAGCATATGACAGAGTAATTGGAAGTCATTGTGTCAAACCCATACATGACTTGTCAGCGGCTGATCCCTTTGCAGAAATAACGAGGTTTGCAATGTTTGAATTTGGGCATTGTAATCTTTGAATTTGAACCTTGCAATATTTATGGTATTTTTTATATAATGTAATTGGATTTTTAATTTGGTCTTGCAATCATGTCCTGTTACAAGTATATATATGTTGTTCTTCTGTACACAGAGCATAGATGTTCTGCAGATAGAGCATATCACATCGCACACGGACCACACTAGGTAACCCGTCGGCGATGAATTCATCAATCGCAAATGGTTATATACGAGCAAGCGTTTGCCAACAACACACACGGCTTATTCCATCACAAACAGCTCGGATGGATCAACTGTATGCCACGTATCGCACACACAACTCTAATCTGATTCGTGCTTGATGTCTCCGACATCGCTCGCACAGTTCATCTTATTTGCCACGTATCACTGTGCCGGCCTCTGCTCGCGTCCCTTGGCAAGCTCTGCTCGCCGTTAGACGCCGCAGCATGCTGTGCTTGCCGTTAGGCGCCGTGGCACGCTCTGCTCGCTTCTGTCGGTGCGCTCGGCTTGTGGACAACTTTTCCTTGCAAGTTCAACTGCTATATGCATATATATGGTTGCTCTCCGTTGAGGCGACCGTAGAGCGCTCTGCTCGCATCCCTCCGCGCGCGCTCTGCAGCGGTTGGGCCTGCGCACGATCACGTCGCGGGCCCCATATGCATGCGGTTGTGCCGCACGTGTCGCCACGCGATGCAGTTATGTGTGGCACGATGGAGTTACACGCTGCAAATTAGAACTGCCATCCGGGCGTGCCGATATTCCAGGCCATCCGGCTTCCCCTTTAATTCCCGCGGCCATTATAACCTTAGTCTCTTCAACCTTTCAATCGCGCCCCACAACACAACAAGCACACCCACGACGACACATAGAGAGGGGATGTCTAGCGGCGCTCCAATGGAGTTTGGCGAGCATAAAGTGGAGACCCACGCGAGGGAGATGGATCTCTCGGTGGTGTACACCATCGACCCGGCCGTGGTGGACGACTACATCAACACTGTTGAGCAGTTGCTTGCTCGAGACAAGTACAAGGTGGTCAGCATCGACCTCCAGTACACCGGCGGTCGTCCCAACATAGATCAGAAGGTTGTCGTCGCCTAGTTGTGCGTGTGCCATCATGTCCTCATATACCACTACTGCATGGCCGCAGAGCCTTGTGACCGTTTCACCAGGTTTGTCAACAGCACCGACTACAAGTTCGCTACGGTGGAAACCACCAACGATGTAAAAGTGCTCAGGGTTACAGGCTTGGCCTGCAAGAACCTTGTCGAAATCCATGAGCACTACAGGGTCTGGGGCAGCACGAAGAAGGACTCCCTGGTTGAACTCGCCTCTGCCATCATCGACCCATACTATGAAAAGATGAGGCAGGATGCTAACAGAACACGTCCCGTATCCTGGCACTGGGCCTGGATGCGGCAACTGGATGATCCTCACCTCAGGTTCGTGGCCAAGAGCTTGTACACATGCTACGAGATGCATAGGAGGATTGTTGACATGAGGAAGTGCCTCGTTACCGAGATCGACGAGGCCAGATCGAGCCACAAGCAAAGCAGTAGTGGCAAGCGTCCCAAGAAGTAGGTGATGATCAGATGATCGTTTATCCTACTTAATTATGCATGTAATATATAGTTGACTTTTGTGTGTGGAAATGTCATGTGTGTAGTAGCCACCTATGTAATTATGCATGTAATAGTTTACTTTGGTGTGTGCAAATGTCATGTTTGTAGTAGCCACCTATGTAATTGGATGTTTAATTTGGTTATGCAACCATGTCCTTATAAGTGTGTGTATATATATATGTTGTTGTTCTATATGCAATCCCAACGCACAACACACATGTCTTATTAGCAGCAATCGTCTGTGTTATTATCGGTCTTCGCACACATTTCTGATTGCAGACCTGTTTGCTGCGTATCACACATATCTTGTTATATTGAACCGTTTCTGTTTTCTTGGCTCAACGCAAACAATTCATCCGAGTGAACTATTTGCCCTCTATCGCACACACCTTGATCTGGCTGACCGTTTCTTTTGTTCCGCCTAATCACAAACAGTTCATCCGAGTGAACTGTATGCCGTATATCGCACACACCTTCATCTGGCTCCTCGTTTATGTTCTTCTGCCTCATCACAAACAGTTCATTGAACTGAACCGTATGCCCTGCATCGCACACGCAACTAAAATCTGAACCGTGTTTGATGCATCCGTCATCGCAAATGTTTTGCATCTTTTTCGATGATTTTTTACATCATCGTTTGCGATTATTGCATCGCACACAGTTTCGTCGAAGGGTCTCTGGTCGTAGTGTCGTGTTTGCAGCATCTTGCAGTAGTGCATGCTCAACGCTAGCGGATGCTCCATGCTCAGTGCTGGTGGCCTACTTACCTGAGAGGCCCCCAGCCATCACATCCTCAAGATGACCCGTGTCGTACACGACAGCATGTTTCTTTCTGTTATGCAATGAATCTACTTCATGCATCAGTAAAGTTTATTTCCTACAGAATCATGTGTACTTGCAGGTGAGTGTGTCTTAGATGTAGAATGCGCGTTTGCGACCTCCCCCACGTGTATCACGCGAGTGGGGACTGGGCATGGTGCTTGTGCTCGGGTCAGCCCTAGTAGCACTGCAAAACCCAAGCGACTAAGCTCTGGCTCGCCGGCCTGCTCCCGTTCACGTCACCTCACCAGGTCCTTGGTGATCTTGTCTCCTTGCATAACACCCATAGGCGACCTCGCGAGCATGCCCTGCTGCATTGCTTGCAAAAACTTGGCAATCTCACTGATGCAGGATACCGAAGGCCTTAGGAGCTCCCCCTCGGGATGCCTCACGAGCAACGCCCCACGGGCAGAAGGCCTCCCGAGCGACCGCACCTCATGATGTCTACTACGCAACCTTCTTCTTGTAGACTCGTGTTGGGCCTCCAAGCACAGAGTTTTGTAGGATAGTAGCAATTTTCCCTCAAGTGGATGACCTAAGGTTTATCAATCCGTGGGAGGCGTAGGATGAAGATGGTCTCTCTCAAACAACCCTGCAACCAAATAACAAAGAGTCTCTTGTGTCCCCAACACACCCAATACAATGGTAAATTGTATAGGTGCACTAGTTCGGCAAAGAGATGGTGATACATGTGTAATATGGATGGTAGATATAGGTTTTTGTAATCTAAAAATATAAAAACTGCAAGGTAGCAAGTAGTAAAAGTGAGCGAAAATGGTATTGCAATTCTTGGAAACAAGGCCTAGGGTTCATACTTTCACTAGTGCAAGTTCTCTCAACAATGATAACATAATTAGATCATATGGCAATCCCTCAACGTGCGACAAAGAGTCACTCCAAAGTTCCTATCGCGGAGAACATAAGATGAAATTGCTTGTAGGGTACGAAACCACCTCAAAGTTATTCTTTCCGATCAATCCATTGAGCTATTCCTATAAGTGTCACAAACAGCCCTAGAGTTCGTAGTAAAATAACACCATATGACACACATCAATCAACCCTAATGTCACCTAGATACTCCAATGTCACCACAAGTATCCGTGGGTCAATTATATGATATGCATCAAACAACTTCAGATTCATAATATTCCATCCAACACAAAGAACCTCAAAGAGTTCCTCAAGATTCCTACCGGAGAAACAAGGACGAAAACATGCATCAACCCCTATGCATAGATTACCCCAACGTCACCTCGGGAATCGGCGAGTTGAGTGCCAAAACATACATCAAGTGAATCAATAGAACACCCCATTGTCACCACGGGTATCCCATGCAGGACATACATCAAGTTTTCTCAAATCCATAATAGTATTCAATCCGATAACAGTGAAACCTCAAAGGTAAAACTCAATTCTTCACAAGAAGATAGAGGGGGAGAAACACCATATGATTCAACTATAGTAGCAAAGCTCGTGGTACATCAAGATCGTGCCAAATCAAGAACACGAGAGAGAGAGAGATCAAACACATAGCTACTGGTACATACCCTTAGCCCTGAGGGTGAACTACTCCCTCCTCGTCATGGAGAGCGCCGGGATGATGAAGATGGCCACCGGTGATGGTTTCCCCCTCCGGCAGGGTACCGGACGAGGCTCCCGATTGGTGTTTCGTGGCTACGGAGGCTTGCGACGGCGGAACTCCCGATTTCGGTTTCTTTTCAGGGGTTTTGGTATTTATAGGAATTTTTGGCGTCGGTCTCACGTCAAGAGGGTCCACGAGGCAGTGGCAAGACAGGAGGGCGCGCCCTAGGAGGGTGGGTGCGCCCTCCACCCTTGTCGTTGCCTCGAGACTCTTCTGGCCCAACTCGTGTGCTTCGGTAGTCTCTTTTGGTCCATAGAAAATCACCGTAAATTTTCAGCCCATTCCGAGAACTTTTATTTCTGCACAAAAAACGACACCACGGTAGTTCTGCTGAAAACAGCGTCAGTCCGGGTTAGTTCTAATCAAATCATACCAAAATCATATACAATTGTTGTAAACATGGCATGAATACTTCATAAATTATAGATACGTTGGAGATGTATCAGCATCCCCAAGCTTAATTCCTGCTCGTCCTCGAGTAGGTAAATGATAAAAGAAAGAATTTATGAAGTGTGAATGCTACCTAGCATATTTATCAATGTAATCTTCTTTATTGTGGCATGAATGTTAAGATCCGTAAGATTCAAAACAAAACTTTAATATTGACATAAAAACAATAATACTTCAAGCATACTAATAAAGCAATCATGTCTTCTCAAAATAACATGGCCAAAGAAAGTTATCCCTACAAAATCATATAGTCTGGCTATGCTCCATCTTCATCACACAAAGTATTAAATCATGCACAACCCCGATGACAAGCCAAGCAATTGTTTCATACCTTTGATGTTCTCAAACTTTTTCAACTTTCACACAATACATGAGCGTGAGCCATGGATATAGCACTATAGGTGGAATAGAATATGGTGGTTGTAGAGAAGACAAAAAGAAGGAGATAGTCTCACATCAACTAGGCGTATCAATGGGCTATGGAGATGCCCATCAATAGATATCAATGTGAGTGAGTAGGGATTGCCATGCAACGGGTGCACTAGAGCTATAAGTTTATGAAAGCTCGAAAAGAAACTAAGTGGGTGTGCATCCAACTCGCTTGCTCACGAAGACCTAGGGCAATTTGAGGAAGCCCATCATTGGAATATACAAGCCAAGTTCTATCATGAAAAATTCCCACTAGTATATGAAAGTGAAAACATAGGAGACTCTCTATCATGAAGATCATGGTGCTACTTTGAAGCAAAAGTGTGGAAAAAGGACAGTAACATTGCCCCTTCTCTCTTTTCTCTCATTTTTTTATTTTGGGCTCTTTGGCCTCCTTTTTTCCTTTTTTTTATTTTTTTCTCTTTTTTTTTATTTTTTATTTTTCGTCCGGAGTCTCGTCCCGACTTGTGGGGGAATCATAGTCTCCATCATCCTTTCCTCACATGGGACAATGCTCTAATAATGATGATCATCACACTTTTATTTACATACAACTCAAGAATTACAACTCGATACTAGAACAAAATATGACACTATATTAATGCCTCCGGCGATGTACCGGGAAGTGCTATGATCAAGAGTGACATGTATAAAAAATATGAACGGTGGCCTTGCCACAAATACTATGCCAACTACATGATCATGCAAAGCAAAATGACAATGATGGTGCGTGTCATAATAAACGAAACGGTGGAAGTTGCATGGCAATAATATCTCGGAATGGCTATGGAATGCCATAATAGGTAGGTATGGTGGCTGTTTTGAGGAAGGTTATATGATGGGTTTAATGCACCCGCGAAAGTTGCGTGGTACTAGAGAGGCTAGCAATGGTGGAAGGGTGAGAGTGCGTATAATCCATGGACTCAACATTAGTCGTAAAGAACTCACATACTTATTGCAAAAGTCTTTTAGCTATTGAAACAAAGTACTACATGCATGCTCCTAGGGGGATAGATTGGTAGGAAAAGACCATCGCTCGTCCCCGACGGCCACTCATAAGGAAGACAATCAATAAATAAATTATGCTCCGACTTCATCACATAACAGTTCACCATATGTGCATGCTACGGGAATCACAAACTTTAACACAAGTATTTCTACCAATCCACAATCACTCACTAACATGACTCTAATATCACCATCTTTATATCTCAAAACAAAATGCAAGGAATCAAACTTCACATAGTATTCAACACACTTTATATGAAAGGTTTTTATTATATCCCTCTTGGATGCCCATCGTAATAGGACTAAATTCATAACCTAAGAAAATTACCATGCTGTTTAAGACTCTCAAAATAATATAAGTGAAGCAAGAGAGTTCATCAATTTCTTCAAAATAAAACCACCGACGTGCTCTAAAAAGATATAAGTGAAGAACTAGAGCAACTGACAAACTACTCCAAAAAGATATAAGTGAACATCAATGAGTAGTCAAATAATTATGTTGCTATGTGAGGACTCTCTCTCATAAAAGAATTTCAGATCTTCAGTATTTTATTCAAACAGCAAGCAAAACAAAATAAAATGACATTCCAAGGATAGCACATATCATGTGAAGAAGCAAAAACTTAGGCTCAACCGATACTAACCGATCATTGTTGAAGAAGAAAGGTGGGATCCAACCAGGGCATCCCAAGCTTAGATGCTTGAGACTTCTTGAAATATTAACTAGGGATGCCTTGGGCATCCCCAAGCTTGAGATTTTGTGTCTCCTTAATTCCTTTTATACCACGGTTTCCCTAAATCTTAAAAACTTCATCCACACAAAACTCAACAAGAACTCGTGAGATAAGTTAGTATAAATCAAATGCAAAACCTTATCATTCTGTACTGTAGCAAATCACTAAAATTATTATTTAACATTGTATACTAAATGCCTCTGCATATTTAATATTCCTGTCCTCAAATATAATCATTAAACAAGCAAACATATGCAAACAATGCAAACATAACAACAATCTGTCTAAACAGGACAGTCTGTAAAGAATGCAATTTTACTCATACTTCCCTGACTCCAAAAATTCTGAAAAATTACCACACTGTAGAAAATTTGTTTTTACTCGACCTGTTAAAATTTCAAGATTTTCCCATGTCCTGACTTTCCATAAGAATTCATACAACAATAGAAAACTTTCTGTTTTCAAAACAGCAACATATAGACTTGCAAAATAAGCATGGTAAAGGCTATACTTGACACTTTTATTGAAATAAAAGATGCAAAACATTACTCTAAATAAAAGCAAGCAAAAACTAATAAAATAAAATGATGCTCCAAGCATAACTCATATCATGTGATGAATAAAAATATAGCTCCAAGTAAGGTTACCGATAATGTTGGAGACGAAAGAGGGGATGCCTTCCGGGGCATCCCCAAGCTTAGTTGATCTTCCTTGAATATTACCTTGGGGTGACTTGGGAATCCCCAATCTTAGGTTCTTGTCACTTCTTATTCTCCTCATATCGATATCTCACCCAAAACTTGAAAACTTCAATCACACAAAACTTAACGGAACTTCATGAGATGGGTTAGTATGATAAAACAAATCATTCACTTTGGTATTGTCAAGACAAGATTAAATTTTTTTCCCACACAATGCCTACTGTAACTTATCATTTCCACAATTTGTATTAAGCAATACAAGCCATAGAAACTAGAAAACAAGCAAACTATGCATCAAAAACAGAATGTGTCAAAAACAGAACAGTCTGTAAAGATCTGAATTGAAGTCATACTTCTGTTACTCCAAAAATTCTGAAAAATTAGGACAACGTAGGAAATTTGTATATAAATCAACTGTAAAAAATTCATAACTTTTTCACCTTCAGTAAAGGATAGGAATTTCTGTACTGGACACAAAAGTTTCTGTTTTTGCACAGAATCAATTCAACTATCATCCACACTATCCCAAAGGCTTTACTTGGCCCTTTATTCGAACAAAGGCTATAAAACATGATTACTACAGTAGCTTAATGATGTTAACACACAAAAAAAGTAGGGGTAAATGTTGGGTTGTCTCCCAACAAGCGCTTTTCTTTAATGCCTTTTTAGCTATTCATGATGATTTCAATGATGCCCACATAGAAGATAAGAATTGAAACATAATGGGAGCATCATGAAGAATATGACTAGCACATTTAAGTCTAACCCACTTCCTATGCATACGGATTTTGTGAGCAAACAATTTATGGGAACAAGAATCGACTAGCATAGGAATGCAAAACAAGCATAACTTCAAGATTTTCAACACATAGAGAGGAAACTTGATATTATTGCAATTCCTACAAGCATATATTCCCCCTTCATAATAATTTTCAGTAGCATCATGAATGAATTCAACAATATAGCTATCACACAAAGCATTATTTTCATGATCCACAAGCATAGAAATTTTACTACTCTCCACATAAGCAAAATTCTTCTCATTCGGAATAGTGGGAGTATCATAAGAAACTCGAATACTATAAATTGTTTCCACATTAAAAGAGTAATGTTCAGAAAAAGGGTAATCATAATCATAACAAGTTTTTATAAATATAATCATCACTACTTTTTATAACATAAGTGTCATCACAATAATCATCATAAGTAGCAACTTCGTTCTCATCATAATCAATTGAAACCTCTTCCAAGATAGTGGAATCATTATTAAATAAAGTCATGACCTCTCCAAATCCACTTTTACCATTATAAAAATATTCAACTCCCTCCAAAATAGTGGGATCATTATTTCCTAGAGTTGACACTCTTCCAAACCCACTTTCATAAATATTGCAATCATCATACATAGGAGGCATGCTATAATCATAATAAATTTGCACATCAAAACTTGGGGGACTAAAAATATCATCTTCATTAAACATAGCATCCCCAAGCTTGGGATTTTGCATATCATAAGCATAATCACTCTCATCATTAATAGTATGAATAACACCAATAGTATAGCAATTATTATCATCATAATTTTCTAAGTTGGTGCCAAAAAGATTTTCAAGATTATAACAAGTATCATTACTTTCCCAATCATAATCATCACAATGAGTAATAGGCATAACAATAATAGGAGCAACATCATTTGGGAGGGATACCTTTTTACCTTTGCTTCTCCGTCTTTTCTTTTTCTTCTCCACATCATGTGTGGGTTTAATCACCTTTTTCGAGCTCCTTATTGATGAGATTGGTTGAATAAAATGCTCCTCCTCGTTACCTGATTCATCATAAGAAAAAATAGGAGGATATTGGGAAACCTCTTCCCCTTCATTAGTATTCTCTTCATCTTCTATTTGTTTTCTTGTCTTTAAGTAATTGGAAATATAAAGATTCTCAATGCAATTTACCGCACAATACATATAAATTTCCTCTAGATCAAAATCAAGAAATCTCTTCAGGTTATATTCTAGAATATCCCTAGTTATACATTTCATTTCTTCATATCCCAGAAGCAAACTAAGTTCATTATGATGCGCAAGGGAAATCAAGTCATCACAATTTTTGGACATGATTCGATCATGAAACAATTTGCATTGGAGAATTAAATGGCCACGTTCATTGCAAAGTTCACAAGGACGGCGAGAAAAAATAAATCTTCCAGCACAAACATCTAGCCTCTCTTGCAAACATTTAGTTTCTAAATACTTATGCCTCTTGCAAAATCTATCTTCCCTTTTTGGTATGTAATTGCAAACTCTATGCACTCCACAAAAATTGACATGCTTATAAGAAACATTTTTATCATGGCTAGTGCAATCATCACTAGTACTATGTATATTCAAAGAATTCATACAAACAACATTGCAATCATGCTCATCATTCAAATATTTCATGCCAAACATTTTATTGACTTCTTCTTCTAACACTTGAGCACAATTTTCCTTACCATCATTTTCACGAAAGACATTAAAAAGATGAAGCATATGAGGCAACATCAATTCCATTTTTTGTAGTTTTCTTTTATAGATTAAACTAGTGATAAAACGAGAAACTAAAAGATTCGATTGCAAGATCTAAAGATATACCTTCAAGCACTAACCTCCCCGACAACGGCGCCCGAAAAGAGCTTGATGTCTACTACGCAACCTTCTTCTTGTAGACTCGTGTTGGGCCTCCAAGCGCAGAGTTTTGTACGACAGTAGCAATTTTCCCTCAAGTGGATGACCTAAGGTTTATCAATCCGTGGGAGGCATAGGATGAAGATGGTCTCTCTCAAACAACCCTGCAACCAAATAACAAAGAGTCTCTTGTGTCCCCAACACACCCAATACAATGGTAAATTGTATAGGTGCACTAGTTCGGCGAAGAGATGGTGATACAAGTGTAATATGGATGGTAGATATAGGTTTTTGTAATCTCAGAATATAAAAACAGCAAGGTAGCAAGTAGTAAAAGTGAGCGAAAACGGTATTGCAATGCTCGGAAACAAGGCCTAGGGTTCATACTTTCACTAGTGCAAGTTCTCTCAACAATGATAACATAATTAGATCATATGGCAATCCCTCAACGTGCGACAAAGAGTCACTCCAAAGTTCCTATCGCGGAGAACATAAGATGAAATTGCTTGTAGGGTACGAAACCACCTCAAAGTTATTCTTTCCGATCAATCCATTGAGCTATTCCTATAAGTGTCACAAACAGCCCTAGAGTTCGTAGTAAAATAACACCATATGACACACATCAATCAACCCTAATGTCACATAGATACTCCAATGTCACCACAAGTATCCGGGGGCCAATTTTATGATATGCATCAAACAACTTCAGATTCATAATATTCAATCCAACACAAAGAACCTCAAAGAGTGCCCCAAGATTCCTACCGGAGAAACAAGGACGAAAACGTGCATCAACCCCTATGCATCACTACTGCAGGATGTTGCTAACGCGACACTACGATCGGAGACCCTTCGACGAAACTGTAGGTGTCATGGGAAACCACGGCCACCTATGGGACCAAGAGTCCCTTTCTGGTTCGGCGGGGGGATGGCACGTTGCACAAAGAGCAGAGGAGCGTGGAACAGCACGACAGAGATCACGCGGGCAGTTTTACCCAGGTTCGGGCCGCCGTGAGGCGTAAAACCCTACTCCTGCTTTGGTGGATTGATGGTGGAAAAATGGTGGTGAGCGCAGCTCGCTTGCCCGGCAGGATTTGCCTCGGGGCGAGAACGGCTACGTGTGTATGAGTGTGTGAGGGTGTGGCTTGGCCAACCAACTGACCAGCCCTTTCTACGGTTTCCTTGGGCCTCCTTTTATAGATAATGGGGTCACCACAGTGGCGAATCAGTCATTATGCACTGATTAGATAGCAAACAGTGCTATCATACCTAACTCTGCAGGCTGACAGAGTGCATTAAATGCGCCGCTCAACATCACATCTCAGCTCGCCCGGCAGGCCCTGCCGGGCTATTTTGCCAGCTTCGCGCCTGCTTGCTTAACATGTCTTAGGACGTGTGTCACTTGGAGGTATTTTCTATAGGAAGTGGCTGCCATGCGAATAGCGGCCACTTAATCACTTTGGAGCTTGACACCGCACTGATCGACGACGTGCGTCGTGATGAGGTGGTGCGGTGGAGTGGTTCTGCCTCCGTGAGCCCCGACAGGCCTGCCGGGATGACCCGAAGGCTTGCTTCCGGGGGTGACTCCACCCTTGCCAGGCTCATCTGCCTGGCAAGGGAGGTTTTTCCGTTAGCAATATCTTGCCTCTCTGGCTAGTCTTGATCCTCTGGAGAACTGATCCCTTGCGTTCCAATCTGACCTTGGTGCTGTGATCTTGTTCTCGTGGCTGTGCACAGTCTGGGCAACGGACCCAGGGTTTATTGCACCGATAGAAGCCCCCAGGCCTGGCCCAAACACGCTGCCAGGCGTCATCGGGGTAGGCCCTAACCTGTGCACAGGCAGGGTAGACCCACGACGCGTCAAGAATGGGGATGATCGTTCCGATGAGTCGTGTTTGCCGATGACTCCGCTTCCTCTATCTGGGCCTCCGGCAGCGCCACCATCCGCACCTGCCCTCCGGTTTCTTCCTCCTAGCTGGGAAGCGGCGCCATCCTGATCCTGGGGAGGCACCGAATCCCAGCCAGGCCTGCCCCCTACCTCCTTAGTCCCTCCCTGTGATTTCCTAAAGGAGATGGACAAGGGCAAAGGCATCACGGGGCACTTATCTTTTTTCAATCTTAAATCTGTAGGCACTTGCCAAATTTTAGTTCAAATAATGTAATCTCTTGAATCCATGTCTGTGTCCTGTAAGGTTTGTACTTGTTTGATCAGCATATTAATGGAAAAGATGAACCTTGCTGGGGACTCGTGCATATATATGTCCATGTAGAGGTGGAGTGCCTCTTTATTTTTAAATAAATGAGTTTCCCCCGGTAGGCTATCCTGCCGGTACCCTCTATTTTGTTGTCGGGGAGTTAAGCCTACCGGGCACAAATTGTGACGAGGGACAAGCCCCCCGCCAACCTTTTTTCATCAAAGGCCACTGCAACCATCCTGACCGAAGCAGCGTTCGAGTCAAGGAATGGGAGCACCTAAGTTTCAAAAAGCGGCGAGGTTCTCTTATGCACAAGTTTTTGCTTACAGAACACGTATGGAGAAGAGATATAACTTATCTGTTTGGCTTGCCGGAGATCGCAGTGTTGGTTCATCTTTCCAGCTTCCCTTAGAGGCCAAATTCTCGGCAGGAACCTGCAGTTGTATGCAGATGGAAATGATGCCAGATGCGATCTTATCTACATGAACATGTGATGCTCATGAAATGCTTATGCATGCATGCAGCTTGTCGGGGGCCCCCAGCGCTTCATTTATTTCTCTGTTGCTTAGGGTCTGCGCCTGGCTTTGTACAAGGGGTTACATGCAACTGAGGCAAGGCCTGTACAAAAGGAGGGCTACCGGGCAGGGCCTGACAGCCGCGCCTTACGGGTAGAACTTGCGGAGATGCTCAATATTCCATGAGTTTTGCAATTGAATGCCATCTCCGGTCTCTAGACGGACTGCGCCAGGTCTGGTGACTCGAACTACCCGGTAAGGGCCTTCCCACTTCGGTATCAACTTGTTTGTACCCTTGGCGGACTGAACGCGCCTAAGGACAAGGTCGCCTTCCTCAAAACACTAGGCATGAACCCTGCGACTGTGATAGCGATGCAGGGCTTACTGATAGCGTGCAACACGCGTAGTAGCCCAGAGACGGTTCTCCTCGAGAAGCACAGCATCGTCACGCCGGTGCTGATCCTGCGCTACTTCATCATAGGCAAGCACTCGAGGCGACCCATAAATGAGTTCCGTGGGGATAACTGCTTCTGCCCCATAAACTAGGGAGAAGGGAGTCTGCCCGGTAGCTCAATTTGGTGTCGTTCTGAGGGACCAGAGGACTACCGGCAGCTCATCGATCCATCGCCTGCCGCACTTCTGCAGTGTATCAAATGTTCTCGTCTTGAGTCCTCGCAACACTTCAGCGTTCGCCCTCTCAGCTTGTCCATTGCTTCTGGGATGTGCAACAGAGGAAAATGAGATCTTGCTTCCGAGGGCATGAACGTATTGCATGAAGGCGCGGCTTGTGAACTGGGTGCCGTTGTCGATGATGATCCGGGCAGGGACCCCGAAGCAGCACACCAATCCTTTCAAGAACTTGATAGCTGACTGAGCAGTCACCTTTCTCACGGCATCTACTTCCAGCCACTTTGTAAACTTGTCGATTGCAACGAACAAGAATTCAAAGCCCCCGACAGCTCGAGGGAAAGGGCCGAGGATATCGAGCCCCCAGACCGAAAACGGCCATGACAAAGGGATTGTCTGAAGAGCTTGTGCAGGCAGATGAATGTTCTTGGAATGGAACTGGCAGGCTTCACACTTGGTGACTAGCTAGACCGCATCTTGGAGGGTTGTGGGCCAATAGAATCCTTGTCGGAATACTTTCCCAACTAATGCCCTTGATCCAATGTGGGAGCCGCACATGCCTTTGTGTATTTCCGCCAGTAGTTCCTTTTCTTCTTCCCGGCAGATGCACTTCAATTTCTCACCATTGGGCCTCCTTCTGTATAGAGTGTCATCGACAAACTGATACATACTGGCCCTCCGGGCTACACTTTCAGCTTCCTCTTGCTCATCGGGAAGTTCTCTAGTTTGGAGGAAATGGACTATGTGCCTTTCCCAAGTTGGAGCCTTGGGCTCAGCAACAAGGACTAACGGCACCTCCTCATCTGCGGGAGCGCGTTCCTCGACCGCGGGGACCAGTGGCCCGGCAGAAGGGCGCAGCCCGGCAATCGATGGGGAGTTGTTTCCGGCTTGGTCCCTACCAGGAGCCCCGGGAGGCTCTACCGGGAGAGGCTTACCGGAGTCCAACTTCCTCCTCTTTCGGGCCATTGTTGCCGGGGATACGGAAGGCTGAGTAAGATGGAAAACAAAAGTTCCTGGTTCCACATGAAGTTTTTGCGCAGCACACTTTGACAGATGATCAGCTATGTTGTTTTCCGCATAGGGTACGTGCTCTGTTTGCAATCTGTCAAAGCGCTCCTCCAATCTTCTCACTTCCTCAACGTATGCCTCCATCAATGGACTTTGGTAATTCTTGTTGACTTGTCTCACCACAAGTTGTGAATCTCCTCGAATGATCAGCTTCTTGATTCCCAATTCTGTGGCAATCCTAAGCCCGGCAAGGAGCCCTTCATACTCTGCCGTATTGTTGGTTGCTTCCTCCCGGGGAAAATGCATCTGGACGACGTACTTCAAGTGCTCCCCAGTGGGAGCAATGAGAAGCACGCTAGCCCCTGCACCTTGCAGGGAGAATGCACCATCGAAATACATAATCCATTCTTGGGGCGCTTCCTTGCCGGGGGTAACTATTTCCAGCACTTCTTCATCAGGGGTTGGCGTTCATTCTGCAATAAACTCTACCAATGCCCTACTCTGAATTGTTGATGTGCTCTCAAATTTCAGGCCAAAGCTGGATAACTCCAAAGCCCACCCCACTATTCTGCCGGTAGCCTCAGGGTTTCGGAGTATCCTTTGCAATGGAAAGCGGGTGACAACCATGGTCTCATGGGCTTGGAAGTAGTGGTGCAGTTTCCTTGAGGCCATAATGAGGCCAAAAATCAACTTCTGCACACCAGAGTACCTCGATCTAGCCCCCTGTAACAGGGAACTGACAAAGTATACTGGGCGCTGCACCACCTTCTTCCTTGCCGCATCCTTGGGGTTGCCGCTGCTGCCGTGCTCATCTTTGTCTTGATCCTCATCCGGTCCTACCGGGCTTCGCTCACTCTCCGATTCCTCTACTTCCCGCTGTGCCACTAGAGCTGCACTGACCACTTTATTAGTTGCCGCTAAGTATAGTAGCAATAGCTCTTGTGGTTTAAGAGCAACCAAAGTGGGCACATAGGACAAGTAGGTCTTCAAATCTTGTAATGCTGCGTCTGCTTTCGGGGTCCACTTCATGGGCCCTGCTTTCTTCAAAATTTTGAAGAACGGCAGGGCGCGCTCGGCAGACTTGGAGATTAATCTGCTAAGTGCGGCAACGCACCCTGTCAGACGCCTCACATCTTTGACTGTCCTGGGTGCCTAGATCTGCTCGATATCCTTGATCTTTTCGGGGTTGGCTTCGATCCCATGATGGGACACGAAGAACCCAAGTAGCTTGCCGGAGGGAACGCCAAACACACACTTCTCCGGATTTAGCTTCAAGTTGATCTTGCGCAGATTAGCAAATGTCTCCTCCAAATCCTGGATGAGGGTTGATCTGTCCTTGGTCTTGACCACAATATCATCGATATAAGCCTCAATGTTTCTGTGCAGCTGTGGTTCAAAACCAATCTGGACTGCTCTTGCAAAAGTGGACCCAGCACTCTTTAACCCGAAAGGCATGAGCACAAAGTAGTACGAACCACATGGGGTGATGAATGAGGTCTTCTCTTCGTCTTCCTTGGACATGAAGATCTGATGATATCTAGAGTATGCATCCAGAAAGGAGAGCAAATCACAACCTGAAGTGGAGTCCACAATCTGGTCGATGCGCGGCAAGGGAAATGGGTCCTTCGGGTAAGCCTTGTTGAGATTTGTGAAATCTATGCAAAGCCTCCATTTTCTGTTAGCCTTGCGCATGACCACTTGGTTCGCTAACCATGTCGGATGCAGTACTCCTCTGACCAGACCAGCTGCCTCAAGCTTCTTAATCTCCTCGGTAATGAATTACTGCCTCTCCAAGGCCTGCTTTCAAACCTTCTGCTTGACGAGTCGGGCATGTGGGCAGACAGCAAGGTGGTGCTCGATTACCTCCCTGGGAACACCGGGGATATCAGATGGTTGCCAGGCAAACACATCGATATTCGCCCACAGGAAGGCAACGAGCGCGCTTTCCTATTTGTCATCAAGGGCGGCGCTAATGGTGAAGGTACCATCAATGCCAGCCAGCCCTGCCGGAACCTTTTTCACATGGGGCGCAGCAACCTTGGATCTCTTGCTGTTGGAACTCTTCGGCAAGTCATCAATAGGCGTAGCGTACTCCGAAGAGGTACGCTTCCAGGATTCCTTGCTGGTGTCCCTGCTATCCATCTTCTTCCCTTTGTTCTCCTTGGCGGGAACTGCTGCTGCCGTGGCCTCTGCCGTGACTGCGTCTGGGTACATCTTATCCACGCAAATAATTGCGTCTTTCTCATCTGACGGAATGGAAATGACTCCTACCGGCCCTTGCATCTTCAAAGTGTTGTAGGCATAGTTGGATGCCACCATGAATTTTGCCAGAGCTGGGCGTCCAAGGATCCCATTGTACGGCAGGGGGAGATCGACCACATCAAACACAACCTTCTTAGTCCGGTAGTTCAATTCTCCCCCAAATGTCACTGGCAATGTGATCTTTCCCTTAGGATGACTCCTGCCGGGATTGACTCCTTGAAACGTTCCCGTGACCTTTAGTTCTTCCTCTGCTATCTGAAGCATACTGATAACCTTTGGGGAAATCAGATTCAACCCGGCCCCGCCGTCAACCAACATCTTTGTGACCTTGAGGTTGCGAATTGTTGGAGAGACCAACAACGGCAAACACCCTACCGCGGTGGTGCGGTCAGGATGGACCTCTTTGTCAAAGATGATAGGCGTGCGTGACCATTTGAGCGGCTTCCGAGACTCTGTCGCTGGCTCCACGACATTGACCTCACGCGCCCACCGTTTAAGTTGGCGTTGAGAGGAGTGCAAAGATGCACCTCCATCAATGCATAGGGCATCAGTGGCCTTCTGGAATTCCTGATTGCTGGTTTCCTCTTCATCCCCTCCATCACTCTCATCATTGCAACCTTCCTTCTCTTGGCCCCTGGCGGGTTTTCCTTGATTCCGAAAAGCCTTGCCGGGGCGATTTGCTTCACCGCCTCGGCCCTTCCCGCCAGCGCCATTCTGACCTTTTTCCTTCTCACGCTTCTCATATTCAGCCCTCTGCCTCTTGACGAGCTGCTCAACCTAATGACACTCTTGCAGATCGTGGCCTTTGGTCCGATGAATCTTGCAGTATGGCCCATCGCCTTTCCCAGCCCTCTCGACAGTCGCAGCCTCCCGGTAGTCAGCGCACGCGGCAGCTTCCTTGCCGGGGGCCTCGGCCTTAGCCTTCTTGCCGGTACTAAGCGTGCCTGATCCTTCGACGGTCATCACTGCCTTATCCTTGCGCCTCTTGTTGCGCTTCTGGTTCTTCTTCTTCTTCTGGCTGGTGGATTTGTTATCATCCTCTGAGTCAATGATGACGAAATCTTCCTCTCCAGGAAGTTTCCTTCCCTCCTCCACCTGAGCGCATTTGTCCACCAAGGTGTAAAGCTCCTTCACAGTCTTGGGCAACCGAATGTTCATCTTGGAACGTATCCTACGGTTGCGCACATTGGATTGGAAGGCAGCTATCACAGCCGCCGGGTGGATATTTCGGATATTCCTGTGGACTCTGCTGAAGCTCTGCAAATACTTGCGCAGAGTCTCTCCTTCTTTCTGTTGGAGGAGCTGCAAGTCGCTAGGTCGCCCTGGTTCTTGATGGCCGCCCGTGAAGGCGCCAATGAACTCATGGCACAGGTCAGCCCATGACGAAATGGAGTTCTCCGGCAGGTGCATTAGCCAAGACCTCACGTTGGACTTGAGCGCCAAATGGAAGTAGTTGGCGAACACCTTCTCATCTCTTCCCCCGGAACCTTGAACAGCGATGGTGTAGATGCTCAAGAACTCTGCCGGGTTTAGCCTCCCATCATACTTCTAGGGTATCTCTAGCTTGAACGTGCGAGCGGACGTCCAACGGACTTGCCGCAGCTCAGGAGTGAAGGCAGGGCACCCAACCTCAAAAGGCAGACACCCGCCATCCTCGAGTGCAGGCTCGTCGACGTCGGGGCCATCGCACCCATTGGCCCGATGGTGGTCGTCGCGGTGTCGCTCGACGACAACGCGCGCGCCTCCCCTCCGCCTGTCCTCCGGGGCCCGCCGTTGGCCTGGACGTGCTCGAGGGTCAGAAGAGGCCATCGAGACGTTGTCGGGTTCTTGATTTTGCGGCTCCCGCGCTGATTGCCGTGGTGGGGACTGCATAGTGGGGGTGGCCCCTTCCGTATGGCCAGCAGCGCGAGCCGTCGTCGTCACCTGGGAAGGCCGCGGCGGGCCAGCTCGCTGTGAGCCCCCAGCCTCGGCGAAGCCAATCAGACTCTGAATGGTAGCTCTCCATTCATCCATCTGATCGGCCACCGGCGGGAACCTTAACAACAGCTGGGGCCGCGCCATGGCCTCCGTAATAGTGCTTGGCATTGGTGATGATGATGTAGATCGTACCATCACCCGGCTTCTGACGGTGTCGGCGACGACTGCGGCGCACCCTCGCTGTTGCGAACCAGCCGCTTGGATGGCATGGTGATGCGGTGAAGGCGCTTGAGGGCCAGTGGCTCCATTGGGCACAGTGGCTATGTCAACCCGCTCCGGGGGAGGTGTGCGCCCTACGGTCGCGCCCGTGGCTGGGGCGGCCAGAGCGTGGCGATTCGCCCCAGACCGAGTGCCACCACTGTGGATGTACCCTTCAGCGAGGGGAAGAGGTACAAACGGAATAACCCCATCGTTCGTACCTCGTGGAG
This sequence comes from Thinopyrum elongatum, assembly GCA_011799875.1. Taxonomy (NCBI): domain Eukaryota; kingdom Viridiplantae; phylum Streptophyta; class Magnoliopsida; order Poales; family Poaceae; genus Thinopyrum; species Thinopyrum elongatum. The sequence goes on along the minus strand of CM022302.1, from coordinate 218,306,099 downwards.
CATGACCACTGGGATGCTGCTCTCCTCCGGTGCCTCCCGCTGCTGCTTCGGCCGCGGGAGAGATGGTGATGGCGCCGCCTGCGCCGACCGCATCCCCCGCAGCACCCACATCCTCGTCCGCCTCCGCATTCCCCACGGCGTTGGAGGCCGTGGGCGACGGGGCCTTCGAGGTGGATGGGTGAGCTGTGGCACCGGGCTTCTTCTTAGGTGCCATAGTCGATGGAAAAAATGGCAATGAAGATGACGCACTGCTCATGCTTTCAGGTTCGCACAAGTGCTCCCCCTACCTGGCGCGCCAAAGATGTCATGGGAAACCACGGCCACCTATGGGACCAAGAGTCCCTTTCTGGTTCGGCGGGGGATGGCACGTTGCACAAAGAGCAGAGGAGCGTGGAACAGCACGGCAGAGATCACGCGGGCAAATTTTACCCATGTTCGGGCCGCCGTGAGGCGTAAAACTCTACTCCTGCTTTGGTGGATTGATGGTGGAAAAATGGTGGTGAGCACAGCACGCTTGCCCGGCAGGGTTTGCCTCGGGGCGAGAACGGCTACGTGCGTATGAGTGTGTGAGGGTGTGGCTTAGGCAACCAACTAACCAACCCTTTCTAGGGTTGCCTTGGGCCTCCTTTTATAGATAAAGGGGTCACCACAGTGGCGAATCAGTCATTATGCACTGATTAGATAGCAAACAGTGCTATCATACCTAACTCTACAGGCTGACAGAGCGCATTAAATGCGGCGCTCAATGTCACATCTCAGCTCGCCCGGCAGGCCCTGCCAGGCTATTTTGCCAGCTTCGTGCCTGCTTGCTTGACACGTCTCAGGATGGGTGTCACTTGGAGGTATTTTCTGTAGGAAGTGGCTGCCATGTGGCGAATAGCGGCCACTTAATCACTTTGGAGCTTGACACCGTACTAATCGATGACATGCATCATGATGAGGTGGTGCGGTGGGGTGGTTCTGCCTCCGTGTGCCCCGACAGGCCTGCCGGGATGATCAGAAGGCTTGCTTCCGGGGGTAACCCCACCCTTGCCAGGCTCGCCTGCCCGGCAAGGGAGGTTTTTCCCTTAGCAATATCTTGCCTCTCTGGCTAGTCTTGATCCTCTGGAGAACTGATCCCTTGCGTTCCAATCTGACCTTGGTGCTATGATCTTGTTCTCGTGCCTGTGCACAGTCTGGGTAACGGACCTCGGGTTTCTTGCACCGACAGTGGGCGATGCAATAATTGCAAATGGTAATGTAAAAATACCGTCAAAAAAGATGCAAAACGTTTGTGATGACGGATGCATCAAACACGGTTCAGATTTTAGTTGCGTGTGCGATGCAGGGCATACGGTTCAGTTCAATGAACTATTTGTGATGAGGCAGAAGAACAGAAACTGGCAGCCAGATGAAGTTGTGTGCGATATATGGCATACGGTTCACTCGAATGAACTGTTTGTGATTAGACGGAAAAAAAGAAACGGTCAGCCAGATCAAGGTGTGTGCGATAGAGGGCAAACAGTTCACTCGGATGAACTGTTTGCGTTGAGCCATGATAATAGAAACGGTTCAATATAACAAGATGTGTGTGATATGCGGCAAACAGGTGTGTAATCAGAAATGTGTGCGAAGGCCGATAATAACACAGACGATTGCTGCTAATAAGACGTGTGTGTTGTGCGTTGGGATTGCATACAGAACAACAATATATTATAGATATATATATATAATATATATATATATATATATATATATATATATACACACACACACTTATAAGGACATGGTTGCATAACCAAATTAAACATCCAATTACATAGGTGGCTACTACACATATGACATTTCCACACACCGAAGTAAACTATTACATGCATAATTACATAGGTGGCTACTACACACATGACATTTCCACACACCAAAGTCAACTATATATTACATGCATAATTAAATAGGATAAATGATCGTGTGATCACCATCTACTTCTTGGGACTCTTGCCGCTACTGCTCTGCTTGTGGCTCGATCCGGCCTCGTCGATCTCGGTAACGAGGCACTTCCTCATGTCAACGATCCGCATGTGCATCTCGTAGCATGTGTACATGCTCTTGGCCGCGAACCTGACGTGAGGTTCATCCAGTTGCCGCATCCAGGCCCGTTGACAGTATACGGGACGTGTTCTGTTGGCATCTTGCTTCATCTTTTCGGAGTATGGGTCGATGGTGGCCGAGGCGAGTTCAACCAGGGAGTCATTCTTCGTGCTGCCCCAGAACCTGTAGTGCTCACGGATTTCGACAAGGTTCTTGCAGGTCAAGCCCGTAACCCTGAGCACTTTTACATCATCGGTGGTTTCCACCATAGCGAACTTGTAGTCGGTGCTGTTGACAAACTTGGTGAAACGGTCGCAAGGCTATGAGGCCATGCAGTAGTGGTAGATGAGTACATGATGGCGCACTGATACGTCTCCAACGTATCTATAATTTATGAAGTATTCATGCTATTATATTATCATTCTTGGATGTTTTACAATCATTTTATAGCAACTTTATATCATTTTTTGGGACTAACTTATTGACCCAGTGCCCAGTGCCAGTTGCTGTTTTTTGCTTTTTTTTTACATCGTAGGAAATCAATATCAAACGGAGTCCAAACACCGCGAAACCTTTTGTTGATTTTTTACGGACCAGAAGACATCCAGTGGGCCAGAGAAGCACCTGGGGGGTGCCCCGAGGGGGGCAGAACCCACCAGGGCGCGCCTGGGGGCCCAGGCGCGCCCAGGTGGGTTGTGCCCACCTCGGTGGCCTCTCGCACCCCCTATTTGCCCTATAAATCACCAAATATTCCAAAAACCCTCGGGGTAGCCCTAGATCAGAAGTTCCGCCGCCGCAAGGCCTCTGTATCCACGAGATGCAATCTAGACCACATTCCGGCACCCTGCCGGAGGGGGAGATCATCACCGGTGGCCATCTTCATCATCCCGGCGGCCACCACGATGAGGAGGGAGTAGTCCACCCTCGGGGCAGAGGGTTTGTACCAGTAGCTATGTGTTTAATCTCTCTCTCTCTCTCATGTTCTTGAGATGTCATGATCTTGATGTATCACGGGCTTTGTTAATATAGTCGGATCATATGGTGTTTTCCCCTCTCTATGTTGTTGTGATGAATTGAGTTTTCCCTTTGAGATTTCGTTTTATCAGATTGAATACTTTTATGGATTTGAGAACACTTTATGTATATCTTGCTATGAATACCTGTGGTGACAATGGGGTATCGTATTGATTCACTCGATATATGTTTTGGCACTCAACTCGTGGATTCCCGAGGTGACATTGGGGTAATCTATGCATAGGGGTTGATGCACGTTCTTATCTTTGTTTCTTCGGTAGAAATCTTGGGGCACTCTTTGAGGTTCTTTTTGTTGGATTGAGTATTATGAATCTGAAATTATTTGGTGTTATTTTAGTACGAACTCTTGGATAGATCGATTACAAAGAATAGCTTCGAGGTGGTTTCGTACCCTACAAACAATTTCTTCTTATGTTCTCCGCTAGATAGGAACTTTGGAGTGATTCTTTATCGCACTTTGAGGGATGGTTATATGATCCAATTATATTAGCATTGTTGAGAGATTGCACTAGCGAAAGTACGGACCCTAGGCCTCATTTTCAAGCATTGCAATACCGTTTGTGCTCACTTTTGTTACTTGCTACCTTGCTGTTTTTTTATTGTTCCTATCACAAAGTTCAATATCTACTATCATTACTACACTTTTATTACCATCTCTTCGCCGAACTAGTGCACCTATACAAATTTCCATTGTATTTGGTGTGTTGGGGACACAAGAGACTTTTTATTATTTGGTTGCAGGGTTCTTTGAGAGAGACTATCTTCATCCTACGCCTCCCACGGATTGATAAACCTTAGGTCATCCACTTGAGGGAAAATTGCTACTATCCTACAAAACTCTGCGCTTGGAGGCCCAACACGTGTCTACAAGAATAAAGTTACGTAGTAGACATCAAGCTCTTTTCTGGCGCCGTTGCCAGGGAGGTTAGGTAAGCGGCACTCACACCCCGTCAACGAAGCTCTTTTCTGGCGCCGTTGCCGGGGAGGTGAGTGCATGAAGGTATATCTTTAGATCTTGCAATTGAATCTTTTAGTTTCTTATTTTATCACTAGTTTGGTTTATAAAAGAAAACTATAAAAAAATGGAATTGAGGTTGCATCATATTATTGATCATCTTTATAATATCTTTCTTGAAAATGATGGATCGGAAATTGTGCTCAATTGTTAGAAGAAGTCAATAAAATGTTTGGCACAAAATATTTGAATGATGAGCATGATTGCAATGTTGTTAGTATGAATTCCTTGAATATCCAAAATGCTAATGATTATTGCGCTAGTCATGAGAAAAATGTTTCTTATAAGCATGTCAATTTTTGTGGAGTGGAAAGACTTTGTGAAGACGTGCCTTATAAGGAAGATAGATTTTGTAAGAAGCATAAGCATGATAGAACCAATTCTTTGCTCAAAGTGATAGATGAACTTGCTACAAAATTATGCTCTCTTTGTCCTATTACTTGTGAACTTTGCAATAAAGTTGGTCACCTTAATTTCCAATGCATGCTTTTTCATGATCGAGTCGTGTCCAAATATTGCAATAACTTGATCACCCTTGAACTTTATAATGAACTTTGGCTATTTTTGGGGAGTGAAGAATTGACACATAAAAATAGTTGGTTTGAAGTATTCATTCTCACGGACGACATTGAAGCTAACCTAAAGAATATCTATATGTTTTGCATGGTAAATTGCAATGAGAATGCTTATATTGCCAACTATAGAAAGATGAAAAAACCAATAGAATATAAAAGGAATACTAATGAAAGGGTAAAGATTTCCACTTTCCCTCCTATTGTCTCTCATGATGAAATAGGTAACGAGGAGGAGCTCCCTATTCAACCAATCTCATCAATAAGAGGCTTGAAAAAATTAATTAAACCCACACATGATGTGGAGAAGAAGAAGAAAAGAAGAAAGAATAGAGGTAAAAAGGTATCTCTCCCAAATAGTGTTGCTCCTATTATTGTTGTGCCTCATGAAAATGAATCAAAAATAATTGTGGAAGATGATGCACTTGATGATGATATTGCTTCTATGTCTTATGGCACAATGTCCGAGAGCACTATTGATGATGATTTTGTTATGCCCATTGCTTGTTGTGATGATTATGATTGGGAAGATAATGATACTTCTTATAATCTTAGAAATCTTTTTGGCACCAATTTGGGAAGTTATGATGATAGCAATTGTTATACCGTTGGTGCTATTCATACTATTAATGATGAGAGTGATTATGCTTATGATATGCCAAGCCACCAGCTTGGGGATGCTATGTTTGATGAGAATGACATGTTTGAGAATTTATTTGCTGCAATTAATGTTTTTCCCAAGCTTGGGGATGCTATGCTTAATGAATATGATCTTTTTAGCCCCCTACTTTGAATGATCAAATTTGCTATGATGGTTGCATGCCTCCTATCTATGATGAGAACAAAGTTGCTACTTATGATGATTATTGTGATGATACTTATGTTATTAAAAGTAGTGATGATTATATTTATAAAACTTGTCATAGTTATGATTACCCTTTTCCTGAACATTTCTCTTTTAATGTGGAAACAATTTATAGTATTCGAGTTTCATATGATACTCCCACCATTGTGAATGAGAAGAAATTTTCTTATGTGGAGAGTAATAAAATTTCTATGCTTGTGGATCATGAAAAGAATGTTTTATGTGATGGTTATATTGATGAATCTATTCATGATGCTACTGAAAATTATTATAAGAGAGGAACTTATGATTCGTGATGCTCTTGTTATGTTTCAATCCTTATCTTTTATGCGAGCATCATTGAAATCATCATGCCTAGCTAAAAGGCATTAAAGAAAAGCGCTTGTTGGGAGACAACCCAACATTTACCCCTACTGTTTTTATGTATTAACATGATTATTCTACTGTAGTAATCATGTTTTATTCCTTTTGTTTCAATAAAGTGCCAAGTAAAGCCTTTGGGATAGTGTGGATGATAGTTGACTTGAATCTGTGCAAAAACAGAAACTTTTGAGCTCAGTCCAGGAATTTTGAAAATTCCCTGGAACGTGATTTTGATCTAATTTTTTTACAGGTGATATATATACAAATTCTCTACGTTTTCCTAATTTTTCAGAATTTTTGGAGTAGCAGAAGTATGGTTGGAGTACAGATTACTACAGACTGTTCTGTTTTTGACAGATTCTGTTTCAATGCATAGTTTGCTTGTTTTCTAGTTTCTATGGCTTATATTGCTCAATATAAATTGTGTAAATGATATGCTAGAGTAGGAATTGTGTGGAAACAATTATTAATCTTGTCTTTTGACAGTACCAAAGTGAAATGGTTTGCTCTTTATCATACTAACCTATCTCACAAAGTTCCGTTAAGTTTTGTGTGATTGAAGTTTTCAAGTTTTGGGCGAGATGTCGATATGAGGAGAATAAGGACTGACAAGACCCTAAGCTTGGGGATGCCCGAGGCACCCTAAGGTAATATTCAAGGAATATCTAAGCAACTAAGCTTGGGGATGCCCCGGAAGGCATCCCCTCTTTCGTCTTCAACATTATCGGTAACCTCACTTGGAGCTATGTTTTCATTCGTCACATGTTATGTGTTTTGCTTGGAGCGTCATTTTCTTGTTAGGATTTGCTTGCTGTTATTTAGACTAATGTTTTGCATCTTTGTTTTCAATAAAAATGTCAAGGATATCTTTACCATGCTCATTTTGCAAGTATATGATTTGCTGTTTCAAAACAGAAAGTTTATCGATGTTGCAAAAATTCCCGAGAAAAGTAAGAATCTGATAAAATGTTGAAACTTTTTGCACAGTAATCTCTGATAAATTATCTACAGTGTGGTAAATTTTCATAATTTTTGGAGTTAAAGTAGTATTGATACTCTTGCATTCTTTACAGACTGTACTGTTTTGGCAGATTGCTGTTATGTTTGCATTGTTTGCATATGTTTGCTTGTTTAATTATTCTATTTGAGGATAGGAGTATTAAATATGCAGAGGCATTTAGTATGCAATGTTGAATAATAATTTTTGTGATTTTCTACAGTAGAGAATGATAAGGTTTTTGCATTGGTTACTAACTTATCTCACGAGTTCTTGTTGAATTTCGTGTGTATGAAGTTTTGAAGATTTAGGGAAACCATGATATAAAAGGAATTAAGGAGACTCAAATGTTCAATCTTGGGGATGCCCAAGGCATCCAAAAATAGTATTTCAAGAATTCTCAAGCATCTAAGCTTGGGGATGCCCCGGTAGGCATCCCACCTTTCTTCATCAACAATTATCGGTTAGTATCGGTTGAGCCTAAGTTTTTGTTTCTTCACATGAGATGTGCTATTCTTGAAATGTCATTTTATTTTGTTTTCCTTGCTGTTTGAATATAATACTTAGATCTGAAAGTTTTTAAATAAAATAGAGTCTTCACATAGCTACCTATTTACATAACTACTCACTTGATCTTCACTTATATCTTTTTGGAGTAGTTTGTCATTTGCTCTAGTGCTTCACTTATATCCTATGAGTAAATTGTTGAATGAATTGAATATCATGAAGTTGAAATTATATGTTCATATCATGCCTAGTGGTAGCTTCATATTGGGTTTAGAAAGTGAAATCTTTTGAAACTTGACAATCACAATATTGGTCATACAAGCAATTCATGAATGATTACTATAAGGAAGAGAACTTTCGCATACAAATACACTATCTTGGAAATCTTTTGTGATTGTGAGCCCCCATCAAAATATTATATGCCAAAATTGTTGACGTTGGACAAGGAAGACAACGTAATGATTTATGTTTGTTCATATTCACATAGAAGTTATATTGTCATAGATCCTTCAACATGTGGTGCTTGCCCCCATCTTTGCTAGCCAAAAATTCCACACCAAGTAGAGATACTACTTGTGCATCCAAAAACCCTTAAACCCAAATCTATTTTCTAGAGTGCACCATACCCACCTAAGGATTGAGTAAGATCCTTCAAGTAAGTTGTCATCGGTGTAATAAGGCAATAAAAATTGCTTCTAAAAGTGTTAGATCATTTAGTGTAAGAGAAAATTGAGCGTTGTACGAACTTGTGATGGCAAAGAATAAAAGCGACAGACTGCATAATAAAGGTTGCTATCATAAGGGGCAATATAACGTGATGTTCTTTTGCACTAAGGGATTGAGCATACAAACAAAAAGTGCATGGCAACCTCTGCTTCCCTCTGCGAAGGGCCTACCTTTTACTTTTATGTATTTACTTTCATGCAAGAGTCAAAGTTTTTGTCTCTATTCCTTTTTATTTTTCTCTTTTGGCAAGCATCATGTGGTGAGGAAAGATCTAGGCACATATATCCAGTTGGATATGGGTAGCATGAGTTATTATTTTTGACATCACCCTTGAGGTGAATACGTTGGGAGGTGAAATTATAAGCCCCTATCTTTCTATGTGTCCGGTTGAAACGTTTTGCTCATGTTTATGCGGTGAGTGTTAGCAATCATAGAAGACTATATGATGGTTGAGTATGTGGAGCTCTTATTTAGACTCTGTTGAATAAGTTGAATTGCAATTGTTTGGTGACTAAGAATATAGGTTGTTGAGTTTCAAGAGAATTCATTGTTTGAGCCTTAACATGTGAATTGGTTGCTACTTTGTCATGATGAGTTTTATGAGAAAGAGTTGTTGTTATGATGCTAGGGAAAGTGATTGAAATTATCATTGATCAAACTTATGCACTTTGCTAACATTCACACTTCATAAATTATTTCTTTTATCATTTACCTACTCGAGGAGGAGTAGGAATTAAGCTTGGGGATGCTGATACGTCTCCAACGTATCTATAATTTATGAAGTATTCATGCTATTATATTATCATTCTTGGATGTTTTACAATCATTTTATAGCAACTTTATATCATTTTTTGGGACTAACTTATTGACCCAGTGCCCAGTGCCAGTTGCTGTTTTTTGCTTGTATTTTTACATCGCAGGAAATCAATATCAAACGGAGTCTAAACACCGCAAAACTTTTTGTGGATTTTTTATGGACCAGAAGACATCCAGTGGGCCAGAGAAGCACCTGGGGGTGCCCCGAGGGGGGCACAACCCACCAGGGCGCGCCTGGGGGCCCAGGCGCGCCAAGGTGGGTTGTGCCCACCTCGGTGGCCTCCCGCACCCCCTCTTTGCCCTATAAATCACCAAATATTCCAAAAACCCTCGGGGTAGCCCTAGATCAGAAGTTCCGCTGCCACAAGGCCTCTGTATCCATGAGATCCAATCTAGACCCCATTCCGGCACCCTGCCGGAGGGGGAGATCATCACCGGTGGCCATCTTCATCATCCTGGCGGCCACCACGATGAGGATGGAGTAGTCCACCCTCGGGGCTGAGGGTTTGTACCAGTAGCTATATGTTTAATCTCTCTCTCGTGTTCTTGAGATGTCATGATCTTGATGTATCGCGGGCTTTGTTAATATAGTCGGATCATATGGTGTTTTCCCCTCTCTATCTGTTGTGATGAATTGAGTTTTCCCTTTGAGATTTCGTTTTATCGGATTGAATACTTTTATGGATTTGAGAACACTTTATGTATGTCTTGCTATGAATACCCGTGGTGACAATGGGGTATTGTATTGATTCACTCGATATATGTTTTGGCACTCAACTCACGGATTCCCGAGGTGACATTGGGGTAATCTATGCATAGGGGTTGATGCATGTTCTTGTCTTTGTTTCTCCGGTAGAAATCTTGGGGCACTCTTTGAGGTTCTTTGTGTTGGATTGAGTATTATGAATCTGAAATTATTTGGTGTTATTTTAGTATGAACTCTTGGATAGATCGATCGGAAAGAATAGCTTCGAGGTGGTTTCGTACCCTACAAACAATTTCTTCTTATGTTCTCCGCCAGATAGGAACTTTGGAGTGATTCTTCATCGCACTTTGAGGGATGGTTATATGATCCAATTATATTAGCATTGTTGAGAGATTGCACTAGCGAAAGTACGGACCCTAGGCCTCATTTTCAAGCATTGCAATACCGTTTGTGCTTACTTTTGTTACTTGCTACCTTGCTGTTTTTTTTATTGTTCCTATCACAAAAATCAATATCTACTATCATTACTACACTTTTATTACCATCTCTTCGCCGAACTAGTGCACCTATACAAATTTCCATTGTATTTGGTGTGTTGGGGACACAAGAGACTTTTTATTATTTGGTTGCAGGGTTGTTTGAGAGAAACTATCTTCATCCTACGCCTTCCATGGATTGATAAACCTTAGGTCATCCACTTGAGGGAAAATTGCTACTGTCCTACAAAACTCTACGCTTGGAGGCCCAACATGTATCTACAAGAATAAAGTTATGTAGTAGACATCACGCACGCACAACTGGGCGACGGCAACCTTCTGATGTATGTTGGGACGACCGCCGGTGTACTGGAGGTCGATGCCGACCACCTTGTACTTGTCTCGAGCAAGCAACTGCTCAACGGTGTTGATATAGTCGTCCACCATGGCCGGGTCGATGGTGTACACCACCGAGAGATCCGTTTCCCTCGCGTGGGTCTCCACTTTATGCTCGCCGAACTCCATTGGAGCGCCGCTAGACATCCCCTCTCTATGTGTCGTCGTGGGTGTGCTTGTTGTGTTCTGGGGTGCGATCGAAGGGTTGAAGAGACTAAGGTTATAATGGCCGCGGGAATTAAAGGGGAAGTCGGACGGCCTAGAATATCAGCACGCTCGGATGGCAGTTCTAATTTGCAGCGTGTAACTCCATCGTGCCACATGTAACTGCATCACGCGGCGACATGCGCGGCACAACCACATGCATATGGGGCCCCCGACGTGATCGTGCGCAGGCCCAACCACTGGCAGAGCGCGCGTGGAGGGACACGAGCAGAGCGCTCCGCGGTCGCCTCAACGGCGAGCAACCATATATATGCATATAGCAGTTGAACATGCAAGGAAAAGCTGTCCACAAGACGAGTGCGCCGATGGACGCGAGCAGAGCATGTCGTGGCGCCTAACGGCGAGCACTGCGCACTGCGGCGCCTAACAGCGAGCAGAGCTTGCTGAGGGATGCGAGCAGAGGCCGGCACAGTGATACGTGGCAAATAAGACGAACTGTGCGAGCGATGTCGGAGACATCAAGCACGAATCATATTAGAGTTGCGTGTGCAATACGTGGCATACAGTTGATCCATCCGAGCTGTTTTGGATGGAATAAGCCGTGTGTGTTGTGGGCAAACGCTTTCTGGTATATAACCATTTGCGATTGATGAATTCATCGCCGATGGGTTACGTAGTGTGGTCCGTGTGTGATGTGATATGCTCTGTCTGCAGAACATCTATGCTCTGTGTATAGAAGAACAACATATATATACTTGTAATAGGACATGATTGCAAGACCAAATTAAACATCCAATTACGTTATATAACAAATACCATAAATATTGCAAGGTTCAAATTCAAAGATTACAATGCCCAAATTCAAACATTGCAAACCTCGTTATTTCTGCAAAGGGATCAGCCGCTGACAAGTCATGTATGGGTTTGACACAATGACTTCCAATTACTCTGTCATATGCTCTTCCAATACGAAGTTTAGCTTTTTTGGAGCCTCTTCCATTCTGCAGTACCTGCCGGCTCTGATCAACAAACCATTCATCTTTCCTAATTAAATGCGTGTTCAACCTCAGTACCCTCAGCACCCTTGCTCTGGCAAGAAAGAACCTGGCAAATGTAATCCCCTGTAAGGTCCCTCGGTAGGAGTTCAAAGTAATATTTGAGAGATGCAGATCCAGGCATTCGATGTGATTGTCGTTATAAACATTATCCACCTCCAGGCCTATTATTATCTGCAAAAGAAGAGAACGTGTTAGTGCCTACATGCAGTTTTGAACACTACTACACGCCTATTTGGTTTGCAAGATTTGTAACATGCACCAACGTGCCATCTTCGATCTGACATGATTAACATGGGCATTTGATTACAATCTAGAAAAATGTAGCCTTCTTCACAAGAGGTTTGATTGGATGAAAAGTTCCCTAAGAAAACTAGTACAGATGAATCCAAAGGAGAAATGCTTATGGATTGTAACCATATGAATCAAGCAACTAATATGGGGTGGGGGTCTATGTCCTGAAATCCTCCAAAATTCCTTCAGAAATCGTAGTACATTGTCATTGTAAACTTGGGAAAAGGTGCAAAAAATTGAACTCCTTATGGTTAACATTTAACGGGAAAGGAACATCACCTCGATATACAGCTTCTTCAGGCACGGAAAGCATCTCAGGAAACTGACAACTTGGTAGGTTGGGGCCGACAGATTCTAGTGCCAAGACCTTCACTGTGCCCAGAATCTGGGTGAAGCTTTGCTGGATGACAGACGAACATACATCTTCAAAACTAGAAATAATGTTGATATCAAGAAGGAGAGATATAAGGCGACTGTTGTACCTAAAAGTAGTAGTATTTGACAGACGAGTAGCCCACCACTGTCAATTTTGGCGCAGAAATGACATTGATTCTTGTTGGACCTTGTTGATCAACTACAAGTAATCTCTCAAGTGAAGGTGTGTCCTCAATGACCATATTGTGGTCCGCCTTTTGTGATCTCTCGTTGCAGCACCAGCAACACACATAAATTGTCCGGAGAGTCCTGGAGGTGATGTGGAAGGTACTCGACCAATTCATCACCTGAAGATGAAGGAACTCGAGTGCACTACAGCCACGGAGCAGGCGCTCCATGTCATCCTTTGGGATACAGATGGCGACGAGCTCGAGGTGCTTCAGTCATGGTAGAAAAAGAGCGGGCGCGTCATTAAGGGGGGGGGGGGGATGGCAGTTCATGAACTTGGCGAGGCGCAGCGTGGGCGCGAAGCGGAGCGCGGACGTTGGCAGCGAGCGCATATGCCCATCATTAAAACTGAGCTCCTCGAGCTGATCTAGGGCGGGGGATCGGAACCACTCATCAAGCTTGGCTCGGTCCTTGCCATTGGAACGGAACTTGCCCGTGATAAGGCCTCTGATTGGGCCTTGGTGACTGTCAAGGATCTGGGAGAACGCATCCAAGCTTTTGCGATAGCCATGGCAGAGCTCATGGGCGTCGAGGAGGTCGAGAGGGGTGGAGAGCCATAGGGGTGCCACCGCCAGGAAAGGGCGGTTGTCCTCGCCCCATATTTGATTGGGAGGAGGGATATGATGACTGTCAACATATCATCAAGGAGGCTGCTGCTGAAGTCTAGGCCTGCTGGAGTCGCTTGCGGTTCTTTCTCGACCTGCCTCCGCTTGTTGGCAGCCTCGTTCTCCACCTCGTCGGCGGTGACGAAAACCTCTGTCTCCATATTTACGTTGTGCTCCGATGCTTCAGCAGCCCCGGCGTAGCCACTCCCTCCGATGGGGTGCTTCGGCGGCATCCTCATACACTAACGGCTTTGAGGACTGAGAGCGGCGTCGAGGATGCGGGCGGAGAGAGAGGATTGTGTGTGTGTCAAGGATGAGGGGTGCCGGCTTTGAGGACTGAGAGCGGCGTCGAAGATGCGGGCGGAGAGAGAGGATTGTGTGTGTGGCGAGGATGGTGGGTGCCGGCTTTGAGGACTGAGAGCGGCGTCGAGGATGCAGGCGGAGAGAGAGGATTGTGTGTGTGGCGAGGATGGGGGGTGCGGCCGCTTGGGCGCGCCATTAATACAGACCAGTGGGAGCGAGGCGGGCCGCGGTCAAAGGCTGTCTCGCTTCCCGGTGAGCCTGCGCGGCGGACTTCTGGCATTCCTATAACATCATTTCACGGAGCAAGGCAGGCGCACCATTAATATGGAGCAGTGGGAGTGAGGTGGGCGGCGGTCAAAGGGCTTTCTCGCCTCCCGGTGAGCCTGCGCGGCGGACTGCTGGCACGCCTACCGTCATTTCACACAGCTACTAGCATGCCTTGCACGGTGAGTGCGTAGCGAACACGCGCGTGCCTCGGCCTCCTGGTCTGCCTGCTAGCATGCGTCTCGTCAACTCACGCATGCTCGTACGACACACGGGACGCGTGCACGGCACGTATTATATTGATTTTTCCTTTTTGATGATTAATTCTGCCGCTTTATTGCTTAACCGAAGCACGGCACTTACATTGTTGGTCTAACGCCCACGGTTCGAATAAAGAGTTCGTTGCGATATTGGTTGATAATTATTTATAATTTCCTGTATGTAAGAAGATTATATTAAAACTTGTCTCAAATTTGAAAAAAAAATATCACAGTCTATTGGTGTCCATATGACACCACAATAAGTTTCATGAATTTCAACTTAGTTTTGGATTTATTGGATTTTAAAATCAAGATTCTAGATGTTAGAAATTTCTTGCATGGGGACTAAACATGCACCCAGGGACACGTACATATATGATTTTGCAATCCATTTTCGTGCACTATCACGGGGCTCATGTAGATCAAATTTGATTTTGCACATTTAAATCTCTGGGAAATCAATCAATGTATAAAAAATGAATAGATGTTATCTATTTTTTTTTTGAATTTCCAACACTAAACTCCTTTGGTCGCATGTTCGTTGCAGAAAAACTTTGACATGCATCTTTGGGCCACATGCACGCGGTGGTCCTAGCACACTCACTCGCGTGGGCTCGCGAGGTCGCCGTCCAGCACTAAGACATGCGACGAGAGAGGTTAATTTGACCAACAAGGATGGTCATTTTTTGGTTTTTATTATACGTACGGTAGGAGTATATATATATAGTACGCGTTGAAGAGGGTGGCCGGGGGCAATACTAATCATCATATAGGACACTCACTCGCGTGCGATGCTTCCTTCTTTGGGCCCGCGAGGTTGTCCTCCATCACTTTGACCTAGCAAGGAGGTTTCTTTTTGGGTTGTGTTGCGGTAGGAGTATATAGTACGCATCAAAGAGGGGAGGAGGGGGCCGGGGCAGCACATATATACTACACACACATCATGAATCGATCTCGCTCCGTGTGGGGACTTTTCGGTTTCTGAGGCATGTGCCGCAAAGAAGTTGTGCATATTGGGTATTAAAAACATCACCAACACATTGGGCCACGTGTAGACGATGGTTGTCACTTATTCGCCTGCGACTCTTCCCTCCATGGGCCCGCGAGGTCATCATCCATCTAATATATGACACAACGAGAAAGGTAATTTGACGAAACATTTTGCATTTTGCAACAAAACCAGATGAGGCCTCTGATACACTTACTGTCAAGATCCCAGTAAGTTGGTTCAATTTCATTATGCATCTACTTATGACTCCCGAAAAATTTCACTGCACTGTTCATATGCTCAAATCCACTCTTTGGGAACTTTTGACTGCACCTGGTATGACTGAAGAGTCAATTACTTTCCATATTCCTGGTAAATGTCAGGTTGAGCAGCCCCTAGTCTGTCAAGCTCAAGCAGCAGGGATATCAAGCTCTAAGGAACTGAAGGAACTGAACCAGGAGCAAGCCCTCTTACTCCCTTTTGGCAATGACAATGCTAAAAAGAGAAGGGGCGGCAAGACACCTCTAGTAGAATCAGAGGTAAGAAGGAGTGATAGAATCAGCAAAGTGAATGAGGGTTATAAGAGGAGTTCTTGTAATACTTCTTCCTGTTTACCATGCAATGCTACTCCTCCTGTCATATCAAAAGCAATAGTCAAAAATCTCACTAAAACCTTTTGCAAGGTTGCTGAGGATGAGCTAGAGATGCAGCTATGCAAAAAGCAGAAGAAAAAGTCACAGGAGGCCTTGGACATGGTGCCCATGGACAAGGATGAAGAGACAGCTCCAATAGTGCAAAAATGATTAATCATCCCAAGCAAATCCAGACCAAGACGGGTCCAGTGGATGTTAGGACCTGCTCTAGCTATATTTTGCAAAGACTTTGCTTCTGTAATAATAGTTGGTTCCATGATGTAAGAGACCTCGGTATGAAATGGCTACCTTATGATCATATGTCTGGATGTTGGTTTCAATATGCTAAATGTTGGTACTGTCTGAGCTGCTCACTCAATGATCATCAAGTTGGATGTAGGCTGCAATGTGATAAGTGTTGGTGCTTGTCTGATTACAACTTTCAAAGAAGTTTCCCACATGAATAACAACAGAAATTGGAATACCCTCAATTGGAACATAAGGGGCATAAACTCTGAGAATAAATGGCTGGCTGTTCACCAAAAGATTGAGGAGAGCTCTAGTTCTTTTCTTTGCCTGCAGGAGACTAAAAGGGAACACTTTGATCTTCCTTACTTAAGAAACATCTACCCACCTAGATTCAATAAATTTGACTACCTCCCATCTCAGGGAGCTTCTGGTGGTTTGTTAATTGCTTGGAATGGGGCTCTATTTGAGGGAGAGACTCTTTTAAAAAATAGTTACTCAGTTTCCATCCAATTCACATGCAAGATGTCTCTCAAAACTTGGATTCTCACAAACATATATGGGCCCTGTATTCATAGTGAAAAAGCTATTTTCATTGACTGGTTCAAGAATATTCACATGCCCAATGACATAGAGTGGATCATTATGGGGGATTTTAATTTTATCAGAGATCCTTCTGACAAAAACAAACCTGGGGGAGATGTTAATGAGATGTTATTGTTTACTGAAGCTATCAGCAAGTTAGGGCTTGTAGAACTTCCCTTGAAAGGAAGAAAATATAGTTGGAGCAACATGCAAGATAATCCACTGCTGGAAAAGCTTGATTGGTTATTTACCTCTGCATCCTGGATGACTAGTTTTCCTGATACCTTGGCACTGCCTCTTGCCAGGCCCACTTCTGATCATATTCCTTGTGTTTTAAAAATTGGTACTCTCATCCCTAAGTCTAAAATTTTCAGATTTGAGAATTACTGGATGCAGCATAGTGATTTGAAAGAAGTGGTTGCAAATGTTTGGAATATCCCTGTTGAACATTCAGATTCTGCCAAAAGTATTAATGCCAAGTTCAAAAACCTCAGAAGGGCTTTAAAAAACTGGGCTAGAAACCTTTCATGTCTGAAAAGGAAAATTGACAATCTGAATGAGGCTATTTTTCTCTTTGATCTGCTAGAGGAATTCAGAAGCCTAAGTGAGTTTGAATGGAATTGTAGGAATATGTTGAAATATGAGCTCCTCAATTTGCTCAAGAACCAGAAGATTTATTGGACAAAGAGGAAAGATAAAAGGTGTTAAATTTGGTGATGAGAATACCAAATTCTTTCACACCAAAGCAACTATTAATCATAGCCACAATCACTTTGCTATGCTGCAAAATGATAATCAGGTTGAATTTACAGATCATGAAAGCAAAGCTGCACTATTGTGGGAATCCTTCAGAAAGAGGTTGGGCAGTTCAAAAGATACTTTCATGCATTTTGATCTGAACTCCTTGTATGACCCAATCTATGATCCAGAAATGTTTATTGACCTTGAGAGATGTTTCACTAATGAGGAAATTGATGAGGTAGTAAAAAATCTGCCCTCAGACAAATCCCCTGGACCTGATGGTTTTAACAATGAATTCTTCAAGGCCTATTGGGATATCATTGGGGATGATGTCAGAAATCTCATACATGATTTCTATGAAGGAAGTGTCAACTTGGAAAGCATCAACTCTTCTTACATCACTCTTATACCAAAAAACTCAAGCCCTGTGAATGCCAATGATTTCAGACCTATCTCTCTGCTGAATACTTGTTTAAAGATCATCACCAAGCTCCTGGCTAATAGGTTGCAAAAGATCATTTTGAAAATTGTGCGCACCAACCAGTATGGCTTCCTGAAGGACAGAGCTATCCATGATTGCCTTGGCTTGGCTTATGAATACCTTCACCAATGTCACAAAACCAAAGAAGAAATGGTAGTTTTGAAACTGGACTTTGCAATGGCCTTTGGTTGTATTGAGTATAAAGCAATCATTGAAATTCTCAGGGCAAAAGGTTTTGGTGATAGATGGATCATGTGGATGGGTCTCTTATTTAACTCTGCATCCTCTGCTGTCCTACTAAATGGAGTGCCAGGGAAAAAAATTCTACTGTAAGAAAGGTGTTAGGCAGGGTGATTCACTGTCTCCTCTGCTTTTTGTCATTGTTGCTGATCTTCTGCAGTCCATCATGAACAAGGCAATGCATCAAGGTCTCTTTACATCACCCCTTCAGTTCAACTCTTGCCCTGATTTCCCTATGGTGCAATATGCTGATGACACTTTGATCCTTATGAAAGCTGATGCTAGAGAACTGGTATTTCTTAAAGCTCTCCTGAACACTTTTGATGATGCTACTGGTCTAAGAGTTAATTATTCTAAATCAAGCTTGATCCCCATTAATGTGCTCGAGGACAAAATTGAAATACTAATCAGAACTTTGAATTGCAAAAGAGAGGCTTTTCCTTTCACTTATCTGGGGTTGCCTTTGGGCGTATATAAACCAACAGTTGAGCAGTGTATGCCCCTGGTTAAGAGAATAGCAAACAAACTTCTGGGACTGGCCACTTATATGACACAAGCTGGTAGACTCCTTCTTGTTAAGTCTATTCTGACCTCACTTCCAATTTTTGCCATGTGCTGTCTGGACCTGCCTGAAACCATCAAAAAGCAAATCAGAAAATACCTGAGACACTGCCTCTGGAGAGGGCCTGATCCTGAGGATCACAGACCTGCAATGGTAAAGTGGGCGGTGGTGTGCAGACCAAAAAATCAAGGAGGACTTGGTGTGAAAGATATTACCATTCAAAATCAAGCTCTGCTTCTGAAAAATCTTCACAAATTTTATAACAGGCATAACATTCCATGGGTTAACATGATCTGGGAATCCTATTACTCAGAGGGACAGCTCCCTGGACATCAAATGATAGGGTCTTTTTGGTGGAAAGCAAACCTCAAGTTAGTTGATCAATTCAAATCAATGGCAAGGTGTAATCTGGGAGATGGGAAATCTGCTCTTCTTTGGAATGACTTATGGCATACATCATGTCTGCACCAATGCTTCCCACACTTGTTCTCTTTTGCTAAAAACACTCAGGTCACTGTCTATGAGACTCTACAGACTGAATTCCTGGAAGATTTGTTTCACCTGCCACTCACAGTACAAGCATATGATCAGTTCTTGCAATTGGAGAGGCTGTGTGATGAGCAAAGAAGTCTTAATCTTGCAGATTACAATGATACATGGTCATATATTTGGGGATCAGAGAAGTTCAGTGCTGAAAAGGCTTATACAGTAATGATTGGGATAAAAACTGTACCTCCTCAGTTCCAATGGATTTGGAACAGTTCATGCCAGCCAAAACACAAAATATTCTTTTGGATGCTATTGCATGACAGGGTGAACACTAGAAATCTTCTGAGAAGGAAAACATTTTATTTGGAAACATACAACTGTGCACTCATGAATTGCAGACAGGAGGAAATTGTTTTTCATCTGTTTTGGGGATGTCCCTTTGCTGTGAGATGTTGGAATTACATCTGCCCAAATAGAGATAACCCACTTTCCATCTGGGAAGCTTTGGAAGACATGAAGGATAAAATCAGAGTCCCTTTCTTCATGGAAATTATGATACTTGGTGCTTGGACTATATGGATTTCCAGGAACAACCTAATATTCAATCACATCCAACCATCATTTCAGGGATGGAGAGCAATTTACCTTGCTGAACTCCAATGGCTCAGACACAGAATCAAGAAGAAATATGCCACTACTTTTAATGCCTGGTTGGATAACTTGTCGTAATATATTAGTGGTCTGGTTGGACCTCTTGTTGTTGTTCCTTTTCCTTGTTCTAGTTTGTAGTTTTCTTACTTAGTTTTTCTTCTTCTTTTTTTCTGGCTTAGCTCAAGCCTTTATTTGTACTCTTTGTTCTTGTTTTAATAAAGAAAAAGAAAAGATTGTTGTGGGGCATTGCCCTACTGTGTACAGTAAAAAAAAGAGGATTATTTTCGGGTTGTGTTACGGTACGTACGTAGGAGTATATATTACGCGTCGAAGAGGGGAGGGGGCAACATATATATATATATATATACTACGTGTCATGAACCTCGGTTCGTCTGTGGGGGACTTAAAGGTTTCCGAGGTAGGTGCCACATCAAAGTTCTGCATATATATTAGGTATTCAAACATCACAACCACACATCTCCATACATATGTGTTTGGCCCACAAGCAAGCGATGGTGGTTGTCCTCTATCACTCACTCACGGGGTTACCGGCGAGATGCTTCGTCCATCTTTGTGTGCCCGCTTGGTCAATCACTTCGACCAACAGCAATAGAGGTTAATTTGACTTATAATTAGGAGGGTATTAAATTTTGGTTCGTCTTATATGGTTCGGTACATGCAACTATACTTCGCGTGCATGTGTATGCACGAATCCCTCCCACCGGGTCGAAGTGGTGGTGGTGGGGGGGGGACGGAGCACGCGACGCATCATGAACCAGATCTGTGTGGGGACTGTGCGTTTTTCGACGCATGCATGCACCACATCAAAATGTTGTGCTTTTGGTATTCAAACATATATGCATGCATCATGCATGTCCATACATATGTTTGGGGCACATACATGCAGTGGTTGTCTTTGGACACTCTCCCTCGCTTGGTTATCATCGACGGCCTATATATTCGTGGGCCCGCGTGGACGTCTCCATCACTTTGACCAACAACGCGAGAGAGGTTATCAGGGTGGATTCTTCTTCTCTTGGTTCGCGTTACCATATAGTCGTACGTCGATCATGGTGAGATTCGAGACCTAAGTTTGAGGGCTCGCATACACATGAATCAAAGTTGTGCATTGGGTATATTCAAACACCACATGACACTTCATACATATGTTTGGGCCACATGCACGCAGTGGTTGTCTTCAGGCACTTGCTCGCGTGGTTATCGGCGACAAGCTAACCTATTTTGTGGGGCGGCATGTGGAACGTCAATGCATGACTTTGACCCAACAAACAAGAGAGGTTATACGACCAAGGTGGTGATTCTTCTTGGTCAGTCTTACAATACGCCTTGGTGAGATGCCCCCTCCCACCGAATCAAAGTGTGTGTGGGGGGGGGCACAATACTACTTCGTACTAGATGAACCTCCGTGTGGTTGGGGATGCCCGGTTAATTTGCGATGCACATGTGCCACATTAAATTTGTGATTTGGTTATTTAAATATCATAGCACATCGTTTTCACACACACACACAGACACGCACACACACACACACATCGGGCCACCCACAGGTGTGGTTGGTAAGTGGTGTCACCCATCTAATGCAAGAAGAACACATCTGTCGGCCCGCACACGGTCCACATTTGATTGGAAGCAAAGGGGGGGAGGGGGAGTTGATGTAGTTCTTTCAGTTTTGTGTTACGGTACGGTGAGATGTCAGACCTAGCTATTTGGGGGCATGCGTTCATAGCTAGGATACCCCTCCCGGCAACATGAAGTGTGTGTGTTTGGGGGGGGGGCTAGCAATAATAACGTGCGCTTTGTGCGACAGGTGCCACGTCAAAGTTGTGCATTGGGTATTTGAACATCAAACCACCCTTTTCATACATATATTTGGTGCACATGCAAGTGTGTTCGTGTTCTGACACTTTCCCGCATTTTTTTGGCCAAATTTATAAACAGCAGACGAGTCAGACGCAACAACCGTCTGCGATCGAGTACGAAACAGACACGGTTCCCTAGGACTACCCGTGTGCCGCAACCCTGCCCCTGTCACCCACATGATCACAGTAGATTGGGCTCCACGAGGCTTCCCTCCCCCTCTCGAAAATATCTACTCCCTCGCAATCTCGAAAATATCTACCCGCATTGATGTCTACTACGCAACTTTATCCTGGTAGACGTTGTTGGGCCACCAAGTGTAGAGTTTTATAGGACAGTAGCAAATTTCCCTCAAGTGGATGACCTAAGGTTTATCAATCCGTGGGAGGCGTAGGATGAAGATGGTCTCTCTCTCAAACAACCCTGCAACCAAATAACATAGAGTCTCTTGTGTCCCCAACACACCCAATACAATGGTAAATTGTATAGGTGCACTAGTTCGGCGAAGAGATGGTGATACAAGTGTAATATGGATGGTAGATATAGGTTTTTGTAATCTGAAAATATAAAAACAACAAGGTAGCAAGTGGTAAAAGTGAGCGAAAACGGTGTTGCAATGCTTGGAAACAAGGCCTAGGGTTCATACTTACACTAGTGCAAGTTCTCCCAACAATGATAACATAATTAGATCATATAACAATCCCTCAACTTGCAACAAAGAATCACTCAAAAGTTTCTATCGGAGAACGTAGGACGAAAACATGCATCAACCCCTATGCATAGATTACCCCAATGTCACCACGGGAATCCGCAAGTTGAGTACCAAAACATACATCAAGTGAATCAATAGAACATCCCATTGTCACCACGGATATCCCATCGCAAGACATACATCAAGTGTTCTCAAATCCAATACTCAATCCAACATAAAGATACCTCAAAGAGCAAGACTCAATTCATCACAAGAAGGTAGAGGGGAAAAACACCATATGATCCAACTATAATAACAAAGCTCGCGGTACATCGAGATCGTGCCAAATCAAGAACACGAGAGAGAGAGATCAAACACATAGCTACTGGTACATACCCTCAGCCCCGAGGGTGAACTACTCCCTCCTCGTCATGGAGAGCGCCGGGATGATGAAGATGGCCACCGGTGATGGTTCCCCCCTCTGGCAGGGTGCCAGAACGGGCTCTCGATTGGTTTTTCGTGGCTACAGAGGCTTGCGGCGGCGGAACTCCAGATCTAGGTTTATTTCTGGGGGTTTCTATATTTATAGGAATTTTTTGTGTCGAGAACAAGTCAGGGGGGTCCACGAGGAGCCCACAAGACCGAAGGGCGCCCCCAGGGGTGTAGGGAGCGCCCTCCACCCTTGTGGAGGCCTCGTGGCTCTTCTGGCCCAACTCTTTTGCTTCGGGGGCTTCTTCTGGTTCATAAAAAATCACCGTAAATTTTCAGCTCATTTGGACTCCGTTTGATATTCCTTTTCTGCGAAACTCAAAAACAAGGAAAAAAACAGAAACTGGCACTGGGCTCTAGGTTAATAGGTTAGTCCCAAAAATCATATAAAATAGCATATAAATTCATATAAAACATCCAAAACAGATAATATAATAGCATGGAACAATAAAAAAATTATAGATACGTTGGAGACGTATCAAGCATCCCCAAGCTTAATTCCTGCTCGTCCTCGAGTAAATAAATGATAAAAATAGATCTTTTGATGTGGAATGCTACCCAACATATTTATCAATGTAATCTTCTCTATTGTGGCAAGAATATTCAGATCCATAAGATTCAAAACAAAAGTTTAATATTGACATAAAAACAATAATACTTCAAGCATACTAATAAGGCAATTATGTCTTCTCAAAATAACTTGGCCAAAGAAAGCTTATCCCTACAAAATCATATAGTCTGGCTATGCTCCATCTTCATCACACAAAATATTCAAATCATGCACAACCCCGATGACAAGCCAAGCAATTGTTTCATACTTTTGATGTTCTCAAACTTTTTCAACTTTCACGCAATACATGAGCGTGAGCCATGGATATAGCACTATAGGTGGAATAGAATATGGTGGTTGTGGAGAAGACAAAAAGAGGGAGATAGTCTCACATCAACTAGGTGTATCAACGGGCTATGGAGATGCCCATCAATAGATATCAATGTGAGTGAGTAGGCATTGCCATGCAACGGATGCACTAGAGCTATAAGTTTATGAAAGCTCAAAAAGAAACTAAGTGGGGGTGCATCCAACTCGCTTGCTCACGAAGACCTAGGGCAATTTGAGGAAGCCCATCATTGGAATATACAAGCCAAGTTCTATAATGAAAAATTCCCACTTGTATATGAAAGTGACAACATAGGAGACTCTCTATCATGAAGATCATGGTGCTACTTTGAAGCACAAGTGTGGTAAAAGGATAGTAGCATTGCCCCTTCTCTCTTTTCTCTCATTTTTTTTGTTTGGGCCTTCTCTCATTTTTTTGGCCTCTTTTTTTTGTCCAGAGTCTCATCCCGACTTGTGGGGGAATCATAGTCTCCATCATCCTTTCCTCACATGGGACAATGCTCTAATAATGAAGATCATCACACTTTTATTTACTTACAACTCAAGAATTACAACTCGATACTTAGAACAAAATATGACTCTATATGAATGCCTCCGGCGGTGTACCGGGATGTGCAATGAATCAAGAGTGACATGTATGAAAGAATTATGAACAGTGGCTTTGCCACAAATACGATGTCAACTACATGATCATGCAAAGGAATATGACAATGATGGAACGTGTCATAATAAACGGAATGGTGGAAAGTTGCATGGTAATATATCTCGGAATGGCTATGGAAATGCCATAATAGGTAGGTATGGTGGATGTTTTGAGGAAGGTGATGATGGGTGTATGGTACAGGCGAAAGTTGCGCGTTACTAGAGAGGCTAGCAATGGTGGAAGGGAGAGAGTGCGTATAATCCGTGGACTCAACATTAGTCATAAAGAACTCACATACTTATTGCAAAAATCTATTAGTTATCGAAACAAAGTACTATGCGCATGCTCCTAGGGGGATAGATTGGTAGGAAAAGACCATCGCTCGTCCCCGACCGCCACTCATAAGGAAGACAATTAAAAAATACCTCATGCTCCAACTTTGTTACATAACGGTTTACCGTACGTGCATGCTGCGGGACTCACAAACCTTAACACAATTATTTCTCAAATTCACAACTACTCACTAGCATGACTCTAATATCACCATCTTTATATCTCAAAACAATCATAAGGAATCAAACTTCTCATAGTATTCAATGCACTTTATATGAAAGTTTTTATTATATCCCTCTTGGATGCCCATCACATTAGGACTAAATTCATAACCTAAGCAAATTGCCATGCTGTTTAGAGACTCTCAAAATGATATAAGTGAAGCATGAGAGTTCATCAATTTCTTCAAAATAAAACTACCGCCGTGCTCTAAAAAGATATAAGTGAAGCACTAGACAAATGACAAACTACTCCAAAAAGATATAAGTGAAGATCAATGAGTAGTCAAATAATTATGTTGCTATGTGAGGACTCTATCTCATAAAAGAATTTCAGATCTTAAGTACTTTATTCAAACAGCAAGCAAAACAAAATAAAATGACATTCTAAATATAGCACATATCATGTGAAGAAGCAAAAACTTAGGCTCAACCGATACTAACCGATCATTGTTGAAGAAGAAAGGTGGGATGCCTACCGGGGCATCCCCAAGCTTAGATGCTTGAGACTTCTTGAAATATTAACTAGGGATGCCTTGGGAATCCCCAAGCTTGAGCTTTTGTGTCTCCTTAATTCCTTTTATATCACGGTTTCCCTAATTCTTAAAAACTTCATCCACACAAAACTCAACAAGAACTCGTGAGATAAGTTAGTATAAATCAAACGCAAAACCTTATCATTCTCTACTGTAGAAAACCACTAAAATTATTATTTAACATTGCATACTAAATGCCTCTGCATATTTAATACTCCTGTCCTCAAATAGAATAGTTAAACAAGCAAACATATGCAAACAATGCAAACATAACAGCAATCTGTCTAAACAGGATAGTCTGTAAAGAGTGCAATTGTAATCATACTTACCTAACTCCAAAAATTCTGAAAAATTACCACACTGTATAAAATTTGTTACTTCTAAACGTGTAAAAATTTCAAGATTTTATGATGTTCTGACTTTCCATAAGAATTCAGACAACAATAGAAAACTTTCTGTTTTCAATACAGCAACATATAGACTTACGAAATAAGGATGGTAAAGGCTACACTTGACCTTTTTATTGAAAAAGATGCAAAAAATTACTCTAAATAACAGCAAGTAAATACTAATAAAATAAAATGACACTCCAAGCAAAACACATATCATGTGGTGAATAAAAATATAGCCTCAAGTAAATTTACCGATGGATTGAAGACGAAAGAGGGAATGCCATCCGGGGTATCCCCAAGCTAAGATGCTTGGTTGTCCTTAAATATTACCTTGGGGTGCCTTGGGCATCCCCAAGCTTAGTCTCTTGCCACTCCTTATTCCATAGTCCATCAAATCTTTACCCAAAACTTGAAAACTTCACAACACAAAACTCAACAGAAAACTCGTAAGCTCCGTTAGTATAATAAAACAAATCATTCACTTTGGTACTGTCAAGACAAGATTCATAATTTTTATCACATGATTCCTACTGTACCCTCTAATTTCTACAATTTATATTAAGCAATATAAGCCATAGAAACTAGAAAACAAGCAAACTATGCATCGAAAACAGAATCTGTCAAAAACAGAACAGTCTGTGAAGATCTGAATTGAAATCATACTTCTGTAACTCCAAAAATTATGAAAACTTAGTAAAACGTATAAAATTTGTATACCAATCAACTGTAAAAAATTCAGAGATTTTCCACTTCCAGTAAAAGATAGGAGTTTCTGTACTGGACGCAAAAGTTTCTGTTTTTGCACAGAATCAAGTCAACTATCAACCACACTATCCCAAAGGCTTTACTTGGCACTTTATTGAAACAAAAGCTATAAAAAATGATTAGTACAGTAGCTTAATCATGTGAACACACAAAAACAGTAGGGGTAAATATTGGGTTGTCTCCCAACAAGCGCTTTTCTTTTATGCCTTTCTAGCTAGGCATGATGATTTCCATGATGCTCACATAAAGGATAAGAATTGAAACACAAAGAGAGCATCATGATGCATATTACTAGCACATTTAAGCCTAACCCACTTCCTATGCATAGGGATTTTGTTAGCAAACAATTTATGGGAACAAGAATCAACTAGCATAGGAAGGCAAAGCAAGCATAACTTCAAAACTTTAAGCACATAGAGAGGAAACTTGATATTATTGCAATATGTAGAAGCATAAGTTCCTCTCTCATAATAATTTTCAGTAGCATCATGAATGAATTCAACAATATAACCATCACATAAGAACACATCTGTGGTCCCGCACACGGTCCACATTTGATTGGAAGCAAAGGGGGGATGGGGAGTTGATGTAGTTCTTTCAGTTTTGTGTTACGGTACGGTGAGATGTCAGACCTAGCTATTTGGGGGCATGCGTTCATAGCTAGGATACCCCTCCCGGCAACACGAAGTGTGTGTGTTTGGGGGGGGGGGGGGCTAGCAATAATAACGTGCGCTTTGTGCGACAGGTGCCACGTCAAAGTTGTGCATTGGGTATTTGAACATAAAACCACCCTTTTCATACATATATTTGGTCCACATGCAAGTGTGTTCGTGTTATGACTCTTTCCTGTGTTTTTTTGGCCAAATTTATAAATAGCAGACGAGTCAGACACAGCAACCGTCTGCGATCGGGTATGAAACAGACACGGTTCCCTAGGACTACACGTGTGCCGTGCCCCTGCCCCTGTCACCCACATGATCACAGTAGATTGGGCTCCACGAGGCTTCCCTCCCCCTCTCGAAAATATCTACTCCCTCGCAATCTCGAAAATATCTACCCGCGTTGATGTCTACTATGCAACTTTATCCTGGTAGACGTTGTTCGGCCACCAAGTGTAGAGTTTTGTAGGACAGTAGAAAATTTCCCTCAAGTGGATGACCTAAGGTTTATCAATCCGTGGGAGGCGTAGGATGAAGATGGTCTCTCTCTCAAACAACCCTGCAACCAAATAACAAAGAGTCTCTTGTGTCCCCAACACACCCAATACAATGGTAAACTGTATAGGTGCACTAGTTCGGCGAAGAGATGGTGATACAAGTGTAATATGGATGGTAGATATAGGTTTTTGTAATCTGAAAATATAAAAACAGCAAGGTAGCAAGTGGTAAAAGTGAGCGAAAACGGTGTTGCAATGCTTGGAAACAAGGCCTAGGGTTCATACTTACACTAGTGCAAGTTCTCCCAACAATGATAACATAATTAGATCATATAACAATCCCTCAACTTGCAACAAAGAATCACTCAAAAGTTTCTATCGGAGAACGTAGGACGAAAACATGCATCAACCCCTATGCATAGATTACCCCAATGTCACCATGGGAATCCGCAAGTTGAGTGCCAAAACATACATCAAGTGAATCAATAGAACATCCCATTGTCACCACGGATATCCCATCGCAAGACATACATCAAGTGTTCTCAAATCAAATACTCAATCCAACATAACGATACCTCAAAGAGCAAGACTCAATTCATCACAAGAAGGTAGAGGGGAAAAGCACCATATGATCCAACTATAATAACAAAGCTCGCGGTACATCGAGATCGTGCCAAATCAAGAACACGAGAGAGAGAGATCAAACACATAGCTACTGGTACATACCCTCAGCCCCGAGGGTGAACTACTCCCTCCTCGTCATGGAGAGCGCCGGCATGATGAAGATGGCCACCGATGATGGTTCCCCCCTCTGGCAGGGTGCCGGAACAGGCTCCCGATTGGTTTCTTGTGTCTACAGAGGCTTGCGGCGGAGGAACTCCAGATCTAGGTTTATTTCTGGGGGTTTCTATATTTATAGGAATTTTTGGCGTCAAGAACAAGTCAGGGGGGTCCACGAGGAGCCCACAAGACCGAAGGGCGCCCCCAGGGGGGTAGGGAGCGCCCTCCACCCTTGTGGAGGCCTCGTGGCTCTTCTGGCCCAACTCTTTTGCTTCGGGGGCTTCTTCTGGTCTATAAAAGATCACCGTAAATTTTTAGCTCATTTGGACTCCGTTTGATATTCCTTTTCTGCGAAACTCAAAAGCAAGGAAAAAACATAAACTGACACTAGGCTCTAGGTTAATAGGTTAGTCCCAAAAATCATATAAAATAGCATATAAATGCATATAAAACATCCAAAACAGATAATATAATAGCATGGAACAAAAAAAAATTATAGATATGTTGGAGACGTATCACGCGTCCGCCTAGATGGTTTTTCTGTTTGATAGCACACGTATGTCTGGACCATGTGCGATGTCTGTTACTCCCGCTCTGCTTCAATCAGTAGATCCAAATTTTTAGTAGCCCCGTCATTTTACTCCCGCCCCGCTCTGCGTCAATCCCTTGATCCAAATTTTTGGTAGCCCCGCCATTTTACTCCCGCCTAGTAAAACTTTCAGTACCCGCGGCATTTCCTCAAACACCACCTTGGACCCCCTCCACACACACACCCCAAATCCTTCACTCACCCCAAATCCCCCGCTCACACACATACACACCACCCCTCCCTCGCTCCAATCCTAGCTAGTTCGCCGCCGCCGCCGTCGTCGCGCCGCCTCCATCGTCAACCTCTTCCGGTCTGCCCGTGCAGTTTACCCACCAATATACATACCCTCGCCGCCCTGAGTTTCTTAGATGAACCCTGCGAAACGCCCCCTTTGCCAGAGATCCCCATCCCCACCTCCCTCCGGCTTGAACTTGCCGAGCTAGATGACACGGCGTAGCTCCAGAGTGAACGCTCGGCAGCCTGCCGCGCTCATGAGAGCCCGCTGTGGAGGGGGAGCCTGGTCTTGGCGTCCGCGCGCTGCCACCTCGGGCGGCACACGGTCTTGACATGGTGGTGCTGGGAGAGCATGTGCCTCTCCTTGAGGCCGCTGCACCACCTGGCAGCTTTCTTCGCCGCGCGCCAGCGCCCGGCGCGGCGGGTCACACTGGGGGCCTCACGCCCTGGCTCGGGGACGACATCACGCCGGACAGGTGGAGGAGGTGCGCCATGGGCCACGTCGCCTGCTTGAGGCGGCGGGGGAGGCAGCGAGTGAGATGGCGCAGGAGCCTCTCCCACGGTGCTGACGAGCTCAGCGATGCGGTCCAGCCAGTGCTTGTAGAGGTCATCAGCCGGACGATAGTGCAGAAGCTCTCGCGCCATGAGCAACCCAGCTTGCGCGTTCGCTGGCCCACGACGAGCATGAGAAGATGAAGCAGCGACTAGAGTCAGCGACGGGGTGGCGGTGCGACCATCACGCCGCACGGAAGGTGGCAGCGACAAGTCCTGCTGCTCGTGGACCACGGAGCCAGTGGCAGTGTTAGCCACAGGTGACGGGGAGCGGCGAGGAGCGCTGTCGCCCGCAGGCGTTGTCTGAGCAACGTGGGCGGCGAGGGCTGCCCGGCACTCAGCATGAACTCAACGAGCGTCGGCCATGAGAGTGGCGGAGCGGCGGCGAAACGACCGACGGAGGAGAGGCTTCGACACGCCCCTACCTGGCGCGCCAAATGTCGGATTCAGGGCTCCGCAGACCCAAGAAAGGTTCGAACTCAGGGGCATGTGCGAAGAACTCAACCTCTCCAGCCAACCAACTCATCGCTCTCACGGCCTAGCTTGATGAACGGGGAAGGAAAGAGACACGGCAGTTTACCCAGGTTCGGGCCACCTTGTGGTGTAAGACCCTACTACTGCTTTGGGTGGATTGGCCTCGCGAGGGGCTGAAGATGAACTAGTATAGAGGAAGGACAACCTCAGGAGGTCTGTTCTTGTGTAGGTATGAGCTAGTGAGGGTTCGGATTCCGGATTCCGGAAGCCGGATCGCCGATCCCCTCCTATGGTGGTGGCTAAGCTATATTTATAGTGGCCTCAGTCCTCTTCCTACAAAATGAAGGCGGGAAGGGATCCCACAGTTGGCAAGTTTGAAGGGAGACAAGTAGTACATCTTATCCTGACGAAAGGTGGTCTTCGCCTGGAAAGTTCCTGCCCGTGACGCCGTGGTGGGCTCGGCGATGACATCCGTCCTGCCGTTCTGGCGGTCTTGGTCTTGTTGCACGGGAATGGAAACCTTTGGCTGATTCCTTGGGACTCCGTGCCTGCGCTTGCCTCCTTAGCACCAAAGAGGAAACCTGCCACTCTGCACCTGCTGGCGCCTGCCTGGCCTTGGTCGTCATGGCTTGCATCACCCGAACCTCATGAGGTGGGCGCTTGCATAGGAATCTCTGCTCCTCGGGAGCCTGCCTAGGGAGGCTGCTCCCTCCGGAGGTCTTGGTGTCCTCCGCCTCGCGAGGCTTGGCTCCTCGCGAGGGTCTTGTCCTGTCGATGCTGAAGATGGGCCGTACCAGGCCGTCGATGGAGCCACGTCGTGGGCCGCAGGCAGGCAAGTCTGGGTACCCTGGTTCCCAGAACGCCGACACACACAGTTTCTTCCATGCACCGTGTGTGATGTGCATACTAACGGAAACGTATTCCTTGGATTGAGTGTGTGGAATGTACATACGAACGGAAACATTTAGCGGGGACTGACTGTGTGGGATGTACTTACGACCGGAAACGATTTCGCCTATATAATTGTATTTTTTAGCCCTACTGTACGTATAACCATATTTGATTGCTCGCTGGTCGCACACGACCTCATTTTGCCGAGCGTGTGTGGCAGGAGGGCATATCCCCGATGGTTTCTGGGTCATGTGGGAAGGACCCCCCTATCGCAGTCACTCACTAGGCGACGGTTCCAAATGCCATCGCGGAAAGGGGTTAAAAACCGTTTGTATAGCACCTTGCTGTACCAGTGCATAGATTACCCCAATGTCACCTCGGGAATCCGCGAGTTGAGTGCCAAAACATACATCAAGTGAATCAATAGAACACCCCATTGTCACCACGGGTATCCCACGCAAGGCATACATCAAGTGTTCTCAAATCCATAATAGTATTCAATCCGATAATAGTGAAACCTCAAAGGTAAAACTCAATTCATCACAAGAAGATAGAGGGGGAGAAACACCATATGATTCAACTATAGTAGCAAAGCTCGCGGTACATCAAGATCGTGCCAAATCAAGAACACGAGAGAGAGAGAGAGATCAAACACATAGCTACTGGTACATACCCTCAGCCCCGAGGGTGAACTACTCCCTCCTTGTCATGGAGAGTGTCGGGATGATGAAGATGGCCACCAGTGATGGTTTCCCCCTCCGGCAGGGTGCCAGAACGAGCTCCCGATTGGTTTTTCGTGGCTACAGAGGCTTGTAGTGGCGGAACTCCCGATCTAGGTTTCTTTTCGGGGTTTTTGCTATTTATAGGAATTTTTGGCGTCAGTCTCACGTCAAGGGGGTCCACAAGGTAGCAGCAAGACAGGGGGGCGCGCCCTCCACCCTTGTCGTTGCCTCGGGACTCTTCTGGCCCAACTCTTGTGCTTTGAGGGTCTCTTTTGGTCCATAAAAAATCACCATAAATTTTCAGCCCATTCTGAGAACTTTTATTTCTGCACAAAAAATGACACCACGGTAGTACTGCTGAAAACAGTGTCAGTCCGGGTTAGTTCTAATCAAATCATACCAAAATCATATAAAATTATTGTAAACATGGCATGAATACTTCATAAATTATAGATACGTTGGAGATGTATCACCTCACGAGCCACGCTCTACGGAGGACTCACACCATGCTTCACGCCTCGAAAGAGCTAAGTCTAAAGCGCCTCTTGAGCCTTTGTCAATACCCCTCGGGTTCTTTTCGCCTTGTTTTCCTCCTTGAGGCATCTTGATTTCCTTGGCACGAGCTGCATGCGCACCAAGGGGAAACCCAGAGCATCGCGCCTCAGGGGCACCTACCGGCCCTAAGAGCCCTACACCCTCTGGCCTTGCCGAGCGCAAACTCCAGGCATACCAGCGATGGTTGTAGCCCCCTTAGGGGGATGGGCCCTAGTGACATAGGGCACAAAGGCAATGTAAGAAGGAAAGAAAGATGTCGGAAAGAAATCAAAAACACATAAAACATGAAGTGCTTAAACAAAAGTGCACGTAAGTGTTTTCACGCCCCCACGGGGCCACATCCACTCTATTACACGCATAAATCTAGGGGGACGGGGTGCCGCCGTCATCTCTCTCGCCGTGGTCATTAGGGGGATCACTGGCCTTGTCCTCAAAAGCGTATCGACGGATGAAGCCCGCCATGTGCCCCCTCACCACCTCCTGAGGCCTTCATGGAGCTCCATCGGGACGGGAATCACCACCTTCTCGAAGTCGAAGCGGCCATCAAGGCGGAGAAGATTGCTGAAGAGTCACGTCGTCGCCTAAGTCAGTAGGTTGCGACACGCCTCCTCGACGGTGGTATCCACATCCAACAGCTGCTTCTTGAGGTCATCGACTTCGGCCTGGAGCTCGCCTCGCTTTGCAACAAGGCTCCTCTGCTCGTCGAGAGTAGCCTGAGCAGCCGCCAGCTCACGCTCCTTCGCCAGCATGCGCTCCCGCTCTGACTCCTGCTCAGACGGGGATGACGCGAGCTCGCGCTCTCGGGTCTCGGTGTTCACCTCATGAGTGGAGACTGCCTCCAGGTGCTTCAGGACCTCCTCCTTGCATTTCGGGAGCTCAGTTTCGCGGGACACGATCCATCCCTCATGGGCCTCCACGGCCTCCTCCCGCATATTGAGCCGGCGCTCGTGGGAGGTAGCCAGCTCCTGGAGTGTCTTCTCGTAGGCCTCGGCCTCCTCCCACCGCTGCTTGGCCTCCTGGGTGTCCTCGAGGGCCCACGCGAGCGACTCCTTAGCATCCTTGGCAAGCTGGTCGCGCTGCGCTTACGCCTCCTCGCCCTGCTGGCGGTTGAGCTTCGTCGCTGCCTGAAGTTGGCTCCACTCCTCCGCCAGGCACCGACACTCGTCTGCGTAGAGCTCCGCCTCCTCCCTGAGCTTGCCCTCGATAGCATCGAGAGCCGCCCTGACGCTGTTGATGGCCCCATCCCAGGATGTGTCATTGCTCTTCCGGAGCACTAGGGTGTGGCCTGTCCGCACCTCCTTGTTGCCTGCCAGCACCGCTGTGCGGAGGGCACGATCTCAAGCCCCATCGGCAACTCCACACTCGTGCCCCCAGCAGGGGTCGTGCCTGCCGTCTGACACGGGGGGCTCAGGGTGGCCGCCTCCGTCGCTGGCAGCGTCGCCACGCGCGTCGAATCCACCTCAGGCGCTTTTGGGGTTAGGTGCACATGCCCAAAGGCGGCTCCCATAGTGTCGGCGGGGACCTCCTTTGCGGTTGGTGTGATTTGCTGAGAGCATCTCCAACAGCCGCCCAACGCGCGGCGCGCTAAAAACCAGTTTGCAGCGCGCCCATCGCCTGGTTTGGCGCGGCAGGCAGCGCTAGCTCCAGCAGCCGCGGCAAAATGCAGCGCGCGCGTGTAGCTCTAGCAGCGCGCTCTCTCGCACAAACAACATATGCGCTCCAAACACAAGCAAAAAGATCAAACACAAACAAAATAAATCAACAATAAATAGTTCAATTTCGTTATTACAACTCAAACAAATAGTTTATCGTTCAATACAACAAATAGTTCAACAATACAACATCAAACGCACAAATCATGATGCTCTTTGTCGGCCATTCCAAGCCCACCACTCCTTAATGAGATCCTTCTGAAGATCATCATGCGCTGTGGGACGTCGAATGGCATGATAGGAGGCAACAAAATGGGCAACCCTTTCAGCCCTGCGCCGCACTCGCACGGGATGTCCCAAGAGCTCATAGTGAGAGTAGTCTACATCTTGGCCACGCTCATTCTCGATGATCATGTTGTGCATGATCACACAAGCGTGCATGATGTACCAAAGCATCTTTTGATCCCAAAATCTAGCCGGTCCTCTCACAATAGCAAATTGGGCTTGCAAAATCCCAAAAGCTCTCTCCACATCTTTTCTAGCCGCCGCCTGAGCATTGTGGAAATCAAGATTTTTCTTACCTTCCGGTTTTTTCAACGGCTTCACAAATGTTTGCCACTTTGGGTAGATGCCATCCGCAAGATAGTAGCCAAAGTTGTATGTACAACCATTTGCTACAAACTCCACCGGTGGCAGTTCACCATTTGCAATCTTATTCATCAGTGGTGACCTGTTGACAACGTTGATGTCATTCAAAGATCCAGTCATTCCAAAAAAAGCATGCCAAATCCAAGTCTCTTGATCGGCCACCGCTTCAAGGATTATAGTGGAACCCTTTTTTTGGCCGTGGAATTGCCCATGCCATGCCTTTGGACAATTCTTCCAACTCCAATGCATGCAATCTATTGAGCCAAGCATACCTGGGAAGCCGCGAGCTTTGTTCATCTCCAATAGCCTTGCGGCATCTTCAGCATTGGGAGATCTCAAGTACTCCTGGCCAAACACTTGCACAATTCCGACTGCAAAGCGCTTGACACACATGATGGCTTGGCTCTCACCCATGGCCAAGTGATCATCAACTAGATCAGCCGGGATACCGTATGCCAACATATGCAAAGTGGCTGTCACCTTCTGAAAGGTGCTATGCCTGAGCTCTCCGGCGGCATTCCTCCTTTGCTGAAAAACCCGGTCATGGCTCGCTAGTTTCTCTGCAATGCGCCTGAACAACTCGGTGCTCATCCTAAACCGGCGACGAAAGTACGACTCCGGGTATGCGAGATTCTCCACAAAATAGTGCCTCATCAATCTGTTGTGGGCATCGATCCTATCCCTCCAAATTTTCTGCCGACCCAAAACCGAACCGTCGTGCTTCGGTTTTTTATTGATGTGCATAGCTAGGATCATTGCAAGATCCTCCTCCTCTTCCATATCAAATTCTTCTTCGGAAGAATCATAAGATGAACTCATCTAGAATGTTCAATATAAACTAGGCTATAAAACTACAATCAACATGCACCAAATTCATGTAAAAACTGTGAAGTTTGAGCAATACATACCTTGCGGGCGTTTTGTCGAACACCTTGCGGGCGCCGAGCGGCAGTGAGGAGTGGCCGGGCGCTGTTCGTCGGAGGACTGCCGCGCGCGACAGGCGGCGGTGACTAGAGGGAGATGGAGGAAGCCGCCGCAGCACGGGGATAGGTTGGGGAAGCGCCGGAACAGTCGCCGGAAGAAATGGGGTGGCGCGGGCGGCGGCGGCGCATCAGCTGGATGGGGTAGGTGGAGTTGCGAGCGAGCGCTCCAGAGTCCAGCATGCGGGAGCGGGCGCAGCAAATAAGTGGCGCATGATGGCGTTTCGGCCCACGCGCTGAACTAGATATGCCACGCGCGTGGTTTTTGCGCCTCCGCTGGAGCGCCCGGAGCGGTAGTGCCTCGCCTCCTTTATTGTCCATGTCGACCCCCGGAGCGGAGGCCGCCTTGGGGGGCACCACCTCTGGGATCTTGGGAGGCGCCATCCCGCTTGGGGAGATCTCCTTGGCGTGCCCTTTGACAAGCGCCTCCCGGCCGTCTGCCGCCTCGTTCTCAGGGCGGAGCTCGGCCTCCTCGCGCCCCGCCACTGGTTTCGCTGGCAAGCGCATCGTCATGGCGGGCGATGCGGCCTTCCGAGGAGGGGAGGGCCTCTCCACCTCGGCCTTCTTCTTTGTCGTCGTCTTCTTATTCTCCTCGGCGGCCAGCTCGGAGTCCCTGTGTGGGTTGAAACTCACCATGTCTGCAGTAGGGAGGAAGTAGGAATCAAAGGGCAGAGGCAGAGGAACTTATTCATCCTTGGGGTTCCAGCGTCTCCTTTTTTGCTCCCTGACAGCACCGCAGCTACCGCTGCCTCCCTCGTGAAGCATGCCTGGGCTGCCGCCCGAGGGCGCGGCGCGGGTCCCGTCGGCGTCGGTAGGCACATGGACTCCTCCGCCCACACCTCGAGAGGCTTGCTGGCCTCCATGGCGCCCTCTACTCCGCTTTTGACCTGCACGGTCATGGCGGGGACAATGTGGAAAGTGTCGTCATCGTCGTCCTCGCCCAATCGAAGCCGGTAGCGCGCCAGCGGGGACAATTTCTCGCTACTCTCCTCTTAGGAGTCTGCGGCATCGCGGTCGCCCGAGGCGGACTCCGTCTCTGGTGAATCCTTGCGAAGCTCCTCGAGCTCCTCGAGATCTATCCGGATCAGCCCTCACTGGTCGAATCGGGGCATCGACGCGACAAACTCAACCTTGTTGGCCCAACGATGGACCGGGCATGCGTCGTAGCGCACCTCCTCCGCCTCCCCTGGTAACAGGACCTCCCAGGCTTCGGTCACCACTCCGGCCGAAAGTTGGGCCTATCACAGCTTGATCCGGTCTTTGGCTCCCGCGATCTCCCACACCGGGTGCGAGCAGCTCTGCAGGGGCACGATGCGGTGGCAGATGAACTGTTTGCCGACCATGCCTGCCGTGAGCCCCGCCAGCCTCTCCAAGATCAGCCCCAAGGCCGCAGGACTGAGCTTTTTGTGCTCCCAGCAGGGGGTCTTCTTGGCCGGCTCGATCGGGATTGCCAGGAGAGGCTGGCCCGCGTGGCATCAACATAAACCCAGCGCGACCTGAAGTTCTCCACCTTCTTCAGGATCTTCATGTCGATGAGGAACTTGCGCATCTCGTCGTCAATACAGAAGGAGGCACTGCCAGAGTGGTGGTTTCCCGAGGAGAAAACCCGCAAGCTATAAAAAGTCTGTAAGAGTGCCACGGACGACATCGCTCCCAGGAAGGCGTCGCAGAGGTATGCAAAGATGGCGAGGACAAGGACGGAATTGGGATGAAGGTGGAGCCGACGAATCTCGTAGGGCTCTAGGATAGCAAGGAGCAAATCAGAGAAGGGCGGCACCAACCCGGCGAAGAGAGAGTGGAAGAAGATGGGAACCACCATAGGCCCGAGATCGTGTCACGGGTGAGAACCCGGCAAGATCTTGGTGGAACCTCCCTTGTAGTGCTTCGTGGCCACTGTACCAGGGGGCGAGCCTTGGCCAGTCCGCTCTCGCTGGTGATGGTGGAGGGCAGTAGGGACTGACTGAGCTCCCCCACCGGGGTACTCTTGCTGGAGGAGGCCTCGACCGTCCTGAGTTTCTTGTCACTGTCCATGGCGGCGGAGAGATATTGGAAGTTAGAGGAGGAAGAAACAGAGGAGTTGCTCGCGTGCAAGATGGAGGACGAGATGGAGATGGGGAAGCAATGATGTGTCCGCGCCCTATGCGGGAAGGCTTTATCGCCAGGATGGCGGTTACCAAGGCATCGTGGAGAGTGGGGGGCGTCTTGCCCCGTAATAGCCGCCACGCGTCACCTCTGGGCCCGGCACCTCAACGGGCCCTGCGTCGTTTTGTCACCAACCGGCGAAACATAAGCGCCACGGGTCCGAGGGCTACTGTTGGACCAGTGGGAACCAAGGTACCACGGACCGTCTGCCTTCGGCCCAAGCGGCGACACTTGGGCCGGCCCACGAAGGATGGCCCCGCCTCGGCCGCTACGGAGGGCGCCGCCTCACGAGGGGCTAGCCTTGCGAGGCCCCTTACCGCCAGGCTAAGCTCCGCCGGGATCGTCAAGCACCAGGTTGCCTCGCGAGGCTCCCCTCACGAGGCTGCCTGACAAAGGGGGTTGTACGGCGCTAGCCCTGGGGCTCCGAGTCCATCACGTGATGACGTCCCACTGTCAGGATAAGGACGGCAGGGCATGACCAAGACCAGTTTCCATTTTGGTTAAAGGGGAGCAGGAGCGTCTGCCTCCCCCAAAGCAAGTCCCAAAGCCTTTCGCTTTGGTGTAAGGAGATCAGGACGGATCGGCGCGCCAGGGCGGAGGTCATGGCCGAGCCCACAAGTGCAACTTTAGCAGGCGAAGACCGCCTTTAGTCAGGATAAGCCTGGGCGCATGTCCCCCTTTGAATTGCTGCCCTGTGGCCACCCTTTCCTACTCATATTTTCGGGGAAGAAGACCAAGGCTCTACAAAGGGGCAGGGCCACTTCCATGTAAGGGGATCGAGCCATTCTCTCCCCAACACTCTATGTACCTTGAGCTCCGAGCGTTCCATTACACTATAATCCCACACAAGAAGGAGTAGGGTATTACACTGCACGATGACCCGAACCTGTGTAGCTCACGTGTCCCTGTCCTGTCTGGTGTGAGTGAGCGTGCTCGTCGTGATCTTTCCATAGTCCTTGTCGGGTCGTAGGTTGCCAAGCAAAGTAAAGAAGCAATTGGGTTTGAACCCTAGTTCTTGGAGAGTTTCTTAGACACAGATCCTAGACTCCAACAAAGGATCTTATTCATCCATAGGTAGATATAGTGGACTCACATGACATGAAACTGGGTTTAAGGGGTTTTCGATGCACAAGTAGTATCTCTACTTGGTTCGGATTTTTGGCTAGCAAAGATAAGCAAGCACCACATGTTGGAAGATCTATAACAATATTAACTTCTACGTGAATATACGCAAACATAACTCATTACGTTGTCTTCCTTGTCCAACGCCATCAATTTGACATAAAAATACTTAATGGGGGCTCACAATCATAAAAGATGTCCAAGATAGTTTATTTATATGTGAATCTTCTCTTCC
This sequence comes from Thinopyrum elongatum, assembly GCA_011799875.1. NCBI lineage: Eukaryota > Viridiplantae > Streptophyta > Magnoliopsida > Poales > Poaceae > Thinopyrum > Thinopyrum elongatum. Next base: position 218,266,819 of record CM022302.1, on the reverse strand, counting down.
CTTATTAATCTTTCATGAATTGCGCCATTGACCAATGCTATGTTTGTTAACTTCCAATAAATTTAACCACTTATACTTTCCTTTATGTGATGTCATTACTTTCCATGAGATTAGCATATGATCTTTTCATTATTTTCATTGCTCGGATTAAAACATAAAAGTAAAGAAGCAAAACCCAAACTACTATTTATTATATAACTCTCAACTCGATTACATAGATAGATAGATCACGAAACTAGCACTCGAAAATAGATCATACTAAACTTTTATTCTATTAAATCACAAAATAAATAAGGATTGAACTAAGATAGGTAAGGATATAATAAAAGTGATGGTGATACGATACCGGGGCATCTCCCCCAAGCTTGGTACAAGCCAAGGGGAGTGCCCATACCCATGTACTCAAGCTTCTTTCTTTGGTGATGATGGTGGAATATTCTTGGCGATGATGTCCCTGAGGATGTGATAACCCACAAGTATAGGGGATCAATCATAGTCCTCTTGATAAGTAAGAGTGTCGAACCCGACAAGGAGCACAAGGAAATGACAAGCGGTTTTCAGCATGGTATTTTCTGCAAGCACTGAAATTATCTGTAACAGATAGTTTTGTGATAAGATAATTCATAACGGGTAACAAGTAACAAGTGTAACAAAGGTGCAGCAAGGTGGCCCATTCCTTTTTATAGCAAAGGATAAGCCTGGACGAACTCTTATATAAAGCTAAGCGCGCCCGAGGACACATGGGAATTATTGTCAAGTTAGTTTTCATCATGCCCATAAGATTCACGTTATTTACATTGATAATTTGATATGTGGGTGGACCGGTGCTTGGGTGCTATCCTTACTTGGACAAGCCTCCGACTTATGATTAACCCCTCTCGCAAGCATCCACAACTATGAAAGAAGAATTAAGATAAATCTAACCATAGCATGAAACATGTGGATCCAAATCAGCCCCTTACGAAGCAACGCATAAACTAGGGTTTAAGCTTCTGTCACTCTAGCAACCCATCATCTAGTTATTACTTCCCAATGCCTTCCCCTAGGCCCAAATCATGGTGAAGTGTCATGTAGTCGACGTTCACATAACACAACTAGAGGAAAGACAACATACATCTCATCAAAATATCGAACGAATACCAAATTCACATGATTACTTATAACAAGACTTCTCCCATGTCCTCGGGAACAAACATAACTACTCACCAAGCATGTTCATGTTCAAGATCATAGGGGTATTGAATATCATTAAGGATCTGAACATATGATCATCCACCAAATAAACCAACTAGCATCAACTACAAGGAGTAATCAACACTACTAGCAACCCACAGGTACCAATCTGAGGTTTTGAGACAAAGATTGAATACAAGAGATGAACTAGGGTTTGAGAGGAGATGGTGCTGGTGAATATGTTGATGAAGATTGACCCCCTCTCGATGAGAGGATCTTTGGTGATGACGATGGCTTCGATTTCCCCCTCCGGAACCCTAGATTTCTTCTGCCCAGGTTCCGCCTCGAGACAGCGAGGCTTTGTCCCGAAAGCTCTCTTCTGATTTTTTTTCTAGGTCAAAATGCTTCATATAGCAGAAGATGGGCACCGAAGACTTGCCAGGGGGCCAACAAGCCCTGGGGGCATGCCCTGGGAGGTAGGGCGCGCCCTGGGGGGGGGGGGGTAGGGTGCGGCCACCAGGCTTGTGGCCACCTGGTGGGTCCCCTCTGGTAGTTTCTTCGCCCAATAATTTTTACATATTCCAAAATAATTCTTTGTAAATTTTTAGGACTTTTGGAGTTGTGCAAAATAGGTCTCTCATAGTTGCTTCTCTCCGTTCCAGAATTCCAGCAGTCGTCATTCTCCCTCTTCATGTAAATCTTGTAAAATAAGAGAGAAAAGGCATGAGTATTGTACCATAATGTGTAATAACAGCCCATAATGCAATAAATATCAACATAAAAGCATGATGCAAAATGGACGTATCAACTCCCCCAAGCTTAGACCTCGCTTGTCCTCAAGCGAAAGCCAAAATCGGTAATCATGACCACATGTTTAGAGATAGAGGCGTCGATAAAAATAAAATACGGACATGAGGGCATCATGATCATCTTTTAGAACAGCAACATATTGTCATATAACTTCTCATGCCAAAGTGATGAATCATTCACAAGGTAAAGTATGAATCGGAAACTTCATTGAAAACTATCAAACTAAGATCTCAGTCATTGAAGCAATTGCAATTTATCATAATATCGGAAAGAGTCAATGTAAGAGAGATTTTATATAGCAAGTCCACATACTCAACCATCTTTTAGTCTTTCACAATTGCTAACACTCGCGCGATACTTATGAGATCAAAGTCTCAATCGGACACAGAGAAAGAGAGGGGCTTATAGTTTTGCCTCCCAACCTTTTACCTAAAGGTTAATGTAAACAATAATACTTTATAATAACCTACATCCGTGTGGATATATATGTCTGGATCTTTCCCCAACACAAAGTGCTTGCCAAAAAGAAAAGGTGTAATAAGGAAAGGTGAAGATCACCATGAATCCTGTACAAGGGTAGTAGGTAAAAGTAGAAGATAGGCCCTTCGCACAGGGAAGCAGAGGTTGTCATGCGCTTTTATGGTTGGATGCACAAAATCTTAATGCAAAAGAACGTCACTTTATATTGCCGCTTGTGATAAAGAACTTTATTATGGAGTCTGTCACTTTTATTTCTTCCATATCACAACTTCGTATAAAGTTTATTTTCTTCACTCTAAAAGATCACACGTATTTAGAGAGCAATTTTTATTGCTTGCACCGATGACAACTTACTTGAAGGATCTTACTCAATCCATAGGTAGATATAGTGGACTCTCATGGCAAAACTGGGTTGATGGATTTTGGATCCACAAGTAGTATCTCTACTTGGTGCAAAAGTTTTGGCTAGCATAGGATGAGAAGCAAGCTCAACATGTTGGAGGATCCATGACTTTGCACAAAGAGCAGAAGAGCGTGAGGCAGCACGGTAGAGATCACACGAGCAATTTTACCCAGGTTCGGGCCGCCGCGAGGCGTAAAACCCTACTCCTGCTTTGGTGGATTGATGGTGGAAAAATGGTGGTGGTCGTAGCGCGTTTGCCCGGCAGGGTTGCCTCGAGGCGAAACGGCTATGAGCGTACGAAATATGAGGAGGGGTGGATTCACTAATCCAGCGTCCAACCCTTTCTAAGGTTGCCATGGGCCTCCTTTTATAGGCTAAGGGGTCACCACAGTGGCAAATCAATCATTATGCACTGATAAGATAGCAAACAGTGCTATCATACCTAACTCTGCAGGCTGACAGAGCACATTAAATGCGTCGCTCAACGTCACATCATTGCTTCCCCGGCAAGCCTTGCAGGGCTATCTTGCTAGCTTCGCGCCTGCCTGCTCGACACGTCGTAGGACGGGTGTCGTCTGTAGGTATCTTCTGTAGAAAGAGGTTGCCATGTGGCAAATGGCTGCCACTTAGTCACTTTGCAGCTTGACACCGCACTGATCGACGACGTGCGTCATGGTGTGGTGGTTCCACCTCCGTGAGTCCCGGCAGGCTCTGCCGGGGCGTCTTGGGGGTTTTCTTCCAGGGGTGACCCCGTCCTTGCCAGGCTCGCCTGCCCGGCAAGGGAGGCTTTACTCTTGGTGGTTTCTTACTACTCTGGCTTGGTCTTGGTTCTCTAATCTTGCTCCCGTGCCTGTGCACAATCTGGGCAACAGACCCAGGGTGTGTTGCACCGACAATGACAGTATAACTTCTATTCGGATATAGGAAAACATAACTCATTATGTTGTCTTCCTTGTCCAACATCAACTTATTAGCATATAATATTTTAATGAGTGCTCACAATCATACAAGATGTCCAAGATAGTGTATTTACATGTGAAACCTCTCTTTCTTTATTACTTCCTATTAATTGCAACAATGACCAAAACTATGTTTGTCAACCTTCAACAAATTTTATTCATCATACTCCGTATTTGTGAAGTCATCACTCACCATAAGATCATTATATAATCTTTTTACTTCTTTTCTTCTTTTACAAGACCAAGGCAAAAAGGCAAAGCCCTCACTCAAAACTACTCTTTATTATATAACTCATGGACTCTATTACATAGATAGATCACAGAGCAAAACTCAAATACTAGATCATGCTAAAACAAAAACTTTATTCTACTAAACCAAGATATAACCAAAAGGATCGAACTAAGAAAAACAATAAAGGTAAAGATGTGATGGTGATACAATATCGGGACACCTCCCCCAAGCTTGGCACAAGCCAAGGGGAGCGCATGTACTGAAATTTCCTTCTTCGGGGGTGGTGGTGCAATGTTCTTGGCAATGATGCCCTTCAGAATGTGATTCTCCTCTTCAAGTTTTTGATTTTGCTGCTTGAGGTCCTTGTTTTCCTTCCGGAGTTTGCATGTGACAATTAGAGCATTGTCCACCCATGGATGCATCTTGGCTGCGGGGGGAAAAGCAACACTCTTTTTCATGTTATTATAAGAGATAAACTTAGCACTGGTTGGTTTGACTAAATCAGGCAGGAGTGAGCTCGTGAATTCTTCATGCCCGCCATCATGTCAGGGAAAAGAAGTAACTTCTGATCCTCCTCCATAGCATCCACTCTTTTCAGGTCGGCTTCCATCTCTTCCTCTATTGACCACCCAAAGGGTTCAGCTTCGCTATATGCTATTGGGTCTGGTGTCGGGTGAGAGACACGACTCTCCCCGACCGACTCGTGCGAAGACATCTTGCTCTAAATCTACTACAAAAATAACTTGAAACAAGAACAGAGGATATTGCCGTGATATGGTGGTCAAAACCTTCAGGAGATTACATAATGAATTTTTACCGGGCATAACAAGTATTCTGGGAGAAAACGGAGTCTGGAGGGCACACGAGGTGGCCACAAGCTAGGGAGGCGCGCCCAGGGGGTAGGGCGTGCCCCCACGGCTTGTCGCCTCCTCGTGTGCTATTCGGACTACTTCTTTTTTTCTAATTTTTTAAATACTCCAAAACGGAGTAAAATTGCCATTGGAGAACTTTTGGAGTTGGGTTACTTACCGTATCACATACCTATTGCCTTTTCAGGTCTCTGGAGCATTCTGGAAAGTTTCCCTTATGTACTCTTCCAGTGTTATGGTATTAGTAATATTGGTTTCAATATTTATGGGAGTACCTGAGATATAATGTTTGACTCTTTGCCCATTTACCACCTTCGGGTTGGTACCCTCGACATTGTTGATCTTGATGGCACCGGAACGATAAACTTCCTCGATAATGTAAGGCCCTTCCCATTTAGAGAGAAGTTTTCCTGCAAAAAATCTTAAACGAGAATTGTATAGCAAGACATGATCACCTACATTGAATTCACGCTTTTTTATCCTTTTGTCATGCCATCTTTTAACTTTTTCTTTAAACAATTTGGCATTTTCATAGGCTTGGGTTCTCCATTCATCAAGTGAGCTAATGTCAAATAACCTCTTCTCACCGGTAAGTTTGAAATCATAATTGAAATCTTTAATTGCCCAATAAGCCTTATATTCAAGTTCAAGAGGTAAGTGACATGCTTTTCCATAAACCATTTTATATGGAGACATACCGATAGGATTTTTATAAGCAGTTTTATAAGCCCATAGTGCATCATCAAGTTTCTTGGACTAATTCTTCCTGGATCTATTAACAGTCTTTTGCAAGATCAATTTTATTTCTCTATTGCTTAATTCTACTTGACCACTAGACTGGGGATGATAAGGAGATGCAATTCTATGGTTAACATCATACTTAGCAAGTAATTTGCGGAAAGCACCATGAATAAAGTGTGAACCACCATCACTCAATAAATATCTAGGGTCTCGAAACCTCGAGAAAATAACTTCTTTAAGCATTTTAATGAAGGTGTTATGATCAGCAATACTAGTTGGAATAGCTTCTACCCACTTAGTAACGTAATCAACAGCAACCAAAATATGTGTATACCCATTAGAGGATGGAAAAGGTCCCATATAACCAAATCCCTAGACATCAAATGGTTCAATAACAAGTGAATAGTTCATAGGCATTTCCTGACGTCTACTAATATTACCAATCCTTTGACATTCATCGCAAGACAAGACAAACTTACAAGCATCCTTGATTAGAGTAGGCCAATAAAAACTAGATTGTAATACCTTGTGTGCAGTTCTATCTCCAGCATGGTGTCCTCCGTAGGCCTCGGAGTGACACTTGTGTAGGATCTATTCCTGTTCATGCTCAGGTACACAACATCTAATAACACCATCTACTCCTTCTTTATAAAGGTGTAGGTCATCCCAAAAGTAATGTCTTAAATCATAGAAAAACTTTTTCTTTTGTTGGTATGTAAAACTAGGTGGTATAAATTTAGCAACAATATAATTAGCATAGTCTACATATCATGGAGTACTACGAGAAGCATTTATAACAGCTAACTGTTCATCAAGAAAGCTATCATCAATAGGTAGTGGGTCATCAAGAATATTTTCTAACCTAGACAAGTTGTCTGCTACGGGGTTCTCAGCTCCCTTTCTATCAATAATATGTAAATCAAATTCTTGTAGCAAGAGAACCCACCTAATGAGTCTAGGTTTAGCATCTTTCTTTTCCATAAGGTATTTAATAGCAGCATGATCAATGTGAACAGTTACTTTAGAATCAACAATATAAGATCTGAACTTGTCACATGCAAATACAACTACTAAAAATTCTTTTTCAGTAGTAGCATAATTTCTTTGAGCACTGTCTAGAGTTTTACTAGCATAATGGATAACATTTAATTTCTTATCAACTCTTTGTCCTAGAACAGCACCAACAACATAATTAGTAGCATCACACATAGTTTCAAAGGGTAAGTTCCAATCAGGTGGTTGAACGATAGGTGCAGAAATTAATGCTTTCTTAAGGATTTCAATTGCTTCTACACAATCATCATAAAAAACAAATGGGACATCTTTTTGAAAGAGATTATTAAGAGGCCTAGCAATTTTAGAGAAGTCTTTAATAAATCTCCTATAGAAACCAGCATGACCAAGGAAACTTCTTATACCTTTGATTAGGAGACGACATTTTTTCAATAGCATCAACTTTAGGTTTATCAACTTCAATACCTCCTTCGGAGATTTTATGCCCCAAGACAATACCTTCATTAACCATAAAGTGTCACTTCTCCCAATTCAAGACGAGATTAGTTTCTTCACATCTCTGCAAAACTCGATCAAGGTTGCTTAAGCAATCATCAAAAGAAGTTTTGTAAATGGAGAAATCATCCATGAAAACCTCAACAATCTTTTCACAAAAGTCAGAGAAAATAGCAGTCATACATCTTTGAAAAGTAGCGGGTGCATTGCATAAACCAAAAGGCATACATCTATAAGAAAAAGTACCAAAATGGCAAGTAAAAGTAGTTTTTTCTTGATCCTCTTGTGACACGGGTATTTGGGAAAAACCAGAGTAACCATCTAGAAAGCAGAAATGTGTATGTTTTGATAGTCTTTCTAGCGTTTGATCAATGAAAGGTAGAGGATAATGATCTTTCCTAGTAGCTTTGTTTAATTTTCTAAAATCAATTACCATTCTATAACATGTAACAATTCTTTGCAGAATTAATTCATTTTTATCATTAGGAACAACGGCAATACCTCCCTTCTTAGGGACACAATGAATAGGACTTACCCATCTACTATCAGCAATAGGATAGATTATACCTGCTTCCAAAAGCTTTAATATTTTGTTTCTTACCACTTTCTTCATCTTAGGATTCAACCGTCGCTGATGATCAACAACTGGTTTAGCATCAGGTTCCATATTAATTTTGTGCTGGCATAGAGTGGGATTAATGCCCTTAAGATCATCAAGAGTATATCCAATAGCGGCACGGTGCTTCCTTAGAGTTTTCAATAATTTCTTTTCTTCATGCTTTGAAAGGTTAGCACTAATAATAAAAGGATATATCTTGTTCTCATCGAGATAAGCATATTTCACAGTATCAGGTAATTGTTTAAAATCGAACACAGGATCACTCTTGGGTGGTAGAGGATCTCCAAGTGTCTCAACAGGCAAATTGTGTTTCAAAACAAGCATTTGTTTAAAGAAAATCTCGTCTAATTCCTTTCTTTCATTCATGAACATATCATTTTCATGGTCTAGCAAATATTGTTCCAAAGGATCAGTAGGAGGCACGGCAATAGAAGCAAGACCAATAATTTCATCTTTACTAGGCAATTCTTTATCATGGGGTTGTCTACGAAATTTGGAGAAATTAAACTCATGAGTCACATCCCCGAAACTTACACTAACAGTTTCTTTCTCACAATCTATCTTAGCATTAACAGTGTTCAAGAAAGGTCTACCAAATATAATGGGACAAAAATCATCTTCTGGGGAACCAAGAACTAGAAAATCAGTAGGGTATTTTATTTTCCCACACAAGACTTCAACATCTCTAACAATCCCAATTGGTGAGATAGTATCTCTATTAGCAAGCTTAATAGTAACATCAATATCTTCTATTTCAGCAGGTGCAATATCATTCATAATTTCTTGATATAAAGTAAAGGGAATTGCAGTCACACTAGCACCCAAATCACATAAGCCATGATAACAATGATCCCCTATTTTAACAGAGACAACAGGCATGCCAACAATAGGTCTATGTTTGTCTTTATCATCGGGTTTAGCAATTCTAGCAGCCTCATCACAGAAATAAATAACTTGCCCATCAATATTATCGACTAAGAGATCTTTAACCATAACAATACTAGGTTCAACTTTAATTTGTTCAGGGGGTGTAGGTGTTCTAGTATAACTCTTATGGACTTCAGCTGAAGCTTTAGAATGTTCTTTTATCCTAAAAGGAAAAGGTGGTTTCTTAATATAAGCAGTAGGAATAATTGGATCAACATTATAAGTAATAGTTTCTTATTCAGCTTTAATAGGTTCTACTACTTTTACTTCAATGGGAGGATGATATTTAAACCACTTCTCCTTAGGGAGATCAACATGAGTAGCAAAAGATTCACAGAAATAAGCTACTATCTCAGAGTCAAGTCCATATTTAGTGCTAAATTCACGAAAGACATCGGTATCCATAAAAGATTTAACACAATCGAACTCAAGGTTTATACCTGACTCCTTACCTTCGTCGAGCTCCCAATCTTCAGAGTTGCGTTTGAATTCAATAGTATTCTTCATAAAAGAACCAGTACAAGAAGTATCGATCATGGATTGATCGTTACGAGAAAGCCGAGCATAAAAATTCTGAATAATAATTTCTCTTGAGAGATCATGATTGAGGCATGAATATAACATTGACTAAAGCCTCCCCCAAGCTTGAGCGATACTTTCTCCTTCACGAGGCCAAAAATTATATATATAATTCCGATCACGATGAACCAGATACATAGGATAAAACTTCTGATGAAATTCCAATTTCAATCAGTTGTAATTCCAAGCTCCAATATCATCACATAGCCTATACCATGTCAATGCCTTTACCTTCAAAGATAAAGGGAAGACTTTCTTCTTGACTTCATCCTCGGGTAAACCTGCAAGCTTAAATAATCCACAAACTTAGATTTGTTTGAGCTATTCAAAAAGCAACATATGAAATTAGTCCTAAAGTGATAGATATTCAAGAGGGATATAATAAAATCTTTCATGAAGATCATTGGACAAAATAAACTTGATTCTTTGTAATAGTTTTGCGATATGATGACAGTGATATGTGAGTCATGTTGGTGAGTAATTATGCTTTAGTAAGAATATTGGTGTTAAGGTTTGTGATTCCCTATGCAAGCACGAAAGTCAATAGTTGTGCAATGAAATTACATCCTACTTGTAGTGTATTATTCGGTGTTAGTTATGCTTAATGCTCACTTATGTGATTTTTTGTTTCTTGGTTGGATGCTTCTCAATCTATTTGCTAGCCTTCACTTGTACTAAATAGAGATACTACTTGTCCATCCAAAATCCTTAAACCCAGTTTTGCCATATGAGTCCACCATACCTACCTAAACGCGGTATTCTCATGCCGTTCTAAGCAAATTTGTATGTGCCATCTCTAATTTTCAACATAAATTTTCCTTTTTGTGTGCTCGTAACGCTCATGAAGCGGCAGGGGGGTGGCAAATATTTTCCATGCTAGATGTGTTATTCTCAAGATGAGTGTTTATTCACTTGTCATTGCACGAGAGTACGGCGGTAATAAGGATGCCCAGTCCCAAAATGAAAAAGAAATTTACTTTATGTTGTCAAATAATAAATTCCTTGGAAAGTGTTGGTGTGGACGGTACCCGTGGATACGGCTAGCCGTGGAATGTGAAAGAATGCTAGAAAAAGGAATAAACTTTATTTTTCTGTTTGGGAACCGCCTATGATATATCTAGCATGGAAAGTATTGGGAATTACTCGATCGTTTTCGTTGACGGGAAAGTATGCCTCTAAAAAAAATTTATCTCTCAATTTAAGCTTTGAGCTCTCGCGCCTCTACAAATCCCTACTTCCCTCTGCGAAGGGCCTTTCTATTTACTTTATGCAATTTTTATTTTTTATTTGAGTCTCCATCTTCTCTTATAAAGCACCAACTAAGGGGCAGTATGATCGTACTTGAGCATTGGGTGTAGCTAATATGCGAGTGTGTTTCATGAATGGATCAATGATTGAGCATGATGGGCTAGGGATAACATGCTTTAGTGTTCATATTTTGAAAGACAGGGTTGCTTGTTGATATGCTTTAGTATTGAAATCTTCAGGTCAAAACTAGACTATTGGTTTGAATCATATAAAAGTCCAAATGTCCATGCTACAAAAGATAAGAATATGTGATGAACATGATAGGCAGCATTCCACATAAAAAATTATGTTTTTATCATTTACCTACTCGAGGACGAGTAGGAATTAAGCATGGGGATGCTGATACGTCTCCAACGTATCTATAATTTTTGCTTGTTCCATGCTGTTATATTATCATTCTTGGATGTTTTACAATCATTTTATAGCACCTTTATATCATTTTTTGGGACTAACCTATTGACTTAGTGCCAAGTGCCAGTTATTGTTTTTTGCTTGTTTTTTACTTTGTAGAAAATCAATACCAAATGGAGTGCAAACGCAGCAAAACTTTTTGGAGAATTTTTCTGGACCAGAAGGAACAACTTGGGCCAAGGAAGTACCAGAGGGGTGCCCTGGTGAATTGTGCCCACCTCGGTGGCCTCTCGCACCGCCTCTTCACCCTATAAATACCAAAAATATTCCCAAAACCCTAGGGGATTCGACGAAACACAATTCCAGCCATCGCAAGTTCCAGAACCACGAGATCCAATCTAAACACCATCATGGAGGGGTTCATCATCCTCATTGGTGCCTCTCCGATGATGCGTGATTAGTTCAATGTAGACCTACAGGTCCGTAGGCAGTAGCTAGATGGCTTCCTCTCTCTCTTTTGATTCTCAATACAATGCTCTCTTGGAGATCTATTTGATGTAACTCTTTTTTGTGGTGTGTTTGTTGGGATCTGATGAACTTTGAGTTTATGATTAGATCTATTTTATCCATGAAAGTTATTTGAGTTTTGATCTATTATATGCATGATTATTTATAGCCTCGTATTTCTTCTTAGAATCTTTGGTTTAGTTAGGCCAACTAGATCAATTTTTCTTGCCATGAGAATAGGTGCTTTGTGATGGGTTCGATCGTGCCGTGTTCTTTCCCAGTGACAGAAGGGGCAGCAAGACATGTATTGATCTTTGCTATTAAGGATAACAAGATGGGGTCTATTCCTACATGAATAGATCTTGTCTACATGATGTCATCGTTCTCATTGCATTACTCCGTTTCTCCATGAACTTAATACACTAGATGCAGGCTGGATAGCGGTCGATGTGTGGAGTAATAGTAGTAGATGCAGGCAGGAGTCGGTCTACTAATCCTGGACGTGATGCCTATATATTGATCATTGCCTGGATATCGTCATGATTATTTGAAGGTCTATCAATTGCCCAACAGTAATTTGTTTACCCACAGTGTGCTATTTCTTGAGAGAAGCCACTAGTGAAATCTACGGCCCCCGGGTCTATTCTCTATCATCTTTGCTTTCCGATCTATTATTTCCACTTTTATTTTCATATCTATTATTTCAAAAACCCAAAAATACCTTGCTGCACTTTTTATTTGCATATTTTATTTCGCGTTTTATCGAGATCTAGTTCTCCAATCTACCAGAAAACAATCTATCTTTTTACCGTGGAGGGATTGACAACCCCTCTTACACGTTGGGTTGCAAGTATTTGTTCTTTGTATGCATGTACCGTTTACATAGTGTTTCTTGGTTCTCCTACTAGATTGATACCTTGGTTTCATAACTGAGGGAAATACCTACCATAGCTATGCTACATCATCCCTTCCTCTTTGGGGAAATACCGACGTAGTTCAAGCGACATCAAAAGGAACTTCTAGCACCGTTGCCCAGGAGACATCATCAACATCTATCAGGTTCCTGATCACAAATCTCAATTCCTTGTAATTTACATTATTTTCCATTTGCCTCTCATTTTCATCTCCCCCACTTCACAAAAATTTGCCGTTTTATTCGCCCTCTTTTTCGTTCACCGTTTTCTTGTCAGATCTGTTTTCTGTTTGCTTACTTTGTTGCCATGACTAGTACGATCCTTTGTCACCAGACTTTGAAGTTTTATACTTTAAGCAGAAACAAGGAGAAAAATTGAAAGATGCTTTGTATAGGCTAATGGAATACTATCGCATTAGCAATCTAAAGGGGGATGCAAAGATTTTGCTTCGAAATTTTTATATAGGATTGGCTTTGCATCATAGACAACTTTTGGATTTTGCCGCTAAGGGGAACTTTATTGAGCTTGATGGTAATACCGCTTATGAGATCCTAGAGGGGATTTTGGGAATTCCACCAACTAAAAAGGGGATTTATTTTACTCAAGAAGGGGGTACAAATTTAGACAAGTTGAGTGATTTGCATAAACACTTGGTTGAGTTACAAAAATATAACGAACCTCTTAAACATATCAGTGGAAATCTCAACCGCATGAATACCTTGATTACTCTTTGCAATAAGCGTTTGGATATTTCAGATCTCAAGATGGTTTCTTTTCCTGAAAATCTTGGGAAGCGTAAAGAGCCTCCCGGGTTTGAAAAGGCCCTCACAAAAGTTGCAAAAACCAAAGATGACAATACTTGAATCTATGAATTATGCCTATCTAGGGGCATAAAATGATAGCGCTTGTTGGGAGTCAACCCAATGAATACTTTTTTTTTGCCTTTTGTTTCTGTTCTTGAGTGTTTGCACAATTATGCTACTGTTATGATTGTGTTCTTTATGTTTTAATTAGTGTTTGTGCCAAGTAAAGCCTTTGGGATTATGTTTGGTGATAGTTGATTTGATCTTGTCGGAAAATAAAAAAAATTCTGTCCAGTAAAATAATTTTAGTAAATCACAGAAGCGACGAAAAATTCTGAATTTTTTTACACAAGATTGATATACAAATTACCTACATCCTCCTAATTGTTCAGAATTTTTGGAGAAACACACACTTCCGTAGGATTTGTTCCTGTTCATGCTCAGGTACACAACATCTAATAATACCATCTTTATAAAGATGTGGGTCATCCCAAAAGCAATGTTTTAAATCAAAGAAGAACGTTTTCCTTTGTTGGTATGTGAAACTAGGTGGTATAAATCTAGCAACAATGTAATTAGCATAGTCTACATACCAGGGAGTATTATGAGAAGCATTTATAACAGCTAATTGTTCATCGGGAAAACTATCATCAGTAGGCAGTGGGTCGTTAAGAACATTCTCCATTCGAGACAAATTATCAGCTACGGCGTTCTCAGCTCCCTTTCTATCAATAATATGCAAGTCAAATTCTTGTAGCAACAGGACCCACCTAATCAACCTAGGTTTAGCATCTTTCTTTTCCATAAGATATTTAATAGGAGCATAATCAGTGTGAACAATTACTTTAGAATCAACAATATAAGATCTGAATTTATCACATGCAAACACAACTGCTAAAAATTCTTTCCCAGTAGTAACATAATTTCTTGGAGCGTTGTCTTGATTTTTACTAGCTTAATGGATAACATTTAATTTCTTGTCAACTCTTTGCCGTAGAAAAGCACCAACAGCATAATCACTAGCATCACACATAATCTCAAATGGTAGGTCCCAATCAGGTGGTTGAACAATGGGTGTAGAGATTAAGGCTTTCTTAAGTATTTCAAAGGCTTCTACACAATCATCATAAAAAACAAACGAAAATATCTGTTTGCAAGTGCTTAGTAAGAGGCCTAGAAATTTTAGAGAAGTCTTTAATAAATCTCCTATAAAACCCAGCATGACAAAGTAAACTTCTTATACCTTTAATATCTTTAGGACAAGGCATTTTCTCAATTGCGTAAACTTTAGCTTTATCTACTTCAATACCTCATTCAGAAATTTTATGCCCAAGTACTATGCCTTCAATCACCATAAAGTGGAACTTCTCCCAATTCAAGACAAGATTAGTTTCTTCACGTCTCTTCAAAGCTGATCAAGGCTGTGTGGGTGTGGACGACCATCTATGAGGTCATTGAGCCCCATTGTGGTTCGGCTAGGGAGACGCACAATACGGAAAGAGAAAAACCAATAGAAGGCACCGGGATTTTTACCCAGGTTCAGGCCACCTTGAGGTGTAAAACCCTACTCCTGCTTTGTATATTGGGCGTATGTGTGACATCATAAGTACAAGGAGCGCTTGCCCAGCAAGGTGCGGGAGGAGATCAGCTACTAGTGTAGTTGTGCCAAGGGTCGATCCTTGTAAAAATTGCCCTGGCCCTCCTTTTATAGCTTAAGGGGAAACCACGGAGGTAAAATAGTAATTACATGTTGATTTGATAGCAAACAGTGCTATCATATCTAACTCTACCGGACTAGGGCAAAAGCATTAAATGCTCTGTTAGGTGTCATGAGGAGGGGGGACCCCAGCAAGGTTGATGCACGCTTGTTCAGCCGCCTCCTGTAATCTTGACACGCCTCCTGGATGGGTGTCATTAAAGGTAGTCCTCCTTCCAGCACACTGCCACGTGCCCGACAAATCCCACCTAACCACCTACGGGCACGACACCTCACTGATTAGTGACTAGCTTCTCAATGAGGTTGAGCGTTAGTGGCTAGCGAGAGCTTGCCGACCTTGGAGCTTGCCGGGCCTTCGCCTTGTGGCTCGGTCTTGCCAGCAAGGGCTGCTTTTGGCACCCAATCTTGGTGCTCTGTCTTGCTCTTCTCCCCAGTTAGGATCTAACAATTGGGTCTTAAATCTTGGTCTTCTTGATGCACACCTTGATCTCCCAAAGAGCTGCTCTCTTGTCTTGGGTATCTTCTCCATAGCTTATCAATCTTGGTCTTGAGTTTTTGGTCATGGCAAGCCCTAGCTGGCAGGGAAACTGCTACTTGTCTGTGCATAAGTCAGGGTATAAAATACCCATGTTTTATACACCGACAGCAGCCCCCGGGCCTGGGACATATGCGCTACTGAGCACCGTTGGGCTAGGTCCAAGCAATGCACAGACACGCGGCAAAGGCTGATGCAGAATTTTGCTGTGATGACATCTGATTCCCGAGATCTTCTTTGCTTCTTTATTAATCTGAATTTGTGTCTGCCCTTGGGCACCCTCCGGCAAATCTCATCATTGGGCGGGCACCTACTGCTTGTGTTAGAAACCAGGGGTGAGCACGCACGTAGCTCGCCATTCAGCTCGGCCTGGACAAGCCCACGATCATGCGTGGCTAAGCATAACTGCCATTTTTGTCACTACTTCACCTTTACTGCAGCCCCCCGCCCCATGACGTGCGTCGTACGTGGAACATGGGATTGGTGAAGAGAGGCAATCGTGTGGGTAGTGCGCTCAGTAGGGGAGGCAGGACATCGGATTGGCGAGGTTGGGCGGTTGCTCGAGTAATGCGCCGGCCAGAAATGCAGGGTGCGGGATTGCCGGAACGGGGCGGTTGCCCTAAAATGGTGAATAGCCAGCCCCCACGTCTCCCCCTATAAAGAGGGGGGCCGCAGAAGGCAATGCTCCCCCCACATCTGCCGCCGCCATGGCAAGGGGGAAAGGTCAAGCTCGCGCTTCTGTCATTGCAGTAAGGGCTTGTCCTCGGCACCACGTCTCTGCTTCGACTGCGGCTGTAGAAGCTGGCTCCAGCGCTTGAGGAGGGGTTGTGGCTCGGGGTCGTGGAAGACGTGGCACTTGGGGCCGGGGTGGCCATAGTAGGGCGCTCGTCGTATCACCCCCAGCCGCTCCTCCCTCGGCAAAAGGCCATACGGAGGATACAACGCTCAAGTTTGTCGTGGAGTTGCACGACCGGCCGCGAAGCCGGTTGTGGCTCCCTCGTCCCTTTGCTATGGTGATGGAGGCCGACATCCACGCGGCTTGTGGCTGCGCATGGACGGTTGCTGCAATCGCCCTGTCTGGGTGGTTGTTGAATTCTCCGCCAACAGCATCATGTATTTCATGCGTGGATGGCAATCCTTCATTTGTGCCCACTATCTGGGGCAAGGACACCTTCTTCACTTCAAGCTAGTCGAATCTGACATGCTCACCGTGAAGTTCTTGGGGGATTTAGGGGCTCGCATGGAGTGCTACGCGGAAAGATTGAGCAATAGCGACACCGCTTCCTCCAGCGAAAGCGATGAGGAGGACGAAGATGATGACGCCGATGACGGGTCTCCAAGCGTCAAGATCAAGGACAACGGCTTTGACTCCAGCTGAAGGTTGGCAGCACCATCATCTGGCTTGCCAGGAGTGAGTTGGTCCTTGCCTAGGTGCCCCTTTTTCCCTGTGTTGCACTGGATGTAAACCTTGGGAAAAAAGGGCCAAGAAAATTTTATCGAACACACTTTAATAAATAGCCGCTATTTGGCATGCTTAGATGAACGTGTGTTGTTCCCCTTGCTTGTTTTGTTCTTGTATGATTTTTGATCCCACACCCTACATGGTTCAGAAGCTTGCCGATGCGCACACTTGCCGTGAGCGCTTCGAGAAACCGGTCCTTAGCAGCCTGTTGGAAGTGCCACGTAGCTGCAAAAACCTTGCCGAGCGGACTCGAGGCAAAATCAGAGAGCGAATAAGCACGACAAGATTCCTTCGTGTGCAGGTTTCTCATATAAATATAGAATTGTACAGGGGAAACTGCAAATGTAACAAAGAAATTTTTAGTTGAAAACCTTCCAACTTAGCTTTTCTTTGTTGTACTTCTTGTCATATATATGAAATGAACGACTACGCCATTTAAGTAGTATTCCCTCCACCACCACCACTCCCCTGGGAAACTTGCACGCGAGGGATCCCTCTGTCTTTTGATGAAAACAGAGAAGAGAAAAGAGTGGTTCTGGAAACCTTGGCGGTTTGTTAGCAGTTTCATACAAGCAAGAAATGTAATCACAACGCTACATGCATTTGTGCACAAGAGAATATGCATAAATGGTTGTGAAACGCTTAGCTTTATTCACATATGCACAGAGTCTGCGCCTGGCTTCATACAAAGGGTTACAAGTCTTGAAGACAGCTTGTACAAAAGGGGTTGCCAGGGACAAGGTCCGGCAACTGCACCTTATGGGTAGAACTTGCGAAGATGCTCGATATTCCACGAGTTCTACACTCGGATGCCATCTTCAGTCTCCAGATGGACTGCGCCAGGTCCGGTGACTTGTACTACCCGATAAGGGCCCTCCCACCTTGGCGCAACTTGTTTAATCAATTGGCTAATTGGACGCGCCAAATAACAAGGTCGCCTTCCTCAAAGCTTCGGGCATGAACTTTGCAGCTATGGTAGTGGCGCAAAGCTTGCTAATAATGTGCAGCTCGCACAGCAGCCCGAAGACAATCTTCCTCCAGGAGAATGACATCATCTTGCCGCAACTGCTCTTGCTCTACCTCGATATAGGCAAGCACTTGAGGTGACCCGTATGTGAGTTCCTTGGGGAGCACCGCTTCTGCACCATAGACTATGGAGAAGGACGTTTGGCCAGTAGCTCGATTTGGTGTCGTCCTGAGTGACCAAAGAACCGCTGGCAGCTCATCAATTCAGGGTCTTCCACACTTGTGCAGCCTGTCAAAGGTTCTTGCCTTGAGGCCATGCAACACTTCAGAATTTGTTCGTTCTACTTGCCCATTGCTTCTAGTATGAGCAATGGTGGCAAAACAAACCTTGCACCCTAGGCTCTAGATGTACTGCATGAAGGTGCAACTTGTGAACTGCATGCCGTTGTCAGTGATGATCCTGTTAGGAACGCCAAAACGGCAAACTAGCCCTTTGAAGAACTTGACGGCTGACTATGCTGTCACTTTTCTCACTGGTTCTACTTCAAGCTACTTGTGAACTTGTCGATGGCAACGTACAAGAACTCAAAGCCCCTGGTAGCACGGGGGAAGGGGACCAAGATATCGAGCCCCTAGACCAAAAAGGGCTAGGAGAGAGGGATAGTCTGAAGAGCTTGTGCTGGTTGATGTATATTCTTTGAATGGAACTGGCATGCTTCACACCTGGTTACTAGCTCAGTTGCATCCTAGAGAGCAGTGGGCCAATAAAAACTTTGTCAGAAAACTTTGCCGACAAGGGCTCTTGATCGTATGTGAGAGCCACATATGCCACCGTTTATCTCTGCCAACAACTTTAGTCCATCTTCCTGGCAAATGCACTTCAATTTCACACCGTTTGGTCTCTTTCTATGCAGAATGTTATCTACAAAATGATACATACTTCATTGATGGGCTACTTTCTCAGCTTCTTGCTCATAGGGAAGCTCTCCTGTTTGAAGGAATTGGAGTATGTGTTGTACACCTGCCGGAGCTTGCGGCTCGGCGACAAGGACTAAAGGCATCTCTACATCAAGAACTTGGGGTTCTGTGTGAAGTCGCCGCTCACTGCCAGTCGCGTCGTTGTTCCTGGCATCATGCTTACCAGTGGCTTCTGGGAGCTCTGCCGGAAAAGACTTGCCGGTGTTTAACTTTCTTCTCTTATTGGCCTGTTGAGTCTTATTTGATTCTGCAAATCCAATCAAACGTTGGATAGTGGCTCTCCACTCATCCATCTTGTCTGCCGATGGAGGGAAATTCAACAGCATCTGGGCTCGCGCCATCGCCTCAGTTGCCGTCACAGGCATGTTCGAGAGCGAAGAACGTGACGTCGCTCGACTCCTGACAGAGCCAGCAAGAGCGCCATTGCGATCTTGCCGTCGTAATGTAGGTGCAGCAGCAGGCTGGCGTGGCGGGTGTGGTGCCTGAAGATCTTGGACCTGATTGACAGATGTCTTACTGTGCGAATGCTGCTGTGTATGATCAGTAATGCCACTCGGGGTCACGTCATGCCCATCTTGCGATGTTGTTGCCCTCGTCGCCGCTAGAGTTGCTGCAGCAGTAGGATCCCTGCGCGCACCGGACCGGGCGGTGTTCCTTCGATGGCTGCACTCACTGGTGCGTCGAGGAGGTGGGAGATGCGTGTCCGCACTGCCCATGCCGTTGTTGCAGTCCTCGCTAGAGGGTCGAGGAAAATGACCGCCTCCAGCACCTCCACTTCCAGTTCCTGCCGCAGCTGGCGCGACGACCACGCCGCCCACGCTGGTCGTGTCGGCCACAGCGTTTGCATCGCTGGCACCGGTGGTGTTGCCTGTGCCACCCGTAGATGCATGTGAAGGAACTCTGGATGTAGAAGGCTTTGTTGTCGTGGTGACCTTCTTCTTTGGCGCCATTGATGATGAAAACGAGGATGAAGCTTGATGAAATCAATGCACCGTCTTCTGATTTACGTTCACGCCAGTGATCCCCCTACCTGGCGCGTCAAAGATGTCGGTGTGGACGACCATCTATGAGGCCATTGAGCCTCTTTGTGGTTCGGCTAGGGAGATGCAGAAGACGCAAAAGAGCAAAACCAACAGAAGGCACAGGGATTTTTACCTAGGTTCGGGCCACCTTGAGGTGTACAACCCTACTCTTTCTTTGTGTATTGGGTGTATATGTGAGAACACAAGTACAAGGAGCGCTTCCCCAACAAGGTGCGGGAGGAGAGCAGCTACGCATGTAGTTGTGCCAAGGGTCGATCCCTGTAAAAGTTGCCTTGGCCCTCCTTTTATAGCTCAAGGGGTAACCATAGTGGCAAAACAGTAATTATATGTTGATTAGATAGCAAACAATCCTATCATACCTAACACTGCCAGACTAGGACAAAAGCATCAAACGTTCTATTGGGTGTCATGAGAAGGGGGAACCCCGACAAGGTTGATGCACCACTTGTTCAACCGCCACCCATAATCTGGACACGCCTCCTGGATGGGTGTCATTAAAGGTAATCCTTCTTCCAGCATGCTGCCACATGCCTGACAAATCTCACCTAAAAATCTGCGTGCTCGACACCTGATCGATCAGGGACTAGCTGCTCGATGAGGTGGAGCGCTGGTGGCTAGCAAGGGCTTGCCGACCCGGGAGCTTGCCGGGCCTTCGCCTTGCCAGCTTGGCCTTGCTGGCAAGTGCTCCTTTTGGTACAGATCTTGATGTTTTGTCTTTTTCTTCTCCCCAGTTAAGATCCAACAATGGGGTCTTGAATCTTGTTCTTCTTGACGTGCTCCTTGATCTCTCAAAGAGTGGCTCTCTTGGCTTGGAAATCTTCTCCATAACTTAGGAATCTTGTCTTGGGTTCTTTGGTCTTGGTAATATTCGGCAAGCTTCAGCTGGCACGGAAACTGCTACTTGCATGTGCATAAGTTAGGGTATAAAAATGCCCATGCTTTATACACCGACAGGAGCCCTCGGGACTGGGCCATACGCGATGTCGAGCAAAATTGGGCTAGGCCCAAACAATGCACAGACACACGGCAAAGACTGATGCAGAATTTCGCCGTGGTGATGCCTGTATCTTGATATCCTCATTGCTTCTTCATTAATCTGAACTTGCGTCTGCCCTTGGCCACCCTCCGGCAAATCCTATCGTCAGGCGGGCACCCACTACTTGTGTTAGAAACCAGGGGCGAGCACGCACGTGGTTCGCTGCTGGGCATGGCCTTGACAAGCCCATGATCACGCGCCGCTAAGGGTAACTTCCATGTTTGTCATCACTTCCCCCTTTACTGCAGCCCCCATGACGCGCGTTGTACGTGAAACATGGGATTGGTGAAGAGAGGCAGTCGTGGGAGTAGTGCACTAAGTAGGGGAGGTAGGGCGCCAGATTGGCAAGGTTGGGCGGTTGCCAGAGTAATGTGTCGGTCAGAAATGCAGGGCCCAGGACTGGTGGAACGGGAGGGTTGCCCTAAAATGGTTAAGAGCCAGCCTCCACGTCTCCCACTATAAAGAGGGAGGCTGCGGAAGGCGATGCTCATCTAGCTCTCCTTGCTCCAATCTTCTAGTATCCGTTGTTTCCTTCTCCTTCTTTCACCCCCCGCATCTGCCGCCACCATCGCGAGGGGGAAAGGTCGAGCTCATACTTCTGTCGCTGCAGTGAGAGCTTCTCCTCGGCAGCAGGCCTCCGCTTCGGCTACGGCTGCAGAAGCTGGCTCCTGCACCCGAGGAGGGGCCGTGGCTCGGGGTCGTGGAAGACGTGGCGCTCCGAGACGGGGTGGCCATAGTAGGGCACTTGTCGTTTCACCCCCAGCCGCTCCTCCTCTGGCAGAAGACAATACAAAGGATAGGATGCTCGAGTTTGTCATGGAGCTGCGCGACCGGCCGAGTAGCCGGCTGCGGCTCCCTCGTCCCTTTGCTAGGGTGATGGAGGTCGACCAACCGTGTGGCTTGTGGCTGCTGCAATGGCTCCGTCTGGGTGAACGTTGAGTTCTCCGCCAACGTGAAAGTGCAACTAATCCCCGGGTGGTTTTGGTAATTCATAACAACATATAGCTCATTGAACTAATATCCATTCAAGTTGATTATTTCAGAAAGTTCAATGATTGGCAATGGCATGGACTAGAGATGTGGACCCCTCAAAATGCTAAGGACAAATATTGGCAAAGCTCAAGACTCTTCATTTCCATTTTAGTGATCCAAGATCACATTGAGTCCATAGGAAAAGCCAATACTATTAAAAGGGGATGAGGTGTTACTTAATGGTCTACTTACTCAAAATGCTTAGTGATATGCTCCAAAGCCCTCAACCACTTTCTCAATTCCAAATATGTCCTAAACCTAAAGTCAAACTCGACCCCACCGATTTGATCTATCCGGTGCCATCGAGTTCTTTTGACATAGCCATAGCCAGAAACCCTAATCAGTTCGGTCTCACCGATAGGGATTTAGGTCTCACCGAGATGGGATTGCAAACTCTCTGTTTCCCTTCGTAACATTTCGGTCTCACCGAAATGAGCGATCGGTCCCACCGAGTTCACAATGCAAACTCTCTGTTTCCTTTTCATAACGTTTCGGTCTTACCGAAAGGAGCGATCGGTCCCACCGAGTTTGCCTGACCAACTCTCTGTTTGTTCATTGCTGAAATCGGTCTCATCGGGTTCATGCAATCGGTCACACCGAGTTGAGGTTTTTCCCTAACCCTAGCGCATCGGTCCCACCAAGTTGATCATGTCGGTCCCACCGAGAATCCTAACGTTCATATTTTGAACTGAATCGGTCTCACCGAGTTCACCTATTCGGTCTGGCCGAGTTGGGTCAAATGTGTGTAATGGTTAGATTTTGTGTGGAGGCTATATATACCCCTCCACCCCCTTCTCTATTGAAGAGAGAGCCATCAAAACATGCATACACTTCCACTACTCATTTTCTGAGAGAGAACCACCTACTCATGTGTTGAGACCAAGACATTCCAATCCAACCACAAGAATCTTGATCTCTAGCCTTCCCCAAGTTGCTTTCCACTCAAATCATCTTTCCACCATAGCCAAATCTGTGAGAGAGAGTTGAGTGTTGGGGAGACTATCATTTGAAGCACAAGAGCAAGGAGTTCATCATCAACATGCCATCTATTACCTTTTGGAGAGTGGTGTCTCCTAGATTGGTTAGGTGTCACTTGAGAGCCTCCGTCAAGATTGCGGAGTTGAACCAAAGAGTTTGTAAGGGCAAGGAGATCGCCTACTTCATGAAGATCTACCCAAGTGAGGCAAGTCCTTCATGGGCGATGGCCATGGTGGGATAGACAAGGTTGCTTCTTCGTGGACCCTTCATGGGTGGAGCCCTCCATGGACTCGCGCAACCGTTACCCTTCGCAGGTTGAAGTCTCCATCAACGTGGATGTACGATAGCACCACCTATCGGAACCACGCCAAAAATCTCCATGTCTACATTGCGTTTGCCTTTCCAAACCCTTCCCTTTACCTTCATATGCAATGTTTTACATTCCGCTGCTATACTCTTAGAATTGCATGTGTCGGTTGATTTCTTGACTTATTTGCTAAAATCTGACAAGACTTAAAATTGGGAAAAGGCTAGATTTTTATTTGGTCAAGTAGTCTAATCACCCCCCCCCCCTCTAGACCTACTTTCGATCCTACAAGTGGTATCAGAGCTTTGGTCTCCATTTGCCTTGATTTCCGTAGCTTTGGTGATCATAGCCTTGGTTTCACAACCTAGGATAGTATGGCATCTAGCGAGGGAAATTACCACCGTAGAGGTCCCTACTTTGATGGTACTAATTTTGCTAGTTGGGAGCATAAAATGAAAATGCATATTCTTGGACATAACCCCGCCATTTGGGCTATTGTGTTTATTGGTTTGCAAGGTGAATTCTTCGAAGATGGAAGAGAACCGAATCGTGAATTGAAGATGTTGCAATACAACGCTCAAGCTTGCGATATCCTCTTCAACGGATTGTGCCCCGAAGAATTCAACAAAATCAGCCGTCTTGAGAATGCAAAAGAAATTTGGGATACTTTGGTTGATATGCACGAAGGTACCGAGTCCGTCAAGGAATCCAAATTGGATGTGCTTCAAAGTCAACTTGACAAGTTCAAAATGAAGGATGGTGAAGGTGTCGCTGAAATGTACTCTAGGCTTGCTCTCATCACAAATGAGATTGCCGGCTTAGGAAGTGAAGAGATGACCGACAGATTCATCATCAAGAAGATCCTAAGAGCCTTGGATGGAAAATATGATACCGTGTGCACCTTAATCCAAATGATGCCCAATTACAAAGATCTCAAGCCAACGGAAGTCATTGGTAGAATTGTTGCTCATGAGATGTCACTCAAGGATAAATAAGAGCTTCACAACAAGTCTAGTGGTGCTTACAAAGCTTCATGTGATGCTCCTACAACATCAAGTGAGAAACAAGCCTTCAATGAAGAATTGAGCCTAATGGTGAAGAACTTAAACAAGTTCTACAAGAGTAGAAGCAAAGAAAGAAGTTCCAAGTCAAGGTCCTACAATGACAAAAGATCTTCTAGTCGTGATCGCAATTGCTACAATTGTGGAAGACCCGGACACTACTCTAGTGAGTGTACGGCTCCCTACAAGAGAAGAGAAGACTCACCTAAAAGGAGAAGCAAAAGAGAGGAATCACCACCAAGAGAGAGGAGTAGTAGAGATGATCGTTATGAACAAAGACCCTCTCGCAGAAGCAAGGATTCGGAAAGGAAGGACAAGTCATCAAAGAGCTACACAAGACGTAGACATCAAGCTCATGTTGGTGAATGGGTATCCGGTTCCGACTCCGACAACTACTCTGAGAGAAGCTATCACTCCGACTCCGAATATACTCAAGATGTAGGTGTTGCCGGTCTTGCACTTGTGTCATCCAACTCCTACGACATATTTGATTCACCAAATGAAGGGATTGGAAGATGCTTCATGGCTAAAGGCCCCAAGGTATCACACCCCGAGTATGTTGATTTCAATAGTGATGAAGATGATTTGCTAGGTGATGATGATTTACTTGTTGACAACTCTAGTGATGAAAACTATGATGAAATTGCAATTAATCATGCTAATCAAGATACAACGAATGATGATGATAAGAAGGAGATTGAGCGTCTAACTAAAGAACTAAACACTTGTAAGTTAGCTCATGAAACTACCTTAGAGGATCATCGAGAGCTTTTAAAAACTCATGAAAAGCTATGCTTTGAAAAGCTCAATCTAGAGTAAGAGCATGGGTTCTTAAAAGAAATCAATGATGATCTTCGTAAGAAAAGTTCTTCTTACATTGCCAAGCATTTACTCTTGTCTACTTACATGCCACAAGTAAAATCTAGCAACAAGAGCAAGAAAGATTCTTCTTCTAGTAGTAACAATAATCATGTTAAATCCAATATTGTTGCTAGTAATTCTCTTGATTCCACTAATGATTCTCTTAGCCAAGTTACACTTGAGCAAGAAAATAGCTTATTGAAAGGAATTATAGAGAAAGGTGTTTACAAGAGCCTTGCTGGAAGTAAGCAATTTGAGGAAATTGTACGCAAGCAAGGAAGGCACCGGAAGAATCAAGGTGTTGGTTTTGAACGCAAGTTCAATGCCAATGGAGTTGAGTGGGAAGAAGATCAATACCCCAAGACGAAGTTTGTTCCTCAACAAGAGAAGTATGATCCCACTTCTTTCAAGGGAACACAAGCTCAAGGTGATCTTCCACCACAAGACCACAAGCTAAAAGGCAAGGACAAGCTTCAAGAGGAGATTGATGCATTTGAAGAAGCTCCTAAGGCCTTGGTCAAGTGGGTTCCCAAGACTACATCAAGTTCTACTTCATCAAGTACGACTACAACTCCAAGGATTCCCATCAAGATGATGTGGATCCCAAAGAAGAAGAACTAGAGAGTTCTCGAGGGTGACTCTGCCAACATACTTCACTCATATTCATTTTGGCAAGGACAAGTGCAATCAACTTTCACATCTTGCACTAAGTTCAAGGAGTCACAAACCCTCTCGTTGGTAAGACAAGGGACAAGGTAACCTAATGCTTTCATGGACAACATCATGTGTGAATTTCACTCTATGTCTATGGATATCCTTGTGTGTTCCTTGTGGGACTAACCCATGTAGGTATTGAAAGTGCAACTCACTCCAATGGATTGCTCCAAATGATCTACATCAACATTGAGCATCTACGTCTTCAACACCTACATGAAGTCATCATCGACAAAACCCAAGGTTAGTTCATCCCTCTTAGGGGGGATATCACATCTAGGGGGAGCTTTGCTCTAAGAATTGAGCTAAAGCAACTCAAATGGTGTGAACACAACAATGCTTTATGTAAAGTGGTAACCCCACTTGTGCTTAAACGATGAGTATGACCTACGATCAAATGTTCTCATTTGACTCCTCAAGTAAATAATCTCATATATAGATTACCTAGTCATCGCCAATTGCTTGATAGATGCTAGAGTGTTTGTGCATGCTTTGCCACATATTTCATTTGCTATCTTATTGTGTGAGCATGTTGGTTGCATATTTTTCCCATTCGAGGACATCCATTTGTTGCTTTGATTGTTTGGCTTTTCGTTTTGCCAAATGGATGGACAAGAATGCCTAAGTACTCCCTCTAGCTATCTATGCTTTTCTCGTCTCAAACTCTATTCATGCTACATCACAAAGTTTGATCAAGTCGAATTCGGACCCTCTGGGTGAGGAGCACTCGAAGCCACCGATCCGTCAAGGGCTTAACTTCCAAAACTTCTCAATGACATCTCGGTCTGACCGACTCATTTCCTTCGGTCTCACCGAACTCATTGGGTTGATCTAGGTTTTCACCTCGGTGCAACCTATTAGAACAGTTCGGTCACACCGAGTTGCAGCAACTGCTTGCGATTCTGCATCTCGGTGCCACCGAGTCGTTCCACTCGGTCACACCGACAGTGACTGGGTATATATATCCGTGGATTGAAATTTGGAAATTTCTTCAAACACTCCAACCGCGCCTGCCTAGCTCTGCCGCCCTCCTAGTCTCCGGATCATCTCCATCGTCGCCAGCGCCCTCCCGCCGCTGGTCTTCGCCACCGTCAACGGGAATCTTCGCCGCCGTTGTCGCCATAGCGAGTTCATCGCCAAGTTAGGGTATGAACTTGACCCCTTTGTGTATTCCTTAACTCTGACTCCTGCACAAAGGTCAATGCCATGATTCTTGCCACGATTGAGATCCTTCTATCCAACCAAAACATCCTCTAGATTAGTTTTGATCCAAAAACTTAGGGTTAGGTTTCCGCCGAACTCATCTCGGACCGACCGATTTGAAGAATTCGGTCTCACCGATTTGGCCCAGGCCATTACACATGTACTACTCGGTCTGACCGAAGTGTACAAATCGGTGTGACCGAGTTCACTTTCTCTGTGAAACCCTAGCATCTCGGAGTCACCGAACTGTGTCTCGGTCCGACCGATTTCACATGTTTAGACTCTAAAGTTGCTTCGATGTCACCGAGTTTGTCATATCGGTAGCTCCGAAATGCTTTCTGTAGAAATCTAAAATTAAGTTTTTGAGTCATTCCTTTTGCCAAAATAGATGTACTTTGTGATGCTCATCTACTCTATCTCTACCTATCTATTCACATGGTCAGTGTCAGCCATGTCAGATAACAGTGACAGCCAGAACAGGTCAGAGGAGCACCAGAATCTCAGTGAGGGCACTAGTCCCTGCAATAGCAGCTATGATGAGGGTAGCAGAAGTACCCCAAGCAATCTGCCTAAGGCTGCAACAAGGACAAGGAAGAAGAGAACCTCAGATTCTGAAGATGAGGATTTTGCTGTTCATGAGGAGGTCACCTCAAAGAAGAAGGTGCTAAAGAAGGAGTATGCTGCTGCTGCTGCCACCAAGCCTCGTATGCCAAAGAAAGCTCCACCTAGGAGAGCTCCAATGTCTAAACCCAGGAAAGTTCCAACAAAAGAAACTATGAAGTTCACCATTGAGCAGTCTGATGATGATGAGGCAGTTGGAGATGGAAAGAAAAGAAAGAAAGCTAGAACCACCACTGTCAAAGTGCTTGGATACCCCTCCATGAGGAAAAGTGATGAGGAAGAAGAGGAAGAAGATCCTCCACCAGCTCCTAAATCTTAGAAATTGATGGGAGATGCAATTAAGTCTGGGGCTGCACCATCTAAGCCCAAGACAGCTCCCAAGCAATCTTCACAAGCTCAAGCTCCAAAGCCAACAGCACCTAAGAGATCTACAAGAAATACTTCTACTGCTGAGAAGAACAAGGCCCCAGTGCCTGAGGTTCAAGAAGAGGAAGAGCCCCAAGTGCTCAGAAAGCTCAAGCCAAAGATTCCAGACCATGATGACAACCATCCAATTGCAGAAAACATGAAAGTGAGAAAAGATGCAGGTCTCAGACTATGGAGGCAGACAGACCCATATGCTACAAGGAGAAGGACTACTGTGGATTACAGGTTTCACACCAAGGAGCAGCAGGACTTCTATGAAACAATTCTTTTGGATAAGAAGCCCATAGTCAGTGACATGAGATGGGTTGATTGGGAATTCATTGATGAGAATGAAGACTACTTCCCTGGAGTTCATGAGAGCTTCAGAATGAATGGAGTGGACACATTTGTTGGTCATAAATTGACTAAATGGAATGATGAGATGGTGATGCAATTTTATTCAACTGCACATTTTTACCCAGATGGCAAGATAGTCTGGATGACTGAAGGTACAAGGAACCAATCCTCCATTGTTGAATGGGCCAAACTGATCAATGCTCCTAAAGAAGCTGAAGATGACACATATGTTTATGCCAAGCCCAGGAAAGACCATAACTCCATGGCACATATGTACAAGGAGATTCCTGGTTCTTCCTTGGAGACTCACAAATTTGGCTCTATCTACTACCTGTTGTCAGGACTGCCAACTATCAACACTATATTGAGGCATACTTTGTTGCCCAAATCCGGAGATGATAGGATGATCAGAGGTCACTCAATCAACCTGCTACACATGTTTGATGTGCCAGAGAAGTTCAAGGTGACGACCTTGATTGTTGAAACGATTAAGAGGACTGCAGCAGATCAAAAGAGGTCATGTGGATATGCCCCACACATTCAGATGCTCATCAACTCCAAGATGGGTACATGCACATATCTACTAGACAGAGAGCACCTTCCCCTGAGGCCAGACTTTGAGGACAATGTTGTTGTCATGGATGCATCACATCCAACATCTGTAGAGGCTCAGGAGAAGAGAGAGAAAGCAAAGGTAGCAAAGACTTCCAAGATTCCAGATGTCTCAGCTGTAAATCTCAAGACCAAGCAGGATCAGCTCAGCTATCTGCTTGAGGCCACAGTGAGAATAGAGAAAGGACTAGCCACCCTGACTCGAAATCAAGAGAACCTTGAGAGGATCTTTGAGACAAAGCTGCATGACTTGGATGTGAAGGTCACTGAGATTCAGACCTCTGCTGAGAAGATTCAGGAAGATCTTGAGGACAGGAGTGACAGGCCAACCACAGAGGAATTTCAGAGAGTGCCTAGAGCACACAGGTCTGTAGTTGTGCCAGTCAGTGACACGAGAGCTAGCACTTCAGCACCTGCAGCCACTACCCCAGTTGCCCCTCCAGTTGCAACTCCTCCAGTTCCTCAGACATCATCGGAAGCTTTTGCAGATGCTGTCCTCTCCATGCCATCTTCGCACACCGGAGCTCCCGGAGATCATGCTTAGAGTGCCGCATAGCACTATGCATTTTCAAGCTTTTTGGTAACTTGTTGCCAAAGGGGGAGAAAGTGTATAGATCATAGGCTTCGAGAGAAAGAGTGTTTTGCTTTTTGTTTGCCTCTCTTGCTACTTGTCGTTTGATTGTTTGTTTGTTACAATATTTGTGCTTGTGTGTGAGATACTCTAATGATCATGTGTTTGATCATTATGCTTTAATGTGTGCTTGAATGATGATATCTTATCACTTGTGTATGATCAATCATGTTTGCCTTGGTGATGAGTGCATGCTATTTATATTCTATCATTTTGAGCGCTCCACCAAGATGTATGTGACATGGAAGAGTAACACATGATCCTAATCGATTGTGCATTTGCATTCAAAAGCAAATTTTAAATAATGCACAAATTTAGGGGGAGCTCTTGCTTATCACATACTTCTCAAAGCGATGATATATTTCATTCTATCATTTGTCGAAGCTTTGATCCATATGTTGTCATCAATTACCAAAAAGGGGGAGATTGAAAGTGCAACTAATCCCTGGGTAGTTTTGGTAATTCATAACAACATATAGCTCATTGAACTAATATCCATTCAAGTTGATTATTTCAGAAAGTTCAATGATTGGCAATGGCATGGACTAGAGATGTGGACACCTCAAAATGCTAAGGACAAATATTGGCAAAAGCTCAAGACTCTTCATTTCCATTTTAGTGATCCAAGATCACATTGAGTCCATAGGAAAAGCCAATACTATTAAAAGGGGATGAGGTGTTGCTTAATGGTCTACTTACTCAAAATGCTTAGTGATATGCTCCAAATCCCTCAACCACTTTCTCAATTCCAAATATGTCCTAAACCTAAAGTCAAACTCGGCCCCACCGATTTGATCTATCCGGCGCCACCGAGTTCTTTTGACATAGCCATAGCCAGAAACCCTAATCAGTTCGGTCTCACCGATAGGGATTTCGGTCTCACCGAGATGGGATTGCAAACTCTCTGTTTCCCTTCATAACGTTTCAGGCTCACCGAAATGAGCGATCGGTCCCACCGAGTTCGCAATGCAAACTCTCTGTTTCCTTTTCGTAATGTTTCGGTCTTACCGAAAGGAGCGATCGGTCCCACCGAGTTTGCCTGACCAACTCTCTGTTTGCTCATTGCTGAAATCGGTCTCACCGGGTTCATGCAATCGGTCACACCGAGTTGAGGTTTTGCCCTAACCCTAGCGCATCGGTCCCACCGAGTTGATCATGTCAGTCCCACCAAGAATCCTATCGTTCACATTTTGAACTGAATCGGTCTCACCGAGTTCACCTATTTCGGTCTGACCGAGTTGGGTCAAATGTGTGTAACGGTTAGATTTTGTGTGGAGGCTATATATACCCCTCCACCCCCTTCTCTATTGAAGAGAGAGCCATCGGAACATGCCTACACTTCCACTACTCATTTTCTGAGAGAGAACCACCTACTCATGTGTTGAGACCAAGACATTCCAATCCAACCACAAGAATCTTGATCTCTAGCCTTCCCCAAGTTGCTTTCCACTCAAATCATCTTTCCACCATAGCCAAATCTGTGAGAGAGAGTTGAGTGTTGGGGAGACTATCATTTGAAGCACAAGAGCAAGGAGTTCATCATCAACACACCATCTATTACCTTTTGAAGAGTGGTGTCTCTTAGATTGGTTAGGTGTCACTTGGGAGCCTCCGTCAAGATTGTGGAGTTGAACCAAGGAGTTTGTAAGGGCAAGGAGATCGCCTACTTCGTGAAGATCTACCCAAGTGAGGCAAGTCCTTCGTGGGCGATGGCTTTGGTGGGATAGACAAGGTTGCTTCTTCGTGGGTGGAGCCCTCCGTGGACTCGCGCAACCGTTACCCTTCGTGGGTTGAAGTCTCCATCAACATGGATATACGATAGCACCACCTATCGGAACCATGCCAAAAATCTCCGTGTCTACATTGCGTTTGCCTTTCCAAACCCTTCCCTTTACCTTCATATGCAATGTTTTACATTCCGCTTCTATACTCTTAGAATTGCATGTGTAGGTTGATTGCTTGACTTGTGCTAAGTTGCTAAAATCTGCCAAGACTTAAAATTGGGAAAAGGCTAAATTTTTATTTGGTCAAGTAGTCTAATCATCCCCCCTCTAGTCCTACTTTCGATCCTACACAACGGCATCATGTACTTCACGCGTGGGTGGAAATCCTTTGTCTGTGCCCATTATCTGGGGCAGGGGCATGTCCTCTACTTCAAGCTAGTCGAATCCGACACGCTTTCCGTGAAGTTCTGCGGGGCTTCAGGGGCTCGCATGGAGTGCTACGTGGAGAGCTCGAGCAATTGCGACACTGCTTCCTCCAGTGAAAGCGACGAGGAGGACGACGATGATGACAATGATAGCGGATCTCCAAGCGTCAAGATTAAGGACGACGGCTCTGACTCTAGCTGAACGGCGGCAGCACCATCATCTGGCTTACCGGGAGCGAGTTGGGCCTCGCCTAGGCGCCCCTTTTGTCCTATTTCGCACTAGATGTAAAACCTGGGAAAACGGCCTAAGAAAATGTTATCGAGCACTCTTTAATAAATATCTGCTATTTTTCATGCTTAGATGAACATGTAATGTCCCCTTGTTCATTTCTGCCATTGTATGATTATGATCTCACAACCTACGTGGCTCTGCAGCTTGCTGGCAAGTGCGCGCGCACTTGCCGCAAGCGCTTTGAGGAACTGGTCCTTAGCAGCCTGCTAGAAGTGCCGCCACCGGTAAGGCAACTTGCTGGTCTCAGCGTAGCTGCAAAAATCTTGCCAAGCAGACTCGAGGCAAAGTCAGAGCGCGAATAAACATGACAAGATTCCTTCACGTGCAGGGGGACTGTAAATGTAATAAAGAAATTTTTAGTTGAAAATCTTCCAACTTAAATTTTTCTTTGTTGAACTTCTTGTCATGTGAAATGAATGGCTACGCCATTTAAGAGGTATTCCTTCGACCACCTTCCTGGGAAAATTGCATGCGAGGGATACTTCTGTCTTTTGATGAAAACAGAGAAGAGAAAAGAGTGGTTCTGGAAACCTTGGCGGTTTGTTAGCAGTTTCATACAAGAAAGAAATGTAATCACAACGCTACATGCATTTGTGCACAAGAGAATATGCATAAAAGGTTTTGAAACACTTAGCTTTATTCACATATGGACAGGGTCTGCGCCTGGCTTTGTACAAAGGGTTGCAAGTCTTGAAGACAAAGCTTGTACAAAAGGGGTTGCTGATGTCGCTTGAAACTGCGTCGGTATTTCCCCAGAGAGGAAGGGATGATGCAGCACAACTACGGTAGGTATTTCCCTTAGTTCTGAAACCAAGGTATCAATCTAGTAGGAGAACGAAGCAACACTATGTAAATGGTACCTGCACACAAAGAACAAATACTTGCAAGTCGACGCGTAAGAGGGGTTGTCAATCCCTCCATGGTAAAAAGATAGATTGATTTGTGGTAGATTAGATAAATAGCTCTCGATAAAACATGAAATAAAAAAGTAATAAAAAAGTGCAGCAAGGTATTTTTGGGTTTTTGGAATAATAGATCTGAAAATAAAGGTGAATAAAAATAGATCTCAAAGCAAATCTGATAAAGAATAGACCCGGGGGCCGTAGATTTCACTAGTGGCTTCTCTCGAGAAATAGCACACCGTGGGTAAACAAATTACTGTTGGGAAATTGATAGACCTTCAAATAATCATGACGATATCCAGGCAATGATCAATATATAGGCATCACGTCCAAGATTAGTAGACCGACTCCTGCCTGCATCTACTACTATTACTCCACACATCGACCGCTATCCAGCATGCATCTAGTGTATTAAGTTCATGGAGAAATGGAGTAATGCAATAAGAACGGTGACATCATGTAGACAAGATCTATTCATGTAGGAATATACCCCATCTTGTTATCCTTAATAGCAATGGTCAATACGTGTCTTGCTGCCCCTTCTGTCACTGGGAAAGAACACCGCAAGATCGAACCCATCACAAAGCACCTCTTCCCATGGCAAGAAAAATAGATTTAGTTGGCCTAACTAAACCAAAGATTTGAAGAAGAAACACGAGGCTATAAATAATCATGCATATAAGAAATCAAAATAAGACTCAAATAATATTCATGGATATAGATCTGATCATAAACTCAAAGTTCATCGGATCCCAACAAACACACCGCAAAAAGAGTTACATCAAATAGATCTCCAAGAGACCATTGTATTGATAATTAAAAGGCAGAGAGGAAGCCATCTACCTACTGCCAACGGACCCGTAGGTCTATGGTGGACTACTGACGCATCATCGAAGAGGCACCAATGAGGATGATGAACCACTCTATGATGGTGTTAGATTGGATCGCGTGGTTCTGGAACTTGCGGTGGCTGGAATTGTGTTTCGTCAACTCCCCTAGGGTTTCTGGAATATTTGGGAATTTATAGGGCGAAGAGGCATTGCAGGGGGGCTCCGTGGGGGGCACAACCCCCCTGGGCGCACCCTGGTGGGTTGTGCTCCCCACGGGCCTCCCCTCTAGTACTTTTTTGGCCCACTGGGTGTCTTCTGGTCCAGAAAAAATCTCCAAAAAGTTTCACTGCATTTGGACTCTGTTTGGTACTGATATTCTGCGAAGTAAAAGACAAGCAAAAACAACAACCGGCACTGGGCACTATGTTAATAGGTTAGTCCCAAAAAATGATATAAAGTAGCTACAAAATGATGGTAAAACATCCAAGAATGATAATATAACAACATGGAACAATCAAAAATTATAGATACATTGGAGACGTACTAGTTGCCAGGGACAAGGTCCGGCAACTGCGCCTTATGGGTAGAACTTGCGAAGATGCTTGATATTCCACAAGTTTTGCACTCGGATGCCATCTTCGGTCTCCAGACGGACTGCGCTAGGTCTTGTGACTTGTACTACCCGATAAGGGCCCTACCACCTTGGCGTTAATTTGTTTGATCTGTTGGTGAATTGGATGCACCGAATAACAAGGTCGGCTTCCTCAAAGCTTCGGGCATAAACTTTTGCAGCTATGTTAGTGGCGCAAAGCTTGCTAATAGCGTGCACCTCGCGCGCTACCCGAAGACGATCTTCGTTGAGGAGCACGACATCATCTTGCCGGAACTTCTCTTGATCTACCTCATCATAGGCAAGCACTCGAGGTGACCCGTATGTGAGTTCCGTGGGGAACACCGCTTCCGCACCATAGACTAGGGAGAAGGGCGCTTGGCCAGTAGCTCGATTCGGTGTCGTCTTGAGTGACCAAAGAACCGCCAGCAGTTCATAAGTCCAGCGTCTTCCACATTTGTGCATCCTATCAATGGTTCTTGTCTTGAGGCCACGCAACACTTCAGCATTTGTCCGTGTTGTTTGCCCATTGTGTCTAGGATGAGCAATGGGGATGAAACAAACCTTGCTCCCAAGGTTCTGGATGTACTGCATGAAGGTGCAGCTTGTGAACTGCGTGGCGTTGTCAATGATGATTTTGTTTGGAACCCCAAAATGGCAAACTAGTCCCTTGAAGAACTTGATGGCTGACTGTCCAGTGACCTTTCTCACTGGCTCTACTTCAGGCCACTTTGTGAACTTGTCAATGGCAATGTACAAGAACTCGAGGGAAGGGGCCCAAGATATCGAGCCACTAGACCGAAAAAGGCCAAGAAAGAGGGATTGTATGAAGAGCTTGTGCTGGTTGATGTATGTTCTTCAAATGGAACTAGCATGCTTCACACTTAGTTAATAGCTCAGTTGCATCTAGGAGAAGAGTGGCGAATAAAAACCTTGCCGCAAGGGCTCTTGATCCTATGTGAGAGCCACATACGCCTTCGTGTATCACCGCCAACAACTTTAGTCCATCTTCCCGGCAAATGCACTTCAATTTCACACCGTTTGGTCTCTTTCTGTGCAGAATGTTATCCACAAACTGATATATACTCGATTGATGGGCTACTTTCTCAGCTTCTTCTTGCTCATCGGGAAGCTCTCCTATTTGAAGGAATTGGACTATGTGTTGCGCCCATGCTGGAGCTTGCGGCTCGACAACAAGGACTAAAGGCATCTCTTCGGCCGCAGGAGCGCTAACCTCAACGACAAGAACCTGGGGTTCTGTGTGAAGCCGCAGCTCACCGGCATGCGTGTTGCTATTCCCGGTGACATTATTGTCGGTGGCTTCTGGGAGCTCTGCCGGAAAATACTTGCCAGTGTTTAAGTTTCTTCCCTTATTAGCCTGCATTGATGGAGTGAGTGATGGCTGATTCAAATGGAGTACAAAAGTTCCTAGTTCCACAGGTAGCTTTTAGGCAGCACACTTTGACAGATGATTAGCAATGTTATTCTCCGTGCGGGGGATATGCTCTGTTTGTAACCCGTCAAAGTGTTCCTCCAATTTCCTCACTTCTTCCACATATGCTTCCATCAATGGGCTCTGATAATCTTTATTCACTTGCTTCACAACAAGCTGGGAATCTCCACGTACTTGAGGTGTTTGCAACCCGTCAATGTGATCAACTTTCTGATTCCCAACTCCACTTCAATTCTAAGGTTGGCAAGGAGCCCTTCATACTCTGCAGTGTTGTTGGTCGCTTTGTCCCTGGGAAAGCGCATTTGAACCACGAACTTGAGGTGTTCTCCGGTCGGTGTGACAAGCAGCACTCCAGCACCAGCACCTTGCAGCAAGAAGGCACCGTCAAAGTACATGATCCATTCTTTCTCTGTCTCTTTGCCGGGGAGAGTTGATTCCTGGCTATTGCATTGGCGTCCATTCTGTGACAAACTCCACCAAGGCTCTGCTCTGAATAGTCAAAGTAAACTCAAACTTGAGTGCAAAACTTGACAACTCTAATGCCCACTCCACTATCCTGCTAGTTGCTGCTAGATTTCTCAAAATACGTTGCAACAGTGATTTCATGTGCTTGAAAGTAGTGGCACAGCTTTATCGAGGCCATGATAAGGCCGAAAAGAAACTTTTGCACCCAGAGTACCTTGACCTAGCCCCCTATAGAAGAGAACTAACAAAGTAAACTGGTCGCTGCACCACCTTCTTCTTTGGCACTACATGCTGATTGATTTCATTTGTGTCGGGGGAAACCACGGCCACCTATGGGGCCATGAGCCCCTTTTGGTTCGGCGGGGAAATGGGCACATTGCACAAAGAGCGGAGAAGCGTAACACAGCACGGCAGAGATCACACGAGCAGTTTTACCCATGTTCGGGCCGCTGTGAGTCGTAAAACCCTACTCCTGCTTTGGTGGATTGATGGTGGATAATGGTGGAGAACGCGGCGCTCTTGCCCGGCAGGGTTGCCTCGAGGCGAGAGTGGCTACACGCGTATGAATATGCGAGGGTCCGAATCCTTTCTACGGTTGCCATGGGCCGCCTTTTATAGATTAAGGGGTCACCGCAGTGGCAAATTAGTCTTTTACATACTGATTAGATAGCAAACAGTGCTATCATACCTAACTCTGCAGGCGGACAGAGCGCATTAAATGCACTGCTCAGTGTCACATCACAGCATGCCCGGCAAGCCTTGTCAGGCTGTTTTGCCAACTTCGCACCTGCTTGCTTGACACGTCTCAGGACGGGTGTCATATGGAGGTGTTTTCTGTAGGAAGTGGCTGCCATGTGGCAGGAAGCAGCCACTTAGTCACTTAGGGGCTTGACACCACACTGATCGACGATGTGCGTAGCCGTGAGGTGGTGCGGTGGAGTAGTTTGCCTCCGCAAGCCCCGGCAGGCCTACCGGGATGATCTGGAGGCTTGCTTCCGGGGTAACCCCAG
The DNA here is from genome assembly GCA_011799875.1 of Thinopyrum elongatum. Taxonomy (NCBI): domain Eukaryota; kingdom Viridiplantae; phylum Streptophyta; class Magnoliopsida; order Poales; family Poaceae; genus Thinopyrum; species Thinopyrum elongatum. Next base: position 218,229,405 of record CM022302.1, on the reverse strand, counting down.
CCCTGCCTGGCAAGGGAGGTTTTTCCCCCTTAGTGATATCTTGCTCCTCTGGCTTGACATGGTCTTCTCGACCAGCTCTTTGATTCTCCAAAGGGCTGATCCCTTCGTGCTTGGTCTGATCTTGGTGATGTAATCTTGTTCTTGGGCCTGTGCACAATCTGGGCAACGGACCCATGGTTTGTTGCACCGACAGGAGCCCCCGGGCCTGGCCCGAACACGTTGCCGGGAGTCGTCGGGGTTGGCCCTAACCAGTGCACAGGCAGAAGCGTAGTGGTGGCTTGCTCTTTTGAGATCTTCTTTGCTTCTTCATTAACCTGAGCCCAGGTCTGTTTCCGGTCTTCCCACGCGTCGTGTAACGCCAACCGCAGTGGGCCCATTCTTGTAATGGCCCATGAATGACTTTAACGCACGGGCGAGTAAATGCCAATTCACTCTTCCCACCACGCCCTTATCCTCAGCCGCGTATGCTGCGTGCATCAAGTGGGGTAGGTAACGGAGGCGCGTGGTGCGGGAGAGCATCAAGGCAGGGGCTCGGCCTTCATGGATAGATGGAGGTGGGCGGCGATTACCCACCGAGGGATCAGCTCTCTACTCCGACCCGCCTATAAAAGGAAGGGCGGGGGAGGAGCAGAGGCATTCATCCTCATATCCCTCCTCCTCCATCCTCTTCTTTCTGCTGGTTATGCTAAAAGGAAGAGCCCGGGGCCAGGCCCCGGTCCCTAGCTTGGGGTTCGCGATGCCAAATGCTCGTGCTGATGCTTGGGGAGTGAGTCTGGTCCATCTTCTCGAAAAATGTGGCAGGCAAGCTGACCGTAGTGTAGGAGATATCAAGCTTTCCCATTATGGTGGGATGCTTGTCTCCTCTGCTCGGGTCGGCTGTCTGCTAAGGAGCGCTGGAGCCTGCCGCGAGCTATTGCGGCTCGTCCGACTGGCGACCAGGTTCTTGGAGCCTCCGACGCCCGTCCGGGATGTAGGGCTCGGGATCGTTGGTAATCCCAGCACCGCTCCTTCCAGCGGAACCGGGGCCGATGCTGAAGAAAGGGGCGCCTTCCTGCCCGCCAAGGTGAGGAGTGGTGCACCCCGAGCGCCTTGGCCGTCTTGGCTGTCGGCCATTTCTCCAGGGAAGGCAACGGGCCGAGGGTCCGACGTCCCCCTGGAGAGGTGGTGATGGAGAGAAAACGAGGAAAGATGGAGGAGGCGGGTGGCAGGGTGTCAGGTCGGAGTACGATGGCACCGACACCTTCGTCTCCTATTGGCGACCTGCCACCTCGTCTTTCCGCTCTTCCCCTCCCTCCCCGGCACCATCATCACCAGTCTCTTCGGGTGATAGCCGGGGAGGGATGTTCCCTTGGTGCCTTCGCCCCCTCCAGCAGTCTTCTAGATGAGCTTCGGTGGTTTCTCCCATCGGTGCTTGAGCTGGGGCTTCTTCTTGGTCCTGGAGGTGGGGATCAGGGCACCGCCGAGCTGCTCTCCGTGTCCCTCCTTCGCAGCCTCGCCACTCCTGATCTTGTCAGGCTGCGCCCGGCAGGCCATGACGGGACCGGGGTGGGCTCCTGCTTGGGCGTTCCTCTGGTCCTCTTCTCTTCCCACCGCAGTACCTGGCGGAGGAAGAGCGGAAAGAGGAGATTACGAGGCACTTATCTTTTTTTCAATTTTAAATCTGTAGGCACTTGCCAAATTTTAGTTCAAATTATGTAATCTCTTTAATCCATGTTTGTGTCCTGTAAGGTCTGTACTTGTTTGTTCAGCATATTAATGAAAAAGATAAACCTTGCCGGGGACTCGTGCATGTAATATGTCCATGCAGAGGTGGGATGCCTCTATACTTTTAAGTAAACAAGTTTACGCTGGCAGGCTATCCTACCGGTATCCTCAGTTTTGTTGCCGCGGAGTTAGGCCTACCGGGCACAAATCGTGAAGAGGGACCAACCCCCCGCCAATCCTTTTTCACCAAAGGCCACTGCGACCATCCTGACTGAAGCAACGTTCGAGTCGAAGGATGGGAGCACCTAAGTTTCGAAAGGCAGCGAGGTTTTCTCATGCACAAGTCCTTACTTACAGAACACGTATGGATAAGAGAAAGAACTTATCTGTTTGGCTTGCCGGAGACTGCAGTGTAGGCTCGTCTTCTCATCTTCTCTTGGGGACCAAGCCCGCGGCAAGAGCCTGTAGTTTATGCAGATGAAGATGATGCCAGATGCGATCTTATCTACATGAACATGCGATGCTCATGATATGCTTATGCATGCATGCAACTTGTCGGGGGGCCCCAGCACTTCATTTATTTCTTTGTTGCTCAGGGTCTGCGCCTGGCTTTGTACAAGGGGTTACATGCAACTGAGGCAAGGCCTGAACAAAAGGGTGGCTGCCGGGCAGGGCTCGACAGCCGCGCCTTACGGGTAGAACTTGTGGAGATGCTCAATATTCCATGAGTTTTGCAATTGAATGCCATCTCTGGTCTCTAGATGGACTGCGCCAGGTCTGGTGACTCGTACTACCCGGTAAGGGCCTTCCCACTTCGGCATCAACTTGTTTGTACCCTTGGCGGACTGAACACGCCTAAGGACAAGGTCGCCTTCCTCAAAACACCGGGCATGAACCCTGCAGCTGTGATAGCGACGCAGGGCTTGCTGATAGCGTGCAGCACGCGTAGCAGCCCGGAGACGGTTCTCCTCGAGAAACACAGCGTCGTCACGCTAGTGCTGTTCCTGCGCTACTTCATTATAGGCAAGCACTCGAGGTGACCCGTAAATGAGTTCTGTGGGGATAACTACTTCCGCCCCATAGACTAGGGAGAAGGGAGTCTGCCTGGTAGCTTGATTTGGTGTCGTTCTGAGGGACCAAAGAAACACCGGCAGCTCATCGATCCATCGCCTGTCGCACTTCTGTAGCTTATCAAATGTTCTTGTCTTGAGTCCTCGCAACACTTCAGTGGTCGCCCTCTCAGCTTGTCCATTGCTTCTGGGATGTGCGACAAAAGCGAATGAGATTTTGCTTCCGAGGGCATGAACATATTGCCTGAAGGCGCGGCTCGTGAATTGGGTGCCGTTGTCAGTGATGATCCGGGCAGGGACACCAAAGCGGCACACCAATCCTTTCAAGAACTTGATAGCTGACTGAGCAGTCACCTTCCTCACGGCTTCTACTTCTGGCCACTTTGTAAACTTGTCGATGGCAATGAACAAGAATTCAAAGCCCCCGGCAGCTCGGGGGAAAGGGCCGAGGATATCGAACCCCCAGACCGAAAACGGCCATGACAAAGGGATTGTCTGAAGCGCTTGGGCAGGCAGATGGATGTTCTTGGAATGGAACTAGCAGGCTTCACATTTGGTGACTAGCTCGACCGCATCCTGGAGGGCTGTGGGCCAATAGAGTACTTGCCGGAATGCTTTCCCAACTAAAGCCCTTGATCCAATGTGGGAGCCGCACATGCCTTTGTGTATTTCTGCCAGCAGTTCCTTTCCTTCTTCTTGGAAAATGCACTTCAATTTCACACCGTTGGGCCTTCTTCTTGATAGTGTGTCATCGACAAACTGATATATATTGGCCCTCCGGGCTACTCTTTCAGCTTCTTCTTCTCTTCGGGAAGTTCTCCGGTTTGGAGGAAATGGACTATGTGCCTTGCCCAAGTTGGAGCCTGGGGCTCGGCAACGAGTACTAGCGGCACCTCCTCCTTCGTGGGAGCGCACCCCTCGACCATGAGGACTGGTGGTCTAGTGGGAGGGGGTAGCTCAGCAGCTGAAGGGGAGTTGTTCCCGTCAAGCTCTCTGACGGGAGCCCCGGGAGGCTCTACCAGGAGAGGCTTGCCAGAGTCCAGTTTCCTCCTCTTCTGGGCCATTGTTGCCGGGGATACGGAGGGCTGAGTATGATGGAGAACAAAAGTTCCTGGTTCCACAGGAAGCTTCTGCGCAGCGCACTTTGACAGATGATCAGCAATGCTATTTTCCGCATGGGGTACGTGCTCTGTTTGCAATCCGTCAAAGAGCTCCTCCAGACTTCTCACTTCCTCAACGTATGCCTCCATCCATGGACTTTGGTAATCCTTGTTCACTTGTCTCACCACAAGTTGTGAATCTCCTCGAATGATCAGCTTCTTGATCCCCAACTCTGTTGCAATCCTGAGCCCGGCAAGGAGCCCCTCATACTCTGCGGTATTGTTGGTCGCCTCTTTCCGAGGAAAATGCATCTAGACAACATACTTCAGGTGCTCTCAAGTGGGAGCAACGAGAAGCACGCTAGCCCCCGCACCTTGTAGGGAGAAGGCACCATAGAAATACAAGATCCATTCATTGGGTGCTTCCTTACCGGGAATAACTGTCTTTAGTACCTCTTCATCAGGGGTTGGCGTCCATTCTACAATAAACTCTGCCAAAGCCCTGCTCTTAATTGTTGATGTTCTCTCAAACTTCAGGACAAAGCTGGATAACTCCAACGCCCACTCCACTATTCTGTCGGTAGCCTCAGAGTTTTGGAGTATCCTTTGCAAAGGGAAGAGGGTGACAACCGTGATCTCATGGGCTTGGAAGTAGTGGCGCAGTTTCCTTGAGGCCATGACAAGGCCAAAAATCAACTTTTGCACACCAGAGTACCTGGATCTAGCCCCCTGCAATAGGGAGCTGACGAAGTACACTGGGCGCTGCACCACTTTCTTTCTTTGTCTTCCTTGGACATAAAGATTTGATGATATCCAGAGTATGCATCCAGAAAGGAGAGCAAATCACACCCAGAAGTGGAATCCACAATCTGATCAATGCGCGGCAAGGGAAATGGGTCCTTCGGTCTTGCCTTGTTCAGATCCTGAAATCTATGCAAAGCCTCCATTTCCCATTAGCTTTGCGCACGACCACTGGGTTTGCTAACCACGTTGGATGTAGTACTCCTCTGACCAAACCAGCTGCCTAAAGTTTCTTGATTTCCTCGGCAATGAACTGCTGCCGCTCCAAGGCTTGCTTTCGGACCTTCTGCTTGACGGGTCGGGCATGTGGGCAGACAGCAAGGTGGTGCTCGATTACCTCCCTGGGAACACCGGGGATATCAGATGGTTGCCAAGCAAACACATCGATATTTGCCCCCAGGAAGGCAACAAGCGCGCTTTCCTATTTGTCGTCAAGGGTGGCACTGATAGTGAAATTACCATCAGCGCCAGCCAGCCCTGCCAGGACCTGTTTCACATGGGGTGCAGCAGCCTTGGATCTCTTGCTATTGGAACTCTCCGGCAAGTCATCAATAGGCGCAGCATACTCTGAAGAGGTACGCTTCCCGGATTCCTTGCTGGCGTCCCTGCTAGCCTTCTTCTTTCCTTTGCTTTCCTTGGTGGAGACTGCGGCTTCTGCGACCTCTGCCACGACTGTGTCCCGGTAAATCTTATCCACACAAATAATTGCGTCCTTCTCGTCTGACAGAATGGAAATGACGCCCACCGGCCCTGGTATCTTCAAGGTGTTGTAGGCATAGTGGGATGCCGCCATGAATTTTGCCAGAGCTGGGCGTCCAAGGATTCCGTTATACGGCAGGGGGAGGTCGACCACATCAAACACAACCTTCTCAGTCTGGTAATTCAACTTTCCCCCGAATGTCACTGGCAACGTGATCTTTCCCTTAGGACGACTCCTGCCGGGGTTGATTCCTTGAAACGTGCCCGTGATCTTGAGCTCTTCCTCTGCTATCTAAAGTTTACTGATGACCTTTGGGGAAATCAGATTCAACCCGGCCCCGCCGTCAACCAACATCTTTGTGACTTTGAGATTGTGAATCATTGGTGAGACCAACAACGGCAAGCACCCTACCGCGGTGGTGCTGTTAGGGTGGTCCTATTCGTCAAAGATGATGGGCATGCGTGACCACTTGAGCGGCTTCCAAGAATCTGCAGTTGGCTCCACGGCATTGACCTCACGCGCCCACTGTTTAAGTTGGCGGTGAGAGGAGTGCAAAGATGCACTCCCGTCAATGCACAGGGCGTCAGTGGCCTTCTAGAATTCCTGCTCGCTGGTTTCCTCTTCATCCCCTCCATCACTTTCATCATTGCAATCCTCCTCCTCTCGGCCCCTGGCGGGTTTTCCTTGGTTACGAGGAGCCTTGCCGGGGCGATTTGCTTCACCGCCTCGGCCCTTCCCGCCAGCGCCATTCTCACCTTTTTCCTTATCACGCTTCTCATACTCAGCCCTCTGCTTCTTGACGAGCTGTTCAACCTGATGACATTCCTGGAGATCGTGGCCCTTGGTCCGATGAATCTTGCAGTACGGCCCATCACCTTTCCCAGCCTTCTCGGCAGCCGCAGCTTCCCGACAATCAGTGCACGCGGCAACTTCCTTGCCGGGAGCTTTGGCTTTAGCCTTCTTGCCGGTACTAGGCGTGCCCAGTCCCTCAATGGTCATCAGTGCCTTATCCTTGCGCCTCTTGTTGCGCTTCTTGTTCTTCTTCTTCTGATTGGTGGCCTTGTCGTCATCCTCTGAGTCGATGTCGACGCCATCTTCTTCTCTAGGGAGTTTCCTCCCCTCCTCCACCTGAGCACACTTGTCCACCAAGGTGTAAAGCTCCTTCACAGTCTTGGGCAACCAAACGTTCATCTTTGAAAGTATCCGAGGGTTACGCACATTGGACTGGAACGCAGCTATCACAGCTGCCGGGTGGATACCTGGAATATTTCTGTGGACTTGGCTAAACCTCTGCATGTACTTCCGCTGAGTCTCTCCTTCCTTCTGCGGGAGAAGTTGCAAATTGCTGGGCCGCCCTGTTCTTGGTGGCCGCCCGTGAAGGCGCCAACGAACTCATGGCATAGGTCAGCCCAGGTCAAGATGGAGTTCTCTGGCAGATGCATCAGCCAAGACCTCACGTTTGGCTTGAGTGCCAAAGGGAAGTAGTTGGCAAAAACCTTCTCATCTCTTCCCCGGCAGCTTGAACAGCGATGGTGTAGATGCTCAAGAACTCTGCCAGGTTCAGTCACCCATCATACTTCTCTGGTATCTCTGGCTTGAACGTGCGAGCGGATGGCCAACGGACTTGCCGCAGCTCACGGGTGAAGGCAGGGCACCCAGCCTCGAAAGGTAGGTACCCGCCTCCGCTGAGCACAGGCTCGTCGATGTTGGGGCCATCGAGCCCATTGGACTGGTGGTAGTCGTCGCGACGTCGCTCGATGGTGATGCGCGCGCCCTCCATCTGCCTGTCCTCCGGGGCTCGCTGTAGGCCTTGACATGCTCGAGGATCGGATGAAGCCATCGAGACATCATCAAGCTCTTGGTCACGTGGCCCTCGCGCTGGTTGCCGTGGTGGGGATTGCACCGTGGGGGTGGCCCCTTCCGCACGGCCAGCAGTGTGGGCCGCCGTCGTCATCTGGGGAGGCCGTGGCGGGCCAGCTCGCTGTGAGCCTCCAGCTTCGGCAAAGCCAATCAGGCTCTAAATGGTGGCTCTCCACTCATCCATCTGATCAGCTGCTGGTGGAAATCTCAGCAGCAGCTGGGCCCACGCGATAGCCTTCGAAGCGGTACTTGGCATAGGTGAGGATGATGTAGACCGCACCGTCGCCCGGCTCCTGACAGTGTCGGCAGTGGCTGCACCAGGCTCCCGCCATCGGGAGTCAGTTGCTTGGATGGCGTGGTGATGAGGTGGTGGCGCGTGTGCACCAATGACCCCATTCGGAGCATTTGCTGGGCCAGTTTGCTCGGGGGGCGGTGCATGTCCTACGACCGCGCCCGCGGCGGGGGCGACCAGAGGATAGCGATTCGCCTCTGGGCGAACGTCACCGCCGCGGCTATGCCCCTCGGCTCAGCAAGGAGGGACAGAAGGAATTATCTCTCTACCCGTACCTTGTGGAGCGTGGTCGCCGAGATGTCGTTGGTGTTGTCCTTCTCCGGAGCCCCCTGCTCCTGCTTCGGCCGCGGGGGAGGTGGTGACAACGCCGCCTGCGCCGACCATGTCTCCCGCAGCGTCCACATCCTCCTGCGTCCCCGCACTCCCCGCAGCGTCGGCGGTCATGGGCGGCAGGGCCTTCGAGGTGGACGGGTGAGCTGCGGCACCGGGCTTCTTCTTGGGCGCCATAGTTGATGGATCCATCGATGATGAAAATAGCGATGAAGATGATGCGTTGCTCACGCTCTCGGGTTCGCGCAAGTGATCCCCCTACCTAGCGCGCCAAAGATGTCATGGGAAACCACGGCCACCTATGAGCCATGAGCCCCTTTTGGTTCGGCGGGGGGATGGGCACTTGCACAAAGAGCGGAGAAGTGTAACACAGCATGGCAGAGATCACACAGGCAGTTTTATCCAGGTTCGGGCCGCCGTGAGGCGTAAAACCCTACTCCTGCTTTGGTGGATTGATGGTGGATAATGGTGGAGAACGGCGCTCTTGCTTGGCAGGGTTGCCTCGAGGCGAGAGTGGCTACGCGCATATGAATATGCGAGGGTCCGAATCCTTTCTACGGTTGCCATGGGCCTCCTTTTATAGATTAAGGGGTCACCACAGTGGCAAATCAATCTTTTACATTAGATAGCAAACAGTGCTATCATACCTAACTCTGCAGGCGGATAGAGCGCATTAAATGCGCCGCTCAGTGTCACTTCACAGCGTGCCCGGCAAGCCTTGTCGGGCTGTTTTGCCAGCTTCGTGCCTGCTTGCTTGACACGTCTCACGACGGGTGTCATATGGAGGTGTTTTCTGTAGGAAGTGGCTGCCATGTGGCAGGAAGCAGCCACTTATCACTTAGGGGCTTGGCACCGCACTGATCGACGACGTGCGTCACTGTGAGGTGGTGCAGTGGAGTAGTTTGCCTCTGCAAGCCCCGGCAGGCCTGCCGAGACGATCTGGAGGCTTGCTTCCGGGGTAACCCTAGCCCTGCCAGGCTCGCCTGCCTGGCAAGGGAGGTTTTTCCCCCTTAGTCATATCTTGCTCCTCTGGCTTGACATGGTCTTTTTGACCAGCTCTCTGATTCTTCAAAGGGCTGATCCCTTCGTGCTTGGTCTGATCTTGGTGCTGCAATCTTGTTCTTGGGCCTGTTCACAGTCTGGGCAACGGACCCAGGGTTTGTTGCACCGACAATTTGTTGGCATTGTTTCTGACCTACCAGCGCCGGATCTTGCCATAGAGGACTCTGGTTTGTCATGGGACGTGTTTGCCATTGTTGCTTCTTCATCATCAATTTCCCTATGCACTACAAGTGTAGCACTGACCACCTGGTTTGTAGCTGCTAGGTATAGCAACAACGGCTCTTGTGGCCTAGGCGCAACCAATGTTGGCGCAGAAGATATGTACTTTTTCAGATCCTGCAGTACAGCCTTAGCTTCCGGAGTCCATTTACTGGACCTGCCTTTTTCAATATTTTAAAAAATGGAAGGGCGCGCTTGACAAACCTTGAAATGAACCTATTCAAAGCAGCAACGTAGCCGGCAAGGCGTCGTACATCCTTAACGGTTTTAGCCACTAGTGATAAAACAAGAAACTAAAAGATTCAATTGCAAGATCTAAAGATATACCTTCATGCACTCACCTCCCCGGCAATGGCGCCAAAAAAGAGCTTGATGTCTACTACACAACTTGTTCTTGTAGACTCGTGTTGGGCCTCCAAGCGCAGAGTTTTGTAGGACAGTAGCAATTTTCCCTCAAGTGGATGACCTAAGGTTTATCAATCCATGGGAGGCGTTGGATGAAGATTGTATCTCTCAAACAACCCTGCAACCAAATAATAAAAAGTCTCTTGTGTCCCCAACACACCAATACAATGGTAATTTGTATAGGTGCACTAGTTCGGCGAAGAGATGGTGATACAAGCGTAGTAATGATAGTATATATTGATTTTTGTAATAGGAACAATAAAAAACAGCAAGGTAGCAATTGATAAAACAGAGCACAAATGGTATTGCAATGCTTGAAAATGAGGCCTAGAGTCCGTACTTTCTCTAGTGCAATCTCTCAACAATGCTAATATAATTCGATCATATAACCATCCCTCAACGTGCGATGAAGAATCACTCCAAAGTTCTTATCTAGCGGAGATCATAAGAATAAATTGTTTGTAGGGTACGAAACCACCTCAAAGCTGTTCTTTCAGATCAATCTATCCTAGAGTTCGTACTAAAATAACACCAAGCTATTATTTCCGATCGATCTAACCAAGAGTTCATACTAAAATAACACCATATGATACACATCAACCAACTCTAATGTCACCTAGATACTCCAATGTCACCGCGAGTATCCGTGAGTTGATTATGTGATATGCATCAAACAATTTCAGATTCATAATACTCAATCCAACACAAAGAACCTCAAAGAGTGCCCCAAGATTTCTACCGGAGAAACAAAGACGAGAACTTGCATCAACCCCTATGCATAGGTTACCCCAATGTCACCTCAGGAATCCGCGAGTTGAGTGCCAAAACACATATCAAGTGAATCAATATGATACCCCATTGTCACCATGGGTATTCATAGCAAGACATACATCAAGTGTTCTCAAATCCATAAAAGTATTCAATCCGATAAGAATGAAATCTCAAAGGTAAAACTCAATTCACAACAAGATAGAGAGGGGAAAACACCATATGATCCAACTATATTAACAAAGCCCGCGGTACATCAATATCGTGACATCTCAAGAACACGAGAGAGAGAGAGAGAGATTAAACACATAGCTACTGGTACAAACCCTCAGCCTCGAGGGTGGACTACTCCCTCCTCATCATGGTGGCCGCCGGGATGATGAAGCTGGCCACCGGTGATGATTTCCCCCTCCGGCAGGGTGCCAGAACGGGGTCTAGATTGGTTTTTCGTGGCTACATAGGATTGTGGCGGCGGAACTTCTGACCAATCGGCTCCCCGATGGTTTTTGGAATATTTGGCAATTTATAGGGCGAAGAGGTATTACGGGAGGTCACCGAGGGGGGCACAACCCCCTGGGCGCGCCTGTGCCTCCTGGCGCACCCTGATGGGTTATGTCCACCTCAGGCCTCCCCTCTGGTGCATCTTTGGCCCACTGGATGTCTTCTGGTCCATAAAAAATCTTCAAAAAGTTTCGCTGTGTTTGGACTCCGTTTGGTACTGATATTCTGTGAAGTAAAAAACAAGCAAAAAAACAACAACTAGCACTGGGCACTATGTCAGTAGGTTAATCCCAAAAAATGATGTAAAGTTGCTATAAAATGATTGTAAAACATCCAAGAATGATAATATAACAGCATGGAACAAGCAAAAGTTATAGATATGTTGGAGACGTATCAGCATCCCCAAGCTTAATTCCTACTCATCCTCGAGTAGGTAAATGATAAAAACAGAATTTTTGATGTGGAATGCTGCCTAACAGGTTCATCACATATTCTTTTCTTTTGTAGCATGGACATTTGGACTTTTATATGGTTCAACGAAATAGTCTAGTTTTAACATGAAGATTTCAATACTCAAGCATATCAACAAGCAACCATGTCTTTCAAAATATCAACACTAAAGAAAGTTATCCCTATTCCATCATGCTCAATCGTTGATCCATTGATCCATTCATGAAACACACTTGTATACATCCAATGCTCAAGTACGATCATAGTGCCCCTTAGTTGGTGCTTTATAAGAGAAGATGGAGACTCAAATAAAAATAAAAATTGCATAAAGTAAATATATAGACCCTTCGCAGAGGGAAGTAGGGATTTGTAGAGTTGCCAGAGCTCAAAGCTTAAATTGAGAGATAAAATTTTTGAGAGGCATACTTTTCCCGTCAACGAAAATGACCAAGTAATTCCCAACACTTTCCATGCTAGATATATCACAGGCGGTTCCCAAACAGAAAATAAAGTTTATTCCCTTTCCCACCATTCTTTCACAATCCACGACTTGCCGTATCCACGGGTGCCTTCCATACCAACACTTTCCAAGGAATTTATGCACCACAAGTAGGATGTAATTTCATTGCATAACTATTGACTTTCGTGCTTGCATAGGGAATCACAGACCTTAACACCAATATTCTTACTAAAGCATATAATTACTCACCAACATGACTCACATATTATTATCTCCATATTGCAAAACTATTACAAAGAAACAAGTTTATTTTGTCCAATGATCTTCATGAAAGTTTTTATTAAACCCTTTTGAATATCTATCACTTTGGGACTAGTTTCATATTTTGCAATTGCTTTTGACAAGCTCAAGCAAATTTAAGTGAAGAACATGAGCATAAAATTTTCTTCTCTCAAAATAATACAAGTGAAGCATGAGAGAATTTCTTCAAAAATATTAAAGCACACCGTGCTCAAAAAGATATAAGTGAAGCACTAGAGCAAATGACAAACTACTCCAAAAAGATATAAGTGAATATCAAGCGAGTAGTTATATAAATGGGTAGCCATTTGAGGACTCTCTCTTATTTAAAAACCTTCAGATCTAAGTATTTTATTAAAACAGCAAGCAAAACAAAATAAAATGAAATTCTAAGAATAGCACACATCATGTGAAGAAGCAAAAACTTAGGCTCAACCAAGGCTAACGATAATTGTTGATGAAGAAAGGTGGGATGCCTACCGGAGCATCCTCAGGATTAGATGCTTGAGACTCCTTGAAATATTATCTTGGGATGCCTTGGGAATCCCCAAGCTTGAGCTTTTGTGTCTCCTTAATTCCTTTCATATCACTGTTTCCCTAAATCTTAAAAACTTCATCCACACAAAACTCAACAAGAACTCATGAGATAAGTTAGTATAAATCAATGCAAAAACCTTATCACTCTCAACTGTAGAAAATCACTAAAATTATTATTTGACATTGCATACTAAATGCCTCTGCATATTTAATAGTCCTATCCTCAAATAGAATCATTAAACAAGCAAACATATGCAAACATAACAGCAATCTGTCAAAACATAACAGTCTGTAGTAATCTGTACTCTAACCATACTTCTTTAACTCCAAAAATTCTAAAAAATTAGGACGATGTAGGCAATTTGTATATCAATCTTGTGTCAAACATTCAGAAGCTTTCGTCACTTCTTTGATTTGTGAATTTTTTTTACTTGACGCAAAAGTTTCTGTTTTCCAACAAGATCAAATCAACTATCACCAAACATAATCCCAAATGATTTACTTTTCTCTTTATTGAAACAAAAGCTATAAAACATGATTACTACACTAGCTTAATCATGTTAACACACAAAAACAGTAGGTAAAAGTGTTGGGTTGTCTCCCAACAAGCGCTTTTATTTAATGCCTTTTAGCTAGGCATCATAATTTCAATGATGCCCGCATAAAGGATAAGAATTGAAACATAAAGAGAGCATCATGAATCACATGACAAGCACATTTAAGCCTAACCCACTTCCTATGCATAGGGATTTTGTGAGCAAACAATTTATGGGAACAAGAATCAACTAGCATAGGAAGGCAAAACAAGTGCAACTTCAAAACTTTCAACATAAAGAGAGGAAACTTGATATTAGTGAGAAGCCTACAAGCATATGTTCCTCTCTCACAATAATTTTCAGTAGCATCATGAATGAATTCAAGAATATAACTATCACATAAAGCATTCTTTTCTTGATCCACAAGCATAAAAAATTTATTACTCTCCACATAAGCAAATTTACTCTCTTCAATAGTAGTGGGAGCAAACTCAACAAAATAACTATCATGGGATTGAAAATTAAAAGCATGATGACAAGTTTCATGGTTATCATTATTCTTTATAGCATACATGTCATCACCATAATCATCATAAATAGCAACTTTGTTCTCATAATAATCAATTAAACCTCTTCCGAAATAGTGGATTCATCACTAAATAAAGTCATGACCTCTCCAAATCCACTTTCATGATTATTATTATAAGATTCAACACCCTCCAAAATAGTGGGATCATTAGTACCTAGAGTTGGCACTCTTCCAAACCCACTTTCATCATTGTAATCATCATAAATAGGAGGGATGCAATCATCATAATAAATTTTCTCATCAAAACTTGGGGGAGTAAAAATATCATCAAATATAGCATCCCCAAGCTTATGGCTTTGCATATCATTAGCATCATGGATATTCAAAGAGTTCATACCAACAACATTGCAATCATGCTCATCATTCAAAGATTTTTTGCCAAACATTTTATAGAATTCTTCTTCTATTAATTGAGCACAATTTTCCTTTCCATCATGAAAGTAATTATAAAGATGAATAATATGATGCAACCTCAATTCCATTTTTTATGAAGTTTTCTTTTTATAAACCAAACTAGTGATAAAACAAGAAACTAAAAGATTCAATTGCAAGATCTAAAGATATACCTTCATGCACTCACCTTCCCGGCAACGGCGCCCAAAAAGAGCTTGATGTCTACTACACAACTTGTTCTTGTAGACTCGTGTTGGGCCTCCAAGCGCAGAGTTTTGTAGGACAGTAGCAATTTTCCCTCAAGTGGATGACCTAAGCTTTATCAATCCGTGGGAGGCATAGAATGAAGATGGTCTCTCTCAAACAACCCTGCAACCAAATAATAAAAAGTCTCTTGTGTCCCCAACACACCAAATACAATGGTAATTTGTATAGGTGCACTAGTTCGGTGAAGAGATGGTGATACAAGCGTAGTAATGATAGTATATATTGATTTTTGTAATAGGAACAATAAAAAACAGCAAGTTAGCAATTGATAAAACGGAGCGCAAATGGTATTGCAATGCTTGAAAATGAGGCCTAGTGTCTGTACTTTCGCTAGTGCAATCTCTCAACAATGCTAATATAATTGGATCATATAACCATCCCTCAACGTGCGATGAAGAATCACTCCAAAGTTCTTATCTGGCGGAGAACATAAGAAGAAATTGTTTGTAGGGTACAAAACCACCTCAAAGCTATTCTTTCCGATCAATCTATCCTAGAGTTCGTACTAAAATAACACCAAGCTATTCTTTCCGATCAATCTAACCAAGAGTTCGTACTAAAATAACACCATATGATACACATCAAGCAACTCTAATGTCACCTAGATACTCCAATGTCACCGCGAGTATCTGTGAGTTGATTATGCGATATGCATCAAACAATTTCAGATTCATAATACTCAATCCAACACAAAGAACCTCAAAGAGTGCCCCAAGATTTCTACCGGAGAAACAAAGACGAGAACATGCATCAACCCCTATGCATAGATTACCCCAATGTCACCTCGGTAATCCACGAGTTGAGTGCCAAAACACATATCAAGTGAATCAATATGATACCCCATTGTCACCACGGGTATTCATAGCAAGACATACATCAAGTGTTCTCAAATCCATAAAAGTATTCATTCCGATAAGAACGAAATCTCAAAGGGAAAACTCAATTCACAACAAGATAGAGAGGGGAAAATAGCATATGATCCAACTATATTAACAAAGCCTGCGATACATCAAGATCGTGACATCTCAAGAACACGAGAGAGAGAGAGAGAGAGATTAAACACATAGCTACTGGTACAAACCCTCAGCCCCGAGGGGGGACTACTCCCTCCTCATCATGGTGGCCACCGGGATGATGAACATGGCCACCGGTGATGATTTCCCCCTTTGGCAGGGTGCAGGAACGGGGTCTATATTGGTTTTTCGTGGCTACAGAGGCTTGCGGCGGCGGAACTTCTGATCTATTGACTCCCCGAGGGTTTTTGGAATATTTGGCAATTTATAGGGGGAAGAGGCGGTGCGGGAGGTCACCGAGGGGGGCACAACCCCCCTGGGCGCGCTTGGCCTCCTCGCGTGCCCTGGTGTGTTGTGCCCACCTGGGCCTCCCCTCTGGTGTGTTGTGCCCACCTGGGCCTCCCCTCTGGTGCATCTTTGGCCCACTGGGTGTCTTCTAGTCCATAAAAAATCTCCAAAAATTTCGCTGCGTTTGGACTCCGTTTGGTACCGATATTTTGCGAAGTAAAAAACAAGCAAAAAAAACAGCAACTAGCACTAGGCACTATGTCTACAGGTTAGTCCCAAAAAATGATGTAAAGTTGCTATAAAATGATTGTAAAACTTCCAAGAATGATAATATAACAGCATGGAACAAGCAAAAATTATAGATACATTGGAGACATATCACTGCTCTTGCAAATGTTGAACCATCACTTTTTAGTCCGAAAGGCATAGGCACGAAGTAGTATATGCCACTTGTAGTAATGAATGCGGTTTTCTCCTCATCTTCCATAGCCATGAATATCTAATGGTATCCAGAATATGCATCAAGGAATTAGAGTAAACAACAGCCGGTAGTGGAGTCTACAATCTGATCAAAGCGCGACAAGGGGAAATGATCCTTTGGGCATGCTTTATTGAGATCAGTGTAGTCAAGACAAAGTCTCCACTTCCCATTTGCTTTGCACACTACAATAGGGTTTGCCAACCAAGTTGGATGTAGCATGCCTCTGACCAAACCAGTTGCTTCAAGTTTCTTGATTTCTTCTGCAATGAATTGTTGCCGTTCCCAAGCCTGCTTTCTGACCTTCTGCTTGACGGGTCGAGCATGCGGACAGACAGCAAGGTTGTGCTCAATTACCTCCCTGGGAAGGCTGGGTATGTTAGATGGTTGCCTTGCAAACATATCAACATTTACCAGCAGGAAGGCAATGAGCGCGCTTTCATATTTACTGTCAAGGGTGGCACTGACAGTGAAAGTACCGATAGTGTTATCCTCCTTTGTTGGCACATTCTTTGTCGCAGGTGGAGTGGATTTGCATTTCTTGCCGGCAAAGCTCTTTAGCGAGTCTTCAATAGGTGTGCAGCACTCCGAGGAGGTGCGTCTCTCAAAATTCTCGCCAAGTGTCTTGTCGGGCTTCTTGCTATTCTGTCTCTTTGCGGGAGAGGCTGTCTTGGTGGCCTCAGCTGCAACTGCATCCCTGTAAAGCTTGTCAATGCATATAACCGTATCTTTCTTATGTGAGTTTATGGCAATGACACCCATTGGCCCTGGCATCTTCTATGTGTTATAGGCATAATGAGATGCTGCCATAAACTTAGCCAGAGCTGGGCGGCCAAGAATTCCATTAAACGGCAAAGGGATCTTGACAACATCAAACAGTATCTTCTCCCTCCTATAGTTTACTTCCCGCCCAACGTCACCGTCAATGTGATCTTCCCCTTGGGTTGGCTCTTTCCTAGGTTAATTCCTTGGAATGTCCTAGTTTTCTTAAGCTCTTTGTCAGGAATTTGCAGCCTCTCGATTACTTCGGGAGAAATCAAGTTCAAGCCGGCCCCAGCATCAACTAACACATTCATGACCTTGAGGTCGCGAATTGTAGGTGAAACCAACAATGTCAAGCACCCGACCTCAGTTGTGTGATCAGGGTGGTCCTCGGCATAAAAAATGATAGGCATGTGCGACCACTTGAGGGGCTTCTGGGCATCTGCTGTCGGCTCCGTTGCGTTGACCTCACGCACCACTGTTGAGCTGGCGGTGAGAGGAATGCAAAGATGCACCGCTGTCAATGCACATGGCTTCTGTTTCCTTCTGGAATTCATGCTCATTGGATTCATTGTCATCTTCCTCTTCACTCTCATCATCTTGTTCTTTCTTTTCCCGGCCTCTAGCAGGTTTTTCCTCCTGCTGATTGGCCTTGCCGCGGCGCCCCCCTCGGCCACTATGGCCCTTCTTGCCGGATCCACCAGTACCATCCTGGCCCTTCTCCTTGTCACGCTTCTCATACTCAACCTTCTATTTTTCGACCAGCAGTTCAACTTGCCGGAACTCCTGGAGATCGTGACCCTTGCTATGGTGAATCTTGTAGTATGGCCCATCAGACTTGCCGGCTTTCTCACCCGCCGCGGCTACCTGGCAATCAGCGCATGCAATAGCTTCCTTGCCGGAGCTCTCTGTTTTGGTTTTATTGGCGGGAATGGAGTTACCGGACCAATCTACGACGATAAGTACCTTGCCTTTGCGCTTCTATTTCGCCTCCGGCCTTTCTTCTTTGGGGTGGCGGCGTCATCGTCCTCAAAATCAACTTCAGTGCTAGCATCTTCCCCAGGAAACCTCCTCCCCTGCTCAACACGTGCACATTTGTCCGCCAACATCTAGAGCTCGTTGATGGTCTTTGGCAATAGTATGTTCAGCTTTTCCCGCATCTTTCGATTACCCATGTTCGTGTAGAACACGGTAATTAAAGCTGTCGGGTGTACATCTGGTATGCTACGGTGCACACGGCTGAATCTTTGAATGTATCTGCGTAGATTTTCACCTTTTATTTGTGGGATCACCTGCAAGTCACTTGGCCGTCCAGGTCCTTTTTGGCCTCCGATGAAGGCACCAACAAATTTGTTGCACAGATCTAACCACGAAGAGATAGAGTTATCTGGCAAGTTCATCAACCAAGACCTCACATTGGGTTTGAGCACCGACGGGAAGTAGTTGGCAAGGATCTTTTCATCCCTTCCCCCAGCAGCTTGCACGACAATTGCGTAAATGCCTAGAAATTCTGCTGGGTTCAGCTTGCCTTCGTACTTCTCTGGTACTTCTGGTTTGAACGCCCGGACAGACGGCTGATACGTCCATTTTGCATCATGCTTTTATATTGATATTTATTGCATTATGGGCTGTTATTACACATTATATCACAATACTTATGCCTTTTCTCTCTTATTTTATAAGGTTTACATGAAGAGGGAGAATGCTGGCAGCTGGAATTCTGGACTGGAAAAGGAGCAAATATTAGAGACCTATTCTGCACAACTCCAAAAGTCCTGAAACTTCACGGAAAATTATTTTGGAATATATAAAAAATATTGGGCGAAGAAAGCACCAGAGGGGGGCCACCAGCCATCCACAAGGGTGGAGGGCGCGCCCTACCCCCCTAGGCGCGCCCCCTGCCTTGTGGGCCACCTGGCAAGCCCCCGATGCCCATCTTCTGCTATATGGTGTGTTTTGACCTGAAAAAATTAGAAGGAAGCTTTCGGGACGAAGCGTCGCCGCCTCGAGATGGAACTTGGGCAGAACCAATCTAGGGCTCCGGCGGAGCTGTTCTGCCAGGGAAACTTCCCTCCGGGAGGGGGAAATCGAAGCCATCATCATCACCAACGATCCTCTCATCGCGAGGGGGTCAATCTCCATCAACATCTTCACCAGCACCATCTCCTCTCAAACCCTAGTTTATCTCTTGTATCCGATCTTTGTCTCAAAACCTCAGATTGGTACCAGTGGGTTGCTAGTAGTGTTGATTACTCCTTGTAGTTGATGCTAGTTGGTTTATTCGGTGGAAGATCATATGTTCAGATCCTTAATGATAATTAATACTCCTCTGATTATGAACATGAACATGCTTTGTGAGTAGTTATGTTTGTTCCTGAGGACATGGGAGAAGTCTTGTTATAAGTAATCATGTGAATTTGGTATTCGTTCGATATTTTGATGAGATGTATATTGTCTCTCCTCTAGTGGTGTTATGTGAACGTCGACTACATGACACTTCACCATGATTTGGGCCTAGGAGAAGGCATTGGGAAGTAATAAGTAGATGATGGGTTGCTAGAGTGACAGAAGCTTAAACCCTAGTTTATGCGTTGCTTCGTAAGGGGTTGATTTGGATCCATATGTTTCATGCTATGGTTAGATTTATCATAATTCTTCTTTCGTAGTTGCGGATGCTTGCGAGAGGGGTTAACCATAAGTGGGAGGCTTGTCCAAGGAAGGACAGCACCCAAGCACCGGTCCACCCACATATCAAATTATCAAAGTAACGAAAGCGAATCATATGAGCATGATGAAAGCTAGCTTGACAACAATTCCCATGTGTCCTCGGGAGCGCTTTGCTTTATATAAGAGTTTGTCCAGGCTTGTCCTTTGCTACAAAAAGGATTGGGCCACCTTGCTGCACCTTGTTTACTTTTGTTACTTGTTACCCATTACGAATTATCTTTTCACACAACTATCTGTTACCGATAATTTCAGTGCTTGCAGAGAATACCTTGCTGAAAACCGCTTGTCATTTCCTTCTGCTCCTCGTTGGGTCTGACACTCTTACTTATCAAATGGACTATGATAGATCCCCTATACTTGTGGTTCATCAAGACTCTTTTCTGGCGCCGTTGCCGAGGAGTGAAGCGCCTTTGGTAAGGAAACATTTATATAGTGTGCTGAAATTTACTGTCACTTGTTACTATGGAAAATAATCCTTTGAGGGGCTTGTTTGGGGTATCTTCACCTCGACCGCAAGAGCAAAGAGTTGCTCCTCAACCTACTGCACCTACTGAAAATATTTATTATGAAATCCCTTCGGGTATGATAGAGAAACTGCTAGCTAATCCTTATGTAGGAGATGGAACATTACATCCTGATATGCACCTAATCTATGTGGATGAAGTTTGTGGATTATTTAAGCTTGCAGGTTTGCCCGAGGATGTTGTCAAGAAGAAGGTCTTCCCTTTATCTTTGAAGGGAAAGGCATTGACATGGTATAGGCTATGTGATGATATTGGATCATGGAACTACAACCGATTGAAATTGGAATTTCATCAGAAGTTTTATCCTATGCATCTGGTTCATCGTGATCGGAATTATATATATAATTTTTTGCCTTGTGAATGAGAAAGTATCGCTCAAGCTTGGGGGAGGCTTAAGTAAATGTTATATTCATGCCCCAATCATGAGCTCTCAAGAGAAATTATTATTCAAAAAAATTATGCTCGGCTTTCTCATAATTATCGATCCATGCTCGATACTTCTTGTACTGGTTCTTTTATAAAGAAGGATATTTAATTCAAATGGGATTTATTGGAAAGAATTAAACGCAACTCTGAAGATTGGGAACTCGACGAAGGTAATGAGTCAGGTATAAACCTTAAGTTTGATTGTGTTAAATATTTTATGGATACCGATGCTTTTTGTGATTTTAGCACTAAATATGGACTTGACTCTGAGATAGTAGCTTCTTTCTGTGAATCTTTTGCTACTCATGTTGATCTCCCTAAGGAGAAGTGGTTTAAATATCATCCTCCCATTGAAGTGAAAGTAGTAGAACCTATTAAAGTTGAAGAAGAAACTATTACTTATAGTGTTGATCCTATTGTCCCTACTGCTTATATTGAGAAACCACCTTTTCCTGTTAGAATAAAGGATCATGCTAAAGCTTCAACTGTGGTTCGTAAGAGTTATACTAGAACACGTACACCCCCTGAACAAATTAAAGTTGAACCTAGTATTGCTATGGTTAAAGATCTCTTGGTTGATAATATTGGTGGGCATGTTATTTATTTCTGTGATGAAGCTGCTAGAATTGCTAAACCTGATATTAAAGATAAACATAGACCCGTCGTTGGCATGCCTATTGTTTCTGTTAAAATTGGAGATCATTGTTATCATGCACTACTAGGGAAAACCTTATACACAGAATCTTAGCAGCAGCGCGGGACAGGAAGAGGCACTACTTCTAATTAGCAGTAGCGCGGGCCATAAACAGGCGCTACTGCTACCAACTTAGCAGTAGCGCGACTCGGTAGAACCACGCTGCTACTAAAATTGACCAACCGTTCCTGCCACCCTAGGTTTAGCAGTAGCACGCCCACATTAACCGCCTACTGCTAATGTAATAGTAGTAGCGCTTTTTTTGCAGGTCGCTACTGCTAATTTTGAACCTGGCCACATGGCGGGCCCCGCTTAGTAGTAGCGCGTATGCCAGAAGCGCGCTACTGCTATCTTATTAGCAGCAGCCCGTTTTACGCCCAGTGCTACTGCTAAGCCGCAGCCATACCACCTTTTTCCTCCCCCTCCCCCATCCTCTCTTCCTTCAGTTTCCCCTAGCTCCCAACTCCTCTCTCCCTCACTTTGCTTCTTCCTCACTACTTCTCCCCCCCCCCATTACTCCCCTTCTTCTACCTATCTTTCTCTCTCTTTATTACTCCTAGCTAACTACACCACCTCCATTAATGCATCTCCTTTCTCTTTTTCCTTCCCCCTTCACTAGTTGAACTTGTCTCCTCCCAAACTAGCTAGCTAGGTAGATCTAGCATTTAGTGAAGTGACCTATGTACCTCCCTAACTAGATCTAGCCTTGTCAAGAAGAGCTTTGTCCACTTTTGATCATTCCATAGGTGTGTGTGGCGACACCTATCGACAGCATCATCACCGTGCTCGATCTCGAGATAGGTGATTAAAAATTTATGCTTTTGCAAGAATGAAAATATGTGTATGTGTGCGATATGATGGAAATTGTGTGTGTGTGGCATGAGTTGCCGCCAAATTGTGCTTGTGAGTTGCCTACGTGTTGCCGAAATGTCGACTTATTTCCGTTTCGGTGAATTCCGGGCAAACTCTATATGTCCTATTTTTAGGGAAGGTCATGTCGAATTTTTGTATGACTTTGATGCATGCATGCATTTTTAAAATAAATTTGTTTATTATTACCGTGCAGGCGTTCATGATGGTCAGTGGAACGATGGGGACAGGTGGTTGCGGTCAGCGGTGCAGGGCATGAAAGAAAATAACCTGACAAAGGTTTTATGTCCGTGTCGAAGAGGCAAAGGACGAGTTTGGCTCGACCCCTATGACGATGGTCGTGTGATGGCGCACCTGCTCAAGACTAGTTTCATGGATGGCTAGACACAGTGGATAATTGAAGATGAGGATGATGATGTTGAGGACGCCGACGGGGCAGGCAATGACGACATGGGGCAAGACGAAGAGATGATCGATAATGGCGGCGGAGAAGGGGCCGGACAAGGCGGCGGGGAAGAGGCCGGACATGGCGGCGGAGAAGAGGCCGGACATGGCGGCGGAGAAAACGTGGACTCCACACCGCAGAATTCGTCGGTACTAAGTTCAATCGTGCGAGACCCTCATATTCAAGCACTGCTTCGCAAGGAGATGAGTACTGACAGAGCTGCTCCTAGAGAGGAGGCCAAGCTACAGCAACTGGTGGTAGACTCGAACACTCCATTGTATCATGGTTGCAATCCTGAGGTGACCCGCTTGATTTCACGCTCGAACTCCTGAAGACGAAGGCTAAAAACAAATGGACAGACACTAGCCTCGATGAGCTTCATAAGTACCTAAAGGATGTTCTTCCTGTGGGGAATCTATGTCCTACTAGTGTGGATGAGGCCAAGAAGATCGTGTGCCCTCTTGATCTGCCACATGTTAGATACCATGCATGCATCAACGATTGCATAATTTATCGGAAGGAGCACGCGAAAAAAACCAGCTGTCCGGTGCACAATGCTTCTCAATACAAGAAGGCCAGGAAAAATCTCCCCAGAAAGTTGTATGGTACTTACCGATCACTCCCCGTCTGCAACGTTATTTTGTAGATCCGAAGGAAGCAAAACTCATGTGTTGGCACGCGGAGAGGACAAAGCCCGACGATGGAGATGATCTGAAGCTGAGACACCTCGTGGATGGAAGCCAGTGGAGAGCGTTCAAGGGCAAATATCGGTATTCCGCATGTGATGCAAGGAACATCATGCTCGGCGCGTGTATCGATGGCATGAATCCGTTTGGCAACCAGAACACCAACCATAGCACATGGCCCGTGTTTGTATGGATGTACAACCCCCCCCCCCCTGGTTGTGCATGAAGTCGAAGTACATACACATGAGCATGCTGATTCAAGGGCCGAAACAACCAGGAAATAATATTAATCTGTATCTGGGGCTACTTCAAGAGGAGTTAGACACGTTATGGAAAACACCGGCCAAGACATGGGACGCCAGCAAAGGCGAGTATTTCTATATGAGAGCCGCGCTGATAACAACGGTGCACGACTATCTTGGTTACGGATATGTTGCAGGCCAGGTGTGCCATGGATATTGCGGATGCACGCGGTGCATGGATGATACGACGTCTCAGCAGCTAACATCAAGGAAAGATGGCGGGTCTAGGAAAATCATGTACATGGGGCATCAAAGATGGCTCGAGAAGGATGACCCGTGGAGAAACCATGGAGATCTATTCAATGGTGAGGCTGAGCATCGAGGACCTCCACGTAAGCGGAGCAGCACCAAAATCGATGAGCTGTTGAAAAACTGGGAACAGTGCCCCACGCCGGGAAAGACGATGAAAAAGGCGCCGGAACCGCTACTGAAGGTATGGAAGACGAGGTCTATTTTCTGGGACTTGGAGTACTGGCACAAACTCGACACGCCTCATTGCCTTGATCAAATGCATATCTGTAACAATGTCCTTGAGAGCTTGCTTGCGACACTGATGAACATGCTGGATAAGACCAAGGATGGGCAGAAGGCAAGAAAAGACTTGCAAGATTTGAAAATCGGGGAAGATCTGCACATGCCGCCCCGTAAAAAGTTAGAGGAGACAGAGACGGAGACAGAGGTGCGGGAGAAGAAGGGCAAAAAAGTAAAGGAAGAGGATTATTGCCCCCCTTCTTGGTTCACCTTAAGTCTGGCTGAGATCGATCAATTCTTCAAGTGCCTTACCGGAATCGAAGTTAGTTTCGGTTACTGTGGGAAGATAAGCAGATTTCTAGACACGAAGAAGAAAAGGTTCAGCGGGATGAAGTCCCATGACTGTCATGTGATGATGACGCAGATAGTACCTGTTACCCTTAGAGGGATAATGGACAAGCACATCCGTGACATGCTTATTGGTCTCTGCAACTTTTTCGACGTCATCTCTCGAAAGTCGATTAGTGTGAAGCAGCTCCGAAGGCTACAGGAAGAGATCGTTGTGATAATAAATGAGCTTGAGATGTACTTCCCGCCCGCGTTCTTTGACGTAATGGTGCATCTGTGTGTCCATATTGTGGACGACATAATAGACCTGGGGCCGTCATTCCTGCACAACATGATCCGTTTGAGAGGATGAATGGGATCATCAAAGGATTTGTTTGTAACATATGTCCCGTCCGGATGGAAGCATCGTCCAAGGCTATCTGACACAAGAGTGCATCTCTTTCTGCGAGAATTTTCTATATGGCGCAGACCGGCCGCCTGGTGTTGGTTTGCCCGTTAAGAAGCACGTTGGGAGGCTCGAAGGAGAAGGACACTCCAACGGTCGCAGGGAACTGCATGTGGCCAACTCAGATCGACGCAACGACTTTGACAGAGCAAACTTGGTAGTGCTACAACACCTAGACCAGGTAGATCCTTTCGTGGCACTGCACAAAGAAACTATCGCAAAGAAGTATCATGACCGGGAGGTATGCAGGACGGACGCCGAAGTTACTAGAGAGCACAACTCCACTTTCCTGCATTGGTTCAAAGAGCATATTCTTGCTAATCCCCCGGAAGAGGGCTCTAAGGACGGATTGCTCATATACGCCTTAGCACATGGCCCCTCGCCCAACCTCGTCACCTATCAGGCATATGATATCAACGGATACATGTTCTACATGGAGGCCAAAGATATGGACAGTGATGATCAGAACTCAGGGGTGACGATGGAATGCATGACCGGCAGCAAAAACGGCGCAACTGAGAGATTTTACGGAAGGGTCGAGGAGATCTGGGAGCTTGACTACTCTGGACTGCACAACGCGACGATGTTCCATGTCAGATGGGCTAAGAATGTCGAAAGAGAAAACCGGTATTTCACTACCATGACTATACCCGACGCCAAGAGCGCTACCATGAATGCCGTCGCAAAAAATGAGCCATGGGTACACGCTAAGCACGTGACACCATGCTTCTTCATAACCGACCCGTGCAATCCCAGCCGTGTTGTCGTGAGGAGAGGCAAAAGGAACATCATTGGAATGGATGGAGTCGCCAACGAGGAAGACTACGACCAGTATGGAAACCCGATGAGGGAAGATGATGATGACAATGAAGTATACGTCAAAAGAAGAATCAATACTACATTACCTAAGAAATATTGTACTCCATGGAAAAGGAAAATTCACAATGAGGGGCTCAATTATTCGTCAACGAACAAGAAGGGCAAGAAGCTCACTCAAAAACGAAAACGTCGACGCTGAGAAACCATTGTCGGTCAAATGATGTAATATATATGTTCCTATTTTGTATGCACACTTAAGGTTATGGGTCAAATGATGTAATATATATGTTCCTATTTTGTATAGCATACTTAACCGTTATGGGTCAAATGATGCAATATATATCACCTTAGTTATATACATTGTATCACCTTCCCTTCGTTCTGGCTCTTGGAAAAAAAGGGAAAAGAAAAGAAAAGGAAAAGAAGAAAAGAAAAGGAAAAGAAGAAAAGATTACCTTAAAGAAAAGAAAAGGAAAAGAAGAAAAGAAAAGGAAAAGAAAAGAAGAAAAAGAAGAAAAAAGGAAAAGAAAAGAAAAAGAAGACAAGAAAAGGAAAAGAAATTAAAGGAAAAGAAAATAGAAGAAACAAATAGGAAAATAAAAGGAAAATAAAAAATAAAAACAATAGAAGGAGCGCTGGGTGAGGAAAAGCGCTATAGCTACGTTATATAGCAGAAGCGCTATTCCAGAAAAACGCTATAGCTACTTCATATAGCAGTAGCGCTTTTCTTGAAAATGCGCTATAGCTAAGTTAGCTACAGCGTGTTTTCAAGAAAAGCGCTACTGCTATTTTCACATAACCCTCCGCGCGGGCATCCCTCCTCTCCTTCCTCCCCCAATTCCCCCACTCTCTTCTCCCCACCTCGTCGCCCCTGCCCTCGCCCTCGCCGGAGCCTGAGCGCCGACCCCGACGTCGCACGCCTCCCTCGCCCTCGCCGCTCGAGCGCCGACCCCAACGCCGCGTGCCTCCTCCCTCAGCCCCGGCCCCGACCACGACGCCACGCGCCTCCTCCCTCGGCCCCGGCCCCGACCACGACGCCGCACGCCTCTGTCGCCGTCGCCCGGCCCCGGCCCCGACCCCGACGCACCACGCCTCCCTCCTCTACTTCCTCCCCTCCCAACCTCAGCCCTCCTCGCCCTGCACCCTCTGTAAGCCCCCCACCAATCCTCCTCTCTCTGCGATTAGAGTTCTAGCTAGAGTTCTTTGGTTAATTTACTTAGGTTTTAGTTAGGGCAGTAGGTTAATTAGGTTTCAAATTAGGACAGAAATTTAGGGTTAGGTGTTTTAGGTGTAGTTAAAAGAAAAAACAGAATTGATTATATAGGTTTCTTGCATTTTTAGTTTAAGCAATTGTTGCTATTTAAATTTTATAGTGCTAGTTAGTTAATTAGAATTAGTATGAAACCTAGGAAAGATTAGTTAAAACAACTGTTGCTATTTAAATTTTTTAGTTTTAGCAATTGTTGCTATTTAAAAAAAAGAATTAGTATGAACTCTAGTTAAAGCAAAAAAATTAGTTTCAAATTTAGGTAGGCTGAATTTAGTTTTAAATATTGTGAAGAAAAATGACTTCTTGCATTTTTCTTCAAGTTCTATATTTTTCTTCCTTTTATATGCAAATTTGAAGTGGACATGTGATATGTGGACATGTGATTTGGACATGTCATATTTGGAATTTGGACATGTCATATTTGGACATGTGATGTTTTGGACATGTCATATTTGGAAAATGATGATTATGTGCAGGGTAAATGATTCGAGTGGCCTATGTTTCTCCGGAATGTTGATTCATTTCCGTTCCGGTGAATTTCAGGCGCTCGATATGTCCACTTTTTAGCAAAGGTCATGCCGAAATTTCCTGTGAATTTTGGCATGACTTGTGCTAGAAAGTAGGCATATCGAGTGCCGGGATTTGCTGGGAAACAGCATTCCGGCAGACCATAGACCTTTTTTATGTCATTTCTCATTTTATTATAGTTTTAGAATTAAACGAGGAGACTTAATCATACGAAACATGTCGAACAACGAAGAAACCGGGCCTTCTGACCAAGATGCAGACGATATGGATTATGAGGGTGAACAACAGTACCTCGACTTTTTGTCTGCTAAGCACAGTCAAGGTTTGCAGGGCGGCCTCGATGATGGTACTGACGCCGACATCGACACCAACGGCGCCGGCACCGATTGCGGCGCCGAGACCGGCGAGGAAGGTACCGGCGGGGAAGATACCAGCAGGGAAGGTACCGGCGCCGAAGCCACTACCGAAAAGAAGAAGCAGATGAAGCAGAGGATACGAAAACCTAACAAACTCGGCATCGGACGACTGGTGATCACAAAGATGGCCCCTGGCAAGTTTCAGCCATTAGAGCCGGAAGAACCTCGCAAGTGCTATGGGAACCAAGTAGGATGCATCCTACGGGAATGCACGAGCATCAACGATGATCACTTAAGGAGTAAAGAACATTTGAGGCAGTTGCTCCTGATGAAGTTGCACAAGAGATTAAAGTTCCCCGACCGGGATGATAGCATAGAACAACTGTGGGATGATCTGAAGATGAAAAAGATTAACAATCACGCCATGGACATGTTCAGCAATGATTTGGCCTCCTGGAAAGGGAGGGTGAAATGAGCTATTGAGGCTGAAGAACCCCTGTCCAAGATTCTGGAGGAAAATCCGACACTTACGGAAGAGGAGTTCAAAAAGTTCAAGGACACTTGCGCTACCGAGGCAGCCAAGGCTAAGGCTGCGAAATTCAAGAGCCTTCAGCAAAGGAACACGGGGAAGCATCACCTCGGAAGCTGTCGCTACCTTGGCAAAAGGCCCATATGGGATAAGGAGGACGAGGAACGTGAAGTCGCGGGTCTCCCAGACCCCTTCGCGAAGTTCACCAACCCCCTGGAGTGTGACTTCATCAGGGCCCGCTACAAGTGGGACAAGGAAAAGAAGGTTTTTTACATGGACCCGATCACGAGGAAATTGATTAGAATACTGGTAATTATTCTTTTACCACCTTACATTTAGCTTCTGATCAAGTCGACTACACATTCGTAAATGGTTCATGTTCCTTCTGCAGGAGAAGCAACACCAGCTTGCAGCCGAAAGCCAGTCTTCGTCGATGAGGCCCAAGTGGGACACCCCTCTCAACTGGGCCTTGAACGAACTTAAGGGACTCCCTTTGGACCAGCGGCCGCAATATGGACGTGTGCACGGCGCCGGAGACGGCACCACATGGAAGGTCTTTTACAACGAGGGCCCGGAGGCCAAGAAGCAGAAAAAGAAGTTTAGTCAGGCGGACATCAACGAGAAGGTGAAGCTTGCGTTTGAGAAAAAAGCAGCTGAGGATGCGAAAAAAGCAGCCGAGGAGAAAAATGAGTTGCTACAGCAGGCAGTCGATGCAGCTGTACATGCCTGCAGAAATGATTTCGCTACTAACTTGATCCCGGCTATCATCAACTGGACGAAGGAAAATCCAGACAAGACGGTAGATGATTTCTCCATGCCCAGTTTTGTCGAGAGCAACTCGGTGAACAACACCACCGCACCATCACTTGCTCACGCAACCGCGCCTGCTCCCGCACCCGCATCCGCACCGGCACCCGCTCATAGCAGCCCGTCCTCAGTCTCTGGCGCGCTAGGTGGACCGTCGTCTTTGGCTGAGCTCGACGCCCACACGGTAATTACATGTCGCACCAACATATATCTAGAATATTCCATTTTCATTGCCTTTCGTATGTTTTACGCCGCAGACATGTGTTTGCAGGCTGACGAAACCCCGTGCACCGTAATCTACTTGATCAAAGGCCAGAAGGTGGACGTGGGAAAGGGGGTGATAACGAAGCCCTTGGAACTCACGTTCCACAGCCAACCGATGCCCGGTGGGCATTTCAGGGTTAACTTGTCGAGTGTGAAATCGGGGCACGAGGATTTGCCTCCTCCAGTATGGCTAGGGGGAGAGGACGATGAGACCCCACCGCGGATTGGAAACTGCAAGGGTTGGGTGCTGCTATGGCTGAAGAATCTTCTTCGTCTGGAGCCGGCCAAGAGCACACCAATAACCACACATCAACAAGCAGGTATGGACACCACCACCCCGCCTACGCAATAACCAGCGCCTGTAGTGTCGGGTGAGAGCGGCAAACGACGTGATGAAGGGGGTCCAATAGTGGCTGATGTAATCGCCCCCGTAGAACAAAGTATGGATGATTAGATGGACCATGACCTTCTTCGGTTCCTCAATACAGGCGCCTATGACGATGACTTAGATATGATGAGTCGGCCATATGATGACTCATGCTATCAGCATGCTGATGAGGATATGGATGATCTGCCCAGGCAGGAACGTCCTAGCAGGGATTGCAAGAAGTCTCTCTTCATGCAATCCTCACAGGACACGCCTGAAGATGCCGCCTCAACACAGGCTCAACTAGCTGGGGGTCGTATAGTGCTTAGCCCTATAACACTGTGGCAGGGGTTAAGGAAGGGTCTGGAAGGTCAGCCCAAGAAAAAGGAGAGGAGGAGATCGGGGAAGATAGGCTCAGCTGCCTACAAACAAGCCAGAGCACATAGCAGCCAAACGGTGGATTTTGAAGAGCGTGTACCTATCAAAGGTGCGGCCATGTTCCATGTCACGGGCGAGCCGATGCTACTGCTGAAACCGCTGGAGGCAATATCAGGGGATCTCAAGAAACTGCACGACCATGTGCTGTCGACTGAGAAAAGCCTACTAGCCTCGAAGGATCCAGGATATCCGACATACGCGGCTCGTGTACCTGAGGGAAAGTGCTACGTCGACACACGGCCCGCGGAGGTGTTCTTCCTGCGGTTTGAACATATCTTCGAGATGTTTTTGACAAGGCGGCTTGATTGTACAATCGTCCGCCTTTTTGCGCTACATATGAGCTCCGTCATGAAGAGAGAAGAAGTCTCGCAAATCTGTGTGGCGGATCCATACTACATGCATGAGTCCTTCTTGAGTCTCGGTGACTTTG
The DNA here is from genome assembly GCA_011799875.1 of Thinopyrum elongatum. Taxonomy (NCBI): domain Eukaryota; kingdom Viridiplantae; phylum Streptophyta; class Magnoliopsida; order Poales; family Poaceae; genus Thinopyrum; species Thinopyrum elongatum. The sequence goes on along the minus strand of CM022302.1, from coordinate 218,198,774 downwards.
AGCGTAAAACTACTAGTGAGTACCTCAAAAACTTCATGGTACAGAATAAGGACCAGGAAATTGTCCTCCTGCCTTATCATCCAAAGTAAGTCAGTGCCGGACAACCCTTTCGTACATTTCAATCATTCCTTCTTGCTCATATGGAGAATAATTTGAGGTGTTTTTTTTCCACAGCAACGGGCGCGCCATCCTTATCGTTCTTCACCCGTGAGTCTCCCATGCCGTGTATTTCGATCCTACCAGAAACTACGAGAAGAAGGACTACACCCACGTAATGAATATTCTAGATCATGCTCTCCAAGGCTTCAGCTTGAGCGGTGGCCACCTGCAGATCAGGAAACAAAGGCACAAGAAGACTGGTTTCTCGCATAAAACTAACTTCTGCTGCATCCATGTCCCAAAACCAAGCAAGAATGATGGATTCTACCTCCTCCATCTCATGATGGAGTTCAGAAGGGATCACCAAAAGCTTCGCATGACAAGCAGAAATGATGATCATATCCGCAAGTGGGTAGAATCTCATGGAGAAGCGGATTATAAACTTAGAGATGACTTCTTTCGCATCCAGAGGGACATTGCGACGATCATCATGAAAGAAGTCGTCGAAGAGAAGGGGATGTTCCACCACGGCCCTATATCACGAGCTGACGTCCGAACTTGCATAGGCATGCAACGTCAGGACCTCACGCCATTCAAGAAGCTAGGGTCCATCCTCGATGATATGGAAGGATGGAACTTCTAGTGATTTATGATGCCGATGATGATGATATGTGTCGGTTGAACTTGTATAGTTTCTGTAGCGATGAAACTTTGTGATGTCCATGGCCCCTGCCGAACTTGCGTAACGCTACTTTGTTAGTTTGGGTACGATGACCTGCGTACCTCTAGTTAATTAGTTTGCGCACGATGAAACTGTGTTGATTATTTGTATGTTTACTATATGTTGCATCTAGTTGCTAACCCTTTCTTTTTCGTGTTGCTCAAGTATATTTTGTTGCATATGATTGTACATTCTCTTGATGAAGATGCATCTCTAACAGGTACCTAGATTCTTGATAGCGAAGAAGCAGTGCTATGTCGTGTAGAAAGGGAAGGTTCCGGGAGTGTATGACGAGTGGCCTGAGTGTCATGCGCAAGTGGAGGGGGTCTCGGGCGCCAGCCATAAAGGCTTCAAAAGCAGACAAGAAGCAGAAGCTAGTTACTTGAAGTTCACGCTAGCGCGAGAGAGGACTCATAACCGCCGCCTCATGTACTGCATAGTTCCGCTCTCACTCATAGTGATAGCTCTTCTCGCATATATCATTGTTTAGATGGATGACGATGTAGTTGCAAGTATTCGAGACTTGTATCACTATTTTCGAGATGATGATGAGAGACCACTGTCGGATTCAGGGCTCCGCAGACCCAAGAAACGTTCAAACTCTGGGGCGTGTGCAAAGAACTCAATCTCTCCAGCCTACCAACGCGTCGCTCGCATGGCCTAGCTCGATGAATGGGAAGGGGAAGAGGCACGGCAGTTTACCCAGGTTCGGGCCACCTTGCGGTGTAAGACCCTACTCCTGCTTTGGGGTGGATTGGCCTCACGAGGGGCTGAGGATGAACTAGTATAGAGGAAGAACAGCCTCAGGGGGTCAGTTCTTGTGTTGGTGTCAGCTAGTGAGGGTTCGAGGTCTCTCCCCGATTGGATCCCTCTCTACGGTGGTGGCTAAGCTATATTTATAGTGGCCTCGGTCCTCTTCCCCCAAAATGTAGGCGGGAAGGGATTCCACAACGGCCAGTTTGAAAGGGGACAAGAAGTACATCCTATCCTGACGAAAGGTGGTCTTCGCCTGCAAAGCCTCTCGTCGTGACGCCGTGATGGGCTCGGCGATGACATCCGTCCTGCAGTCCTGGCGGTCTTGGTCTTGTAGCACGGGAATGGAAACCTTTGGCTGATTCCTCGGGACTCCGCGCCTACGCTTGCCTCCTTAGCACCGAAGAGGAAACCTGCTGCTCTGCGCTCGCTGGCGCCCGCCTGGCCTTGGTCGTCATGGCTTACGTCACCTCAACCTCATGAGATGAGCGCCTGCATAGGAATCTCCACTCCTCAGGACCCAGCCTAGGGAGGCCGCTCCCTCCGGAGGTCTTGGTGTCATCCGCCTCGCGAGGCTTGGCCCCTCGCGAGGGTCTTGTCTTGTCGATGCTGAAGATGGGCCATACCAGGCCGTTGAGGGAGCCACGCCGCGGGCCGCAGGCAGGCAAGTCTGGGTACCCTGGTTCCCAGGACGCCGACAGTAGCCCCCGGGCCCAAGGCGCGCTCGGACTTGGCTTCGGGGTGAAGCACCGTGGGCCCCAATCGCCTGCGGACCTAGTCGACGCGTGGCGCTTGATGGGACGTGGGCGTCCCCACTTCCCCACGCCGCCTCGGCAACTGTCAGACTTGACGACTGCCTATTAAGAATGCGGCCCAGCCATCATTGCCCGCCGCGCTCATCCTCTGCTTCCCCCCTTTCCTGTGAGCTTGTACCTCCTTTTCTAGACTTCGCGCCTGCACCAATCCACTTCCGCCGCCATGGCTCCAAGGTTGAAGAAGAGGGGGAAAGCTCGCGCGCCCATGGAATCCCCGCCGGGGTTGGAACCCGCGCTCGGTCGGTCTACGGTGATCAACCAGGAGGGACTGGACAAGGTTCGGCTGGCCCTCGCTGCCGATTCTAACGAGTGGAAGGCGACGACGGTCTGGCCTGCCTCCTGGGCCATGGTCGACATGAGGGCCACCGAGATCCCCATTCACCTTCACGCTCTCCTGGCCGGCTTGGTCCTCCCTTTCTCTGATTTCTTCAACGCCGCGATCTTGTATTATCAGATCCAAGTGCTGCATCTGGACCCCGGGTCCATCGTCCTCCTCGCCGCCTTTGCCTTTCTGTGCGAGGCTATCATGGGTGTTGTTTCGTCTGTGGCCCTGTTCCGCCATTTCTTCTCGCTCCACCTGGTCGACGGCAGACAGTGCTCGGGGTGCATGGCGCTCCAGGCTGTGGCGGTGACATCTGGCTCTGGCATCGACTTCATGCTCCGCCCGGATGTGAAGGGATTCCGAAAGCAGTGGGTGTACGTGGACGCCACCACGCACAGCCCCCTGCTCCTGCTCTCTCGAGCACCGGCGGAACCAAGCTCCGGCTAGGGACATGTGAAACTCGTCGACCGGCGGCTCGCCCGCATCTGGTCCAGGCTGGCCAAGCTGAAGGAGGCAGGGGTGACGGTGTCGATGGTGGTGAGGGAGTTCATCCGGCGGCGCATTGCCCCGCTCCAGCGCCATTCTCGCCCAATGTGGGCCTTCACTGGCCCCAATGACCCCATGAGGCTCCAGGTGCCCTCGCTTCCTTCCAAGATGCTACATGCGATGCTCCAGCTCCTGACGGGCGACCCAGCGGCTGCCGCGCTCCCGGCGGAGGGGTGCCTGTTGTACAACTGCTCGAACACGGAGGACTTCGCGAAGCAGATGCCCCGCTTCGACGAGTGGGGGCTGCGCCCAGAGGATCTTGAGGAGCCTCGTGAGAACCCCGTCTTGGTGGCTCCCATGCTTGTCGATCCTGTGGCGCGCGCCCCTGAGGTGGTTGCAGGGGGGCGAGCGCTGTTGTGTGCTCCTGAGGTGGCCGCTAGAGAGCTGGCACCATCAGGTGCTCCTGAGGTGACTGCTGGGAAGCAGGTGCCGTCAGGTGCTCCCGAGGTGGCGGGCCGCACCCCAGCCACGAAGGGCAACGTACCAGCCCTCGGCAAACCCCTTCCGAATCTCGGGGCACTCCGCAAGAGGAAGGGTCTCTGGAGCTGCAGTGGCGGCGCCCCCAGGGCCCTGAAACAGAGGAAGTGGATAGCTGTGGATGAGTAAGTACCTTATCCTCATGGATCTTCGCGTGTCGTGTCCTTTCCTGACTCTGGTTCCTCAGGATCCCTTCGGTTGCGACGGCGAAGCGGCCTGGGGTGCGACCTCCGGAGGCCTTTGGTCCTCTAGGCCCCTCGCGTCGAGCACCCGTGCGGGACACGGTGCCATTCTGCGAGGCGAAGGCACTGCTGGAACGCTGCGAGCCTGTTCTCCCATCGTCCTTCCTCCAAGGCCACTTCTGGGGTACAGGGGGCGTGCTGAGAGCTCCTCCATTGATTCTTGCTAGTGGCTGGGCGACCTCGGCGTCGGCTTCATCTTTCAGCGATGGGGCCAGGCCGCGCAGTGCCTCCGTCGAGGCCCGGGAACGGCCGAAGGAGCTCCAGCCACTAGCCCCCTGCCGGAGGTGGGCGAGTCGCTCTGCGCCTCTCCGATAGCTCCTGGCGCGGAAGAAGGGCTCGGCCGTGCGCTGGAACTCGCATGTGGGCGTAGCGTCGTCCGCCATGACCTTTTCCAGGAAGCGGTGAGCGCGCTGGGTCGGCTTGGGGGAGAACTTGCTGATGTCGATGCACGCCTCGAGGCAGAGGGCCTCTGCCTGGCGCGTGAGTGGCATCAACTGAAGGTCGCCATCAACCTCGGGCATCTGCAGCATGAGCGCGCCCGCACGGAGGCCGCGGAGTCCCTCGCAGCTTCTCGTGATGCCTGCGCCCATGCTCTGGAGGAGGCCAGGGCCGCCGACCATCGTCGTGAGGCGGCCGAGCAGCAGGAGAGGGAGCTTCGAGCTTTGAACGCCGCCCTTGAGCGGCAAGTCCAGGCGCGCAGGGCCGCCCTGGCGGCGTCGCCAAGCGGGGCCCCTACGGACGAGAAGGTGGTCCAGGCGGGTGAGGACGCGCTGGCACTTGCGGTCTTGGAGCACAGCCTGGAGCTCGAGCGACTGGAGGTGAGGGAGCGCCAAGTAGCCACGGCCGAGGACGCCCTTGCCTCTTGGGAGGTTGGGGTCCAGCAGGAGATTGACCAGAAAGTGGCGGGGATCCGCATGGCTCTTGTCGATGAATACCGCCGGAAGCTAGGGCTCCAGGAGACCCGCTTCCAACAGCGGCAAGTCGAGCTGCAGGGCAAGGCCGACGCCCTCAGGGCAAAGCTGGCTGCAGCAGAGCGGCGCGAGAAGACCACCGAGGAGGCTCAGGCCTCCGCCCAAGCCGAGTTGTCCTCACTTCAGCAGCAGGTTGTGGGCGTCACGTCCCTTGTGGAGAAGGCTACAGACGAAGCGAGCCGCCGCCGGACAGTGCAGCGTGAGTGCTCCTTGATGCTCGAGGACCTCAGGGTCAGGGCCAACCGGGCCTTAGACACCATCTGCGAAGAGAGCATCTCCCGCCCGCATGAAGCTAATGATGCCGGCTACCTCCACTTCTTCACCCAAGTCGTGACCTGTCTGGAAGACCGGGCCACGAGGGCGCGCCAGCTCGTTGAAGAGAGAAGCCGGGGCCTTCTTGGGCGCGCATTCTTGCGTGTCTTCAGCTGCCTTCTTAGCCTTGACCCCGACTTCGACTTCAATGCTGCGATAGCCCCCGTTCCCAGGGTCACCCAGGGTGACCTGGCGAGCTGGGTGAATGACCATGTTGACGACCTGATCATGGAGTTCGCCCCTGAAGACGGCGTGGATGCGCTCGCAGCTGAAGAGGGCGGTGCTGATGGTGATGATGAAGATGGCGAAGCCGAAGGTAGCGCGTCTCGCTAGGCTTGCATTTCCTTTCCTGTCCTGACCTGTATGGCAAAATTTCGGGTATGGCCCTACGGGGCGTGAAAGCATCTTTGGAGGGGGTTCCCCTATAATGTATGAAATGATGATATGCTTTCAAGATTGATTTCGAAACGTGCTGCCGCGAACCAGAAGACTCCCGACTAGAGTAGTTGTCATGACTTATCTTTGGTGCTGGTGGTCTTGAGCGGGTTCTTGCATCACGGAGACGCTCCTCTCCTGAGGCGGGCCCTTTGGGGGGCCGCGGGGGCTTAAGTCCCATGACATGCCTGCTGGGCCGTTCGAGAGCGCTGCGCGAGGAGCGAACTGCCATGTTTTGGCAAGGTGTGTGCAACGGCCCATGGCGGTTACGCCCTTGGCCCCGAGGGGGCCTTGACGCTGTTCGGGCTAGCCCGAGTGCGCACACCACACTCGCCCCCTCTTGCGGGGCGCTCGAGGGGGGAGTAGCAGGCATGAGCCATGCTTCTTAACACAAACCAAAGAGCAAGAAAACACTGCGAAACGAAAAGTTTCCCCCTTTTTCTTTTAATAAGCACGCGGAACTCCAAATTTCATTCTAAAGACAGCAAATTATGCTACAGAAAAGGGGTAAAAAGAGACGGCCGCGTCCGGCGCCTACACTAGTCTTCTCACCAGTGCGGAGCTCAGTGCTTCCACTGGGTGTGGGCATAGTCATTGGGGGACAGTGTCGACTGCCAGCGCGGAGCATCGTGCTTCCACTTGGACGTGGGTGGGAGCCCCCGTGAGGCCCGAGGGTGGCGCTCAGGGGACTCCGGGGCGTGTACAGCCCCGACTCATTATTACGTGAGAGTGTCACGAGCGGAGATCTTCACGGGCACTCCTTGCTCCTGGCGGGGACCCCGCCCGGTGCATCCCCCGACCACCATTGGGGCGTTCGGAAACCAAGGACGAGACCAAGGGGCAAGGGGCTATGCTGGCGGTGGTCGAGCCGTCGCAGGCCCTCTACCGGGGGAAGGGCTCGCCGGCGCCTTCCCCGACGGAGGACCTACCTCCGGGCGGCGTGCGCCACCGTCATGGTGGCGCCCTACGCTGCGTGGCGCGGGGGGACCTCTGGCGCCGGGCTCCCCCCACGCAGCCCCCAGTGCGTTGCACCTGCCTGGGGCAGGGCCAACGCCCTGAGGTGCACGGCTGCGGGCGTGGCTTGGTTCACCTGCGATCCAAGGTTAGCGCAATTGTGTCCCAAAGTTATTGGTGGTACCCGGTCGCTACTACTGTCGAAGGCGCCGATGAGGTGTCGGGGTTGCTCGCTATGGGCCTCGGCCTTGTGCGGCCCCGATGGTCCCGATGTCCAGGCTGACGAGGGGAACGAGCGCGGGCTTCTTCCTTGCACGCACAGCGAGCCCATCAACGAGGGTGCGGGGGCACCGGGGTTCGTCATCGCGAGATCAGCGCCCGATCCCCCTGCTCCGCTGTCCGCCATCACGGATGCTAGGTCACGACGGCCGGGGGGCAGCATTTCGGCGCGCCCCTGCGAGGGGCCGCCTGCTCCGACCGTACCCTGGGGGAACGCATCTTGAGTTGGGCAAGCGGTGCCGTGGGCCAGGTTGCCGCCGCGAGATCCCTCGGGCCCTCCGGGAAAGGGCATGCGGGCGCAGCGGGGGCGAGCGCGTGCCCCTTGCAGCATCCGTGGCGTAGGCTGGGTGCAGAAAGGTGCTGTGCCCTCGCAGGCGGCGTCGAGCAGCTCGGTGAGCCATCCAAGCAAGGCGTCGTGGCCACCTTTTGCCGGCCTGTATCATAGCAGCTCTCGCACCACGATGAGTGCGGCTCGTGTGTTCTCCTGCTCCCGGCGAGTGTGCAGCGTCGACGCCATGGCGTAGCCTGAAGACCGCGATGTGGCTCGGTTACGGCGCCGCGCGGAAGAGGGTGGGGTGGCCCGTGCCGCTGATGGTCGTCGGCGCCAGCGGCCGTGCGGGCTGCGAGGAGCGCGGAGTGGAGAGCTTCATGGCCGAGGGGTGCCGCCCAGGCAGGCCGAGCGGCCCAACGCTCAGCGCGAGCTCGCAGGTCTCCCGCCATGGTGGTGATGGAGCGAATGGTGGAGAAGAGGCTTCGACACGCCCTTACCTGGCGCGCCAAATGTCGGATTCAGGGCTCCGCAGACCCAAGAAAGGTTCGAACTCTGGGGCGTGTGCGAAGAACTCAATCTCTCCAGCCTACCAACTCGTCGCTCACACGGCCTAGCTCGATGAACGGGAAGGGGAAGAGGCACGGCAGTTTGCCCAGCTTTGGACCACCTTGCGGTGTAAGACCCTACTCCTGCTTTGGGGTGGATTGGCCTCGCGAGGGGCTGAGGATGAACTATTACAGAGGAAGAACAGCCTCAGGGGGTCAGTTCTTGTGTTGGTGTCAGCTAGTGAGGGTTCGAGGTCTCTCCCCTGATCGGATCCCTCTCAACGGTGGTGGCTAAGCTATATTTATAGTGGCCTCGGTCCTCTTCCCCAAAAATGTAGGCAGGAAGGGATTCCACAACGGCCAGTTTGAAAGGGGACAAGAAGTACATCCTATCCTGACAAAAGGTGGTCTTCGGCTGCAAAGCCTCTGGTCGTGACGCCGTGGTGGGCTCGGCGATGACATCCGTCCTATAGTACTGGCGGTCTTGGTCTTGTAGCACGCGAATGGAAACCTTTGGTTGATTCCTCGGGACTCCGCGCCTGCGCTTGCCTCCTTAGCACCGAAGAGGAAACCTGCTGCTCTGCGCCCGCTGGCGCCCGCCTGGCCTTGGTCGTCATGGCTTACGTCACCTCAACCTCATGAGTTGAGCGCCTTCATAGGAATCTCCACTCCTCAGGAGCCAGCCTAGGGAGGCCGCTCCCTCCGGAGGTCTTGGTGTTGTCCGCCTCGGGAGGCTTGGCCCCTCGCGAGGGTCTTGTCTTGTCGATGCTGAAGATGGGTCGTACCAGGCCGTTGAGGGAGCCACGTCGTGGGCTGCAGGCAGGCATGTCTGGGTACCCTGGTTCCCAGGATGCCGACAACCACTTTGTGTTGGATGATGATTATGATGATGACATGATTTGATGAGACTATTTGTATGTATATGCTATGATTACATTTGTGGTCTCGCAGCCATTTGTATGTGTATGATGATGACATTTGTATGTGCTAAAGATTATGTATAAAGCCTATTCAAATACAAAACAAATATGCAGAAAAAAAATCAGAAACTAACAAAATTAGTAGTAGCGAGGGGAGTAAAGTTAGCAGCAGTGCTCCCTTACCAGTGGCGCGGCTTAATACGAAGCGCTACAGCTATTATCAGTAGCGCTTTGCTGTAAAGCTCGCTACTTCTACGCATGTATAGAAGTAGCGCGGGCCAACACGCGCTACTGCTACATGTTAGCTGTAGCACCGTATCAGTAGCGCGGGTGCCCGCGCTACTGATATACCTAATACCCGCGCTACTGCTAGGCTTTTCCCTAGTAGTGATGGCTTATGTGATGTGGGTGCTAGTGTGAGTGCAATTCCTTATACCTTGTACCAAGAAATTATGAATGATATTGCACCTGCTGAGATAGAATATATTGATGTTACTATTAAGCTTGCCAATAGAGATACTATTTCGCCAATTGGGATCGTTAGAGATGTTGAAGTCTTGTGTGGGAAAATAAAATACCCTACTGATTTCTTGTTCTTGCTTCCCCACAAGATGATTTTTGTCCCATTATATTTGGTAGACCTTTCTTGAATACTATTAATGCTAAGATAGACTGCAAGAATGATATTGTTACTGTTGGTTTAGGGGATTTGTCTCATGATTTTAATTTCTCTAAATTTCGTAGACAACCCCATGATAAAGAACTGCCTAGTAAGGATGAAATTATTGGTCTTGCTTCTATTGCCGTGCCTCCTACTGATCCTTTAGAACAATATTTGCTAGATCATGAAAATGGTATGTTTATGAATGAAAGAAGGGAAATAGATGAAATATTCTTTAATCAAGGGCCTGTTTTGAAACACAATTTGCCTGTTGAAATTCTTGGGGATCCTCCTCCACCCAAGGGTGATCCCGTGTTTGAGCTTAAACAATTACCTGATACTTTGAAATATGCTTATCTCGATGAAAAGAAGATATATCCAGTTATTATTAGTGCTAACCTTTCAGAGCATGAAGAAAAGAAGTTATTGAAAACTCTGAAGAAGCACCGTGCCGCTATTGGATATACTCTTGATGATCTTAAGGGCATTAGTCCCACTCTATGCCAGCACAAAATTAATTTGGAGCACGATGCTAAACCAGTTGTTGATCACCAACGATGGTTAAATCCTAAGATGAAAGAAGTGGTAAGAAATGAAATACTAAAGCTTCTGGAGGCAGGTATAATTTATCCTATTGCTGATAGTAGATGGGTAAGTCCTGTTCATTGTGTCCCTAAGAAGGGAGGTATTACTGTTGTTCCTAATGATAAGAATGAATTGATTCCACAAAGAATTGTTACAGGTTATAGAATGGTAATTGATTTTCGCAAATTAAAAAAAGCTACTAGAAAAGATCATTACCCTCTACCTTTTATTGATCAAATGCTAGAAAGACTGTCCAAACATACACATTTTTGCTTTCTAGATGGTTATTCTGGTTTTTCTCAAATACCTGTGCCAAAAGATGATGAGGACAAGACCACTTTTACTTTCCCTTTCAATACTTTTGCTTATAGACGTATGCCTTTTGGTTTATGCAATCCACCTGCTACCTTTCAAAGATGTATGATACTATATTCTCTGACTTTTGTGAAAAGATTGTTGAGGTTTTCATGGATGATTTCTCCATTTACGGAACTTCTTTTGATGATCGCTTAAGCAATCTTGATCGAGTTTTGCAGAGATGTGAAGAAACTAATCTTTTTTTTGAATTGGGATAAGTGCCACTTTATGGTTAATGAAGGTATTGTCTTGGGGCATAAAATTTCTGAAAGAGGTATTGAAGTTGATAAAGCTAAAGTAGATGCTATTGAAAAGATGCCGTGTCCTAAAGATATCAAAGGTATAAGAAGTTTCCTTGGTCACGCTAGTTTCTATAGGAGGTTTATTAAAGATTTCTCTAAATTTCTAGGCCTCTCACTAATCTCTTGCAAAAAGATGTTCCTTTTGTTTTTGATGATGATTGTGTAGAAGCATTTGAAATACTTAAGAAAGCCTTGATTTCTACACCTATTGTTCAGCCGCCTGATTGTAATTTACCCTTTGAAATTATGTGTGATGCTAGTGATTATGCTGTTGGTGCTGTTCTAGGACAAAGAGTTGATAAGAAATTGAATGTTATTCATTATGCTAGTAAAACTCTAGACAGTGCCCAGAGAAATTATGCTACTACTGAAAAAGAATTTTTAGCTCTTGTTTTTGCTTGTGATAAGTTCAGATCTTATATTGTTGATTCCAAAGTAACTGTTCACACTGATCATGCTGCTATTAAATATCTTATGGAAAAGAAAGATGCTAAACCGAGACTGATTAGATGGGTTCTCTTGCTACAAGAATTTGATTTGCATATTATTGACAGAAAGGGAGCTGAGAACCTTGTTGCAGACAACTTGTCTAGGTTAGAAAATGTTCTTGATGACCCACTACCTATTGATGATAGCTTTCCTGATGAGCAATTAGCTGTCATAAATGCTTCTCATAATACTCCTTGGTATGCTGATTATGCTAATTACATTGTTGCTAAATTTATACCACCTAGTTTCACATACCAGCAAAAGAAAAAGTTTTTCTATGATTTAAGACATTACTTTTGGGACGACCCACACCTTTATAAAGAAGGAGTAGATGGTGTTATTAGACGTTGTGTACCTGAGCATGAACAGGAGCAGATCCTATGCAAGTGCCATTCCGAGTCTTACGGAGGACACCACGCTGGAGATAGAACTGCACATAAGGTATTGCAATCTGGTTTTTATTGGCCTACTCTCTTCAAGGATGCTCGTAAGTTTGTCTTGTCTTGTGATGAATGCCAGAGAATTGGCAATATTAGTAGACGTCAGGAAATGCCCATGAATTATTCACTTGTTATTGAACCATTTGATGTTTGGGGTTTTGATTATATGGGACCTTTTCCTTCCTCTAATGGGTATACACATATTTTAGTTGCTGTTGATTACGTTACTAAGTGGGTAGAAGCTATTCCAACTAGTAGTGTTGATCATAACACTTCTATTAAGATGCTTAAAGAAGTTATTTTTCTGAGGTTTGGAGTCCCTAGATATTTAATGACTGATGGTGGTTCACATTTTATTCATGGTGCTTTCCGTAAAATGCTTGCTAAATATGATGTTAACCATAGAATTGCATCTCCATATCATCCTCAGTCTAGTGGTCAAGTAGAATTGAGCAATAGAGAGATTAAATTGATTTTGCAAAAGACTGCTAATAGATCTAGAAAGAATTTGTCTAATAAACTTAATGATGCATTATGGGCGTATAGAACTGCTTATAAGAATCCTATGGGTATGTCTCCGTATAAAATGGTTTATGGAAAAGCATGTCACTTACCTCTTGAATTAGAACATAAGGCATATTGGGCTATTAAAGAGCTCAATTATGATTTCAAACTTGCCGGTGAGAAGATATTATTTGACATAAGCTCACTTGATGATTGGAGAACCCAAGCCTATGAGAATGCCAAGTTGTTTAAAGAAAAAGTTAAAAGATGGCATGACAAAAGGATACAAAAGCGTGAGTTTAATGTAGGTGATCATGTTTTGTTATACAACTCTCGTTTAAGATTTTTTGCAGGAAAGCTTCTCTCTAAATGGGAAGGTCCTTACATTATCGAGGAGGTCTATCATTCCGGTGCCATCAAAATCAACAACGCCGAGGGTACAAATCCAAAGGTGGTAAACGGTCAAAGAATCAAACATTATATCTCAGGTACTCCCATAAATGTTGAGACCAATATAATTAATACCATAACACCGGAGGAGTACATAAGGGAGACTTTCCAGAATGTTTCAGACTCCGAAAAGGAATAGGTATGTGGTACGGTAAGTAAACCGACTCCAAAACGTTTCTAGTGGCAATTTTTCTCCGTTTTGGAATATTTAGAAAAATAGAAAAATTAAAAGTAGTTCGAAAGATGCATGAGGAGACCACAAGGGTGGAGGTCGCGCCCTACCCCCCTGGGCGCGCCCCCTGCCTTGTGGTCACCTCGTGTGCCCTCCGGACTCCGTTTTCTTGGACAATACTACTTTTGGTCGGTAAAAATTCATTATATAATCTCCCGAAGGTTTTGACCACCGTACCACGACAAAATCTTCTGTTCTTGTTTCGAGCTGTTTTTCTGACAGATCTAGATCACCATGACGTCTCCAAGTGCCCCCAAGGACAAGTTTTTCGAGAAGGTCGTCAACCCCTACCTTGCGGAGGTGTTGCGACACCCTCAAGCCATTGAGATGCGTGACGGGGTGCTACACATCCGCGACGTTGAGGGGCCGAAGAAGACCGAAAGCGTGGAGACAAGACTCGAAGCAATGGAGCAGCAAGTTTTCAAGTGCCAAGGGATGGTGGAACATGGACTCAACGCCAATCACTTGATGATCGTGGAGTTCACCAATAATCACAAGCTAGACGCCAAGGACATCGGGGAGGCCATCTTCAAGCTTCACGAGAAAATCGAGCACCTTCAGGCCCAGATCTATGACCTGCAAAACCAAAACTGTGAGTATGAATATAGATTCAAGAGGATGAGTTTGGCTGTAGATTTGAGGATCCCGGAGACTCGTTCATCCTTCTATGATGGTGAGCCTATGCCCTGGAAGACGGACGACAAGCCTACATCATCAACAACTCCATCATCACCACCTCCAAAGAAAGAGACATAAATACATGGGTATGGGCACTCCCCTTGGCAACTACCAAGCTTGGGGGAGTTGCCCCGGTATCGTATCACCATCACACCTTTATCTTTATTGTTTTTTCTTAGTTCGATCTTTTTTATTATATCTTGATCTAGTAGAGTAAAGTTTTAGTATGATCTAGCTTTGAGTTTTGTTTTGATCTCTATCTATGTAATCGAGTCCGTGAGTTATATATAATAAAGAGTAGTTTTGAGTTGAGAGCTTTGCTTTCTTGCTATGATCTTGAGGGAATTAAAAAAAGAATAAAAAGAAATAAAAAGATCATATATTGATCTTATGGAGAGTAATGACTTCACACATAAACAGTATGATGAATAAAATTTGTTGATAGTTGACAAACATAGTTTTGGTCATTGTTGCAATTAATAGGAAGTAATAAAGAAAGAGAGGCTTCACATATAAATATACTATCTTGGACATCTTTTGTAATTGTGAGCACTCATTAAAATATGACATGCTAAAAAGTTGATGTTGGACAAAAGACAACATAATGGGTTATGTTTTCTTATAACTGAATAAAAGTTATATTGTCATGGATCCTCCAACATGTTGAGCTTGCCTTTCCCTCTCATGCTAGCCAAATTCTTTGCACCAAGTAGAGATACTACTCGTGCTTCCAAACATCCCTTAAACCAGTTTTGCCATGAGAGTCCACCATACCAACCTATGGATTGAGTAAGATCCTCCAAGTAAGTTGTCATTGGTGCAAGCAATAAAAATTGCTCTCTAAATATGTATGATCTATTAGTGTGAAGAAAATAAGCTTTATACGAACTTGTGATATGAAAGAAATAAGAGCGACAAACTTCATAATGAAGTTCTTTATCACAAGCGGCAATATAAAGTGACGTTCTTTTGCATTAAGATTTTGTGCATCCAACCATAAAAGCGCATGACAACCTCTGCTTCCCTCTGCGAAGGGCCTATCTTGTACTTTTATCTTCTACCCTTACAAGAGTCATGGTGATCATCACCTTTCCTTTTTATACTTTTTCCTTTGGCAAGCACTTCGTGTTGGAGAGATCCGGATATATATATCCACTCGGATGTAGGTTTTCATAAAGTATTATTGTTGACATTACCCTTGAGGTAAAAGGTTGGGAGGTAAAACTATAAGCCCCTATCTTTCTCTGTGTCCGACTGAAACTTTGTACCCATAAGTATCGCGTGAGTGTTAGCAATTGTGAAAGACTAAATGATAGTTGAGTATGTGGACTTGCTGAAAAGCTCTTGAATTGACTCTTTCCGATGTTATGATAAATTGCAATTGCTTCAATGACTGAGATCAGAGTTTGTTAGTTTTCAATGAAGTTTCTGATTCATGCTTTACCATGTGAATGAATTGTTACTTTAGCATAAGAAATTATATGACACTATATGTTGTTGTTCTAAAGATGATCATGATGCCCTCATGTCCGTATTTTATTTTATCGACACATCTATCTCTAAACATGTGGACATATTTTTTTCGATATCGGATTTCGCTTGAGGACAAGCGAGGTCTAAACTTGGGGGAGTTGATACATCCATTTTGCATCATGCTTTTATATTGATATTTATTGCATTATGGGCTGTTATTACACATTATATCACAATACTTATGCCTTTTCTCTCTTATTTTATAAGGTTTACATGAAGAGGGAGAATGCCGACAGCTGGAATTCTGGACTAGAAAAGAAGCAAATATTAGAGACCTACTAGGAAAATTGCCCGTGCGTTGCAACGGGAGATACGCTATCATGGCAGTGAAAGTAGGCATTGAAGAAAAAGAAATACGATCATGTGTGTTTTAGCAACATGACAACTGACAACCCTAGCGCCATTAAGGATCTTCCTCGGCTTAGTCATGAAGCCCAACCGCCCATCTTCGCTATGATAGCCCACACGACGGCAAGGTGTGGTAGTGTCGGTTTGCGTGTGGCCTACAAGCACTATTGGGAACCTAACGTTGCCCCCGACCTCCTACTCCCCTGCCCAACAATTCGGCCTTTGGGAACATGCGGGTATGCACTCACGTGAGGCAGGCCCCGTGATTCGGCTTAGGGGAGCACACAACAGTGTGAGGCTGGCCTCCTTGTTGAGGCCCAACTGTGTGAGCATCTAATCTAGGGCGTCCTCCTTCTCCACATCAGGGCCGGTGGGCAGCCAATGGCTCCACAATCTAGTATCGTATTATTACCACAAATTTAAAGAATTTCAATATATCATGACATATGGTATTATTACCACAAATTCAGTGAGCAAATGTTCTCACATGTACGCATATTTATATTGAGCATTTCCAAGAATTTCAAATATCCTACATGTCTTTAATGATCAATTCCTCTTTTTGGCTTTGATTCTACACGGCTCAATAAAAATAAATTTAGTTTCCTATCCATAACAGTATAGAGTTCCAATCACTTTCTTCCTAAATTACTCTTACTTTTTGCATTATTGAGCTTCCAACCGAAATTTTAAATAGATTATTACTAAGTAATTTGAGAGGAAAATAACGCAGGTGGAAATACCAATAAATTAAGTGCACCTTCCTGCGTGGACTGGCAGCAGGTTCTTACTTAATTAAAATTGCAGTCCATATACCTAGATAAATGAGAATTTAGGTCTGACTTGCAGCACTAAGAGAAAAAACTTCCCCCAAACTCACATGGGTAAGCAAATTAAATTTAGATTTGGTAAAGCAAATTTTATTTGTGCACAAAAATAGCAAAAAAAATGAATAAACCAACCAAGCCCATGCATCATCTTCTGCTTACCTCGTAGATGACTGAAAGAAACTATTTCTCTTGTTTCATTGTGAGAGCAGATCGAATTGATCTTATTTGTTGCTGCCAAATACTATTATTTTAACTATTTTGCTCGCATGAGTGATGCATTATGTATGTTCTTTTTAGATGTAGAACAATCACAAGCATCAGCATGAACAAAATCGATACAACCTTGCCTGTTTGTATAAACAGGTCAGGCTTGATCTTGCTGGAGAAGAAATTCGCCTGAAATCTTGTCATAATCTTGCTGGACAACACATGTACATGTTCTTGCTTTCCAGTTAATGTTCATCATGCTATAGTCCATGATTTCCAACCAAACTGGAGGCATCGCATTGGTATCGTGGATCAGGACCACGCGGGCGCCTCCCATGTTAAGAAGACCACTGACGACCCAGATTTTAGGACGCATCTTATTCAATATATAAGCTATGCTTGCATCTACTTCTTTTGTTTTGCGGGTGGCAGAGAGAGCTATGTTTATGTGAAACAACATTCATATTGAGGGGTTGATTAAACAAAAAAGGCAGGTGTTACTGCCCATAATCCTTCCTGCATTAGAAAGAAAAACAAAAGGTCACTGCAATCAGGCAGTTCAAAGCTTGAGCCTTAATGTTCTCAAAATATTCTTGAACCATGACCATGTACTATTTGAGGAACACCTCAAGAAGTTTCGGGACGATGAAGCTCAATAAGCTATGATACGATTAAAACGTGAGGCTACAGGGAAGCACTTACAGGAAATTGCCTTGTCAAATCCACAAGCAGGGAGGCCAGAGGCTCATCAGCAGAGTTCTTCTACCAAACTTCCTGGCTGACTTTTGTATGATCCATTTTTTTTTCAGGATTAAGCTAAATAGCTAACATGAACATTTTAACATGTAGATATGGCCTAGATATGAACCATGAAGCTTTGGCCTCAGTTTCATCATGGAGCGAAGCGAACGAGGCAAATTACCTGTCCTGGCTTATATAAGGTGTATGTGCTGCAACATGTTAATACACACAGAAAATACATGAAACACACTTTTGTTGTTGCATTAAAACACAAATGTAATATGCACATGTCATACCTGATCCCAGTCTTATATTTTATTCAAACTTTGGCTATGTGTATGCCCAAACCTGATCGAGTTAGCATGGTTCAGTTTAGCCCTGACCTGTACACTTGAATCAAATAAACATGCAAACATGGCATTTAGAACAGAGGTACACTGTATTATACAGAGAAGTGTGTTGTTTTTTCTTTTTTTGAGAAAAGAGGAGTGTCTTGTTCAGACAACATACAATCGGGCAAACTTTAAACCACACGTAGAAAGACCGATCTGGCTGATTTCCTAGACTACCGTCTGCAAGGATTTTGCCAATCATGAAAAAAAATAGGAAGCTTGAGTATCCTCCTAATTGGTTGGGAGCATGGAAGTTGAGCATCCTCCTAACTGGTCGATGACAGGGGACTCCAGCCTAACCCCCCTAGTTCTGTCCAAGAAAAATCTAAGTTGCAGAAATTAATGGCCAATATGAACCACAATCTCAGGAGCTTCTTCTGGTAACAAATTCTTTTTGCAAAATATATAGCTGTATTTTTCTAATGAAAGAATCTAACTGAATATGCAGCTGCATAGAGTTCTTCAGTACAGTACAACACAGTTGCAGTATTGTACATGTATCTGAGGCCAAAATCAGAAGACATGAGAGCACACTCCACAAAAAGAGGAAAAAGAAAACAGTCTCCAACAACATGTAAACTACAAAGCGTTAAAATATGTACTGTATCAATCTCTATGCAGTTTCCTTGTATAGGCTGTAATTACTTTGCAACTGTAGTCCTTGCCATGTAATCCCCCTGGTATATAATAGAGAGGCGTGACCCAATCAAGGGTATCACACGCATAGTACCCCAATCAGCATTTATTCACAAGATGGTGCACACTACATGCAAGCACCAAATAAATCTCACGCCAAGACAATAAATCGGCAAAAAATCACAATGCAAACAGACAAAATCTGGACTGACCCTACTGCTCCTCCTCTGGCCGACCCTCCATTGGCTGCTGCTCCAAGTGCACGGACACGGGAGTGCATCCAGTTCTCTCTGAGAAGCCTCCACGCAGGACCTCCTCTCCCATGAGCAGCTGCTCGTGCATGACAACCATGCGGGCATCGATAATCAAAATTACATTAAATCGCCCTTTTTCTACCTCCACCAAGCCTCCCAATTCAAGCTCGCCGCACAACCAATGACATATCAGAGAGCAATGTGCTATCTGAACACCATTGAATAACTGAAAACAATAGTCTTCAGACACCTTACCTGACACCTGGTGTCTTTGCATATAAATTCTGAATATGCAAGAAAGGTTTTCTATACTCTCCAAGAATTTATCATCAAGTTTGATTCAATACTGGAGTAAGGATAACAAAAAGGGACAAAGGGGCATACTTGATTTTTACTATAAGTGGTCCCTGTGCAAGCTGAAAATTATCAGTACAATCAAGTCTATTTGTACCATAACTATTCCCTATAGCTATGAATACTTTGAGTTTGTATTTAATACTAAAATATATCAGAGATCACTTTTAGAAAGGTACATTCTGTAATACTCCTATGTATTATTAAAGAACTGATAGACCATTTAGTTTTCTCTGATGCAATGAATTTTTCAACCATTACTAACGCACAGAACCTTTGATGATTCAACTCACATTAACCATGTAAATATTCAGATCAGTGGAGTACCTTGTTGTTGACCTTCAGAGAAACTTGCAGTTATGCCTCACCGGCCACAGTGTATGCTTGCAGAACGCAACGGGGGCACACTCTCTCGGTCAATACTTACTCACGGACACTGTTAAACACAAGCACCAAACAGCACGCGCACACACCTAGAAACTGACATGGACGACTCGGCAGAACATGTGGCAACGCCCGCGCTCACCCCTTCCCCGATGTATTCAATGTGGCCCTCCTCCACCACAAGACAGTTGTGTCGGATGGGGTCGGAGTGGTACGTTGCAGCCACCGCAGCTGGAGAGGGGAAGGTTGCCGTCACCGCCGTGGTGGGAGCGATGCGAACACTTATAATCTGTAGTCAGATTAGAAGCAGGCCGTCAGACCGATCAACTACCGTTGATCCGATTGTAATCTCACGGTTAGGATACTTCTAAACCCGTCTCCTGTTTTTGAAAAAAAAAACACGTCCCTCCGTTGCTAACCACCCGCATCTGCCGCATCCCCTAATCAGTCACGCGAGATCCCTCCCAAAATTCCTCTTTCCTCACACGCACCTCCCCTCCACCTAGATCGCCGTCAACCGCACTGCTCCTTCATCTCCGTTTGCGCCGCCCACCACCTGCGTAGGTTCGTTCCTCTGATCCTCCCCCCACTGCCCAGATCCGTTCCCCTCCTTCCCTCTTTTTCATCTCCATCGATGCGGCCACCGGTCGAAATTCAGTTGCAGGTGCGCCATCCTCTTGTTTTGTGCTTCTTGATTGGTGCTTCGACAGGTTAAACGGAGGCTGAAACGGCTGCCGGAGTAGCACCAGCCGGCTGGAGAACAAGCAGTGGCCTACGGTGATTTCCCCTCTTCAAAGTGCCCCTGCTTAATTAGGTTTCTAATGCATTGCCTGCCGATGCCAAGTACTCATTCGTACATATTTTCAGTGTGTGTATTCAGTTGCAGCATGCTTCCATGCAACCTTATACGGTATTTGTTTAGCTTCATAAATCTGCTTCAACCACTACCAAACACGCTTCATTATTTCTCGCACTTTTATTTTGCAACTGTCGTGCTTCCGTTGCTTCATATGCATGCTTCTGTTGTATAAACGTTTTGCTGCTCAGATATATGTTCTTCCTTTTACCTGCTATGTTTCTTTGGTTCAGATGTTTATCTTGATATATATTGTAATTATTTAGTGCTGCTACCATTACCAATGTTTGGTTCTTTCATTTCTCATATGTGTATCATAGGTCGTGTTGTCATCTGTTTCAAATATTTTGCACAATAGTTCATTATTTCTCACATATGTTTTCATGTTTTCCAATTCTAACTTCAATCGTTGTGAGTATGTGCTTCCTTTAATTCTCATGAGTCCATGGTTTGACAATCAGGTTGAGATTGTTGTTCCCATATCCACTGTATGCAACTATGCTTCGCTGTTTATTTATATCTGTACCAATTGTGGTGAAATTTTGCATCAACCACCGCCATTGTATGTTTCTTATTGTACAAAATATTTTCTCTGAAATCATGTGTGCTTCAACCACTATGAGTATACCTTCTTCTTTTTTGAGTTGACAAGCATAGCTTCTAGTAAACTTTATTGTACTAACATTTTTCTTATCATCATACATTCCACTGCCAGCGTGTGCTTCTGTGTTTCTGAATATTTTTCTAGTTATAGATATTTTGTTACAGCCAGCTTCAGCCATGCTTCCTGTTTCTACACAATGTCAATGAGGCTATGTTGATGCCATGTGATGGGAATGGGACCTGATACTGCTATTCGCAGACGACTATAGTGCTGGCCACAAGGAGCTTGTGGCGTGTATTGTGTTTATGATTGACCAGGCCATTTAGTGTGGCGTCGGTTGGGCAGATGCAAAATTTCATTGTAATATTGTTTCATTTTTTATTGAATATAAAAGATTTGTAATTGCTGTTCATCTCAATTTTATTTGTTTTGATTCTCACGCTTCTTCCACATGTGTTTGTTTGATATTACTATATTCGACCTATGTTCGACCACGCGACAAAATGGTGATTCCTTACAAATATGCGTGGAACCGAAAAGAGGTTTCTTACTATGAACAGTTTGTTCCCTTCACACCAGAGAAAATGATGCTTCCGTGCGTCAAGAAAAATGCTTCTGTGGTATAAAAATCGTGCTGCCTTAAAGAAACACATCTGAAAAAAATATGGTAATTAATTGTCAGATTTAATTGTGAGAATTCCGCCAAAAATGGGATTTGACGTCGTTCGCAAAATTATGCTTCCATGCATCAAGGAAAATGCTTCTTGGGCATAAAAATCATGCTGCCATCGATGCAGAAAAAAATCTAAGAAAAGATCCTAATTTTCCATCTAAAAGAAAAGATCGTAATTACTTGTTGAATCCTATTGTGAAAAATAATCGTATTTTCCAAAAATGTCTTTCACAACAAAAGACGTCATTCCCGAGAGCAGTTTTAGGAAACAAAACTCAGGTTTGGGATGTTAGCGATTAGGAAGCAGCTAACATTACGGAAGCAGTTTCCAAGAAGCAAGCAATTAACGTAGAAAACTAACCTGCCATGCGTGGGGCATTAGTACCAGATCGGATGGCCAACATTCTTCTGATCCTATGGTCCTCAGCTCGTCTGATAGAATCAAAAGATCAGTAGTCTGATCCGTAGTGGCTCCCAGTTAAAAAACTGCCCAACCCGATCCTTCTTCCCCAAAATCCAGACGACCCGCGGTTAAAAAAAATCCGGACGGCCCGACCTCCCCGCGCGCCGCCGACGCCTCCCATGGCGTCAGCCTCCCCGTGGCCGCCGCCCAGGAACCCACAGCCACCGCTTCCTGCTAGGCCATTCGCCGGTGTCGAGGTTTCCCGTCACCATCGGCTCCCCACGTGCTCATCCACCATCTCAAGTGCCTCGCCCGCCGCGCTCCCCTGTACCCTGAGCGCCGCCACTCCCAGCCATCTGCTCTCCTCCACCAGGCCACTCTGCTCTCCTCTGATCCCGCGCACCGCTGCTCGAAGCTCCCCTGCTCGGTGCCCTCCACGCACCGCCGCCCTGGCCTAGCAGATTAACTGAGGGCGCCATGGACGTCGGTTCGTGTCTTGGCGCTCCTCGCCGGCGGAATCCACGAACTTGCTTGCAACTGTGGTGGACTGCATTGGTGTTTGTTCGGATGGTTTGGTCGATTGCCTATTTTGTGCTGTTCCATTGTGGCTGCAGGTGCAGCTACATCAAGCGAAGTGGCCGACGGGATGCAATGCATAGACAAAACAAAAGTCAGTATGGAGGAAATATGAGTTGGGTTACTCTTGTATATGACTACTACATTTAAGTTTGGGTAGCTATTTCTCTAAATGTAGCCAGGGCACTGGATTTATTTGCTTTTCTTTGCTTTTTTTGGAGGACAATTTCACTTTGATTTTGTTGTTGGGAGCCACTACGGATCAGACTACTGATCTTTTGATTCTATCAGTCGGGCAGCTCTCTTTTTTGGGATATTTAGCGAATCGTTTTTTCTGCCATGGGTAATTGTTTACAACTTTTAGGGCAAAGTCAGATCGAACGGGCAGATAATACCTAATGGATAGGAGAAAAATCTCAGCCGTCAATATATATGGTTAACGGATATAAATGGGTGACGTATAGAGAACTATAAAAGCTTCCACCCTTTAATATTAGGTAAAGATTCTGCACAACTCCAAAAGTCCTGAAACTTCATGGAGAATTATTTTGAAATATATAAAAAATATTGGGCGAAGAAAACACCAGAGGGGGGCCACCAGCCATCCACAAGGGTGGAGGGCGCGCCCTACCCCCTGGGCACGCCCCCCTGCCTTGTGGGCCACCTGGCAGGCCCCCGATGCCCATCTTCTGCTATATAGTGTGTGTTGACATGAAAAAATCAGAAGGAAGCTTCCGGGATGAAGCGCCGCCGTCTCGAGGCGGAACTTGGGCAGAACCAATCTAGGGCTCCGGCGGAGCTGTTCTGCCGGGGAAACTTCCCTCCGGAAGGGGAAAATCAAAGCCGTCGTCATCACCAACGATCCTCTCATCACGAGGGGGTCAATCTCCATCAACATCTTCACCAGCACCATCTCCTCTCAAACCCTAGTTCATCTCTTGTATTCGATCTTTGTGTCAAAACCTCAGATTGGTACCTGTGGGTTGCTAGTAGTGTTGATTACTCCTTGTAGTTGATGCTAGTTGGTTTATTCGGTGGAAGATCATATGTTCAGATCCTTAATGATAATTAATACTCCTCTAATTATGAACATGAACATGCTTTGTGAGTAGTTACGTTTGTTCTTGAGGACATGGGAGAAGTCTTGTTATAAGTAATCATGTGAATTTTGTATTCGTTCGATATTTTGATGAGATGTATGTTGTCTCTCCTCTAGTGGTGTTATGTGAATGTGGACTACATGACACTTCACCATGATTTGGGCCTAGGGGAAGGCATTGGGAAGTAATAAGTAGATGATGGGTTGCTAGAGTGACAGAAGCTTAAACCCTAGTTTATGCGTTGCTTCGTAAGGGGCTGATTTGGATCCATATGTTTCATGCTATGGTTAGATTTATCTTAATTCTTCTTTCGTAGTTGCGGATGCTTGCGGGAGGGGTTAATCATTAGTGGGAGGCTTGTCCAAGGAAGGACAGCA
The DNA here is from genome assembly GCA_011799875.1 of Thinopyrum elongatum. NCBI lineage: Eukaryota > Viridiplantae > Streptophyta > Magnoliopsida > Poales > Poaceae > Thinopyrum > Thinopyrum elongatum. The sequence goes on along the minus strand of CM022302.1, from coordinate 218,175,146 downwards.
CCCAAGCACTGGTCCACCCACATATCAAATTATCAAAGTAACGAACGCGAATCATATGAGCATGATGAAAACTAGCTTGACAACAATTCCCATGTGTCCTCGGGAGCGCTTTGCTTTATATAAGAGTTTGTCCAGGCTTGTCCTTTCCTACAAAAAGGATTGGGCCACCTTGCTACACCTTGTTTACTTTTGTTACTTGTTACCCGTTACGAATTATCTTATCACACAACTATCTGTTACCGATAATTTCAGTGCTTGCAGAGAATACCTTACTGAAAACCGCTTGTCATTTCCTTTTGCTCCTCGTTGGGTTCGACACTCTTACTTATCGAAAGGACTACGATAGATCGCCTATACTTGTGGGTCATCAACAGCCAGCGGACTTGCCGCAGCTCACGTGTGAAAGCAAGAAACCCAACCTCGTAAGGTAGATACCCACCAACAATAGGCGCAGGCTCATCAACGACTGGACCGTTGCACTTGTCGGATTGACGGCGCGCCACCCGATGTCGTTCAATGGTGCTACGGGAATCTTCTGCTTGCTTGTCCAGCAGCACTTGTCGTTGATCTTTCTGCATCCGTGGATTTGAGGAGGACATAGACGCTTCGTCGAGCTCTGCAATCTGTTGTGTTTGTCGCGGCAGCTGATGTTGTTGCTGCTAGGGTTGTTGCGGTGGAGGTGACTGCACTGTTGGTACACCACCTACAACATGGCCATCAGTTTGAGCTACTGGTGCTGTTTGCGGATGCCGTGAGGGCTCCGCCTATTGGGATTTGTTTGATTATGCAAATCCAATCAAGCTTTGGATAGTGGCTCTCCACTCATCCATCTTGTCTGCTGTTGTAGAGAAATTCAACAGCATTTGGGCTCATGGCATCGCCTCTATTGCTGTCGCAGGCATGTTCGAGAGCGAAGAACATGACGTCGCTCGAATCCTGGCAGAGCCAGCAGGAGAGCCATTTGATCTTGCCATCGTAATGCAGGTGCAGCAGCAGGCTGGCGTGCGGGTGTGGCGCTTGAAGATCTTGTACTTGATCGACAAGTGTCTTGCCGTGCGGACGTTGCTGTGTATGATGAATAACGCCGCTCGGAGTCACATCGCTCCCATCTCGTGACGGACGTGTCGTGTGCTTCGATGTTGTTTCCCTCGCTGTCGCCGATGTTGCTGCAGCGGGAGGATTCTTGCTCTTGCCAGACCGGGCGGTCTTGCTCATATGGCTGCGCTCGCCGATGCGTCGAGGAGGCGGGAGTTGCGTGTCCGCGCTGCCAGCATCTTTATTGATGTCCTCGCCAGAGGGTCGGGGAAGACGACAGCCTCCAGCACCACGGCCTCCCGTTCCAGCCGCAGCTGGTGCGGCGACCGCGCTGCCCGCGCCGGTCACGCCAGCCGCAAGGTTCGTGTCGCCTGCATGGGTGGCACCTCCTGCGCCACCGGTGGTTGCGTGCGAAGGAACTTTGGACGTGGAAGGCCTCATCGTCGTGGTTCCCTTCTTCTTGGGCGCGCCAAATATGTTCACGCTAGTGATCCCCCTACCTGGCGTGCCAAATATGTCGGTGTGGACGACCATCTATGAGGCCATTGAGCCTCTTTGTGGTTCGGCTATGGAGATGCACAAGAGCAAAGAGAAAAACCAACAGAAGGCGGAGGGATTTTTACCTAGGTTCGGGCCACATTGAGGTGTAAAACCCTACTCCTGCTTTGTGTATTGGGTATATATGTGGGAACACAAGTACAAGGAGCGCTTCCCGGCAAGGTGTCGGAGGAGAGAAGCTAAGCGTGTAGTTGTGCCAAGAGTCGATCCTTGTAGAAGTTGCATTGGCCCTCCTTTTATAGCTTAAGGGGTAACCATAGTGGCAAAACAGTAATTGCATGTTGTCGGCGTTCTGGGAACCAGGGTACCCAAACTTGCCTGCCTGCGGCCCGCGGCGTGGCTCCATCAACGGCCTGGTACGGCCCATCTTCAGCATCGGCAAGACAAGACCCTCGTGAGGGGCCAAGCCTCGCGAGGCGAACGACGCCAAGACCTCCGGAGGGAGCGGCCTCCCTAGGCTGGCTCCTAAGGAGCGGAGATTCCTATGCAGGCGCTCACCTCATGAGGGTGAGGTGACGTAAGCCATGACAACCAAGGCCAGGCGGGCGCCAGCAGGCGCAGAGCAGCAGGTTTCCTCTTTGGTGCTAAGGAGGCAAGCCAGGCGCGGAGTCCTGAGGAATCAACCAAAGGTTTCCATTTCCGTGCTACAAGACCAAGACCGCCAGGACTGCAGGACGGAGGTCATCACCGAGCCCACCATGGCGTCACGAGCAGAAGCTTTGCAGGCGAAGACCACCTTTCGTCAGGATAGGATGTACTTCTTGTCCCCTTTCAAACTGGCCGTTGTGGAATCCCTTCCCGCCTACATTTTGGGGGAAGAGGACCGAGGCCACTATAAATATAGCCTAGCCACCACCGTAGAGAGGGATCCGATCCGATCAGGGGAGAGACCTCGAACCCTCACTAGCTCACACCAACACAAGAACTGATCTCCTGAGGTTGTTCTTCCTCTGTACTAGTTCATCCTTAGCCCCTCGCAAGGCCAATCCACCCCAAAGCAGGAGTAGGGTCTTACACCGCAAGGTGGCCCGAACCTGGGTAAACTGCCGTGTCTCTTTCCTTTCTCGTTCATCGAGCTAGGCCGTGAGAGCGATGAGTTGGTAGTCTGGAGAGGTTGAGTTCCTCGCACGCAACCCAGAGTTCGAACCTTTCTCGGGTCTGCGGAGCCCTGAATCCGACATTTGGCGCGCCTGGTAGGGGTGCATCGGAGCCTCTCTCTCGTCGGTCGATTCGCCACCGTTCCACCGCTCTCATGGCTGACGCTCGACGAGTTCGTGCTGAGCGCCGGGCTGCCCTCACCTCCCTCGTTGCCCAGACAGCGCCTGCGGGCGACGGCGCCCCCCGTCGTTCCCCATCGCCTGCGGCTAATGCCGCCACCGGCCCCGCGGCCCACGAGCAGCAGGCTTCGTCGCTGCAGCCTTCTATGCGGCGTGATGGACTCACCGCCACTCTGTCGCTGACTCTGGCTGCTGCTTCATCTGCCCATGCTCATCGCGGGCCGGCGAACGCGCAGGCTGCATTGCTCATGGCACGCGAGCTTCTACGCTATCGCCCGACCGATGACCTCTACGAGGACTGGCTAAACCGCATCGCCGAGCTCGTCAGCGCCGCTGGAGAGGCCCCTGCACTGTCTCGCTCGCCGCCTCCCCCGCCGCCTCTGGAGGGCGACGTGGCCCACGGTGCACCTCCTCCACCTCCCAGGCGAGATACCATCCTCAAGCCAAGGCGTGAGGCCCCTCAGCGGGACCTGCCGCATAGGGCGCCGGCGCGCGATGAAGAAAGCTGCCAAGTGGTGCAGCGGCCTCAAGGAGAGGTGCATGCGCTCCCAGCACCACCGCGTCAAGACCAGGCTCCCCCTCTGCGGCGGGCTCCCGTGAGCGCAGCAGGCTGCCGTGCATTCACCCCGGAGCTGCGCCGCATCGTCTGGCCTGGGAAGTTCAAGCCGGACCTGCCTCCTCGCTATGACGGCACCCCTGACCCTGCCGAGTTCCTCCAGCTCTACGAGTTGAGCATCGAGGCAGCGAATGGCGACAAGAAGGTCATGGCGAATTGGTTTCCCATGGCCCTCAAGGATGGCGCGCGCTCATGGCTCCTGAACCTCCCCGCAGGATCGATCTCCTCCTGGGATGAGATGCGAGAGCATTTCATCGCCAACTTCCAGGGCACTCGCGACCGTGCCCCTGCTGCGGGCGACCTGCGGCGCATCAAGCGGCAGCCAGGGGAGACCTTGCACAAATACATCCAGCGCTTCACCAACGTTCGCCTCAAGATCCCCAAGGTGTCGGACGAGGCCATCATTTCGGCATTCACTGATGGCGTCCGGGATGTCAAGATGAAGGAAGAGCTCGCCATACACGAGGGCCTATGCTCGGCTCTGGAGATGTTCAACATGGCAACCAGATGCGCGAGGGCTGAGGAAGGTCGCCTCTCCCTCCTTGAGCTCCCGGAGGCCGATCCAGAAGATAAGAAGGCCAAGGCCAAGGACGTCAAGCGCAAGGGCCCGGCGGTGCTCGCGGCCGAACCTGAGATGAAGCGCGGCTGCGACCACCCCGAGTCTTCCAAGGGCAGCCACCCATTCTGCGTCTTCCACAACGTACACAGCCACAACACCAACGACTGCCAAGAACTCAGGGCCATCTGAGACGAGCGCCTTGGCCGCCGCCCTGAGCGCAACGACCATGGTTACAGCCATGGAGGAGGCCGAGGTGGGGGATGCTGGGACAACCGCGACCCCCGCCAGGACTGGCGCGATCAGCCTCGTGAGGATCGCTGGCAGGGCCAACCTCGAGAAGGCCCCTGGAAAGATCAGCCCCGTGAGGATCGTCCTCAGGGCAACGCTGGCCTTCCTCCACTGCCGCCGCCACCAAGGAGGAATGATGACCACCACCAAGATGATGTGGCCGGGGGCTTCCAAGAGCCTCGTGCCATTGCTTGCATCCTAGGTGGCGCTCAGGCCCCCGCCTCCCATCGCATCTTCAAGCAGTTCGCTCGCGAGGTGAACGCGGCCCTCCCCAAGCTCAAGGCATCGCGTCCACTCAGGTGGTCCAAGTACGCTATCACCTTCGACTCTACTGATCAGCTCAAGTGCGCGGACACTGCCGGCACTCTCCTGATGCTCTGCTCACCCACCATCAGCAACGTCCTCGTCACCAAGACACTCATTAATGGCGGCTCGAGGCTCAACGTCCTCTCCATTGAGACGTTCGACACGCTCCAGGTGCCGTACGACCAGCTTCAGCCTACCGAGCCCTTTTCGGGGGTGACCGATGGCTCCACTGTCCCCATAGGGCAGATCTGCCTCCCTGTCACCTTCGGCAAGCGCGACAACTACAACACTGAGCTCATCGACTTCGACGTCGCCCACATTCGCCTCCCGTAACGCCATCCTTGGATATCCAGCCCTGGCCAAGTTCATGGCCGCAACTCACCATGGCTACAATGTCCTCAAGATGCCAGGAAGCGGCGGCATCATCACGATCGCCTGCGACGAAAATGATGCAGTGTGCTTCCTCGAGCGCGCCTATCAAGCTGCGGCGGTCGAGAACCCAGATGACGAAGGCGCCACCTACCCCCCTGAGGTCATCCCCAAGAAGAAGAAGCAGCTGCTCCGCCGAGGATCTCAGGAGGATGGGGCATCCGACGATCGTGCCTCAGGCCTCGCGCCCACTGATGGGGCGCCTTCCCCTCTCGCATAGGAAGGCGCGCCCGGTGCCCCTCTTAGGTTGTGCTCGGGGGCTCTCCTCTAGAGGGCCTCAGACATGGCCAGCGTCACAAGGGAGGCATTTGGGCACCATGTGGAGGTGTGCTTTAACGCGCGCTTCCGCGAGAGGAGCGCAGGGCGCGAGGCGCCAGGTGCTTAGGAGTTCATCACCAAGGCGATCGAGGAGCTTCAGGAGGCGAGAGCCATGCGAGGCGAGCATCGCCCCGCACCACCCAGCGCAGCTCCTGCCCCTGACGTGGGCGGCGAGTAGCGCGTCTGCGTCAACATTCCAGGGCTCAATAGAGCCGCATCTCAGGACCTCTTTTGGCCGTCCCACGTCGGCCGGTGTGAGGGCCCCCCTCACAGCTACGTTCGCATGCCTTTCGGTCTGCCGAACGCAGCTGCTGCGCACCAGTGCCACATGCGGGCCGTCCTGGAGGCTCACGAGGCCAGGCGCAGGATGGTCCAGACGGAGGAGGTGACGGACCCTCGCGAGCCCCCTGGGCCTCCGGAGCCTCGCGAGGCTCAGGAGTCAGGAGACTCGTGAGGGGCGACTTCTGCGGCACGCATCTTCAGCTACTCCAACATTTCTTCGGCGACGGTGCCAGGTGACCTTTTTGGTTTGTTTAATTGAGGCCGCCCCACGGGCTGCATTCTTCTCAAGCTGCCAAGACCAGTCCTGTAGCCGCACCATTTTGATTCGTGTACTCTGAACCAGTTTGCATGCCTTATGTCCTTATGGCTATTAGTGTTCCCCCCATTGTTTCATTGTTTGTGGAGCCGCTCCTCGCGGCCCCTACGCGTTCCTAACTTGCCTCTTGCTTGTCCTGCAACGGGGGCTACTTGCATAGCGCCTGTGCTCGGGTCCATCCCTGCAGCGCTGATAAATCTGAGAGACCGAGCTCTGGCTCGCGGCCGGCCCCGCGCACGTCACCTCATCGGGTCCTCAGTGCCATTGTTTCCTTGTAGCAAGATCGCCGGCAGGACATCAAGCACGGCTTCGCTTTTCTTTCTTCTGCTAACCCGCAGGAACATCAGGGGCCAAGATCACGAGCGGCCCCGCCAGCGCCTCAGGTCGCAGCCCCACGGAAGGTCAGCCACCCCTTTCCCCCATGCAAATCGCTTGCACGTTAAAGGGGGGGGCCCTGAGCATCGCGCCTCAGGGGCTCTTACCAGCTCACGAGCCCTCACCCCCTGGCCTTGACCACGGCATCACGACCTGCCATACCAGCGGCGGCTGAGCCCCGCTCGAGGGCCGGGACCAGAGGACGTAGAGCGCCCGGACGAAGCGGGGAGGACGGGATCGGCGTGAGCCCTGCATGGAAGCACCACCACCAGGACACAGTGAGGCGTCGCGCAACAACTGTCTTCGCAACGAAGGAATTACCGCGGGCTCGCCAAGATAAGTCACCCCATACACGCCGGCGTAAACCTCATGATTCAGCGTTTTGACTCTCGTGATCTCGCTCGGGCAGGGACATTTCCCTTTTGGCCTTCAGGGAGCCGCTTGCGTGCTAAAGGGGATCCCCCTAAGCATCGCGCGTCAGGGGCTCTTACTGGACCTCGGGCCGCTCACCTCCTGGCCTTGACCACGGCATCGCGACCTGGCATACCAGCGACGGCTGAAGCCTGCCTGGGGACTGGGTCCTGTCGGCGTAGAGCACTAAGCTACCGCGAGAATGAAAGGGAGCACCATGCCAAGGCGGGATGCGCGATCACAACACCAAACCGGGAATAATAGCATTAAGGCAAAAGCATCACAATTTTTACATACCCCCACGGGGCTCTTCATGGTTTTGTGCAGGGGAAGCAAAAGAAAAGTGCCCTGAAGAACCTCGGCCTCAGCGACATCACCGACGGTGCCGAGACGACGCCGCTGCTGCGCTCCGGGCACGGCGGCTCGGCGGCTCGTAGCTGTCATCGTCACTGGATTCTGGAGAGTCGCTACTGCTGTCAGAGGAGCTGTGGACAAGGCCAAGGGCGAGTTCAACGCTCGTGGCCGCGCCGCCTTGACCGCCTCTCCTGGGGCAGCATTCAAGGCGCCGACCGTCCTCGCCAAAAACCTTGAAGAAGAGCGTTGAAGCTCCATTGTATTCGAAGTGGATGGCGAGAGCTCCCTCCGAGCAGCAGGCGTGGGCGATCTCGCCCCATCCTCGAGTCATGAAGACGTCGCCGGAGTGGACGACCTCGACTTCCACTTCAGAAGCTTGGCCGCAGCACCCGACGTGTTGCAGCCATAACTCGATGGGCCCCCTCGGCGGTATCTCCCCTGCAAAGGACAGCGGGAGCCGGATCCATGTGCGCGGCGGCATTGCCGCCCACACCACAAACTCGCGCGCCGTGCCTTCGGCGTGGGTCCACGAGCTGGGTGGTCATGCAGCCACCGCCTGTTCTCCTCCACGACCCTGTTCCTCGTGGCACTGAGCGTTGCGCCTGAGCGCAGGGCTCTTCACGCGGGCATGCACATGGATCGGGAAGCCCGGCGGAGGTCGTTCATGCCAAGGTCGCGTCACCTCGGGCTCCTCGGCGGCGTCGCGGGAGCAGCCGAGCCTCTTCTTCGGCGGGAGTAGCCCGAGTTCCACCCGAGGGGTTTTCCCCTTCTCCGCCGCGGGAAACCTCCTCACCGGCGCCATGTGTGTTTCGGCAAGACGACGGGACAAGAAGGAAGAAGGAGGAGCAAGCAGCGAGAAGACGGAGATGAGCAGGGGGCTCTGGCCCCCTCCATTTATAGCCAAGGGAAGGCCAACCGCCGGCCTCCCACGATCCCCAGTAATGATGATTTTTTGCATGCAGCAGGGTGTTGTCAAGTCGAATGGTTGCCGAGGCAGCATGGGGAAGTGGAGACGCCCATGTCCCGTCAAGAGCCATGCGTCGACTCGGTTCGTAGGCGATTGGGGCCCGCAGCGCTTCGCCCTTGCCCTTTGGCTTTGCCTCGAAGCCAAGTCCGAGCGCGCCTTGGGCCCCGGGGCTACTATCGGCATTCTGGGAACCAGGGTACCCAGACTTGCCTGCCTGCGGCCCGCGGCGTGGCTCCATCAATGGCTTGGTACGACCCATCTTCAGCATCGGCAAGACAAGACCCTATCGAGGGGCCAAGCCTCGCGCGGCGAACGACGCCAAGACCTTCGGAGGGAGCGGCCTCCCTAGGCTGGCTCCTGAGGAGCGGAGATTCCTATGCAGGCGCTCACCTCATGAGGGTGAGGTGATGTAAGCCATGATGACCAAGGCCAGGCAGGCGCCAGCAGGCGCAGAGCAGCAGGTTTCCTCTTTGGTGCTAAGGAGGCAAGCTAGGCATGGAGTCCCGAGGAATCAGCCAAAGGTTTCCATTTCCGTGCTACAAGACCAAGACCGCAAGGACTGCAGGACGGAGGTCATCACCGAGCCCACCATGGCGTCACGAGCAGAAGCTTTGCAGGCGAACACCACCTTTCATCAGGATAGGATGTACTTCTTGTCCCCTTTCAAACTGGCCGTTGTGGAATCTCTTCCCACCTACATTTTGGGGGAAGAGGACCGAGGCCACTATAAATATAGCCTATCCACCACCCTCGAGAGGGATCCGATCCGATCCGGGGAGAGACCTCGAACCCTCACTAGCTCACACCAACACAAGAACTGACCTCCTGAGGTTGTTCTTCCTCTGTACTAGTTCATCCTCAGCCCCTCGCGAGGCCAATCCACCCCAAAGCAGGAGTAGGGTCTTACACCGCAAGGTGGCTCGAACCTGGGTAAACTGCCGTGTCTCTTTCCTTTCCCGTTCATCGAGCTAGGCCGTGAGAGTGATGAGTTGGTAGGCTGGAGAGGTTGAGTTCTTCGCATGCACCCCAGAGTTCGAACCTTTCTCAGGACTGCGGAGCCCTGAATCCGACACATGTTGATTAGATAGCAAACAGTGCTATCATACCTACCTCAGCCGGACTAGGACAAAAGCATTAAATCCTCTGTTAGGTGTCATGTGGAGGGGGAACCCCGGCAAGGTTGATGCACCGCTTGTTCAGCCGCCTCCCATAATCTTGACACGCCTCCTGGATAGGTGACATTAAAGATAATCCTTCTTCCTGCATGCTGCCACATGCCAGACAAATCTCACCTAACCATCTGCGGGCTGGACACCTCACCGATCAGTGACTAGCTGCTCGATGAGGTCGAGCGCTGGTGGCTAGCGAAGGCTTGCCCGCCCCGGAGCTTGTCGGGCCATCGCCTTGCTGGCAAGCACTGCTTTTGGTACTGATCTTGATGTTTTGTCTTGCACTTCTCCCCGGTTAAGATCCAACAATGGGGTCTTCAATCTTGGTCTTCTTGACATGCTCCTTGATCTCTCAAAGATCTGCTCTCTTGGCTTGGAAATCTTCTCCATAACTTAGGAATCTTGTCTTGGGATCTTTGGTCTTGGCAATCTTCAGCAAGCTTCAGCCGGGCAGGGAAACTGCTACTTGTCTGTGCATAAGTCAGGGTATAAAAATACCCATGTTTTATACACCGACACGAATCTTCAGAGTTGCGTTTAATTCTTTCTAGAAGATCCCATCTAAATTCAATACTTTTCTTCATAAAGGAACAAATAGAAGAAGAATCGAGCATGGTTTGATCATTATGAGAAAGCCGAGCATAAAAATTCGGTTAGATAATTTCTCCTGAGAGCTCATGATTGGGGCATGTGTACATCATGTACTTAAGCCTCCCCTAAGCTTGAGCGATGCTTTCTCCTTCACGAGGCCAAAAATTATATGTATAATTCTGATCAGGATGAACCAGATGCATAGGATAAAACTTCTGATGAAATTCCAATTTTAGTCGGTTCCAATCCCATATTTCAATATCATCACATAGCCTATACCATGTCAATGCCTTTCCCCCAAAAGGTAAAGGGAAAACCTTCTTCTTAACTCCATCTTTGGATAAACTTGCATGCTTAAATAATCCACAAACTTCATCTACATAGATTAGGTGCATATCAGGATATATTGTTCCATCTCCTGCATAAGGATTAGCTAGCATATTCTCTATCACACCTCAAGGAATCTCATAGTAATTATTTTCAGTAGGTGCAATAGGTTGAGGAGCAACTCTTTGTTCTTTCGGTCGAGGTGAAGATATCCCGAATAAAACCCTCAAAGGATTGTTTTCCATATTAACAAGTGGTAGTAAATTTCAGCATGTAATATAATGTTTCCTTACCAAATTCCACTCACCAAAGGTGCTTCACTCCCTAGCAATGGTACCAGAAAAGAGTATTGATGACCCACTATTATGGGGAGTAGAAGGAAATGACAAGCGGGTTTCACATGGTATTTCTGCAAGCACTGAAATTGTCGGTAACAGATAGTTTGATAGCAAGGTAATTTGTAGCGTGCAAGAAGTAGTAACGATATCAAAGGTGTAGCAAGGTAGTCCAATCCTTTTTGTAGCAAGGGACAAGCTGGAACGGTCTCTTATAATAAGCAAAGTGTTCTTGAGGACACACGGGTATTTCATCTAGTCACTTTCATCACGTTTGTTTCATTTGAGTTCGCTACTTTGATAATTTGATATGTGGGTGTACCGATGCTTGGGTGCTGTTCTTACTTGAACAAGCCTCCAACTTATGATTAACCCCTCTCGCAAGCATCCGTGATACGTCCATTTTGCATCATGTTTTCCTAATGTTATTTATAATGTTTTTATGCTTTATAACACTTTTTGGAGTAATTCTAATGCCTTTTCTCTCATAATATGAAAGGTTTACACAAAGAGGGAGAATACCGGCAGCTGGAATTCTGGACCTGAAAAAGCTATGTCACAGATACCTATTCTGCACATCTCCAAATGAGCTGAAATTTTACAGAGAATTATTTTGGAATATATAATAAATATTGGAGAAAAGAGATAACAGAGGGGGTCTGCCAGGTGTCCACAAGACACCAGGGTGCGCCAGCCCTCCAGGCGCCCCCTGGTGGGTGGTGGGCACCCTGGCCCACCTCCGATGCCCATCTTCTGGTATATAAGGTCTTTTGACATAGAAAAATAAGGGGATGACTTTCAGGACGGAGCACCGTCCTCTCGAGGCGGAACTTGGGCAGGAGCACTTTTGCCCTCCGGCGGAGCGATTTCGCTAGGGAAAATCAAAGACATCGTCATCACCAACAACCCTCTCATCTTTGGGAGGCCAGCCTTCATCAACATCTTCAATAGCATCACCTCATCTCAAACCCTACTTCATATCTTGTGTTCAATCTTTGTACCGGAACCTCAGATTGGTACATGTGGGTGACAAGTAGTGTTGATTACATCTTGTAGTTGATGGTATATGGTTTATTTGGTGGAAGATTATATGTTCAGATCCATTATGCTATTTAATACCCCTCTAATCTTGAGCATGGATATTATTTATGAGTAGTTGCCTTTGTTCTTAAGACCACGAGAGAAGTCATGTTGCAAGTAATCATGTGAATTTTATATTCGTTCGATATTTTGATGATATGTATATTGTGATCCCCTTAGTGGTGTTATGTGAACGTCGACTACATGACACTTCACCATCTTTGGCCCTAAGGGAATGCATTGTGGAGTAGTTATTAGATGACGGGTTGCTAGAGTGACAGAAGCATAAACCCTAGTTTATGCGCTATTTCGTAAGGGGCTGATTTGTATCCATATGTTTAATGCTACGGTTAGATTTTATCTTAATACTTTTCTCATAGTTGCAGATGCTTGCGAGGGGGTTAATCATAAGTGGTCGGCTTGTTCAAGTAAGAACAGCACCCAAGCACCGGTCCACCCACATATTAAATTATCAAGGTAGTGAATACGAATCAAACCAACATGATGAAAGTGAATAGATGAAATTCCCATGTGCCCTCAAGAACGCTTTGCTTATTATCTGAGACCGCTCCGGCCTGTCCTTTGCCATCAAAAGGATTGGGCTACCTGGCTGCACTTATTGTTACTATTGTTACTTGTTACAAATTATCTTGCTATCAAACTACCTGTTACCGACTATTTCAGTGCTTGCAGAAATTACCTTGCTGAAAACCACTTGTCATTTCCTTCTGCTCCTCATTGGGTTCGACACTCGTACTTACCAAAAGGACTATGATTGATAACCTATACTTGTGGGTCATCAAGACTCTTTTCTGGCGCCGTTGCTGGGGAGTGAAGTGCTCTTTGTAAGTGGAAATTGGTAAGGAAAAATTTATACTACGTGCTTAAATTTCTTGTCACTTGTTACTATGGAAAATAATCCTTTGAGGGGTTTGTTCGGGGTATCTTCACCTCTACTGGAAACACGAAGAGTTGCCCCTCAACCTACTGCACCTACTAAAAATATTAGTTATGAAATTCCTCTGTGTATGATAGAACAACTTCTAGCTAATCCTTATGCAGGAGATTGAACGTAACATCTTGATATGCATTTGATACATATGCATGAAATTTGTGTATTGTTTAAGCTTGCAGGTTTACCAGGAGATGAAGTTAAGGCAAAGGATTTCCCTTTATCATTTAAGGGAAAAGCATTGACATGGTATAGGCTATGCAATGATATTGGATCATGGAACTGGAATCGATTGAAATTGGAATTTCACCAAAAGTTTTATCCATGCATCTAGTTCATCGTGATCGGAATTATATATATAATTTTTGGCCTCGTGAAGGAGAAAGTATGGCTCTAGCTTGGGGGAGGCTTAAGTCAATGTTATATTCATGCCCCAATCATGAGTGCTCAAGATAAATTATTATCCAAAAAATTATGCTCGGCTTTCTCATAATGTTCAATCCATGCTCGATACTTCTTGTGCTGGTTCTTTTATGAAGCAGACTGTTGAATTCAGGTGGATCTTTTAGAAAGAATTAAACACAACTCTGAAGATTGGGAACTCGACAAAGGTAAAGAGTCGGGTATTAAGCTTGAGTTTGATTGTGTTAAATCTTTTACGAATACCGATGCTTTTCACAAGTTTAGCACTAAATATGGACTTGACTCTAAGATAGTAGCCTCTTTTTGTGAATCGTTTGCTACTGATGTTGATCTCCCTAAGGAGAAGTGGTTTAAATATCGTCCCCCTATTAAAGAAGAAATTAAAGAACCGGTTATAGCTAAGGATGAAACTATCATTTATAATGTTGATCCAGTTGTGCCTACTGCTTATATTGAAAAACCAACTTTCCCTGTTAGGATAAAGGAACATGCTAAGGTGTCAACAGTGGTTAACAAAAGTAATATTAAAGCACCTAGACCCTCTGAACAAATTAAAGTAGAACCTAGTGTTGCTATGGTTAAAGATCTCTTGGTTCAAAATATTGATGGGCATGTTATTTACTTCTGTGATGAAGCTGCTTGAATTGCGAAACCCGATACTAAAGATAAGAACAAACCTGTTGTTGGCATGCCTGTCGTCTCAGTTAAAATAGGAGATCATTGCTATCATGGTTTATGTGACTTAGGTGCTAGTATGAGTGCTATCCCTTTTACTTTATACCAAGAAATTATGAATGATATAGCACCCGCTGAAATAGAAGACATAGATGTCACTATTAAACTTGCAAACAGAGACACCATCACACCACTTGGGATTGTTAGAGATGTTGAAGTCTTGTGTGGGAAAATAAAATATCCCACTGATTTTCTAGTTCTTGGTTCCCCACAAGATGACTTTTGTCCCATAATTTTTGGTAGACCTTTCTTGGACACTGTCAATGCTAAGATAGATTGTCATAAAGAAACTGTCAGTGTTAATTTTGGTGATGTGTCTCATGAGTTTAATTTCTCTTGGTTTCGTAGACAACCTCATGATAAAGAGTTGCCTAGTAAGGATGAAATAATTGGTCTTGCTTCTATTGTTGTACCTCCTACTGATCCACTGGAACAATATTTGCTAGACCATGAAAATGATATGCACTTGCATGAAAGAAATGAAATAGATAAAATATTCTTTGAACAACACCTTCTCCTTAAACACAATTTTCCTATTGAAACTCTAGGAGTTCCTCCTCCACCTAAAGGTGACCCTGTGTTTGAATTAAATCAATTGCCTGACACTTTGAAATATGCTTATCTTGATGGGAAAAAAGATATACCCTGTTATTATTAGTGCTAACCTTTCAGAACACGAAGAGAGATTATTAAAAATTCTAAGGAAGCATCGTGCTGCTATTGGATATACTCTTGATGATCTTAAGGGCATTAGTCCCACTCTCTGTCAGACAAGATCAATATGGAACCTGATGCTAAACCCATTGTTGATCACCAACGACAATTGAATCCTAAGATGAAGGAAGTGGTAAGAACTGAAATACTAAAACTTCTGGAAGCAAGTATAATCGATCCCATAGCTGATAGTAGATGGGTAAGTCATGTTCATTGTGTCCCTAAGAAAGGAGGTATTACTGTTGTTCCTAATGATAAAAATGAACTTATTCCACAAAGAATAGTGACTGGCTATAGAATGTAATTGACTTTAGAAAATTAAATAAATCTACTAGAAAAGATCATTACCCTATGCTTTCATTGATCAAATGTCAGAAAGACTATCTAAGCACACACACTTTTGTTTTCTTGATGAATATTCTAGTTTCTCTCAAATACCTATTTCACAACCTGATCAGTAGAAAACCACATTTACTTGTCCTTTTGGAACTTGTGCTTATAGATGTCTGCCCTTTGGTTTATGTAATGCACCTGCTACCTTTCAAAGATGTATGACTGCTATATTCTCTGATTTTTGTGAAAAGATTGTTGCGGTTTTATGGATGGTTTCTCCATTTATGGAACTTCTTTTGATGATTTCTTAAGCAACCTTGATCGAGTTTGGCAGAGATGTGAGCAATCTAATCTTGTCTTGAATTGGGAGAAGTGCCACTTTATGGTTAATGAAGGCATTGTCTTGGGGCATAAAATTTCTGAACAAGGTATTGAGCTGAATAAAGCTAAAGTTGATGCAATTGAGAAAATGCCATGTCCTAAAGACATTAAAGATATTCGTAGTTTCCTTGGTCATGATGGTTTCTATAGGAGATTCATTAAAGACTTCTCTAAAATTTCTAGGCCTCTTACTAATATTTTACAAAAGGATGTTTCATTTGTTTTTGATGATGATTGTGTAGAAGCCTTTGAAACACTTAATAAAGCCTTAACTTCAGCACCTATAGTTCAACCACCTGTCTGGAACTTGCCTTTTGAAATCATGTGTGATGCTAGTGATTATGTTGTTGGTGCTGTTCTAGGACAAAGAGTTGATAAGAAATTAAATGTTATCCATTATGCTAGTAAAATTCTAGACAGTGCCCAAAGAAATTATGCTACTACTGAGAAAGATTTTTTGTAGTTGTGTTTGCCCGTGATAAATTCAGATCTTACATTGTTGATTCCAAAGTAATTGTTCACACCGATCATGCTGCTATTAAATATCTTATGGAAAAGAAAGATGCTAAACCTAGACTCATTAGGTGGGTTCTCTGGCTTCAAGAATTTGACTTGCATATTACTGATAGGAATGGAGCTGAGAACCCCATAGCTGATAACTTGTCTAGGTTAGAAAATATTCTTGATGACCCACTACCTATTGATGATAGCTTTCCTGATGAACAACTAGCTGTAATAAATGCTTCTCACAACACTCCTTGGTATATTGACTATGCCAATTACACTGTTGCTAAATTTATACCGCCTAGTTTCACATACCAACAAAAGAAAAAAATTCTTCTATGACTTAAGACATTACTTTTGTGATGACCCGGATCTTTATAAAGAAGGGGTAGATGGTATTATGAGACGTTGTGTACCTGAGCATGAATAGGAACTAATCCTATGGAAATGTCACTCCGAAGCCTACGAAGGATATCATGCAGGAGATAGAACTGCGCACAAGGTATTAGAATCTGGTTTTATTGGCCTACTCTTTTCAAAGATGCCCGTAAGTTTTTTATCTTGTGATGAATGTCAAAGAATTGGTAATATTGGTAAGCGTTAGGAAATGCCTATGAATTATTCACTTGTTGTTGAACCATTTGATGTTTGGGGTTTTGATTATATGGGACCTTTTCCTTCCTCTAATGGGTGTACACATATTTTGGTTGCTGTTGATTATGTCACTAAGTGGGTAGAAGCTATTCCAACTAGTAGTGATGATCATAACACCTCCATTAAAATGCTTAAAGAAGTTATTTTCCCAAGGTTTGGAGTCCCTAGATATTTGATGACTGATGGTGGTTCACATTTTATTCATGGTGCTTTCTGTAAAATGCTTGCTAAATATGATGTTAACCATAGAATTGCATCACCCTATCATCCTCAATCTAGCGGTCAAGTTGAACTTAGCAATAGAGAAATAAAATTAATATTACAAAAAATTGTCAATAGGTCCCGAAAGAATTGGTCTAAGAAACTTTATCATGCACTTTGGGCCTATAGAACAACTTATAAAAATCCTATGGGTATGTCTCCATATAAAATGGTTTATGGAAAAGCTTGTTATTTACCTCTTGAGTTAGAACATAAAGCATATTGGGCAATTAAAGAACTCAATTATGATTTCAAACTTGCTGGTGAAAAGAGGTTATTTGATATTAGCTCACTAGATGAATGGAGAGCCCAAGCTTATGAAGATGCAAAACTATTTAAAGAAAAAGTTAAAAGATGGCATGACAAAAGATTCCAAAAGCAGGAATTCAAAGTTGGTGAACATGTTCTATTGTACAATTCTTGTTTTAGATTTTTGGCAGGAAAACTTCTCTCTAAATGGGAAGGACCCTATATCACCGAAGAAGTTTATCGCTCCGGAGCTATTAAGATTAATAATGCCGAAGGTGCCAACCCGAAGGTGGTCAATGGACAAAGAATTAAACACTATATCTTAGGTACGTCTATTAATGTTGAAACTAACATTATTCAAACCGTGACACCGGAGGAACACATAAAAGAAATCTTCTAGAACACTCCGGAACCCTAAAAAGGAAGAGGTACGTGATACGGTAAGTAAACAGTCTCTGAAAAATCTGCAAAAATATTTTCTGGCAGTTTTGGAATATTAGAAAAAATAGGAAAATAAGAAACAACCGGGAAGGCAACCCAGGTGTCCACAAGACACCAGAGCGCGCCTGCCCCACCTGGCGTGCCCTGGTGGGTAGTGGGCCCCTCAGGCACCGTCCCGACTCCGTTTTCCTTCCATATACTTGTTTCCCAAGATAAAAAATCTTTATATATACCCCCTGACGATTTGACCATCGCATCCCGGAGAAATCCTCCGTTCTTGTTTCATGTTGTTTTTTCTGTTAGATCTATCAAGCCAGGCATCATGTCTTCTCCCTCCTCCAACAATGTAGAAGGCGATGCTTGGCTGCTTAAGATGGAGCTAAAGGCAGAAGAACCAAAAGAAGCTACTAAGGAGGACGATGTCAAGGAAGCTACTGGGGACCAGGCTCAAGAAGGGGGACAAGCCATGCTTGCAGCGGAGGCCGAGAAAGAGGAGGACATCCTTCAACCTTACTACGAGCATCTCACCCCACTGAAATCGAAGCCTTCAAGGCCTTCGAAACAGTTTGTGTTCAGAATAAATATCTCACTCGTGAAATTATTTTGTTGGAAGAGCAAAACATCGCCCTCCGGAGCATCAATCGTAGATTGGAGAACCTACTGGGGCTGAAGTATGATGTTCCTACTACCTCATCACCACCACCATCATCATCACCAAAGAAGGAGACTTGAGTACACGGGTATGGGCACTCCCCTTGGCTTGTGCCAAGCTTGGCGGAGATGCCCCAGTATCGTATCACCATCACTTTTATTACCTTTACCTATCTTAGTTCAATCCTTAGCTATTTCATGATTTAGTTGAATAAAAGTTAAGTATGATCTATTTTCGAGTGCTAGTTTTGTGATCTATCTATCTATGTACTCGAGTGATAGTTATATAATAAAGTTTAGTTTGAGTTTTTGCTTCTTTACGTACTTTTCTGGTTCAACCAAAATAAAGGAAACAATGAAAAAGATCATATGCTAATCCTATGGTAAGTAATGACATCACATAAGGAAAAGTATAAGTGGTAAAATTTATTAAAAGTTGGCAAACATAGCATTGGTCAATGATGCAATTCATGAAAGAATTAATAAGGGAAGAGAAGATTCACATGCAAATATACTATCTTGGACATCTTTTATGATTGTGAGGCCCCACTAAATATCTTATGCCAAAATTGTTGACATTGGACAAGGAAGACAACATAATGATTTATGTTTGTTCATATTCACATAGAAGTTATATTGTCATAGATCCTTCAACATGTGGTGCTTGCCCAATATCTTGCTAGCCAAAAATCTGCACTAAGTAGAGATACTACTTGTGCATCCAAAACCCTTAAACCCAAATCAATGTTTTGAGAGTCCACCATACCTACCTATGGATTGAGTAAGATCCTTCAAGTAAGTTGTCATCGGTGCAAAAAGGCAATAAAAATTGCTTCTAAATGTGTTTGATCATTTAGTGTAAGGGAAAATAAGCGTTGTACGAACTTGTGATGGCAAAGTAATAAAAGCGACGGACTGCATAATAAAGGGTGCTATCATAAGGGGCAATATAACCTGACGTTCTGTTGCATTAAGAGATTGTGCATACAAAACCAAAAAGCGCATGACAACCTTTGCTTCCCTCTGCGAAGGGCCTATCTTTTACTTATATGCAAGAGTCAAAGTATTTTCCTCTATTCCTTTTTATTTTTCTGTTTGGCAAGCATCATGTGGTGGGGAAAGATCTAGGCACATACACTGGTACAGCGAGGTGCTATACAAACGGTTTTTAACCCCTTTCCGTGATGGCATTTGGAACCGTCGCCTAGTGAGTGACTGCGATAGGGGGGTCCTTCCCACACGACCCAGAAACCGTTGGGGATATGCTCTCCTGGCACACACGCTGGGCAAAATGAGGTCGTGTGCGACCGGCGAGCGATCAAATACGGTTATACGTACAGTAGTGCTAAAAAAATACAATTATATAGGCAAAATTGTTTTCGGTCGTAAGTACGTCCCACACAGTCAGTCCCCGCTAAACGTTTCCGTTCGTACATACATCCCACACAGTCGCTCCAAGGAAAATGTTTCCGTTCGTAGGTACATCACACACAATTTTCCCCGTTAAATCGTTTGTGATAGCGTTGCCATTGCACACGATATTAACAATTTTATCGTTTGCGTTATTGAATGCATCACACGCGGTGCGTAGAAGAAACTGTGTGGCAAAGGCTATCCATCACACACAATTTTTATGTGGTAAACGTTTGCGCAAGATGGCCTAACGCAAACAGTTTTCAAGAGGATGTCGTGTGTGATTGTTCATTGATCCAACACGGTTTATTCCTAGAAACGATGTGCGTTGCCTGAGGTCATCACCCACGGTGTTTTCTCAATAATCGTTTGCAATAGAAAAACCCAATTAGCAAGCTAATTAGCCATTAGCAGGCTAATTGCCCTATTATTAATAATCCATTTATTAATCTAATTGACATTTCATATTAAGCACACAATATATTTCATTTCCATATTAAGGAAGCAGGATTTCATAATTGAAATACATCAGACTACAACATCATATAGCTTCAGCACTCAGCTACCCCATTACACAACTACACCAGCACCAAGTTTCACATGCCACATCTAGAACCTTTCGAAATTAGCATCATAGACGGTACATAGACAGATGCATCTCATCTGCAAACTGCTGAAATGGAAGGCGAATATTGAGCCTTCATTGATGTTGAAGGTCTTTGCAAATTTAGGCCAGTGACTGTGGATGATTGATCGTCCATCCTTCGTCCTCTTCAGGAACACTTCAATATTGAACCGTGGGTGTTGTATGAAAACCTTCCTCGCCTCCTGACCATACAGGTGGTTTGAGAGGTAATCATGAGTGAACTGCTTTGGAAAGGCCTGAAAACAAGGATGTGCATAAATATCTTCTCTATATTGGAAATGGGGCAAAGGAATAAAAAAGGCAAGGTATAATAGTTAGTACCATCTTGTAGTGAACTGATGTCTTCTTCATTGTGCAGACAAAGATCTTGTTGTTTTTTGTCGCTAATTTCTTTATCCTAGCAATCTTTCTGAGTTTCTTGACTTGATTGATATTCATGGACAACTCATTTCCCCATATGCAAAAAGGGTCGAACAGTGGGTCAAATCCTCTGACAGCAGGACCTACATGTGCAAGACCAAATTGTTAAAAACCTAAATATTAGAATAGTTCATGCAATTGCACAATAATGTGCTATTAGACAACAGACCATGCATGTGCTAACCTCGATTGTAAACCTCAGTGCTTCCCATTGTTTCCCTGCAACACATATAAGGTAGTTAGTCATCAGGTTAAGTGAGGGTTCGCATGCTATCAGTAAAATATGTTGATGAAAAATAAGCACATTGCAGATTCATCAGATTAATTCAAGCCACATGGAAAACCCATTTATCCAAACCAAGCATGATTAAGAACTAGGAAATATAGCACTTGTATATGTTTCTCATGTATTAAGTGCAGCCAAATTCGATTTATTCCTCACATGCACAACAATACAAAATTCTACCCACGACAATTGGACATCGCATTGCTGAATTGAACCAAGCAGTTAACTAAACACCACAACAATTGAACCAAACATTAACTGAGCACCACATTGCACAATATAATATACTCCTAATAGAAGATCAGACAGTTAACCAAACCAAGCATGCTTAACAACTTGGAAATATAGCAATTGTATTTGTTTCTCATGTATTTTGTACAGCCAAATTCAATTTATTTCTCACATGGTATACAATAACAGAATGCACCCACAACAATTGAACATCGCATTGCAGATTTGAACCAAACAGTTAACTAAACACCACAACAAATGAACTAAACGTTAACTGAGCACTACATTGCATAATATAACATGCTCCTAATAGAAGATCAGACAGTTAACCAAACCAAGCATGCTTAACAACTTGGAAATATAGCTATTGTATTTGTTTCTCATGTATTTAGTACAGCCAAATTCAATTTTAGTTCTCACATGGTATACAATAACAGAATGCACCCACAACAATTGAACATCGCATTGCAGAATTGAACCAAACTGTTAACTAAACACCACAACAAATGAACCAAACATTAACTGAGCACCACATTGCACAATGTATAACATACTAGAAGATCAGACAGTTAACCAAACCAAGCATGCTTGACAACTCAAAAATATAGCAATTGTATTCGTTTCTCATGTATTTTGTAAAGATAAATTCGATTTATTTCTCACATGGAAGACAATACAAAATTGCAGCCTGAAGAATTAAACATCACATTTGCAGAATTGAACCAAATAGTTAACTAAAGATGACAAATAATTAACCAAACAGTTAATAAGTGAGCACCACATTGCACGACATATAGAACATATACACTAGAGCAACAGATTGCATGGTAAAATTAAATAGCACAATTCACTAGAATTTGTTAAGGAAAGGCAGGAGTAGCACACGCAACGGGTAAACCGAGAATGCTTAACCGGTGTAGATAGCAAACGGCAAGGTGCTCCTCCAAGATCTGGGGGTCGGCACGAATGGCAGCCATCGCGACCTCATCCGCGCGTGCGGCTGTGATTTGCTTCTCCGCTGCCAAATGCTCCTTGAGCTCCTGCCTATACTGCGTGCACCATGGCTTAGGGTGGCGCTTATTTGGTGGAGGGGTCGGTGATTTGGGTGGAAGGTGTCGCGCCAGCGGTCGGGGCATGTGGGGTGTGGAAGGAGGAGGAGGATGGGGGTCGGGTGTGGATTACCTGCCTGGATAGACGAGGCCGAGCAGCGTGAAGGAGGGTCACCAGCGAGGAGGTGGCGCTGCAAGCAAGGAGTGAAGGTTTTAACTTGGAAAGGAAGGCGGAAATAGGGGAAACATGGCTTTTGGTAAGGGGGAGGGGCAGGGATGTAGATATTTCTGCAGAAGCCTAAAAATTTGAATCGGTTCAGCGAAAAACTGGCGCGTAAAGTGTCATCAGACACTGTCCCTTATTCAGAACTGTGTACGATATGTAACATCACAAACGATTCAGATAGCTTAACCCGTGTGTGATGAGTTTGAACGTCAAAAATTTTGGTTCGAATTTCCCTGGTTACAGTGGTCATCCACGTCATTGCATAATTTGGGTACACAAAGGAGACTACAGCACACCCACACTTCTTAATCAAGCAAGTTCAGCAATTAAACAGAGCTAGCTGACCTAAACATTACTCTAACAAATTAAAGACCGGTGCTCTTAATTAAACAAAACAAAGAGTACTAGTACTACGGCTGGTGCTCGTCGATCTCCGCCGCCTCCTCCATGTCCAGTTCGCGCCCGACGGTCTCCTGCGGAAGGGGCTCCATGGCATCCATCGCACCATACTCGGCAAGCATCTCGCCATCCGCGTCCGCCATCTCTTTGGAAAAGGCCGCTATGAGCTGGGCATGGGCAGCCATAATCTGGACTTGGACGGGTTCCGTCATGGCAAGGTATGCGGCGGAGGAACGGACGGCTGCTCGGACGCTCTTGGTGATTGCCAACTCTTCGGTGATGGGTTGCCGACCATTGTCGAAGAAGCTTCATTCGATTTGTGCGGTGACCGCCACGAGCTGGGCGTGGGCGGCCTTGACATGGTCGTGGGCGGCCTCCCTCAGGGCTAAGGCCGCCGCTGCAGAACGGACAGCTGATGTGCCGCTCTCGCCAGTTGCTATCCCCGAGGCAGATGTTGCTGCCGCCACCTAAGAAGCAACAGCGGCCGTTTGGGCTGCCTTGGCCGCCCGCTCGCAGATTGCGGCCGCCCTCATGCACCTTGTTAGCACGCGCATGGCTGCTGCGGCCGCGCTCTCGCCGGAGTGGGCCACCGAAGTTGCCCTCACGACGCGAGTCCATGTCCCCATCTTTCACCGGCGATGATTGAACAGTGAAATGATATTTGGGGAGCGAGCTAGTGTGCTTGACACGCCGGCTGTGGACTGTAGCCGACGCACCTTCTCGCGTAAGCCATAGGCGTACTATACACCGGCGGTGCTCCAAGATATTTTGTACTGCATCTCACACGGTTGGTGATAATAAACTGTGTGCAATCTACTTGATTTTTCATCTTGATTTGAATTACATAATGGGGTCACAGCGGCAATGGAGGGTGTTTGAATTGCTAGAACTTTTATCTGTAGTGAACATGCAACTATATGTGTGTCGTAAAAAAATTGGAATTATTCAGGGTTCGTTTGGACATTTTATACATTAAATTGGTTTTCTAGCCATTTCAGTTGCACAATTCAAAAATAAACTACATGCACATTCTCCGGTGCACCAACATGGGTTGTAAAATCATATATGTGTCCATGGGTTTATGCTTATGTCCCATGCAAGAAATGGGGATGAATTTCGAACACAACGTCACCGTGGCTCTCCGGCAAACGTTGAGTTACTTGCTTTTGTAATTCTAGTAAATCCAAAACCCGTCTGAAATTCATGAACCTTGGCATGCTATCATGGAATGGCATCAACATGCTGGGGTAAAAAATATTGTCCCATTTGGGGCAGGTTATGGTATAAGCTTCTCACAAACCATAGCTTCTCACAAGAAGACTCATGGTTCCATTAGGGAAACGTGTCACCTTTGTGGACAAAACGATATTCGTCGCCTCTTCTTGCTTTCAATTTTTTTCCTGGTGTCAACATAGAACAACAGGCGTGTCGTGTTAAATTTTGGAATTTTTCGGGGATCGTTTGGACATTTTTATACGTTAACTAAGTTTTCTAGGCATTTATGTGCATAATTCAAAATTGAACTACATGCACATGCTCCAGTCCATAAAAACGGGTTGCAAAATCAAATGTGTGTCCTTGGTTGCGAGCTTAGGTCACATGCAAGAAATGAGAATGAATGTCAAACACCTTGACACTGTCGCTCGGCCGCTAACATTGAGATACATGGTTTTAAAATTCTAGTAAATCGAAAACTCGTCTAAAATTCATGAACCTTGACATGATATCATGGAACGGCATCGACATGTCATGGTAAAAATATTGTCCCATTTGGGGCAGGTTTGGGTATAAGCTTCTCGCAAACCAGAGCTTCTCTCACAACAAGCCTGATGGTTTCGGTAGGGAACTTGCCACGTTGGGGGACGAAACGATACCTGTTGCCTCTTCTTACTTTCAAAATTTTTCTCGTGTCAACATAGAACAACAGGAGTGTTGTGTCAATTTTTGGGATTTTCAGGATTCGCTTGGACATTTTTATACATTAACTGAGTTTTCTATGCATTCATGTGCATAATTCAAATTTGAACTACATGCACATGCTCCAGTGCATATAAATGGGTTCAAAATTGAAATGTGTGTCCATGGTTGCATGCTTAAGTCCCATGCAAGAAATGATGAATGTCAAACACCTTGCCACCGTCG
This sequence comes from Thinopyrum elongatum, assembly GCA_011799875.1. NCBI lineage: Eukaryota > Viridiplantae > Streptophyta > Magnoliopsida > Poales > Poaceae > Thinopyrum > Thinopyrum elongatum. The sequence continues at coordinate 218,150,443 of CM022302.1, read as the reverse complement.
CTCGGCCGCTAACATTGAGATACATGGTTTTTAAATTCTAGTAAATCGAAAACGCGTCTGAAATTTATGAAACTTGACATGCTAGCATGGAACAGCACAAAATGCTGTGGTAAAAAATATTGTCCCATTTGGGGCAGGTTGAGGAATATAAGCTTCTCACAAACCAGAGCTTCTCACAACAAGCCTCATGGTTACGGTAGGGAACGTTTCACCTTTCTAGACGAAACGATATCCGTTGCCTCTTCTTGATTTCAATTTTTTTCTAGTGTCAACATAGAACAACATGAGTGTTGTGTTAATTTTAGGAATTTTTCGGGGTTCGCTTGGACATTTTTATACATTAACTGAGTATTCTATGCATTTATGTGCATAATTCAAATTTGAACTACAGGCACATGCTCCAGTGCATGTAAATTGTTTGAAAAATCAAATCTGTGTCCTTGGCTGCATGCTTAGGTCCCATGCAAGAAACGGGAATGAATGTCAAACACCTTGCCACCGTCGCTCGGCCGCAAACATTGAGATACATGGTTTTTAAATTCTAGTAAATCCAAAACTCGTCTGAAGTTCATGAAACTTGACATGCTATCATGGAACGGCATCGACATGCTATGGTAAAAAAATTGTCCCATTTGGGGCAGGTTTGGGTATAAGGTTCTCGCAAACCAGAGCTTCTCACAACAAGCCTGATGGTTTTGGGAGGGAACATGCCACCCTTGGGGATGAAACGATATCCGTTACCTCTTCTTGCTTTCAAAATTTTTCTAGTGTCAACATAGAATGACAGGAGTGTTGTGTCAATTTTTGGGATTTTTCGGGGTTCGCTTGGACATTTTTATACATCATCTGGATTTTCAAGGAATTTTATGTGCATAATTCAAATTTGAACTACATGCACATGCTCCAGTGCAGAAAAATGGGTTGACATATGAAATGTGTGTCCTTGGGTGCATGGTTAGGTCCCATGCAAGAAATGGGAATGAATTTCAAACACCAGGACACTGTTGATTGCCGGCAAAATGTTGAGATACTTTGTTTTTAAATTCTAGTAAATCCAAAACTCGTCTGAAATTCATGAAACTTGGCATGCTATTATGGAATGGCACCCGACAGGCTGTGGTATTTTTCGTGTCCATTTTGAGAGAAGGCACACTCGAATAACAGCCAACAAAGGCATTTTGAAAAAATAGCCGCGACTTTAATATCTCAAACATTTGTATAATTTAAATCGTGTGCGTTCTATTAACCATTCACGTGACGCCATGTGTCTTGGTTTTAATGGCTATAGGAGGTGCCGTGCGGACAGCTGCTAGACTGAACAGGAGGCGTGCGAGCGTAGTCCGGTGCACAGGCTGACCGAGAGGCGTGCAAGCTGTCCTCCAATGTGCAGGCTCATCGGGAAACGTGCGAGCTGTACGCTGCGCAGGCTCACTGGGAAGCGAGCCCTTTGACTTCCATGGCCGCCCGCCTTGCTCGCATCCTCTCCATTAATGGTGCCCGAGCCGCTGTTTAATACGGGCGACCTTACTGTTCGGCTCCCATTCCCCTCCCTCCCGCAGACCTCCACCAACGCCATGGCGCAGAAGGATCATCTGCCAGTAGTCTTCAAGTTTGGTGAAGTCGACTCCGAGCTGGAGGAGATAGAAAATAAGGAGGAATGGGGCCTCATGGACATGGCCCTGAACGAGCTGGCCGCGGCGGTTGCTGCCCCCGCGCCCATCCCAGCTCCCATCCCCGTGCCCGCGCCAGCGACCATCCCCGTAGCATTGACGGGCTGGTCGCCGAGAACTATCGCAGAGCTGGAAGCCACGGGCGTCAGTGAGGTCTCCGCGGACCCGCGCGAGCTCGTGTACATGCCAGCGCTAGCACCCGTGCCCGTGCGCAACCCTCCACCCACCGCGGCGCCAGTCCCTGTGCGTTTGCCTGCACCCGCCGCGCCCATGCCCATGCGCGTGCCCCCCTCAGCGGCATGGGACGCCGCTGTCGACCGCTACCTCGCAGCGCCGCCAGTTAACGTCTTCCCGCTCCCAGCCCGTCGATCGCGTGATGACATGATGTTTGATTTCCAAGTGAAGAACATTCTGTGCTGCCTTGAAGACTTCAACAACGGCGTCCCGGAGGACGACAACGACAACGCCGGAGCGGCACGCCACCTCCGCCGCCGCCGGAAATAATTTTTTTTGGGGTTTAATACTGTATCTCGATCATATGAATATAAATTCGCAGTGTGACTGAATGAAAGATATGGTTTGAACGAACTTGCGTTTTTCTCTCTTAATGTACAAACTCATCAAACGATTTTCCTTTGAAAAAATGTCAATGGTTTTTAAATATAAAACACTCATTGCAAACGTTTTAGTTAGAACACCCGTATGCAAACCGACAGCTTCCCCAGGAAGCCAAGGGAAAATGTGCCGAGCAGGATTTGTGCAGCTCTTGATCGCAAACGTTTTAGATAGAACACCCGTATGCAAAGTGAGAGCTATGGTCTTCCCCCTTAAGTCAAGGGAAAATTCGCAGCGCAGGATTTGTGCATCTCTTCAACGCAAACGGTTCAGATTGAATACGGCATGCAAAGCCAGACTTCGGCGCTAAGCCAAGAGAAAATGTGTCGAGCAGGATTTAAACATCCCTTCAATGCAAATGGTTGTTTTGGATGACCCGTGTGCAACCACGTACAGACAATTTAGTAAGATTTGCATCTGTCATATTGGGTATATTACCATTTGTCAAACTGGAAAGATTGACATTTGTTGATCTAGTAACATTGCCATTTGTCAACCTTGTAACACTGCGATTTGTCAAAATATGCAGCTAAAAATCACTAGCACTATGTAATTTTTGCAACTAAAATTCAGTAATTAAGCATAGATTTCATTCATAGATTAAGCAGTTGTTCTTTATACAAATAGTTCAACTCGACAGCTGAACCGACCGAACTTTTCCCCAATTGTTGCCAACCACATACTGAAATAGCTAGTTCAACTATATATACAAGCTAGTTTTAAGTACGTTGTATAGTTCCACCACATCTATAGTTAGATGGACTGAACAAAATAGCCCCTACATACTACTACTACTACGGAGGGGCTTTGTACTACTTCCGGCAGCCTCTCCTCTGCCGAGCTCGCTCAGTAAGATGCAGAGGAGGAGGAGCCTACCGACGAGCTGGACAACTACAATACTGTGCCTGCCGCCGCTGCACCTTCAGTGACGCTCTCCTCGAACGCCCTCTACCACTCCAGACGACCCCTCTCGAAGCGGTGGTTCTCCTCGCAGATCTCCTGATTCCTCGCCTCTGAGGCGACGTGTGTTGCGGCCACGGCGGCAGTAAGGCTCTTTGCGTGCTCGACGAGGCACTCCTCCAACTCCCGCAGGAACTCGGTGTAGCACGCAAGGTCGCTGACGCACGTGCAGGCCTCCACCTCCGCCTACCGCCTTCGGGCGGCGGTGGCGGAGCGGGTGATGACCCCGGCGGTCGACGGTGGGCTGGCGGCCACGGCGGCCGATGATGGGGTGGCAACCACGACCACCACCTCCCGCCTTCGGGCCGCGGTGGCAGAGCGGGTGATGGCCACGGTGGCCGGCAGTGGGGTGGCGGCCACGATGGCCACCTCCCGCCTTCGGGCCGCGACGGCGGAGCGGGCGATGGCCCTGGCTTTCGACGGTGGTGTGGCGGCAACATAGTTTCCAATTATATACTTTTTATAAAATGCATTAACATTTTGTTGGTTAAATTTAAGGGCAAAGTATGGCACAGAATATAAAGGGGACTAATAGACCAAGACGGAGGTAGTAGCACACGGCCGCTCTCTACGCAGCAATGCAACTGTCGGCCGGCTTGTAGGCGACCATTTCCTGCGTGTTCAACTGCTCTATGTGTGTGGTTGCTTGCGGTTGAGGTGGCCGTGGCGCGCTTTGCTCACGTCCCGTCGCGTGCGCTCTGCTCTCGCGTCCCTCCGGGCGCTCTGCCCTCGTCCCTCCATGCGCACTGCCAGTGTTTGGGGCCGGCGCATGATCACGCACGTTCGTGTGCATGCGGTTGCATCGGGAGCGGCGCGATGATTCAGTTACCCGCTACAAAAACTGCCATGCGGACGCGCCGAGAATCTAGGCCGCCCGGCCCCCATTTATTACTGTGGCCATTTACCTTCATCTCTCGCACCACACGACACAATAAGCACACCGACGATGACACATACAAACAGGACATCCAGCGGTTCCAATGGCGCTCCCCGTGGCTCCAATGGCGCTCCCAGCGGCCGACGACGACAACGGCGGGCAGTTCACCATGCATCACGTAGTGGACTCCCACATGAGGGGGAAGGCCCTCTCGGTGGTGTACACAAACAATCCGGTCTCGGTGGAGAGCTCCATCCAAACTATGGAGCAGTTGCTTGCCGAGGACAAGTACCAAGTGGTCGGCTTTAACCTCGAGTACACCATCGATCGTGCCGGGCACGATCTAAAGGTTGTCGTCACCCTGTTGTGCATGCGACATGACGTCCTCGTCTACCACTACCACCTGGCCACAAGGCCTTGCGAGCGTTTCTCCAGGTTTATCAACAGCTCCGACTACAGTTTTGCTACGGTGGACACCACCAACGATCTAAAAGCGCTCAAGGTTTCGGGCTTGAAATGCCAGAATCTTTTCAACATCCAGGACCACTACAAGGTCTGGGGCTGTGACAACGACCAACAGAACTCCCTGGTTGACCTCGCCTCGGCCATCATCGACCCCTACTACATGAAGATGAAGGATGAGAGCAAGAAGGACAAGAACGCCTGGCACAGTGTCTGGCATGAGAGACTGGATGAACAACACATCAAGTACGCGGCCAAGGACGCGTACACAAGCTACGAGATGTACATGCGGATCATTGACATGAGGGAGTGTCTTCTTCCTGCCCCAGACGAGGTTTCGAGCCACAGAGTAGTGGCGCGAGCGTCACAAGAAGTAGATGACTAGATGATCGTTTCTCCTTGTTTAGAATGCATGCAATTGTTTATTGAGGTGTGTGCGAATGATCTGTATAGTCACTTATGTAATTGGATGTTTATTTCAGTTATATATATATACATGTTATTATTCTGTAGATATAGAAAATCACACAGCTTATTAGCAGCAATCGTCTGTGTTATTATTGGTCTTCGCACACATTTCTGATTACGGACCTATTTGCCGCGTATCACACACATCTTGTTCAGTTGAACCATTTCCATTGTGTTGACTAATCACACAGTTCATCCTAGTGAACTGTATGCCGTATATCGCACACACCCTCATCTGGCTGCCCGTTTCTGTTGTTCTGCATCATCGCAAATAGTTCTTCTGGATTAACCATTTGCCACTCATCGCACACGCAACTTTAATATGAACCGTGTTTGATGTCGCCGCCATCACAAACGTTTTGCATCTTTTTTGAGGGTTTTATTACATCACCGTTTGTGATTGGTGCATCGCACACAGTTTCGTCGAAGGGTCTCTGATTCGACTGTCGCGTTTGGACCATCCTGCAGTAGTGATATATCAAGTTGGATATGGGTGAGCATGAGTTATTATTGTTGACATCACCCTTGAGGTGAATGAGTTGGGAGGCGAAACTATAAGCGCCTATCTTTCTATGTGTCCGGTTGAAACTTTTTGCTCATATATATGTTGTGAGTGTTAGCAATCATAGAAGATTAAATGATGGTTGAGTATGTGGACTTGCCAAAAGGCTCCAATACGAGACCCTTCCTGAAAATATGATGAATTGTAGTAGCAAAGTTGACTGAGAACATAGTTTGTTAGTTTTCAATAAAGTTTATGCTTTCTACTTTGATGTTGTGATGAATTGTTACTTGTTCATGAGAATTTATATGACAAAGTTTTAATATAAAGTTTTATGATAAAGTTTGTTGCTGTTATAATAATATGCATGATGCTACTATGTCTGTATTTTGTTTATATCGACAACTCTCTCTCTCTCTAAACATGTGGACATGATTCTCGATATCGGCTTTCGCTTGAGGACAAGCGACGTCTAGGCTTCGGGGTGTTGATACGTCAATTTTGCATCATGTTTTCCTACTCTTATTTATAATGTTTTTATGTTTTATAACACTTTTTGGAGTAATTTTGATGCCTTTCCTCTCATAATATGCAAGGATTACACGAAGAGGGAGAATACCGGCAACTGGAATTCTAGACCTGAAAGAGCTATGTCAGAGATACCTATTCTGCACATCTCCAAATGAGCTGAAATTTTACAGAGAATTATTTCGGAATATATAATAAATATTGGAGAAAAGAGCTACCAGAGGGGGGCTGCCAGGTGTCCACAAGACACCAGGGCACGCCAGCCCCTCCAAGCGCGCCCTGGTGTGTGGTGGGCACCTTGTCCCACCACCGGTGCCCATCTTATGGTATATAAGGTCTTTTGACCTAGCAAAAATAAGGGGAGGACTTTCGAGACGGAGCACCGTCGTCTCGAGGCGGAACTTGGGTAGGAGCACTTTTGCCCTCTGGCAGAGCGATTCCGCCGGAGTTACTTCCCTCGCGGAGGGGGAAATCAAAGCCATCTTCATCACCAAAAACCCTCTAATCTTTGGGAGGCCAATCTTCATACAACAACACCATCTCATCTCAAACCCTAGTTCATCTGTTGTGTTCAATCTTTGTACCGGAACCTCAGATGGGTACCTGTGGGTGACTAGTACTGTTGATTACATCTTGTAGTTGATGCTATATGGTTTATTTGGTGGAAGATTATGTGTTCAGGTCCATTATTCTATTTAATACCCCTATGATATTGAGCATGAATATTATTTGTGAGTAGTTGCCTTTGTTCTTGAGGCCCCAGGAGAAGTCATATTGCAAGTAATCATGTGAATTTGATATTCGTTTGATATTTTGATGGTATGTATGTTGTGATTCCCTTAGTGGTCTTATGTGAATGTCGAACATGATACTTCACCATCTTTGGGCCTAAGGGAATGTACTATGGAGAAGTTATTAGATGATGGGTTGCTAGAGTGACAGAAGCTTAAACCCTAGTTTATGCGCTATTTCGTAAGAGGCTGATTTGGATCTAGATGTTTAATGCTATGGTTAGATTTTATCTTAATACTTTTCTCGTAGTTGCGGATGCTTGCGAGGGGGTTAGTCATAAGTGGTCGGCTTGTTCAAGTAAGAACAACACCCAGGCACCGCTCCACCCACATATCAAATTATCAAAGTAGCGAACGCGAATCAAACCAACGTGATGAAAGTGACTAGATGAAATTCCCGTGGGCCCTAAGAACACTTTGCTTATTATCTGAGACCGCTCCGGCCTGTCCGTTGCCATCAAAAGGATTGAGCTACCTTGCTGCACTTATTGTTACTATTGTTACTTGTTACAAATTATCTTGCTATCAAACTACCTGTTACCAACTATTTTAGTGCTTGTAGAAATTACCTTGCTGAAAACCACTTGTCATTTCCTTCTGCTCCTCATTGGGTTCGACACTCTTACTTATCGAAAGGACTATGATTGATCCCCTATACTTGTGGGTCATCAATCCGCAACTATGAAAGAAGAATTAACATAAATCTAACCATAGCATGAAACATATGGATCCAAATCAGCCCCTTACGGAATAGCGCATAAACTAAGGTTTAAGCTTCTGTCACTCTAGAAACCCATCATCTAATTACTAGTCCATAATTCCTTCCCTTAGGCCCAAGTATGGTGAAGTGTCATATAGTCGACATTCACATGACACCGCTAAAGGAAGCAACAACATACATATCATCAAAATATCGAATGTATACCAAATTAACATGATTACTTATGACAAGACTTCTCCCATGTCCTCAAGAACAAAAGCAACTACTCCCAAATCATATTCATGTCCAAGATCAGAGGGGTATTGAACAACATCAAGGATTTGAACATATAATCTTCCACCAAATAAACCAACTAGCATCAACTACAAGATGTAATCACCACTACTAGCAACCCACAGGTACCAATCTAAGGTTTTGAGACAAAGATTGAATACAACAGATGAACTAGGGTTTGAGATGAGATGGTGCTGGTGAAGATGTTGATGAAAATTGGTCCTCCCACAATGAGAGGGTTGTTGGTGATGTCGATGGCTTCGATTTCCCCATTCTGGCGGAATCACTTCGCTGGAGAGCAAAAGTGCTCCTGCCCAGGTTCCATCTCGACACGGCGGCGCTTCGTGCCGAAAGTCCTCTCCTTTTTTTTCTAGGGCAAATGGCTTAATATAGCAGAAGATGGGCCACGAAAGCTGGCCAGGGGCCCCACAAGCCACCAGGGCGCGCCCAAGGTGCCTCATGGACACTTGGTGGGCCCCTCTTGTAATTCTTTCTTCCAGTATTTTTTATATATTCCAAAATAATTCTCCATGAAATTTTAGCTCATTTAGAGTTGTGCAAAATATGTATCTCTGATGTAGCCTATTCAGGTCCAGAATTCCAGTTGTCGGCAATCTCCCTCTTCATGGAAACCTTGCAAATTAAGAGAGAGAAGGCATTAGAATTGCACCACAAAGTATTATATTGATCAAAAACATCATACATAACAGTAGGAAAACATGACGCAAAATGGACGTATCAGACCTCGACACCTAGGTGACCTCGGGTGCCTGAACCCCTTTACCCTAGGTGCCCGGACACCCCAGACCAAGCTTGCACGCATTACGGGCAAAAGACCCTTCTACCCCATTTCCTGCCAAACTTCCCTAGACTAAAAGTAGTCATCTCCTTACTCCGAATTAGATTTAGCAAAATATTTGCAATGATTTGAGAGAGCTTTTGACGTAGGGTGGAACTCTAATGGCCGATCTTTCATGAATTGGAGGGGGATTCCTCGAAGAACACGGGGAAAAATGGGGAGAAATCCAAAGGAACACTCAAGAACAAGTCGAATCACACATCCACTAGACTAAAAAACACATGGACCCATAAGGTACATGAACAATCAAAGGGAAAGATACAAGGTAGAGTTCATCCCAAATCCAAAGGAGATGGGGTCTTAGTGACCTAGATAGATCCTTCCCACAAAGGGGGTCTTGAATCCCTCGGGATCTTCTCACATGCTCACATGGAGGTCTTGAACTCCATGGGAGTGGTCTCTCACTCTCTCTCAAGAGAAGTAGAGGTAGGAGCATAGCTCAACTAAGATGAGATATCATATTTGCCAACCCTAGAATAGAGGACGGGATGTCTATATATAGTCTAAGCCACAAAGGAGTAAGTGAGAGGGGGGTACATGGGACTTTGGCCCATCTCTGCGTCCAGGGAGGCGCCGGACGTCCGGGCTGGGGGCCGTACGTCCGGGCATTTGCGAGACGATGGATGTCTGGGGCACTGGCCGGATGTCCGGCCATTTGATGGCCTTCGTTGCTATTCTCCTTTGCCGATTTATTGGGGCGATGCTGAATGTCCGAGCTGTCGGGGCCGGATGTGTGAGTCCTGTAGCTTCAGCAGCTCCGTCTTCTTCTGTCTCCGCTTCCATGCTTCCCTCGCGGATGGTGTAGTTGTTCCTTTGCGCTTGCACTCTTCCTTGACGTCCGTGAAGCTCCGACAATACCTATGCATGCACACGGAAGAAGTGTCAATTAGTATACCATCCTCAAAGGGGTCAAGTGAACGCGTGTAAAGGAGATGATTCACCTTTATGCATGTGAAGTAGATGTCACACGTGTCACTTGTTGAATGGACTCTTGACATGGTGATGTTCGTAGGATGCTCTGCATCACCCCCTCCCCCTTGGGAAAGATTTGACCTCGGATCAAAAACCAAATCACCATGGGAAAGAGATGGTGTCGCCGTGTAGAAGTGCAAGTTCACCAAGTACTCATCGTCTTGAAGCTCAAAATTGGTACTCTCCAATGTTGCACCATCTTGGGATTCCTTCAAAAGGATCAAGGACACCAAACACTTGGAAAAACAAATGTGGTCAGCGTTAGTGCAAAACCAAGCATTCAAGAGGTGATTCACCCAACTAGTGTCGTCATCAAGCATAGCATATGGTGTGACAAAAGGATTGTGACATGGCAAGTAAGAACATAAATTGAGCACAATCAAGGAAATCATGGAAACAAGCATTCAAATGGTAGGTAGAGATGCAAATATGTGTGACAAGAGAACAAGCATCTACCTCGAGGTCATAGCAAGCATTCATATAGCGCTCAATGAAAGGTCTATGGTAGGCATAGGAAGTATTCAGAACACCAAATAAAATGAAGTTTCTAAACACATGGGTCAAGTGCAAGACAATCCAAGCATAACATGCATAGGGTGTAGTGAAAATAGTGTGGCACTCAACACAATAGAAAGAGCAATTTTTCATCATGTGTGAGGCAATCAAGTCAATCATGTGACAAGCAATGGGCATGGCATATGTGAAGAAATGTCATTGTTGCAACCAAACATATGTTAGGAGCAAGTAATCCACAAATCGGATGCAACACACAAGGCTTATATATCAAGGCATGACAATGTGGAAATGACAAGTCGAAGAAAGATCTCTAGCATGTGTGCAAAGTGTCATGGTGCAAGCAACACATGAAGTATGATACACAATATTCATGCTCAAGAAGGATGTCACCTTGAAAGCGTGTCGTTGTGCATCCTTCACAATGCCGAAGCACAAGAAAATGTGGTGTGGAAGCGAGTCATGGTCGAATATATGAGGCTCGCTCTCAAGAGCTCGGATGGTCAACTCACGTGAAGTAAAAGTTCACACGTATTCGAAGCGTCCTACACATGCACACAACAAGGCAAAGAATGTATGCGCATGGTAGATAAACACATCATCCATTATGATGGTTCTCTTCTTTTGCACATAACCATTAGAAGCACAGGCGCATGAATAATATGATGCAACAATGGCGATACTCATGGCACTAGGTATATGGTGCAAAGAAGTAAGACAAGCATGCTTCACAAGAAATATGTCAAAATCTCACAATATATGCGAGAATGATAGGGGGGCAATCTCATTAGCGAGACTAAAATCATTGTTGCACTCAATACACAGAAAATTATCTAGCATGAGAGAGGAAACATGTGGAGACATATGACAACATTTAATAGCAATCATGTGCAAAGCATCGAAATGGTTGTCATCAATCGCATGAAATGAACAAGTATGAATTATCGGTGATGCAATACACAAAGCAAGCAAATCAATCATCTCATGCAAACTAGTGGAGCGAAGATGCAACACACTAGAGGAAATCAATGCAATCATTTCATGTGAGCAAATAATAGGCATAGACAATGCACATGACATATCGCAAGCACGAACATAAGCAATATCAATGTATCCACCAAGTTGACAAGGCAAACATGCCAATAACAAGCAATATCTCCACCAAGTTTGCAAATACTCATACAAGTACTAGAATCATGGATCATGTGAAATGCAAAGCATGGGTCACAAATGCATGACAAAAGCATAGAAATGTGCATATCATGCAAAGTGAACATGCCATGTTGGGCATAAAGTGAGAAGTGGTATATAACCCATAACCATGTGAGGGCCATGTAGAAGAGATGCACGAAATTCTTGCACAAAGTGGGCGGGTGGAGGTAAGCACTCCATGGTGGTGCACATCTTTATTGCTCTCTAGAGCTCGTTTCGTCAACTCGTGCGCTTGCGAGGTTGATGAGGAATCATGGGTACCTACACAACATGTAGACAAAGGAAACAATGTGTGTGCATGGTAAATGTACACATCATCCATCATGATGTGTATGTGCACATCAGAGTTAGCACAAGATAAGAAATACTCAAAGAAATTTGATGCACGGTCACTACAAAAAAAATACACTTCCGTGATGATATGTGTTTGTCAAAGTAGGTCATGTTTTTTGTCATGCATGTACATCCATGATGATTTTATGACAGAATCAAGATAGTCATAACTGTGCTGTCATAGAAGTGTTCCATGACATTACCAAAATTATCATCACGGAAGTGTCCACTTCCATGAAGACAAATCGCACATCATAGAAGTGCTTTCGTCAAGGGTAACCGACACGTGGCATCCACCGTAACGGTCGCCGTTAAGCTAACGGGTTCCAGTTTAGATCCGATAACCTATTAACAGCTGGGACCAATGAGGATTTTCCACGTGTAAAATTATCATTGGCTATAGAAACCACGTGTCAGCACCACGAAAAGGACAGATGTCAACCGCCCAATGGACAGGAGGCACCTATGATACGTCGACACATGGCAAGGCCCAATAGTGGCCCATTTAGGTTAAAAAGGCTGGCCCAGTCAAAATTAGCGGACTAGCCCGTTAGCGGCCTGCTTGCAGACGGCCCATTCGCAGTTAAGGCCCGTACGACTAGTGTCAAATTGGCCCGTCAACGGCCTGTTCTAAACTTGTCATCATCGCGGCCCATGGTCACTTCTGGCCCGTTAACAGTCCGCTAATTACTTGGGCCGAATTACGGCTTGGTGTGTTTCCGGCCTGTTAAAGGTCCTACTTCATTTGGGCCCATTTATTGGCCATTGAAACTTTTGGCCCATAAACGACCGTGAAGGATTTGGGTCATATTCGGCCATGTTTGACATTCGGCCTGTTAGAGGGCCACTGTAGATTTGGGCCACTTCCAGCCTGTTGTGATTTTCGGCCTGTTAACGTTGGACGAAATCCATGGGCCATATGTGGCCCAACGTCACATCGGGCCTATTAACGGCCCATATAAAACTGATACTAATCAAGCCCGACCAAACTTCCGACCTGTTAAAGGCCCGTGTAGCAGGTCGGCGCATTTACGGCCCGTCTGAATTTCGGCTTGTGAACGATCCGCATTGTAAATGGGCCACCACGAGTTGAGATACATTTCGGCCTGCTAATGACCAGTGGGTTATTTGGCACAATCAGGGCCCAATCTCACTTTCGGCCTATTAAAGGCCCATGTTATTTATGGGCTCGAGATATTTACACATGTTAACGGTCTATTGTTACTGAGGGCCCAAATTATATTTAGGCCTGTTAAAGTCCCACTAGGGGCACATGCCTACCAAAAATATGAAAGCTTATGCTGATTTAGACCCAGATATTTTTAGTGGGCTACAGGCAAATTACGGCCCATAATCGTTTTTAGCCCAATTGGAATGGGCCTGACGAATGTTGGCACGTTGGGCTCCTACGAAGCTTTCGGCCGAATACATTACTAAGATAAACCTACACTATACAAAAATAGCGTCGTAATTTCTACAGCCTTTGGTAGCACGATAAATGTTGTATCACAACAAAATAAATTCCAGCCATACAACAAAAGGCCTATTGGCATAAAGTTTACAGTCCTTGTAGATAAAGGCACCATCAGATGTATAGAAGCACAGATCATTTGACCTGAGTGCTAATGTTTCAGGCTGTAGAATCTGATGGAGCAGCATGATCTTCCCCTTTTTTCCACCATTGCTCTTTAACAATGAAGCAAATGTCTGATAGTCTGGTTTCAAAACCATTCATATCTTGACGACATTTGTCAACCACTATTCTTGTTTTCGAAACGACGTCCATTAGGGATTGGACTTGTGTCTGGAGCACAAATATATCACTCTGTCTAGCCGGAAGATTTTGTTAAGTAGGCGATTTGGATGAGGTTACCTTGACAACCAACCCAGAATTATGCAGGAAAGGTGCTTTTTGCACTGTTAGTGGAGAGATACTAACGACTGCAGCAAGAGGTGACATTGTGCCTATGGTAGCCTCCTCACCTTCAGGTGGTTCTGGACGTTCGATCATTTGTGCCATAGCTTGCTGAAAGTTTGAACTTGTAGATTAGTGTACCAGATAAGTTACTAATGAGACGAAAACAAACAAAGTAGGTTTCACGTTTATACATAACTTATTTGGGTGAACTACTGTAATACATTAGCATGTATTGTAGTCCCAACTACATAATAAAATCACTTTTGGAACATATGTCCATGTAGCATGCCTACTGTATTGTCTATTTCCTCACATTCGTTGACATCTAAGGATAAAGAGACATGGTTTAAAGTAGGATGAACATAGTATGACATCATTCATATCATGGGCAAGCAGATATAAAACAAACAGGCTACTGTATCATTGTGTGGGCACGTGAACATCACAACTAGATTACATATCAAGACCAAAAGAATATCCTTCATCTCTTTTAAACCGTGTAAGGTGAAATGATACGTTAAGACAACTGTGTAAAAAAGTGAACAGAGTAACTGACATTGGCTGCAAACCAAGCAGTTAAATGAACACATCACAGTAACAAGCAGTTCAAAGGCAGGAGGAGTAAGGACTTACAACAGCGGCTTGAACTGGTGTGCTCATGCCATTCGTCTTGCTAGTGTGGCAATCCTTGAAGATTTGCACTACGTTCGGTTCTGGTTCTTTTTGGTCCGCACGGGCATTCCTCTGTATTTGGAACAAGTCAATATAGATACGATAATATGGCACAGAAAAAAGAAGGAACTAGTAGCTAGAGCCTCGCAGTGTGCAATATAGCTACGAGATCTTGTTGTCTGTTGGAATTTCACTTTAGAACGGTTGGTCTTGTTCTTCAAACAGTTAGCCTAGAAGAAGATACACTTGTAAGGCACATACATAAATACAAGTTCAATATGTGATCTGATCAAATACATATACCCTACCTGATACTTTGGATCAGACCAGTGTTTAACAAGGGCTGTCTAGTCTTCATCTATAATATATTCCACTTGAGATGTTTGGGCGATTTCATTGTTAGCCTTGCCTTCAAAGTGAGTTTTTCTAAAGTGATACCGATACTCTCGCAGAGCAAACTGAAAAACATGAGTGCATGCTTGTTTAGTTGCATCATCTTTCGGATCCAACTTGAACCTCATCTGTTGAAAAAAGAATGTGAGTCTTATTAGGAGGAAGCTAGAAAGTATGGGACAGAGCAAGACAATATTACAAATTGCGATGAATAACATTACTTACGGATAAATGGTCTAGGAAGGTGCTAAACTAGGTATCGTCTTTCTCATTCCTGTACTAGATCCATGTTGGGAGGATACGTGCATGACACCTAACGGCAAAGGCTGCCTCTGATACTAACTTGGCTAACTTTGTAGCATCACGTGGCCTTTTTAAACCTGCCTCAAAATGGATCTCCATTCTTCCTCCTTTAGATTTTGTTAATCTGTCAAGCATTATCCCTGATGTCTGTTTCCGCTTGCGCCGTGGTGCTAGTTCAACAACGAATATGGAAAGTGTTAGTGCACATCAAACTGTGAGAGTACATATAAAGGAGCATGCAACTGTAACTTGACTCGGTCAGCTACCATCTTGGTGTTGATGCTCATGAGGTTCATCTGATCTTGCCGAGTCCTGTTGTGTCAGCAGTGCTTCGGAAGTAGTGTTAGGTGTGAAGGCAGCATGGGAACTGGCCAGTTGCGGAGCAAACGAACGAGTAACTCGTTGAGATGCTGATACAGTTGAAGCGGATGCTGCAGCTGGTGGAGCAGGTGATACTGTGTTTGTAGATTTAGCCGGTGGACTTGGACCTTCTACTGCACAATAAGTATCAGCAGAATCTCGAGGGCAGATCCTTTTCCGTTGCACCCGACGAGTAACACCATTCCCTACTATATTCTTTTCCTTGCTCTTTTTTGACTTTGCCATGTCAAGCCGTACCCACAACACAAAAGAATAAAATCGCTCTTTAGAACTCATTGATGCATGATACAGACAAGCAATACTTTGATGTAAGACAACTGTAAGAGGATGGAATATGTAAGAAAAATAGGACGGCGTGACCTATTCACAGCTACGATGTGTAAACTAAGCAGAAGGATTTTCAAGAAAATAGAAGTAATGCAAGCTAGACACCATATGAAAGATGCAACCAATATCACTCTACCAAGTTAAAAGTGTCTTGTCATAAGTGGCATTTCGAAAAATTAGAAGCAGTACAACCTAGAAATCAATGCAAGATGCAACCACTATCAAACTGCCATGTTAAAAGCATCCAATCATGAGTGACTGATGCGGGATACACAATAGCAGTACTTTGATGTAAGAACATGGTATGATAGATAGATGTAGTGTATTTTAGACAGAGAAAGGCATGTCATATGCACATGTATAACGTATAAACTCAGTAGGTGCAATTTAATCAAAATAGAAGAAATACAGGCTAGACAACATATGTAGCATGAAACCAATTATCACACTGTCAACTTAGAGCAAGCACCTGCGATGGTGGAGTACGGGAGATGAACTCATCATGTAGACTTGGGACTTCAACTGCATTAGTAGTAGCAGTGGCAAATCTAGAGAATCTCTGTTTGCATCAGTCCGGAGGACCACCAACATCCCCTAACTTAGTCTTTTCCTTCCTCTTTTTTGACATTGCCTTCTGAAGTCAAAACCACAAGAAGATGAATAAAATTAGCTCTACATAACTGGTTGATGCATGATACAGACGAACACTACTTTGATGTAAGGCAAGCGCATGATAGGAGGATGGAATATATACAAAAAAAGACAACATTTCATATTCACACGTATGATAGGAGGATGGAATATGTATGAAAAACAGTAAGTAGAAGGCATTTCAACAAAATTAGAAGAAATGAAAGCTAGGCACCATATGAACATGCAACCAATATCACTCTATCAGGTAAAAATTGTCTCGTCGTAAGTGCCATTTCAAGAAATTAGAAACAGTACAGGCTAGAATACAATGCAAGAAGCAACTTACATCACACTCCCAAGTTAAATGTGTCTTATGGGTAAGTGATTGTTGCAGGCATAAGTTGTAAGCTACGCAGATGCAATTCAACAAAATTAGAAGCAATACAAACTAGAGATCATACGGAACACGCAACCACATATAACAGTTCCAAGTTAGAGCAAGCACCTGTGATGGTGGAGTAGGGGAGATGTGCTCCTCATCTACACAGCTACGTTGACTGTCCAGCCTTGTGTTGTCTTCCGAATCTTGTTGGGAGGATGGCGGAGTAGAATCTGTAGAGACCCTCTATTTGAGTTGCTCTGAAGGACCACCATCATCCACTGCCTTACTAATTTCCTTCAGCTATATTGATTTTGCATTGTGAAGTCAAATCGATAAGAAAAAGGAATAAAATTCGCTCTTCAGAACTCATTCATGCATGATACTGACGAACACTACTCGGATGAAAGGAAAACACATGATATGAGGATGGAATATGTACGAAAAACAGGCGGCGTGCCATATTCACACCTATGATGTGGTAACTAAGTAGAAGGCATTTCAATAAATTAGAAGCACTTCAATCTAGACACCATATGAAAGATGCAACCAATATCACTCTGCCAAGTTCAAACTGTCTGGCGTTTCAACAAATTAGAAGCAGTACATGCCAGAAATCATATGCAAGAGGCAACCAATATCACAGTGGCGACTTAAAGGTGCCTCATCATAAGTGACTGATGCGGGATATGCAAGAACAATAGTCTGATGTAAGAACATGGTGTGGTCAAATATATTATGTTATAGAAATAGGAACACGTGTCATATTCACAGGCATGATGTGTAAAGTAAGCAGATGCAATTCAACAAAGTTAGAAGCAATACAAGCTTGACATCATACGCAACATGTAACCACATATAATAGTGCCAAGTTAGAGCAAACACCTGTGATGGTGGAGTAGGGGAGATGTGCTCATCATCTACACAGCTACATTTACTGTCTAGCCTTGCGTTTTCTTGTGAATCTTGTTGGGAGGATGGCGGAGTAGAATATGTAGAGACCCTCCATTTCAGTTGCTCGGAAGGACCACCATCATCCAATGCCTTACCAATTTCCTTCTGCTTTCTTGATTTTGCATTGTGAGGTCAAACCGACAAGAAAAAGTAATAAAATTCGCTCTTCAGAACTCATTCATGCATGATACTGACAAACACTACTCTGATGAAAGGAAAAGTCATGATACGAGGATGGAATATGTACAAAAAACTAGACGGCTTGACATATTCACACCTATGATGTGGTAACTAAGCAGAAGGCACTTCAAAAAATTAGAAGCACTTCAAGCTAGACACCATATGGAAGGTGAATCAATATCACTCTGCCAAGTTAAAACTGTCTCGTCATAGGTGGCGTTCATCAAATTAGAAGCACTACATGCTAGAAATCATATTCAAGATGCAAACCAATATCACACTGCCAACTTAAAGGTGTCCCATCATAAGTGACTGATGCAGGATACACAAGAAGAGTAGTTTCATGTAAGAACATGGTGTGATAGATAGATATAGTATGTACCAAAAACAAGAAGGCGTGTCATATTCACACATATCATGTGTAAGCTAAGCAGATGCAGTTTACACTAATTAGAAGCAATACAAGCTAGACACCATATGCAACATGCAACCAGATATCACACTGCCAAGTTAGAGCAAGCACCTGGGATGGTGGAGTAGGGGAGCAGAGACTTGGAACTTGTAATGCACTAGCAGTACAAGGAGAATCCGTACAGATGCTCCGTTTACGTTGCTGCAGAGGACCACCATCATCGCCTTCCTTACTCTTTTCCTTCCTCTTTTTTGATTTTACCTTGTCAGGTCAAACCCACAAGAAAAATGAATAAAATTTTCTCTTGAGAACTCATTGATGCATGATACTGACGAACACTACTTTCATGTAAGGAAGCCGCATGATAGGAGGATGGAAAATGTATGAAAAGTAGGACGGCATGACATATTGACATGTATGATGTGTAAAGTGTAAACTTAGCACAAGGTGTATGAACTAGTTATAAGCAATGCAAGCTAGAAACCATATGAAAGATGAAACCAATATCATTCTGCCAAATTAAAAGGGTGGCCTCATAAATGTATTTGACCAAATTAGAAGCAATACATGGCAACAGGCTAGAAATAATATGCAATGAATAAAGGTGTCTCATCATAAGTGATTGATGCAGGATACAGAAGAGAGGTAGTTTCATGTAAGAACATGGTTAACAGATAGATGTAGTATGTACCAAAAATAGGAAGGCATGTCATATTCATAGGTATAATGTGTTAACTAAGCAGATGCAATTTGCCCTAATTAGAAGCATTACAAGATAGACACCGTATGCAACATGCAACCACATATCACACTGCGAAGTTAGAGCAAGCACCTGCGATGGTGGTGTAGGGGAAATGTGGTGTTCAAGTACAGAGCTACATTCAATATCTTTATTTAGACTTGCTGTTTGTTGAGAATCATGTGGGGAGCATGAAACTGCACTCTTTATAAGAGTAGCGCTTCTCCTACTAACCCACGGGGGTGACTGTCTCATCATAAGTGATAGATGCAGGATACACAAGAACAGTAGTTTAATGTAAGTACATGGTGTGATAGGCAGATGTAGTATGTACCAAAAATAGGAAGGCGTGTCATATTCACATGTATAATGTGTAATCTAAGGAGATGCAATTTAACAAATTAGGAGCAATACAAGCTAGGCACCATATGCAACATGCAACCAGATATCACACTGCCATGTTAGAGCAAGCATCTGGGGTTGTGGAGTAGGGGAGACGAGATTTGGAACTTGCACTGTAGTAGGAGTAGCAGGAGAATCCGCAGAGATCATCTGTTTCGGTTGCTCCAGAGGACCACCATCATTCCATGCGTTCGTCCTTTTAGATTTTGCCTTGTCAAGTAAACACAAGAAAAAGGAATGAAATTCGATCTTCCAAATTTGTTGGTGCATGATAATGACGAACACAACTTTTATGTAAGGCAACCACATTGTAGGAGGATGGAATATGTACGAAAAACGCTAAGCAGAAAGCATTTCAACAAATTGGAAGCAATGCGAGCTAGACACCATATGAAAGATCCAACCAAAATCACTCTACCAAGTTAGAAGTGTCTCATTATAAGTGGCATTTCAACAAATTAGAGGCAATACATGTTTGAAATGATATGCAAGATTCAACCAATATTACACTGTCAATTTGAAGGTGTCTCGTCAGAAGTGATTGATGAGGGATACACAAGAAAAGTAGTTTGATGTAAGAACATGGTTAATAGAAAGACGTAGTATGTACCAAAAACAGGAAGGCATGTCATATTCACAGGTATAATGTGTTAACTAAGAAGATGCAATTTACCCTAATTAGAAGCATTACAAGGTAGACACCATATGCAACATCCAACCACATATCACATTGCCAAGTAAGAGCAAGCACCTGCGATGGTGGTTTAGGGGAATTGCATGATGGAAATATGCACTAGAGGCAATAATATAATGGTTATTATTATATTTCCTAAATCATGAAAAAGGTTTATTATTCATGCTAGAATTGTATTGATCGGAAACTTAAATACATGTGTGAATACATAAACAAATACCGTGTCCCTAGTAAGCCTCTACTAGACTAACTCATTGATCAAAGATGGTTAAGGTTTCCTAACCATAGACAAGTGTTGTCATTTGATAATGGGATCACATCATTAGGAGAATGATGTGATGGACAAGACCCATCCGATAGCTTAGCATATTGATCGTTCAGTTTATTACTATTGCTTTCTTCATGTCAAATACATATTCCTTCGACTATGAGATTATGCAACTCACGGATACTGGAGGAATACCTTGTGTGCTATCAAACGTCACAACATAACTGGGTGATCATAAAGATGCTCTACAGGTATCTCCGAAGGTGTTTGTTGAGTTGGCATAGATCGAGATTAGGATTTGTCACTCAGAGTATCGGAGAGGTATCTCAGGGCCCTCTCGGTAATTCACATCATAAGCTTGCACGCAAATGACTAAGGAGTTTAGTCACGAGGTGATGTTACGGAACGAGTAAAGAGACTTGCCAATAACGATATTGAACTAGGTATGAAGATACCGATGATCAAATCTCGGGCAAGTAACATACCGATGGACAAAGGGAATTACGTATGTTGTCATAACGGTTCGACCGATAAAGATCTTCATAGAATATGTAGGAGCCAATATGGGCATCCAGGTGCCGCTATTGGTTATTGACCAGAGAGGTGTATCGGTCATGTCTACCTAGTTCTCGAACCCGTAGGGTCCGCACGCTTAACGTTCGTTGACGATATAGTGTTATATGAGTTATATGATTTGTTGACCGAATGTTGTTCAGAGTCCCGAATGAGATCACGGACATGACGAGGAGTCTTGAAATGGTCAAGAGGTAAAGATTGATATATAGGACGATGGTATTCGGACACTGGAAGAGTTTCGGAGTGCACCGGGTAGTCATTGGGTCACCGGAAGGGGTTTCGGACACCCCCGGTAAGTGTATGGGCCTAATGGGCCAAAGGGGGGGGACAGACCAGCCCCTGGTGCGCCCCTTCCTTGGACAGCAGGCCCTAGGGGAAGGAAAGGGGAGGGGTGGCCCCTCCTTCCTTTCCCTCCTCAAGTGAGAAAGGAAAGGGGGGGCGCCACCCCCCTACCTTTCCCCCGCACTTATACAAGGCAGGGGGAGGGCGCGGCTTCGGAGAGACCCCAAGTAGGATTCCTCCTACTTGGGCACCCCCTTTGGCAGCTCCTCCCTCCCTCCCACCGATATATAAGTGGGAGGGAGGCGCCTAGCACACAACAGACAATTGCCTAGCCGTGTGCGGCGCCCCCTCCATCGTTTACACCCCCGGTCATATTTTCGTAGTGCTTAGGCGAAGCCCTCCGGAGATCACTTCACCATCACCGTCACCACGCCGTCGTGCTGCTGGAACTCATCTACTACCTCGCCGTCTTGCTGGATCAAGAAGGCAGAGGATGTCACCGAGCTGAACGTGTGCAGAACACGGAGGTGTCGTACGTTTGATACCTGATCGGTTGGAGCGCAAAGAAGTTCGACTACATCAACCGCGTTGTTAAACGCTTCCGCTTACAGTCTACGAGGGTACGTAGACACACTCTCCCCCTCGTTGCTATGTATCTCCATGGATAGATCTTGCGTGTGCGTAGATTTTTTTTTGTTTTCCATGCAACGTTTCCCAACAGTGGCATCATGAGCCAGGTCTATGCGTAGATGATATGCACGAGAAGAACACAAAGAGTCGTGGGCAGTGATAGTCATACTGCTTACAACAAACATCTTATTTTGATTCGGCGGTATTGTGGAATGAAGCGGCCCGGACCAACCTTACATGTCCATGCACATGAGACCGGTTCCACCAACTAACATGCAACTAGTTTTGCATAAAGGTGGCTGGCGGGTGGCTGTTTCTCCTACTTTAGTTGAATCGAATTTGACTGAGGTCGGTCCTTGAAGAAGGTTAAAATAGCAAACTTGATGAATCACCGTTGTGGTTTAATGCGTAGGTAAGAACGGTTCTTGCTAGAAGCCCGTAGCAGCCACGTAAAACTTGCAACAACAAAGTAGAGGACGTCTAACTTGTTTTTGCAGGGCATGTTGTGATGTGATATGGTCTAGATATGATGTGATATATGTTGATGTATGAGATGATCATGTTTTGTAATATCGACAACCGGCAGGAGCCTTATGGTTGTCTCTTTATTGTATGAAGTGCAAGCGCCATGTAATTGCTTTTACTTTATCACTATGCGTTAGCGATAGTTGTAGAAGCAATAGTTGGCGTGACGACCTCGACACAATGACACTACGATGGAGATCAAGGTGTCAAGCCGGTGACGATGGAGATCATGACGTTGCTTTGAAGATGGAGATCAAAAGCACAAGATGATGATGGCCATATCATGCCACATATTTTGATTGCATGTGATGTTTATCTTTTATGCATCTTATTTTGCTTAGAACGACGGTAGCATTATAAGATGATCCCTTCACTAAATTTCAAGGTAAAAGTGTTCTCCCTGAGTATGCACCGTCGCTACAGTTCGTCGTTTCGAGACACCACGTGATGATCGGGTGTGATAGACTCTACGTTCACATACAACGGGTGTAAGACAGTTTTACACATGCAGAATACTTGGGTTAAACTTGACGAGCCTAGCATGTACAGACATGGCCTCGGAACATTGGAGACCGAAAGGTCAAACGTGAATCATATAGTAGATATGATCAACATAGAGATGTTCACCATTGATGACTACCCCATCTCACGTGATGACCGGACATGGGTTAGTTGATTTGGATCACGTATCACTTAGATGACTTGAGGGATGTCTATTTAAGTGGGAGTTCTTTAGTAATTTGATTAATTGAACTTAATTTATCATGAACTTAGTCTTATAGTCTTGCATATCTATGTTTTAGATCAATAGCTCGCGATATAGCTTCATAGAGAAAACTAAGTTGAAAGATGATAGTAGCAATAAAGCGGACTAGGTCCGTGATCTGAGGATTATCCTCATTGCTGCACAGAAGACTTATGTCCTTGATGCACCGCTAGGTGACAGACCTATTGCAGGAGCAGATGCAGACATTATGAACCTCTGGCAAGCTCGATATGATGACTACTTGATAGTTTAGTGCACCATGCTTTACGGCTTAGAACCGGGACTTCAAAAACGTTTTGAATGCCATGGAGCATATGAGATGTTCCAAGAGCTGAAATTGGTATTTTAGACTCATGCCCGTGTCGAGAGGTATGAGACCTCTACTTTGCCTACAAGATGGAGGAGAATAGCTCAGCCAATGAGCATGTGCTCAGAATGTCTGGGTACTACAATCGCTTGAATCAAGTGGGAGTTAATCTTCCAGATAAGATAGTGATTGACAGAGTTCTCTAGTCACTATCACCAAGCTACTAGAACTTCCTGATGAACTATAATATGCAAGGGATGACAAAAACGATTCCCGAGCTCTTTGCAATGCTGCAATCAGCGAAGGTAGAAATCAAGATAGAGCATCAAATGTTGATGGTTAACAAGACCACTAGTTTCAAGAAAAAGGACAAGGAAAAAAGGGGAACTTCAAGAAGAATGGCAAGCAAGTTGCCACTCCCATGAAGAAGCCCAAAGCTGGACCCAAGCCTGAAACTGAGTGCTTCTACTGCAAAGGAAATGGTCACTGGATGTGGAACTGCCCCAAATACTTGGCGGATAAGAAGGATAGCAGAGTGAACAAAAGTATATTTGATTATTGATGTGTACCTTAATAGTGTTCGTGGTAGCCCCTGGGTATTCGATACCGGTTCAATTACTATGATTAGTAACTCGAAACAGGAGTTGCAGAATAAACAGAGACTAGTTAAGGGCGAGGTAGCGATGTATGTTGGAAGTGATTCCATGGTTGATACGATCACCATTGCACACTCCCTCTACCTTCGGGATTAGTGTTGAAACCTAAATAAATGTTATTTGGTGTTTGCGTTGAGCATGAATATGACTGGATCATGTTTATTGCAATACGGTTATTCATTTAATTAAGAGAATAATTGTTATTCTATTTACATGAATAAAACCTTCTATGGTCATACACCCAATGTGAATAGTTTATTGAATCTCGATCGTAGTGATACACATATTCATAATATTAATGCCAAAGGATGCAAAGTTGATAATGATAGTGCAACATACTTGTGGCACTGCCATTTAGGTCATATTGGTGTAAAGCGCATGAAGAAACTCCATGTGGATGGACTTTTGGAATCACTTGATTATGAATCATTTGATACTTGCGAACCATGCCTCATGGGCAAGATGACTAAAACTCCGTTCTTCAGAACAATGGAGCAATCTAATAACTTATTGGAAATAATACATACCGATGTATGCGGTCCGATGAGTGTTGAAGCACGCGGCGGGTATCGTTATTTTCTGACCTTCACAGATGATTTGAGTAGGTATGGGTATATCTACTTAATGAAACACAAGTCTGAAACATTTGAAAAGTTCAAAGAATTTTAGAGTGAAGTGGAGAATCATCGTAACAAGAAAATAAAAGTTTCTATGATCTGATCGCGGAGGCGAATATTTGAGTTACGAGTTTGGCCTTCATTTAAAACAATGTGGAAATGTTTCACAACTCACGCCACCTGGAACACCACAGCGTAATGGTGTGTCTGAACATCGTAACCGTACTTTATTTGATATGGGGCATTCTATGATGTCTCTTATCGATTTACCACTATCATTTTGGGGTTATGCATTAGAGACAACCACATTCATATTAAATAGGGCACCGTCTAAGTCCGTTGAGATGACACCGTATGAACTGTGGTTTGTCAAGAAACCTAAGCTGTCATTTCTTAAAATTTGGGGTTGCGACACTTATGTCAAAAGGCTTCAGCCTGATAAGCTCGAACCCAAATCAGAAAAGTGTGTCTTCATAGGATACCCTTAGGAAAATATTGGGTACACCTTCTACCATAGGTCCGAAGGCAAGATTTTTGTTGCCAAGAATGGAACATTTCTAGAGACGGAGTTTCTCTTGAAAGAAGTGAGTAGGAGGAAAGTAGAACTTGATGAGGTAATTGTACCTTCTCTTGAATTGGAAAGTAGCACATCACAGAAAACCGTTCCAGTGATGCCTACACCAACTAGAGAGGAAGCAAATGATAATGATCATGAAACTTTAGATCAAGTTGCTACTGAACCTCGTAGGTCAACCAGAGCACGATCCGTTCCAGAGTGGTACGGTAATCCTGTTCTGGAAGTCATGTTACTAGACCAAGGCGAACCTACGAACTATGAGGAAGCTATGATGAGCCCAGATTCCGATAAATGGCTTGAGGCCATGAAATCTGAGATGGGATCCATGTATGAGAACAAAGTGTGGACTTTGGTGGACTTGCCCGATGATCGGCAAGCCATTGAGAATAAATGGATCTTCAAGAAGAAGACAGACGGTGATGGTAATGTCACCATCTACAAAGCTCGACTTGTTGAGAAAGGTTTTTGACAAGTTCAAGGAGTTGACTACGATGACACCTTCTGACCTATAGCGATGCTTAAGTCAGTCCGAATCATGTTAGCAATTGCCGCATTTTATAACTATGAAATCTGGCAAATGGATGTCAAAACTGCATTCCTTAATGGATTTCTTAAAGAAGAGTTGTATATGATGCAACCAGAAGGTTTTGTCAATACTAAAGGTGCTAACAAAGTGTGCAAACTCCAGCGATCCATCTATGGACTGGTGTAAGCATCTCGGAGTTGGAATATATGCTTTGATGAGGTGATCAAAGCATATGGTTTTATACAGACTTATGGTGAAGCCTGTATTTACAAGAAAGTGAGTGGGAGCTCTGTAGCGTTTCTGATAATATATGTGGATGACATATTGTTGATCGGAAATGATATAGAATTTCTGGATAGCATAAAAGGATACTTGAATAAGAATTTTTCAATGAAAGACCTCGGTGAAGCTGCTTATATATTGGGCATCAAGATCTACAGAGATAGATCAAGACGCTTGATAGGACTTTCACAAAGCACATACCTTGATAACGTTTTGAAGAAGTTCAAAATGGATCAGTGAAAGAAAGGGTTCTTGCCTGTGTTACAAGGTGTGAAGTTGAGTAAGACTCAAAACCCGACCACGGCAGAATATAGAGAAAGAATGAAAGTCATTCCCTATGCCTCAGTCATAGGTTCTATAAAGTATGCCATGCTGTGTACCAGACCTGTTGTGTGCCTTGCCATGAGTTTGGCAAGGGGGTACAATAGTGATCCAGGAGTAGATCACTGGACATCGGTCAAAATTATTCTTAAGTACCTAAAGAGGACTAAGGAAATGTTTCTGAGTTATGGAGGTGATAAAGAGTTCGTCATAAAGAGTTACATCGATGCAAGCTTTGACACTGATCTGGATGACTCTGAGTCTCGATTTGGATACATATTGAAAGTGGGAGCAATTATGTAGAGTAGCTCCATGCAGAGCATTGTAGACATAGAAATTTGCAAAATACATACGGATCTGAATGTGACAGACCCGTTGACTAAACCTCTCTCACAAGCAAAACAAGATCACACCTTAGTACTCTTTGGGTGTTAATCACATGGCGATGTGAACTAGATTATCGACTCTAGTAAACTCTTTGGGTGTTGGTCACATGGCGATGTGAACTATGGGTGTTAAATCACATGGTGATGTGAACTAGATTATTGACTCTAGTGCAAGTGGGAGACTGATGGAAATATGCCCTAGTGGCAATAATAAAATGGTTATTGTTATATTTCCTAAATCATGATAAAGGTTTATTATTCATGCTAGAATTGTATTGATCGGAAACTTAAATACATGTGTGAATACATAAACAAATACCGTGTCCCTAGTAAGCCTCTACTAGACTAGCTCGTTGATCAAAGATGGTTAAGGTTTCCTTACCATAGACATGTGTTGCCATTTCATAACAGGATCACATCATTAGGCGAATGATGTGATGGACAAGTGTTGGGGAACGTAGTAGTAAATCAAAAAATTTTCTACGCATCACCAAGATCAATCTATGGAGAGACTAGCAACGAGAGAGAGAGGAGTGCATCTTCATACCCTTGAAGATCGCTAAGCGGAAGCGTTACAAGAACGCGGTTGATGGAGTCGTACTCGCGGCGATTCAAATCGCGGAAGATCCGATCCAAGCGCCGAACAACGGTGCCTCCGCGTTCAACACACGTGCAGCCCGGTGATGTCTCCCGCGCCTTGATCTAGCAAGGAGGAGGGAGAGGTTGGGGAAGACAACTCCCGCAGCAGCACGACGGCGTGGTGGTGTTGGAGCAGCGTGGTTCTCCAGCAGGGCTTCGCCAAGCACTACGAAAGACAAGGAGGTGGAGAGGTAGGGCAGCACCAAGAGGGAGAGAGATTCGTGTCCCTGGCAGCCCCAAAACCCCAACTATATATAGGAGGAGGGGAGGGGGGTGCGCCTCCTCTAGGGTTCCCACCCTAGGGGGGGCGGCAGCCCTAGATGGGTTGGAGGGGGGGGGGGGCAAGAGGGGGAGAGAGGGGGGGCGCGCCCTAGGGTGGGCCTTAGGGCCATCTGCGCCTAGGGTTTCCCCTTCTCCCCTTTTGCTGCACCTTGGGCCTTTGGTGGGAGGGGCACCAGCCCACTCAGGAGCTGGTCCCTTCCCACTCTTGGCCCATGCAAGCCTCCGGGGCTTGTGGCCCCACCCGGTGGACCCCCGAAACCCTTCCGGTGGTCCCGGTACATTACCGGTGACGCCCGAAACACTTCCGGTGACCAAAACCTCAATTCCTATATATTATTCTTTACCTCCGGACCATTCCGGAACTCCTCGTGACATCCGGGATCTCATCCGGGACTCCGAACAACATTCGGTAACCACGTACAAACTTTCCCTATAACCCTAGCGTCATCGGACCTTAAGTGTGTAGACCCTACGGGTTCGGGAGGCATGTAGACATGACCGAGACATCTCTCCGGTCAATAACCAACAGCGGGATTTGGATACCCATGTTGGCTCCCACATGTTCCACGATGATCTCATCGGATGAACCATGATGTCGGGGATTCAATTAATCCCGTACACAATTCCCTTTGTCTACCGGTATGATACTTGCCCGAGATTCGATCGTCGGTATCCCTATACCTTGTTCAATCTCGTTACCGGCAAGTCTCTTTACTCGTTCCATAACGCATGATCCCATGGCTAACTCTTCAGTCACATTGAGCTCATTATGATGATGCATTACCGAGTGGGCCCAGAGATACCTATCCGTCATACGGAGTGACAAATCCCAGTCTCGATTCGTGCCAACCCAACAGACACTTTCGGAGATACCTGTAGTGCACCTTTATGGTCACCCAGTTACGTTGTGACGTTTGATACACCCAAAGCATTCCTACGGTATCAGGGAGTTGCACAATCTCATGGTCTAAGGAAATGATACTTGACATTAGAAAAGCTTTAGCAGACGAACTACACGATCTAGTGCTATGTTTAGGATTGGGTCTTGTCCATCACATCATTCTCCTAATGATGTGATCCCGTTATCAATGACATCCAATGTCCATGGTTAGGAAACCATAACCATCTATTGATCAACGAGCTAGTCAACTAGAGGCTCACTAGGGACATGCTGTGATCTATGTATTCACACATGTATTACGGTTTCCGGTTAATACAATTATAGCATGAACAATAGGCAATTATCATGAACAAGGAAATATAATAATAACCATTTTATTATTGCCTCTAGGGCATATTTCCAATAGTCTCCCACTTGCAATAGAGTCAATAATCTAGTTCACATCACCATGTGATTTACATTGTTATGAATCTAACACCCAGTGAGTTCTGGGGTTCAATCATGCTTTGCATGTGAGAGAGGTCTTTAGTCAACGGGTCTGCGACATTCAGATCTGTGTGTACTTTGCAAATCTCTATGTCATACTATAGACACTGCTACCACACTCCACTTGGAGCTATTCCAAATGGCTGCTCCACTATACGTATCCGGATTGCTACTCAGAGTCATCTGGATTGGTGTTAAAGCTTGCATCGACGTAACTCTTTACGACGAACTCTTTATCACCTCCATAACCGAGAAATATTTCTTTAGTCCTCTAGTTACTAAGGATAATCTTGACCGTTGTCCAGTGATCCATTCCTGGATCACTCTCGTACCCCTTGACAGACTCATGGCAAGGCACACACATGTGCGGTACATAGCATGGCATATTATACAGAGCCTATGGATAAAGCATAGGGGACGACCTTCGTCCTATCTGTTTGATCCACCGCGGTCGAGCTTTGAGTCTCACTCAACTCCACACCTTTCAAATCAGGTAAGAACTCCTTCTTTGACTGATCAATTTTGAACTCTTTCAAAATCTTGTCTAGGTATGTACTCATTGAAAGTCTCATCAAGCATCTTGATCTATCTCTATAGATCTTGATGCCCATCAATTAGGTAGCTTTATCCAGGTCTTCCTTTGAAAAACTCTTTTCAAACAACCATTTATGCTTTCCAGAAATTCTACATCATTTCCGATCAACAATATGTCATCCACATATACTCATCAGAAATTCTATAGTGCTCCCACTCACTTTCTTGTAAATACGAGTTTCTCATAAACTTTGTATAAACTCAAAAACTTTGATCACCTCATCAAAGCGTATATTCCAACTCCGAGATGCTTGCTCCTGTCCATCGAAGGATTGCTGGAGCTTGCATACTTTTTAGCATCCTTAGGATCGATAAAACCTTCTGGTTGTATCACATACAACCTTTCCTCAAGGGAAAGATGTTTTGAAATCCATCTGCCAGATTTCATAATCGAAAAATGCAGCAACTGCTAACATAATTCCAACAGACTTTAGCATCGCTACGGGTGAGAAAGTCTCATCGTAGTCAACTCCTTGAACTTGTCAGAAACTTGTTTGCGGCAAGTCGAGCTTTATAAATGGTAACATTTACCATCAGTGTCTGTCTTCTTCTTAAAGGTCCATTTGTACTCAACGACCTGCCATTCAACGGGCAAGTCTACCAACGTCCATACTTGGTTTTCATACATGGATCCTTTCTCGGATTTCATGGCCTCTAACCATTTGTTGGAATCCGGGCCCATCATCGCTTCTCCATAGTTTGTAGGTTCATTGTTGTCCAACAACATGACCTCCAAGACAGGGTTGCCGTACCACTCAGGAGCAGTACGCGTCTTTGTCGACCTACAAAGTTCGATAGTAACTTGATCCGAAGCTTCATGATCATCACCATTAACTTCCTCTTCAACTGACGTAGGCTCCACAGAAACATCTTTCTGTGATGCGTTACTCTTTAGTTGAAACAAAGGTTCAACAACCTCATCAAGTTCTATCTTCCTCCCACTCAATTCTTTTGAGAGAAACCTTTTCTCGATAAAGGACCCGTTTTTAGCAACAAATACTTTGCCCTCGGATTTGAGATAGAAGGCATACCCAAATGTTTCCTTAGGGTATTCTATGAAGATGCACATTTCCGCTTTGGGTTCGAGCTTATCAGACATAAGTGTCGTATTCCCAAACTCTGAGAAATGACAGCTTAGGTTTCTGCCAAACCATACGGTGTCACCTCAACGGAATTAGATGGTGCCCTATTTAAAGTGAATGTAGTTGTCTCTAATGCTTAACCCCAAAACGATAGTGGTAAATCGATAAGAGACATCACAGTACGCACCATATCCAATAGAGTACGACTACGATGTTCGGACACACCATCACACTATGGTGTTCCAGGTGGCGTGAGTTGTGAAACAACTTTCACATTGTCTTAAGTTGTATACAAAACTTGTAACTCAGATATTCACCTCCATGATCATATCGTAGACATTTTTATCTTCTTGTCACGATGATCTTAGACTTCACTCTGAATTTGTTTGAACTTTTCAAACATTTTAGACTTGTGTTTCATTAAGTAAATATACTCATATCCACTCAAATCATCAGTGAAGGTGAGAAAATAACGATATCCACTTCATGCTACAACACTCATTGGACCGCATACATCAACATGTATTATCTCCAATAAGTTACTAGCCCGCTCCATCATACCAGAAACGGGGTCTCAGTCATCTTGCCTAAGAGGCATGGTACGCATGTCGCAACCGATTCGAAATCGAGTGAGTCCAAAGATCCATCAGCATGGAGTTTCTTCATGCGCTTTACACCAATATGACCTTTAGTGGCAGTGCCACAAGTATGTGGTACTATCATTATTAAATTTGCATCTTTTATGAACATGTGTGTTACTACGATCGAGATTCAATAAACCATTCACATTGGGTGCATGACCATTGAAAGTATTATTCATGTAAACAGAATAACCATTATTCTCTAACTTAAATGAATAACCGTATTGCAATAAACACGATCTAATCACGTTCATGCTCAACACAAACACCAAATAACATTTATTTAGGTTCATCCCTAATCCCGAGAGAGTGTGCGATGGTGATCACATCAACCTTGGAAACACTTCCAACACACATCGTCACCTCACCCTTAGCTAGCCTCCGTTTATTCCATAGCTTTTATTTCGAGTTACTAACATTCAGCAACCGAACCGGTATCCAATACCCAGGTGCTACTAGGAGTACTAGCAAGGTACACATCAATAACACGTATATCAAATATACTTCTGT
The DNA here is from genome assembly GCA_011799875.1 of Thinopyrum elongatum. Classification (NCBI taxonomy): domain Eukaryota; kingdom Viridiplantae; phylum Streptophyta; class Magnoliopsida; order Poales; family Poaceae; genus Thinopyrum; species Thinopyrum elongatum. The sequence continues at coordinate 218,118,446 of CM022302.1, read as the reverse complement.
CGACGTTGCCAGCTTTCTTATCTACCAAGTATCTAGGGTTGTTCCACTTCAGCGACCGTTCTCCTCATAACAGAAGCACCTAGTCTCAGGTTTGGGTTCAACCTTGGGTTTCTTCACTGGAGCAGCAACTGACTTGCCATCCATGAAGTTTCCCTTCTTGCCCTTGCCCTTTGTGAAACTAGTGGTTTTACTAACCATCAACACTTGATGCTCCTTCTTGATTTCTACCTTCGCGGTGTTAAACATCGCGAACAGCTCAGGGATCATGTTATCCATCCCTGGCATGTTATAGTTCATCACGAAGCTCTAGTAGCTAGGTGGCAGTGACTTGGAGAACTATATTAATCACTATCTTATCTGGAAGATTAACTCCCACTCGATTCAAGTGATCGTAGTACCCAGACAATCTGAGCACATGCTCACTGATTGAGCTATTCTCCTTCATCTTGCAGGCAAAGAATCTTGTTGGAGGTCTCATACCTCTCAACGCGGGCATGAGCCTGAAATCCCAATTTCAGCTCTTAGAACATCTCATATGTTCCGTGACGTTCAAAATGTTTTGGAGCCTCCATTCTAAGCTGTAATGCATGACGCACTGAACTATCAAGTAGTCATCAGAACGTGCCTATCAGATGTTCAAAACATCTACAGACGACGCTTGAGGGGGTGGTGCATCGAGCGATGCATTAAGGACATAAACCTTCTATGCAGTAATGAGTACAATCCTCAGATCACGGACACAGTCCGCATTATTGCTACCATCATCTTTCAACTTACTTTTCTCTAGGAACGTATCAATAAAACAGGGGAGCTACAGCGCGAGCTATCTACAACATAATTTGCAAAGACACTTTGACTATGTTCATGATAATGAAGTTCATCTGATGAACTCCCACTCAGATAGACATCCCTCTAGTTATCTAAGTGATACATGATCCGAATCGACTAGGCCGTGTCCGATCATCATGTGAGACGGACTAGTCATCAACGGTGAACATCTCCATGTTGATCGCATCTACTATACGACTCATGTTCGACCTTTCGGTCTCTCGTGTTCCGAGGCCATGTCTGTACATGCTAGGCTCGTCAAGTCAACCTAAGTGTTTCGCATGTGTAAATCTGGCTTACACCCGTTGTATGCGAACGTTAGAATCTATCACACCCGATCATCACGTGGTGCTTCGAAACAACGAACCTTCGCAACGGTGCACAGTTAGGAGGAACACATTTCTTGAAATTTTAGTGAGGGATCATCTTATTTATGCTACCGTCGTTCTAAGCAAATAAGATGTAAACATGATAAACATCACATGCAAATCATAAAGTGACATGATATGGCCAATATCATCTTGCGCTTTTGATCTCCATCTTCGAGGCGCGGCATGGTCACCATCGTCACCGGCATGACACCATGATCTCCATCATCATGATCTCCATCATCGTGTCTTCATGAAGTTGTCTCGCCAACTATTACTTCTACTACTATGGCTAACGGTTAGCAATAAAGTAAAGTAATTACATGGCCTTTTACATTGACTCGCAGGTCATACAATAAATTGAGACAACTCCTATGGCTCCTGTCGGTTGTCATATTCATCGACATGCAAGTCGTGATTCCTATTACAAGAACATGATCAATCTCATACATCACATATATAATTCATCACATCCTTTTTGGCCATATCACATCACATAGCATACCCTGCAAAAACAAGTTAGACGTCCTCTAATTGTTGTTGCATGTTTTACATGGCTGCTATGGGTTTCTAGCAAGAACGTTTCTTATGTACGCAAAAGCCACAACGGTGATATGCCAATTGCTATTTACCCTTCATAAGGACCCTCTTCATCGAATCCGATCCGACTAAAGTGGAAGAGACAGACACCCGCTAGCCACCTTATGCAACAAGTGCATGTCAGTCGGTGGAACCTGTCTCACGTAAGCGTACGTGTAAGGTCGGTCCGGGCTGCTTCATCCCACAATGCCGCCGAATCAAGATAGGACTAGTAACGGTAAGCAAATTGAACAAATCATCGCCCACAACTACTTGTGTTCTACTCGTGCATAGAATCTACACATAGACCTAGCTCTGATACCACTATTGGGGAACGTAGTAGTAAATCAAAAAAAATTCTACGCATCACCAAGATCAATCTATGGAGAGACTAGCAACGAGAGAGAGAGAGAGAGGAGTGCATCTTCATACCCTTGAAGATCGCTAAGCGGAAGCGTTACAAGAACGCGGTTGATGGAGTCGTACTCGCGGCGATTCAAATCGCGGAAGATCCGATCCAAGCGTCGAACAACGGCGCCTCCGCGTTCAACACACGTGCAGCCCGGTGACGTCTCCCGCGCCTTGATCAAGCAAGGAGGAGGGAGAGGTTGGGGAAGACAACTCCAGCAGCAGCACGACGGCGTGGTGGTGTTGGAGCAGCGTGGTTATCCAGCAGGGCTTCGCCAAGCACTATGAAAGACGAGGAGGTGGAAAGGTAGGGCAGCACCAAGAGGGAGAGAGATTCGTGTCCCTGGCAGCCCCAAAACCCCAACTATATATAGGAGGAGGGGAGGAGGGTGCGCCCCCTCTAGGGTTCCCACCCTAGGGGGCGGCAGCCCTAGATGGGTTGGAGGGGGGCGGCCAAGAGGGGGAGAGAGGGGGGGGGGCGCGCCCTAGGGTGGGCCTTAGGCCCATCTGCGCCTAGGGTTTCCCCTTCTCCCCTTTTGCTGCGCCTTGGGACTTTGGTGGGAGGCGCACCAGCCCACTCAGGGGCTGGTCCCTTCCCACTCTTGGCCCATGCAAGCCTCCGGGGCTTGTGGCCCCACCCGGTGGACCCCCGGAACCCTTCCGGTGGTCCCGGTACATTACCGGTGACGCCCGAAACACTTCCGGTGACCAAAACCTCACTTCCTATATATTATTCTTTACCTCCGGACCATTATGGAACTCCTCGTGACATCCGGGATCTCATCCGGGACTCCGAACAACATTCGGTAACCACGTACAAACTTTCCCTATAACCCTAGCGTCATCGAACCTTAAGTGTGTAGACCCTACGGGTTCGGGAGGCATGTAGACATGACCGAGACATCTCTCCGGTCAATAACCAACAGCGGGATCTGGATACCCATGTTGGCTCCCACATGTTCCACGATGATCTCATCGGATGAACCACGATGTCGGGGATTTAATTAATCCCGTACATAATTCCCTTTGTCTACCGGTATGATACTTGCCCGAGATTCGATCGTCAGTATCCCTATACCTTGTTCAATCTCGTTATCGGCAAGTCTCTTTACTCGTTCCGTAACGCATGATCCCATGGCTAACTCTTTAGTCACATTGAGCTCATTATGATGATGCATTACCGAGTGGGCCCAGAGATACCTCTCCGTCATACGGAGTGACAAATCCCAGTCTCGATTCGTGCCAACCCAACAGACACTTTCGGAGATACCTGTAGTGCACCTTTATGGTCACCCAGTTACGTTGTGACGTTTGATACACCCAAAGCATTCCTACGGTATCCGGGAGTTGCACAATCTCATGGTCTAAGGAAATGATACTTGACATTAGAAAAGTTTTAGCAGACGAACTACACGATCTAGTGCTATGCTTAGGATTGGGTCTTGTCCATCACATCATTCTCCTAATGATGTGATCCCGTTATCAATGACATCCAATGTCCATGGTTAGGAAACCATAACCATCTATTGATCAACGAGCTAGTCAACTAGAGGCTCACTAGGGACATGCTGTGATCTATGTATTCACACATGTATTACGGTTTCCGGTTAATACAATTACAGCATGAACAATAGGCAATTATCATGAACAAGGAAATATAATAATAACCATTTTATTATTGCCTCTAGGGCATATTTCCAACAACAAGACCCATCCGTTAGCTTAGCATATTGATCGTTCAGTTTATTGCTATTGCTTTCTTCATGTCAAATACATATTCCTTCGACTATGAGATTATGCAGCTCCCGGGTACCGGAGGAATACCTTGTGTTCTATCAAATGTCACAACGTAAATGGATGATCATAAAGATGCTCTACAGGTATCTCCAAAGGTGTTTGTTGAGTTGGCATAGATCGAGATTAGGATTTGTCACTCCGAGTATCGGAGAGGTATCTCTGGCCCCTCTCGGTAATACACATCATGAGCTTGCAAGCAAATGACTAAGGAGTTTAGTCATGAGGTGATGAATTACGGAATGAGTAAAGAGACTTGCCGGTAACGAGATTGAACTAGGTATGAAGATACCGACGATCGAGTCTCGGGCAAGTAACATACCGATGGACAAAGGGAATTACGTACGTTGTCATAACGATTCGACCGATAAAGATCTTCACAGAATATGTAGGAGCCAATATGGGCATCCAGGTTCCGCTATTGGTTATTGACCAGAGAGGTGTCTCGATCATGTCTACATAGTTCTTGAACCCGTAGGGTCCGCACGCTTAACGTTCGTTGACCATATAGTGTTATATGAGTTATATGATTTGGTGACTGAATGTTGTTCGGAGTCCCGGATGAGATCACGAACATGACGAGGAGTCTCGAAATGGTCGAGAGGTAAAAATTAGGACGATGGTATTCGGACACCGAAAGAGTCTCAGAGTGCACCGGGTAGTCATCGGGTCACCGGAAGGGGTTCGGAACACCCCCGGTAAGTGTATGGGCCTAATGGGCCAAAGGGGGGGGGGACATACCAGCCCTTGGTGCGCCCCTTCCTTGGACAGCAGGCCCTAGGGGAAGGAAAGGGGAGGGGTGGCCCCTCCTTCCTTTCCCTCCTCAAGTGAGAAAGGAAAGGGGGGGCGCCACCCTCCCCTGCCTTTCCCCTGCACTTAAACAAGGCAGGGGGAGGGCGCGGCTTCGGAGAGACCCGAAGTAGGATTCCTCCTACTTGGGCGCCCCCTTTAGCTGCTCCTCTCTCCCTCCCACCTATATATATGTGGGAGGGGGCGCCTAGCACACAACAGACAATTGCCTAGCCATGTGCGGCGCCCCCTCCACCATTTACACCCCCGGTCATATTTAAGTAGTGCTTAGGCGAAGCCCTGCGGAGATCACTTCACCATCACCGTCACCACGCCATCATGCTGCCGGAACTCATCTACTACATCGCTGTCTTGCTGGATCAAGAAGGCGGAGGACGTCACCGAGCTGAACGTGTGTAGAACGCGGAGGTGTCGTACGTTTGGTACTTGATCGGTTGGAGCGCGAAGAAGTTCGACTACATCAACCGCGTTGTTAAACGCTTCCGCTTACGGTCTACGAGGGTACATAGACACACTCTCCCTCCTCGTTGCTATGCATCTCCATGGATAGATCTTGCATGTGCGTAGATTTTTTTTTTTTTCCATGCAACGTTTCCCAACATTGCGGTCATCAACTAGAGAGCTACATTGACTATCTTCATTTAGCCTTGTTGTTTCTTGAGAATCATGTGGGGAGGATGACACTGCACTCTTTAAACAAGTAGCACGTCTCCCAGTAACCCACTGGGGTGACTGTCTCATCATAAGTTATTGATGAGGGATACAAAAGAGCATTAGTTTGATGTAAGAGCATGGTTAATAGACATATGTAGTATGTATCAAAAATAGGAAGGCATGTCATTATCAAAGGTATAATGTGTAAAGTAAGCAGATGCAATTTAACCAAATTGGAAGCAATACAAGCTAGACACCATATGCAACATACAACCACATGTGACAGCGTGAAGTTAAAGCAAGCACCTGGGATGGTTGTGTGTGGCAATTGAGATCATAAACTGCAGAGCTACGTTTACTGTCTCCATCTGCTGACACTACACCCTTTAGAGCACTGAAATGCTTAGTGCTTATCTTCGAATTACACTTGAGCGACTTCTATCTTTTCTTTTGTGTATTCATCAACACTGCATCAGAGTCTGAAATACCCATGCATAAAAAAACAATAGTGTGATTATGGGTGAAGTGTGTGCACAAGTAGTACAGTGTAAAAGTAACAGATAGCAGGTGGGTGAGAAATAAATGACGGGAGACATATGATAGCTCTACAACATGCATGGCACATGAAATTACTAGATTCTAGGATTTTGAAATATGAGCACAGGGATGGCTGCGAAATGCAGATGCTCCTCCAGCACACCACAAGGTGTGGTCATATGAAAATAATAGTCGACTGAAAACAAATAGGTCAGTCCATTTTTTCTGCACTGTCCGATGTACAAAGAACGGGCAGATCGCCTTCATCTACCTCCAGCCAGTTAGTGTTGACAATCTTCCTCGAAAGGCCAGCGACCATCGGCCCAGTCCCCTGCCTTCGCCCTCCCTCGACCTCACCGCACCGTCGTGCTTGGCATCGCCCCCCGGCCATCCCTTCAAGCCCCGCCGACCTCCAGATCGGGCGCAAGCACCTCCTGCGCCCCACACCCCTATGATAGACACTGATGCGCCGCTCCCCCGGCGAACAGGCGGACTAGGTGCTCCGCGCGCTTAAGCAGATGCTGCTTCTTTTAATTGCGAATCAACTGCCCTGAATTGAAATCCAGGCGGGCGACTGACCTCTAGATAAGGTGAAATAGTAAATGGGAGGAAACCTTGTGCATTTAGTATCATGAAGAAGGTGCAGTAAGAAGCGCTCAACTAGTTTCTTTCGTGGGATGAATACGGTGTGAGCAGAGACGTAAGATTTGCACGAATAAGGGAAGAGGAGTACCTCTTTCTACTGGCAGTGTTGTGTCCTCCTTTTGTTTTTCCAACGATCTTCTTGTGGTTCGCTGGAAACGAGAAGTTGTGGAGGACGGTGGAGCCTTGGATGAGCCCATGGCCAAGTTGTTGAGTTTGGTGCGGTGGCCGTCTGTCGGCAGCGGGGAACCAGATCCGAGGCGGCGAATGACAGCGTAGCGGGAACAGCTCCGGTGCGGTGGACGGTTGCGACAGTGGAGCGGCAACGGTGAGGCACAGGATGGTGTGGTCGAAGTGGTTCTGGTATGGTGCACGTCGGTGTCGGCATCGTGGAGGCAGCTCTGCCTCGGCTTCAGCTGCTAAGTCCTTGAGGGCGTTGCGGTTGCGGTTGCGTTGGACGACGACGTCGGAGTACCGGCTCCGGCGTGATGGACGATGGCGGTGGTGGATTGGGCGCGATGGGGTGGAGGACGGAGGAGGCTGGGGTTTCGCGGCTGGTGGAGAGGGCGTTTTGGCGCCCACCAAGTATGAATGGTGAAATGGAGGGAGGGGGGAACTAAGGGGGAACAATGTTTCGGTTTGGGACGCACTTGTTTGAAATTTAGGGAAAGTTACAAACTTTGCCCCCATCTAAAATTTCAGATATATTGCGGGTCGGGGGTAGGATAGTAATCTCAAGTGTCCCAAATGGTGGGCGGGATAAATTTCGGCCGAGCGCATGGGTGTTTAGGCGCCCATGGCGTATGAATGCTTCTCGGACGCGGTTGAGACTGGCGTCTTGGTGAAGTTACAAACCTACCGCGGTTTAGACCTTTGGACATCGGGCCGATAGGCTACACGGGTCAGAGTCAGGACAGTAATTTCCTTCCACCAAACATTAGTCTCGCGTGGTTTCGGGTGACCAAAGGCTTATTTGTCGCTTTGTTCAATATTTGGGAGCAGAAGCATTGACGTTTTCAGTTCTCTTGAATTGAACTTTCAGGATTTGTCAAACTTCACAAATCTTGACTCTTGAAAATCCTAAAACTACGATTATTTTGGAATGGAGGGGGTACATTTGAATATACATTGTACATGAGTATATATTAAAAAATATGCAACGCACTAGTACAGCGAGGTGCTATACAAACGGTTTTTAACCCCTTTCTGCGACGGCATTTGGAACCGTCGCCTAGTGAGTGTGGGCGATAGGGGGGTCCTTCCCACACGACCCAGAGACCGTCAGGGATATGCCCTCCTGGAACACACGCTCGGCAAAATGAGGTCGTGTGCGACCAGCGAGCGATCAAATACGGTTATACGTGCAGTAGTGCTAAAAAATACAATTATACAGGCGAAATCATTTCCGGTCATAAGTACATCCCACACAGTCAATCCCCGCTAAACGTTTCTGTTCGTATATACATCCCACACAGTCGCTCCAAGGAAAACGTTTCTGTTCGCAGGTACATCACACACAATTTTCCCCGTTAAATCGTTTGTGATAGCGTTTCCATTGCACACGGTATTAACAATTTTATCGTTTGCGTTATTGAATGCATCACACACGGTGCGTAGAAGAAACTATGTGGCAAAGGCTGTCCATCACACACAGTTTTTACGTGGTAAACGTTTGCGCCAGGTGGCCTAACGCAAACAGTTTTCAAGAGGATGTCGTGTGTGATTGTTCATTAATCTAACACGGTTTATTCCTAGAAACTGTGTGCGTTGCCTGAGGTCATCGCCCACGTTGTTTTCTCAATAACCGTTTGCAATAGAAAAACCCAATTAGCAGGCTAATTATCCTATTATTAATAATCCATTTATTAATCTAATTGACATTTCATATTATGCACACAATATATTTCATTTTCATAATTGAAATACATCAGAGTACAACATCATATAGCTTCAGCACTCAGCTACTCCATTACACAACTGCACCATCACCAAGTTTCACATGCAACATCTATACCTTTCGAAATTAGCATTATAGACGGTACATAGACAGATGTATCTCATCTGGAAAACTGCTGAAGCTGAAGGCAAATATTGAGCCTTCATTGATGTTGAAGGTCTTTGCATCTTTAGGCCAGTGACTGTGGATGATTGACCGTCCATCCTTCGTCCTCTTCAGGAACACTTCAATATTGAACCGTGGGTGTTGTATGAATACCTTCCTCGCCTCCTGACCATACATGTGGTTTGAGAGGTAATCATCAGTGAACTGCTTTGGAAAGGCCAAAAACAAGGATGTGCATAAATATCTTCTCTATATTGGAAATGGGGCAAAGGAATAAATAAGGCAAGGTATAATAGTTAGTACCATCCTGTAGTGAACTGATGTCTTCTTCATTGTGCAGACAAAGATCTTGTTGTTTTTTGTCGCTAATTTCTTTATCCTAACAATCTTTCTGAGTTTCTTGACTTGACTGATATTCATGGACAACTCATTTCCCCATATGCAAAAAGGGTCGAACCGTGGGTCAAAACCTCTGACAGCAGGACTTACATGTGCAAGACCAAACTGTTAAAAACCTAAATATTAGAATGGTTCCTGCAATTGCACAATAATGTGCTATTAGACAAAGGACCATGCATGTGGAAACCTCGATTGTAAACCTCAGTGCTTCCCATTGTTTCCCTACAACACATATAAGGTAGTTAGTCATCAGGTTAAGTAAGGGTTCGCATGCTATCAGTGAAATATGTTGATGAAAAATAAGCACATTGCAGATTCATCAGATTAATTCAAGCCACATGGAAAACCCATTTATCCAAACTAAGCATGATTAAGAACTAGGAAATATAGCACTTGTATATGTTTCTCATGTATTAAGTGCAGCCAAATTCGATTTATTCTGCACATGCACAACAATACAAAATTCTACCCACGACAATTGGACATCGCATTGCAGAATTGAACCAAGCAGTTAACTAAACACCACAACAAATGAACCAAACATTAACTGAGCACCACATTGCACAATATAACATACTCCTAATAGAAGATCAGACAGTTAACCAAACCAAGCATGCTTAACAACTTGGAAATATAGCAATTGTATTTGTTTCTCATGTATTTAGTACAGCCAAATTCAATTTATTCCTCACATGGTATACAATAATAGAATGCACCCACAACAATTGAACATCGCATTGCAGAATTTAACCAAACAGTTAACTAAACACCACAACAAATGAACCAAACATTAACTGAGCACCACATTGCACAATATAACATACTCCTAATAGAAGATCAGACAGTTAACCAAACCAAGCATGCTTAACAACTTGGAAATGAAGAATTGAACATCACATTTGCAGAATTGAACCAAACAGTTAACTGAACACGACAACTAATTAACCAAACAGTTAATAAGTGAGCACCACATTGCACGACATATAGAACATATACACTAGAGCAACATATTGCGTGGTAAAAGTAGATAGCACAATTCACTAGAATTTGTTAAGGAAAGGCAGTAGCTAGCAAACTGAACATGGGTCCTTATAGTGAGCTAATAAGACAAGCTACTCCTCATTATCGGAGATATCGATGACGATTGGCTCCTTGGACATGGAAGAGGGCGAGGCCTCCGCATCGTGGGTGCCCTCGTCGTAGTGGTGAGTTGCCTGAGCCACTCCGGGCACCAACCTGCTGGCTCTCGAGATGAGGTAAGCATGTGCACGTTGAGAAAACACCTCGCAGTCTTCGTCGAAGGCACCGAGGGTGGGCTCGAGAAAACATCACAAACTGTCGTTTAAAGCAGCCAACTGCGTCGCGGCGTCAGCGTGCGAGGCGTCAACGGTGGCCTCGACGGCGAGGTGCTCCTCCAAGATCTGGGGGGTCAGCATGAATGACAGCCATCGTGACCTCATCCGCGCGTGCGGCCGCGATTTGCTTCTCCGCTGCCAAATGCTCCTTGAGCTCCTGGCTATACTGCATGCACCATGGCTTAGGGCGGTGCTTATTTGGTGGAGGGGTCGGTGATTTGGGTGGAAGGTGTCGCGCTGGCGGTCGGGGCATGTGGGATGTGGAAGGAGGAGGAGGATGGGGGTCGGGTGTGGATTACCTGCATGGATAGACTAGGCCGAGCAGCGTGAAGGAGGGTTGCCGGTGAGGAGGCGGCCCTGCAAGCAAGGAGTGAAGGTTTCAACTTGGAAAGGAAGGCGGAAACAGGAGAAATGTGGCTTTTGGTAAGGAGGAGGGGCGGGGAGGTAGATATTTCCGCGGAAGCCGAAAATTTTGAATCACTTCAGCGAAAAAACTGGCGCGCAAAGTGTCATCAGACACGGTCCCTTATTCAGCACTGTGTACGATATGTGAACATCACAAATGATTCAGAAAGCTTAACCCGTGTGTGATGAGTTTGAACGTAAAAAAATTTGGTTCGAATTTCCCTGGTTACAGTGGTCATCCACGTCATTGCATAATTTGCGTACACAAAGGAGACTACAGCACACCCACACTTCTTAATCGAGCAATTTCAGCACCTTCTCGCGTAAGACTTATGTGTACTATACACCGACGGTGCTCCAGGATATTTTGTACCACATCTCACACGGTTGGTGATAATAAATTGTGTGCGATCTACTTGATTTTTCGTCTTGATTTGAATTACATAATGGGGTCACAGCTGCAAAGGATGGTGTTTGAATTGCTAGAACTTTTATCTGTAGTGAACATGCAACTATAGGTGTGTCGTCAAAAAAATGGAATTATTCAGGGTTCGTTTGGACATTTTTATACATTAACTTGGTTTTCTAGGCATTTCAGGTGCACAATTCAAAATTAAACTACATGCACATGCTCCGGTGCACCAAAATGGGTTGTAAAATGATATATATGTGTCCATGGGTTGATGCTTATGTCCCATTCAAGAAATGGGGATGAATTTCAAACACCACGGCACCATGGCTCTCCGACAAACGTTGAGGTGCTTGCTTTTCTAATTCTAGTAAATACAAAACTCGTCTGAAATTCATGAACCTTGGCATGCTATCATGGAACGACATCAACATGCTGGGGTGAAAAAATATTGTCCCATTTGGGGCAGGTTATGGTATAATCTTCTCGCAAACCAGAGCTTCTCTCACAAGAAGCTTGATGGTTTCGGTAGGGAACGTGCCACCTTGGGGGACGAAACGATATCTGTTGCCTCTTCTTACTTTCAAATTTTTTCTCGTGTCAACATAGAACAACAGGAGTGTTGTGCAATTTTTGGGATTTTTCGGGGTTCGCTTGGACATTTTTATACATTAACTGAGTTTTTTATGCATTCATGTGCATAATTCAAATTTGAACTACATGCACATGCTTCAGTGCATATAAATGGGTTGAAAAATCAAATGTGTGTCCTTGGTTGCAACCTTAGGTCCCATGCAAGAAATGGGAATGAATGTCAAACACCTTTGCCACCGTCGCTCGGCCGCTAATATTGAGATACATGGTTTTAAAATTCTAGTAAATCGAAAACTCGTCTGAAATTCATGAAACTTGACATACTATCATGGAACGGCATCAACATGCAGTGGTAAAAATATTGTCCCATTTGAGGCAGGTTGGGGTATAAGCTTCTCACAAACTAGAGCTTCTCGCAACAAGCCTCATGGTTACGGTAGGGAACGTTTCACCTTTCTGGACGAAACGATATCCATTGCCTCTTCTTGATTTCAATTTTTTCTCTAGTGTCAACATAGAACAACAGGAGTGTTGCGTTAAATTTTGGAATTTTTCGGGGTTCGTTTGGACATTTTTATACATTAATTGAGTTTTCAATGCATTTATGTGCATAATTCAAATTTGAACTACAGGCACATGCTCTAATGCCTATAAATTGGTTGAAAATTCAAATCTGTGTCCTTGGTTGCATGCTTAGGTCCCATGCAAGAAATGGGAATGAATGTCAAACACCCTGCCACCTTCACTCGGCCGCAAACATTGAGATACCTGGTTTTTAAATTCTAGTAAATCCAAAACTCGTCTGAAATTCATGAAACTTGGCATGCTATCATGGAGCGGCATCAACATGCCGTGGTAAATTTTCTGTCCCATTTGGGGCAGGTTTGGGTATAAGCTTCTCACAAACCAGAGCTTCTCACAACAAGCTTGATGGTGTCGGTAGGGAACGTTCCACCTTTCTGGACGAAACGATATCCGTTGCCTCTTCTTGATTTCAATTTTTCTCTAGTGTCAACATAGAACAACAGGAGTGTTGTGTTAAATTTTGGAATTTTTCGGGGTTCATTTGGACATTTTTATACATTAATTGAGTCTTCAATGCATTTATGTGCATAATTCAAATTTGAACTACAGGCACATGCTCTATTGCATATAAATTGGTTGAAAATTCAAATATGTGTCCTTGGGTGCATGCTTAGGTCCCATGCAAGAAATGGGAATGAATGTCAAACACCCTGCCACCATCAGTCGGCCGCTAACATTGAGATACATGGTTTTTAAATTCTAGTAAATCCAAAAATCGTCTGAAATTCATGAAACTTGGCATGCTATCATGGAGCGGCATCAACATGTCGTGGTAAATTTTTTGTCCCATTTGGGGCAGGTTTGGGTATAAGCTTCTCACAAACCAGAGCTTCTCACAACAAAGCTTGATGGTTTCGGTACGGAACGTGCCACCTTTGGGGATGAAACGATATCCGTTGCCTCTTATTGCTTTCAAGAATTTTCTAGTGTCAACATAGAACAACAGGAGTGTTGTGTTAAATTTTGGAATTTTTCGGGGTTCGTTTAGACATTTTTATACATTGACTGGGTTTTCTAGGCATTTTATGTGCATAATTCAAATTTGAACTACATGCACATGCTCCAGTGCATATAAATTGGTTGAAAAATCAAATATGTGTCCTTGGGTGCATGCTTAGGTCCCATGCAAGAAATGGGAATGAATTTCAAACACCAGGGCACTGTTGATTGCCGGCAAAACGTTGAGATACTTTGTTTTTAAATTCTAGTAAATCCAAAACTCGTCTGAAATTCATGAAACTTGGCATGCTATCATGGAATGGCACCCGACATGCTGTGGTATTTTTCGTGTCCATTTTGAGAGAAGGCGCACTCGAATAACAGCCAACAAAGGCATTTTGAAACAAATAGCTGCCACTGTAACATCTCAAACATTTTGTATAATTTAAATGCGTGTGCATTCTGTTAACCATTCACGTGACGCCACAACTCACTCTTTTAATGGCTAGGAGGTGCCGTGCGGACAGGTGCTTGACTAAGCGGGAGGCATGCGAGCTGTACTCCAATGCGCAGGCTCACCGGGAAGCGTGCGAGCTGTACGCCGCGTAGGCTCACCGGGAAGCGAGCCCTTTGACTTCCATGGCCGCCCGCCTTGCTCGCATCCTCTCCATTAATGGTGCCCAAGCCGTAGTTTAATATGGTTTTTAAATATAAAATACTCATCGCAAACATTTTAGTTAGAACACCCGTATGCAAACCGACAGCTTCCCCAGGAAGCCAAGGGAAAATGTGCCGAGCAGGATTTGTGCAGCTCTTGATCGCAAACGTTTTAGATAGAACACCCGTATGCAAAGTGAGAGCTATGGTCTTCCCCCTTAAGTCAAGGGAAAATTCGCAGCGCGGGATTTGTGCATCCCTTCAACGCAAATGGTTGTTTTGGATGACCCGTGTGCAACCACATACAAACAATTTGGTAAGATTTGCATTTGTCATATTGGGTATGTTGCCATTTGTCAAACTGGAAAGATTGACATTTGTTGATCTAGTAACATTGCCATTTGTCAATCCTTTTAACACTGTGATTTGTCAAAATATGCAGCTAAAAATCACTAGCACTATCTAATTTTTGCAACTAAAATTCAGTAATTAAGCATAAATTTCATTCATAGATTAAGCAGTCATTCTTAATTTATACAAACAGTTCAACTCGACGGCTGAACCGACAAAAATTTTCCCCAATTGTTGCCAACCACGTACTGAAATAGCTAGTTCAACTATATATACTAGCTAATTTTAAGTACGTTGTACAGTTCCACCACATCTATAGTCAGATGAACTGAACAAAATAGCCCCTAAATACTACTACTACGGAGGGGTTTTGTACTACTTCCAGCAGCCTCTCCTCTGTCGAGCGCGCTCAGTAAGAGGAAGAGGAGGAGGAGCCTACCGACGAGCTGGACAACTGCAATACGGTGCCTGCCACTGCTGCACATTCAGCGACACTCACCAGCTCGAACGCCCTCTGCCGCTCCAGACGACCCCTCTCGAAGCGGCCGGACTGCTCGTAGATCTCCTGATTACTCGCCTCTGCGTTGGCGTGTGCTGCGGCCATGGCTGCGGTAAGGTTCTTTGCGTGCTCGAAGAGGCGCTCCTCCTCCTCCCGCAGGAACTCGATGTAGCAGGCAAGGTCGCTGACGCACGTGCGGTCCTCCACCTCTGCCTCCCTCCTTCGGGCAGCGGTGGCGGAGCGGGTGTTGATCCCGGCGGTCGATGGTGGGCTGGCGGCCACGGTGGCCAATGATGGGGTGGCGGCCACGACCACCACCTCCCGCCTTCGGGCCGCGGTGGCGGAGCGGGTGATGGCCGTGACGGCGGAGTGGGCGATGGCCATGGCTTTCGACGGTGGTGTGGCGGCCACGGTGGCCGGCAGTGGGGTGGCGGCCATGACGGCCACCTCCCGCCTTCGGGCCGCGGCGGCGGAGTGGGCGATGGCCCTGGCTTTCGATGGTGGTGTGGCGGCAACAGCTGCCGACGGGCAGCGGCGGCGGAGCGTGTGGTGAGTGTTCCGCGCACACCCAACAGGGATGCCACGCGCACTACACTACGCCGGGGACTGCGCCGCCGCCACGGTGTAGCTTCCCAACTGGAGCTGTCCTCTGATGACAGCGGAGTGGCTGAGCGACGACGATGGACTAGTGCCATTGGCGATTGTGGGAGAAGTAGACGAGATAAGCTACAGGGAGGGAGGGGAAAATGCGACGCAAGACTCGCCGGCCGTGAGGGTTTATATAGTAGGCTGGTAAGCATTGGGATTTTGGGGGATTTCGCCGAGTTGGGCGGGAAGCTTGCGCGGGAACCTGCACGGTTGCGCGTGGACGGGCTCACCACCGTTTGGCCAAAAGAACGCCCCCGCGCGCTGCTCAAGCTTGCGCTCGAAGCCGTCTGGGGCAGCGGGGTGACAAGACATGCGAGAGGATGAAAGGACACGTACACATACGGTTAATAAAAAAATGTTTGCGATTTAATTACCTACTATACCCCCGTCCTGGTTTATAAGTAGGATTTAACTAATAAAATATGAATGCATGTCGCCAAAGATTATATCGTCGGATTCGTATTTGAACATAGTTTCCAGTTATATATTTTTTGTAACATGCATTAACATTTTGTTGGTTAAATTTAAGGTTATATACCAGCAAGCGTTTGCACACAACACACATGGCTTATTCCATCACAAACATCTCAGATGGATCAACTGTATGCCACGTATCGCACACGCAACTCTAATCTGATTCGTGCTTGATGTCCCCGACATCGCTCGCATAGTTCATCTTATTTGCCACGTATCACTGTGCCGGCCTCTGCTCGCGTCCCTCGGCAAGCTCTGCTCGCCGTTAGGCACCGCAGCGCACTGTGCTCGCCGTTAGGCGCCGCGGTGCACTCTACTCGTGTCCGTCGGCGCGCTCTGCTCGTGTCCGTCGGCACGCTCGGCTTGTGGACAGCTTTTCCTTGTGTGTTCAACTGCTATATGCATATATATGGTTGCTCGCCATTGAGACGACCGCGGAGCGCTCTGCTCGCGTCCCTCCGCGAGTGCTCTGCCAGTGGTTGGGCCTGCGCACGATCACGTCGGGGCCCCTATATGCATGCGGTTGCGCTGCGCAAGTTGCCACGCGATGCAGTTACGTGCGGCACGATGGAGTTACGCGCTGCAAATTAGAACTGCCATCAGGGCCTACCGATATTCCAGGCCATCCGGCTTCCCCTTTAATTCCCTCGGCCATTATAACCTTAGTCTCTTCAACCTTTCGATCGCGCCCCACAACACAACAAGCACACCCACGACGATACATAGAGAGGGGATGTCTAGCGGCGCTCCAATGGAGTTCGGTGAGCATAAAGTGGAGACCCACGCGAGGGAGACGGATCTCTCGGTGGTGTACACCATCGACCTGGCCGTGGTGGACGACTACATCAACACCATTGAGCAGTTGCTTGCTCGAGACAAGTAAAAGGCGGTCGGCATCGACCTCTAGTACACCGCCGGTCGTCCCAACATAGATCAGAAGGTTGC
The DNA here is from genome assembly GCA_011799875.1 of Thinopyrum elongatum. Taxonomy (NCBI): domain Eukaryota; kingdom Viridiplantae; phylum Streptophyta; class Magnoliopsida; order Poales; family Poaceae; genus Thinopyrum; species Thinopyrum elongatum. The sequence continues at coordinate 218,101,504 of CM022302.1, read as the reverse complement.
CGTCGCCTAGTTGTGCGTGCGCCATCATGTCCTCATCTACCACTATTGCGTGGCCACAGAGCCTTGCGACCGTTTCACCAGGTTTGCCACGGTGGAAACCACCGACGATGTAAAAGCACTCAGGGTTACGGGCTTGGCCTGCGAGAACCTTGTCAAAATCCGTGAGCACTACAGGGTCTGGGGCAGCACGAAGAAGAACTCCCTGGTTGAACTCGCCTCGGCCATCATCGACCCATACTACGAAAAGATGAAGCAGGATGCCAACAGAACATGTCCCGTATCCTGGCACGGAGCCTGGATGCGGCAACTGGATGAACCTCACCTAAGGTTCGCGGCCAAGAGCATGTACACATGCTACGAGATGCACAGGCGGATCGTTGACATGAGGAAATGCCTCGTTACCCAAATCGACGAGGCTGGATCGAGCCACAAGCAGAGCAAGCATCACAAGAAGTAGATGATGATCAGATGATCGTTTATCCTAGTTAATCATGCATGTAATATATAGTTTACTTTGGTGTGTGGAAATGTCATGTGTGTGGTAGCCACCTATGTAATTATGCATGTAATAGTTTACTTTGGTGTGTGGAAATGTCATGTGTGTAGTAGCCACCTATGTAATTATGCATGTAATAGTTTACTTTGGTGTGTGCAAATGCCATGGTTGTAGTAGCCACCTATGTAATTGGATGTTTAATTTGGTTATGCAACCATGTCCTTATAAGTGTGTATATATATATATGTTGTTGTTCTGTATGCAATCCCATGGCACAACACACATGTCTTATTAGCAGCAATCATCTGTGTTCACTACAAAAAAAAGACACATCCGTGACATTTTGGGCCGAACGAAAAAAAATTCTGTCATGCTTATGACACTTCTATGACGATAATTGTGACAAAGCCCGGTATCATCATAGATGTGGTGGGCTCCTACTTCTATGACAAAAAATCATGACAGAAAATGGGCTTTTCGTCCTGGGCGGGCCGGAGACGCAACTGCATGACATTCTATGGGCCGTCCATGACGGAAAAATCATGGTAGAAGCGAGGGCGAGGAAAATATCGCAGAGTTCCCGGTTACAGTGGGTGGTCGGGGCCGAGCGATGCACGGAGGGATTGCGCGTTTCTCTCGTGTACGCGCGTGTGTGCGAGGCGTTGGCTAACTGAACCCGAGTGATCGCACGTTACTGAACCCGAGCGATCGATCCCTTGGCTGTTAACTGAACCCAAGCGATTCATTCGCTGCTGACTGAACCCGAGCAATTCCTTCGCTGCTGCTGCTAACTGAACCCGAGCGATCGATCACTGCTGCTGCTTACTGAAGCCGATCGAGCCCCCGGGCGAGACATAGCCCCGGATGAACAGTAGCCATGGATGAACAGTAGCTGGTGGAGGCTGGAGCGAGGCAGTAGATGGTGGATGAACAGGACCCCGTTTCGACCGTAGGCGCTCCAACACAATTCCGTTTCCTCCATTTTGCGGTACGCCACACCCCTCCTGATCAACAGGACCCCGATTCGACCGTAGGCACTCGAACACAAGTGCGTTTCCTCCGTTTTGCGGTACGCCAGACCCCTCTCGATGAACAGGATCCTGTTTCGACCGTGGCCGGTCGAACAGAAGGCCGTTTCCTCCGTTCTGCGGTACGCCAGACCCCGTTTTGGCTATTCCGTCCAAGCCGGTTGGCTCCCGTTGAACAGGACACATTCCGACCCAGTCGGTTGCCTCATGATGAACAGGATGTTGTTTCTCCGTTCCGACCCAGCCGGTTCGGTGCCCGATGAACAGGACGCCATTGTTGCCGTCCGTTGCCTCTCCATGTACACAAACCCTGGCCGTTCGTATATATGCGCGAGTACGCGCTCGAGACCCCGACCATATGTACGTACGTGGCCGTATTTTTTGCCCTGTGGTTGTACGTACGTGTACAGGACTTAGACGGGACTGCGTGAACTGCTATGTCGGGTGCTATACAACGACACATGCCGCTACTTACTCGGCCACGGTTCATACTTGCAGAGAGACCGATCGACCAGTATGTACGTACAAGTTCGCGACCTGACAGACAACGCTACGTATGCTTTGACCGGGTGGGTCCCAGCGGTCAGGGAGGATAAGGACGCACTTCCTTGCGTGCGAAGATATAGCTGGTCAGTCCCAGCTGTCAGGGGAAGGAATCATTTTTATTTAGCGAGTAATAAAGAGGCACTTCCTTGTGTTCGAAGATGTAGCTGGTGGGTCCAGCTGTCAGCCTCACCGCCTAAAGTCCTCTTCCGATGGCTGTCCTTCGTTGACCACGTTGACCACGCCGTGCCGAGAGCACCAAGGCGGTGGACGACAGCGAGGCCTATGAAGGGAACGACGCGGAGCTGGGGAAGACACGGCAGTAGATGCCCACGCGGAGGGGAGTACATGGGTTGATGGCTTCGGCTGCGGTGCGAGGCTGCCGTCGCCGAAGAATAACAAGAGGTGTGGGTGAGTATAGAGGGATGGCATGGCCAGCGGTGGCAGCACAGCCGGACACGGGAGGCAGGAGTAGGCGACATGGCCGGCGTTGGTTTGGGCGGCTGGAGCAAGAAGACCAGAGGTTGAAGAAGCACGACGGCCGTTGGATGGACATCGTACGGTCACTACTGCTAGAATCGTTTATATTGACTAAGTTGACAAAGCCCTTGGTACGTGTCAATTTAGTAGGCCCACAGGTCAGCCTCCGAAACGGTGTGCCCTAGATGTCAGGGGGAGGAATCATTTTTTGGGTGGCTGAACCAAGAATATCCGAGATTGAAGAAGAAGCACGACAACCGTTGGATGGACATCCAATGGCCACTGCTGCTAGAACCGTGTGTTGACTATAAGTTGACAAAGCCTTGCATACGCGTCAACTTATTAGGCCCACAAGTGTGTGGCAGAGAACATATAGCCCATTTGCGATTTGTAAGAATGTACAGCCCATTTTTGAATTCTAATGGAATTTACTATAGCCCATTTACAGTTTGTTAAAAGTACAGCCCATTTTCTAGCTAGGACAACGATTAATAATTTCAACCAACCGCTCAAAACAGAATTCAATAAAATTTCCCACATTTTGTTGGGATCCAAAATATTTTTATCCCGAAATTTCTAGTCAGATTAAATATTATTTCAAAATAAATTTGTATTACGTAGAAATCCAACGAAATATTGCGCGCACCACAAGTAATGAAATTAAAATTTTCAAAATCCAAAAATAATTTTTTTTAAACTAATTACGTGTTTGGTGCATTTTTTATAGTTACTGCCCAGTTTTTATAATTACATCCCATTTATTATTTCTTAAAGCCCATTTTCTTATTAAGCCTAATGCATCCCTCCTAGGAAAGATTTGCAGCCCAGCGGGGCGGAGAATGACAAGTTGACCCGGATATTGTGTACAACTGTCGGGCCAGTTGCATTGCTGATGTTCAAAAAAAAGGCCTGTGTAGTATAGTACAACTTTACATGGCTACTCAGCCCACATTCAGCGACGCCGGAAAGGCCCAAACAAGGCTTCTGTACAACTTTTTGAAGTGACTGAACTCAATTAATAACTTAAGAAAAAAGTTAGAGTACAGTGGAACCTAATTAAAAGCTGTCATGAGCGAAGAAATAATTCAACGGGTCCCACTTATGCGTGTGTGTGTGTGTGTGTGAGAGAGAGAGAGAGAGAGAGACCCATCGATCACTGCTCGTAAATACATCTTTCAGCCATATGCATTGCTGATGCTCAGTAAAAAGTTATATAGTTGACACAATCATATAGAACATCATAGCACACTGAACTTGCATACAAAAATTTCACGCAGGCGGCACAATCAGGGTGGAAGCAGTGGATCGCTACGGGTCGGGCTATGTTGAAACCAACGAACTCGTACATAACCGTTCATCGTCTTTATCCATGATGGGGAAATATCTTGAATGCTGTGCAAAGAAAACAGACAGACAACACAATAAGTTCTGCTAGCACATTAAGTTGACGTACAACCCTTTCTAAAAAAAGTTCAGGTACAAAAATAGAACAGGTCACAATCAAATGTACTGGCACATCAGTGCTTCACACCGATAGCTCGGATTTAACTAGTATCTGACAAGATTCAGTTGTTACCTCAAATTAGAGCACATCCAGGCAGCCAGCCCTGCCTCTTCTCCCAAAGAAGCAGTGGCCTCCGCCGCGCGATGGAGTAGGCCCTATGCCATCCATCGTTTCGGGCAACACGGGGAAAGTCTGACGTTGACTCCTGTAATGGACATCGTCGATGAACCCTGGCACCAGCGGCGGCGGCAGGACTTTGATTGATGGATTGACCACTTCTTCGACATGCACGAACACTCGATACAGGTACATCCCTAACGTGGTCTCCGCGGCGGCCTTGGTGGCGACGAATAGTACAACCCCGGTTCCTGCACCGGTATATCAACACCAATCACCTTCGGTATGGTGGACGGCTTCTTCATCCATGCCATAACCGTCAGAGCCCAGCTATCTGGAGGAACAAACATACTTACGAGCTCACCTCCAAGGTCGTTGATAAGCTCATTCATGGACTCATTGTTCCAAGCACGTCGAGACATGCCGTGGAAGGTAAGCTTTGTTAAAAACTCAAGCTCAGAGGGCACCGAGCCCCATCCTGGGTGCCACCGATCAAAGCTCACCAGCGCGCCATCGCAGAACAAACGCCGGGAAGATTCGAACACACGACTGCAGTCGAAAGTTGTCCGGAACCTGACGAAGAAATCAGCCGGTGGCAGACAGACTTTGACGAGCAAGTCACTTATTTGGATGCCGTGCACAATGCCAAGAGCTTTGACAAGGTCGTCCGGCGAGACGGGAGGTCGGTCACCGTTGATGGTTACCATCAGCACTTTGCCGGCAAACTGGTCGTCAAGCGCCGCCATGCCACTGTTGAGAAACAGCACACAGCGCCCGAAGGCAGGACGGACCTAGCCGGAGATCCGCGTTGACCGGTGACATGATAGTGCGCTTGAGTACTGGGAGTACAGGAGGGGGATTTGGGGGAACTGGAGTAGGGATCGAGATTCCAGAGGTGGGGGAGGGGCGGGAGATTGGGGATGGAAAGGTAGCATGAATTTTGAACACGCGCCAATATGCTCTTGGCGCGCAAGCGCACGAAAACACCGTTGGCGCCCACATGTCAGCCTAAGAGTCCTTATTGTTTCTTTTTTTGAGAGCCCGACATTTTTTTTAGGATCTTTTGAGAGCCCGGCCTGAGAGTCATAATTGACCTGTTTGGCATTGCGTTACTACTCGGCCCATATTTAACGACACCTCACTGGCCCAAACAAGTGTACATCATCGAAAAGACACTGAACTCAAATTATAACTTGAGAAAAGGAGATATACTCTTAACACTGGAGAATGGTGATTGCCGGCAAAATGTTGAGATACTTTGTTTTTAAATTCTAGTAAATCCAAAACTCGTCTAAAATTCATGAAACTTGGCATGCTATCATGGAATGGCACCCGACATGTTGTGGTATTTTTCGTGTCCATTTTGAGAGAAGGCGCACTCGAATAACGGCCAACAATGGCATTTTGAAACAAATAGCTGCCACTGTAACATCTCAAACATTTTGTATAATTTAAATGCGTGTGCGTTCTATTAACCATTCACGTGACACCACGCCTCACTCTTTTAATGGCTAGGAGGTGCTATGCGGACAGGTGCTTGACTAAACAGGAGGCGTGCGAGTTGTACTCCAATGCGCAGGCTCACCGGGAAGCGTGCGAGCTATACGCCACGCAGGCTCACCGGGAAGAGAGCCCTTTGACTTCCATGGCCGCCCGCCTTGCTCGTATTCTCTCCATTAATGGTGCCCAAGGCGCAGTTTAATACGGTTTTTAAATATAAAACACTCATCACAAACATTTTAGTTAGAACACCCGTATGCAAACCGACAGCTTCCCCAGGAAGCCAAGGGAAAATGTGCCGAGCAGGATTTGTGCAGCTCTTGATCGCAAGCATTTTGGATAGAACACCTGTATGCAAAGTGAGAGTTATGGTCTTCCCCCTTAAGTCTAGGGAAAATTCGCAGCGCAGGATTTGTGCATCCCTTCAACGCAAACGGTTGTTTTGGATGACCCGTGTGCACCCACGAACAAACAATTTGGTAAGATTTGCATCTGTCATATTGGGTATGTTGCCATTTGTCAAAGTAGAAAGATTGACATTTGTTGATCTTGTAATATTGCCATTTGTCAATCCTTGTAACACTACGATTTGTCAAAATATGCAGCTAAAAATCACTAGCACTATCTAATTTTTGCAACTAAAATTCAGTAATTAAGCATAGATTTCATTCATAGATTAAGCAGTCGTTCTTAATTTATACAAACAGTTCAACTCGACAGCTGAACCGACCAAACTTTTCCCTAATTGTTGCCAACCACGTACTGAAGTAGCTAGTTCAACTATATATACTAGCTAATTTTAAGTACATTGTACAGTTCCACCACAACTATAGTCAGATGAACTGAACAAAATAGCCCCTAAATACTACTACTACGGAGGGGCATTGTACTACTTCCGGTAGCCTCTCCTCTGCTGAGCGCGCTCATTAAGAGGAAGAGGAGGAGGAGTCTACCGACGAGCTGGACAACTACAATACGGTATCTGCCACTGCTGCACGTTCAGCGAAGCTCACCAGCTCGAACGCCCTGTGCCGCTCCAGACGACCCCTCTCGAAGCGGCCGGACTGCTCATAGATCTCCTGATTCCTCGCCTCTGCGTTGGCGTGTGCTGCGGCCACGGCTGCGGTAAGGCTCTTTGCGTGCTCGACGAGGCGCTCCTCCTCCTCCCGCAGGAACTCGATGTAGCGCGCAAGGTCGCTGACGCACGTGCGGGCCTCCACCTCCGCCTCCCTCCTTCAGGCGGCGGTGGCGGAGCGGGTGATGATCCCGGCGGTCGACGGTGGGCTGGCGGCCACGGCGGCCGACGATGGGGTGGCGGCCACGACCACCACCTCCCGCCTTCGGGCCGCGGTGGCGGAGCAGGTGATGGCCGCGGCGGCGGAGCGGGCGATGGCCTTGGCTTTCGACAGTGGTGTGGCGGCCACTGTGGCCGGCAGTTGGGTGGCGGCCACGACGGCCACATCCCGCCTTTGGGCCGTGGCGGCGGAGCGGGCGATGGCCCTGGCTTTTGATGGTGGTGTGGCGGCAACGACGGCCGGCAACAGCTGCCGACGGGCAGCGGCGGCGGAGCGTGTGGTGAGTGTTCCGCGCACACCCAACAGGGACTGCGCCACCGCCGCGGTGTAGCCTCCCAGCTGGAGCTGTCCTCTGATGACGGCGGAGTGGCTGAGTGACGATGACGGACCGGTGCCATTGGTGATTGTGGGTGAAGCAGACGAGATAAGCTACAGGGAGGGAGGGGAAAATGCGACGCAGGACTCGCCGGTCGTGAGGGTTTATATAGTAAGCTGGTAAGCATTGGGATTTTGGGGGATTTCATCGAGTCGGGCGGGAAGCTTGCGCGGGAACTGGCTCACCACCGTTTGGCCAAAAGAATGCCCCCGCGTGCTGCTCAAGCTTGCGCTCGAAGCCGTCTGCGGCAGCGGGGTGACAAGACGTGCGAGAGGATGAAAGGACACGTACACATACGGTTAATAAAAAAACATTTCTGATTTAATTACCTACTATACCCCCGTCCTGGTTTATAAGTAGGATTTAACTAATAAAATACGAATGCATGTCGCCAAAGATTATATCGTTGGATTCGTATTTGAACATAGTTTCCAGTTATATAATTTTTGTAACATGCATTAACATTTTGTTGGTTAAATTTAAGGTTATATACCAGCAAGCGTTTGCCCACAACACACATGGCTTATTCCATCACAAACAGCTCTGATGGATCAACTGTATGCCACGTATCGCACACGCAACTCTAATCTGATTCGTGCTTGATGTCTCTGACTTCGCTCACACAATTCGTCTTATTTGCCACGTATCACTATGCCGGCGTCTGCTCGCGTCCCTCGGCAAGCTCTGCTCGCCGTTAGGCGCCGCAGCATGCTGTGTTCGCTGTTAGGCGCCGCGGCGCGCTCTGCTCGCGTCCGTCGGCGCGCTCGGCTTGTGGACAGGTTTTCCTTGTGTGTTCAACTGCTATATGCATATATATGGTTGCTAGCCATTGAGGCGACCGCGGAGCGCTCTGCTCGCGTCCCTCCACGCACACTCTGCCAGCGGTTGGGCCTACGCACGATGACGTTGGGGCCCCTATATGCATGCAGTTGCGCCGCGCACATTGCCACGCGATGCAGTTACGTGCGGCACGATGGAGTTACGCGCTGCAAATTAGAACTGCCATCTGGGCCTGCCGATATTCCAGGCCGTTCGGCTTCCCCTTTAATTCCCTCGGCCATTATAACCTTAGTCTCTTCAAACTTTCGATCGCGCCCCACAACACAACAAGCACACCCACGACGACACATAGAGAGGGGATGTCTAGCGGCGCTCCAATGGAGTTCGGCGAGCGTAAAGTGGAGACCCCTGCGAGGGAGACGGATCTCTTAGTGGTGTACACCATTGACCCAGCTGTGGTGGACGACTACATCAACACCGTTGCTTGCTTGAGACAAGTACAAGGTGGTCGGCATCGACCTCTAGTACACCGCCGGTCCTCCCAACATAGATCAGAAGGTTGCCGTCGCCCAGTTGTGCGTGCGCCATCATGTCCTCATCTACCACTACCGCATGGCCACAGAGCCTTGCGACCGTTTCACCAGGTTTGTCAACAACACCGACTACAAGTTTGCCACGGTGGAAACCACCGACGATGTAAAAGCGCTCAGGGTTACGGGCTTGGCCTGCGAGAACCTTGTCGAAATCTGTGAGCACTATCGGGTCTGGGGCAGCACGAAGAAGGACTCCCTGGTTGAACTCGCCTCGGCCATCATCGACCCATACTACAAAAAGATGAAGCAGGATGCCAACAGAACACGTCCCGTATCCTGGCACGGAGCCTGGATGCGGCAACTGGATGAACCTCACCTAAGGTTCACGGCCAAGAGCGTGTACACATGCTACGAGATGCACAGGCAGATCGTTGACATGAGGAAATGCCTCGTTACCCAAATCGACGAGGCCGGATCGAGCCACAAGCAGAGCAAGCTTCACAAGAAGTAGATGATGATCAGATGATCGTTTATCCTAGTTAATCATGCATGTAATATATAGTTTACTTTGGTGTGTGGAAATGTCATGTGTGTGTTAGCCACCTATGTAATTATGCATGTAATAGTTTACTTTGGTGTGTGGAAATGTCATGTGTGTAGTAGCCACCTATGTAATTATGCATGTAATAGTTTACTTTGGTGTGTGCAAATGCCATGGTTGTAGTAGCCACCTATGTAATTGGATGTTTAATTTGGTTATGCAACCATGTACTTATAAGTGTGTATATATATATGTTGTTGTTCTGTATGCAATCCCATGGCACAACACACATGTCTTATTAGCAGCAATCGTCTGTGTTCACTACAAAAAAAAGACACATCCGTGACATTTTGGGCCGAACGAATTTTTTTTCTGTCATGCTTATGACACTTCTATGACGATAATTGTGACAAAACCCGGTATCATCATAGATGTGGTGGGCTCCTACTTCTATGACAAAAAATCATGACAGAAAATGGGCTTTTCGTCCTAGGCGGGCCAGAGACGCAGCTGCATGACATTCTTTGGGCCGTCCATGACGGAAAAAATCGTGGTAGAAGCGAGGGCGAGGAAAATATAGCGGAGTTCCCGGTTACGGTGGGTGGTCGGGGCCGAGCGATGCACGGAGGGATTGCGTGTTTCTCTTGTGTACACGCGTGTGTGCGAGGCGTTGGCTAACTGAAGTCAAGCGATCGCATGTTACTGAACCCGAGTGATCGATCCCTTGGCTGTTAACTGAACCCGAGCGATACATTCACTGCTGACTGAACTCGAGCAATTCCTTCGCTACTGCTGCTAACTGAACCCGAGCGATCGATCAGTGCTGCTGCTTACTGAAGCCGATCGAGCCCCCGTGCGAGATGTAGCCAGCCGGTGTATTGCCTCTCGATGAACAGTGACCGTTGCTACCATGCGTGCGGTACGTAGAACGAGTCGAGACATGGTGAGTCGAGCCGGTTGGTTGGCTTTGGATTCACAGTTCCTGGTGGGGGTTGGATGAACAGGACCCCGTGGTAGTAGGCCATTGCCGCTGGATGAACAAGACCCCGAGGAGGCCGCCGCACCCCAGCCGGTTGGGGGTGGATGAACAGGACCCCATGGAGGCTGGATGAACAGTAGCCGTGGATGAACAGTAGCTGGTGGAGGCTGGAGGAGGTCGACGGTGGATGAACAGTAGCCCGTGGAGGCTGGAGCGAGGCAGTAGACGGTGGATGAACAGGACCCCGTTTCGACCGTCGGCGCTCCAACACAAGTCTGTTTCCTCCGTTTTGCGGTATGCCACACCCCTCCTGATCAACAGGACCCCGTTTCGACCGTAGGCACTCGAACACAAGTCTGTTTCCTCCGTTTTGCGGTACGCCAGACCCCTCCTGATGAACAGGATCCTGTTTCGACCATGGCCAGTCAAACAGAAGGCCGTTTCCTCCGTTCTGCGGTACGCCGGACCCTGTTTCAGCTGTTCCGTCCAAGCCGGTTGGCTCCCATTAAACAGGACGCATTCCGACCGAGTCGGTTGCCTCCCGATGAACAGGACGCTGTTTCTCCATTCCGACCCAGCCGGTTCGCTGCCCGATGAATAGGACGCCGTTGCTGCCGTCCGTTGCCTCTCCATGTACACAAACCCTGGCCGTCCGTATATATGCGCGAGTACGCGCTCGAGACCCCGCCCGTATGTACGTATGTGGCCGTATTTTTTGCCATGTGGCTGTACGTACGTGTACAAGACTTAGACGGGACTGCGTGAACTGCTATGTCGGGTGCTCTACATTGACACGTGCCGCTACTTACTCGGCCACGGTTCATACTTGCAGAGAGACCGATCGACCAGTATGTACGTACAAGTTCGCGACCAGACAGACAACGCTACGTACGCTTTGACCGGGTGGGTCCCAGCGGTCAGGGAGGATAAGGACGCACTTCCTTGCGTGTGAAGATATAGCTGGTCGGTCCCAGCTGTCAGGGGGAGGAATCGTTTTTATTTAGCGAGTAATAAGGAGGCACTTCCTTGTGTTCGAAGATGTAGCTGGTGGGTCTAGCTGTCAGCCTCACCGCCTAAAGTCCTCTTCCGATGGCTGTTCTTCGTTGACCACGTTGACCACGCCGCGCCGAGAGCACCTAGGCGGTGGACGACGGCGAGGCCTAGGAAGGGAACGACGCGGAGCTGGGGAAGACGCGGCAGTGGATGCCCACACGGAGGGGAGTACGTGGGTTGACTGCTTTAGATGCGGTGTGAGGCTGCCGTCGCCGGAGAATAACAGGAGGTGTGGGTGAGTATAGAGGGATGGCATGGCCAGCGGTGGTAGCACAGCCAGACACGGGAGGCAGGAGCAGGCGGCACGGCCGGCGCTAGTTTGGGCGGCTGGAGCAAGAAGACCAGAGGTTGAAGAAGCACGACGGCCGTTGGATGGACATCGTACGGTCACTGCAGCTAGAATTGTTTATATTGACCAAGTTGACAAAGCCCTTGGTATACATCAACTTAGTAGGCCCACAGGTCAGCCTCCGAAACGGTGCGCCCTAGATGTCAGGGGGAGGAATCATTTCTTGGGCGGCTGAACCAAGAATATCCGAGATTGAAGAAGAAGCACGACAACCATTGGATTGACATCCAACGGCCAATGCTGCTAGAACCGTGTGTTGACTATAAGTTGACAAAGCCTTGCGTACGTGTCAACTTAGTAGGCCCATAAGTGTGTGGCAGAGAACATATAGCCCATTTGCGATTTGTAAGAATGTACAGCCCATTTTTGAATTCTAATGGAATTTATTACAGCCCATTTATAGTTTGTTAAAAGTACAACCCATTTTCTAGCTAGGACAACGATTAATAATTTCAACCAACCGCTCAAAACAGAATTCAATAAAATTTCCCACATTTTGATGGGATCCGAAATATTTTTATCCCAAAATTTCTAGTCAGATTAAATATTATTTCAAAATAAATTTGTATTATGTAAAATCCAACGAAATATTGCGCGCACAACAAGTAATGAAAGTTCAGGTACAACCCTTTCTAAAAAAAGTTCAGGTACAAAAATAGAACAGGTCACAATCAAATGTACTGGCACATCAGTGCTTCACACCGATAGCTCAGATTTAACTAGTATCTGACAAGATTCAGTTGTTACCTCAAATTAGAGCACATCCAAGCAGCCAGCCCTGCCTCTTCTCCCAAAGAAGCAGTGGCCTCTGCCGCGCGATGGAGTAGGCCTTGTGCCATTCATCGTTTTGAGCAACACGGGGAAAGTCTGACGTTGACTCCTGTAATGGACGTCGTCGACGGACCCTGGCACCAGTGGCGGCGGCAGGACTTCGATTGATGGATTGACCACTTCTTCGACATGCACGAACACTCGATACATGTACATCCCTAACATGGTCCGCGGGGGCCTTGGTGGCGATGAATAGTACAACCGCGGTTCCTGCACCTGTATCTCAACACCAATCACCTTCGGTATGGTGGACGGCTTCTTCATCCATGCCATAACCGTCAGAGCCCAGTTGTCTGGAGGAACAAACATACTTACGAGCTCACCTCCAAGGTCGTTGATAAGCTCATTCATGGACTCGCTGTTCGAAGCACGTCGAGACATGCCGTGGAAGGTAAGCTTTGTTAAAAACTCAAGCTCAGAGGGCACCGAGCCCCATCCTGGGTGCCACCGATCAAAGCTCACCAGCGCGCCATCGCAGAACAAATGCCGGGAAGATTCGAACACACGAATGCGGTCGAAAGTTGTCCGGAACCTGACGAAGAAATCAGCCGGTGGAGGACAGACTTCGACGAGCAAGTCACTTATTTGGATGCCGTGCGCAATGCCAAGAGCTTTGACAAGGTTGTCCGGTGAGACGGGAGACCAGTCACCGTTGATGGTTACCACCAGCACTTTGCCGGCAAACTGGTCGTCAAGCGTCGCCATGCCACTGTTGAGCGACAGGACGCAGCGCTCGAAGGCAGGACGGACCTCAGGATCTCCGGCTTAGAGATCCGCGTTGGCTGGCGACATGATAGTGCGCTTGAGTACAGGGAGTACAGGAGGGGGATTTGGGGGATCTGGAGTAGGAATCGAGATTCCAGAGGTGGGGGAGGGGCGGGAGATTGGGGATGGAAAGGTAGCATGAATTTCGAACACGCGCCAATATGCTCTCGGCGCGCAAGCGCACGAAAACACCGGTGGCGCCCACATGTCGGCCTAAGAGTCCTTATTCTTTCTTTTTTTGAGAGCCCGACCTTTTTTTTAGGATCTTTTGAGGTCCCGGCCTGAGAGTCATAATTGACCTGTCTGGCATTGTGTTACTACTCGGCCCATATTCAACGACACCTCACTGGCCCAAACAAGTGTACATCATCGAAAAGACACTGAGCTCAAATTATAACTTGAGAAAAGGAGACATACTCTGAACACTGGAGAATGGTGATGCCCTCATTTAGCCCACCTGTAGTTCGAGACAATAAACAGTTTGAAACAACAATATATACAACATTCAAACACTGACTAGTGACTACTACTGACATAAACAGCAAGGCATGATAGTTCATAAGAAGTCTTGCTACACCACCAAAATGCACCCATCTGCAGCGCTCAGACTCTCGTGATCCAGACGAGAGTGAAATTCTAAAAAAGGCAACTATTACATAGTAAGAGTGACATAGACGAGGATGACCAAATGACAAGGAATATGCATAACAAAAGAGAGAACTACCCATCCAGAACAAGCAGCAAAGACAAAAAGTCATTCGAAGAGTGATGATCCAACACCATCATAATTTGCAGCCCCGCTTCAGCGACCAGTGATCCGGAGACACCAGTACTCCACCCTTTCGACGCAACAGCCCAATTACCTATCAACCTGAAGGCTTGAACCACATCACTGCCTGTCGTACTTGAGACATCCAAGGATCAAACTTAATCCAGATGCCTTTGTCATTCTCACCTTCTTTTGGCTGCAGGCTATATCATTGACAATCAGGGGAGTTTGCTCCCGAAGTCCTAGGGCTCGCCGTGTAGACACAGTTTTCCATAGCAAACAGAGCCTCTCTAGCATCAAGGTCCTTGCCAACAGTGATCTCCTAGTTAATCGGATAATTGAGTCCGAAAAACAGAGAGTGTGAACCAAGGCTGTTTACCCGCATCCAACTCAAAAATCCTAAAGGCCCCAACAAGTTGGTATCCTGCTCATAGACGTAACAGCCACTGTCCGGATACTCACGTATTTCACGGTGATTGTACACAGTGGGTTTTTTGCAATATAACTTTTTCGGCTCATGTGTGCGAATGATCATCAGTCTTTTGCCATCGTTTGATCGAGCGAGGAACCAGTTCTGCTTCCCTGTTTTTGGAAAAGGTGGTGTGATTACAAAGGGCAGTAACTGTAGGGACACTACATCATATAAAAAAGGACAGGCATTGTTAATGTAAGATCAGCATTGTTCAGAGTATGAGTAGGATAATGCAAGAAACAACATTGATATGTCCCTGTTGGAACTGAGAGGAAAATACAGGGAAATGTATACTGGGTTCAAAAATATAGAAGTGCCATGCATGGTTATACTCATGTTATCTCGCAATCGATTCTTCACAGGAAACTACCATGTCATGCATGTTATGTAATCATGTTCTGTCCTCACAAACAAATTCTTCAAGGAAACTAACAGACCATGCATTGTTATATACTCATGTTCTGTGGGCAAAATTTTTGTGAGGATATTATTCTAGCCATTGATTGCTGAAGGGCGAATATAGGTATGTACACATGGTAAGCATTACAGGATTTCACTACTTCCAAATATAGAGTTCTCCATATGCACATTTACTTCCCTAATGTATGGTTAGATGAAACCAACAGTGTGATGCATGTTTCTACATCATGAAAATGAGGGAACTAACATGGCCATTGATACATACTCATATTTAGTAGTATATAGATTACTATAAAATAAGGAGAATATCCATATCTTCCTAACCGTTTGATTATTCAGGGGTACAAATTGGCTGTAATGACATGGTGACAATCGCATGAATTAACTCATTCCAAATATAGCTGATTTATGGCGTCTCTAATACATTGCCATTGTTCTACTCAAATTCTGCTCAAACAGGGATATGCCAATCATCACAAAAAGTTCAAACAGTGTCATGGAGTTATCATTAACATTAGATGGAAACAACTTACACGCGCCATCCTAGCAATACGTGGTGCCATCTGCTTTGTCGATCGCGTAGATGATGCCATTGTGTTCAATAGCATCACAGAAGTGTGTATCAGCTTTGACGATCCACTGCGAGGTGAGCTGTCTCCAGCTAAAGAAGGCACCAGCGGAAAGATGGGCGAGTCCGCGGTTAAACAAGGCAATTAGCTTGAAGTCTGCGTAATTCGCATCTCGTGTGGGCACTTGGCAGATTACAATCTTCTGCAAAACAAGGTGCGTCCAACTGACTTCGTAATCTATATGACTTGGACCGCGACGGTAAAACCCTATATAATCCAACATAGGAAGGATAATCTCATGGGAGGTGTGGAAGTTCACGAGCACCAAATTTTTCCGGTCTTCTCTGATGGTAGCCATCCAGTGTTCATACCGACCCAGTACATACCTGCCAAGAAGTTTCAGGCGATGGTGATCGGATCAAAGTCGAGGAAAATGATGTATGGTGACCCACTACATACTTGCAAAGAAGTTTCGGCTAATGGAGGTTGGATTGAAGTCGAGGGGCATCATGTACGCCTCTGTATCATGGTGAGCAAATCTCGCAAGACCAGATAGCAGCAAGCAGGGTGTCTTGAAAAGCTTAGGCCTCACTTCGACGATGGCCGTGTGCATGTCCCTCGAGCATGCAGCCAGCCGCAGGGCACTCAACATATCCATACATGAACAACAGAGGTCGAGGATGTCACTGGGGAGATTGCTCCAATCGCGGCTCATATGGATGCTGCGCGGTTCGCGTTCGGCCATGGTGGACTTTGGAGGTGGGTTTTTTGGGGGCTTGATTTACAGGGGAGAAGGCTCTCGGTGCTGGAGCGGCTAGCGAGGGAATAGTGGTACTAGGGAGGCTAGGGTACACGGGGGCACAATGAGATGATGAAGAGTGACCTCAGGATCTCCGGTGAGACGGGGATGGAGATGGAGTGGTGCTAGGGGAGAGGGAGATGAGGCGAGGCATGCTATATAGCGGCGGTGACAGTGACTGCACAGTGCACGAGGTGAGGCTGACTTTGGTAACCCAAACACACCGCCTGGACTAGTGTCACCTCGGGCACAGGGTCTTGTCACTTCACTGTGAGGACCGGATGAATAATATTTTGACCATCAAGTGTACCAAAGTTGTACTACTACTAGTAGGAACATACGGAGTAGTACTGTATAGCGGAAATAGATCTCCCGTGCTAGCATGCCTCTGGGTTCACTTCATCCTCCAGGTATCATCCATATTGCGAGCAGAACCAAATTCTCGTGCATGCGGAAGAGCGAAGAAGGGTTTTTCTTTTTCTTTTTTGAGGATAACCGCATATTCCTTAACCAGAGAATGTTGTGTCTCCCATGCATGCGCCAATATCCATCCGAACCAGCTACGACACATTTTTTTATATCTGTTTGCATAGGTCCCACCTGTCAGGAGGGGTGCAAAAATAAAAAGGAATCATAAAATGTCTCGCCACGGTGATTCGAAAGAGTGACCTCAACTAGCCAGTGGCACATGTAGCGCTAGAAGGATGGGCACGTTCACGGACAGGTACCACTCCTCAGTCTACCCGCATAGCCTTTTCTTTTAGTCTACCTAGCCATCTAATCAACTGCCTGCAGGCCACTTCTCCCATTTACTTCTCCATCGGGAACTGATTTTCCTCGGCTTCTTCACCTCTCCTTCATCTTCATTTGCATCCAAACCCCACTGCATTCACATTGTTTTAACCTCTTCACATACTCCTGGAGTAATTCCGAAGCCCCTTTAAATAATCATCTTCTTCAGTTAGACTATCCATATAATCCTAATTCTCCAAACCATAGCCCTCCGGTACAGCGGTTCCAAATGGCGAAAGAGATCCAGATGCAGGTTTTTAGCGTCCAACATGTCCTCGTCGAAGGCTCGTTGAGCATAGTTGCCACCGTCACCGACCACCCAAGGGTTGTTCGGAAGTGGATCAACAATGTATCCAACTCCCTCCAAAAGGTAGAGATGAAGGTCATCGGTCTCGATGCAAAGTACACGGAGCGTGCCACTGGGAAGATCCAATGCGCCGCCGTCCTTCAGCTGTGCCTCGAAGATGATGTTTTGGTGTACCACATCATACACGCGCCCTCCATACCCGGTGAACTCCATGATTTCTTGTCTCGGGAGGATATATACTTCTATGGGGTAGCCATCGAAGGGGACAAACAGAAGCTGGCACTGTACAACCTTGATTTGAAAAGCATCGCTGACCTACAAACCAGAATCAAAATTCCTGTAGAAGATTGTGATAAACAGACACCATCCCTATTCGACATAGCAAATTTTGTGCTCGGTACAAATCTTCAGAAGGGTGATGAAACGCTGGCATTAAGGTCGTCTGGATGGGAGAATTATCCCTTGATGTACGAGCGGATAAAATATGCCGCCCTCGATGCCCGTGTGAGTTTCGAAATAGCTGCAAGGTCCAAAGAGCTTGTTGCGAAGCCGTCTCCCACAAAAAATGAGAAGAAGAAGAAGAAGAAGAAGAAGAAGAAGAAGAAGAAGAAGAAGCTGCACCAGCAGCAGGGCATTATGGATGGATGAACTATTTCCTCTCTTGTAAAAAAAATATTTCCTCTTTGTGTATATTGATATAGATGAACTATTTCGATGGTGTGCATGTCTTTGGAACAAGTAGCAGCGTAGGTTCACTTGACTATAAGGAACTATTTATCCGCCTAGCTTTCTCTACTAATCCTTCCAGTGATCGGTATGCAATGCATGTGTCAGTAGACATGACAGCTTGTCCATGGAAGTTGAACTACGGCGACCATCACGTTTCATACACTACCACTCGTGATTCCCACGATGCCGCTCCAACCCACGGCACCACGTCCCCCGAGGTGCGCCTCACCCCTCTCAGCCGCACCTCCCCTCTGCCTTTGTGTGAATGACATGTGGGCCAGCTGAAATGCGGCGAGCATCAAGTTTCTACCATAGCCACATGCCATTCCCACGACGCCGCTCGAACCCATGACACCACATGTCCCCCGACCTGCGGCTCACCCCTCTCAGCCCCACCGCCCCTCTGCCTTCGGGAGCACGACATGTGGACCATCCACCTATCGGGTCCACTGAAGCTCACTCCCATGGGCCCCAAGAGGGAAATGTAACTCCTGCGCCAGGCCTTGTGGTGCTACCGCTGCACAAACTCGTGCCAAACTCGAGATTTGTTTCTTACTAGCAAGATGCCTGTGCGTTGCTTTTGTATGAGTAGTTTATCTTGTGGGAGAATAGGATGAACGAGGGAAGGCCTTATTTGCAAATGTGGAGAGGGGTGTGGGTATCTTTTTGCAAAATTGCCATAGTTTCCTTCCATGGACATCTAGGGGCTGTTTGGATTGTGACTATGTTTGCCATATATTGCCACACTTGCCTAGCTTGAGTTGCTCAAATTGTTAGCCACACTTTGGCTTGCCTAAGGGAATCTTCCCACACTTTTTGTGTCTATGACTTGTGGGGTTCACTTCTCATAAAAAATTTCTTGGCTTAGGTGGCTAGAACCAAACACCCACCTAACTTGATCAAACTTGTCTAAGGTGAGGTGTGGCAAAGTGTGGCAAGATGTGGCTAGAAACCAAACAGCCCCCTACGCCTCATAACGCCCCGACGTTCAGCTATGGCACCCTCGCCACGGCCAGGCCACCACCAGCCGTTTCAACTCGAATGAGTGAGTCACGAACACCGCCACGACAACGGCCAGCTGGGTATCTCGAACCACACCGATGCCGCTTCCCGTAGCCGACCTATGCTGGCACGTGGCCGCACGCCGTTGAGTCGCACGTCAACGTACGACGGCAGGAACGCCTCCAGGCTCACTGGCTCAACTACGTCGAGTACATCATGTTCGCAAACCGGTATCTGTTGAGCAGGTTGCCCCCGCCCACGAGCACACGCCTATACGTATCCAGCATTCCAGCCTCGTCACTGAGTGGTACATCCTCGGGACGGGTCAAGCGGTCGGAATCTCGAGCCCAAGTCGAGCTATGTGCCTCGGGTAGATCACTGGCTCCCGCCCGAGCTCCCACCTGGCCGTCGTTGTCGTCGCACCACTAACGATCGGGAGCTGCACCCTGCCGCTCATCCAGAGCGCGAGCTAGTAAATGTCGTGCGGCACGTCACAACAGTCAAGCACCTCGACATGCGTCGGCCGGGTAGAGACTTTTCTTGGCCACAAGCTCCATGGTCTCGTCCAAGATCGGTGTGGTACTGCAGTCGAACATGCGAGTAAAATACTATGGGAGCAGCTGCATGTGCATGGCCCAGACGCCGATGTTGGTGTGGAGGAGGTGGTACTCGCTGGCGCTGCAGCGTGCTACATGGCTTAGGCAGGCACCTGTTGCGACGCTCTGGCGTTGGCACCGGCATTGTCAACGTAGCTGATGATCCGGAGGAGGACGAGCAGGAAAGGAAAGGGTCTTGCATGCGTGTACAGGTTCATGCAGGAAATTATTTCCTGGAAATACGGCCTTTGTTTACCTTTCTTTGAGGCTATAGATGACCCACACGAGGAAATCTATTATAACCGTTGGATGAAAATTAGTGGTGCAGGAGTACGGATCGGAGCATGGGAGGGGCGCAGGCAAGCCTCGTCCGACGCTGCTCGAACCCATGACATGACACGTCCGCCGACCTGCGCCTCACACCTCTCGGTCCCACCGCCGCTCTGCTTTCATGAGAATGACATGTGGACCAGCCGCATTTAGGGTCCACATGTCATTGACTCAAAGGCCGGTGCACTAAGCCGCTGAAGCTCGGTCCCGTGGGCCCCGAGAGGGAAATGTAACTCTTGCACCAGGCCTTGTGGTGCTCCCGCAGTACGAACTCATGCCAAACCCAGAATTTGTTTCTTACTACTACCAATGTGTCAGCCCGTGCGTTGGAATGGATCCAAAGTATCTATTTAGTGGAGTGCACTCTAAACACATTATCTATTTACTTTTCTCTATCCTTTCCTAGCCATGCAACCAAGCCACATAAGCTTCATGGGTGCCCCCACATCATATTATTCATACTACGTTGACTGAAAAAAAGATAAATCACCCAAAACAAGATCTTCCCGTTTTTTGTTCCTACGATGATGTGCCGTGCATGTACCTAGTTGTATAGTGGTAGTACTAGTTGTAGTACAAACTTCGTACTAGTAGGAGTAGTAGTATGGAGTGCTCCTACTCTATCAACGAGCCCCATCTGACACCAAATTTCTTGGCTTTCATGCTACAGCTAGATCTTCCCCTCCTCGTTTCTGTTTTCCAACGCGGCGGGCGGGGTGCGGTTTGCCGATAGTCGGTTTGCTCAACTGCGGTCCCACATGAAAGTGAAAATGCTAGGTAACACGCCTTCCCTAGCTATGTGGCGTGCCGGATGGGCCGTGGAGTACTCCCGATTCCCGGGCGTGTGGGGTGCGACGCGAACGCGGCAGGCCTTTTTCTTTTACTAGCAATGTGCCCGTGCGTTGCGACGGATCCAAAGTAGAATAGTACTCCCTCCGTCCCAAAATTCTTGTCTTATATTTGTCTAGATACGGATGTATCTAACACTAGATACATCTGTATCTAGACAAATCTAAGACAAGAATTTTGGGACGGAGGGAGTACTTGTTCACAAACTTGAAAGAAAACACTCTTGTTTTGACATACATATATACCACTAAAAATATATTATTTTTCACTCAAAATATATTTCTCAGGCTATTTTGATGAGGTGAGGGAGGGATGTGGTTGCTTTCAAGATAATAAGGGGTTTTCTGCAAATTGGAGCAAAGAAGTGGGCTATTGTTGCAAAAATGCCACAACTTACCTCATAGCCGTTAGATGCTGATCTAATGGTCAGAAATGACGGATGGCAGACACACCACCATCACCAACTGAGTCTTTTATAGGAGACTAGCAAGATGCCGATGCGTTGCATGAAACATCAAGATGCATTTGTATGAGTAGTTTATCTTGTGGGAGAAAAGGATGAACGAGGGAAGGCCTTATTTGCAAATGTGGAGAGGGGTGTGGGTATCTTTTTGCAAAATTGCCAGAGTTTCCTTCCTATCTCAAATATAAATCTGACGGCCTATATTGCAGGATGGCAGGCACACCATCATCACCAACTCTGTTTTTTATAAGAGTAGAGATAGAGAAACATGTATAAATTTTAACATTTGGCTCTGCTCCTTGGCACGATCGATAGATAGAAATAACGATTGGAAACGCTAGGGCGGGGCTTTTTCCGCCAGATAAGCAGGGTAGTAGCTAGGTTGGCGCATTGTCGGTTTGGTCACATGCGGTTTGACATGTTGTAGTGTTTCTAGCAAGATGCCTGTGCGTTGCACGAAGTTGATGGAAAAGGTAAGCACAACTTATAGATTGACGGATGGAGTACTAGTTACAGTGACACATATAATTGCCTCCAAATGTGAGCAAAGGGATCGCACATGTCTTTATTGACTGGAACGAGAAAGCAATAGCGCAATAAGAATTAAGGCCACGATGATGCGATCGCAGTGGTGGTTACAGGAGGCAAGAAGAAAGATGCATCAATTAACGTACGACCTCCTCCTCCTCCTCGACTCAGTGAGCCGGGCCACCGATCGGCAGCTTAGGAGCGGCGGCTTTTGTGGCGAGGTCAAGGTGCTTCTCAACAAAGGCGTCCAATGCTTCCAGCCAGTTGACGAAGGCCAATGTCGCAGCGTCCTCACCGGCCTTGTAGATACCTATGTACACGACTTGCTCATACACGTGGATGTGTAGGTCGACGGATTCTTGCAGGGCAAGGCGCCTCGCGGCGAGCGCGACCTTTAGGTGGACATTCTTCGTTGCGTCGGCGGGCAGTCGCAGGGCCACCAGTGCTTGAAAGAGCCAAAGAGGTTCTCGCCATGGAGGCCGATTAGGGTGACAGGCAATGAGGAGCCCGGGCATGTGGGCTAGAGGAGTACGGCGATGTCGTCCGCGAGCTTGTTGATGACGGTGAACTTGTTGATGGTGGCAACGATCATCTGGTCCAACTGAGAGTCGTAGCTGGCATCGACGATGGCCATGAACCAGCTGGTCGCCAACACCGTCTAGAGACGATCCTCGGTGCCATGCCATAGGCCGGCGTCGTGGACCATCTGGCACAGCCGCTGGCCGCTCGCGCGCATCGCCACCATGGGTCTGGAGTGAGCACTTTTGCGCTTAGTGTAGTTGCTTAGGTGCATTGGATGTGGTAGATGCATTGGAATGGAGGGGCGCCTTTATATGAGTGCAAACTGCGTTGCATTCACATCGTGTTGCCTCTTTTCCCCGTCCTCCTCCCATTACTTCCCTCATGCATTCAGGATGCTAATTGAAGGAGGATGCATCATTGGCCGTTCAACATTTCAGGAACCGCTACCCTCTCCCTCGTCTGCATTAAAGCCGTATCGAGAACTGTCCTGGTTTACTAGTAGCTGTCAAATCGAATAGTACTGCGCTGCCCGCTGCACGCCCAGCTGAACACGCCTCCTCGCCTCCATCAAACGCCTCCGTTAAACCCGCATGCAAACCGAGAAACCTTCTTTGGCCACACGTCTATTCATGAGCGGGCCGGAATTAAACGCAACGCCGGCCGAGCTCCTCCCGTCCGCCCTCAGTTTAAATGAGGCCAGACACCGGCCAAGCTCCTACCATCCGCCCTCTATTTAAACGAGGCCAGACAGACAGCGGGCAAGAATCGCACCACTCCGCCGCTCCCCAATCTCCTCCTTCACCATTTTCTCCACTCTTCCGATGGCTTCCGAGGAGCCGTTCTCCGGCATACTACCCGGCGGGATGGCCCGCCGAGCCCTCCGGATACTAGCGAGGCCGCTCGGTGCTTCACCAACCTCGCTTGGCCCGATGGAGCCAGTTGCTGCACCAAGCCAGCGCATGGTTCAGCAACTCGCCGCTCCAGTTCAGCTCGATGAGGAGTGGCGAGTTGCTCCACACCGGCACGGCGGCGAGCACGGCGGCACGGGCGTCGTCGCTGCCGCATCGTACCGCGCCACCAGTGTCTGCGGTGGCCGCACCTCCCATGTCTGTGGGCGCGCCTCCCGTGCCTGCGGTAGCGCCATGCAGGCAGAGACAGAAGCCGGGATCGTGGAGAGCGACGAGTCGGTGGCCAGCTTCTCCATGTCCGCCGCCATCATCGAGGAGAAGTAGAGCATGGGAGGCCGCCGCCACTTGGGTCCCATGAAGGCCACCACCGAGGCGACGACTGCGTATTCAGGTGGTTTCTTTGCTGCTTCGTCTCTTCCGAGGACCGTCGTCAACCCCGCAAGTGTCTGTCGGACATGAGGAAGACAAAGGGATCCGCGGGCAGCCATTTAGATTAGGTATTAATTATACCACAAGAGCCGGATTAGCACCGCTTATTTCATGTAAATGTAATGAAATCCATCATGTTTATATGAAGATCCAGCTTTTTATACGAATCCTTCATGCTTATATGAAATCAGTCTGTTTTTGCATGAATTTCCTCTGGTTGGTTAGAGTTGTGAAAATGTATGCCGCTGGCGTTGGATGTCGTCCTCCGCGGAAGGAAGCGGGAGGAAATTTGCCAGCTGCCGTTGGAGATGCTCTTATGCTGGAAATAATAGTCACATCCAATCCATTTGAGTTAATTGCGTGTATGATTCTCCCTCTATAAAAAGTTAATTGCATGTGCAGTGTACACATGACTTGCAGGGTGGCTACAACTTCGTACAGAAAGTTAAAAAGAAACAAATCCATCATTAATCTTGTATTCTAAGTACTCTGTGGGTTCCACTATCAGTACAGTAGCGAAAAAAGTATATATTAAATAATATATAATATAAAAATCTAAAGTTAAAGAAAGAATTCAAACTCAGGTCATCGCGTTGCGAGCATCCGGCGCTAACCAGTCCAGCACATTTTCGTTGTGGACGATGTTGGAGATATATCTCTATGTCTACTCTTATACTCCCTCCATTCCTAAATATTTGTCTTTTTCAGATTTCAAATGGACTACCACATACGGATGTGTATATAGACATATTTTAGAGTGTAGATTGACGCATTTTGCTCCGTATGTAGTCACTTGTTGAAATCTCTAAAAAGACAAATATTTAGGAACGGAGGGAGTAGAAAACAGAGTTGGTGATGATGGTGTGCCTGCCATCCTGCAATATAGGCCGTCGGATTTATATCTAACGGATGGGAAGGAAACTATGGCAATTTTGCAAAAAATACCAACACCCCTCTCCACATTTGCAAATAAGGCCTTCCCTCGTTCATCCTTTTCTCTCACAAGATAAACTACTCATACAAATGCATCTTGATGTTCTGTGCAACGCACGGTCATCTAGCTAGTTTATTTTAAAATAGTTACTGTGATAATTGGGTTGAAGTGATATATTTTATATCTGCCCCGAATAATTTCAGATTCACTAGCAGTAACAAAGAAAAGGTTGCCTTGTTAATTAACAGAAAACAGGGTGAAAACTATCACATGAGGCCGGTAAAAACAAGGCACACTGGGTTCAGCGTCATCGTCACTACAGCTGCGCGCGCGCGAGAAGTCTACATATCGAGGGGGCTACGGAGAGAAAGATGTATCGAGTGTGTGTGAGCGAGGCAGAGAGACACAACTAGCGTGTGTGTGTGTATGAGTGTGTGTGTGTGTGTGTGTTTGAGAGAGAAACCAATTGATAGACTAAGATCAAGATCGAGTTGTCACCCTTCTGCTGTCATTGTTGGGGGGGGAGGGGGGAGGGAGAGAAAGACTTCAGAGTGTGCACGCGGTAGGCACAGAGGCACAACTAGCGAGTTGTCTGTATGTGTGTGTGTTTGAGAGAGAGACTAGTAGAGATTACTATCAAGATCGGGTGCCACCCTACTCCTTCGGTGTCGGTAGTGTGTGTGTGTGTGTGGTGTGTGTGTGGTGTGTTTGAGGAGAAGCCAGTTGTAGATTAGTATCAAGACTAGGTGTCACCCTACCCTTCGGTGTCGGAAGTGTGTGTGTGTGGGTGTGGGGGGGGGGCATGACCAACTTAGATATAGGGAGAAGGAGTTTGTGTGACACATATCTATATTAAGGGATAGGTAGATAGCATGTGTGCGAGGCGTACTTAAAGCATCATGGAGATAAACAAGATGTGTGCATGCAAGTGCCAGAAAAAAAATGAAGAGAGAAACAATGTCTATGCGCGCGCGTGTGTGTGTGTGTGAGAGAGAGAGAGAGCGAAATCTCAAAACAAAAGGTGCTCTGCTGGAATCCCATTGTATGTATTCATATGGTTCCGGGACTCGAGTTAACCTTAGGCATATGTGTGAGAGACATAATTATACTTTGAGACATTAGGGGCGGTGGGTGGGCGGAATTAAAGGGGTGGGTGTGTTCGACAGAGAGAGTGTGTGTGTTTCTGTGTGAGAGACTCGTAGGACGGGGTAGAAAGACGAATTCTAACCTTGATGGAGGGAGAGAAATACACGAAGTGCGCGTGTGTGATTCCGATGCCCACGGAGAAATGAGATATGTATGCGTGTGAGAGAGATTGCACAATTCATTCATGTATCACTATCTAGCGATCATGGACATGCATCGCTTGAACATAAATCAATATCTACTTCGTATCGTGGCGAAAGATACAATATCGATTCAACGCTATAAAGATTGGACACTCACATATCACATTTTTTTCTAAATAATCCTTTTCAATTGTGCATGCCAAAGTTACAGTGATGTTTCTTCAAACAACCAATGTAGCTATCATGTACATGCACCATTGTTAGTCTTGCATTCAAATTCATTAGACTTGGATGATTTAAGGTTCTATTATGAAGTAATATATGTAATATTCATATATGAATTCAACGGGTACGCAATTTATGAAATGGAGGCTATGTAATCATATGAGGTAACACTTTTAAGTAGCGGACTACAATATCCATTTCTTTTGTGGGACTACAATATCCATTTCTTTTTGTGCGCCTCTACAATAACACGTCAATGCATTATGTTTAAAGTAAATAACCAATAGCACTAAATTATCTATTTACACGAGAAATACATAGGCTGAGCGTTTGATCCCTTTTTTTGTGAACGCGCCTCTACACCCGTACGATTGGCCGCGCCCGTGTGAACGTCCAAGTTATTGTTGCATCATCCCGAGTTATTGTCTTTTTTTCTAGGGTGGACTTCACACCAGTTATTAACTGCTGACGTGTGCCCCGTGTACACAGTCTCGCATGACCTTCCCGCTAGCACTGTCCAAAATTAGTTGAAACTGGATACGAACGATCCCGCGGGCGGCAAAATCTCCCGCCTCCTTCTAAATTTTTTGCCACCTAGTCTTTAGCATGCGAAATTCCCCTTTTGTCCTTGGTGCACGGAGAACAACAGTTACAATACGGCCCTCATTTGCATAATAGGTCGGGGCTGCTTTGGTAACTTCCGGTTCCCCCCACCACACGGCACCCCCATTTTCTCTCCCCCTCCCGCAAAAACGACTAACTCCACAACACCTGAGCATCTTACATCACGCTGTCTGTACTTCATCGGCCTTTCTACCCCTCCCCTCTTGAAACCCTAGACTGCTCATCCACCGGCGTACCAGAGCCCATTCACTGCCAGCGGCGTCCACCTCGCCGGATCTACTTCTGCGGCCGCATCTACCCCTCCCACCTCCCCTAGAAACAACTAGACTGCTAATCCACCACTGTACCACAGCCCATTCAGTGCCGGCCTTGTCCACGGCGCCGGATCTACTTCGCCGTTACTCTCATCAACCGCAGCGCATCTGCAGCGGCTCCTTCATACTCCCCACCGGAGACGCTTCGTCCACACCCCCCCGGAGCCGCCCCACCGACGCCCCCGTCGACGTCCTCTGATCCTCTTCGCCGACACCTTCCTCAACCCTACCAGAGCCGCTTCACCGACACCATCGTCAACCCTACCGGAGTAGCTTTGCCTATACCATTCTCAACCCTGCCGGGGCCGTGTTGCCGACTCACAAGTCTACGGCCTCAGATCCTCTTCGTCGCACCCTCGTCCAACCTACCGGAGCAGCTTCTGACGCCCCGTCCACGGCCGCAGATCCGCATCATCGACACCATTCTGAACCCAACCACCGGAGCAGCTTCACCGACACCCTCGTCCACGGCCTCAGATCTGCTTCACTCACACCGTAGTCCACCCTACCGGAGCCGCTCCACAAACACCCTACTCGACGGTTCTAGATCTCCTTACCGGACCCCGACAGCCAGCGCAGCGTCATCACCCTTGACGTTTCTAACCTGATTCCCACCGTCTGGCAAGATGCCAAGCACCCACCACGGCCTAGGTACTTGTCACCTTTAAACCCGTCCAACATCACCTGCCCGATGTACTTCAAATATCCTAACAGGTCGCTGTTACATGTTATGCAGCTAGCAAAAACTACAAGGACGATGTTTCTTCTGGATCTAACAGCTTGGCCAACCAAGATCCTGGACTGAGGCATTGCTATGATCTTGTAAGTGCGTCTCTCTCTCTCTCTCTTGTATTGTTGTGTGCCTGCTAGCGTGCTTTGCTAGGATTTTTGACCAGTAATCCCTTTGTGCAGACAATGATTTCTACTACTGGCTGCTAAATTAGATATGAAGATGTCATACATGATACACCCTTCGTTCCTAAATATAAGTCTTTCTAGAGATTCCACTATAGGCTACATACAGAGCAAAATGAGTGAATCTACACTCGAAAATGCATCCATATACATCTGTATGTGGTCCATACTGGAATCTCTACAAAGACATATATTTAGGAATAGAGGTAGTACATTACACAAAATTGTAGGTGGCATGTAGGAATTCCAGTGCACTACATTAGGCTCCCTTAGAGTGCCTGCTAGTTCAGCACACAGAGTCATGGCTAGTTTATGCTACGCACACAATCGTTAATTGGTGGTTTAAATATGCGCAAGGGATATGCATTGTATTATCATGTAGAGATGTCTGAAATTAGCCGTGTTAACTTGCAGATAGGGTTACGCAATGAAAAAGTACAAGATGTATGTGGCAATTTCATGGAACATCGCAAAAAAAGGAGAGGCAGCGGTGAGCCTATACAGTGTGCTATGGTAGGTCACTCCGGCCCAGTTCTTTTGCAGGATTCTCCCAGAATCTGCCCCTCTCTAGCTTCTCCTAGAATCTTTGACCCCCTTTTGTTTTACAATCCTACCTAATTAGACCCTAACTAGATAGGATTGTAAAACAAATGGGGCTCAAAGATTCTGGGAGAATCTGGGTAGGGGTCAGATTCTGGGAGAATTTGGCAAAAGAACTAGGCCTCCATTGCAATCATAGTGACATGTTATTTGTATGTCAGTTCTATTGGCCAAGTTTCTTAGGGATAGTTATTACGAGTTATCCTAAGAAAATAAGCACCTTTGAATATAAGCTCCAGGTAATAAGCCAACCAGTTCTTTTCATTGCCTGCCTTTTCAGCTTATCTTTGGTATGATTAGTGAAAAGTCCAGATTGCATTATATTTTGTCATTTTGCTGCCCATATGAAAATTAATTTAACTTGCAAACATCACAAATTGAACCCAGTGCAGTAATTAATATGATAGGAAAACAGACCATGAATATTTGTTCAAAATGCAAATACAAAGATACCATCTACTTGGCACAATCTACTTTGGTCAATGTCTTCCATAGAGATCCCATTGCCTAATTTAAACAAAGAACGCATGACCCAAATTTAAATGAAGAACAATTATTTATCAAAATTTGATGGTCCAAGTGGCTGGTTATTATCATATAGCAGCACCACCAGAAAGCATCATATAGCAGCAGCAGCTCATAGCAACTCATCATACAGCAGCAGCAGTGTGCAATTCATCATATACCAGCAGCAGCTCATAGCAATTCATCATATAGCAGCAGTAGGAGCAGCTCATAGCAATTCATCATATAGCAGCAGCAGGAGCAGCTCATAGCAATTCATCATATAGTAGCAGCAGGAGCAGCTCATAGCAATTCATCATATAGCAGCAGCAGGAGCAGCTTATAGCAACTCATCATATAGCAGTGGCAACTCATAGCAATTCATCATATAGCAGCAGCAGCTCATAGTAGTTCATCGTATAGCGGATCAGAATGAAAATTTGGCAAAAAATCAGAGGAGATCCTCACCTTGTTGGATGAGCTCATCCTTCAATAGCACCTCAAGGCCACGGCCTGGGAGGAGGGGAGGGGGAACGAGGTGCCTTCTGTCGCAGTGTGGCATCGGCCGTAGTTGTGCGGCGCCCGCCGGAGTAGTGCGTTGGACGGACCACAGCGGAGCAGCTGTTGGAGACAATGAGAATGAGGGGCGGCGCCAGCGGGAGGAGCAGCCGGGGAGATTCGGCCCTACCCGCCGGCCATGTAGCCTAGCTGGACAGAGCATCGTCCAGGACTAGGCCAGATGGGACTAGTGGTGACGGCTCGCTGGAGGAACCCTAGCGCTGCAGGCAGGGGATCGAGGTAGAGGGAAACGGGAGAGGAGATGCAAGCGGGCAGGGCAATGAAAGCTTGTGTGTTTGTTTTTACTTGAGGGTCAGGTGTGACGCGGGCGCGAGCAGTGCCATTTTGAGTGTAATATAGGTAGACAACAGAGTCATTTCATTATTCCCCTTCCCTTCAATTTTTAGTGAGCTTCTACCCAAAACACCCCCCTCCAAAGCGAAATAAGTTAAGCCCAAGCCCGTAACTCAAAAATGACTTCTTTACATCTTTTATGGCTTATTTTGACAATAAGCTCTGAAAAGGCGGAATAGAACTGGCCCTTAACCTGCAATTCAATTGTGCGTGCAATGATGAATCACTCCTGCCTGCTATAGTGTACATTTAGGCATCATCATACATGGCATAACCTAATACATGTGCATTTCATTATAGAATCTGAAATATGCAATGTTTATGTTAGTTCATACATTGCACATCATGTTTAAATTCCCCTTAAATCTGGTCAGTCAAGTGATGGTCTTTAAGCCTCCTTCTTTGCTTCTTTTCTTGATATGTAAGATTTGCTCACACATCTGTTCAATTGCTTGTTTGTATCAGCCAGCCATACTAGGACTGTTTGCTTTGATTACTTGCTGTTCTTGACCTAGCACTCTAACAGAGCTTGTCAACTATTTAAACACTAAGGGATGCTGTAGTGGGGGCTTGTCTAACTCATAGGTGACATAAAGGTTTGGCTGTACACTAAAGTAGGCTCTCCAAGAGTACCTGGATATCCAGTTCGAAGGTATGCCAAGTTTTTACATAGTGCACACATAGTAAATGCTCATTTCATTGTGTGAAAGAGATGTGGCATGTTTTATTATGTGGTGTTGTTTTGTTATAATCTCATCCTTTTGTGTTGTTCACAGACTGGAAAGTATGCATATTTATCTTCCAAGGAGACCAGTAACTAGTTTGTGTCACCTTGCAGAGGGGGTGCAATGAAGATAAGATTGAGGATTTCCAAGTACAAGATGTTAGGAAGGAGCCTTGCAAGAGAAGGAGGAGCAGCGCTGAGCCTGTTCAACCAGTTAAGGTAAGTCACTGTATTACAATTACCAGGACATCCTATTTGTCTGACATTGTGCTTGCGTAGGGTTCTTCACCTGTAACCCAGTCATTGGGCCATTGATTAAAACCCCCTCCACTCACTACTATATGATGTTCTAACTTTTTTGTAAATCAGATGTATGTAAACACATTTTAATGTGTCTGCTCACTCATTACGGATGTAGTCTACTTTTAAATATCTAAAACATCTTATAGTAGTGAACAGTGTGAAACTGCTTCCTGCCATGGTAGAGTTGTCGATGTCATAAATGTCATAACCAAACGCATATTCACATCATTAGCCTCCCTATCATTACTAGGATATTGATTACATACTAGTCGAGATACTTCATAGGGGGCAAACAATATTACATGTTCCTTTATATAGTAAATGTAGCTAGGCCATGGATGTTATTGAGGTGTGCATGTATGCATGCTGCCAACTCAACAGTTTAATTACTTGTTTGTTTCAGGCATAGTTAAATTGCTCTTTTCAATTGCTTTATTTGTCCTCAGTTAATGAGATGCCCAAACAATGATGCCTGATGTTGGGTACTTGTATAACTATTAGTTGACATAATTAAAGGCCTTACCATTTAATTACTCTGGCAAAGTGTGCCTGAAGCTTTGAAGTCTATTAACCAACTATTACTACATGAGGCTCACAATCTAGCTTATACTAGGCTAATGATTGCATAGTTTTGCTTGCTGTAGTAGGTTTGTATGAATCCCTCTGCTATTCATTATGCTCCCTAAGACTTTAATTGAGCTAAAGATTGGCCAACTGCTTGCTTACTTATACGCAACGTGCTGTCTAAATTTGTAACCTGTCTGTGTTTTGGATTTGGCCCCAACATCATGCTCCTCTAGTGAGCTAAGAGAGATTTCTGTATGCGGGCTGCATAGACTACCATTTTTATAATTTTTAAAATATTGCCTACTTATGCTTCATGACGTGTAACATTATTGTTAGTCCTGTTTTGCCATGTACAAAATAGTCTATCTTGCTCGCTTCACTGTTGTAACTATATTTTTGCCCTAGTCATGTGTACTTACAGAAATATTTCAGGATGAAGTGACATCAACACAAAGATCTTCGAGCAGTGCGGCATGGCCGTTACCAAATGATTATGGATTGGAATTGGAATGTGCTGATGTTCTCGAGCATCAACTAGAGGTGGCAAGACAACGTGTACATGATTCTCAACGTGCAATCAACAAGTTGAGACTGGACTTGCAGGTATTAGATGCAGGAGTCAAAAAAATGAAACGAGACACTGAGGTAACCATGAAGGAATTGGAGATTTTGCAGACTAAAATTTGTGCTATCTGAATCCAGCCAATCCTATTTTAGAGGCGATAGTATACAGTAGGATAATTCTTTGAATATCCTATATCGTTGAAATGGGGGCCAACACACCCAAACATTCCTGGATGCCATACAAACGAACAAAAATGTGTAGTCAAAGCGGGCCTTAATTCGGCTGGTCAAAATAATATTTAGTGGATCCCAAATGATGTGGCCCACTGTAACAACGGCTCTTAGCAGGCCGTTAACAGGCCGAAAGCTCGATAGGGCCGTATAAATGGAAATGGCCCGCGGGCCTCTAGCAGGCCGAAATAAATGTCAATTTTGTCTCGGCCCTTTTACTCTACGGGCCAGTAAGAGGCCGAAAGTGTTATGGGCCAGAGGAGGCCCAATTTGCAAACTAGGCTTTTAACAGGCCGAAAGTCGCGTTGGGCTGAAATTTTGCCCTGCGGAACATGGGCCCCTAGTGGACCCAAAGTCAAAGGCCCAACTGTTGTGCGGGCCGTTAACAGGCCGAAAGACAAAATGGGCTAGGAATTGGCCCATTTACCGAATGGGCTGAGGACAGGCCTAAAGTCACAACGGGCTAGAATTGGCCCAACTGCGGAATGGGCCGAGAAAAGGCCGAAAGACGTTCCGGGCCGTTAACGGGCTGGAACTGACGATGGGCTGCTAACAGGCCGAAAGAAGCTCGGGCCGTAATTGGGCCCAAAGGCGTAGCGGGCCGTTAACGGGCTGAAACTGACGATGGGCTGGAAATTGTCAAATCTAGAATGGGCCTTTGATGGGCCGATTCTATGTAAGTTGTATGGCCGTGCTTGTGAATGGGCCTGACTCATGTAGGCCGCTAATGAGCCAGCCCGCTTATTTTGATAGGCCCGGCCTTTTAGCCTTAATGGGCCATTGTTGGGCCGAGACACGTGTCGACGTATCATAAGCACGTCCCGTCCATTCGCTGGATGACAACTGTCCGAACGCCAGGCCGACACGTGGATCTACCGGTGAATGAGAATTTTACATGTGGAAAATCCCCATTGGTCCGGGCTATTAACGGGTTATCGGATCCAAACCGGAACCCGATAGCTTAACGGCGACCCGTTACGGTGGATGCCACGTGTCGGTTACCCTTGACGAAAGCACTTCTATGACGCGCGATTTATCGTCATGGAAGTAGACACTTCTGTGATGATAATTTTGGTAATGTCATGGAACACTTCTACGACAGCACAGGTATGACTATCTTGATTCTGTCATAAAATCGTCATGGATGTACATGCATGACAGAAAACGTGACCTACTGTGACAAACACGTATCATCACAGCAGTGGTTTTTTTTGTAGTGGTTACTATCGGTCTTCGCACACATTTCTAATTACAGACCTGTTTGCCGCATATCACACACATCTTGTTATATTGAACCGTTTCTGTTCTCTTGTCTCAACGCAAACAGTTCATCTGAGTGAACCGCATGCCGTTTATCGCACACACCTTGATCTGGCTGACCGTTTCTTTTGTGTTGCCTAATCACAAACACTTCATCCGAGTGAACCGTCTGCTGTATATCGCACACATCTTCATCTGGCTGCCCGTTTCTTTTGTTCCTCCTCATCGCAAACAGTTAATTGAACTGAACCATATGCCCTGCATCGCACGCGCATCTAAAATCTGAACCGTGTTTGATGCATCCGTCATCGCAAACGTTTTGCACCTTTTTGACGGTTTTTTACACCACCGTTGCGATTATTGCATCGCACACAGTTTTGTCGAAGGGTCTCTGATCATAGTGTCGCGTTAGTAGCATGCTGCAGTAGCTTACCTCAATTCATGCATGGTTCCAGATATAATCTCCTTGGTTGCAAAAAAATAGTTAGACATGCGTATGAATATATAGCATGATCAAACGCACAACAAAGATTGATGCCCCCTTTTAGATCTGATTTACAAATGCCATTATCTCGGATTCAAATGGATGAATGCACTTCCTATGAATTCGAATCTTCAAAAACCCCTTTATGTTGAATTCAACATGTATTCTATTTTGTAGCTAGCAATTTGGAATGTATCCATGTAAGTGAGAAATGTATAAAGTGCTTGACACTAATAACATGGAGTGCACTAATTAATGTTTATATATGAATTGCAAAAGCAATGCATTGTCTGGATTTCAAACCACTCTCACTCTATGGATCGATAATATGAAATAAACCCATGCACATGCTAGAATTCAATAGAGTATGGGTGTCTGATAGACCGATGTTCGTTCATACGCAAATTGCAAAATTCATGATCTCATCCAAAAATAATGATGCCATTTATATTTTAATTTAATGCGTAGAACCGCCTTTCACATGTAGATGCACTATGCCTCGGCCCGTTCTCACACACGCGCTATATATCTCTCTATCTGACGCATAAGTGCACACACTTTATATACATCGGCATTTCTCTCTCACACATGCTCAGAATCTCTCCCGGGGTGTCTCACTCACACACTCTCTATATATCTCCCTCTCTCTTTCTTACTACTATGTACCACTCTTTTTCCTAATCTCAGTTGGAAAATACTATTTCTCTCACATGCATATATACACACGCACTGTCTCTACTAGCCCTCTGTAGGCGCATATGTGCCTACGTGTCTCCCGCACGCACATTATCTTTAGGCCTCTCTCGCACACATTGCCCCCCCCCCCCACACCTCTCTCTCAGTAGTTGGCAGATATGATTCCATCAGATCATTCGGTAGGATATCCCTGACTGTTAGGCTGGATGGTAATACGAGGCAAAGTTTTACCCAAGTCCGGGCCCTTGCAGTTGAGGAAAAAGCCTACTCCTGGTATTGTATATTTTTGATATGGGTGTGTACAAAGTACACATGAATACCACGCATTGTGCGTGTGTGTATACTATCGACGAACTAGCCCCCGGGCTTATATAACATACTCGGGGCCTAGGGTTACAAATCATATATGGTCGGCTTATCATCAGTGGGGATAGAGTCCTCCACGACTCTGGTAGCTTCGTCTTGTACGCCGAGTCCTCCACATGGGTCTTCGTATAACGCGTCTCGGTCCAACCTATGTGGCGTAGGATGGAACCGACCCATGAGTCCTAACGTTGACCCACTACAACTAGAAATGATGTGCCCACCACACCCCACACACAATCGGCCACTAAGAAAATAAGCATATACAATAGTACAAAGTTATACATGAAAGTTAATTGCATGGTGCATCTAATAATATTTGTTCTGCATTGTGAATGTTTATATTTTCTCCTAAAATATTAGTCACGCGGAAGAGAAACAAAGGGCATGTCTCTCCTTGTCTCCACTGGACACCCCCTCTCTCTACACCACTTTCACGTACGCACACAAACTATCTCTCGGCCCTCTAAAAGTATGCCCCTGACACATTCACGCGTGACGGTCACTGTATTTTAAGCGAAAGCACTATACGGTCACTGGACTTCAGAATATGCTCATTACGGTCATCGTATACATTCTCGTGGTGATCATACAGTATCTAGCTCATGATACGTCTCCGTATTTTGTTGATGACACTGATGGACATTGTATTTGATGCGTGCTCCGTATTTTGTTGATGACACTTACGGTCATTGTATTTGAAGCGAAAGCTCGATATGGTCACTGGACTTCAAAATAAGCTCATCACGGTCACCATATACATTTTTTGGTGCTAACCAACCTGTGGTTGGATGGTTAGGAGGACAATGGTTTTCCCTTCCCACCAGGGTTAAAGTCCTGGTGCTCGCATTTATCCTGGATTAATTTCAGTATTTTGTGGCGATGTGCGTTCAGTGGGAGGAGACGTTCCCCTCGACTATGAGGCACCTATGGCGACTTCGTAAAATCTCAAGATCATATGCTGGCTCACTCTCTCGAAGGTGCTCATAGGGGTAGGGTGTGCGTGTGTGCACTTATAGCGGTGAGTGTTTGCACGTATATATGAGCGTTTGCGTCTGTACTGTGTTAAAAAAATACATGTCGTGATTATACGGTCACTGGCTCACCCGTACAACTCCGTAAATTGTTGATGACACGATCAATTGACCAGTCAAACGTTCCACATGGCGCAACTAGTGTTGCACCATCAGCGCACATAACCGTGGGGCCCACCTTTCAGTGCGTATATGAAAGAAAGAAATGGTAGCTTGAGTCTGTACTATGTTAATAAAATACATTTTATGGTGATCATACGGTCACTGGATCACCATACAGGTCCGTAATTTGTTGATGACACGATCAATTGACCAGTCAAATGGTCCACATTCACCAGCACACATTACCGTAGGGCCCACCCGTCAGCGCGTATATGAAAGACAGAAATGGTAATATATTAGTGGTCGGTGGGGATTCGAAGTCGTGAGACCTCTGGTTGGCAGCCCGCGCGCCCTAACCACAGCAGACAAGGATCACCTTGTGATGATATGCTGAGCCGGCTGTTTTAATTGCACGCACGCACGAGCCACTATGGTGAATACAAATACATCAGACATGCGCACAAACACGCCCGCAATGCCCACATTCATGCATGCAATATTCACACGTACACATGCACGCACGCAACACTCGCACGAACACATGCACGCATGCACGCGTGCAACACTGACATGTACACATGCACTCATGAACACATGCATGCACGCAAACATGCATGCAACACTGAAACGTACACATGCACGCACGCAACACTCGCACACCTACATGCACACAGCACACGACGCAAGACACACGCTCAACCTATACGTGCATGCACCCTTTGTTAAGGACATGGATTGTTACGGGTATTAATCAATCTTATCTGTGATAAGCAGAACATTGATGTTTGCAGTGGTCTTTATGAATCACAACGTATCGAACCGGCTATCAACGTATATATGAAAATTATAAAATTCTCTTACATTATATAGTAGGCTTATCAACCTACATGAATTAGATGACGTCACACTCAATGAACAATCATCGGTTTATGAAATGCCCGCTTCTCACCGCCCTGGCCCACCAAAAGCTCCTCTGAAGTGCGCTGCCTGCGTTGGGTCACTAACATGCAGGCCAGGTACCCAACGAGCCCACACGTCAGTGGAAGAACGACGCGGTGTCGTACGTCAGAGTCAAGGGCGCCGCTTGCTGCATGCTCGGCTGAACACGCCTCCTTGCCGCATTCAAACTCCTCCATGAAACCCATGTGGAAACCGAGAAACCGGCTCCAGACACACGTCTGTTGATGTCCGGGCCAGCATTAAATGCAACGCCGGCCGAGCTCCTCCCGTCCGCCGTCTATTTAATCTCCTATTTAAACGAGGCCAGACACCGGCCAAGAATCGCACACCTCCGCCGCTCCCCTATCTCCTTCTTCACCATTTTCTCCACTCTTACAATGGCTTATGAAGAGTAGTTATCCGGCATCCAAGCCGGCTGGGTGGCCCGCCGAGCCTGCCGGATACGAGCTATGTAGCTCGCTGATCCACCTCCCTCCCATCGCCCGATGGAGCCAGTTGCCGCCCCAAGCCGGCGCGTGGTTCAGCAACTCGCCGCTCCAGGCCAGCTCGACGAGGAGCGGCGAGCTGCTCCATGCCGGCACGGCGGGGAGCACGGGCGTCGTCGCTGCCGTCCACGCCGCCGCCTTGTACCGCGCCTCCCGCTTCTGCGACCGCGTCTCCCATTTCTGTGGCCGAGACTCCCATGCCTGCGGCAGCACCATGCAAGCAGAGACAGAAGCCAAGTGCGCGGAGAGCGACGAGTCGGTGGCCAGCGGCTCCGCGTCCACCGCCATCATCGAGGAGAAGTAGAACATGGGAGGCCGCCGCCGCTTGGGTCCCATGAAGGCCATCGCTGAGGCGACGTCGGCGTACACAACAGCTGTCTTGCCGGATCCTTCTGTTGCGAGGACCTTCGTCGACCCCGCATGGGCTCCACAGAAGCGGAGAAGCCCCCTTCAGACTCCATCTTGGGCATCAGCCAACGATGTCAGTTGGGCGGTGGGGAAGCGAGCCGTCCTTTGCGCTGAAGCATATACCTCCGGGGCTCCCGGCAGTCCGGTGATCGTGCTGCCGGACATGAGGAAGACAAATGGATCCGCAGGCGATCATTTAGGCTAGGTATTATTATACCTGTGCTGTTCAGGACTAGCACCGCTTAGTTGATTTGAATGTAATGAAATCTGTCATGTTTATATGAAAATCCAGTATTTTATATGAACTATCACCGTGTTTGCATGAATTTTGTCTGGTTGGTTGAGTTGCTGTCAGAATGTGTGCGGCTACGGTTGGATGGCGTAATTTGCGGGTCGCCGATCGGTCTGCGGCCGGCTCGGGCGGCGTGGTGGGACAAAAAAAGCACAGCTCATGCGAGCTCGTCTCCAACGCGCGCGCTGGAGGATGCATGAGCACCCGAGATCTTCCTTGTTCATCGGTGCCAAATGCACGGGTGGACAAAAGGGTCGCCAATATTTTGGCTACCCCGGGCAAGATCCAATGAGCCCCTTCCAGCCCCACCCTTCCCAGCACATTCAAATCCCTTGTTCGCCGTGAAATTTTGCCATGTGTTGTTTTCATGGATATTTTGCTGTGTGAAAACAAATTTAAATATGAATGAATAATCGGTGTCCACGGTCTTCTACCGAGACACAGTTGGATGGCCTCATAGTAGTAGTAGTGTAGAGTACTTGTACTACTAGATAGTGAGTGTTTACTACTGTATCATGTACTCCCTCTGTTCCCAAATATTTGTCTTTCTAGCCATTTCAAATGGACTACAACATACGGATGTATGTAGACATATTTAGAGTGTAGATTCACTCACTTTGCTTCGTATGTAGTCACTTGTTGAAATCTCTAGAAAGACAAATAAAAAATGTCACATAGGAAAATGCCGCCGAGGAGATCAAAAATGGGACAAATGCAGACATGCTGCCTAAGTGTTTGCCGCTCTCGGCAACCACATCTGCCTCACCACTTTATGCCCCTGCTGTCCGTATGCCCATATCGCTACCGTTAATGTAAAATCACATGAAGCATTAAGCAATGCCACCTAATGTCACTATTAAGTAATGGTCTAGTGCCGTCGATAAATTGAAGCAATGCCACCTAATGTCACTATTAAGTAATGGTCTAGTGCCGTCGATAAATTGAATCAATGACACCACCATTTTATGAAGTGCTACCGTCTTGCTTTATTTCCCATGAATTGTGTTTTTGCAGTTACACTTAAATCTCACACCGCTAACATTGCTTCATCCCAGTGGAACTGCACAAATTTGATTGCACATTTACTGACCATGCGCTACTCTCATGACAGCAATACTATTGCTATTATTCTGCATGTTAATCTAGTGGCAGTGTTGATGTGATGTGATGCTACTTCTTACGTAATGGCACTTTCATACTGCCAATGTAGTGCCAATTATAACACAATAGATGCTGCTGTTAATCATATGCCACTGCAAATAACCATCACTGTTTAAATAACTGTATTTCATATTTGCGTAAACAGGGAAGTCTGTCTCCATATCGTTTCTATCTGTGCAATCAAAAGTACACACCTCAGTTTTAGTAGAACTGCACAAAATGAGATGGCTATACCTAGCTGCCATCGTCTAACCTCCCGTGTTCCAGGTATTCCTACATTGGTAGTAACTAGGTAGAATGACCAACGCAATATAAAAGAAGCTGATTCGTACATTTTACTTCCTGATTGCAGTGCAGGGACGAGCGAAAACAACTGCATCCTAGTCGGGAATGCACTTTCTCCCAGTTCAGGATGGACAGAGGACTAGCTGGCAAGGTTGTACGGAGATTTTTGGGCAGGTGCGCGGACAAGAGGCATTGTGGTATGCTTATTTCTGCAAATAGCGGTGCTTAAATTTAGTGGAACTGCATAAGAAGTTCAGATGGTCAGTACACTACATGGTTCAGTTCAGCATTCCAACTGAGAACACAATTATAATTGGTTATTCTGGAAAGAGAGAACCTAACCCTGGATGGTGGCAACAAGAAAAACCAGAGTGAACTCCAGGAAATTAAAGCCTGCCTAGGGAGGCCCTTTGCTCCGAGAAGCCTTGCTTGATTTTTCCTGATTTGTAAACCTTCTCACAACTTTGTCTTTTGCTGTGAACTAGTAAATGTTTGTTATGTTCTATGAATCATTGAGATGTATAAAATTGCTTAACTTATGCTTTTTAAGTATTTTATGAAGCCGAGTTTAATGTGAATGTTCCACATGAACGCTGGACTAGCGTGTGAACGTTTGGAATTTACATTGTGGCCTCAGTTAACTGCATGAACCACTGTAACAAGATACGTAGTTGCTTATATGTCAGACAGCAGATTATTGATTGTTAGCTGGTCGATAGCCGACTTTTCTAGTGTTGAAGCGAGTTGAGCCAATGTGCCGTTTCTTGCACAACTGCTTACAAGTGGGGTAGCACCAACAGTGTTTACAAGTACTTAACTAGGCTTACGTACACTATGTATACGTCGGCGTTCTCGAACAAGTACTCTATTTCATCAAACACACACTGCTCTTATGATAAACCGTGACAACTTATGTCTTACCATGCCATATTACATGAAAAAACTAGTGAGGACACATCTGTTTTGGCAACAATTAGGATGGTTCTCACATGATTCATGGGCACACAAAAGTAGCAGTAGTTCCCATAGACGGATTCAAAAAGAGTACTAGCCCCTTAGGGCTCGATAATAGGCAAGGTTCAGATAATTAGACACAATCCAAACTACTTTTAAACACTAGCTAGGGTATCTATTTCATGCCTCGATCTAATTTGGGATGGACACAAGACAGACCTTGCCATGAACATCATCGAGGACGTCCGACGGCAGCTCAATCCTATGAACCTTCCTGAAGATAACCTTGTGGCCTTGCCACTCATAAACTTGTTTGTGGAGGCATGCCACGTCATGTTCCTGCGTAAGGTTGACAAGAACAGTATGCCTCACAAACGAAGGAGTAGCTTTGAACTTCTTGCGCTTCAGTACACCCTGGATAACACGCCCGGCAACAGTGAGGCCAGAATACATCTCGACTTTGGTATAAGTGCAAATGGCTTCCATGATCCAACAGCCTAAGAACTTTGTTTTCCCAGTGCGTATATTCAGGTCATCCGCCTCATAGCGGGTGACATGTACAACCACACAATCCTTGTCTGCATCAGGGCTCTAATTTAAACAGAAACGAATTCTGAATTACTTTCCAATATAAAAAACACAAGTTATTTAAACCACTATGTAGATTCAAAAGTATGCATGACAGGGAACGTAGCATGGCATCGAAGCTAATAAAATTTTGCATTATTTATCACCACATACTTAGATGAAAAACCACAATAGAGATTGGCAAAGAAGAAAATCACCTTGGGCAGCTCAGCGGGGGGGGGGGGACACATCCTCGAAGGGGGAAAACTGCTCTTGCAGGGCCACGGGGGCTGTAACCTCAAACAGGGCATTGACCATCTCAGTAGTAGTCGTGAGCGTATCTGGGGTCGGCTCGGTAGCGGCCTCCATCTTCTTGGAGCTCTCTGTCTCGTGGGGATCAGCCTCCCGCGTCTGCTCCAACATTGGCAGATCTTTGCCTGGTTCTCCTTGGTCCATCATGAAACTGATGAATACTAGGAGACAACTGAAAGGAAAACACAATCGCAATGACAATAAAACAAAAAAGAGAGTGAGGATCAGTTACTGCTTTGCAAAAGTTCTTTTTTTCTGAAAGAAAATATACCAACATCACGGATCCGCTTACCTTCCCTTCGTTGGGAGAGAAGAACAATGCCAGATGCGAGTGTTGGCTTTCTTGAAGACGGTGAGGGAGAAGGGTATTTAGTGAAGAGTGAAATGATGGTTGCTTCGTCCGTCAAACTTAGACTGCGGGGAGGTGGGGTTTTTGTGATATGACGGCTTGTTACTGCCGCGCTACGACCGGGGTGACTCTCGCCTGCATACCACCTTCTAATTTGGTGGATGGCATTTGTGCCCGTGCGCTGCATGCCCCGCATGTCGATGAACCAAAGTAAAACGACATTCAGTAGCGGGAGACATTTCGATGACCTCGGAGGAGCCAGAAGCAGTAGTGTATCCACTGTACTAGTAGTAATTGTTTTTCTGGGTAGTTGTAGAGTTTCTCCATTGTACTAGTAGTAATTGTTTCTCTGGGCCCAAGACAAAACAGCCCATCCACCCTAGTAAATAATAAAATCAATTCAAAAGCTCATATATTTACTTAATGAGAGGCGCTACCCAGCACACCGCCCCCCAAAAAAACCTAGGTGCTCTTCTTCCTCCTCACTCCCACCCACCTCACGTCAGCTTGCTCCACTCGTACCCCCAAATTCCTCACCTCACTCCTACAAAAAAAAACCCCAGCTCCCCTTCTTCCTCACTACTACAGATAACCCTATCTCCCCTTCTTCTTCACTCGCACTACAATTAGGCTTGTCATTTGTTACTCTGCTCAAATCCGACACGACGCCCTCGAGGAAAATGGAGTCGGATGACCCCAGCGCCAAGAAGATGAGGCTCCCGCCAGCGGCGACGCCTGTTGTAGATCCCGCACCCGGCAGCACGGGGAGAAGCGGCGAGCCCGCCCCCACCGGATCCCAGGAACCCGT
The DNA here is from genome assembly GCA_011799875.1 of Thinopyrum elongatum. Taxonomy (NCBI): domain Eukaryota; kingdom Viridiplantae; phylum Streptophyta; class Magnoliopsida; order Poales; family Poaceae; genus Thinopyrum; species Thinopyrum elongatum. The sequence continues at coordinate 218,058,624 of CM022302.1, read as the reverse complement.
AGAATCTCGGGTAGACCACATCAGTGATCTTCCGGACGCGATCCTTGGGGAGATCATCTCGCTTCTCCCCACCAAGGATTGTTGCCGCACCCAAGTCCTCTCAACTCGGTGGTGCCCTCTATGGCGCGCCGCGCCCCTTAATCTCGACTGTCATTAGCTATCTCTCTTTAATGATTTTGAACTCCCCAGAGCCATCATCTCCTTCCACCAGGGCTCCGTTCAAAGCCTCTACATCCTGTCATGCTACCTGAGCAAGCATAGCATGCCCTGCATGGTGGACGCCTGGCTGAAATCCCCTGAATTCACAGAACTATAGTTGCTTGAGTTCTACTATTCCCCAGGAAATCACCTACCAGATACCGAACGCCATGTACTTGTGCCCTCAGCACCGATGTCCATCTCGCGGTTTTCCTTCTCTCTCTCCACACCACCACCTTTGCACTATGCTACCTACCAGACAATCTGGTACTAAACCTTCGACTCCCATTTTTCAAAAAACTTTCACTTGTGCGGGTTCGTATATCGGAGGCATCATTGCACAGCATCATCCTGTCCAGTTGCCCTGCCTTGGAGTGCTTGGTGCTTGTTTTGACGGAAGGCAGCTCATCATCGAAGATGTCCCTTCACTTCAAAGGTTGATCCTTGATTCTAGTTATTCACCGTCGCAAATAACTGTCATCTCTGCGCCTAAACTGAAGACCTTGGGTGTAATACATGATCTCTGTGCTCATTTCAAGATGGTTTTTGGCTCCACAGTTCTTCAGGTACTGTATATTATCATCTACACTTGTAATCATAAGCTGCATTTTAAATTTTTGCGCATAAGTTCAATATAATCTTGGAGTACACATTTTGTACTAATATTATGTTCTATGCTCAATGAAGAGTTTGTCCATGGATAGCCTATCAATGGTGCTGGATTCTGTCAAGATCTTATATATCCAAATGAATAGTTTTGATCTGAACAAGATTATTGGCTTGCTGCAATGCTTTCCATGTCTGGAGAAGTTGTATATAAAGGTGATAATTTCGCGCACATTGGAAGCCCACATATAGTGTACTAGAATTAACCGTTCAGCTGTTGCTCTTTCGACACTCTATTTTTAGACCTTAACTATTTTCATTCTTCATGTCTATTTACGCAACAGGACGGGGTAAGAAAGTTATAACCAATCGGTGGATTCGTAAGCACCGGGATTTTCTCACTTCTCATGACATTCAATTGAAGACGATAACGCTGGAACAATATGTAGCCAACCATGTAAACACTAGATTTGTCACATTCTTCCTGCTGAATGCGAGATTACTATTGTCCATCAGGCTTAAGTTTATCAGCACCATGGTTTTGAAGGATGGGTATGTCGAAGAGCAAAAAAAGGAGTTTCAGGTGGACAAAAGGGCTTCTGAACATGCCAGGCTTCTATTTACAACATTTTGTGGTCATAATCCAGTAAATTTTATGACCCAGGATGTTCATTCTATGGACCTGACCGATCCATTTGACTGTGACTGCCGAAAACAGTGCTGGAGTTAGATGTTGTTGCCCTTTTCAATCTGGGTTTTGTCTAAACCTGATGAACAATTAAACCTCGTGCTTTTGTACAGTTTGTAAGATGGAGTTAGATGTTGTTGCTCTTTTCAACTCGGCTGTGACTGTCATATTTTCTTTGAAATAAGGCAAATGGCTTGCCATTTGTTTAATTAAGAGAGAAATATTGTAACAAATCCCAACCAAGGGAAATACCATCATTCTCGCCTGCTGCTTGAGCTCACTCTGCATTACAGAACCCAAGTGATTAGTCCCCACCAGCACCCACAAACTTATTTGCAACTAGCACACCAAATGGGCTGTAAATTTTCATAAGAAAGGCTACATGACCGTGACAGATTTGGATTCTGACATTTGGGACCCACGAGGAAAAAGCCTATCCAAGGTGGAGTCGACTTAATTACTAGTCAACAAACGATTCTGCCTACCAGGCGTTGGATTGACATCCAACATCTGTCGTGTATCTTCTATCTCTTGTCTTCTTCCTCCAGCCACCCAAACCAAACCACCCCATCGGTTCCGCCTGCTCCCGCCTCCCATGGGTGGCTGCGCCTCCGCCGCCCTACCATACCCTCAAACGTTGGCCAGTCCATCCCTCTCTTCCCCACATGTCCTGTTATTCTCCGGTGACATCATCCCCAACACACACCCGCACCCTAACCAGTCAACCCTCGTACTCCCCTCCGCCTGTGACTAGACTGGCGCATCTTCCACGGCTCCTGTTCATTTCGTTTGAGGCCTCGCCATCGTCCTCCGCCTTGGTTCGCTCGCCGTGTGCGGTGTGCCTCCGTCTGGCGTTGTCAACATGGTCAACAACCGAGAGGAATAAGGAGATGACTGTACATGGAGAGGATGACTGTAGGGACCCACCAGGGTCATGGCAGTTCGCAAGCAAGTGCCTCATTATTACAAGCCCAAAAAAATGGTTCCTCCTAATGGTTGGACATCTGGGGCCAACGCCATTGTCAACGTAGTCAATAAACGAGAGAATTACACAACCAGCGGCTGACAACAGGGACCCTGCAGGTCGCGCAATTGTTATTTACTTTTTTGTTTGAGGAACAAGCAGTTGTTATTTACTAGTTTTAGAGACGGATCAGGGTACCAACGGGGTGTGCGGGGCTGTGGCCCATCTAGTCAGGATTTTATTTTATGTTTACCACATTATGAGCCCAGTTGTGTTTTTTTCTTTCTGAAAATGTATAGCCCAGTTTTACCTTTTTTAAAGAAATACCTAACGGAGGCCTACTTGCTTTCTCAGCCCTGCTGGGCTACAAATCCTTCAAGGCGAGAGCGATGTATTCGCTTACCCAGAAAATGAAGTAGTCAGAAATGGGATGTAAATTTTAAAAACGCTGCAAACCGGCAATTAGTTTCAAATATGTTTTTTTAAGATTTCAAATTTATTTTTTTTTGCAGGGAAAATTTTGTTGGCTTTTAAATTGATATAAAATTATTATTTTTAAATTAGTTTGAATGTGATTCAAAATTTCGGGATTAAAAACAATTCGGACCACACCGAAATATGAAAATTTGGTTGAATTTTTAACCGTGGCCAGAATATGGGCTGTAATGGTAACAAAAAGAATATGGGCTTAAAAAAATCCTTAAGAATTACCCAATGGGCTATACATTTATTAGCAATAATGGTAGATGGGTTGTATGCTCTTTTCCACATATTTGAGGCTGACTTGTGGGCCTACTAGGTTGACGCGTACGCATTCCTAAAAAAAAGGTTGACGCGCAGGCAACGCCTTGTCAACATAGTCAACACACGAGAGCAGTTACTGTTGGATGTCCATCCAACGGCCATCATGCTTCTTCAATCTCTGCTCTTCCTGCTCCAGCCGCTCAAACCAGTGCCAGCGAGACTGCCTGCTCCCTCCTCCCATGGTCGGCTGTGCTGCCGCGCAGGCCTCACCGCCCCACCCTACTCCCATCGCTGGCCTAGCCATCCCTCTACTCACCCACACCTGCTGTTATTCTCCGATGATGGTAGATGAACCAGTAAACCCTCGTACTCCCCTCCGCGTGGGAAACAACTATCGAGTCTTCCCTGGCTCCGTGTCGTTCCCTTCCTAGGCCTCGCCGTCGTCCACCGCCCTGGTGCTCTCGGCGTGGCATGGTCAACATGGTCAACGAACGACATCCATCGAAAGAGGACTGTACGTGGAGAGGCTGACAGCTGGGTCTACGGCCGCACGCAACGAAGTGCCTCCTTATTACGCACAAAATAATGATTCCTCCACCTGACAGCGGGGACCCACCAGAAGGGCCTCTGTATTTCGCGAAAAAAAGTTCCTCCCGCTAACAGCTCGGACCCACCAGCTATATCTTCGCATGCAAGGAAGTGCCTCCTTATTACGCACAAAAAAATGAATACTCCCCCTGCTAGTTGGGACCCACCATAGTTGGAGGCTGACTTGTGGGCCTACTAAGTTGATGCGGACGGAGGGCTTTGTCAACTTAGTCAATATGAACGATTCTAGCTCCAGTGACCGTACGATGTCCATCCAACGGCCGTAGTGCTTCTTCAACCTATGGTCTTCTTGCTCCAGCCGCCCAAACCAGCGTCGGTCATGCCGCCTGCTCCTACCTCTCGTGGCCGGCTCTGCTGCCGCGTAGGCCTCACCGCCCCACCCTACTCCCATCGCTGGCCTGGCCATCCCTGTACTCACCCAGACCTCCTGTTATTCTCCGACGATAGCAGCCTCACACTGCAGCCCAACCAGTAAACCCTCGTACTCCCCTCCGCATGGGAAACAACTGTCGAGTCTTCCCCGGCTCTGGGTCATTCCCTTCCTAGGCCTCGCCGTCGTCCACCGCCTTGTTGCTCTTTGCTTGGCATGGTCAACGTGGCCAAGGAATGACTTACATCGGAAGAGGACTATACGTGGAGAGGCTGACAGCTGGGTCCACAGCCGCAGTAAGGAAGTGCCTCCTTATTACGTGCAAAATAATGATTCCTCCACCTGACAGCGGGGACCTACCGGAAGGGCCTCTGTATTTTGGCTTAGCTGTATTTTGCGAACAAAAATGTTTCCCCCTGACAGCTAGGACCCACCAGCTACATCTTCGCACGCAAGGAAGTGCCTCCTTATTACACGCGAAAAAAATGAATCCTCCCCCTGACAACACGGAACCACCATCTATATCTTCGCACAGAAGGAAGTGCCTCCTTATCCTCCCTGACAGCTGGGACCCACCCGGTCGAAGCGTATGTAACGTAGTCTGTCTGGTCGCGGATGTGTACATACATACTGGTTGATTAGTCTCTCTGCAAGATGAACTGTGGCCGAGCAAGCAGTGGCACGTGTAGTAGTAGAGCCCCTGATGTAGCAGTTCAGGCAGTCCCTTCTAAACTGTGTACATGTACGTACAGCCACATGCCAAAAAATACGGCCATGTACGTACATACGGGCTGGGTCTCGAACGCGTACTCGCGCATATGTACGGCCAGGGCTCGTGTACATGGAGAGGCAACGGACGGCAGCAACGGCGTCCTGTTCATCGGGCAGCCAACCAGCTGGGTCGGAACGGAGAAACAACATCCTGTTCATTGGGAGGCAACAGACTAGGTCGGAATGCGTCCTGTTCAACGGGAGCCAACCGGCTTGGACAGAACAGCCGAAACGGGGTCTGGCATACCGCAGTACAGAGGAAACGGCCTTCTGTTCGACCGGCTATGGTTAAAACAGAGTCCTGTTCATCGGGAGGGGTCTGGCGTACCGTAGAACAGAGGAAACAGACTTGTGTTCGAGCTCCTACAGTCGAAACGGGGTGTTGTTGATCGGGAGGGGTGTGGTGTACCGCAAAACGGAGGAAACAGACTTGTGTTGGAGCGCTACGATCGAAATGGGGGTTCTGTTCATCGAGAGGGGTGTGGCATACCGCAAAACGGGACTCCATGGGCTACTATTCACCCACCGTCGACTTCCTTCAGCCTCCACCTGCACTGTTCATCCACCGCGTCCTCATCCTGCCTCTACCAGCTACTGTTCATCCACGAGCTACTGTTCATCTAGCCCTCCACCGGCTACTGTTCAACCAGCCCTCCACGGGGTCCTGTTCATCCACACTACAAAAAAAAGACACATCCATGACATTTTGGGCCGAACGAATTTTTTTTTCATGCTTATGACACTTCTATGATGATAATTGTGACAAAACCCGACATCATCATAGATGTGGTGGGCTCCTACTTCTATGACAAAAAATCATGACAGAAAATTGGCTTTTCATCCTGGGCGGGCCGGAGATGCAGCTGCATGACATTCTTTGGGCCGTCCATGATAGAAAAAATCGTGGTAGAAGTGAGGGCGAGGAAAATATCGGGGAGTTCCCGGTTACGGTGGGTGGTCGGGGCCGAGCGATGCATGGAGGGATTGCACGTTTCTCTCATACACGTACGCACGTGGGTGCGAGGCGTTGGGCTCTAACAGAACCCAAGAGAGGCGTTCGCTTACTGAACCCGAGCGATTGCACTAGCTACATTACTGAACCCGAGCGATCGATCCCTGGCTGTTAACTGAACTCGAGCGATTCCTTCGCTACTGCTGCAAACTGAAGCCGATCGAACCTGCTGCTGCCTCTTGATGAGCAGTGAGCGTTGTTGGGGGTTGGATGAACAGTTCCTGATGGGGGTTGGATGAACAGGACCCCGTGGTAGTAGAGGCCGTTGCCGCTGGATGAACAGGACCCCGATCGAGAGGAGGCCGCCACACACCCGAGCCGGTTGGGGGTGGATGAATAGGACCACATGTGGAGGGCTGGTTGAACAGTAGCCGATGGAGGCTGGATGAACAGGACCCTGTGGTGAACAGTAGCTGGTGGAGGCTGGAGGAAGTCGAAATGGACGAACAGTAGCAGGTGGAGGCTGGAAGAAGTCGACGGTGGATGAACAGTAGCCCATGGAGGCTAGAGCGAGCCAGTAGATGGTGGATGAACAGTAGCCCGTGGAGTCCCGTTTTGCGGTACGCCACACCCCTCCTGATGAACAGGACCCCGTTTCGACCGTAGGTGCTCCAACACAAGTCCGTTTCCTCCATTTTGCGGTATGCCACACCCCTCCCGATCAACAGCACCCCATTTCGACCGTAGGCACTCTAACAGAAGGCTGTTTCCTCTATTCTGCGGTACGCCAGACCCTTCCCGATGAACAGGACCCCGTTTCGACCATACACGATCGAACAAAAGGCCGTTTTCCTCCATTTTGCGATACGCCAGACCCTGTTCCGGCAGTTCCATCCAAACCGGTTGGCTCCCGATGAACAGGACGTGTTTCGACCCAGTGGCTTGGCTCCCAATGAACAGGACGCGTTCTGACCCAGTGGCTTCGCTACCGATGAACAGGACGCGTTCTGACCCAGTCACTTGGCTCTCGGTGAACACGACACTGTTTCCTCCATTCCAACCTAGTCGGTTAGCTGCCGACGAATAGGACGACGTCGCTGCCGTTCGTTGCCTCTCCATGTACACGAGCCCTGGTCATACGTATGCGCGAGTACATGTTCGAGACCCCGCCCTTATGTATGTACGTAGCCGTATTTACTTTCTTGCAGCATGGCTGTACGTACGTGTGCACGATATATATAGACGGGACTGCGTGACATGCTACGTCCGCGCCTCTACTACGACACGTGCATCTCCTTACTCAGCCACGGTTCATCGCTGCAGAGATACCGATCGACCAGTATGTACATACACGTTCGCAACCAGACAGACAACCCTACGTACGGTTCGACCCGGTGGGTCTCAGCTGTCACAGAGGATAAGGAGGCACTGCCTTGCATTCAAAGATATCACTGGTGGGTCCCAGCTGTCATGGGGAAGAATCATATTTTTTGCCCGTAATATGGACGCACTTCCTTGTGTGCGAAGATGTAGCTAGTGGGTCCCAGCTGTCAGGGGGGAAACGTTTTTTTCGAGGCCCTTCCGTCAGGTCCCACTGTCAGGTGGAGGAATCATTATTTTGCGCGTAATAAGGAGGCACTTCCTTGCTGCGGCCGTGGACCCAGCTTTCAGCCTCTCCATGTACAGTCCTCTTTTGATGGAAGTCGTTCCTTGACCACATTGACCACGCCGCGCCGAGAGCACCAAGGCGGTGGACGATGGCGAGGCCTAAGATGGGAACGATCTGGAGTCGTGGAACAAGGGGCACTAGAGTCCCTGGCGGAGGGGAGTACGAGGGACTGGTTCGGCTGCCGGGTGAGGCCGCCTTCGCCGGAGAATAACAGAAGGTGTGGGTGAGTACATTTATGACCTGGCCACCGTTGGGAGTAGGGTGGGGTGGCGAGGTCTGCTCGGTAGCACAGCCGGCCACGGGAGGCAGATGCAGGCGCTCCAGCTGGCATTGGTTTTGGCGGCTGGAGCAAGAGCAACTAGATCAGAGATTGAAGAAGCAGGATCGCTATTGGATGTCAATCCAACGACTACAGATGTCAGAATAATTTGTTTACTTTTTGTTTTAGACCATTAAATCATTTTGTTCACTAAATGAGCAACACCTTGCGCAGGCTTCGTCTAGTGGGCCAACAAAGTGAGCTTTGAAAGCTGTGGCGGAATGCAACCCATTTATTTAGGTTTTATATCCCATTTCATTTTGTTTGCCAATACATCTATTTCCTGGGCTTTGACTCAAAAAATAATCTATTCCTGGGTTGGCTAAAAATAATAATAGCCGATTTACTATTTATGATAATTTACAGCGCATTTGATTATTTATTCGAATACACCTATTTACTGAGCTGGGTGAAAAATAATATTGCGTACATGCAGCGCATTTATCATTTCTGATAATTTACAAGCCATTTGATTTTAGTAGAAATGGACCTATTTTCAGGGATGGGTGAAAAAACAATGATGGTCTGGACTGAGCATTTATTATAGAAATAATATTGGGATACGAATATTATTAAAAAATCAAGTTGGGCTTGGTAATCTTATTATATAAAAAATGAACTGGGCTGTGCATTTTATTAAAAGAAACATAGGCTAGGCTACACTTATTTTAGGATCTTGTGTACGACTGTCGGCCCAGTTGCATTGCTGATGTTCAACAAAAAAGGCCTATGTAGTACAGTACAACTTTACATGGCTACTCAACCCACATTCAACGACGTGTGAAAAGGCCCAAACAAGGCTTCTGTGCAACTTTTTGAAGTCACTGAGCTCAATTAATAACTTAAGAAAAAAGTTAGAGTATAGTGGAATCTAATTAAAAGCTGTCACGAGCGAAGAAATAATTCAACGGGTCCCACTTGTGTGTGTGTGTGTGTGTGTGTGTGTGTGCATGTGTATGTGAGAGAGAGAGACCCATCGGTGGATGCTCGTAAATACATCTTTCACCCATATGCATTGCTGATGCCCAGTAAAAACTTATATAGTTGACGCAATCATATAGAACATCATAGCACACTGAACTTGCATACAAAAATTTCACGCAGGCGGCACATTCAGGGTGGAAGCAGTGGATCGCTACGGGTAGGGCTATGTTGAAACCAACGAACTCGTACATAACAGTTCATCGTATTTATCAATGATGGGGAAATATCTTGAATGTTGTGCAAAGAAAATAGACAGACGACACAATAAGTTCTGCTAGCACATTAAGTTGATGTACACCCCTTTCTAAAAAAAGTTCAGGTACAAAAATAGAACAGGTCACAATCAAATGTACTGGCACATCAGTGCTTCACACCGATAGCTCGGATTTAACTAGTATCTGAGAAGATTCAGTTGTTACCTCAAATTAGAGCACATCCAGGCAGTCAGCCCTGCCTCTTCTCCCAAAGAAGTAGTGGCCTCCACCGCGCGATGGAGTAGGCCCTGTGTCATCCATCGTTCCGAGCAACACGGGGAAAGTCTGACGTTGACTCCTGTAATGGACGTCGTCGACAGACCCTGGCACCAACAGCGACGGCAGGACTTCGATTGATGGATTGACTACTTCTTCGACATGCACGAACACTCGATACAGGTACATCCCTAACGTGGTCCGCGGCGGCCTTGGTGGCGATGAATAGTACAACCCCAGTTCCTGCACCGGTACCTCAACACCAATCACCTTCGGTATGGTGGACGGCTTCTTCATCCATGCCATAACCGTCAGAGCCCAGCTGTCTGGAGGAACAAACACACTTACAAGCTCACCTCCAAGGTCATTGATAAGCTCATTCATGGACTCGCTGTTCCAAGCACGTCGAGGCATGCCGTGGAAGGTAAGCTTTGCTAAAAACTCAAGCTCAGAGGGCACTGAGCCCCATCCTGGGTGCCACCGATCAAAGCTCACTAGCGCGCCATCATAGAACAAACACCAGGAAGATTCGAACACACGACTGCAGTCGAAAGTTGTCTGGAACCTGACGAAGAAATCAGCCGGTGGCGGAAAGACTTCGACAATCAAGTCACTTATTTGGATGTTGTGCACAATGCCAAGAGCTTTGACAAGGTCATCTGGCGAGATGGGAGGCCGGTCGCCGTTGATGGTTACCATCAGCACTTTGCCAGCAAACTAGTCGTCAAGCGCCGCCATCCCACTGTTGAGCGACAGCACGCAGCACCCGAAGGCAAGACGGACCTCAGGATCTCTGGCTCAGAGATCCGCGTTGACCGGCGACATGATAGTGCGCTTGAGTACAGAGAGTACAGGAGTGGGATTTGGGGGAACTGGAGTAGGAATCGAGATTCCAGAGGTGGGGGAGGGGCGGGAGATTGGGGATGAAAAGGTAGCATGAATTTCGAACACGCGCCAATATGCTCTCGGCGCGCAAGCGCACGAAAACACCAGTGGCGCCCACATGTCGGCCTAAGAGTCCTTTTTTTTTGAGAGCTCAGCCTGAGAGTCATAATTGACCTGTTTGGCATTGCGTTACTACTCGGCCCATATTCAACGACATCTCACTGGCCCAAACAAGTGTGCATCATTGAAAAGACACTGAGCTCAAATTATAACTTGAAAAAAGGAGATATACTCTGAACACTTGAGAATGGTGATGCCCTCATTTAGCCCACCAGCAGTTCGAGACAATAAACAGTTCAAAACAACGATATATACAACATTCAAACACTGACTAGTGACTACTACTGACATAAACAGCAAGACATGATAGTTCATAAGAAGTCTTGCTACACCACCAAAACACACCCATCTGCAGCGCTCAAACTCTCGTGATCCAGACGAGAATGACATTCTAAATAGAGGCAAATATTACATAGTAAGAGTGACATAGATGAGGATGACCAAATGACATGGAATATGCATAAAAAGAGAGAACTACCCATCCAGAACAAGCAACAAAGACAAAAAGTCATTCGAAGAGGGATGATCCAACACCATCATAATTTGCAACCCCGCTTCAGCCACCAGTGATCTGGAGACACCAGTAATCCACCCTTTCAACGCAACAGCCCAATTACCTATCAACCTGAAGGCTTGAACCACATCACTGTCTATTGTACTTGAGACATCCAAGGATCAAAGTTAATCCAGATGCCTTTGTCATTCTCACCTTCTTTTGGCTGCAGGCTGTATCATTGACAATCACGGGAGTTTGCTCCCGAAGTCCTAGGCCCTAGCAAACAGAGCCTCTCTGCCATCAAGGTCCTTGCCAACGGTGATCTCCTGGTTAATCGCATAATTGAGTCCGAGAAACAGAGAGTGTGAACCAAGGCTGTTTGCCCGCCTCCAACTCAAAAATCCTAAAGGCCCCAACAAGCTGGTATCATGCTCATAGACATAACAGCCACTGTCCGGATACACATGTATTTCACGGTGCTTGTACACAGTGGGGTTTTTGCAATATAACTTTTCCGGATCATGTGTGCGAATGATCATCAGTCTTTTGCCGTTGTCTGATCGAGCGAGGAACCAGTTGTGCTTCCCTTTTTTTGGTAAAGGTGGTGTGATTACAAAGGGCAGTAACTATAGGGACACTGCATCATATCAAAAAGGATAGTCATTGTTAATGTAAGATCAACATTGTTCAGAGTATGAGTAGGATAATGCAAGAAACAACATTGATCTGTCCCTGTTGGAACTGAGAGGAAAATACAGGGAAATGTATACTGGGTTCGAAAATATAGAAGTGCCATGCATGGTTATACTCATGTTATCTCGCAATCGATTCTTCATAGGAAACTACCGTGTCATGCATGTTATGTAATCATGTTATGTCCTCACAAACAAATTCTTCAAGGAAACTAACAGACCATGCATTGTTATATACTCATGTTCTGTGGGCAAAAATTTTGTGAGGATATTATTCTAGCCATTGATTGCTGAAGGGCGAATATAGGTATGTACACATGGTAAGCATTACAGGATTTCAATACTTCCAAATAGAGAGTTCTCCATATGCACATTTACTTCCCTAATGTATGGTTAGATGAAACCAATAGTGTGATGCATGTTTCTACATCATGAAAATGAGGAAACTAACATGGCTATTGATACACACTCATATTTAGTAGTATATAGATTACTATAAAGTAAGGAGAATATCCATATATTCCTAACCGTTTGATTATTCAAGGGTACAAATTGACTGTAATGACATGGTCACAATCGCATGAATTAACTCATTCCAAATATAGGTGATTTACGGCGTCTCTAATACATTGCCATAGTTCTACTCAAATTCTGCTCAAACAGGGATACGCCAATCATCACAAAAAGTTCAAACAGTGTCATGGCGTTATCATTAACATCAGATGAAAATAACTTACACGCGTCGTCCCAGCAATACGTGGTGCCATCTGCTTTGTCGATCGCGTAGATGATGCCATTGTGTTCAATAGCATCACAGAAGTGTGTATCAGCTTTGGCGATCCACTGCGAGGTGAGTTGTCTCCAGCTAAAGAAGGCATTAGAAGAAATTTGGCGAGTCTGCGGTCAAACAAGGCAATTAGCTTGAAGTCTTCGTAATCCGCATATCATGTGGGCACTTGGCAGATTACAATCTTCTGCAAAACAAGGTGCGTCCATCTGACGACGTAATCTAGATGACTTGGACCACGACAGTAAAACCCTATATAATCCAATGTAGGAAGGATAATCTCATGGGAGGTGTGGAAGTTCACGAGCACAAACTTTTTCCGATCTTCTCTGACGGCAGCCATCCAGTGGGAGTTCATGCCGACGCAGTACATACCTGCCAAGAAGTTTCGGGCGATGGTGAGGATTGAAGTCGAGGGGCATGATGTACGGCGATCCACTACATACCTGCAAAGAAGTTTCGGCTAATGGAGGTCGGATTGAAGTCGAGGGGCATCATGTACACCTCCGTATCATGGTGAGCAAATCTCGCAAGACCAAATAGCAGCAAGCAGGGTGTCTTGAAAAGCTTAGGCCTTGCTTCGATGATGGCCGTGTGCATGTCCCTCGAGCATGCAGCCAGCCGCACGACGCTCAACATATCCATACATGAACAACAGAGGTCGAGGATATCATTGGGGAGATTGCTCCAATCGTGGCTCATATGGATGTTGCGCGGTTCGCGTTCGGCCATGGTGGAGTTTGGAAGGTGTGGTTTTTGGGGGCTTGATTTACAGGGGAGAAGGCTCTCGGTGCTGGAGAGGCTAGCGAGGGAATAGTGGTACTAGGGGAGGCGAGCGAGGCGAGGGTACGCGGGGGCAAAGTGAGATGATGAAGTGTGACCTCAGGATCTCTGGCGAGACGGAGATGGAGATGGATTGGTGCTAGGCAGGGAGAGGGAGACGAGGCGAGGCATGCTATACAGCGGCGGTGACAGTGACTGCACAGTGCACAAGGTGAGGCTAACTTTGGTAACCCGAACACGCCGCCTAGACTAGTGTCACCTCGGGCGCAGGGTCTTGTCACTTCACTGTGAGGACCGAATGAATAATATTTTGACCATCAAGTGTACCACAGTTGTACTACTACTAGTAGTAACATACGGAGTAGTACTGTATAGCGAAAATAGGTCTCTCGTGCTACCATGCCTCTGGGTTCACTTCATCCTCCAGGTAGCATCCATATTGCGAGCAGAACCAAATTCTCGTGCATGGGGAAGTGCAAAGAAGGGCTTTTTCTTTTTTTAGGATAACCGCATATATTCCTTAACCAGAAAAGGTTTTGTCCTGCATGCTACAAAACCTTTTCTATCAATCCGAACCAGCTATGACATATTTTTTGTGTGCAAAGAGATTGATATGTTTGTAGTATATCTGTTCGTCCACCTAAGTGGGTTTTGCGTAGATCCCACCTATCAGGAGGGGTGCGGAAATAAAAAGTAATCATAGAATGTTTCGCCACGGTGATTCGAAAGAGTGACCTCAACTAACCAGTGGCACATGTAGCGATAGAAGGATGGGCACGTACACGGACACGGACCACTCCTCAGTACGCTACCCGCATAGCCTTTTCGTTTTGCAGGTTAGTCTACCTAGCCGTCTAATCAACTGCCTGCATGCCACTTCTCCCATTTACTTCTCCATCTGGAACCGATTTTCCTTGGCTTCTTCACCTCTCCGTCATTTGCATTCAAACCCCACTGGACTGGATTTACATCCGCCTTGAGTAATTCCGAAGCCCCTTTAAATAATCATCTTCTTCAGTTAGACTAGCCATCTTAATCCTAATTCTCCAAACCATAGCCCTGCGGTCCAGCGGTTCCAAATGGCGAAAGAGATCCCTATGCAGGTTTTTAGCGTCAAACATGTCCTCATCGAAGGCTCGTAGAGCATAGTTGCCACCGTCACCGACCACCCAAGGGTTGTTCGGGAGTGGATCAACAATGTGTCCAACTCCCTCCAAAAGGTGGAGATGAAGGTCATCGGTCTCGACACAGATTACACGGAGCGTGCCACTGGGAAGATCCAACGTGCCGCCATCCTTCAGTTGTGCCTCGAAGATGAAGTTTTGGTGCATCACATCATACATGCGCCCTCCATACCACGATTTCATGTCTCGGGAGGACATATACTTCTGTGGGACAGCCATCGAAGGGGACAAACAGAAGCTGGCGCCGTACAACCTTGACTTGAAAAACATCAGACCTACAAACCAGAATTCCTGTAGAGGATTGTGATAAAAAAACACCATCCCTGTTCGATGTAGCAAATTTTGTGCTCGGAAAAAATCTTGAGAAGGGTGACGAGACACTGGCATTAAGGTAGTCTGGATGGGAGAATTATCCCTTAACCTACAAGCAGATATAATATGCTGCCCTCGATGCCCGTGTGAGTTTCGAGATAGCGGCAAGGTCGAAAGAGCTTGTTGCGAAGCTGTCTCCCACAGAAAATGAGAAGAAGGAGAAGAAGAAGAAGAAGAAGAAGAAGAAGAAAAAGAAGAAGAGGAAGAAAGAAGAAGAAGAAGAAGTTGCACTAGCAGCAGGGCACTATAGATGGATGAACTATTTCCTCTCTTGTAAAAATTATATTTTCTCTCAGTGTACATTGATATAGATGAACTATTTCGCTGGTGTGCATGTCTTTGAAAGAAGTGTACTCTATGTACATTGATATAGGTCCGCTTGACTATAATGAACTATTTATCCGCCTAGTTTTCTCTACTACTACTCCTTGTAGTGAGCGGTATGCAATGCATGTGTCATGTCTACCGCAATGCATGTGTCAGTAGACATGACAACTTGTCCATGGAAGTTGAACCAGGGCGACCATCATGTTTCTACCACTACCACACGCGATTCCCACAACGCCGCTCCAACCCATGGCACCACGTCCCCCGACGTGCGCCTCACCCCTCTCTGCCCCACCGCTCCTCTGCCTTTGTGTGCATGACATGTGGGCCAGCTGAACTGCGGCGACCATCAAGTTTCTACCACAGCCACATGCGATTGGACGCGGCTTGCATGCTCCGCTCCTGGCTCCGATCCGACTCCCGCACCATCCAATTTTCATCCAGCGCCTGTGACACATTTCGTTCTGTGCATCACTCCTTAGCCACAAATATAATAAATAAAAGAAAGGCCCGTCTTTGCCTTCTACTTCTGTAATACAGGTAGTACCTGCTGGTGTGGCCATCTACACCTCGTAACACCCCGACGTCCAGCTGTGGCACCCTCGCCACGGCCAGGCCACCACCGACCGGTTCATTTCGAACAAGTGAGTCGCGAACGCCGCCGCGACAACGGCCAGCTGGACATCTCGAACCACACCGATGCTGCTTCCCCATAGCCGACCTACGTTGGCCCGTGGCCGCACGGTGTTGAGCCACGCATCAATGTACGATGGCAGGAATGGCTCCAGGCTCGCTGGCTCAACTACGTCGCGTACATCACGTTCGCAAACCGGTATCCATTGAGCAGGTTGCTCCCGCCCATGAGCACACACCTATATGTATCCAGCATTCCAGCCTCGCCGCTGAGTGGTACATCCTCGAGGCGGTGCAAGCGGTCGGAATTTCGAGCCCAAGTTGAGCTATGTGCCCCAGGTAGATCACTGGCTCTTGCCCGAGCTCATCCGGAGCGTGAGCTAGTAAACGTCGTGCGGCACGTCACAACAGACAAGCACCTCGACATGCGTCGGCCGGGTAGAGACTTTTCTTGGCCACAAGCTCCATGGTATCATCCAAGATCGGTGTGGTACTGCAGTCGAACATGCGTGTAAAATACTACGGGAGCAGCTGCATGTGCATGGCCCAGACACCGATGTTGGCGTGGAGGAGGTGCTACACGCTGGCGGCACAGCGTGCTACATTGGTTAGGCAGGCACCTGTTGCCACGCTCGGGGGACGAGCAGGAAAGGATTGCATGAGTGTACAGATTCATGCAGGAAATTATTTCCTGGAAATACGACCTTTGTTTACCTTTTTTTGAGGCTATATATGACCCACACGAGGAAATATATTATAACCGTTGGATGAAACTTAGTGGTGCGGGAGTACGGATCGGAGCATGGGAGGGGAGCAGGCAGGCCTCGTCCCACTCGATTCCCACGACGTCACTCGAACCCATGACACCACATGTCCGCCGACCTGTTCCTCACCCCTCTCGGTCCCACCGCCCCTCTGCTTTTATGAGAATGACATGCGGGCCAGCCGCATTTAGGGTCCACATATCATTGACTCAAAGGCAGGTGCAATAGCCGCTGAAGCTCGATCCTGTGGGCCCCGAGAGGGAAATGTAACTCCTGCGCCAGGCCTTGTGGTGCTCCCGCAGTACGAACTCGTGCCAAACCCAGAATTTGTTTCTTACTACTACCACTGTGGCGGCCCGTGCGTTGCAATGGATCCAAAGTCGTAGAATAATACTTGTTCACAAACTTGAAATATAAACACTCTAGTTTTGATATACATATAGCGGTAAAAATAAATTATGCTTCACTGAAGACATATTCCTCGGGCTGGTTTGATGAGGTGAGGGGCGGGTGTGGCTAGTTTCAAGATAATAATAGATTTTTAAAACATTGGAGCAGATTTTTTTTTCTAACATTTTGTAGCGTGGCATGGCATTCGATGCACCTAAGCATCTGAAAAAAGTGGAATGCACTCTAAAGATATTTACATGCTCCCATTTAGTGGAGTGCAATCTAAACACATTATCTATTTATTTTTCTCTAGCCTTTCCTAGCCATGCAACCAAGCCACATAAGCTAGTCATGCATGCAATCCATAAATTGCAATATACTCCAGCATGCAATGCCGCCACATCATCTATTTATGCCTGTTAGTCATATGTTGTTTTTTGCATTAGTCCAAATATTAATGTTCCATAAAACTAAACTCCAAATGTCCGTCGGAGCCGAGGCAGAGGACGTACGACGAGGGCGGTGGATGCGTCTTCGTAAGAGGAGGAGAGCTCGAAGGATAATCTTGTAGGTCCACCGCCACCTGCATATCAGCGTGGGACTCCTCGAGCGCCCACTGGAGCTCGCGCTCCTCCAGGGAGCGGCGGAGTCACGGGATTTTCCTAAACCACGATGGGTGCCATGTAGTACTCCTCATAGCCGGGGGCTCGGCGTTCGCGTCCCCACTCCTGGGGTACTATCTAGTGCACGCGCTCAACCACCTCGTGAGCCGTGAGGATGCCATGCTCGCGGCCGTGCTGTTGGAGCACACGCTCGAGCGCCTGAGCGGTGAGGATGCGATGTTCACGGGCGTGTTGCCATAGCACGCGCTCGTCCACGTCGAGAGCGGCGAGGATGCGATGTTCGCGGGCAGCGATGATGCGATGCTCACGGGCATGCTGCTGGAGAACGCGCTCGTCCACATTGTGAGCGGCGTGGATGCGATGTTCGCGGGCGTGCTGCCGGAGCACGCGCTTGTCCACGTCGAGAGCGGCGACGTTGCAGTGTTTGTGGGCATGCTCTCGGCGATGCAATGCTCACGGGCATGCTGCTGGAGAACCCGCTCGTCCACATTGTGAGCGGCGAGGACGCGATGCACCTCCTCGTGACTGACCAGGGCGTGCTGCTGGAGCAGAGCTACCCCTCGTGGCCGACAAGGGTGAGCCGCTAGATCATGTTGTCCTCCGCGTGGACAGTCAGCGCGCGCTAGTCGCGGCCATAGAGGGCGTGCTCCACCTTGGCGATGTCGGAGACTCCGTCCTCTTCCCAGGCCGCGGTGCCATCCACTTCGGCAATGGCTGCGTGCTCCGGTGGGTGTTGTGTCCGTATGGGAGCTTTGAGCTATAGTACTAGTGGGGGCGGGGGTGACCTTTTCGTGGTTTCACATGGTCTAAGGAGAAAAATAGAATCGAAAGTAGCACAATATGTTGGAACGTGTCGGAGGAAGGCTGGCAGGAGCAGTACAACAAACATCACATGCGCACCATATTTTTAGAAGGGTTTAATGTAATTTGTGTGAAATGGGTCTGTGTGATGTACGAGTAATACATCCATATCATTGACATTCATGCACGTAACAAATATTTGTGTGCATGATTTCACCCTATTTTCTTATTCTGTTTGGGAGTGGATTTGATTTTTGTAATCGGAGCTCATTTTTGTACTTGGTTTCAATTTAGACTATGCATGTATTATTTAGAGAGATATATATAGAGAGAATATTTGTGTGACAAAGAGGGGGGTGGGGGCAGCGATACCTAAGGAGAGAGGGGCATATGCGTGTTCGAAAGACTTTGTGTGTCATAGAAAGAGGAGTGTCCGAAAGGGAGAGAGAGGGTGTGTGTGTGTGTGTTAGAAGAGAGAGAGAGAGAGAGAGAGAGAGAGAGAGAGAGGTGCGTGTAACGTCGGGATCGACAAGGTTACGAGGTTGCGGATATGGGAGAGCAATAGTGTGTGTGTGATGAAAGGACACATAGACAACGTCTGTTTGCGTGTGAGAGAGCTGGATAGACCTCGACAGCATGGCTGGCCAGGGGTGGAAGGTTATGTGTGGTAGAAACAGATAGTAGAGAGACAGATGAATGCTTGTTTGTTGCAAGGAGACCTAACTACATAGACAGGGGTAGCAAGAAGAAGAGAATGGCGGTGTGCCTTTTTGTCATGGGATGGAAGAGAGACCAAGAGACACGCATCATGTGGAGAGGTGTGTGTGTTTCGAGAGAGAGAGGGAGGCATGGACCTGAATAATGAGATGGGTGCTCATGTGTATGTTATAGGGAAGGAATTGTCTAGGTGGTAGTCTTATGATGGCGACCCAATCTTTCAATGAGAGTGGGATAAGTATCGACTTGGTGGATTTTGACGTTGACGATCCAGCTATATCGTACCCGGTGATACAAATCGACAATCGTTACTAAACAAATCTTCGATGGATGATGATCTTGTCGTATGCACAAAATCAACCTGAATAACGAGATGGAGTTCCTCCAAGCAATCGAAGAATCGACTAGAACTAAGATAATGCAATCGTAATTGCCAATATGAAGTAATTAAGGATAATGGTGGGGTTGCTGGTACTGAACAAAAGGCGGTAGTCCTACACACACCCCGCAAATGCAAATTATAGCGAAAACAAAACAATGTGTACACAACAACGTGAGTTCTAACGTAGAAAAAGGGTAGTAGCCTTATTTATATCTATAGACCATATTACTATATTTTTTATTTGTATAGTTATATCTATATCTATTCCACTCCCTCCGTTTGTAATTTACTCCGCACATATATAGCCTTGACTGCATCCAAATTTTATAAAGCTTGACCGAATTTGGTGAAAACAATATTAATATTTACACTAACAAATTTACACGATGTGGAAATAAAAGCAATGATGAATCAAATGATATATATTTGGTGGTGTATATGTTAATACTTTTTCCTACAAATTGTTGAAAGTATACAAAGTTTGAACTTAGAGAAACCCAATATGCGGTATATGTATTATACATTCTATATTCATTATTTTTCCGGAGTCAATGCGTGTATTTGCACGTACACGATATAAACCGTTGATTGATGTTGATCCAATGGTCCAGGTGGCTGCGATTCGGATCTACTATAAGTACCCATACACGTTCTTCTTGAATGACCAGCACGACAATGTGATCGATCCACACAAGAAGCTCTAAATAAGACCTCTAGATGTGCCACGTGGCTTCATGGGTGCCCCCCCACACCATATTATTCATACTACGTTAACTGAAATAAAGATAAATCACCCAAAACAAGATCTTCCCGTTTTTTATTCCTACGATGATGTGGCGTGCACGTACCTAGTTGTATAGTGGTAGTAGTAGTAGTAGTAGTACAAACTTCGTAGTACAGTGCTCCTACTCTATCAACGAGTCCCATCTGACACCAAATTCCTTGGCTTCTGTGCTACAGCTAGATCTTCCCCTCCTCGTTTTTGTTTTCCAACACGGCGGGCGTGGTGTGGTTTGCCGATAGTCGGTTTGCTCAACTGCGGTCCCACATCAAAGTGAAAATGCTAGGCAACACGCCTTCCCTAGGTATGTGGCATGCTGGACGGGCCGTGGAGTACTCCCGATTCCCGGGCGTGTGGGGGTGCGACGCGAACGTGGCATGTCTTTTCCTTTTACTAGCAATGTGCCCGTGCATTGCAACGGATCCAAAGTAGAATAGTACTTGTTCACAAACTTGAAAGAAAACACTCTTGTTTTGATATACATATATACCACTAAAAATATATTACTTTTCACTCAAAATATATTTCCCAGGTTGTTTTGATGAGGTGAGGGAGGGATGTGGTTGCTTTCAAGATAATAAGGGGTTTTCTGCACATTGGAGAAGAGAAATGGGCTATTGTTTCAAAAATGCCACAACTTACCTCACAGCCGTTAGATGCAGATCTAATGTTCAGAAATGACGGATGGTAGACACACCACCATCACCAATTGAGTCTTTTATGGTAGTATAGAAACATGTATAAATTGTAACATTTGGTTCTGCTCCTTGGCACGATCGGTAGATAGAAATAACTATTGGAAATGCTAGGGCGGGGCTTTTCCCGCCAGATAAGCAGGGTAGTAGCTAGGTTGGCGCATCGTCGGTTTGGTCACATGCGGTCCAACATGTTGTAGTGATATAAAGCCTAGCCAATGCGCGTTAACCGGGGGGGGCAGAACGACAATGTGATATGCGACGGGGAAGGGACATGTTTCACGTACGTGTTCCAGTTTCTCGTTTTGAACTTGCGAACGTGACAGGCGTGCTGCACGAGTAGTTTCGAATTTATAGGTTCGGTCTTAGTTTTTGAATTTAGGAGTAGTTCATAGGTCGGGTCAAGCATCGAACGTAAATTACGAAGTTGATGGTCGGGTCGAGCACAACTTATAAATTGACGGATGGAGTACTAGTTACAGTAATGCATATAATTGCCTCCAAATGTGAGCAAAGGGATCACACATGTCTGTATTGACTGGAACGAGAATGCAATAGCACAATAAGAATTAAGGCCACGATGAGGCGATCGCAGTGGTGGTTACAGGAGGCAAGAAGAAAGATGCATCCATCAACGTACGACCTCCTCCTCCTCGACTCAGTGCGCCGAGCCACCGACTGGCGGCTTAGGAGTGGCGGCTTTTGTGGCAAGGTCAAGGTGTTTCTCAACAAAGGCGTCCAAGGCTTCTAGCAGGTTGACGAAGGCTAATGTCGTAGCGTCCTCACCGGCCTTGTAGATACCTATGTACACGACTTCCTCGTACACGTGGATGCGTAGGTCGATGAATTCTTGCAGGGCGAGGCGCCTCACAGCGAGTGCGACCTCTAGGTGGGCATTCTTCGTTGCGTCGGCGGGCAGTCGTAGGGCTACCAGTGCTTGAAAGAGGTTCTCGCCATGGAGGCCGATTAGGGTGGCAGGCAATGAGGAGCCCGGGCGCGCGAGCTAGAGGATTACGGCGACGTCGTCCGCGAGCTTCTTGACGACGGTGAACTTGTTGATGGTGGCAACAATCATCTGGTCCAACTGAGAGTCGTAGCTGGCATCGATGATGGCCATGAACCAGCTGGTCGCCAACACCGTCTGGAGACGATCCTCGGTACCATGCCGCAGGCCGGCGTCATGGACCATCTGGCACTGCCGCTGGCCGCTCGCGTGCATCGCTGCCATGGGTCTGGAGTGAGCACTTTTGCGCTTAGTGTAGGTGCTTAGGTGCGTATGATGTGGTAGATGCATTGGAATGGAGGGGTGCCTATATATGAGTGCAAACTGTGTAGCATTCACATCGTGCTACCTCTTTTCCCCATCCTCCTCCCATTACTTCCCTCGTGCATTCAGGATGCTAATTGAAGGACGCATCATTGGCTGTTCAACATTTCG
Source organism: Thinopyrum elongatum (assembly GCA_011799875.1). Lineage (NCBI taxonomy): Eukaryota > Viridiplantae > Streptophyta > Magnoliopsida > Poales > Poaceae > Thinopyrum > Thinopyrum elongatum. Next base: position 218,036,410 of record CM022302.1, on the reverse strand, counting down.
GGAACCGCTACCCTCTCCCTCGTCTGCATTAAAGCCGTATTGGGAATTGTTCTGGTTTACTAGTAGCTGTCAAATCGAATAGTACTGCACCGCCCACTGCACGCCCGGCTGAACACGCCTCCTTGCCTCCATCAAACGCCTCCGTTAAACCCGCATGCAAACCAAGAAACCTACTCCGGCCACACGTCCGTTCATGAGCGGGCCGGAATTAAACGCAACGCCAGCCGAGCTCCTCCCATCTGCCCTCAGTTTAAACAAGGCCAGACGTCGGACAAGCTCCTACAGTCCGCCCTCTATTTAAACGAGGCCAGACAGCGGGCAAGAATCGCACCACTCCGCCGCTCCCCCATCTCCTCCTTCACCATTTTCTCCACTCTTCCGATGGCTTCCGAGGAGCCGTTCTCCGACATACTACTCGGCTGGGTGGCCCGCTGAGCCCTTCGGATACGAGCGAGGCTGCTCAGTGCTTCACCTACCTCGCTTGGCCCGACGGAGCCAGTTGCCGCCCCAAGCCGGCGCGTGGTTCAGCAACTTGCCGCTCCAGTTCAGCTCGATGAGGAGTGGCGAGTTGCTCCACGCTGGCATGGCGGCGAGCACGGCGGCACGGGCGTCGTCGCTGGCGCGTCATACCATGTCTGTGGTGGCTGCGCCTCCCGTGTCTATGGTGGCCGCGCCTCCCGTGTCTGTGGGCGCACCTCCCGTGCCTGCGGCAGCGCCATGCAGGCAGAGACAGAAGCCGGGTGCGTGGACAGCGACGAGTCGGTGGCCAGCTTCTCTGTGTCCACCGCCATCATCGAGGATAAGTAGAACACGGGAGGCCGCCGCCGCTTTTGTCCCATGAAGGCCACCGCCGAGGCGATGACTGCGTATACAAGTGGTTTCTTGGCTGCTTCGTCTCTTGCGAGGACCTTCGACGACCCCCAAGTGTCTGCTGGACATGAGGAAGACAAAGGGATCTGCGGGCGACCATTTAGATTAGGTATTAATTATACCACGAGAGCCGGATTAGCACCGCTTAGTTCATGTAAATGTAATGAAATCCATCATGTTTATATGAAGATCCGCCTTTTTTATACGAAAACGTTCATGCTTATATGAAATCAGTCTGTGTTTGCATGAATTTCCTCTGGTTGGTTAGAGTTGTGAAAATGTATGCCGCTGGCGTTGGATGTCGTCCTCCACGGAAGGAAGTGGGAGGAAATTTGCCGGTTGCCGTTGGAGATGCTCTTATGCTGGAAATAATAGAGTCACACCCAATCCATTTGTGTTAATTGCGTGTATGATTCTCCCTCTATAAAATGTTAATTGCATGTACAGTGTACATGACTTGCAGGGTGGCTACAGATTCATACAGAAAGTTAAAAAGAAACAAATCCATCCTTAATCTTGTATTCTAAGTACTCTATGGGTTCCACTGTCAGTACAGTAGTGAAAGAAGTATATATTTAAAAAATATAAAAATCTAAAGTTTAAGACAGAATTCGAACTCAGGTGATCACGTTGCGAGCATCCGGCGCTAACCAGTCCACCAGATGTTTGTTATGCACGATGCAAGAGATATATCTATATCTATATCTATCTATCTCTCTACTCTTATTATTATTATCTACTCTTATAAAAAATAGAGTTGGTGATGATGGTGTGCCTGCCATCCTGCAATATAGGCCGTCCGATTTATATCTGACGGATAGGAAGGAAACTATGGCAATTTTGCAAAAAGATACCCACACCCCTCTCCATATTTGCAAATAAGGCCTTCCCTCGTTCATCCTTTTCTCTCACAAGATAAACTACTCATACAAATGCATCTTGATGTTCCGTGCAATGCACGAGCATCTTGCTAGTACTCTTATATAAAAAAAAATTGAGTTGGTGATGATGGTCTGCCTGCCATCCTACAATATAGGCCGTCCGGTTTATATCTAACGGATAGGAAGGAAACTATGGCAATTTTGCAAAAAGATACCCACACCCCTCTCCACATTTGCAAATAAGGTCTTCCCTCGTTCATCCTTTTCTCTCACAAGATAAACTACTCATACAAATGCATCTTGATGTTCCCTGCAACGCACGGGCATCTTGCTAGTTTCTTTTTAAATAGTTACTGTGATAATTGGGTTGAAGTGATATATTTTATGTCTGCCCCGAATGATCTCAAATTCACTAGTAGTAACAAAGAAAAGGTTGCCTTGTTAATTAACAGAAAACAGGGTGAAAAATATCACATGAGGCTAGTAAAAACAAGGCACACTGGGTTCAGTGTCATCATCACTACAGTTGTGCGTGCACGAGAAGTCTACATATCGAGGGGGCTATGGAGAGAAAGACGTATCGAGTGTGTGTGAGCGAGGCACAGAGACACAACTAGCGTGTGTGTGTCTCTCTCTCTCTGTGTGTGTGTGTGCGCGTGTGTGTGTGTGTGTGTGTGTGTGTGTTTGAGAGAGAAGCCAATTGATAGATTAAAATCAAGATCGAGTTGTCACCCTTATGCTGTCATTGTTGGGGGGTGGGGAGGGGGAGGATAGAAGACATATCGAGAGTGTGCGCGCGGTAGGCACAGAGGCACAACTAGCGAGTGTGTGTGTGTGTGTGTGTTCGAGAGAGAAGCCAGTAGATAGATTAGTATCAAGATCGAGGTGTCACCCTACTCCTTCAGTATCGCGAAGTGGTGTGTGTGGGTGTGGGTTGGGGGGGTGCCAGTGACACTTAGATATAGGGAGAAGGAGTTTGTGTGATACATATCTATATTAAGAGATAGGTAGATAGCATGTGTGTGAGGCATACATAAAGCATCACAGAGATAAACAAGCGGTGTTCGCGCGCGCGCCCTTGTGTGTGTGTGTGTGTGTGTGTGAACAAAATCTCAAAACAAAAGGTGCTCTGCTGGAATCCCATTGTATGTATTCATATGGTTCCGGGACTCGAGTTAACCTTACGCATATGCGTGCGAGACATAGTTATACTTTGAGACATTAGTGGCGGTGGGTGGGCGGAATTTAAGGGGTGGGCGTGTTCGACAAATAGAGCGTGTGTGTTTTTGTGTGAGAGACTTGTAGGACGGGGTAGAAAGACGAATTCTAACCTTGACAGAGGGAGAGAAATACACGAAGTGCGCATGTGTGATTCCGATGCCCACGGAGAAATGAGATATGTATGCGTGTGAGAGAGATTGCACAATTCATTCACGTATCACTATCTAGCGACCGAGGACGTGCATCGCTTGAACATAAATCAATATCTACTTCGTATCGGGGCCAAAGATACAATATCAATTCAACGCTATAAAGATTGGACACTCACATATCACATTTTTTCAAAATTGTCCTTTTCAATTGTGCATGCCAAAGTTTGAGTGATGTTTCTTCAAACAACCAGTGTAGTTATCACGTACATGCACCATTGTTAGTTTTACATTCAAATTCATTAGTCTTGGATGATTTAAGGTTCTATTATGAATTAATATATGTAATATTCATATATGAATTCAACGGGTACGCATTTTATGAAATGGAGGCCATGTAATCATATGAGGTAACACTTTTAAGTAGCGGACTACAATATCCATTTCTTTCTGTGCCTCTATATTAAAATTAACACGTCAATGCATTATCTTTAAAATAAATAACCAATGGCACTAAACTATATATTTACACGAGAAATACATAGGCTGACCGTTTGATCCCTTTTTTTGTGAACGCGCCTCTACACCCGTACGATTGGCCGCGCCCATGTGAACGTCCAAGTTATCGGTGCATCATCCCGAGTTATTGTCTTTTTTTCTGGGGTGGACTTCATACCAGTTCTTAAGTGCTGACGTGTGCCCCGTGTACACAGTCTCGCATGACCTTCCCGCTAGCACTGTCCAAAATTAGTTGAAACTGGATACGAACGATCCAGCGGGCGGCAAAATCTCCCGCCTCCTTCTAAAATTTCCGCCACCTAGTCTTTAGCATGCGAAATTTCCCTTCTGTCCTTGGTGCACGAAGAATAATAGTTACAATACGGCCCTCATTTACATAATAGGTCAGGGCTGCCTTGGTAACTTTCGGTTCCCCCCACCACACGGCACCCCCATTTTCTCTCCCCCGCCCGCAAAAACGACTACTCCACAGCACAAGAGCATCTTACATCACACCGTCCGTACTTCAACGGCCTTACTACCCCTCCCCTCTCGAAACCCTAGACTGCTCATCCACCGGCGTACCAGAGCCCATTCACTGCCAGCGGCGTCCACCTCGCCGGATCTGCTTCTGCGGCCGCATCTACCCCTCCCACCTCCCCTAGAAACAGGTAGACTTCTCATCCACCACTGTACCACAGCCCATTCAGTGTCGGCCTTGTCCACGGCACCGAATCTGCTTTGCCGGTACTCTCATCAACCGCAGTGCATCTGCAGTAGCTCCTTCATACTCCCCATCGGAGACGCTTCGTCCACACCCTCGGAGCCGCCCCATAGACGCTCCCGTCGACGGCCTCTGATCCTCTTCGTCGACACCTTCCTCAACCCTACCGGAGCCGCTTCGCCGACACCATCCTCAACCCTACTGGAGTAGCTTTGCATATACCATTCTCAACCCTACCGGGGCCGCTTTGCCAACGCCCAAGTCCACGGCCTCAGATCCGCTTCCTCGCACCCTCGTCCAACCTACCGGAGCAGCTTTTGACGCCCCGTCCACGGCCGCAGATCCGCACCGTCGACACCATCCTGAACCCAACCACCGAAGCAGCTTCACCGACACCCTTGTCCACGGCCTCAGATCCGCTTCTCCCACACCATAGTCCACCCTACCGGAGCCACTCCACAAACACCCGACTCCACGGTTCTAGATCTCCTTAACGGACCCCGACAGCCAGCGCAACGTCATCTCCCTTGACATTTCTAACCTGATTCCCACCGGCTGGCAAGATGCCAAGCACCCGCCGTGGCCTAGGTACTTGTCACCTTTAAACCCGTCCAGCATCACCTGCCCGATGTACTTCAAATATACTAATAGGTCGCTGTTACATGTTATGCAGCTGGCAAAAACTACAAGGACGATGTTTCTTCTGGATCTAACAGCTTGGCCAACAAAGATCCTGGACTGAGGCAATGCTATGATCTTATAAGTGCGTCTCTCTCTCTTGTATTGTTGTGTGCCTGCCAGTGTGCTTTGCTAGGATTTTCGACTAGTAATCCCTTTGTGAAGACAATGATTTCCACTACTGGCTGCTAAATTAGAGATGTAGATGTCATACATGATACTCCCTCCGTTCCTAAATATAAGTCGTTTTAGAGATTCCACTATAGACTACATACAGAGCAAAATGAGTGAATCTACACTCGAAAATGCATCTATATACATCTGTATGTGGTCCATACTGGAATCTCTACAAAGACATATATTTAGGAACAGAGGTAGTACATTACACAAAATCGTAGGTGGCATGTAGGAATTCCAGTGCACTACATTAGGCTCCCTTAGAGTGCCTGCTAGTCTAGTACACAGAGTCATGGCTAGTTTATGCTACGCACACAATTGTTAATTGGTGGTTTAAATATGCGCAAGGGATATGCAATGTATTATCATGTAGAGATATCTGAAATTAGCCGTGTCAACTTGCAGATAGGGTTACGCAATGAAAAAGTACAAGATTTCTTAGTACAAGATGTATGTGGCAATTTCATGGAACATAGCAAAAAAAGGAGAGGCAGCGGTGAGCCTATACAGTGTGCTATGGTAGGTCACTCTCCTTTGCAATCATCGTGACATGTTATTTGTATGTCAGTGCTGTTGGCCAAGTTTCTTTATTTTAACTATTTGGCCAAGTTTCTTAGGGACAGTTATTTCGAGTTATCCTAAGAAAATAAGCACCTTTGAATATAAGCTCCAGATAATAAGCCAACCAGTTCTATTCATTGCCTGCCTTTTCAGCTTATCTGTGGTATGATCAGTGAAAAGTCTAGATTGCATTATATTTTGTCATTTCGCTGCCCATATGAAAATTAATTTGACTTGCAAACATCACAAATTGAACCAAGTGCAGTAATTAATATGATAGGAAAACAGACCATCAATATTTGTTCAAAATGCAAATACAAAGATACCATCTACTTGGCACAATCTACTTTGGTCATTGTCTTCCATACAGATCCCATTGCCTAATTTAAATGAAGAACGCATGACCTAAATTTAAATGAAGAACCATTATTTATCAAAATTCGATGGTCCAAGTGGCTGGTTATTATCATATAGCAGCACCACCTGAAAGCATCATATAGCAGCAGCAGCTCATAGCAACTCATCATACAGCAGCAGCAGCTAGCAATTCATCATATACCAGCAGCAGCTCATAGCAATTCATCATATAGCAGCAGCAGTAGCAACTCATAGCAAGTCATCATATAGCAGCAGCAGTAGCAGCTTATAGCAACTCATCATATAGCAGTAGTAGCAGCTCATAGCAATTCATCATATAGCAACAGCACGAGCAGCTCATAGCAATGCATCATATAGCAGCAGCAGCTCATAGCAATTCATTGTATAGCGGATCAGAATGAAAATTTGGCAAAAAATCAGAGGAGATCCTCACCTTGTTGGATGAGCTCATCCTTCAACAGCACCTCAAGGCCACGGCCTGGGAGGAGGGGAGGGGGAATGAGGTGCCTTCTGCCGGAGTGGGGCATCGGCCATAGTTGTGCGGCGGCCGCCGGAGTAGTGCATTGGACGGACCATAGCGGAGCAGCTGCTGGAGACCATGAGAGTGAGGGGCGGCGCTAGAGAGAGGAGCAGCCGGGGAGATTTGGCCCTACCCGCCCGCCATGTAGCCTAGCTGGACAAAGCATCGTCGAGGAGCAGGCCAGATGGGACCAGTGGCTACGGCTCGCTGGAGGAACCCTAGCGCTGCAGGCAGGGGATCGAGGTAGAGGGAAAGGTGAGAGCAGATGCAAGCGGGCAGGGCAATGAAGGCTTGCGTGTTTGTTTTTACTTGAGGGTCAGGTGTGACGCGGGCGTTAGCAGTGGCATTTTGAGTGTAATATTGGCAGACTACAGAGTCATTTCGCTATTCCCCTTCCCTTCAATTTTTAGTGAGCTCCCCCCCAAAGCAAAATAAGTTAAGCCCAAGCCCATAACTCAAAAGCGACTTCTTTACATCTTTTATGGCTTATTTTGACAATAAGCTCTGAAAAGTCGGAATAGAACTGGCCCTTAACCTGCAATTCAATTGTGCGTGCAATGACGAATCAATCCTGCCTGCTATAGTGTACATTTAGGCATCATACATGGCATAACCTAATACATGTGCATTTCATTGTAGAATCTGAAATATGCAATGTTTATGTTAGTTCATACGTTGCAGATGATCTTTAAATGCCCCTTAAATCTGGTCAGTCAAGTGATGGTCTTTAAGCCTCCTTCTATGCTTCTTTTCTTGATATGTAATTCAGTGTTGTGCAAGATTTGCTCACACATCTGTTCAATTGCTTGTTTGTAGCAGCCAGCCATACTAGGATTTTTTGCTTTGATTACTTGTTGTTCTTGACCTAACAGAGCTTGTCAACGATTTAAACACTAAGGGCTACTGTAGTGGGGGCTTGTATAACTCATAGGTGACATAAAGGTTTGGCTGTACACTAAAGTAGGCTCTCCAAGAGTACCTGGAGATCCAGTTCGAAGGTATGCCTAGTTTTTTACACAGTGCACACATAGTAAATGCTCATTTCATTGTGTGCAAGAGATGTGGCATGTTTCATTATGTGGTGTTGTTTTGTTATAAACTCATCCTTTTGTGTTGTTCGCAGACTGGAAAGTATGCATATTTATCTTCCAAGGAGACCAGTAACTAGTTTGTGTCACCTTGCAAAGAGGGTGCAATGAAGATAAGATAAGAAGGAGCTGATACGTCTCCAACGTATCTATAATTTTTTATTCTTCCATGCTATTATATTATCTGTTTTGGATGTTTTATATGCATTAATATGCTATTTTATATTATTTTTGGGACTAACTTATTAACCTAGAGCCCAGTGCCATTTTCTATTTTTTCCTTGTTTTTGAGCTTTGCAGAAAAGGAATACCAAACGGAATAAAACCTTCGCGATGATTTTTCTTGGACCAGAAGACACCCAGGAGACTTGGACTGCAAGTCAGAAGAGCCACGAGGCGGCCACAAGGGTGGAGGGCGCGCCCAGGGGGGTAGGGTGCGCCCGCCTACCTTGTGGGCCCCTCAGTGACCCCCTGACCTAGACCTTCCTCCTATATATTCACATATATTCCCAAACCACTAGAAGTATCCATGAAAACACTTTTCCACCACCGCAACCTTCTGTTCCCGTGAGATCCCATCTTGGGGCCTTTTCTGGCATCCTGCCAGAGGGGGATTCGATCACGGAGGGCTTCTACATCAACTCTATTGCCCTTCCGATGAAGCGTGAGTAGTTTACCACAAACCTATGGGTCCATAGTAAGTAGCTAGATGGCTTCTTCTCTCTCTTTGATTCTCAATACCATGTTCTCCTCAATGTTCTTGGAGATCTATCCGATGTAATCTTTTTTTGCGGTGTGTTTGTCGAGATCCAATGAATTATGGGTTTATGATCAGCTTATCTATGAATATTATTTGAATCTTCTCTGAATTCTTTTATGTATGATTTGATATCTTTGTAATTCTCTTCGAACTATCAGTTTAGTTTGGCCAACTAGATTGGTTTTTCTTGCAATGTGAGAGGTCCTTAGCTTTGGGTTCAATCTTGCGGTGTCCTCTCCCAGTGACAGTAGGGGCAGCGAGGCACGTATTGTATTGTTGCCATTGAGGATAAAAAGATGGGGTTTACATCATATTGCTTGAGTTTATTCCTCTACATCATGTCATCTTACTTAAAGCGTTACTCTGTTCTTCATGAACTTAATACTCTAGATGTAGGCAGGAGTCGGTCGATGTGTGGAGTAATAGTAGTACATGCAGGCAGGAGTCAGTCTACTTGACACGGACGTGATGCCTATATTACATAATCATTGCCTTGGATATCGTCATAACTTTGCGCTTTTCTATCAATTGCTCGACAGTAATTTGTTCACCCACCGTATTATTTTGCTATCTTGAGAGAAGCCTCTAGTGAAACCTATGGCCCCCAGGTCTATTTTCCATCATATAACTTTTCGATCTACTATTTTGCAATCTTTTACTTTCCGATCTATAAACCAAAAAACCACAAAAATATTTACTTTATCTTTTGTTTAGTTTTATCTACCTCTATCAGATCTCACTTTTGCAAGTGACCGTGAAGGGATTGACAACCCCTTTATCGCATTGGGTGCAAGTGTTTGATTGTTTGTGTAGGTATTGGTGATTTGTGCGTTGTCTCCTACTGGATTGATACCTTGGTTCTCTAACTGAGGGAAATACTTATCTCTACTTTGCTGCATCACCCTTTCCTCTTCAAGGGAAAAACCAACGCAATCTCAAGAAGTAGCAGGAAGAATTTCTGGCGCCGTTGCCGGGGAGATCTACGCCAAGTCAAGACATACCAAGTACCCATCATAAAACTCTCATCTCTTGCATTACTATATTCGCCATTTGTCTCTCATTTTCCTCTCCCCCACTTCTAAAATGATTTTCGAAAAGATTTGCCTTTTTTTTTGCCCTTCTTCCGTTCGTCTTCTTCGTTTGCTTTTTGTTTGCTCGTGTGTTAGATTGCTTGCTTTGTCACGATGGCTCAAGAGAATACCAAATTGTGTGACTTTTCTAATACTAATAACAATGATTTTATTAGTACTCCGATTGCTCCCGCCACTAGTGCGGAATCTTATGAAATTAATGCCGCTTTGCTGAATCTTGGTATGAAAGATCAATTTTCCGGCCTTCCTAGTGAAGATGCCACATCCCATCTGAATAATTTCATTGAGTTGTGTGATATGCAAAAGAAGAAAAATATGGATAATGATATTGTTAAATTGAATCTATTTCCGTTCTCACTACGAGATCGTGCTAAAACTTGGTGTTCATCTTTGCCTAAAAATAGTATTGATTCATGGAATAAGTGTAAAGATGCTTTTATTTCCAAGTATTTTCCTCCCGCTAAGATCATCTCCCTTAGGAACGATATTATGAATTTTAAGCAACTTGATCACGAACATGTTGCACAATCTTGGGAGAGGATGAAATTGAAGATATGAAATTGCCCTACTCATGGTTTGAATTTGTGGATGATTATACAAAAATTTTATGCCGGATTGAATTTTGCTTCTAGAAATCTTTTAGATTCGGCCGCGGGAGGTACTTTTATGGAAATTACTCTAGGAGAAGCTACTAAACTCCTAGATAATATTATGGTTAATTATTCTCAATGGCATACCGAAAGATCTTCCACTAGTAAAAAAGTGCATGCGATTGAAGAGATTAATGTTTTGAGTGGAAAGATGGATGAACTTATGAAATTATTTGGTAGCAAGAGTGCTTCTATTGATCCTAATGATATGCCTTTGTCTACTTTGATTGAAAATCATAATGAATCTATGGATGTGAATTTTGTTGGTAGGAACAATTTTGGTAATAATGCGTATAGAGGTAATTTTAATCCTAGGCCGTTTCCTAGTAATTCCTCTAATAATTATGGTAATTCCTACAACTATTCTTATGGAAATTATAATAAGATGCCCTCTGATTTTGAGAATAGTGTTAAAGAATTTATGAGTTCGCAAAAGAATTTCAATGCTTTGGTTGAAGAAAAATTGCTTAAGATTGATGATTTGGCTAGGAACATGGATAGAATTTCTCTTGATGTTGATTCTTTGAAAATAAGATCTATTCCACCCAAGCATGATATCAATGAATCTCTAAAATCTATGAGAATCTCCATTGATGAGTGCAAAGAAAGAACTGCTAAGATGCGTGCTAAGCGAGATTGGTTTGTAAAAGCGTGTTCTTCTAGTTTTTATGAAAATAATGATGAAGATCTTAAAGTGATTGATGTGACTCCTATTGAATATTTGTTTTCCAATATAAATCTTGATAAAGATGGGACTGGAGATGAGTCAACTTTAATTAAAAGGCGTCCCAATGATTCGGAGTTTTTAGATCTTGATGCAAAAATTGATAAAAGTGGGATTGGAGAGGTCAAAACTTTAAGTAGCGATGAACCCACTCTTTTGGATTTCAAGGAATTTAATTATGATAATTGTTCTTTAATAGATTGTATTTCCTTGTTGCAATCCATGTTGAATTCTCCTCATGCTTATAATCAAAACAAAGCTTTTACTAAACATATCGTTGATCCTATGATGCAATCTTTTGAAGAAAAGCTTGAATTGGAAGTTTCTATCCCTAGAAAACTTTATGATGAGTGGGAACCTACTATTAACATTAAGATTCAAGATTATGAGTGCCATGCTTTGTGTGATTTGGGTTCTAGCGTTTCCACAATTCCAAAAACTTTATGTGATGTGTTAGGTTTCCGAGAATTTGATCATTGTTCTTTAAATTTGCATCTTGCGGATTCCACTATTAAGAAAACTATGGGAAGGATTAATGATGTTCTTATTGTTGAAAATAGGAATTATGTGCCCGTAGATTTCATTGTTCTTGATATAGATTGCAATCCTACATGTCCTATTATTCTTGGTAGACCTTTCCTTAGAACGATTGGTGCAATTATTGATATGAAAGAAGGAAACATTAGATTTCAATTTCTGTTAAGGAAGGACATGGAACACTTTCCTAGAAAGAAAATTAAGTTGCCATCTGAATCTATTATGAGAGCTACTTATGGATTGCATACCAAAGATGGCAATACCTAGATCTATGTGTTTTTATGCCTAGCTAAGGGCATTAAACAATAGCGCTTGTTGGGAGGCAACCCAATTATATTTTTGATTTTTTTTTGTTTTGATACTGTTCTTGAATAAAATACACATTATTGCCTCTATAGTAATTGTGTTTTGGTGTTTTAATTAGTGTTTGTGCCAAGTAAGACCTTTGGGATGGCTTACGGTGATAGTTGATTTGATCCTGCTGAAAAACAAAAACTTTTACCCCCAGTCCCAGAATTGTTTAAATTCACTAGAGCGTGGAAATATTCTGAATTTTTTAGACAAGATTGATATACAAATTGCCTCTGTTGTCCTAATTTTTCAGAATTTTTGGAGTTACAGAAGTTTTGGATCTTCGCAGACTATTCTGTTTTTGATAGATTCTGTTTCTATGTGTTGTTTGCTTATTTTGATGAATCTATGTGTAGTATCGGGGGGATGAACCATGGAAAAGTTGGAATACAGTAGATATTACACCAATATAAATAAAGAATGAGTTCACAACAGTACCAAAAGTGGTGATTTATTTTCTTATACTAACGGAGCTTATGAGATTTTCTGTTGAGTTTTGTGTTGTGAAGTTTTCAAGTTTTGGGTAAGGATTTGATGGACTATGGAATAAGGAGTGGAAAGATCCTAAGCTTGGGGATTCCCAAGGCACCCCAAGGTAATATTCAAGGACAACCAAGAGCCTAAGCTTCTGGGGCATCCCCTCTTTCGTCTTCGTCTATCGGTAACTTTACTTGAGGCTATATTTTTATTCACCACATGATATGTGTTTTGCTTGAAGCCTCTTGTATGTTATGAGTATTTACTTTTTAGTTTGCCACAATCATCCTTGCTGTACACACCTTTTGAGAGGGACACGCATGAATCGTGATTTATTAGAATACTCTATGTGGTTCACTTATATCTTTTGAGCTAGGCAATTTTGCTCTAGTGCTTCACTTATATCTTTTTAGAGCATGGCGGTGGCTTTATTTTGTAGAAATTATTGAACTCTCATGCTTCACTTATATTATTTTGAGAGTCTTTTTAAATAGCATGGTAATTTTCTTTGGTTATGAATTTAGTCCTAATATGATAGGCATCCAAGAGGGATATAATAAAAACTTTCATATAATGTGCATTGAATACTATGAGAAGTTTGATTCCTTATGATTGTTTTGAGATATAAAGATGGTGATATTAGAGTCATGCTAGTGAGTAATTGTGAATTGGAGAAATACTTGTGTTAAGGTTTGTGATTCCCGTAGCATGCACGTATGGTGAACCGTTATGTAATGAAGTTGGAGCATGAGGTATTTTTTGATTGTCTTCCTTATGAGTGGCGGTCGGGGATGAGCGATGGTCTTTTCCTACCAATCTATCCCCCTAGGAGAATGCGCATAGTACTTTGTTTCGATGACTAATAGATTTTTGGAATAAGTATGTGAGTTCTTTATGACTAATGTTAGGTCCATGGATTATACACACTCTCAGCCTTCCACCATTGCTAGCCTCTCTAGTACCGCGCAACTTTCGCCGGTACCATACACCCACCATATACCTTCCTCAAAACAGCCACCATACCTACCTATTATGGCATTTCCATAGCCATTCCGAGATATATTGCCATGCAACTTTCCACCGTTCCGTTTTATTATGACATGTTCCATCATTGTCATATTGCTTTGCATGATCATGTAGTTGACATCGTATTTGTGGCAAAGCCACCTTTCATAATTCTTTCATACATGTCACTCTTGAGTCATTGCACATCCCGGTACACCGCCGGAGGCATTCATATAGAGTCATATTTTGTTCTAAGTATCGAGTTGTAATTTTTGAGTTGTAAGTAAATAAAAGTGTGATGATCTTTATTATTAGAGCATTGTCCCATGTGAGGAAAAAAATAAAAGGGAGGCCAAAGAAGCCAAAAAAAAGAGAAAAAAATGAGAGAAAAAGAGAGAAGGGGCAATGTTACTATCCTTTTTCCACACTTGTGCTTCAAAGTAGCACCATGATCTTCATGATAGAGAGTCTCCTATGTTGTCACTTTCATATACTAGTGGGAATTTTTCATTATAGAACTTGGCTTGTATATTCCAACGATGGGCTTCCTCAAATTGCCCTAGGTCTTTATGAGCAAGCAAGTTGGATGCACACCCACTTAGTTTTCTTTTGAGCTTTCATAAACTTATAGCTCTAGTGCATCCGTTGCGTGGCAATCCCTACTCACTCACATTGATATCTATTGATGGGCATCTCCATAGCCCGTTGATACGCCTAGTTGATGTGAGACTGTCTCCCTCTTTTTTGTCTTCTCCACAACCACCATATTCTATTCCACCTATAGTGCTATGTCCATGGCTCACGCTCATGTATTGTGTGAAAGTTGAAAAGGTTTGAGAACATCAAAAGTATGAAACAATTGCTTGGCTTGTCATCGGGGTTGTGCATGATTTGAATATTTTGTGTGATGAAGATGGAGCATAGCCAGACTATATGATTTTGTAGGGATAAGCTTTCTTTGGCCATGTTATTTTGAGAAGACATAATTGCCTTGTTAGTATGCTTGAAGTATTATTGTTTTTATGACAATATTAAACTTTTGTTTTGAATCTTATGGATTTGAACATTCATGCCACAATAAAGAAAAAATACATGGATAAATATGTTAGGTAGCATTTCACATAAAAAATTCTGTTTTTATCATTTACCTACTCGAGGACGAGCAGTAATTAAGCTTGGGGATGCTTGATATGTCTCCAATGTATCTATAATTTTTTATTGTTCCATGCTATTATATTATCTGTTTTGGATGTTTTATATTTATTAATATGCTATTTTATATTATTTTTGGGACTAACTTATTAACCTAGAGCCCAGTGCCAGTTTCTATTTTTTTCCTTATTTTTGAGCTTCGCAGAAAAGGAATACCAAACGGAGTCCAAACGGAATAAAACCGTCGCGATGATTTTTCTTTTACTAGAAGACACCCAGGAGACTTGGAGTGCAAGTCAGAAGATCCACGAGGCGGCCACAAGGGTGGAGGGCGCGCCCAGGGGGGTAGGGCACGCCCCCTACCTTGTGGGCCCCTCGGTGTCCCCCTGACCTAGATCTTCCTCCTATATATTCACATATATTCCCAAACCACCAGAAGTATCCACGAAAACACTTTTCCACCGCCTCAACCTTCTGTTCCCGTGAGATCCTATCTTGGGGCCTTTTCCGGCATCCTGCTGGAGGGGGATTCGATCACGGAGGTCTTCTACATCAACTCTATTGCCCTTCCGATGAAGCGTGAGTAGTTTACCACAGAACTACGGGTCCATAGCTAGTAGCTAGATGGCTTCTTCTCTCTCTTTGATTCTCAATACCATGTTCTCCTCGATGTTCTTGGAGATCTATCCGATGTAACATTCTTTTGCGGCGTGTTTGTCGAGATCTGATGAATTGTGGATTTATGATTAGCTTATCTATGAATATTATTTGAATCTTCTCTGAATTATTTTTTGCATGATTTGATATCTTTGTAATTCTCTTCAAACTATCGGTTTAGTTTGGCCAACTAGATTGGTTTTTCTTGCAATGGGAGAAGTGCTTAGCTTTGGGTTCAATCTTGCGGTGTCCTCTCCCAGTGACAGTAGGGGCAGCGAGGCACATATTGTATTGTTGCCATCAAGGATAAAAAGATGGGGTTTACAGCATATTGCTTGAGTTTATTCATCTACATCATGTCATCTTCCTTAAAGCGTTACTCTGTTCTTCATGAACTTAATATTCTAGATGCAGGCAGGAGTCAGTCGATGTGTGGAGTAATAGTAGTAGATGCAGGCAGGAGTCGGTCTACTTGACACGGACGTGATGCCTATATTACATAATCATTGCCTTGGATATCGTCATAACTTTGCGCTTTTCTATCAATTGCTCGATAGTAATTTGTTAACCCACCGTATTATTTTGCTATCTTGAGAGAAGCCTCTAGTGAAACCTATGGCCCCCGGGTCTATTTTCCATCATATAAGTTTCTGATCTACTATTTTGCAATCTTTTACTTTCCGATCTATAAACCAAAAAACCACAAAAATATTTACTTTATCTTTTGTTTAGTTTTATCTATCTCTATTAGATCTCACTTTTGCAAGTGACCATGAAGGGATTGACAACCCCTTTATCACGTTGGGTGCAAGTGTTTGATTGTTTGTCCAGGTATTGGTGATTTGTGCGTTGTCTCCTACTGGATTGATACCTTGGTTCTCTAACTGAGGGAAATACTTATCTCTACTTTGCTGCATCACCCTTTCCTCTTCCAGGGAAAAACCAACGCAAGCTAAAGAAGTAGCAGGAGCCTTGAAAGAGAAGGAGGAGCAGCGCTAACCCTGTTCAACCAGTTACGGTAAGTCACTGTATTACAATTACCAGGACATCCTATTTGTCTGATATTGTGCTTGCGTAGGGTTCTTCATGAAGGAAATATGCCCTAGAGGCAATAATAAAGTTGTTATTTATATTTCCTTATATCATGATAAATGTTTATTATTCATGCTAGAATTGTATTAACCAGAAACTTGATACATGTGTGAATACATAGACAAAACAAAGTGTCCCTAGTATGCCTCTACTTGGCTAGCTCGTTAATCAAAGATGGTTAAGTTTCATGACCATAGACATGTGTTGTCATTTGATGAACGGGATCACATCATTAGGAGAATGATGTGATGGACGAGACCCATCCGTTAGCTTAGCATAATGATCGTTAAGTTTTATTGCTATTGCTTTCTTCATGACTTATACATATTCCTCTGACTATGAGATTATGCAACTCCCAAATACCGGAGGAACACCTTGTGTGCTATCAAATGTCACAACGTAACTGGGTGATTATAAAGATGCTCTACAGGTGTCTCCGAAGGTGTTTGTTGGGTTGGCATAGATCGAGATTAGGATTTGTCACTCCGTGTATCGGAGAGGTATCTCTGGGCCCTCTCGGTAATGCACATCACTATAAGCCTTGCAAGCAATGTGACTAATGAGTTAGTTACGGGATGATGCATTACAGAACGAGTAAAGAGACTTGCCGGTAACGAGATTGAACTAGGTATAATGATACCGACGATCGAATCTCGGGCAAGTAACATACCGATGACAAAGGGAATGACGTATGTTGTTGTGCGGTTTGACCGATAAAGATCTTCGTAGAATATGTAGGAGTCAATATGAGCATCCAGGTTCCGCTATTGGTTATTGACCGGAGATGTGTCTCGGTCATGTCTACATAGTTCTCGAACCCGTAGGGTCCGCACGCTTAACGTTTGATGACGATTTGTATTATGAGTTATGTGTTTTGGTGACCGAAGATTGTTCGGAGTCCCGGATGAGATCACGGACATGACGAGGAGTCTCGAAATGGTCGAGACGTAAAGATTCATATATTGGAAGGTTATATTCGGACACCGGAATGGTTCCGGAGTAATTCGGGTATTTTTCGGAGTACCGAGGGGTTACCGGAACCCCCCGGGGAAGTTAATGGGCCTTATTGTGCCATAGTGGAGAGAGGGAGGAAGGCCACAAGGTGGTGCGCGCCTCCCCCCTGCCCAATCCGAATTGGACAAGGGATGGGGGGCGCGGCCCCTCCTTTCCTTCTCCCTCTCCCCCCTTTCCACTTTCCCCTCTCCGTTGGAAGGAAGGGGGGGCGAATCCTACTAGGAGTGGAGTCCTAGTAGGACTCCCCCCCTTGGCGCGCCTCCTCCTGGCCGGCCGCCTCCTCCCCCTCTCCTTTATATACGTGGGCAGGGGGCACCCCAAAGGCACATCAGATATTCTCTTAGGCGTGTGCGGTGCCCCCCTCCACAGTTTACTCCTCCGGTCATAGCGTCGTAGTGCTTAGGCGAAGCCCTGCGCGGGTCACATCACCAACACCGTCACCACGCCGTCGTGCTGACAGAACTCATCGACTCCTTCGTACCTCTATTGGATCAAGAGTTCGAGGGACATCATCGAGCTGAACGTGTGCAGAACTCGGAGGTGCCGTACGTTCGGTGCTTGATCGGTTGGATCATGAAGACGTTCGACTACATCAACCACGTTAAGCTAACGCTTCCGCTTTCGGTCTACGAGGGTACGTGGACACACTCTCCCCCTCTCATTGCTATGCATCTCCTAGATAGATCTTGCGTGAGCGTAAGAATTTTTTTGAAATTGCATGTTCCCCAACAGTGGCATCCGAGCCAGGTCTATGCGTAGATGTTATGCACGAGGAGAGCACAAAGAGTTGTGGGTGATAATAGTCATACTGCTTACCACCAACGTCTTACTTTGATTCGGCGGTATTGTTGGATGAAGCGGCCCGGACCGACATTACATGACCGCGTTCATGAGACTGGTTCTACCGACGTGCTTTGCACACAGGTGGCTGGCGGGTGTCTGTTTCTCCAACTTTTGTTGAATCAAGTTTGACTACGGCCGGTCCTTGTTGAAGGTTAAACAGCACACTTGACGAAAAATCGTTGTGGTTTTGATGTGTAGGTAAGAATGGTTCTTGCTAGAAGCCTGTAGCAGCCACGTAAAACTTGCAACAACAAAGTAGAGGATGTCTAACTTGTTTTTGCAGGGCATGTTGTGATGTGATATGGTCAAGACATGATGTGATATATGTTATTGTATGAGATAATCATGTTTTGTAAAAGTTATCGGCAACTGGCAGGAGCCTTATGGTTGTCGCTTTATTGTATGGAATGCAATCGCCATGTAATTGCTTTACTTTATCACTATGCGGTAGCGATAGTCGTAGAAGCAATAGTTGGCGAGACGACAACGACGCTACGATGGAGATCAAGGTGTCAAGCCGGTGACGATGGAGATCATGACGGTGCTTTGGAGATGGAGATCAAAGGAACAAGATGATGATGGCCATATCATGTCACATATTTTGATTGCATGTGATGTTTATCTTTTATGCATCTTATTTTGCTTAGTACGGCGGTAGCATTATAAGATGATCCCTCGCTAAATTTCAAGGTATAAGTGTTCTCCCTAAGTATGCACCGTTGCTACAGTTCGTCGTGCCGAGACACCACATGATGATCGGGTGTGATAAGCTCTACGTTTACATACAACGGGTGCAAGCCAGTTTTGCACGTGCAGAATACTCGGGTTAAACTTGACGAGCCTAGCATATGCAGATATGGCCTCGGAACACTGAGACCGAAAGGTCGAACGTGAATCATATAGTAGATATGATCAACATAGAGATGTTCACCATTGAAAACTACTCCATCTCACGTGATGATCGGACATGGTTTAGTTGATATGGATCACGTGATCATTTAGATGACTAGAGGGATGTCTATCTAAGTGGGAGTTCTTAAGTAATATGATTAATTGAACTTTAATTTATCATGAACTTAGTACCTGATAGTTTTTGCATATCTATGTTGTTGTAGATCAATGGCCCGTGCAACCGTTCCCTTGAATTTTAATGCGTTCCTAGAGAAAGCTAAGTTGAAAGATGATGGTAGCAACTACACGGACTGGGTCCGTAACTTGAGGATTATCCTCATTGCTGCACAGAAGAATTACGTCCTGGAAGCACCGCTAGGTGCAAGACCCGTTGCAGGAGCAACTCCGGACATTATGAATGTCTGGCAGAGCAAAGCTGATGACTACTCGATAGTTCAGTGTGCCATGCTTTACGGCTTAGAATCGGGACTTCAAAGATGTTTTGAACGTCATGGAGCATATGAGATGTTCCAAGAGTTGAAGTTAATATTTCAAGCAAATGCCTGAGTTGAGAGATATGAAGTCTCCAACAAGTTCTATAGCTGCAAGATGGAGGAGAATAGTTCTGTCAGTGAACATATACTCAGAATGTCTGGGTACCATAACCACTTGACTCAGCTGGGAGTTAATCTTCCTGATGATAGTGTCATTGACAGAGTTCTTAAATCACTGCCACCAAGCTATAAAGGCTTCATGATGAACTATAATATGCAAGGGATGGAAAAGACAATTCCCGAGCTCTTCGCGATGCTAAAGGCTGCGGAGGTAGAAATCAAGAAGGAGCATCAAGTGTTGATGGTTAACAAGACCACTAGTTTCAAGAAAAAGGGCAAAGGGAAGAAGGGGAACTTCAAGAAGAATAGCAAGCAAGTTGCTACTCCCGGGAAGAAGCCCAAGTCTGGACCTAAGCCTGAAACTGAGTGCTTCTACAGCAAAGGGACTGGTCACTGGAAGCGGAACTGCCCCAAGTATTTGGCGGATAAGAAGGATGGCAAAGTGAAAGGTATATTTGATATACATGTTATTGATGTGTGCCTTACTAATGCTCATAGTAGCGCCTGGGTATTCGATACTGGTTCTGTTGCTCATATTTGCAACTCGAAACAGGGGCTACGGATTAAACGAAGATTGGCTAAGGACGAGGTGACGATGCGCATGGGAAATGGTCCCAAAGTCGATGTGATCGCTGTCGGCACGCTACCTCTACATCTACCTTCAGGATTAGTTTTAGACCTGAATAATTGTTATTTGGTGCCAGCGTTGAGCATGAACATTATATCTGGATCTTGTTTGATGCGAGACGGTTATTCATTTAAATCAGAGAATAATGGTTGTTCTATTTATATGAGTAATATCTTTTATGGTCACGCACCCTTGAGGAGTGGTCTATTTTTGTTGAATCTCGATTGTAGTGATACACATATTCATAATATTGAAGCCAAAAGATGCAAAGTTAATAATGATAGTGCAACTTATTTGTGGCACTGCCGTTTAGGTCATATTGGTGTAAAGCGCATGAAGAAACTCCATGCTGATGGGCTTTTGGAATCACTTGATACTTGCGAACCATGCCTCATGGGCAAGATGACTAAGACTCCGTTCTCCGGAACAATGGAGCGAGCAACTGACTTATTGGAAATAATACATACTGATGTATGCGGTCCGATGAGTGTTGAGGCTCGCGGCGGGTATCGTTATTTTTTGACCTTCATAGATGATTTGAGCAGATATGGGTATATCTACTTAATGAAACATAAGTCTGAAACATTTGAAAAGTTCAAAGAATTTCAGAGTGAAGTGGAAAATCATCATAACAAGAAAATAAAGTTTCTATGATCTGATCGTGGAGGTGAATATTTGAGTTATGAGTTTAGTCTTCATTTGAAACAATGTGGAATAGTTTCGCAACTCACGCCACCTGGAACACCACAACATAATGGTGTGTCCGAACGTCGTAACCGTACTTTATTAGATATGGTGCGATCTATGATGTCTCTTACCGATTTACCACTATCGTTTTGGGGTTATGCTTTAGAGACGGCTACATTCATGTTAAATAGGGCACCATCTAAATCCGTTGAGACAACACCATATGAACTGTGGTTTGGCAAGAAACCTAAGCTGTCGTTTCTTAAAGTTTGGGGCTGCGACGCTTATGTGAAAAAGCTTCAACCTGATAAGATCGAACCCAAATCGGAGAAATGCGTCTTCATAGGATACCCAAAGGAGACTGTTGGGTACACCTTCTATCACAGATCCGAAGGCAAGATATTCGTTGCTAAGAATGGATCATTTCTAGAGAAGGAGTTTCTCTCGAAAGAAGTGAGTGGGAGGAAAGTAGAACTTGATGAGGTAATTGTTCCTTCTCCCGAATTGGAAAGTAGTTCATCACAGAAATCAGTTCCAGTGATGCCTACACCAATTAGTGAGGAAGTTAATGATGATGATCATGAAACTTCGGATCAAGTTACTACCGAACCTCGTAGGTCAACCAGAGTACGGTCCGCACCAGAGTGGTACAATAATCCTATTCTGGAAGTCATGTTACTAGACCATGACGAACCTACGAACTATGAGGAAGCGATGATGAGCCCAGATTCCGCGAAATGGCTTGAGGCCATGAAATCTGAGATGGGATCCATGTATGAGAACAAAGGGTGGACTTTGGTTGACTTGCCCGATGATCGGCAAGCCATAGAGAATAAATGGATCTTCAAGAAGAAGACTGACGCTAACGGTAATGTTACTGTCTACAAAGCTCGACTTGTTGCAAAAGGTTTTCGACAAGTTCAAGGAGTTGACTACGATGAGACCTTCTCACCCGTAGCGATGCTTAAGTCTGTCCGAATCATGTTAGCAATTGCCGCATTTTATGATTATGAATTTTGGCAAATGGATGTCAAAACTGCATTCCTTAATGGATTTCTTAAAGAAGAGTTGTATATGATGCAACCAGAAGGTTTTTTCGATCCTAAGGGTGCTAACAAAGTGTGCAAGCTCCAGCGATCCATTTATGGACTGGTGCAAGCCTCTCGGAGTTGGAATATACGCTTTGATAGTGTGATCAAAGCATATGGTTTTATACAGACTTTTGGAGAAGCCTGTATTTACAAGAAAGTGAGTGGGAGCTCTGTAGCATTTCTGATATTATATGTGGATGACATATTGTTGATTGGAAATGATACGGAATTTCTGGATAGCATAAAAGGATACTTGAATAAGAATTTTTCAATGAAAGACCTCGGTGAAGCTGCTTATATATTAGGCATCAAGATCTATAGAGATAGATCAAGTCGCTTAATTGGACTTTCACAAAGCACATACCTTGATAAAGTTTTGAAGAAGTTCAAAATGGATCAGTCAAAGAAAGGGTTCTTACCTGTGTTACAAGGTGCGAAGTTGAGTCAGACTCAATGCCCGACCACTGCAGAAGATAGAGAGAAAATGAAAGTCATTCCCTATGCTTCAGCCATAGGTTCTATCATGTATGCAATGCTGTGTACCAGACCTGATGTGTGCCTTGCTATAAGTTTAGCAGGGAGGTACCAAAGTAATCCAGGAGTGGATCACTGGACAGCGGTCAAGAACATCCTGAAATACCTGAAAAGGACTAAGGATATATTTCTCGTTTATGGAGGTGACAAAGAGCTTGTCGTAAATGGTTACGTCGATGCAAGCTTTGACACTAATCCGGATGACTCTAAGTCGCAAACCGGATACGTATTTATATTGAATGGTGGAGCTGTCAGTTGGTGCAATTCCAAGCAGAGCGTCGTGGCGGGATCTACGTGTGAAGCGGAGTACATAGCTGCTTCGGAAGCAGCAAATGAAGGAGTCTGGATGAAGGAGTTCATATCCGATCTAGGTGTAATACCTAGTGCATCGGGTCCAATGAAAATCTTTTGTGACAATACTAGAGCAATTGCCTTGGCGAAGGAATCCAGATTTCAAAGAGAACCAAACACATCAAGAGACGCTTCAATTCCATCCACGATCAAGTCAAGGAGGGAGACATAGAGATTTGCAAAATACATACGGATCTGAATGTTGCAGACCCGTTGACTAAGCCTCTTCCACGAGCAAAACATGATCAGCACCAAGACTCCATGGGTGTTAGAATCATTACTATGTAATCTAGATTATTGACTCTAGTGCAAGTGGGAGACTGAAGGAAATATGCCCTAGAGGCAATAATAAAGTTGTTATTTATATTTCCTTATATCATGATAAATGTTTATTATTCATGCTAGAATTGTATTAACCGGAAACTTGATACATGTGTGAATACATAGACAAAA
Source organism: Thinopyrum elongatum (assembly GCA_011799875.1). NCBI lineage: Eukaryota > Viridiplantae > Streptophyta > Magnoliopsida > Poales > Poaceae > Thinopyrum > Thinopyrum elongatum. The sequence continues at coordinate 218,013,063 of CM022302.1, read as the reverse complement.
CAAAGTGTCCCTAGTATGCCTCTACTTGACTAGCTCGTTAATCAAAGATGGTTAAGTTTCATGACCATAGACATGTGTTGTCATTTGATGAACGGGATCACATCATTAGGAGAATGATGTGATGGACGAGACCCATCCGTTAGCTTAGCATAATGATCGTTAAGTTTTATTGCTATTGCTTTCTTCATGACTTATACATATTCCTCTGACTATGAGATTATGCAAATCCCGAATACCGGAGGAACACCTTGTGTGCTATCAAACGTCACAACGTAACTGGGTGATTATAAAGATGCTCTACAGGTGTCTCCGAAGGTGTTTGTTGGGTTGGCATAGATCGAGATTAGGATTTGTCACTCCGTGTATCGGAGAGGTATCTCTGGGCCCTCTCGGTAATTCACATCACGATAAGCCTTGCAAGCAATGTGACTAATGAGTTAGTTACGGGATGATGCATTACGGAACGAGTAAAGAGACTTGCCGGTAACGAGATTGAACTAGGTATAATGATACCGAAGATCGAATCTCGGGCAAGTAACATACCGATGACAAAGGGAATGACGTATGTTGTTGTGCGGTTTGACCGATAAAGATCTTCGTAGAATATGTAGGAGTCAATATGAGCATCCAGGTTCCGCTATTGGTTATTGACCGGAGATGTGTCTCGGTCATGTCTACACAGTTCTCGAACCCGTAGGGTCCGCACGCTTAACGTTCGATCATGATTTGTATTATGAGTTATGTGTTTTGGTGACCGAAGATTGTTCGGAGTCCCGGATGAGATCACGGACATGACGAGAAGTCTCAAAATGGTCGAGAGGTAAAGATTCATATATTGGAAGGTTATATTCGGACACCGGAATGGTTCCGGAGTAATTCGGGTATTTTTCGGAGTACCGAGGGGTTACCGGAACCCCCCGGGGAAGTTAATGGGCCTTATTGGGCCATAGTGGAGAGAGCGAGGAAGGCCACAAGGTGGCGCGCGCCTCCCCCTGCCCAATCCGAATTGGACAAGGGGTGGGGCGCGCGGCCCCTCCTTTCCTTCTCCCTCTCCCCCCTTTCCCCTTTCCCCTCTCCGTTGGAAGGAAGGGGGGGGGGGCGAATCCTACTAGGAGTGGAGTCCTAGTAGGACTCCCTCCCTTGGCGTGCCTCCTCCTGGCCGGCCGCCTCCTCCCCCTCTCCTTTATATACGTGGGCAAGGGGCACCCCAAAGGCACATCAGATATTCTCTTAGGCGTGTGCGGTGCCCCCCTCCATAGTTTACTCCTCCGGTCATAGCGTCGTAGTGCTTAGGCGAAGCCCTGCGCGGATCACATCACCAACACCATCACCACGCCGTCGTGCTGACGGAACTCATCGACTCCTTCGTACCTCTACTGGATCAAGAGTTCGAGGGACGTCATCGAGTTGAATGTGTGCAGAACTCGGAGGTGCCGTACGTTCGGTGCTTGATCGGTTGGATCGTGAAGACGTTCGACTACATCAACCGCGTTAAGCTAACGCTTCTGCTTTCGGTCTACGAGGGTACGTGGACACACTCTCCTCCTCTCGTTGCTATGCATCTCCTAGATAGATCTTGTGTGAGCGTAAGCAATTTTTTGAAATTGCACGTTCCTCAACACTTCACCTTTAACCCAGTCATTTGGCCATTGATTAAAACCCCCTCCGCTCACTATTATATGATGTTCTAATTTTTTTTTAAATCAGATGTATGTAAACACATTTTAATGTGTCTGTTCACTCCTTACGGATGTAGTCTACTTTTAAATATCTAAAACATCTTAAAGTAGTGAACAGTGTGAAACTGCTTCCTGCTATGGTAGAGTTGTAGATCATTAGCCTCCCTATCATTACTAGGATCTTGATTACATACTAGTCGAGATACTTCATAGGGGGCAAACAATGTTACATTACTTGTTCCTTTATATAGTAAATGTAGCTAGGCCATGGATGTTATTGAGGCGTCCATGTATGCATGCTGCCAACTCAACAGTTCAATTGCTTGTTTGTTTCAGGCATAGTTAAATTGCTCTTTTCAATTGCTTTATTTGTGCTCAGTTAATGAGATGCCCAAACAATGATGCCTGATGTTGGGTACTTTTATAACTATTAGTACATATGCCCGTGCGTTGCAATGGGCAAAAAAAATTCACAAAACTTGCTTGACGTGCAAAACCTGCTTCACATGCCAATACACGCCACATATATCCGACTCGGACAAACGTTGAAATAAGGTTACCCTCGTCGTCTATAAGGTGCATATGCGCGTGTATTGCCACGGATTGCATTATCTTTTTTTGGATCATCAAGTTTTGATGTGAAGAGGCCACCTCAACGTCATTTGTTTGCGCTATATCTAAGCTCTGCACTTCCATCGGATGGAAGAATAGTGGTGCATGAAATGGAAGAGGATTTGTGACTCTCGGATGCCACACACACCCCTATATGAATATAGCACTAAAAACACATTAGAAAATTTCAAAAAATTCTGAAATTTTGGGATATGAAACCTGGGTGTCCATTGTACACCCATGTTCAATTTCGTAGGGAATGGGTGCCCATAGTAATGTCAGTAAAAAAAATTGTATGTGTAGAAAAAAAACTGGATGTAACATATGTCGGACCGTAATTCCTGCGCCGTGGATACCAAAGGCACCCATTCCCCACGAAAATGAACACGGTGTACAATGGGCGCCTAGGTGTCATATCCCAACAGTTTAGAATTTTTTGAAATTTTCCTGGTATTTTTAATGCTATTTTCATATAGAGGTGTGTCCATGTGTGGCACCCGGGTGCTCCAATGCATTTCCATGCATGAAATAGTCTTTTAGTGAGAGAAATATAGAGTGTGATTCTTGAGATTTTAATACTAATTCATTTAAAGGATTTTTAAAGAATCATCAAAAGATTTGAATGCTAATGATTTTGATTATGTAGGTTTTCTGTTTTTTAAGTTTGTTTGGTTTGGAAGATTATATTTCATTCCTAACTGGAAATAATACATGTAGTGTTTCAAGTATTGAACCAACCAATGGTCTATGTGAGCAAATTAATATATCTTCAAGCGTGTGTCAGTCAAATTAGTCACATACGAAACTAACCTAACAAAAATGAAATTACCATAATCACAGTGATTTAGGCTAGGATGTACTCCCTCCGTAAACTAATATAAAAGCGTTTAGAATACTAAAGTAGTGATCTAAATGTTCTTATATTAGTTTACAGAGGGAAGAGGGAGTATGTTTCATTTTTTGTGAAATGACCATAACCGCAGTAAAATATATCTCCAAGGGTGCGTGTGTGAAAAATGTTAGTATATACGTATAAAAATATTCTAAAAAGAGCAAACACACAGAGATTCTGTCACTGCCTCATTCTCTTCCTCTCTTATCTCGCCGAACGCTTTCTCGGCTGCTAGTCAGCACCGTGGCCCGATGGTTCGATCCCTCCACCACCGTAGAACCTCCCGCGCCGCTGTGTAGGCGCCGAGGCCGTGCGCTCGTAGGTCCGCTATCCTCCGCAGCCGAATTCGACCTGGATGGGTAGAAGAGCTCGATGTCTGAATCTGGGTGGCAGTGGCACTACCTCCCGCAGGGCTGGTCGAGGGAGAAGCCGTCGCACATCTTGCGGCCTGCGCCGCCGCAGGTCGGCTGCTCCCGTCGGCCGCATGCCTCAGTCCCCGGCCGCCGCGCTGCGCTGTGCCGCTGCTGACTCTCCCGCTCGCCGCCTCATCTCCCTGGTCTTCCTTCTCATCCACATCCTGCCGCAGTTCCACCTCCTTCCGCATGACACAGGAGGTGTTGCAGTGAGGATACAGAACAGTGTAGCACTGGTGAGCTTCCATATTCTAATACGGTGGATTCAAGATTACCGTGTGGTTTTTTATTTCTTTGATTTTTGGTGGTGTTCGTTTAGGATGTATATAATATGTGTTCTTGAATTCGGTTGATTTTGAATGGATCTTGATGAATGAATTGGGGAATTACGTGCTGACAATTCCTACATTAGCATCTATGCATTTTATTCAGAGTTCGGGATCTGAATGGATTTGGATTTTTCTTCAGGTTATTAAAGCTAAAGGGCACACTTTATTTGAAATCTTACGTGCTGACAATTCAGGCTACATGAGCTTGCATGCATCAGTTTTAATATGCATAACATCAACCGAATTAAAACTGAAGGTTACATCCACTTCCATTTAGTACACTTCATTTGATGTTGAATGCATCCAGAGTGTACCATTCAGGCTACATGAGGTTCTATGCATCAGATTAAAACCTGAATTTCTCATGCATTGACAATTCGGTAGATGTTGAATGGATCTGGATGAATGAAGTCTGCTAACATGTGTACCCTTTCCACATTAAAACTGGAGCACATAAATCTTATTATATTTGAAACTGGCTAAACTCCTGCTCAGTGGATCATTGACTAACCCGGTTCAGTTTGATGGTCAGATTGATACTGCTGTTCAGAACAAACAATATTATAGTTTGCGCAGAATTCTATCCATCGACGCCAAAATTCAGAATCCTATGGTTCTCTAGATATTAAAAATTACATCTATAGGTAGCTCCTAATCTTCATTGTGTTATGTGACAGATTTTTTTTTTTTACTTTTGTACCTGATACTTCTGTCATCATCTCGAACCCTTGTTACTATATATACCATAAATTATTTTTGCACAGTTGTATACCTTGTACCTCCGATTAATATATTTTACTTTTTTCTCAGGATAAAACACCTAGAAATAGCAATCTGCTGTGGTTATCTTCACGAATTAAGAAGCGAATGAGATAAGGCAAGTGGACTTTCATTTGGTCACATGATATGGCAATTGCATCAAAGTAACTATTAATATTGTGTTGGTATGGTAGTGCCGTAAGGATTTATTGCCTGAATGTGTTTGTGTAAAAACACAAGAATGCTTTTCTCTTCATAATTCTGATGGTAAAAGAAAATATGCCGATCTGGCTTTTATGCAGCATCGTACTTGAGAGTAGTGAATAATGACCTCGTACTTGAGGCAGGAGGGATGAATCTCTCGAGAGTAGTGCCACCTAGGTTTCAATTAGGACTTGATTTGAACAACTGTTTATCGTGTATACACTTAAAATATTTTGGCGCAAGGAACCATTTAACAGTTTGCACTTCTACTTGCTTCTTTCTCTTACTCGTCATCTTAATTAAGTAAGAAACCTGGGTGCAAAAAGGTTTCTTCAATAGGATGTTGAAATCACTCATTCCACAAAGTGTTCTACCTAGACAAAGGCATAGGTAGGGATGCAGAGTGGATGGGTTTGCGGGCTACAGCCTAGTACAAATCCATGTCTAGTTTATTGTTAATCTACCGGACAGAAATGAACTATTTTGCTGCTTCTGCGGGATGTGCGAGACTTGCTTGCATCCCTAGGCATAGTTAACATGAAAACTTGAATAAGTGATGGAGACGGCATATCTAAGAATCTAGAACTTTGAGCACACATTAGTGAATGGTCTGATAGGTAGAAGTGAATCAACAAATTTCAAACCAACGTTACCTAGACGCAACTGTTCCTCCATACAACCTCCAGTTTATTTATGCAACCGCGCGAAAACAATTTGTTTTGTATTTTGCTTCCGTGCGTAAATCTACTTCACAGGCCGCACTCGCAGTTTATTATCTACCGTGCTCTATTTCACATAGACCCAGCCCAGGTAAAGCAGGTCAGCTGGCCCATCTAAGCTAATTAGGCATGCGAGTCCAAGAGCAGGCAGCCGCACGAGCTGTGTAGTGAGGCAGCCCGCACGGCCGCACGCTTCCCTGCTCTCGACAACCTAGCCACCGAACGGCTGGAACAGGCGGAGGCGCGAAGCTCGCCACCCTGCCGGCCGTCACACCCTACAGACCTCAGGCACCGCACCTGTCGCCAGCTTGCCACCACACTGTCCGAGGCTCCGAGCTCGGCGCCCACCAAGGGAGCCAGCACGGCAGGCGGGCAGCTTAGTTGGATGGAGGGTGTTCGTCACGTACACAAACAAGCATCAAGCGGTCAAGCCCCATCACGTTTTTCTTCCTTGAGACTTTCTACACAGCAACGTGCAGTACATGGGAGTTTGAATTATCCTCTATCATTTTTTCTCATTCAATGATCAGGTGCAGCACATACAGCAATGATCAGGTTCCGTTTAGACTCTATTTCCTTCCTTATTCTTGTTCTTTGTCCCTTCTTAAATTAGTTTAGAATATGTCTCAGGATCCTGATTTTTTTTTTTTTGAGAAAGCACTCGTATTCCATTCATATTCCAGAAACCATAGTACAAATACGAGCACAGATACGCATACAGACGCCACAGGTACAACCAGGACAGCTGTCCATCCAAGTTACACAGAGCACCCTGAAAAACATCAAAATCACACAAAGGCCCCTGGGTCTCTGTTCCTCCTCCACCTTCAAGAAGCCAGCGCCAACTCTGCCGTCGCCGGAGCAACGGAGAATCACCGGCCAAGAAGCAAGGGCAGGAGCACCATCGCCATATAGGCTTTGTGAGCCGCATAAAGGTCCCATCCCAAAGGACAGGAACCAAGGACGGGTTCCGGCGCGTCGGCCGGGGACAATCCCTGTGCTCCCCTCACCTCGGAACTGCCTCAGCCACCGGACGACGCCGGCGAGGAGCAACAGCTCCAACCACCAAGCCCACCACAGCTCCCCAACCGCTGGTCGCCTGCAGCGGACGGATCTGGATGAACCGATCCAGATCCCCACGACTCCTGTACACCAAGGCCTCCACCGCGCAACCGGCACAGGCCCGGTGGACGCCCGCCTCGCTAGCCTTCCACCGACGACGGAGCACACGCCGGCGGGTCGAGGAGAAGGCCCGAGGGAAGCCCTTATTCCAGCATCTGGCGGCACCATCCTCGCACGGCAACCACCTCTGGGAGACCTACCCTATCCTACAACTACAGAACCACGGCGCCGGCAGCACCGCGAGGTCTCCCCCACCTCCAGGCGCCGAGAGCGGCCGCCGGAGGCGAGGGAGACCACCGGATTTGCCTCGCCGGAAACCCTGAACCGAGTCGCCTCGCGGTCGCCTTTCCTCTCTTTGAACAGTGACCGAAGCGTCGAGAGCAGGAAAGCGAGACTGCCTGGAGGATCCCGATTTCTTTCCAGTAAATTAGCCTCTCTTTCCTTCCTCGTTATTCTGTAATGATCTCCGAGATGGCTTCCTAACACCCTGGAAACTCAAAAACGTATATAAATTAAGTAGATTGGATGTAAAAAAGCGAGGTGGGACTATTTATTATCTGAAACAATCTTTGTTTTACATACAACACATTCTAGCCTGGTTTGTCGCGCCGTTATTTGCCGAGCGTTAGGTTTTGAGTTCGGATAAAATCCATGTCCTGGCCGATGTATTTACAAGAATTGTCTTATTTTTGTTTTTGTTAGTTTCTCGTATCTATATGCTGATGTAGATATCTTTAGGAATATATAAAATCCATGTCTTGACCGATGTGTTTACAAGAATTGTCTTATTTTTCCCATGTATGTTCTCAGTAGTTTTGAATTATATCGATTGTACTCCTTTGCTGATGAGCATGTAATCACTCTTTACGACTGTATGATTAATTGTTTTATTCTAATCAAATTACAATAGTAGGACAGGGGCACAGGGCCATATACGCCTATGTTTGTCGTTAGAAGCACGAGGAGGAGGTCATTGCTGATTATAAATTTGATTTGTACATACCTGGCTCGTTGTTTTTGCTGTCAGCGGCGATACCGATGAGGCGACGTGCAAAGATGACTTGTTAAGTAGAATCGACCAAAGACTTGATATATATTGGATCAATATAAGGGGATTGTACATGTATATTTATAGCAGCAATTATATATCTATCTAAATAGGATCTGAAATCATGTACCCAGTAGGAGTCGGACTTGCACTTTCCATGTCACCTAGTAGGATTTGGCCTGCTATTCAACGTGTGCACTTTTCAGCTTCCGGTTTTGTTTTGGTTATTCTCATTTTTTCATGCGCGACCAACGCTAGTGCCTCTGTTGTCAGGAGCGAGATAAGTTTTGTGGTTGTACTTTTTCTAAGAAATACCTAGACAGATAAGGCTGAGAAAGATACAGATGTGTAATATCTTTGTGGTTTACTTCTTTTGAAATTGGATGGAGTTGGTTTCTTTCCTAATTATTTGAACATAATATTCGGTTTTGGAACAATTTTTTTTTTGAGCCATCAAGCTGAACGTGGAGGGTGGGACTTTGGGAGCAAGGAAGATCACAATCGAAGTGAAAGATCACGAGCGGTTTCTATTAGGAACACATGGGCTTGGGCCGGTCGATCGGATCCAGTTAGCCTTGGCCAACATCCATCGCTAGGGATTCCTAAAAAAATCGATCACTGTTTTCTCAAAAAAAAAGTCGATCGCTAGAATTCCAGATCAGATCGATCGCTAGTCGCTAGGAGCAGGTTTTTCTTTTGGGTGTCGCTAGGGACGACCAGATCGGGAACTTTTTTAATATAGGAAAGAACAGAGATCTATTTTTACTTTAAATCTCAGCCATCAATCTTTATGATTAACATAAAATTAACGGACATAAAAAGGTGACGTATAGAGAACCATGAAATCCTCCTCCCTTTAATATTAGTTAAAGATTAGTTGACATAATTAAAGGCCTTATCATTTAATTACTCTGGCGAAGTGTGCCTGAACCTTCGAAGTCTATAAACCAACTATTACTGCATGAGGCTCACAATCTAGTTTATACGAGGCTAATGATTGCATAGTTTTGCTTGCTGTAGTAGATTTGTATGAATCCGTCTGCTGTTCATTATGGTCCCTAAGACTTTAATTCAGCTACAGAATGGCCAACTGCTTGCTTACTTATAGGCAAGATATATATATATATATATATCTTTATCTCTACTCTCTATCTCTATCTCTATCTCTACTCTTATAAAAAAAAAGAGTTGGTGATGATGGTGTGCCTGCCATCCTGCAATATAAGTCGTCCGATTTATATCTGACGGATAGGAAGGAAACTATGGAAACTTTGCAAAAAGATACCCACACCCCTCTCCACATTTGCAAATAAGGCCTTCACTCGTTCATCATTTTCTCTCACAAGATAAACTACTCATACAAATGCATCTTGATGTTCCGTGCAACGCACGGCCATCTTGCTTGTGTATATATAATGCTCAATAGCTCTGTGTGGTCTAAATTTGTAACATGTCTGTGTTTTGGATTTGGCCCCAACATCATGCTCCTGTGGTGAGCTAAGAGAGATTTCTGTATGTGGGCTGCACAGACTACCATTTTTATAATTTTTAAAATATCACCTGCTTGTAACATTATTGTTGTCCTGTTTTGCCTTGTACAAAATAGTTTGTCTTGCTCGCTTCACTATTGTAACTATATTTTTGCCCTAGTCATATGTACTTACAGAATCATTTCAGGATGAAGTGACATCAACACAAAGATCTGAGAGTAGTGCGGCATGGCCGTTACCAAATGATTATGGATTGCAATTGGAATGTGCTGATGTTCTCGTGCATCAACTAGAGGTGGTAAGACAATATGTACATGATTCTCAATATGCAATCAACATGTTGAGACTAGACTTGCAGGTATTAGGTGTAGGAGTCCAAAAAATGAAACAAGACACTGAGGTAACCACAAAGGAATTGGAGATTTTGCAGACTGAAATTTGTGCTATCTGAATCCGGCCAATCCTATTTTCTGAAGAGATTATAGTTCAAATGGTAAGTTCTGTTGATGCGTGTCCATGATGTATGAGCTTTATTTGCTCAGTGTATGTAATTTGATGTTTGTGTACGCTTTATTATCACTGGTGGGTATAATCTGCTGTAATTTCTTTATTGTATAGTGTAGGATTATTCTTTGTTTCTATGTCTTAGTCTCTTTATTATATAGTGCATGTTTTTTAGAGGCGATGGTATAGAGCAGGATAATTCTTTGTATATGGTATATCGTTGAAATGAGGACCAACACGCCCAAACATTACCTAGACGCCATCTGAACGAACAAACATGTGTAGTCAAAGCGGGTCTTAATTGGTCTGGTCAGCTTAATATTTAGCGGATCCCAAACGATGTGGCCCACCGTAACAACGGCTCTTAGCAGGCCGTTAACAGGCTGAAAGCTCGATAAGGCCGTATAAATGGAAATGGCCCACGGGCCCTAGCAGGCCGAAATAAATGTCAATTTTGTCTCGCCCTTTTACTTGTCGGGACAGTAGGAGTCCGAAAGTGTTTTGGACCAGAAGAGGCCCAATTTGCAAACTAGGCTTTTAACAGGTCGAAAGTCGCGTCGAGCTGAAATTGTGCCCTGCAGAACATGGGCCGCTAATGGACCCAAAATCAGATTGCACCGTCAAAGGTCCAACTGTTGTGCGGGCCGTTAATAGGCCGAAAGACAAAATGGGCTAGGAATTGGCCCATTTACCTAATGGGCCGAGGAAAGGCTGAAAGTCACAACGGGCTAGAAGTTGGCCCAACTACAGAATGGGCCGAGAAAAGGTCGAAAGACGTACCGGGCCGTTAACGGGCTGGTACTGACGATGGCCTGCTAACAGGCCGAAAGAAGGTCGGGCCGTAATTGGGCCCAAAGACGTAGCGGGCCCTTAACGGGCTGGAATTGACGATGGGCTGGAAATTGTCAAATCTAGAATGGGCCTTTGATGGGCTGATTCTGTGTAACTTGTATGGGTCGTACTTGTGAATGGGCCTGACTCAAGTAGGCCGCTAATGGGCCAGCCCGATTATTTTGACAGGCCCGGCCTTTTAACCTAAACGGGCCACTGTTGGGCCGAGTCACGTGTCGACGTACCATAGGCTCGTCCCGTCCACTCGCTTGATGACACCTGTCCCAACCCGGAGCTGACACGTGGATACTAAGGCGAATCAGAATTTTACACGTGGAAAATCCCCATTGGTCCGGGCGGTTAACGGGTTACCGGATCCAAACCGGAACCCGATAGCTTAACGGCGACCCGTTACGGTGGATGCCACGTGTCGGTTACCCTTGACGAAAGCAGTTCCATGACGCGCCATTTATCGTCATGGAAGTGGACACTTCCGTGATGATAATTTTTGTATTTTCATGGAACACTTCTACGACAGCATAGGTATGACTATCCTGATTCTGTCATAAAATTGTCATGGATGTACATGCATGACAGAAAACGTGACCTACTGTGACAAACACGTATCATCACAGAAGTGTATTTTTTTTGTAGTGCCACCCCCAACCAGCTCGGCTGTGGCGGCCCCCTCTCGGGGTCCTGTTCATCCAGCGACAACGGCCTATATACTACCACGGGGTCCTGTTCATCCAACCCCCACCGGGAACTATTCATCCAACCCCAACCACGTACGTCTCGACTCGTTCAACCAATCCCCACGTTCAAAGTTTATCAAGAGGCAGTAGGTTCGATCGGCTTCAGTAAGCAGCAGCAGCGATCGATCAATCGGGTTCAGTTAGCAGCAGTAGCGAAGGAATCGCTCGGGTTCAGTTAACAACCAAGGGATCGATCGCTCGGGTTCAATAACGTAGCTAGTGCAATCGCTCGGGTTTAGTAAGCGAACGCCTCGCTCGGGTTCAGTTAGAGCCCAACGCCTCGCACACACTCGCGTATGTGTACGAGAGAAATGCTCAATCCCTTCGTGCATCGCTCGGCCCCGACCACCCACCGTAACTGGGAACTCCTCGAAATTTTCCTCGCCCTTGCTTCTACCATGATTTTTTCCGTCATGGACGGCCCAAAGAATGTCATGCAGGTGCGTCTCCAGTCCGCCCAGGACGAAAAGCCCATTTTCTGTCATGATTTTTTGTCATAGAAGTAGGAGCCCACCACATCTATGATGATACGTGTTTTTGTCACAATTATCGTCATAGAAGTGTCATAAAAATGACAGGAAAAAAATTCGTTCAGGCCAAAATGTCACGGATGTGTCTTTTTTTGTAGTGGGTATAAGAACATGTCATCCATCATGAAAGAATAGTTGTTATGTATAACACGATGGGGACACAAATTGAGCATACAAGTATGTGGCACATCAATAGCATTTTTATTCATGGGAAGCATATTGTGCACATAATTGTGAGGATCATGCAATGGACGGGGTGAATCAAAATCTCCTAAATGTATGAGGAAACTATGGGGGTCTTCTCATGAGCAATAGTGGAAACATCATGTGGAGAATAATGAAAACATGGCAAATAATGCATGTCCAAAGCTAGGTGTTCATGGCATGCATGGCATATGATGGGTATGATGCAAAGGGAGAAAATTAATATCATCACAAGAAAAACAAATTGCAATAACCATGGGCTTGTCATCTATGCCATATGTGCAAATTGGGTTTATTTTAATGGCACATGCATAGTTACTACGATGAGATTGCAAATATGAAATATGGTTGATCTCACGCATAGCATATGACAAGTAAATTGGATAGTCAAACATGATATGAACTAAGGAATTGTCACAAGAAATCCTATGCAACATGGCATCACAATTAATAGACTCCACATGGCAATCATCAAACTCATCATAAATGGGTAATAAATTATCACATGAGGAAGTCGCATTAGCATGAAGCGTGTCAATAGGAGGATCGACATCATGCAAGCAATTAATGTCCATTAGTTGGACTAGAGCATAACCTTCACCTATGTTACCTTTTTCATTCCACTCATGTGGTGTAGGTGAGGTGGAAAAGACCAAATTGTGGTCAACATCATCATCTTGATTGAACCATGTGGGGGTGCATCATATTACACCATGGCCATCGTCTTTTCCAAAGGAAGGACGAACTCGTCGAGTATCAGCGCATCAACATATATGGGACCTAGCACCAAATGAGAACACACAATAGAGGTATAGGTTAAGTCATTAGAGTTCAAAATGTCCTCGCATGACCTATCTATCTCACTCTCTCTATGTGGTGGCTCACTCACTCCCTCAATGTAGGTGCACTCAAAGTCACATATGGTGCAGTCACTCATCTCACTCAAGTAGTGGGGGTTGTGGCTCTCCTCGCATGGGAATTGGGGTGACTCATCATATATGGGGCTACTGGTGAAGTCGCTCTCACTCTCAATATGGTGGCACAACTTACTCAACTCATCATCATACGCCGCTGTAGTCGAAGGGAAAATCCCATGCTCACCCATCTCGTCACCGTTGCCATCGATGAAGGCCGAAGATGGCACATCATCACTGGCCTCTAATACGTCTCCGTCGTATATACTTTTCCTAATGCTTTTCCTCTTGTTTTGGACTCTAATTTGCATGATTTGAATGAAACTAACCCGGACTGACGCTGTTTTCAGCAGAACTACCATGGTGTTGTTTTCTGTGCAGAAATAAAAGTTCTCGGATTGGGACGAAACTTTGCGAGGATTTTTTATACAATAAAAAAGAATTTTTGGAGCCAAGAACCACCGGAGGGGGGCATCTGGGTGGGCACAACCCACCAGGGCGCGCCCCTCCTCCAGGCGCACCCAGGTTGGTTGTCCCCACCTGGTGGCCCCACAGGCCTCAACCCTGATACTATAAAATCACATTTTCGAAGAAAAAAATCAGGGAGGAAGAATTATCGCGTTTCACGAGATGGAGCCGCCGCCACCTCCTGTTCTTCATCGGGAGGCCAGATCTGGAGTCCGTTTGGGGCTCCGGAGAGGGGGATCTTCGATCTTCGTCATCACCAACCCTTCTCCATCGCCAATTCCATGATGCTCCCCACCGGGAGTGAGTAATTCCTTCGTAGGCTCGCTGGTCGGTGAGGAGTTGGATGAGATTCATCATGTAATCGAGTTAGTTTTGTTAGGGCTTGATCCCTAGTATCCATTATGTTCTGAGATTGATGTTGCTATGACTTTGCCATGCTTAATGCTTGTCACTTTGGGCCCGGGTGCCATGATTTCAGATCTGAACCGTTTATGTTATCACCATTATATCTGTGTTGTAGATCCAATCTTGCAAGTTATAGTCACCTACTACGTGTTATGATCCGGCAACCCCGGAGTGACAAGTCGGGACACTTCCCGGTGATGACCGTAGTTTGAGGAGTTCATGTATTCACTATGTGTTAATGCTTTGTTCTGGTTCTCTATTAAAAGGAGGCCTTAATATTCCTTAGTTTCCAATAGGACCCCGTTGCCACGGGAGGGTAGGACAAAAGATGTCATGCAAGTTCTTTCCATAAGCACGTATGACTATTTATGGAATACATGCCTACATTATATTTATGAACTGGAGCTAGTGCCGTATCGCCCTAGGTTATGACTGTTATATGATGAATATCATCCAACGAATTCACCGATCCAATGCCTACGAATTTCTCTTATATTGTTTCTGCTAAGTTATTACTACTACCGTTACTATTGCACTTGCTACAAAATCATTGCTATCACTGCTGCCGTTACTATTGCTGTTGCTACCACTATCAAAACTATCATACTACCTTGCTACTGATCACCTTGCTGCAGATAATCAATCTCCAGGTGTGGTTGAATTGACAACTCAGCTGCTAGTACTTGCAATATTCTTTGGCTCCCCTTGTGTCGAATCAATAAATTTGGTTTGAATACTCTACCCTCGAAAACTGTTGCGATCCCCTATACTTGTGGGTTATCAAGACCTTTTTCTGGCACCGTTGCCCGGGAGCATAGCTATATTTGTTGAGTCACATGGGATTATTATCAAATTATCACTATGAAGAATCTGAAGGACGCCAAGACTAAGATTTTTCCCTCCAAGACGAGGGAAGGTAAGGACTTGCCATCTAGCTCTGCACTTGATTCACCTTCTGTTATAAGTAAACTTGCAACACCAGCACATGCTATTAATCTTGATATGTCGCAAGTCATTGATGATGCTACTTCTGCTATGAATGATATTTATGATGATGCTAGTACCTTGCTTGATGATAATGTGCCACTAGGTGAATTTCTTGATGAACAACTTCCTAGAACTAAAGCTTTTGAGAGTGCTGAAACTGAAATTGTTGAAACTGATGAAGAGCTTGAAACTGAAAATCTTGAAACACCTATTAGAACTAGTTCTCCCAGATATGAATTGCCTAAGGTACCGAAAGGTTATGTTATGGATGAGGAGACAACCAGAGACTTTCTTGCTTGCAATGATAGAGATGATCTTAAGAAATTATTATGCAAACTGAAGGAAAAATCTTTGAATGCTAGAATGAAATGTGATCCTAAGTTTGCTACCTCACCTATCTTTGTTGATGATAAGGATTATTAATTCTCTGTCGATCCAGAGTTAATTACTTTGGTTGAATCTGATCCTTTCCATGGTGATGAAACTGAAACTGATGTGGCACATCTTACTAAGTTGAACGATATAGCCACTCTTTTTGCTCATGATGAGAAAATTCACTACTATTATATTCTCAAATTATTTCCGTTCTCATTAAAGGGTGATGCTAAGACTTGGTATAATACTCTTGCTCCTGGTTGTGTGCGTAGTCCCCAGGATATGATTTATTACTTCTCTAAAAAATATTTTCCTGCTCATAAGAAACAAGCTGCCTTGCAGGAAATATTTAACTTTGTGCAAATTGAAGAAGAGAGTCTCCCACAAGCTTGGGGGAGGCTTCTCCAATTGCTTAATGCTTTGCCTGATCATCCTCTTAAGAAAAATGAAATACTTGATATCTTCTATAATGGACTAACCGACGCTTCTAAGGATTTCCTAGATAGTTGTGCTAGTTGTGTTTTTAGGGAACGAACTGTTGAACAAGCTAAAGAATTATTGAATAACATATTGAAAAATTATGATGATTGGACTCTTCCCGAACCACCGCTCAAACCTACTCCAAAAAAGAGGGGTATCTTATATCTCAGTCCTGAAGATATGCAAGAGGGAAAGAAATCTATGAAGGAAAAAGGTATTAAAGCTGAGGATGTCAAAAATTTACCTCCTATTGAAGAAATACATGGGCTTGATAAACCACCACCACCTAAGGTGGTAGAGGTAAATTCTTTAATGAAATTCAATGACAATGACAATGACAATCCTTACAATATGCATCCTAGTCAATGCCTTTTTGAGTTTGATAACTACATTAGAAAGCAAGACCACTTCAATGCAAATGTTATGAAACAATTGAAATACAATTCTGATATGATTGCTCGCTTGAGTGATTTGCTATTTAGAATTACCAATGATGTTAGAGGTGTAGGAAAACATGCCTCTATGGTTCAAACTCAATTAGAACAAGTTGCTAAATCTCAAAGAGAGTTGCTTGATGAAATGAATAATAATATCAATGATCATGCTGTTAGAGTAATGACTAGAGGGGGTAGAATGACTCAGGAACCTCTTTATCCTGAGGGACACCCAAAAAGAATTGAACAAGACTCTCAAAGAGTTAACACAAATGCACCTAGTCCTTCTAAAAAGAAAAAAGAAGAAGAGAAATGATAGGACTTTGCATGCCTCTAGTGAACCTGAAGTAGAAAAGCCTCGTGATAATTGTCGGTGCAACGAACCTTGGGTCCGTTGCCCAGACTGCGCACAGACCCGAGAGCAAGATTGCAACACCAGGATCAGATTTAAGCATGAGGGATCAGTCCTTCAAAGGATCAAAGTACAGATCAAGAAGACCAAGACTAGCCAGAGAGGCAAGATACAACTATGAGAAGAACCTCCCTTGCCGGGCAGACGAGCCTGGCGAGGTTGGGATTACCATGGAAGCAAGCCTCCAAGATTGCCCCGGCAGGCCTGCCGGGGCTCGCAGAGGCAAACTACTCCACCGCACCACCTCACAGCGACGCACGTCGTCAATCAGTGCGGTGTCAAGCTCCTAAGTGAGTAAGTGGCTGCCCCCTGCCACATGACAGCCACTTCCTACAGAAAATGCCTCCAAGCGACACCCGTCCTGAGACGTTTCAAGCGAGCAGGAGTGAAGCTGGCAAAACAGCCCGGTAGGGCTTACCGGGCGAGCTATGATGTGATACTGAGCGGCGCATTTAATGCGCTCTGTCAGCCTGCAGAATTAGGTATGATAGCACTGTTTGCTATCTAATCAGTATGTAAAGACTGATTTGCCACTGTGGTGACCCCTTAATCTATAAATGGAGTCCCATGGCAACCGTAGAGAGGATTCGGACCCCCTCACACTCATACGCGCGTAGCCACTCTAGCCCCGAGGCAACCTTGCCGGGCAAGAGCGCCGCGTTCCTCCCCATTTTCCACCATCAATCGACCAAAGCAGGAGTAGGGTTTTGCGCCTCGCGGGGGCCCGAACCTGGGTAAAACTGCCCGCATGATCTCTGTCGTGCTGTCTTGTGTTTCTCCGCTCTTTGTGCAGCGTGCCCATCCCCCCGCCGAACCAAAAGGGGCTCATGGCCCCATAGGTGGCCTTGGTTTCCCACGACATCTTTGGCGCGCCAGGTAGGGGGATCACTTGCGTGAACCCGAGAGCGTAAGCAACGCATCATCTTCATTGCCATTTTCATCATTAACGGCTCCATCGACTATGGCGCCCAAGAAGAAGCCCGGTGCCGCAGCTCACCCGTCCACTTCGATGGCCCTGCCGCCCGCGACCGCCGACGCCGCGGAGAATGCGGAGGCGCATGAGGATGTTGGCGCTGCGGGGGACGTGGTCGGCACAGGCGGCGTTGTCACCACCTCCCCCGCGGCCGAAGCAGGAGCGGGAGGCACCGGAGAAGGACACCACCTACAGCACCCCGGCGACCATGCTCTGCGAGGTACGGGTAGAGATATTATTCCATCTGTCCCTCTCGGCCCGGCCGAGGGGCACAGCCATGGCAGTGACATTCGTCCGGAGGTGAATTGCAATCCTACGGCCGCCCCCGCCGTGCGCGCGGTCGTGGGACATGCGCCGCCCCCGGAGAAAACTGGCCCAGCCAATGCTCCGAATGGAGTCGTTGGCCCGCGCGCGCCATCACCTCGTCGCCACGCCGTCCCAGCGACTGGTTCCCGACGGCGGGAGCCCGGCGTAGCCACCGCCGGCACCGTCAGGAGCCGGGCAATGCTGCGGTCTACGTCATCATCACCGATGCCAAGCACCGCTTCGGAGGCCATTGCGCGGGCCCAGCTGCTGCTGAGATTTCCCCCGGCGGCCGATCAGATGGATGAGTGGAGATCCACCATTGAGAGTCTGACTGGCTTTGCCGAGGCTGGGGACTCACAGCGAGCTGGCCCGCCACGGCCTCCCCAGACGACGACGGTGGCCCACGCTGCTGGCCGTGCGGAAGGGGCCACCTCCACGGTGCAATCCCTACCACGGCAACCAACGTGAGGGCCACGCAACCAAGAGCTTGACGACATCTCGATGGCTTCGTCCGACCCCCAAGCACGTCAAGGCCGACGGCGAGCCCCAGAGGACAGACGGATGGGGGACGAGCACGTCACCATCGAGCGATGCCACGATGGCCGCCGCCAGTCCAATGGGCGCGATGGCCCCAACGTCAACGAGCGTGCGCTCGAGAGGGGCGGGTACCTGCCTTTCGAGGCTGAGTGACCTGCCTTCACCCGAGAGCTACGGCAAGTCTGTTGGCCGTCCGCTCGCACGTTCAAGCCAGAGATGGAAGAGAAGTATGATGGGAGACTGAACCCGGCAGAGTTCTTGAGCATCTACACCATCACTGTTCAAGCTGCCGGGGGAAGAGATGAGAAGGTTTTTGCCAACTACTTCCCTTTGGCACTCAAGCCAAACATGAGGTCTTGGCTGATGCATCTGCCAGAGAACTCCATCTCGACCTGGGCTGGCCTGTGCCATGAGTTCGTTGGCGCCTTCACGGGCGGCCACCAAGAACCAGGGCGGCCCAGTGATTTGCAGCTTCTCCCTCAGAAGGAAGGAGAGACTCTGTGAAAGTACATGTAGAGGTTCAGCCGAGTCCACAGGAATATTTCAGATATCCACCCGACAGCTGTGATAGCTGCGTTTCAGTCCAATGTGCGCAACCGTCAGATACGATCCAAGATGAATGTTCGGTTGCCCAAGACTATGAAGGAACTTTATACCTTGGTGGACAAGTGTGCTCGGGTGGAGGAGGGAAGGAAACTCCCTGGAGAAGAGGATGGCATATACGTCAACTCAGAAGATGACGACGAGGCCACCAGTCAGAAGAAGAAAAACAAGAAGCGCAAGGATAAAGCAGTACTGACCGTTGAGGGATCGGGCAAGCCTAGTACCGGCAAGAAGGCTAAGGCCGAAGCCCCCGGCAAGGAAGCTGTCATGCGCGCTGACTGCCGGGAGGCCGCGGCTGTCGAGAAAGATGGGAAAGGTGATGGCCCGTATTGCAAGATCCATCGGACCAAAGGCCACGATCTCCAGGAATGTCATCAGGTTGAGTAGCTCGTCAAGAAACAGAGGGCTGAATATGAGAAGCGTGACAAGGAAAAGGGCCAGAATGGCGCTGGCGGGAAGGGCCGAGGCGGTGAAGCAAATCGCCCCGGCAAGGCTCTTCGGAACCAACGAAAACCCGCCAGGGCCAAAGAAAAGGAAGATTGCGATGATGGCAGTGATGGAGGGGATGAAGAGGAAACCAGCGAGCAGGAATTCCAGAAGGCCACTGACGCCCTATGCATTGACGGGGGTGCATGTCTGCACTCCTCTCACCGCCAACTTAAACGGTGGGCGCGTGAGGTCAATGCCGTGGAGCCAGCGGCGGAATCTCGGAAGCCGCTCAAGTGGTCACGCACGCCCATCATCTTTGACGAACAGGACCATCCTGACCGCACTACTGCGGTGGGATGCTTGCTGTTGTTGGTTTCACCAACGATCCGCAACCTCAAAGTCACAAAGATGTTAGTTGACGGCGGGGCCGGGTTGAATCAGATTTCCCCAAAGGTTATCAGCAAACTTCAGATAGCAGAGGAAGAACTCAAAGTCACGGGCACGTTTCAAGGAATCAACCCCGGTAGGAGTCATCCTAAGGGATAGATCACGTTGCTAGTGACATTCAGAGGAGAGTTGAACTACCGGATTGAGAAAGTTGTGTTTGATGTGGTCGACCTCCCCCTGCCGTACAATGGGATCCTTGGATGCCCAGCTCTGGCAAAATTCATGGCGGCATCCTACTATGCCTACAACACCTTGAAGATGCCACGGCCAGTGGGAGTCATTTCCATTCCGTCAGACGAGAAGGACGCAATTATTTGCGTGGATAAGATGTACCGGGACGCAGTCGAGGCAGAGGGCGCAGAAGCCACAGTTCCCGCCAAGGAAATCAAGGGAAAGAAGAAGGCTAGCAGGGACACCAGCAAGGAATCTGGGAAGCGTACCTCTTCGGATTATGCTGCACCTGTTGATGACTTGCCGGAGAGTTCCAATAGCAAGAGATCCAAGGCCGCTGCACCTCCTGTGAAAAAGGTCCCGGCAGGGCTGGCTGGCGCTGATGGTACTTTTACTATCAGTGTCACCCTTGATGAAAAATAGGAAAGCGCGCTTGTTGCCTTCCTGCGGGTGAATATCGATGTGTTTGCTTGGCAACCATCTGATATCCCCGGTGTTCCCAGGGAGGTAATCGAGCACCACCTTGCTGTCTGCCTGCATGCCCGACCCGTCAAGCAGAAGGTTCACAAGCAAGCTTTGGAGCGGCAACAATTCATTGCAGAAGAGATCAAGAAACTTGAGGCAGCTGGCCTGGTCAGAGGAGTACTTCATCCAACATGGTTAGCAAACCCAGTTGTCGTACGCAAGGCCAACGGGAAATAGAGGCTTTGCATAGATTTCATGGATCTTAACAAGGCCTGCCCGAAGGACCCGTTCCCCTTGCCGCGCATCGACCAGATTGTGGATTCCACTTCAGGATGTGAGTTACTCTCTTTTCTGGATGCATACTCTGGATATCATTAGATTTTTATGTCCAAGAGAGATGAAGAGAAGATCTCATTCATCACCCCATGTGGCACATACTGCTTCGTGCGCATGCCTTTCGGGTTGAAGAGTGCTAGGTCCACTTTTGCGAGAGCAGTCCAGATTGGTTTTGAATCGCAGTTGAACAGGAACATTGAAGCCTATATGGATGATATTGTGGTCAAGACCAAGGATAGATGAACCCTCATCCAGGATTTGGAAGAGACGTTTGCTAATTTGCGCAGAATCAACTTGAAATTGAACCCGGAGAAGTGCGTGTTTGGCGTTCCCTCCGGCAAGCTGCTGGGTTTCTTTGTATCTCATCGCGGGATAGAGGCCAACCCCGATAAGATCAAGGATATTGAGCAGATTCAGGCACCCAAGACTGTTAAAGATGTGAGGCGTTTGACAGGGTGCGTTGCCGCGCTTAATAGATTCATCTCCAAATCTGCCGAGCGTGCCTTGCCGTTCTTCAAAATCTTGAAGAAGGTAGGGCCCATGAAGTGGACCCCGGAAGTAGATGCAGCATTGCAAGAGTTGAAGGCCTACTTGTGCTCTGTGCCCACTTTGGTTGCTCCCAAACCACAAGAGCCGTTGCTGCTATACTTGGCAGCAACTAATCAAGTGGTTAGTGCAGCCCTAGTAGCGCAGCGGGAGGTAGAAGAGACAGAGAGTGAGAACAGCCCGACAAGGCCAGATATGGATCAGGACAAAGAAGAGCACGGCAATGGAGACCACCCCAAGGACGCGACAAGGAAGAAAGTGGTGCAGCGCCCAATATACTTCGTTAGCTCCCTATTGCAGGGGGCTAGATCCAGGTACTCTGGCGTGCAAAAGTTGATTTTTGGCCTCATCATGGCCTCAAGGAAACTGCGCCACTACTTCCAAGCCCATGAGATCACGGTTGTCACCCGCTTTCCCTTGCAAAGGATACTCCGAAACCCTGAGGCTACTGGAAGAATAGTGGAGTGGGCATTGGAGTTATCCAGCTTTGGCCTGAAGTTTGAAAGCACATCAACAATACAGAGCAGGGCATTGGCAGAGTTTATTGCAGAATGGACGCCAACCCCTAATGAAGAAGTGCTGGAAACGGTCATTCCCGGCAAGGAAGCCCCCCAAGAATGGATCATGTATTTCGATGGTGCCTTCTCCCTACAAGGAGCAGGGGCTGGCGTGCTTCTCGTTGCTCCCACCGGAAAGCACCTGAAGTACGTCGTCCAGATGCATTTTCCCTGGGAGGAGGCGACCAACAATACAGCAGAGTATGAAGGGCTCCTTGCCGGGCTCAGGATTGCCACTGAATTGGGAATCAAGAAGCTGATCATTCGAGGAGATTCGCAACTTGTGCTGAGACAAGTCAACAAGGATTACCAAAGTCCATTGATGGAGGCATACGTTGAGGAAGTGAGAAGACTAGAGGAGCACTTTGACGGATTGCAAACAGAGCACGTGCCCCGTGCGGAAAACAACATTGCTGATCATCTGTCAAAGTGTGCTGCGCATAAGCTTCCTGTGGAACCAGGAACTTTTGTTCTCCATCTTACTCAGCCTCCATATCCCCAGCCACAATGGCCCAAAAGAGGAGGAAACTGGACTCCGGTAAGCCTCTCCCGGTAGAGCCTCCCGGGGCTCCTGGCAGGGACCCTGCCGGAAACAACTCCCCTTCGATTGCCGGGCTGCACCCTCCTGCCGGGCCACTGGACCCCGCGGTCGAGGAATGCGCCCCCATGAATGGGGAGGTGCCGCTAGTCCTTGTTGCCGAGCCTCAGGCTCCAACTTGGGCAAGGCACATAGTCCACTTCCTCCAAACCGGAGAACTTCCTGAAGAGCAAGAAGAAGCTGAAAGAGTAGCACGGAGGGCCAGTATGTATCAGTTTGTCGATGACACACTATACAGAAGACCACCCAACGATGTGAAATTGAAGTGCATTTGCCGGGAAGAAGGAAAGGAACTGCTGGCAGAGATACACAAAGGCATGTGCGACTCCCACATTGGATCAAGGGCATTAGTTGGGAAAGCATTTTGCCAAGGATTCTACTGGCCCATAGCCCTCCAAGATGCGGTCGAGTTAGTCACCAAATGTGAAGCCTGCCAGTTCCATTCCAAGAACATCCATCTGCCTGCCCAAGCTCTTCAGACAATCCCTTTGTCATGGCCGTTTTCGGTCTGGGGCTCGATATCCTCGGCCCTTTCCCCCGAGCTGCCGGGCGCTTTGAATTCTTGTTCGTTGCCATTGACAAGTTTACAAAGTGGCCGGAAGTAGAAGCCACGAGAAAGGAGACTGCTCAGTCAGCTATCAAGTTCTTAAAAGGATTGGTGTGCCGCTTCAGGGTCCCCGCCCGGATCATCACCGACAACGGCACCCAGTTCACAAGCCGCGCCTTCATGCAATATGTTCATGCCCTCGGAAGCAAGATCTCATTTGCCTCTGTTGCACATCCCAGAAGCAATGGACAAGCTGAGAGGGCGAACGTTGAAGTGTTGCGAGGACTCAAGACGAGAACATTTGATAAGCTGCAGAAGTGCGGCAGGCGATGGATCGATGAGCTGCCGGTGGTTCTTTGGTCCCTCAGAACGACACCAAATCGAGCTACCGGGCAGACTTCCTTCTCCCTACTCTATGGGGCAGAAGCAGTTATCCCCACAGAACTCATTTATGGATCGCCTCGAGTGCTTGCCTATGATGAAGTAGCGCAGGATCAGCACCGGCGTGACGACGCTGTGCTTCTCGAGGAGAACCGTCTTCGGGCTGCTATGCATGCTGCACGCTACCAACAAGCCCTGCATCGCTATCATAGCCGCAGGGTTCATGCCCAGTGTTTTGAGGAAGGCGACCTTGTCCTTAGGCGCGTTCAGTCCGCCAAGGGTGCAAACAAGTTGACGCCGAAGTGGGAAGGCCCTTACCGGGCAGTACGAGTCACCAGACCTGGCGTAGTCCGTCTGGAGACCGGAGATGGCATTCAATTGCAAAACTCATGGAATATTGAGCATCTCCGCAAGTTCTACCCGTAAGGCGTGGCTGTCGGGCCCTGCCCGGCAGCCACCCTTTTGTACAGGCCTTGCCTCAGTTGCATGTAACCCCTTGTACAAAGCCAGGCGCAGACCCTGAGCAACAGAGAAATAAATGATGCGCTGGGGGGCCCCCGACAAGTTGCATGCATGCATAAGCATTTCATGAGCATCGCATGTTCATGTAGAAAAGATCGCATCTGGCATCATTTTCATCTGCATAAACTGCAGGCTCCTACCGAGGACTTGGCCTCCAAGAGGAGATGGAAAGATGAGCCTACAACGCAATCTCCGGCAAGCCAAACAGATAAGTTCTTTCTCTTATCCATACGTGTTCTGTAAGTAAAGACTTGTGCATAAGAAAACCTCGCCACCTTTTTAAAACTTAGGTGCTCCCATCCTTTGACTCGAACGTTGCTTCGGTCAGGATGGTCGTGGTGGCCTTTGGTAAAAAAAAGATTGGCGGGGGGCTGGTCCCTATTCGTGATTTATGCCCGGTAGGCCTAACTCCCCGGCAGCGAAACAGAGGGTACCGGCGGGATAGCCTGTCGGGGGAAACTCGTTTACTTAAAAATATAGAGGCATCCCACCTCTGCATGGACATATACATGCACGAGTCCCCGGCAAGGTTCATCTTTTTCATTAATATGTTGATCAAACAAGTACAGACCTTACATGACACAGACATGGATTCAAGAGGTTACAATTATTTGAACTAAAATTTGGCAAGTGCCCATAGATTTAAGATTAAAAAAAGATAAATGCCCCGTAATCTCCTCTTTTCGTTTTCCCTCCGCCAGGTATTGTGGTGGGAAGAGAAGAGGATGAAAGAAGCACCCAAGCAGGAGCCCATCCTGGTCCCGTCATGGCCTGTCGGGCGTAGCCTGACAAGATCGGGAGTGGCGAGGCTGCGAAGGAGGGGCACGGGGAGCAGCTCGGCGGTGCCCTGGTCACCACCTCCAGGACCAGCAAGAAGCCCCAGCTCGAGCGCCAGTGGAGTCATCCACCAAAGCTCGGCTGGAAGACTGCTGGAGGGGGACGAACGCACCAAGGTAACATCCCTCCCCGGCTATCACCCAAAGAGGCTGGTGATGATGGTGCCGGGGAGGGAGGGGAAAAGCGGAAAGACGAGGCGACAGGTCACCAGTACGAGACGAAGGCATTGGTGCCATCGTACTCCGACCTGACGCCCTGCCTCCCGCCTTCTCCCTCTTCACTGGCTTCATCTTCATCAACACCGCTCCAGGGAAACACCGACCTCAAGGTCCGACACCTTCCCCGGAGAAGTGGCCGACGGCCAAGACGGCCAGGGGATTCGGGGCGCACCGCTCCCTACCTTGGCGGGCAGGAAAGCGCCCCTCTCTTCAGCATCGACCCCGGTTCCGCTGGGAGGGGTAGTGCTGGGATTACCAACAACCCCAAGCCCTACACCCCGGATGAGTGACGAAGGCTCCAAGAACCTGGTTGCCAGGCTAACGAGCTGCAGTGGCTCACGGCAAGGTCCCAGGATCCACATCAGGCAGCCGACTGAGGTAGAGGAGACAAGCATTTCTCCACAATGGGAAAGCTTGATATCTCCTGCACCGCGGACGGCTCGCCCACCGCGCCTCCTCCGTACCTGGACCAGACTCACTCCCCCAGCCTCAGCACGAGCATTTGACATCGCTAACCACAACCTGCTGCCTGGGGCTTGGGCCTAGGCTCTCCTCTTTGGCATAACCAGTAGAAAGCAGAGGATGGATGAGAAGGGATGCGAGGATGAATGCCTCCGCTCCTCCCCCGCCCCTCCTTTTATAGGTGGGTCGGGAAAGAGAGTTGATCCCTCAACGGGCAACCGCCGCCCTCCTCCACCAATCCAAGAAGACCGGGCCCCTGCCTTGATGCTCTCCCGCACCACGCGCCTCTGTTACCTACCCCACTTGGTGCATGCAGCATACGTGGCTGAGGATAAGGGCGTGGTGGGAAGAATGAATTGGCAGTTACTCGCCCGTGCGTTAAAGTCATTCACGGGCCATCACAAGAGTGGCCCCACCACGAGTGGCTCTACGCGACGCGCGGGAAAATCGGACACTGGCCCGGACTCAAATTAATGTAGAAGCAAAGAGGATCTCAAAGGGTCAGCCTCTTCTACGCCCCTGCCTGTGCACTGGTTAGGACCACCCCGACGATGCTCGGTAGCACGTTCAGGCCAGGCCCAGGGGCTCCTGTCGATGCAATGAACCTTGGGTCCATTGCCTAGACTGTGCACAGACCCGAGAGCAAGATTGCAACACCAGGATCAGATTCAAGCACGAGGGATCAGTCCTTCGAAGGATCAAAGTACAGATCAAGAAGACCAAGACTAGCCAGAGAGGCAAGATACAATTACGAGAAGAACCTCCCTTGTCGGGCAGACGAGCCAGGCGAGGTTGGGATTACCCCGGAAGCAAGCCTCCAAGATTTCCCCGGCAGGCCTGCCGGGGCTCGCTGAGGCAAACTACTCCACCGCACCACCTCACAGCGACGCACGTCGTCGATCAGTGCGGTGTCAAGCTCCTAAGTGAGTAAGTGGCTGCACCCTGCCACATAGCAGCCACTTCCTACAGAAAATGCCTCCAAGCGACACCTATCCTGAGACGTGTCAAGCAAGCAGGCGCGAAGCTAGCAAAATAGCCCAGCAGGGCTTGCCAGGCGAGCTATGGTGTGACACTGAGCGGCGCATTTAATGCGCTCTGTCAGCCTGCAGAATTAGGTATGATAGCACTGTTTGCTATCTAATCAGTATGTAAAGACTGATTTGCCACTGTGGTGACCCCTTAATCTATAAAAGGAGTCCCATGGCAACCGTAGAGAGGATTCGGACCCCCTCACACTCATACGCACGTAGCCACTCTCGCCCCGAGGCAACCTTGCCGGGCAAGAGCGCCGCGTTCCTCCCCATTTTTCCACCATCAATCCACCAAAGCAGGAGTAGGGTTGTACGCATCGCGGCGGCCTGAACCTGGGTAAAACTGCCTGCGTGATCTCTGTCGTGCTGTGTTGCGTTTCTCTGCTCTTTGTGCAACGTGCCCATCCCCCCGCCGAACCAAAAGGGGCTCATGGCCCCATAGGTGGCCGTGGTTTCCCACGACAATAATGATAATGAAGTCTCTATCTCTGATGCTGAAACTCAATCTGGTAATGAACATTCACCAGCTGATAATGAAAAAAATAATGATGAGGTTCATGAAGACGCTCAAAAAAATAATAAAGAACCAGACAATGATGTTGAGATAGAACCAACAATTGATCTTGATAACCCACAACCCAAGAATAAAAGATACGATAAAAGGGACTTTGTTGCTAGAAAACATGGTAAGGAAAGAGAACCATGGATTCAAAAACCTTGCCCTTTCCACCTAACTCAACCAAAAAGAAAGATGATGAAGAATTTGAACGCTTTGCTGAAATGCTTAGGCAGTCTTTTTGCGTACTCGCTTGACTGATAGCTTAAAAATGCCCCCTTATGCAAAGTACATGAAAGACATCATCACCAACAAGAGAAAAATACCGGAAGCTGAAATCTCCACCATGCTTGCTAATTACACTTTTAAGGATGGAGTACCTAAAAAACTTGGAGATCCAGGAATCCCAACTATACCTTGCTCCATCAAAAGAAACTATGTGAAAACTGCTTTATGTGATTTAGGAGCTGGTGTTAGTGTTATGCCTTTCTCTTTATATAAAAGACTTTATTTGAATAAACTCACACCTACAGAAATATCTTTGCTAATGGCTGACAAATCAACTGCCACACCTATCTATATTTGTGAGGATGTGCCCGTTGTTGTTGCTAATGTTACTATCTTAACTGACTTTGTTATACTTGAGATGCCCGAGGACGACAACATGTCGATTATCCTTAGTAGACCCTTTTTGAATACTGCAGGGGCTGTTATTGATTGCAATAAAAGCAAAGTCACTTTTCATATCAATGGTAATGAGCACACGGTGCACTTTCCGAAGAAACAATTCCAAGTGAATGGTATTAATGTTATTGAAAAATCTCTGACAATCACTATTGGAAGTTTTCAACTACCTCTACCTACTACCAAAAATAAATATGAAATGCTTATTGTTGGGGACATTCATATCCCCGTTGAGGTAACTTAATGTTTTACGAAGTTCTCCGGTTTCATGCTAATCGAAAGTGGTTGTCAATAAGACTTGATCAACCTTATTAATGGATCATTTTTGAGAGGTATGAAGTTGATGAATTTAGTGAGCACTACCTTCTGTCCCTACCTTTTGTTTTCTGTTTTTATTAGTTAAATAAAATAAAATGCCATGTTTTGTCTGTTTTCTGATTTTCCCATGAAATAAAAAATGACCCAAAAATAAAAGTTCTCAGAATCCTCTGAAAATTTAATATGATTTTTTTCTGAATATTTCTGAATATTTGATGCAAATGACATCAGGGGGGGGTGCACCAGGTGGCACAACCCACCTGGGCGCGCCAGCACCCCCAGGCGCGCCCTGGTGAGTTGTGGTCCCCACGTGGCCCCCCTCACTTATCTCTTTAGCCCATGTCACCACCTACCTCCAGAAAAAAATCACCATTGCTCTCTCTCTCTCTCGTGTTCTTGCTCTCAAACCCGCGGATTTCGATCTCTTTGCTCGAGGCTCCGTTTCCGAAACTGTTTCGGGGGATTGTTGCTTGGTATGTGACTCCTTCTTTGGTCCAATTAGTTTTTGCTTTAGTGGTTTATATTTCGAATAATTAGTTACTCTTGGTGCTGCTGTAGATGAGCTTGCATGTTGAATTCTTAGAGTTCTAAGTAGTTTGAATGCTTGATATGGCCTCTATGCATCCCTATGAGTAGTTGCTTTCAATCTTGTGAAGTTTTGTTGAGAAAAAAAAATTATGGACTAAAATTTTTAGAATTTTGTTCGTAGGAAAAAGATGAGTATCTTTAAGAAGTTTGCTTCCAAGAAGAACTCCAAGGGATTTATTGAGGAGTCGTCAGACAATGACCTCCCCACCCGGAGAATGGCGGAGGTACGGCCATGCGAATGGCCGCACAACCCCTTCATGGATGGAGCCGGAATCCGTCAAGAGTTTGCACAATATGCTGCTAATGCCGGCCTCACCTACTTCATCGCAGCTGAGTGTGAACAATATCATATCCTCACAAATTCCTTTGTGCAAAGTTTTCATTTCATAAGTAGGAATAATCCTCCTGAGGTGCAGTTTAATTTATATGCTGAAACCCGTCAGATACCACTTGCTGAATTTTGTGACATATGCTTGATCCCTTCTGACGGGGAAATAAGAGAGCCTAGGCCCGTGGAGTTTGATGGTTTTTACCGCACTCTGACAGTGGGGGATGAGAGAGGGGTGTCAGGTGTCACTGCCACTAGCTTACACTTTCCTGTTGTGCATTATTTTGCTCTATTCATTACGAAGTGTTTGCTTGCTAGATAGAAGGTAGGTGCACTCAGTGCCCCAGACTTTTTTGTTTTGCGCCATGCACTTTACGACGACAACACTTATAGCTTGGGAGCTATTATGGCATGTCGCCTCCACATTAACAGATCCAAGGGTAAAATACATGGTGGTATTTACGCTACTCGCTTGGCGAGTCACTTTAACATTCAGATACGCCAGCATGATTATCCTTCACCCAAGGTTTATTTAGATCGTCAAGCTATGGCACACCACCAGTTTATTGATAGTGAGAACACCACTATTGATGTTCCTTATAACTTGGTCTTTAGTGAGATTACCCATGATGTTATTCCGTTGCCTACACCTGCTTTGTTTGATCCTAAAGCCAGGGGCGGATACAGGATTATGCCTGAGGACATTGTCGCCTACCGGAACAACCTGGCTGCGGCACATGAAGAGCCTCAGCAGTGGGACCCTTAGGTGCCCGCTCCCCAGCACTTCAACGTGGGACCTGATGGCTTTTTCGAGTGGTGATTACCAAGTTAGGCCAAAAGCCTAAGCTTGGGGGAGTACGTATTTCCACCGACATTACATTCATGTTCACACATTTCATTCCAGTTGTCGGTGTCCACACTCTTTCATTGTATTATCCATGTTAGATTTATTTTCTCGCCTTCTTCTTGTGTGTTTGAAAAACTTTGAGAAAATCCAAAAATATTTCCTGCTTCTTTTCGGTTTTTCTTCCTAGTTTAATTAATTGTAGTATTAAAAAGAAAACCCAAAAAGATTTCCTTGTTCTTCTTTTTACTTGTTGGGAGCTTTCCTGTGTAAATAGTTTTTCTCGTTTTTGTTTTTCCCTTTTATTTGCTTATTCAAGAAAAACCAAAAACTCCAAAAATATTTCAGTGTGTTTCTCTGAATTTCTTTTCCATTTTACTGAGTCATACCGAGGGGAAGACCATGATGAAAATGTTGAGTGGCTCTCATATGCATTATTCTTGATCTAACAAAGAGCCCATATTACTTTGTCTTCTCCTTTTGAATAAAAATGTTTGCAGATTCCAGCTTAGTCCATAGCACTCTTGCACTATTAGTATTTTCAAATCATTCGGTCGT
Source organism: Thinopyrum elongatum (assembly GCA_011799875.1). Taxonomy (NCBI): domain Eukaryota; kingdom Viridiplantae; phylum Streptophyta; class Magnoliopsida; order Poales; family Poaceae; genus Thinopyrum; species Thinopyrum elongatum. The sequence goes on along the minus strand of CM022302.1, from coordinate 217,982,655 downwards.
GCAAGTGAAAGGCAATAATGACGATATTTGATGAACTGGCTGTGGCAGAGAGAAACAGGTATGAACTCAACTTGTTCTGTTTTTGTAAATATGTTTAACCTAGTATCCATGATTCAGCCTATTATGATCAAACATGTTTGCAATGATAATTAGAGATTATAGTTTCTCATGCCATGCTTATGTAGCTAGGAGTGGATAATGATTTATCTTGGATGTCAACATTCCGTTAAAATTATTGTGATGTAGTATGATGATATGGTATCCTCCTCTGAATATTCGAGTGGCTTGACTTGGCACATGTTCATGCATGTAGTTGAATCAAAACCAACATAGCCTCTATGATATTTATGTTCATGGTGTTCATATCCTACTCATGCTAGTATCCAATGTTACTTATGCATAATGCATGTTCATGACCGTTTTCGCTCTCTAACTGGCCGCTTCTTAACCTAATTGCTAGCCTTCGCCTGTACTAAGCGAAATTACTGCTTGTGCATCAAAATCCTGAAACCCAAGTTATTCCAGATGAGTCCACCATACCTACATATATGCGGTATTACCCTGCCATCCTAAGTAAATTTGCATGTGCCACCTCTAAAAACTTCAAATAAATATCCTTTTGTGTGTGCCTGGATTATGCACAGAGCGACAGGAGGTAGTCGGTATCTCCCATGCTAAGCAGGTTATTCTCTTGATGAGTGTTTATTCACTCGTCCTTGCACAAGAGGGGCGGTAATAGGGATTCCCAATCCCGAATTCAAATTGCAAATAATTAAACAAAACTCCCCCAGGACTGTTGTTGGTACGGACGGTACCCGTTGTTTCGGACAAGCCGTGGAGTGTGATTGTTGGTGGAGGGGGAGTAAACCTTTACTTTTTTCGCTTGGGAACCGCCACTAATGTGTTTAACATGGAAGATACCGATAACTAATGGTCGTGAAGTAAACAAGAAGGGTGCATTTCTCAAAATTTCATTTAGCTCTGTTTTAAAAACTTGAGCTCTGGCACCGCTGCAAATCACTGCTTCCCTCTGCGAAGGGACTATCTATTTACTTTTATGTTGTGTCATCACCTTCTCAAATAAGCGCCAGAACCTGAGAGCACTATTGTCATCCTCATGCATTGTGTGTAGCTAATGTTGGGTGCATCATGACTGGATCTTTTCTACCATGAATTACAATGTTTAGTCGCTGCTTGAACTTTGGAGGTGCTCTACATTTATGTTTTGCGGTCTCAGAAAGGGCTAGCGAGATACCACTATTGTCATATTATATCATGGTTGTTTTGATAAAGTGTTGTCATTTGAGATATCTTATTATTGCTCGCTAGTTGATTATGCCATTGATATGAGTTAATATAATTTTTAAGAGTTATTGTCGACATGGTTAGTTATAATCTTGGCCGAAAACCTGGGTGCTACTTAAGCTTATTTATGTAAACAAGAGCAAAAGAGTTCGTAAAAGTTTTTCTTTTTCACTTTCAGTTTATCAACTGAATTGCTTGAGGACAAGCAAAGGTTTAAGCTTGGGGGAGTTGATACGTCTCCGTCGTATCTACTTTTCCTAACGCTTTTCCTCTTGTTTTGGACTCTAATTTGCATGATTTGAATGAAACTAACCCGGACTGACGCTGTTTTCAGCAGAACTACCATGGTGTTGTTTTTTGTGCAAAAATAAAAGTTGTCAGATTGGGATGAAACTTTGCGAGGATTTTTATACAATAAAAAAGAATTTCTAGAGCCAAGAACCACCGGAGGGGGGCACCTGGGTGGGCACAACCCACCAGGGCACGCCCCCCCTCCAGGGGCGCCCAGGTGGGTTGTCCCCACCTGGTGGCCCCGCAGGCCTCAACCCTAATACTATAAAATCACATTTTCGGAGAAAAAAATCAGGGAGGAAGAATTATCGCGTTTCACGAGACGGAGCCGCCTCCACCTCCTGTTCTTCATCGGGAGACCAGATCTGGAGTCTGTTTGGGGCTCCAGAGAGGGGGATCTTCGATGTTCATCATCACCAACCCTTCTCCATCGCCAATTCCATGATGCTCCCCACCGGGAGTGAGTAATTCCTTCGTAGGCTCGCTGGTCCGTGAGGAGTTGGATGAGATTCATCATGTAATCGAGTTAGTTATGTTAGGGCTTTATCCCTAGTATCCATTATGTTCTGAGATTGATGTTGCTATGACTCTGCCATGCTTAATGCTTGTCACTTTGGGCCCGAGTGCCATGATTTCAGATCTGAACCGTTTATGTTATCACCATTATATCTATGTTCTAGATCCGATCTTGCAAGTTATTGTCACCTACTACGTGTTATGATCTGGCAACCCTGGAGTGACAGAAGTCGGGACACTTCCCGGTGATGACCGTAGTTTGAAGAGTTAATGTATTCAGTATGTGTTAATGCTTTGTTCCGGTTCTCTATTAAAAGGAGGCCTTAATATCCCTTAGTTTCCAATAGGACCCCGCTGCCACGGGAGGGTAGGACAAAAGATGTCATGCAAGTTCTTTCCATATGCACGTATGACTATTTACGGAATACATGCCTACATTATATTTATGAACTGGAGCTAGTGCCATATCGCCCTATGTTATGACTGTTATATGATGAATATCATCCAACGAATTCACCGATCCAATGCCTACGAATTTCTCTTATATTGTTTCTGCTAAGTTACTACTACTACTGTTACTATTGCACTTGCTACAAAATCATTGCTATCACTGCTACTGTTACTATTGCTGTTGCTACCACTATCAAAACTATCATACTACCTTGCTACTGATCACCTTGCTGCAGATAATCAATCTCCAGGTGTGGTTGAATTGAACACTTAGTTGCTAATACTTGCAAATATTCTTTGGCTCCCCTTGTGTCGAATCATTAAATTTGGGTTGAATACTCTAGCCTCGAAAACTGTTGCGATCCCCTATACTTGTGGGTTATCAGCCTCCATGACCGAAGGGAAAATCCCATGCTCGATCATCTCACTCTCGTCTCCAAAGACGGAAGCATCATCCATGATTGTCACCATGTCGCTTGCCTCCAAAGCATGTTCGTTGAGAGATTTCGTGTCCGCATGGAAGCATGATCATCTATGGGGAAGGGGTGTCCCTTTGTGCAAGGGGATGGTCACATTGCACAAAGAGCAGAAATAGCAGGGGGCAGCACGGCAATGGACAACTCTCTTTTACCAAGGTTCGGGCCGCTTTGCAGCGTATAACCCTACTCCTGCTATGGTGTATTGATCTGGAGGAACACGAAGACACAACGTGCTCTAGCCCGGAAAGAGTACCTCGGGGGAAGCAGCGTGTGTGTACAAGTGTTGGGGGATCTAAAATGCGAACCCTTTGCTAGGTTGCCTTGGGCCTCCTTTTATAGCTTAAGGGGCGACCACAGTGGAAAAATAGTCATTTGTGTGATTAGATAGCTAACAGCGCTATCATACCTAACTTTGGCAGTTAGGACAAAGTGCATTAAATGCACTGCTAGGTGTCGTGTTGAGGCTGAAGCCCGGCAAGCCTGCCACGCCGCTTATTCATCTTCCCGTAATTAGCATGACACGCCGTCTGGACGGGTGTCAATAAAGCTAATCTCTCCCTCACCATGGTACCACGTGCCTGACAGGGTCCACCCAGTTGCTTGATAGCTTGACACTCCACTGATTAATGACTTGGGTATGATGAGGTGGAGCGGTGGCGTCTTGGTGAAGGTCTGTCGGCAAGGAGCCTGACGGGTTCTGATCTTGGCGGCCCCGGAAACCTTGCCGGGGCGAACTGGTCTCGTTCCTTAGGTGCGGCCTCGACCTGGCCAGGCTCTCCTGCCCAGCAAGGGAGGCTTCCCTGAGGCGATCTCCTTCCAATCTAATCTTCTTAATGCTCTCCTTGATCTCACGAAGAGCGGTTTCTCTGGCTTATCCTTGTGTCATGCATTGGCACTGGATGCATCATCGACAACACGCATGTGCATGAGTTCGGGTAGCAAACGCGGGTGTTTGCTGCACCGACAGGAGCCCCTGGGCCTGGTCCATACGTGCCGCCGGGCGTCGTCCGGATAGGCCCAAACAATGCACAGGCCCGCATCCTGATCTTGCCGTGGTGGAATCCATGTTTTTGAGATCTTCTTTGCTTCTTCATTAACCTGGAATTGAGTTAACCTCCGGGCTTCCCACGAGACGTGTGACGTCCAAATGACGTGGGTTCACCTATGCAGTAGGCCAGAGGACGCCCACGTTCATGGGGGTTAATTAGGGTGCCCGCGGGTGAACCCGGGGTAACTGCCATCTCACCTCACCCAGTATGACTGCCGTTTCCGACATGCGCACTGCATGCATTGCGTGGGGTTTGTGGTGGACGCGTAGGGCACGGAAACGTGTGCCTTGGCAGAACTTGCAGTGCCCTGGATTGGGGCAGAGGGGCAGCCGGCGAATCTGGACGCCGTCAGTGGCGCAGACGGGCCAGATTGGAGGAGTGGGGCGGTCGCCCTAGAGTAGTGGAGAGCCAGTCTCCCGCCCCGCTCCGCTATAACAGGGAGCGAGAGGGGGATGGAGACGCTCATCCTCGCTCATCCACGCACCTTCTCCTCCTTTCTTCTCGTTTCCTCCTCCACCAGGACGAGGGGAAGGGGCCGTGATCGGGCTCCGATGGCGGTAACGAGGGCTTCTTCTCGGCACCATGCTTCTGGCCCGTTGCGGATGCAGGGGAAGGATCCAGTGTGCAAGGTGAAGCCGTAGGACGCGGTCGGGGTCGGCGAGGCACTCGGGGCCGAGGAGGACACGGTGGTGCACCGGCCATGCCTCCCACAGCCGCTTCGGCTCCAATGGAGGGCCATGTGGGGGACACTGCGCTGGATTTCATCGTCAGGCTGCGCGAGCCCCCGCACAACCGCCTGCGGCTTCCTCGCCCCTTTGCAAGGGTAATGGAGGTCGATCGGCCATAGGGGTTGAGGCTGCACATGAGGGGTTGCTGCAATGGTACCATGCGGGTGGACGTTGAGTACCCTGCACCGCATGTCATGCTTCTACGGTGTGGCTGGAAGACTTTTGCTCGTGCTCACAGCCTTGCGGAGGGGCACGTTCTCCATTTGAAGCTGATGGAGGCCGATCTGCTCACCATCAAGGTCTTCGGGCGCTCGGGTGCTCGCTTAGGGTGTTGCGCGGAGAGCTCGAGCGATGGCGAAAGCTCCTCCTCGAGCTATAGCGACGAGGAGGACACTGATGGTGAAGACGGTGACGAGGAGCCCCCGATCGTCAAGCAAGAAGACGACGACTCGGACTCCGGCTGAACGCCGGATGCATCGACATTGTCAGCTAGGCGCCGGCAACACGATCATCTGCAGCTGGACCCTGGAAGAGCAATTTGCCGGGGGTATTTGGCTTGGTCGTTACTGCTTCCTCCAGCGGGACTCCGGCATCGTCTTCCCTGCCGATGTCCCTGTCGAGTCGCGTCCCTTTGGTCCTCGCGGGGGTGACCAGGGCATCGCCTAGCTGCTCTCCCCGTCCCCGGCCTCTTCTTCCTTGCCGGGGAGGCGCCCTCCCGATCTAGTCAGGCTGCGTCCCGCTGGTCCTGACGAGGTCGGGCTAGGCTTCTGCTTAGGCGCTCCTTTTGCCCGCTTTCCTTCTCAATACAACTCCTAGGAGGAGAGGGACAAGAAAGGCATTATGGGGCACTTATCTTTTTTCAAATCAAAAGATGTAGGCACTTGCCAAGTTTTATTTTAAATCATGTAATCCTTCATCTATGTTTGCACTCCGTATGATCTGTACTTGTTTATCTATGTATTAATGGGAAAAAAATGCTTGCCGGGTACTTGTGCATGTATCAAAACATGCTGAGGGATGACCCTTCGACACTCCCTAGTAAACAAAGCTTCCCGGCAAGGCATCCTGCCGGCCCTCATTATAGCTGCTACTAAACCTTGCCTGATCAAGTGGACCCGAATCAAAAGATGGGAGCACAAATGACAGAGGCAACAAGGTTCCCCTACGTACAAGTTTTTCATACGTGAATACAACATGGAGTGTTGGGATGAACTTATCTTTGTTTGGTGTTCTTCTTATCGTTCCGGATAAGGACGGGTTGTCGGGGATCTGTGCGTGGGCTCATTCTCATCCTTCTTCCCGGGGAGCTTGTCCGCGATAGAATCCCTCTTTACCACCAAAAAGAAGGATAGGGGAGAAATAACTATATATGGCCCTCCATAATGAGTTAATCATCTTATCTTAGGATTATTGTAAACACAATAAAGCCATACTTTAAGAAAACATGCATGCAAGTTTTATGACAGCGCTTCATTTTATTAACTATGCACAGGGTCTGCGTCTGGCTTTGTACAAAGGGTTGCATGTCCTGTGGACTATGCTTGTACTAAACAGGTTACCAGGGCAAGGCCCGGCAACCGCGCCTTACGGGTAGAACTTACGAAGATGCTCAATATTCCATGAGTTCTGCACTGGAATGCCATCTTCAGTCTCCAGATGGACTGCGCCAGGTCTGGTGACACGTACTACCCGGTAAGGGCCTTCCCACTTTGGTGTCAACTTGTTTGCACCCTTGGCGGACTGAACACGCCTAAGGACAAGGTCACCTTCTCAAGACTCCTGGCATGGACCCTGCGGCTGTGATAGCGGCGTAGGGCTTGCTGATATCATGCAGCACGTACCGGGGTCTGTTCTATTGCCTTGATCTTGTCGGGGTTGGCTTCTATCCCTCGCTGAGATAGAAAGAATACAAGGAGCTTTCCGGACGGAATGCCAAACACACATTTCTCTGGGTTGAGCTTGAAGTTGATCTTCCGCAAATTTGCAAAGGTTTCTTCTAAATCTTTAATGAGTGTAGATTTGTCCTTGGTCTTGACCACTATATCATCCATATATGCTTCAATGTTCCTGTGTAGCTGTGGTTCCAGACCAATCTATACGACCCTTGTGAACATGGGACCAGCGCTTTTTAGCCCGAAAGGCATACATACAAAGCAGTACGTGCCACATGGGGTAATAAAGGCGGTCTTTTCTTCATCTTCCTTGGCCATGAAGAGCTGGTGGTAACAAGAGTATGCATCAAGGAAGGAGAGCAAATCACATCCTGAGGTGGAATCAACAATCTGATCAATGCGCGGCAAGGGGAAGGGATCCTTTGGACAAGCTTTGTTCAAGTTAGTGAAGTCGACGCAAAGTCTCCACTTCCCATTCGCCTTGCGCACCACCATCGGATTTGCTAACCAAGTTGGATGCAGTACTCCTCGGACTAAACCTGCTACCTCAAGCTTCTTAATCTCCTCAGTGATGAACTGCTGCCGCTCCAGGGCTTGCTTCCTGAGTTTTTGCTTGACGGGTCGCGTGTGAGAACAGACATCAAGGTGGTCCTCGATTACCTCCGTGGGAACACCGGGGATGTCAGATGGTTGCCAAGCAAACACATTAACATTCGCCCGAAGGAATGTAACAAGTGCGCTTTCCTATTTGTCGTCAAGGGTTGCACTAATGGTGAAAGTACCATCAGTGCCATCCTGCCGCGCCGGAACTTTCTTGGTTGCTGGAGGGGTAGCCTTGTATCTTTTGCTAGCCGAACTCTCCGGCAGGTCGCTGCCAGGCGAAGCACACTCCGAAGAGGCGCGCTTCCCGGGGTCCTTGTCGGTGTCCTTGCTAGTCCTTTTAATTTTCTCCTCTTACTTGGCGGGAGCTGAGGCCTTGACAGCCTCTGCTGCTACCGCGTCCCTATACATCTTATCCACATAAATGACCGCATCTCTCTTATCTGATGGAATGGAAGTGACTCCCATAGGACTAGACATCTTCAGTGTTATATGCATAATGGGATGCCGCCATGAACTTGGCCAGTGCTGGACGGCCAAGGATCCCATCGAACGGCAGGGGAAGCTCAACGACATCGAACACGATCTTCTCAGTTATGAAGTTTATTTCTCCGCCAAATGTTACCGGCAAGATATTTTTCCCTTCGGCTGGCTCCTACCTTGGTTGATCCCCTGGAAGGTGCTAGTTTTCTTTAGGTCCTCATCAAGAATTTGGAGTTTCTTTAGCACATCGGGGGAAATCAAATTCAACCCTGCCCCACCGTCAACCAACATCTTGGTGACTTTGAGGTTGCGGATTGTTGGCGAAACCAACAACGGCAAGCATCCAACCGCGGTAGTGCGATCTGGACGATACTCAATGTCAAAGATGATGGGCATGTGGGACCACTTAAGTGGCTCTCGAGTGCTTGCTACTGGTTCTGCAGCATTAACCTCACGCGCCCACTACTTGAGCTGGCGGTGATAGGAGTGCAAGGATGCACCCCCGTCAATGCACATTGCCTCAGTAGCTTTCTTAAACTCATGTTCACTGGTCTCCTCATCCTGTTCTTCACTGTCATCTTCATTTTCCTTCTTCCCACAACCCATGGCGGGCTTCTCTTTCTGCTGATTGAGCTTGCCGTGGTGTCCGCCACCTCGGCCTTTCCCGCCAGCATCGTTCTGGCCTCTCTCCTTGTCGCGCTTTTCATACTCAGCCTTTTGCTTCTCAACCAACTGTTCAACTTGCTTGCAATCTTGAAGATCATGACCCTTGGTCCTATGAATCTTGAAGTATGGACCATCAGACTTGCCGGTTTTCTCAGTAGCCACTGATGCCCTGCAGTCAGCGCAAGTAGCAGTTTCCTTGCCGGGCGTCTTAGTTTTTGCTTTCTTGCCGATGCTAAGATCACCGGAGCTCTCAACGGCCATCACTGCATTCACCTTTCGCTTCTTGTTGTGCTTTCTGTTCTTCTTCCTGGGGGTGGCAGCGTAGTCGTCGTCTTCTGAATCAACTTTGACACCAACCTCTTCCCCTGGAAGTCTTCTTCCTTCTTCAGTGTGAGCGCACTTGTCCGCCAACGTGTAGAGTTCGCTGACAATTTGGGGCAACCAAACATTCATCTTGGCCTGCATCCTGCGGTTGTGCACATTCGTGTGGAATGCGACAATCACAGCTGCTGGGTGTATCTTTCGAATGTTACGATGCACTTGGCTGAACCTCTGCAAATACTTGCGCAAAATTTCCCCTTCTTTCTGTAGAAGGGTTTGTAGGTCACTGGGTTGCCCCAGTTCTAGATGGCCACCTATAAAGGCGCCAACGAACTCATTACACAAATCTGCCCAGGAGGAAATGGACTCCTCCGGCAACTGCATCAGCCAAGACCTCACATTTGGCTTGCGAGCCAGTGGGAAGTAATTGGCAAGCACTTTTTCATCTCTCCCCCCGGCGGCTTGAACGGCAATCGTATGGATGCCCAAAAACTCTGTCGGGTTCAGCGTTCCATCACACTTCTCCGGCAAATGAGGCTTGAAGGTGCGAGAAGATGGCCAATGGACTTGCCGCAGCTCGCAAGTGAAGGCTAGGCATCCTACCTCATAAGGCAGGTACCCGCCAACACTAGGCGCAGGTTCATCGACATCGGCTCCATTATGCATGTCTGACTGACGGCGCGTTTCGCGACACCGCTCAATGGTGACGCGGGCGTCTTCCTTCCTCCTATCCCTCAACACTTGGCGTCGATCTTGCTGGGTTCATGGGTCAAATTAGGCCATCGATGCCTCATCATGATCCTCAACGTCTTGGGGTCGCTGAGCTCGTCGTGGTTGCCCTCGGGCGGGCTGCCGCAGAGGAGACTCCACCGTGGGTGTAGGCTTCTCAACGTGGCCATCTGCGGGGGCTGTCGGCGTCACCTGCGGGCACCATGAAGGCTCCGCACGCGGTGACTTGTTGACCTCAGCGAACCTAATGAGACTTTGAATGGTAGCTCTCCATTCATCCATCTTGTCTGCTGCTGGGAAAGTTCAGCAACAGTTGAGCTCTAGCCACTGCTTCGGCCGCCGTTCCTGGCATGCCGTGGGAGGTAGAGCGTGACACCGCTCGACTCCTGGACAAGCCAGAAGGAGTGCTGTTGGGTTCCTGCCGTCTTGGACCAATCACAAGAGCGGTCTAGCATGGCTGGAGCTGTTCTTGATGGTCAGGTTCTTGGTCAGCTGGGCCTTTCCCATGCGGATGTGGTCGTTGCGGGTCGACGGCGCCGCTCAGGGTTTGGTCATGCTCGCCTAGTGCGGGGCGAGGCGTGCGTCCTGTCCTCGCCCCTCTAGACGGAGCGGCCAGTGGATCTTGGCTCGCACCGGAGCTGGCGTTGACGCCATGTTGATTGAGCTCATCGGTGGGGTGGGGAGGAGGAAGCTGGGTGTCTCCATGACACGCACTAGCGGAAGCATGATCGCTAACATGTTGAAGAGGTTGGGCCGCTCCTGCGGCCCCGACACCTGCTCCAGTTGCGGTGGGAGCGCTAGCAGCACCGCTCGTAGCGCTTGCTTCACCCGCCGCAGCCGCCCTCTGTGGCACCTGCAGCTGCGGGTGACGAAGCCTTCGATGTGGAAGGATGCGTCGCCACACCGATTCTCTTCTTGGGAGCCATGGACGATGTAGAAGGATGATGAAGATCGACGCGCTGGCTGTTGCTTCAGTTTCACACAAGCGATGCCCCCTACCTGGCTTGCCAAAGATGTCGGCGTGGAAGCACTATCACCTATGGGGCAGGGGTTCCCCTTTGTGGTTCGGCAAGGGGACGGTCACATTGCACAAAGAGCAGAAACAGCAGTGGGCGGCGCAGCGATGGACATCTCTCTTTCACCCAGGTTCGGGCCGCTTTGCAGCGTAAAACCCTACTCCTGCTATGGTGGATTGATCTGGAGGAACACGAAGACACTACATGCTCTAGCCCGGCAAGAGTGCCTCGGGGGAAGCAGCGTGTGTGTACAAGTGTTGGGGGATCTAAAATGCGAACCCTTTGCTAGGTTGCCTCGGGCCTCCTTTTATAGCTTAAGGGGCGACCACAGTGGAAAAACAGTCATTTTAGTGTGGTTAGATAACTAACAGTGCTATCATACCTAACTTTGATAGTTAGCACAAAGTGCATTAAATGCAGTGCTAGGTGTTGTGCTGAGGCTGAAGCCCGGCAAGCATGCCGTGCCCCTTATCCATCTTCTCCTTATTAGCATGACACGCCTTCTGGACAGGTGTCAATAAAGCTAATCTCTCCCTCACCATGTTGCCACGTGCCTAACAAGGTCCACCTAGTTGCTTGATAGCTTGACACCGCACTGACTAATGACTTGGGTATGATGAGGTGGAGCGGTGGCGTCTTGGTGAAGGCTTGCAGGCAAGGGGCCAGGCGTGTTCTGATCATGGCGGCCCCAGAAACCTTGCTGGTGCAAACTGGTCTCGTGCCTTAGGTGCGACCTCAACCCGGCCAGGTTATCCTGCCCGGCAAGGGAGGCTTCCCTGAGGTGATATCCTTCCAATCTAATCCTCTTAATGCTCTCCTTGATCTCATGAAGAGCGGTTTCTCTGGCTTATCCTTGTGTCATGCATTGGTACTAGATGTATGATTGACATCACACATGTGCATGAGTTTGGGTAGCAAACATGGGTGTTTTGCTGCACCGACACTCCGTAGTCGTAATCATCACTGCACCATCTTCAAAAAGAGTCGTGGTAGACTCGGCATCATCAATGCCACAAAGAGGAATTACGGTGAAGTCAAACTTGGGAGCATCATCTTGGAGCTCTTCGGGCTTGGACATCTTGGTGGTACTATCCTCATGCTCGTTGTCATGGAGCTTGGTCGTCGCGAAGTGTGCTTCGGGTGGAGAAGCCTTGGCCTTCATGTGTTCTTGTTCCGCCTTGAAAGCACCAATGTAGTTGTCGTTGAGGTACTTGTAGTTCTCGAAGAAGATAGTCTTGGAGATGTCGTTGTTCAGTCCCATCATGAAGTGGAACTTCATCTAAATGGGGCCATCCACACCATCTTGTCGCAAGGCTTTCTTCATCTCCTTGAAGTACTCGTCGATGGACTTGGATCCTTGGATGGTGTTCACCAATTGGCGTTGAAGTTGTTCCGTGTAGGTGGAAGGAAAAAACTCTCGCCGCATAGCTCTCTTCATCTTGGGCCAACTCATGTTGAAGCTCTTCGAAGGTGTGTGAAGCCACCATGTCGGTGCGTAGTAGTGAAAGTTCCTTGTGGCGCACTTAACTTGATCTTCGGAGGGGAGTTGATGTAGCTTGAGGTAGTCGTCCATCTTGTACTCCAACTCGAGATACTCCTCAGGGTCTTGAGTCCCATAGAAAGGAATCTCGTGGTCGGTGTTGAGGTCGTAGTAGCTCGTGGAAGTCGCGGACTTGAGCTTGGGGAACTTCTCTTGAGCGTAATCTTGAGGTGCTTGTTGGCGAAGTTACCGTGTGTCCAAAGGCGAAGATTCCTTGAAGTCGCTTGGCGAAGATGCCAAGGTATATGGTGAAGTCGTAGAGCGGTGGTTGGTGTTGAGCTCTTGACCTTCACGTTCTTGTCAATGATGGTGTCGATGCCGATGTGACCTTGCCGGAGATGGTAGCTCGGAAGCATGTGCACTTGAGCGTCTTCTTGAAGATGAGGAAGACCTCTTGCTGGTCTTGATGAGGGCTTTGAGCTCCTCCATTTGAGCTTCCATCTTGGCGTCGATGAAGTTTTTCGTGCCATCAAACTCATCGTTGTTGTTGTAGACCAAAGTAGATGTGCTTTCCCTATCCATCAGAAGAATCGAGAAAGTTGAGTAGGAAATGAGATAAACAATACCAATATACCTTTTCCCAAAGTTGAGGATGTATCCCGTTTTCACTTAGTGTGAATTGAAAGAATAGTGGAATTGGTACCGCATTTGCTCACTCACACCTACAAAGTAAAGCTTATCAAGTGGCTTGGTTAGGACAAGTGGCACAAAATTCAAGCAATTGTTAGTAAGGGTGAATAATGTTGAAAAAGATTCACAAGTTTGCAAGTGAAACAAGTAGACCAATAGCAATGAATGGCACACGAAAACGCACACATGGATAGATAAATGGGGTCGTGCAACCAAGGAATGAGCACAAAATGTGGAATCCACAGAAAACACTCGTGTTGCACAACACTAGAGAGACACTAGCATGATTGCTCAATAAGCGGATATGAACTTGTGCACAACCTAGGAGAGACAAAACGTATCGACTTTCTATCCCAAGTATGGTATGTATGTATGGTTCCCGGTGTTGTACTCACGATGATCCAAGATGACCAATGAACGTAATTTGATATGGAATGTGGTATGATGCTATGGCTCTTGCTTACAAGCTCTTTGTTTTTGTCTTTGCTTAAAAGCTTTTTTTTGTATGATATGGCCACTATGCGAAATGCTCAAACCAAGATAGCAATTGTGTATATGCGGGAACAATGCATGAAACAAGAGATGATACGGGGATATATGCACACTATGATAGCTATGTAGAACAACTATCACTATTGTGCACAAGCAGCAGTTCACGGCAATACTCAAATGGCTAGTCTTGAGAGGAAAGTAACGCAAAGATGGCTCGGGGTTAACAATGCAATGGAAAGGGAGAATGTACAATGATGTCGTCGAGGTTACCATCGGTGGTTTGTCGTTTATAAGCAAGGACAGATGATGACCAAGTGGACAATGTCGATGTGGAATCCATAGCGATGATGAGAGGCGGTGTTGTTGATGTTGAACCATTCCTTAGTAGCCTAAACACCTTAGGAAACAGAAAAACCGCAAACTCAAAATCTCAAATGTCAAATGGCAAATGATGGTAGCGGAATGCGGTGGTGGTTTCAGAGTTGGCAATATGGAACTGGAGGTGGTAGGTTATGCGAGTCAGAGTTGAAGTCACCGTCCCTAAGTAGCTGAAAGACCTTAGGAGACTCAAACAACCTCAAATGCAATGGGGAACAAAATGGGTTAGGTTGCGGAAGGCTATGGTGGTAATGCGGACGATATGGTGGAGGGCCTAGGCAAAGATTCCAAATGCACAAACTTTGATGTAGTCAAATGGTGTTGGAACCTATCTATATGGATGGGGAATGTCAATAGCTATCCATCAAGCTAAAGGACACAAAAATCGGACTCCGGGTGTGAAAGTTATGGTCAAATCTGTCGGATTTAGGGCTCCGCAGACCCAAGAAGGTTCGAACTCAGGGGCGTGTGCGAATATCTCAACCTTTCAAGTCTCAAGCTCACCGCCCTATAGCCTAGCCTCGCCGGATTCGCGTGAGCGGGGAAGAAGATGAACACGACAGTTTACCCAGGTTCGGGCCACCTTGAGGTGTAAAACCCCACTCCTGCTTTTTGGCGGATTGGCCTCACGAGGGGCTGAGGATGAACAGGTACAGTGTATGAACAGCCTCGCGAGGACTATGGTGGTGAGGGTGGAAAGGATCTGATCCCCTCTCTACAGTGGTGGCTAACCTATATTTATAGTGGCCTTGGTCCTCTTCCCTCAAAACTTAGGCGGGAAGGGATCCCACAACGGACAATTTGAAAGGGGACAAGTAGTACATCTAATCCTGACGAAAGGTGGTCTTCACCTGCAAAACTTCTAGTCATGACGCTGCGGTGGGCTCGGTGATGACATCCGTCCTGCCAAGCTCATGGTCTTTGTCTTGTAGCACCAGAATGGAAACCTTTGGGGGATTCCTCGGGAATCCACGCTCGTCCTTGCTTCCTTAGCACCAAAAGGGAAACTGTCTCCAGTGCGCCGGCTGGTGCACGCCTGGCCATGGTCATCACGGCTCACATCATCGCAGTCTCGGGAGGCTGGGTACCTGCATAGAAGTCTCCGCTCCTCGGGAGTCCGCCTAGGGAGGCCGCTCCCTCTGGAGGTCTTGGTGTCATCCTCCTTGCGAGGGTCTTGTCTTGAGAGCCTTGCCGCTGGGCCATACCAGTCTGTCGAGGGAGCCACGCCATGTGTCGGTGTAGTGAACAGGGGGTGTTCATTACCCCTGGACACGCACCGGCGAGTTGCAGCCCCCAGGCGGGAAGGGCATGCCAGGGGGCGAGCCTTCCTGGGAGAAGACAACTGGGAACAAGCACAAGACTATCCAAAAAGCATTCGAGTCAATAATTGGAAGGCAGAAGACCAAAGGCCGAAGCCCCGGCAAGATTCTTGCTGGTGAGCCCCGGCAAGATTCTTGCTGGTGAGCCCCGGCAAGATGATCCCGACAAGCTTGGTCCCGGCAAGATGACCCCGCCAAGCTGCCACCGCTCCAGTGCAGCGACCAAACCTGTTAGATGGGTTTTGTCCTTCTGGATACGTGTCAAGTCACCAAAGAAATCATCAAGTCAGAAATCTGAGGATTGGCAGACAAGAAGAGCTGGAATTCGAAGACCAGCTTCCCCGGCAAGATCTTGCCGGGGTGGCCTGCGGAGCCCGGCAAGGCTTGGCGCCCGGCAAGGCTTGGCGTCCGGCAAGGCTTGGCGCCCGGCAAGGCTTGGCGCCCAGCAAGTTTCGGCGCCTGGCGGGATTCTGCCACTATGCCACCGCTCCAGCACAGCGACAAAGCCTGACATTCTGGGTCCTTCTCTGGATGCGTGGCAACGCGCCAGTGGAGGAGAGCTTAAGCGGTGCTGATGGGATGGCCCCTTTTTCCATCCCCAAGAAAGTGAGGACACCTAAACGGACACCTCACGGTGCATTAAATGCGCTTGTCCTAATCCGTCAGGGGTTAGGTATGATACCCTGTAGCTACTTTACACCTCAATGTATGTACATTTTGCCACTGTGGAGACCCCTTTGAGCATATAAAAGGAGGCCCAAGGCAACTGCTACAGAGGAGAGAGAACTTCTGGCCCATTCTGCATGCGTAGCTGCTCTTTGAACGCACTGTTCATTGCGAGCGCTCCTGAAGGCTGGGCTCAAGAACATCAATAAGAACACAAAGCAGGAGTAGGGTTTTACGCTGATCAGCGGCCCGAACCTGGGTAAAAACTTCGCGCGTCGATCACTTGTTCTGCTCTTTGCGTATACCTCTCCCCCCGCCGAATCGTAAAGGGATCTCTCGGGATCCCATAGGTGTCGTGCCCCGACATCTTTGGCGCGCCAGGTAGGGGGATCGAGGTTGCACGAACCTGATCCAGCGGTCGGCGCGTCAGCTTCATCGTCCATGGCGACTTCGCTCCACATACTGAAAGCTAAGTTCTAAAACTTTAATGCTTTTTGCTGATTTGATTTTATCCATGATGATGTTCTTTGCACATAACCTATGCGCAAAGGAGCACTCTTGAGACATTCTGCGCTTCGGGTTGTTCGGGTCTGCCTAGCAACACCTGTGCAACCGCGTTTGTTCTTGGAGTGTGAAGCTCTCGAGGAGGCGGCGTCCTCGATAGGCTGCTAACTAGGATCCATTCCTAAGCGCCATTGACTAGGACGTGCGTGATCGAGATGCATTCCGGCAAGCGTAGGGGACAACTGTGCAAAAACAAAAACATGTGGAGAAGAGCTCTAAATAAAGTTATGCACAAGTTAAAATGCTTTTAAGATGCTAATTAACTTGTCGTATTTAAACGCAGTTGTGGCCCGGGGGTTGGCAGCGTCCTCTGGACCAATCTTCTCGACGTCGAGAACGACGAAGTTCTCCGCCATAAGCCTTCCTGTCAACAAGCTTGCCGGAAGCCAGCGTCGAGAACGACGAAGTCCTCCGTCATGAGCTTTCCCAGCAACTCCTTGCCGGAAGCTAGCGTCGAGAATATCAAAGTTCTCCGCTAAAGTCAAAAGTTTCCCGACAACCACCCTTTGAGCAAAAAATAAGCTCGGGGGCTGGCAGCGCCCTCGCAAGAAAAGCTAAGTTGCCAAGATTTATTACATTCATTTTGCTATCCTCACTTGCTTCTTATACCTACACGCGAAGGAGCCCTCTCGGGGCTAATTGCGCCCCTAGTTGTCTCGAGTCCGCTCGACAATTTAGGTGGCTGCATAAGCACCAAGGAGGTAAACCTTTCCGGGAGGCGGCGTTCCCGGCAAGTTGCTTAGGACCCGTTCCTCAAGCGCTGCCGACTGGAGCATGAGCACCAGAAAGCTTTCCGGCGAGCGTGGGTCGCCTTGATTAATTCTTTGTCCTTGTACATCAACCTGCACGCGGAGGAACCTTGTCGTGGTTAGCCCGCGCTCTAGCTTCGCCTCGAGTCCGCTCGGCAAGCTTAGCAGCTGCGTTCTGGCCCGGCAAGTCGCCTTGCCGGCGGCGGCGCTTCCAGCAGGCTGCTAAAGACCCGCATCTAGCGCTTGCGGCAAACGTGCGCACTGGCAAGGTTTCCAGACAGCGTAGGGACTAAAATAAGTGCAAGGACTGAATTAATCAAGGGGGAAGCATACATTCATTCAGCATAAAGTAACATGCATTGCATGCATAAAGATTGATTTAACTAAGATAAATTGCTTCTTTATATGCGCCATTGCAGCAACAGGCCGGCAAGACGGCAGTGAGACATTCGTGGTAGATGGCTGCGGCAGCAGGGGTGACTATATGGATCGAGCACCGCACCCGCAGTACCCTATATGGGGAAAGCTCGGGGACCGACTCCTCGTCGCACAGTGTGGCACTTCCTTTCGGGCACATGACTCCTGTTGCCGTCCTGCTCTGTCTGCCCATGCTGCCGGCAAGCCCAAGGCCCGGCAAACCACAAGCTCTCTTGCATCATCACCAGCATGCAGTTAAAAGTCAAGAGTAATGGTTACTTCTCGCCGCGCGTGTACCGGTGCATGTTTTTGGGCCTAGCCCAGACAAACACTGTGCGCGTTTGTCCGGCCCAGGCCCGGGGGCTCCTGTCGGTGTAGTGAACAGGGGGTGTTCATTACCCCTGGACACACACCGGCGAGTTGCAGCCCCCAGGCAGGAAGGGCATGCCAGGGGGGCGAGCCTTCCTGGGAGAAGACAACTGGGAACAAGCACAAGACTATCCAAAAAGCATTCGAGTCAATAATTGGAAGGCAGAAGACCAAAGGCTGAAGCCCCGGCAAGATTCTTGCTGGTGAGCCCCGGCAAGATTCTTGCTGGTGAGCCCCGGCAAGATGATCCCGACAAGCTTGGTCCCAGCAAGATGACCCCGCCAAGCTGCCACCGCTCCAGTGCAGCGACCAAACCTGTTAGATGGGTTTTGTCCTTCTGGATGCGTGTCAAGTCACCAAAGAAATCATCAAGTCAGAAATCTGAGGATTGGCAGACAAGAAGAGCTGGAATTCGAAGACCAGCTTCCCCGGCAAGATCTTGCCGGGGTGGCCTGCGGAGCCCGGCAAAGGTCGGCGCCTGGCAAGGCTTGGCGCCCGGCAAGGCTTGGCGTCCGGCAAGGCTTGGCGCCCGGCAAGGCTTGGCGCCTAGCAAGTTTCGGCGCCTGGCGGGATTCTGCCACTATGCCACCGCTCCAGCACAGCGACAAAGCCTGACATTCTGGGTCCTTCTCTGGATGCGTGGCAACGCGCCAGTGGAGGAGAGCTTAAGCGATGATGATGGGATGGCCCCTTTTTCCATCCCCAAGAAAGTGAGGACACCTAAACGGACACCTCACAGTGCATTAAATGCGCTTGTCCTAATCCGTCAGGGGTTAGGTATGATACCCTGTAGCTACTTTACACCTCAATGTATGTACATTTTGCCACTGTGGAGACCCCTTTGAGCATATAAAAGGAGGCCCAAGGCAACTGCTACAGAGGAGAGAGAACTTCTGGCCCATTCTGCATGCGTAGCTGCTCTTTGAACACACTGTTCATTGCGAGCGCTCCTGAAGGCTGGGCTCAAGAACATCAATAAGAACACAAAGCAGGAGTAGGGTTTTACGCTGATCAGCGGCCCGAACCTGGGTAAAAACTTCCTGCGTCGATCACTGGTTCTGCTCTTTGAGTATACCCCTCCCCCCGCCGAATCGTAAAGGGATCTCTCGGGATCCCATAGGTGTCGTGCCCCGACACCGTGGGCCGCAGGCAGGAAAGCCTGGGTACCCTGGTTCCCAGAACGCCAACAGTAGCCCCTGGCCCAAGGCGCGGTCGGGCTGGCTTCGAGGCGAAGCCAAGGGGCAATGGCGAAGCGCCACGGGCACCAATCGCCTGCGGGCCAGGCTTGACGCGTGGCGCCCGATGGGACGCAGACGCCTCCGCTTTCCCGCATCGTCTCGGCAACCGCCCAGGCTGACAAAAGACTAGCACCCGCTGCAGAGCCTTCATTGCTTCCCTTTCCTTGCTCCAGATCCCCTTCTCCCAGCCGAAAGCTTCTCCAGATCCAATCGTAACTCCGCCCCCTTCCTTCTCCTACTCCAACGCCGGCGACTCCGCAGATGGCTCCCGGGAAGTCGAAGCCCGCAATGCTGGCCGCCAGCTCCTCCTCCTCTCCTGTGCCAGTGCTCGTCGCATCCTCCATCGCCGAGGTGGGGCACCTTGACCCCGTGCTCCCGCAGACGGCGAGCGAAGACAACGAGTGCACTACTGCAGGATGCTGCTAACGCGACACTATGATTAGAGACCCTTTGAGGAAACTGTGTGCGATGCATTAATCGCAAACAGGGATGTAAAAAAACCGTTAAAAAAGATGCAAAACATTTGCGATGGCGAAGACATCAAACACGGTTCAGATTTTAGTTACGTGTGCGATGTGGGGCATACGGTTAATCCATATGAACTGTTTGCGATTAGACAGAACAACAGAAACGGGCAGCCATATCAATGTGTGTGTGATATACGGCATACAGTTCGCTCCGATGAACTGTTTGCTATTAGGGAATGCAACAGAAACAGTCAGCCAGATCAAGGTATGTGTGATATACGGCATACGGTTCACTCGGACGAACTGTTTTCGATTAGGGAAGAGAACAGAAACGGTTCAACTTAACAAGATGTGTGTGATATGCGGCATACAGTTCACATAGATGAACTATTTGCGATGAGCCAAAAGATTACAAACGATTCATGTAAACAAGATGTGTGTGATACGCAGCAAACAACCCACTCGGATGGACTGTTTGCGATGAGAAATTATAACACAGACAGTTACTATAGTTAGTTCGTGTGCGATTCTGTTTGTACAAAAAACT
The DNA here is from genome assembly GCA_011799875.1 of Thinopyrum elongatum. Taxonomy (NCBI): domain Eukaryota; kingdom Viridiplantae; phylum Streptophyta; class Magnoliopsida; order Poales; family Poaceae; genus Thinopyrum; species Thinopyrum elongatum. Next base: position 217,962,754 of record CM022302.1, on the reverse strand, counting down.
TTGAAAGTGCAAACTAGTTGCTTGCGGTGGCTAGGAGTATCGCACATGATGCGGCTGCGAGTAATCGTGTGCGATGATTAGTAAGTTACACATACGTTTCCTTATGTTAACACGTGTGTGATAAATAACACGTGGCACCGCATACGGTATTCGGGTTGTGTCTGTGCTCCACTTATTCTTCCCGCGCTCCAGCGAATGCTTCCCGCGCTCCACATGGGTGAATTGTAAAATCCACGCCTCTTCCCTCATCGGTTTCCCGCCACCAGCTAATGGCTTGCTGCATATAACCCAGGCGGAAATGCACCGTCGTGACACTCTGCGTAGATCTAGTCCTCACCCATCTACCATTAGTTATTCCAAGCATGCCAGGTAATGACCAAAGCTTCGATGTCGACCCCTACCTGCGTTACATCTTCGGCGAGGAGAACGAGCCGGAGCAGGTCGGGGAGCAAGAGCTTCATCGGCCCATGTAGGCACCATGGCCCATCGGCAACGATATCGGCATGACAGTCCTTGGGCGCACAATCGACATATTGCAGAGGAGGTGTGATGAGCAGTTTACCATCCATCGTGCAAAAGATCGAGAGCTGCTCGGCGGCATGATCGACGACCCACCCGAAGAGCCGCCGTCACCAGTGCTCATTGAGAGCCTGATGCCCCGCAAGGAATGGGCAGATGACCTCTGCGATTCAGTCAAGACACAGGCAGCCTGCAGCTTCATCATTGCCCGCGGCGGCCGTGTCAACCTCGATCCCGACGATGTGGTGGCCAAGCTCGAGCGCATCCTTGGCGGAGTTGACGTCCCCGACGAAGTAGAACATCACCAACATGATATCTTGAGGATGCAGGTGATGGACGGAATTTGCTACCAGGCCAGAGACATGGAAATGGAGCGGTTCTGCGGAGATATCATGCGCGCGATTGCATGCTGTCAAGCTCTTCTGGAAGAGGCCCAGCAGCCCCAAGAGCCTCCCAGCACCAGCAGCTCCGTAGGCGGAGGTGGGTCGAGACACTTGGAATGAACGGCCGCAAGGGTGCTATGCTGATCATGGAGTCCGAGAAGACCGTTTTCGGAAGGCCGCCAGCTCAGCCTTTTAGCCTATATTTTATTATAATTGTATGCATATGTAGGTCGTGAGTGTTTTGGGCCTTGCGGCATGTGGCATTTTAAATTATCCTGAATATGTAAGACAATTATTAACCGTTGCCTTTGTAAATTTGCCTCAATGGCGAGTAGAGCGCGTGCAGGGCCGCCAGAGCGGAGCGCGCCATGGCCGCCTCAATGGCGAGTAAAACACATGGATGGATGCGAGCAGAGCGCACCGTGGCTGCCTCAACGAGGAGCAGAGTGGGCCGCGACCGCCTCAACGGCGAGCAACCACGTGGTCAACCTTCTGGCACCCCGTGGGAGGCGCGACGGCGCATCCATCGGACACGATGGTGATATCTTGACCGTGTGTGATAGTGGCCAGACACATACACGTACATCCAAGAACACGGGCCCACGTTTCGGGCTTCCGATGCGTGGCATATGGTTGATCCAAAAGAACTGTTTGCGATGAGCCAAAGCAATAGAAACGGGCTTTGTAGGCCCAGAAACATCAATAAATTTTGACCTTGTTTCTCATCACGTTGCAGATTACAACACAATAAGTAACTGCAAATCTGTTCACATCGATCAAACTAATATGTGTTCACACATAGCACCGGGCTATAAAAACTACCCACACGAAATTTACTTCACAGTTCCTCTCCTCATCACCCACAAAAGACTGGTCTTTCCTGTCAAGTCGTTCCGCCATGACCGGTAGGAGGAGTTTCGGGTGGACATATAACCAGGCAGCAAAGACCAAGGCCGCGGAAGCACTAGAGAGGTCCCACCGCTAAGCGGCAGCCGCAGCAGAGATGTCCCGGCACGCCGTGGAGCCCTCGAACGGGCTGTCACGGGCACGCGAGGGCTCTCACAAGCGCACTCGCCGCGTCGGCGATCGCGACGAGCTGGCGTTGCTGAAGTCCTTGGCCGGCAATGACGACATTCTTGCTGGCCTCATTAAGTAGCAGGAGCTGGTCGACGGCTTGATGAAGCTGCTCGAGATCAGCGATGCCTTGGTTGACAAGGTGATCGGCCTCATCGAGCAACTCATGGGTGACAATGCGAAGCTCCTCAAGGCGCTCATCAAGAAGGTGGAGGAGGTCGCTGGCTGGAAGATGCTGCACGAGCAGAGTAGTGCCTCGGGGATGACGCTGACAGCGGTCGTCAAGGAACTGATGGGTGACTTGAGGAAGCTCCAGATCGAGCGCGAGTAGGAGGTGGACGAATCCGTGGCTGCTTTCAAGCAAAGTCGTGAGGAATTGCAGAAGGAGCTGGAGGATGTCGTCGCCCAGCAATCCATCGATGAGTAGTGATAGTAGCGACCCAGATCGTTGTCCGCGATTTCCTTCTTCTCTTGCCCCCGTGTCTTCCAGGCTTTGCCGCATGTGGCATTTTAAATTATCTGGAATATGTAAGACAATTATTATCCACACCATTGTAAATTTGTCGTTGTATTATCTGTTGCCATTTTATTTGTCATCGTATTGTCCATTGCCCTATGTGGCATTTTAAATTAGGCCGGAATACGAGTTGAAAACATGAACAAAGCAAATGCTAACATTGAGCGGGGCCATGGGATCACAAGCAAACACCCTTCGTCCAGGTGCTTTAATTAACCGCGTGTTAAACAGCGGCTCGGCCGCCATTAATGGAGAAGTTGTGAGCGAGGCGGGCGGCTGGTGGATGGAGGTCAAAGAGCTCGCTTCCCGGTGAGCATGGGCAGCCTTGCTGCTTGCACGTGTCCCGTCGAGCCTGCGAGGTGGACAGGATGCACGCGTCCCGTCGAGCCTAAACATGCACCCAATGACACATGTAGAATTCCCCACCCATTTTGCTTCACTAGAGCATGTGATTCTAGTTCAAATTTGAATTATGGACTACATTAAATTCCTAGAAAACTTAATTAATATATAAAATGGCCAAACGAACCCTGAACAGTTTCAAATTTCAGCACGACACTCCTGTTATTCTATGTTGCCTGTAGAAAACAAAGTTCAAGGCGAGAAGAGGCAGCGATTATCGTTTCGCCCATAAGAGGGGCATGTTTCCCTACCGGAACCATGAGGGTTGTGAGAAGCTTCGGTTTGTAAGAGGCATGTAATGTAGCTTGGCCAAAATTGGACAATTATTTTACCACGACATATATGTGCCATGTGGTGACACCATGCCAAGTTTCATGATTTCCTGGTGAGTTTTGGATTTATAGAGATTTAAAAACCGAGATTCACAATATTTGTGGCCAAGCCAGGACGCTGATATGGTTGAATTCATTCCCATTCCTTCCATGGTACCTAAACATGCACCCCAAGGACACATGTACGTTTTTTCTAGCCATTTTGGTGCACTGGAGCATGTATTTGTAGTTCGGATTTGAATTATGGACATTAAATGCCTAGAAAACTCAATTAATGAATAAAAAAGGTCAAACGAACCCTGAATAACTTCAAAGTTCAGCGCGAATCTCCCGTTGTTCCGTGTTGCGTGTAGAAAAAAATACAAGGCTAGAAGAGGGAGCGATTATCGTTTCGCCCACAAAGGGACACGTTTGCCTATCGAAACCAAGAGGCTTCCTTGAGAGAAGCTCCGGTTTGTAAGAGGTTTGTAATAAAGCTTGGCCCAAATTGGACAATGTTTTTACCACAACATATATGTGCCATGACGTGACACCATGCCACCTTTGATGACTTTCTAGTGAGTTTTGGATTTATGGGGATTTAAAAACCGAGATTCCAAATGTTTGAGGACGAGCCAGGATGCCGGTACGGTTGTAATTCATTCCCATTCCTGGCATGGGACCTAAACATGCACCCAAGGACACATGTATAATTTTTCGAGCCATTTTGGTGAACTAGAGCATGTATTTGTAGTTCAGATTTGAATTATGGACATTAAATGCCTAGGAAACTCAATTAGTGTATAAAAAGGCCAAACGAACCCTGAATAAGTTTAAATTTCAGCACGAATATCCTGTCGTTCCATATTGCCCGTAGAAGAAAATACAAGGCGAAAAGAGGCAGTGATTATCGTTTCGCCCACAAGGGGAACATGTTTCCCTATCGGAACCACGAGGCTTCTTTGAGAGAAGCTCCGGTTTGTAAGAGGTTTGTAATAAAGCTTGGCCCAAATTGGACAATGTTTTTACCACGACATATATGTGCCATGACGTGACACCATGCCAACTTTCATGACTTTCTGGTGAGTTCTGGATTAATGGATATTTAAAAACCAAGATTCCAAATGTTTGAGGACGAGCCAGGATGCCGGTATGGTTGTAATTCATTCCCATTCCTGGCATGGGACCTAAACATGCACCCAAGGACACATGTATAATTTTTCTAGCCATTTTGGTGAACTGGAGCATGTATTTGTAGTTCAGATTTGAATTATGGACATTAAATGCCTAGGAAACTCAATTAGTGTATAAAAAGGACAAATGAACCCTGAATAAGTTTAAATTTTAGCACGGATATCCTATCGTTCCATGTTGCCCGTAGAAGAAAATACAAGGCAAAAAGAGGCAGTGATTATCGTTTTGCCCACAAGGGGAACACGTTTCCCTATCAGAACCACGAGGCTTCTTTGAGAGAAGCTCCGGTTTGTAAGAGGTTTGTAATAAAGCTTAGCCCAAATTGGACAATGTTTTCACCATGACATATATGTGCCATGACGTGACACCATGCCAACTTTCATGACTTTATGGTGAGTTTTGTATTTATGGGGATTTAAAAACTGAGATTCCAAATGTTTGAGGACGAGCCAGGACGCCGGTACGGTTGTAATTCATTCCCATTCCTGGCATGGGACCTAAACATGCACCCAAGGACACATGTATAATTTTTCTAGCCATTTTGGTGAGCTAGATCATGTATTTGTAGTTCAGATTTGAATTATGGACATTAAATGCCTAGGAAACTCAATTAGTGTATAAAAAGGCCAAACGAACCCTGAATAAGTTTAAATTTCAGCACGGATATCCTGTCGTTCCATGTTGCCCGTAGAAGAAAATACAAGGCGAAAAGAGGCAGTGATTATCGTTTCGCCCACAAGGGGGACACGTTTCCCTATCGGAACCATGAGGCTTCTTTGAGAGAAGCTCCGGTTTGTAAGAGGCTTGTAATAAAACTTGTGCCAAAATGGACAAAAAAAATTCCTCGACATATATGTGCCATGTCGTGACACCATGCCGAGTTACACGATTTTCGGGTGAGTTTTGGATTTATGGGGATTTAAAAACCGAGATTCTTCTCACGAAATGTTTTCAAATAGCACATGGTTCACTCATGAAAGCCGTGTGCCTACCAAACCATGGCCTATGCCCCCTGCTGTGTGCGCGATCTGAGTCGTGCGTTCTGATTTGCTAGAACCCAAACCCCACGGATCGTACGTCTGCACCGTTGGATGCTCCCAGATCAAACGGCAATCCTCACCCCTTTCGACAACACATGCAGTATATGGGTAAGCACTGTGCGCATGCGTCGTGCTAGCTCACGCTTCCTTCTCTACTAAGTTTTCTATATTAATGTTGTTATATATCCAAACAGGCTACCGTTTCCTGCCACTCCTCTCATCGGTTTCCCGCCTCTTCTCCCATCATTTTCCCGCTAACAGTGTCAGTGCTCATTGAAGGCTAGGCGGCGACACACCGGCCATGTAAATATCACACACAGTTTCTAAAAGCACAAATGTGTGTGATAGGAGGGAGTAGGTCCCATAGGGTGACCAGCGTGAAATGCCTTAAAGGAAAGGAGGATATTCCTATCAGCAAGGGGCGGCTTCCCATCCACTAGCCTAGTCGAATAGAACGCAGAAGTTAATGGTGCTCGGGCTGGAGTAGTCCAAGGATGGGTGACCCAGTGGGAAGTTGCATATCTCAAGCTTCATTTAAATGCTATGACACGGTCATTATAAAGATAAAGAGATAAATATCTCTATAGTGACCTGTCATGGCGATTATATAAACCTTGGGATCCTTGTTTTGCTAATTTGTAGACTATGTTTTTATTGGTTATTTTTTGCTCTAAAAAATTAAAGAATGATTTACTCTATAGTGACCTGTCATAGCGATTATATAAACCTTTTTCAGGTCGCATGCAGGCTATAGGGGGCCGGGTGTTCTAATCGAGCATGTCTCCCTTGTGCGGTTTATCGACGCCGCACATATCTGTGGGCTACCTGAGGTATATATTATCCTTGACCGATAACGAGGGAGCCCCACACAATCTATCCCTTTGACCCAACAACGAGAAGGGTTTGACCATGATGGTTTCCTATTGCTATGTGTGCCATGTTACACCAAATAAAGTTTGAGCGCATGCGTTGGATGACACCCCCCCCGCCACCTCGAAGTTGGGAAACCGACATCGTACGTATTGAACCAGGCTTGGGGTCGGGTACGGTGTTCGGTTTGTAATATAGTTGGTGGCCCACCGAAGTTGTGCATTCTGGATTTAAACACATCACACACCACCATACACATACATAATTTTGGACCGCATGCAGTGTATACGGGGTCTTCTGATCGACCACGTCTCCCTTGTGCGGTTTTTTTACGACACACATATCTTTGGGCTCCCCAAGTGTATATATCATCCCTTTGACCGATAACGAGGGGTATGTGTTGGACATGAATGGATTCCTCCTAGTTCGTGTTAGGGCCGGTCACCGTCACATGTCGTTCAACCAAAGCTCGAGCTCATGCGTTGTCAGGATTCCCTCCCACATGCTCGGATTGCTGGGTTCGACCTACACCGTACCCTGCGTATCTCGTCCTTAACTACCTGGCCTTCATGGTTGTTGTCTGTATCGAGAGGTAGGCACCACATCTAAATTGTACATTATTCTATATTGAAAACACACATCACCCCTTCCAATGTACATCATTTTGGGCCGCATGCAAGAGGTGCTGGTTTTGTGGTCCTTCTCGTGCGGTTTTTTATGATGGTTCAATCTATTGGCCCAAGCGGTTTATCGACAACAACAGTTGTCGTTTGACCAAACGATAGATTCACTGGTCCGTCTTATGGTAGGTCATGGCGACATGCATGTATGACCAAAGTATCATTACGTGCATCCGCCCCGCTAACACGAAGTGGGAGGTGGGTCAAGCACCCTAGCTAGCTATGACATTATGTCATTATAGATATATCCAAGGGTGCTTTCGGGTTTGCGAGGTAGGTGCCATCAAAGTTGTGCATTGTGTATTTAAAGTTTTAAACATCACACCCTATATTCCTACATATATTTGGCCACTTCCAGGTGGTTCTTGACTTCTGGCCCCTCTCATTGATCTTCGATGACGCGCCCATCCATGTGCCCGCGCGGTCAAAGTTGTGCATTGGAATTTTGAACATCACAGACCACCCTTTTCACTCATATATATTTGGGCCACATGCTGGTGTGGCTGTCTTCCGACCCTCTCTAACATTTTTTTTGCTGCAAAGACTCTGATGACGCTCAACGGACACGGGCATAATGTCTTAACCGTGTGCGATGCAAGTGCACTATGAATCACCACGACTGCACAAGCGCGAGCAAAGGTGGAGGTACTGGCTCAATCGTGTGCGATGCAAGTGCGCTGTAAAATCACCACGACTGTGCAAGCGCGAGCAAAGGGTGGAGGTACTGGCTTAACCGTGTGCGATGCAAGTGCGCTGTAAAATCACCACCTGCGCAAGCTAAAGGCGGGTAGTTTATTTAGATTGAATTCCATGTCTGCGTCTAAAAATTAGGACAAACCGTGTGAAATAGACCAGCTAGCTAGAAATCTAAAAACAAACTACCCGCCTTGAGCGTTGCAAAAATCGACGGTTCCGCCACTTTTCCTTATTATCATACACACATATTCTTATTGGACCGTGCGCGATCTTGGGTACTCCCGCCCCGCATCAATTCCTTTACCCAAATTTTAGTAGCCGCCGTACTTCAACCGTCGCCCACACTCCTCCAGCACCGACCTTATAGTAAAATTGCAGTAGCCAAGGCATTTGAACCGTCGCCCTCCCTCGTCCACCACCATCTCCACCCACCATTACTAAAATTTTCAGTAGCCGCGGCGTATCCTCAAACACCACCCCCCTCCATAGTCCCCCACCCAGCCCCTCCCCCCCTCGAACCCTAGCTCGCCACCGCCGCCGCCGCCAACCCCTGCCGGTCTGCCCGTTCCTCCTAGCTTAGATAAAAAAGTTCAGGTTACCTAGCGATTCCCATACCATCGCCCCACTCCCCTGAGTTTTTAGATGAGGCCTGCGGTGTCCCTCCCTGCCAGATCGACATCCCCTGCTTTAGAATGTCGTAGCCTAAGCTCGACCACGTATCCCGGGGAGCCCGATGAGCGTTCGGCCAAGAAGAGGTTTATCATGGCCTCTCCGGTGGACGTTGGCGAGTTGGCCGCCGTTCGCCCCGACCTGTCGATCCCGGAGCAACACGTCGCCGTGGAAGCCGGCAAAGACGTTGACTACGTTGCCATGCCGAAGGCTTCATGTCAGCGGGCTAGCGTATTATTGTATCTCGGGAAAGCTGGCTACGACATCAAGCTCGTCGACAGCGACGGCTTCACGCGGGCCATGTCACAAGTTAACTGGTCCATCCCCAACCCCTCTGGTTCAACCGCCGTCGATCTCTTCGACGGCCCTGCCGCTGATCTCCTCTGCCAAGCGGTCAAGGATTTGCGATCCTTGTAAGCCATCGAGCCCGTTTTGTCATATCTGAAGGACACGTTCTACGTCGGCGGCTTGGGATCCTCAATTGCCAAGTCAGATCTCATCGACCACGACTACGACCATGAGGAGGGCACCTACAAAGGTTCTTCCAAGGTGAAACAGCCCATCTGTGACATCAGAGAGTGCACCATGGGTCTGTGCTCTTCCAACTGGAAGGATCCCATCCATGACATGTGAGGCAACATCCTATCAGCAAATCTTATGTTTTCTAGCTTGCCAACCCGTACCGTTTGTTGTAGTAGCATTTGCCTTGCGGTGCTTTAACTGTGCCGTGTTTAATTATTATGCAAATATGTATTGTTCAATAGGGCTATGCACTACAAAAAAATACACTTCCGTGATGATACGTGTTTGTCACAGTAGGTCACGTTTTCTGTCATGCATGTACATCCATGACGATTTTATGACAGAATCAAGAAAGCCATACCTGTGCTGTCGTAGAAGTGTTCCATGACATTACCAAAATTATCATCACGGAAGTGTCCACTTCCATGACGATAAATCGCGCGTCATAGAAGTGCTTTCGTCAAGGGTGACCGACATGTGGCATCCACCGTAACGGGTCGCCGTTAAGCTATCGGGTTCTGGTTTGGATCCGATAACCCATTAACAGCCCAGACCAATGGGGATTTTCCACGTGTAAAATTCTCAATGGCCAGAGGAACCACGTGTCGGCTCACCGTTGGGACAGATGTCATCCACTCATTGGACCGAAGGCGCCTATGATACGTCGACATGTGGCAAGGCCCAACAGAGGCCCATTCCAGTGAAAAGGCCGACCCGTTTGACTTGGTCAAAAGGTAGCGGGCTGGCCCACGGAAAGCCTGTTAACGGCCTGTTCGCATATAGCCCATTTACAGCCCGCTAACTCACGGCCCGTCACGGCCTACCTGAATTTGGCCCAGTAGCGTCATCTGGGCAGTCCAATATGATTCCAGCCCGTTGTAACTTCTGGCCCATGTATGGCCCATGACGTCTTTCGGCCCATAGGAGGCCCTTTGTAACTTTGGGCCCATTAAAGGCCCGAGATGAAACTGGCCCATAATGAACAGTGTATCGCTTTATACCCATTAACGGCCCATTATTCCGTCGGCCGTTCCAGCCCATGTTACCTTTCGGCGTTCTAAGGGCCCAGTTATTCTTGGGCTCATTTCTAGAATTCGGTTAGTTACGGTCCGTTATTGGCCTGTTCCATTTGTGGGCCAAATTCAGCCCATGGTTACAGTCGGCCCGTTTGTGGCCCATTAACCTGTTGGGCTGTTTTCATAGCGTCATCAAATACGGCCTATTAACGACCCGTTATGGTCGGGCCATAAACAGACGATTTCCACTCTAGCCCATTTATGGCCCATTTTGCGGACCGTTATTGGTCTACGAATAGTACAGCCCATGTTTGGCGAAATGATTATACGGCCAGTAGAAGGCCCATTGATTAGACGGTCCATAGAAGGCCCATGGATCCTATGGCCCGTAGAAGGCCCATGGATCATACGACCTGTAGAAGGCCCATGGATCCTATGGCCCGTAGAATGCCCATGGATCCTACGGCCCGTAGGAGTCCCATGGTTACAACAGTCCGTGTGTTGCCATGGTTATTGTCGCCTAGTTATAAAAAATAGGTTATTGTGGCCACTAGAAAAACACGAAAAAAGAACTGCAGTGACTACAAGCAAACAACTAAACAAGACAATAAGGAAATAAATAAGCAAGCAACTAATGCTAGGCTATTACGGCTATTACACATATTACATCCACTGGGCATCAAAATTCGCCACCAGTGCAAATATAGGGAACAAAGCAGCATATTACATACACTGGCCGTCTAAATTGGCCACCAGTGCAAATAAACGCGGCAGCAAAACAAGTCCATAACTGAAACAACTTCAGAAGAGCTCAAGAAACGTTATCCTGGGTATCCACCATGCTGGCAATAAGCTTATCAAGCTTATTAGCTGTGTCCTATTTGGCGCTAAAATCCTCCAACACTTGCTGTTGCACCAGAAAGTATGCATCTGAATGCTCTAGGGACTTCCGCAGTCCTTCCGCTTCTTGTCGCAGCACAACTGATCGATGTCTTTCAGCTTGTAGTTGAGACTCAAGAAACTGAACTGATTCAGATAGTGAGTTTGAATAGCTTGTGCCAGCGGTAGTGGCCAGTAACTCGAACAGTAAACCAAGACAGGACTTTGGGGTTGTCTCACTGTCTTCAAGATAGTTTTCCTTAGCTGTTTTATCAGCTTTGTTGGAGACCAACAAGGATGTCTCACTATCCTGAACCTTATCTGCATTACTTCATTCACCATTGCTTAATAAGGCACTCTTCCCCAATATTCTGTCAGCATTCTAAAAGAAGAAACAAGCGGACACATAACAGGTTTAGCATGTACTAGTATATGAAACTCATTTCGGTGAACCAATTCATTAGTAAGGTGGACAAGATTAAACTACCAAGTCTTCTATTGCCAAGTAGTACATTATAAAAGCATCAAACAAACATATATCTATGTCCTATGGTCACTCCATTGTCTTGCCAAATCAAAATAGAGACACGGTTCAAATCATATCAGTTCAAGACAAAGCAGCACTGCAAGAATACAAAGCGTGGGAAACTACACGGCACAACAAGATTTCAGATGGGTACCACGGGTCTACATGTACAACAACACTATTGGCTCTGTTGTGATGCTAGTAATGTGCATGACATGAGAAGTCAACTGTATACACAATTGAAATTGAAATCAACAGAGCTACTTATAAGAGCAAACATGTTAAAGAAACATGCGTAAACATACCTGTTGTGCCATTGGAGTTTCGATTGGATCCTTCAATTTAAAAATAAGTTTGTATGAGTAAATATAGTGATACAAGAGCAAAGCAGTATGCACGATAGCAATGGAATCTTAAATGAGAATAGTTGTTCTTCAGGTTTAAGCACTTGTTCTACATGAACACAGTACAGTAAGATGCAAGCATATAGTACTTAAAAATAGAAAATGAGCTCATAGACCTTACCACATTCTTGGTTCGGGACCAGTATAGAACAAGGCATTCCCAGTCATCGTCCAGTAAATGTGTCTCTGGAGAACATAAGGGAATTTGACAGTTTCTTTGCCAGTGAAGTATGTTTTCTTCAGGTAATTCCGATACTGCCACCAAGCATTCTTGAAGATAGCAGAGGTATTAGCACAGGTTACCTCATCCTGAGTTTCCAAATCGGTCCTTCTCTATGGAGAAAAATGGGAAAATTTGCTGTATTATAACCATCATGGAGGTAGAATGTATGGGACAAAGCAAAGTAATTGCCATGAATAACATTACTTACACATAACTCCTGGACAAACACTTGCAACTGGCATTTTCCTTCATCTTCAGTATAATATTTCCATGATGGGAAGATACACACATAGGATTTAACAACATCAAATGCGATAGATGCTAAACTACGAATGGCTGGTTGTGCTTCCTCCACAGGAATAGGTGTACTAACTGGTGGAGTTGGGGTTCGCCGTGGTAGTACTGGCGCTTTGGGCACAGGAGCTGCCTTACTAACTGCTCTTGTTTGGGAGCTCTATGGTGGAGATGGTGCTGTGTCAACAGGAACTGGGTTACTATCTGCTGGGGTTGGGGTTAGATTGGGTGAAGCTGGTTCTTTGTCCATCGCAGTAGGGGTACAATGTGCGAGAGTCTGGGTTATGTGTGGTAGGGCTGGTTCTCGTGCATGTATAACCGGGGTGCTATCTCCACCAAGAGGTAGCACTGTTTTATTTGAAGACCGTGTTTTTACTCCGCTAGATACTGCCATCACCCGCTCCAATTCAAATGGTTGATAAACAGGAAACATAGTTGAATGTACATACATTGTATGAGAGACAGATGCAATAGATAGTGTGGAAAAAAGAGGGCATGAAATAGTTGACATGTATATTGTTTAACTAAAAAGGATAGCATGACATAATTTCACATATATGATGTCTATCTAAACTGGATAGCATAGCATGACATAATTCAAAGATATGATGACTAACTAAACAGGATGGCATGAGATAATTATATGATGTCTTTAGTAAACAGGTTCGCATGACATAATTCACATACATGTTATCTAAGTAATCAGGACCGCATGATTTAATTTACATATGTGATTTATATGCTAAGCAGAGGGCATTCGCATATATGATGTCTGAACTAAGACCATGATGTTGAATATTGTGTATATGATGTCTAAACTATGCAATGCAAGACACCATATGCATGATATGAGTAGTATAACCGTGCCAAGTTAGAGCATACACCTCGGTGGGGGAATAGGACTAGTCATCTGTCTCTGAATCCATCTCTGAGGAGCTATCAGGACCCAACAAGAGATCTGCTTCGACAGGTAGCACTGTCTGCTCTGAAGACCTTGTTTTCACTCCAGATTTTTTTAGCACCCACTCAAATGGCTGATTCACAGGAAGAGTAGTTTAATGTAAAACATTGTCGACAAATGGAAATGTAATGAAGAAAAGGATGGGCAAGATATCATTCAAATATACGATGCCTGGTTAAACATGATGGCATTGCATATTTCACATATATTATGGGTGGCTAAAAGAGATGAGACTGCATAATTCCCATATATGATATAGAAACTAAACAGGTGGCATTAAAGAACATGCCTAAACTAAGCAGATGACATATATGATGTCGAAAGTAGGCACTGCAAGGCAACATATGCGTGATATGACTAACATCATCATGCCAAGTTAGAGCAAACACCTTGGGGGGTAAATAGGAGTGGTCAGCTGCGTTTGAATCCGCCCCAGAACAGATATCTTCCTCTGGATTACAATCTGGAGAGGGGGGGGGGGAGGGTTTGCCATTGAACCCACCATGGAGCGATGTCTGCATTACATTGTATTGCCGCGCAAAACTCTTCTCTTTTTCTCTACATGTTTAGCATGACTGTGTACAATATCTGACATGCATACAAAAAAAATATACTGAGATTATGTAAGGAGAGCATGCAGAAATCTAGAGTGATGGTAACAACCAGTGGATGGATCCAAAAACAATGATAGCAGGCTGATGATAGCTTTAATTTAATAAAAAGGCAGATGATGATTGCTTTACTATTTTTCCCACCCAAGATGAACAACATAGGCATACCCTAGGTGAACCAGATAATAGATAGAGATACTATTCATTGTTGCCTCGATATGTGCCCCACAACTAATTTTAAAACTCAAGTTTGAACATTAATTTGGACCTGACTTGGAGTCTAAGAGGTGAACAGGACGTTAAAGTAGTAGGTAATATTAAGCAATGCATAACATAAGCAGAAACAAAAGAGTGCGACCTCTCTTATGGACCCGTGTACTCCTCAGGTTCATCTGCTGAGTTGATGATGGTGATGCCGTTGAGGTGGGTGCCGGCGGCAGGGAAGGAGATCTGAGGCAGCGGAAGATGGTCAGGAGTTGTGATGTCTTGTTTGGTGGATGCTTCTGTCGATGGAGTAGCTCAGGTGAGGTGGACAACGTCACGGCAGGAGCAGGACAAACCACACAAAGTTTTCTTCAACACCTACCTGTAACTGAAGTAATTCTGTCAGGGCTCCTTTGGCTTGCAGGATTCTAAAAACGCAGGGATAGGAAAAACACCGGAATAGGATAGGAATGCACGTGGGAAACAGAGCATTTGTAAACACAGGATTTCTGTCAACTTGGGTGTTTGGTTCACAGGAATTGGAAGAGCAGAGGAATGCAAAGAAACATGGCCAAATTAAAGTGAAACCATATGAAAGCGTGTATAGTTAGAATGTTATTCTGCCACTAATGCACTTGGTCTTGTTTTCATGCATAGGATTTTGAAAAGTAGGTCCAGGTGGATGTTTTTATCCATTCCTTTCAACAAAATGCATGAATAATTGAATAGTAGAGTGCCATAGGAAAATTTCCTATTGCTATGTTTTTCCTTTAGTTTTTCCTTTGAACCAAAATAGCCCTAATGGATTGACATGAATGTAGAGTAATAAGTGATGCGACAAGTGCACAACCTCTTTGCCGTAGCCGCGTCGACCTCGGCATCATTGGGTTGGTCACTGAAGAAGTTGAGGCAGAGGTGGCTGTTGGAGGTGTGGAGGAAGATCTGAGGAATCTGTAGACGGCGTCCAGGGCACTTCTCTGTTGTGATGGATGGTTCCGTCGTTGGAGCAGCTCCGACGAGCTGTAAGACGTCGAGGCTGAAGTAGTACAAGACATACATCATTAATCTCAAGTGGGATTCTAATAGCACTCCAATAGATGATGTAAAATACATTACCAAAAAGTGATAGATGTAAAATTTACATCACCAAAAAACACCTGACTACAACTGTTGACTCTAGACTTAACTGTCGAAACTGAAATTTACTGTGGAATCTGAATGTTACTGTTGAAACTGAACACACTGGTAGCACAGAGGCACTTCACATGTAGTTTAGGCCACTCGAGCACTAGTAGTAGAGAAACAGTGATCTAAATCAGCAGGCGATCGACGGGGAACACAGTAGCAGATAGCAGCCAGAGTAGCAGCGCCTGGAGGAGCAGCGCGAACTAGAGCCAGAGCAGCAACTCATGTAGCTGCAGCAGCCCATGTACCAGCATCAGCAGCGTGAGCGAGAGCAAGAGCAGAGCAGCAGCATGAGCGAGGGGGAGAGCAGAGCAACAGCGTGAGCGAGCGAGAGCCGGAGCAGCAGTAGCAGCGCGAGTGAGCGAGAGCCGGAGCAGCAGCAGCAGCGCGAGCGAGCGAGAGCCGGAGCAGCAGTAGCAGATCCGACTGGTATGGCCGCCGCCGCCGAAGGGGCCTCGCACTGGGGGAGAGCCGCCATGGAGATGTCGCCCGTGGCGCCGGCTTCGAGGTAGCCGCGCCATGAGGGTGCGGGATGGAGCACCGACGACGCCGGGAGGTTGAGTTAAGGAGAAGGTGCGATGCGATGAGTGTACAACCTCTTTGGTGGCACCGAGTAGGCCTCAGCTTCGTCCGAGGAGTCGGTGAGGATGCTGCGGTTCCGGTGGAGCAGGTTAAGGCGGTGCTGTGGGGATGGAGCAGCCACGATAGATGAGGCGATCGTCGGAGCAGCTCCTTGGAGGTGGAGGACGGGGCGGCTGAACTGGCGGGACGACAAGATGGACGACAGATCCTCATCTGGGGAGTTGGATGAGGGACGTCGAGCTGTTGCGGTGGACGACATCGTTGGGGAAGAGGCTCCGGCTGGGCAGCGGTGAGGTGGCGGACGGAGGAGGGTGGGGTTTCGTGGTTGGAGCAGAGAGGTTATGGCGGCCTTGGATTTCGAATGGCGAAAAGGAGGCGATGGGAGGGGGGAACCATGACTTAGGGACGCGCTTGTCCAAAATGTAGGATGTGTTACAAAAGTACCCCCACCGATTTGAACTAGCGGCCCTTTCGGCTCAGGGTTAGAAGGGGGATTTTGTGTGTTGGGATTTGGCAGCTGGAGGGAGTTTTCGCGCGCGTTGTAATTTCGGGATAGTAAGGCGCGGGTTGTGAAGGCGCGAGTTTTGGGAGCACGATATCTGAATTTTTGGGATATAACAAGGCGCGGGTTGAATTTTAGGGACAAGCCTAACGTGTAATATTGTATGTACCAAATCAATTCGCACTTCCCTCAACGAAAAAAACCAAAAAAATAAAACTATTCACACCACACAAAGAGAGAGTCTTGTCCCGTTTTACTATCCAAATACTATTCAAAGCTATGAATCCATGTTATGTCCAATTAAATTTTTTCGCTGGCTGTATAATGCATGTAACCTACTCATACTAACATTTTAGTGCATTCCAAATGTCTATACTACCGCTGCAATTCGAACTAAATTTGAATTCGTTTCTCTATTTGAATAAGAATCTACAATCATGATTGTTGCCAACTTAAACCATCATTCGAGTATTACCTTAACAACACACCACATGATTACTATAGAGATAGATATGAACTATGTGTACTATATGAACTCAAATTCAAATTTTTGAATACACTTGATGTAGATTCCAAATAATAGTACATTTGATGTACTAACTAGATATTCATAATCTAAACCATGTTCCATACGTACACTGTGTTTATCACACAAAGTATAGTGCCTCGCCCCCTACATTATGACAAGTATTTAGCCCTGAGCTGCAAAAGCCACACATTATCCCAAATTATAATAAATGTTCTATATATTATATGTAGTACTAGAAAGATGCCCATGCGTTGCACGGAACATCAAGATGCATTTGTATGAGTAGTTTATCTTGTGGGAGAAAAGGATGAATGAGGGAAGGCCTTATTTGCAAATGTGGAGAGGGGTGTGGGTATCTTTTTTCAAAATTGCCATAGTTTCCTTCCTATCCGTCAGATATAAATCGGACGACCTATATTGCAGGATGGCAGGCACACCATCATCACCAACTCTGTTTTTTTATATATAAAATATATTATATGTAGTATAACATGTTCATAACCACACCATGTGTATCACCGTTATATATATTCACGTATGCGTCGGTTTAAAACACTATGATAAATTCTTCAAATATCCGAGTTCACTTTTTATAATGAATTATGATCTCTATTCGTCTTTTACACCCACACAATCCTCTTATCTTTGTAGCTAGCGCTAACTTTCTCTCGTGCATGCACACGCCCGCCTCCCTCTCACCCTCCCTCAGCATTCTCTAGCTCCATCACGCAAATTCGTCTTTTCACTTTAGGTCGTTCACCCACAGTGTGTGTAGGCCCCCCAGCTCCTTCTTTACGGCACACACCGATCGATATGCCTCTCTAGCCAGGTGTGCCTACCACAAACACAAGCTTTTCCTCTTCTCTTCTCACGGTCCATGCCTCACTCCCGCCCCTCTTTTCATCGATCTCGTACTCGCACACTCCTTCCCCCTTGATATAGTATGCCTCTCGCACCACCTCCTAGCTGCACCCCTCTCTCTCTATCCTTCTCTCCGGGCCTTATTTGCTTCTAACACATACATGCATGTATACCGATCGATCTCCCTACATATACCTAGGTCGACTTTAACTATTCTTCCCCACGCATCGATCGACGTACCTCACAAGTTATGTCTCTCCTTTCTTCGACAAAGGACGGTTGATCTTCCTATGTAGTTACGTCTGCTTACCACAGCCATATCGTCCCCCCTCATCATTCGTGCATGCCTCCTAACCCGTCTCTCACACGCACGTGCACAGACAGGCAGTCATCCCCTCTCTTATTGATATTGCAGGCGTGCCCTTCGTTTGTCTAGCAAGCCTCTCCCACCATTTGTGAGAAGCAACTCCACCACCAACCCCTCCGACACTCTAGCTCTGTCTCTCTCCCAACCTTATTCCTCTCCTACACATATGCATGGATGCCGATCGATCTCCCTCAATACATAAGGTAGGTCTCTCTCCTCCTCCACACATATACCAGCCATTGTACCTCTATAGTTAGGTCTCTCCCCCCCGCCCCCCACACACACCGATAGTCGAGCGCTGTAGGTAGGTATCCATGCCACAGAGACAAACTGCACCTATCCCCTCTCACGTTCCAGTAGGCCAGCCACCCTATATCTTTGACGTGGGCACACACAAATTCGATGGCACTCTTTATCGATCGCGCGCACACACACACACATCATCATCCCTCTCTTCGATTCTATGGATACCTCACGCCGATGATACCTCCACTCTCTTCTTGTGGATCGCCCCTCTATATATATGATATATCCAGGCCTCTGTTTCACACACATTGCATATGTTACATTTTTTGATTGAAATATCATCGACACATATTCCCTGTCTATCTCTCATGCCCCCCCCCCAAAAACACTCACGAACCCACACACTATATCTCTCTACGTTTGTATCTCTCTCACACAACCCCACGTAGGTGGTGTACATACACGAAGAGAATAGGTGCACATACTCACGCTTCGTGCCCAGCCACACCTGCGCGGGTACACGGTGGAGCTCATTTCTGTACAAAATGGCAGCCCACGTGCTAATTTGAGCGCGTGTAGCGGTTGTTTACCTACGGAGGTCATGTACCACGCGTGCACGAAACAAAGTCCCACTTGATGCGTTGGCGCCTTATTTTTAAATAAAGTTATATCGCTCAATGGCATGTACACAGAATATAAAATGATTTTTATGGAGAAAAAGGTAGTCCGCTCCACTATATACAATGGAGCCTACCTGCCGGGGTTTCTCTTCAGAGTATCTCACACAAGGCGGCGGTGGCCTCTCTCTCTCTCACCATTGGTCACTGATCCGGCCGCATCCCGTCCGCTGGCGGAAAGGGAGGATGTGCATCGTTTCTCCGTTCAACGGCGCCGAGGCTGCACGTCCTGATCTGCGGTACCCGCCGTTCTCTCTGACCAAGCTCCGGCGCGGTAGGGCCTACGCCACTTGCTCGCTGCCGCAGTATGGGCAGATCCCGCCTGCTGCCGCTCTCCAAGTTACATCCTGACGACCCCCAGGTATCCCCTCCGGCCTTGCTCCACTGCCCATCTTCCCACGTCGCTGCATGTGGAAATCTTGCATGTGGATTTTCCATAGTTCTTTGCCCAAAACGTAGCTCGTCCGGCGTACTTTCCATATTGCAATCTCGTCCTCACACCGTTTTAGATAAACACAACCGTGTTGTTATCTTCCCTTAGGACAAGGAATATGCTTCTTTTTTGTCATCGTATGTGTCATCAACTGTTATTGGCCAGTAATTGTTTCCTTTCTACCTCTTTTTTGCAAACGGGCTATCCATTTCAACTCGTTGCTATTGCGACCTTTTGGTGAACTGCACAAATCACTTTTTTCTTAAGAGTGTTTTGTGCAGTTGTACTAAAATGTCACATGGGCAATGTCTCTACATTTCAGTGCGACTGCACAAAGGGAGATTGGTTTTGCTCTATCCTCCTCATCCAACTCCGAGCCTAATCTTCTCCAACTATTTGCTTAATCTTCTCCAACTAGTTAGTATTAAGAGAGACTACAAAGATGACCGGCTTCTATTTGTGTGTTTATTGTTTCATCAACAGTCCTCTATTATTGTAATCACACGTAATATCTTTGGAACAGGGACGCTCAGCTCTATTTTAGTGGAACTGCACAAAATGATCGGAATGTTGCATGCTCCTGACAGCTACTTTTTTTCCCAACATGCCTTGTTGATTTAGACAGAGCTGGTGGGAAGTTGCTACCAATGAAAGCATGTATCAATTTTAATTTAACACCTTCTCACAACTTTGTCTTTAGTTGTGATGTAAATATTAGCTCTGATCTGCTAATCATTGAGATGCATTAGCAAGGAAGTTAGTTTTTAAATTTTTCCGAAAGAGCATGGATGGCAAGACACATGAAACAAAAGCTGAAAGCTCAGAGCATTGTACAATTTCATGTCACTGGAAAATTATTTGTATAGGTCATCAATTATGTAAACAAATGCTGGAAGCTTGATAGCATTGACAGAAGCCTCTTCAGCATCCGGGTCCATGTGCCATGCACAAAATTATACTCCCTCCGTTCCTAAATATTTGTCTTTTTAGAAATTTCAAATGGACATATTTTAGAGTGTAGATTCACTCATTTTGCTTCGTATGTAGTCACTCGTTGAAATCTCTAGAAAGACAAATATTTAAGAACGGAGGGAGTAGTGCACAACCGCATGGGAGACTCAGCCCGGTCGTTGTGCCACACTAATAGTGAGTAATGAGTAGTCAAATCATAAGCCCCACCTTTCCCACTGTAAGTTGCTCGAAAGAAGCAACCATCAATACGCTCTTCTTTGAATCCGCTCATACTACTCCCTCCATCACTGTTTATAGAGTGCGCTTCAACAATCTCTAGGACCAAGGCGACTAGCGATCGGCCTGAAAAATAGCATTGGTACTTATAGCACGACGTCTATTACTAGAGGAAATAATGCGTACACACATGCATGCAGTGCTTCCACCCCGGGTACACACATGCATGCACTTACTCCACTCCACGTACACACCTAGTAAATCGAGAGGAAATTGTGGACTTGATTGAGGTTACCACACCCTAATTAATTGAGCATTAAACCAAACGCGTCTAAAATCTCTCTGGTGGTGGAAATGCATGGAGAGAAATGCATGAGAATGAAGCGCGCCCTGTAAACTATGACGGAGGGAGGAGTAGTATGAAGGTGCAAAACCAAGTACGCGTATGGCCAGTCGGTCAACGCACTTCCTCTTAGCATATCACTGACATGTGGGACCGGAGTGTGAGCAAACCGATCTTAATTGACGGCAAAATGGCCAACCCGCCGTTCCTTGAGAGAGATGAGGAGCGAGAACACACAGACGGGCTCGCACGGAGGCCAAGATATATTCGAGCATGGTTGATCGATATCATCATTACATGTTAGATGTTTTTTAATAGTACTATTGGGCTGCCGTTTTCCGCACTTCTCCCGAATAAATGTGTACTTTATCAGAGATTAAAATAAAATAAGAGTTCGAATGCTCCACCATGCGGTTCCTAGTACCTGTATACTAGTAGTAGTACTACTCGTACTACTAAACCTTGCGCTTGGCTCTTCACCTCTTCGTGAAGTCAAACAATGATGGTACTACAGTGTATGCCTCTGGCAATCTGACACCGAATGAACTGCTGCACGTCCACCGCCTGGGCGCGGGTAGGTTGCATTAGTCAAAAGCTTCTCGTCGTCCTACGAGCCACCAGGCTTGAGATAGACGGAGAGGGCGTAAGCAAGCTTCACCTTGTCCTGCAAGCTTCTCCTTGTTCTGCAAGTTGACGGGACACACCAAAAAGTAGTGCTAGTCCATACTCCCTCCTTTCCGGTTAATATGGCTTAATCTTTTTGCGGGTAAATTAAATGAGAGAGCTTTATTCATATATAAGCATTCTTAGGACGATCAGCCAAGAGACTGGTCACTAGGAAGCGAGGTACCCCGCAAAAAGAGAAGAAGGAAGCGAGGTGTTTCATCAAGCTAGCTCTCGGTCACATTCAAAGTGCAGCAAGCACGGTCCACACAAAGATGCGCCGCAAGGTTTGCTGACCTGTTTACATGCTGAATAACAAAAAAAAAAGAAAATACTACCGAGCACTCGTATTTCTAACAGGATACGAGCCAGAATTAAGCGAGAATTGTGGTGAGTGTTCCATGCAATCAACTTCCATTATCACATGCGAGAACCAAATGTGTTGAAGATTGCTTTATCACAGATTAAAATAAAATAAGAGTGCAGACGCTCCACCATCCGGTTCCTAGTAGTACATACATGTATAGTAGTACTGGTAGTAAACTTTGCGCTTGGCTGTTCGCCTCTTCGGGAAGTCGAACAATAATGGTACTAGTACAGTGTATGCTTCTGGCAATCTGACACCGAATTAACTGTTGCACGTCCACTGCCTGAGCGAGGGAGAGCTTGCATTAGTCAAAAGTTTCTCCTTGTCCTGCGAGCCATCGCGCGCAAGCTTCTCCCGTCCTGCAAGCTTCTCCTTGTTCGGCAAGTTGAAGGGACACAACAAAGTAATGCTAGTCCATACTGCCTCCTTTCCGGTTAATAGGGCTTAATTTGAAATGAGATAAATACACTGTCTGTCACTGTATATTTGTAAAAATACGGTCAGTGGACTTCATAATATGCTCATTGCGCTCAATATATACATTTTCCGGTGTTTATACGGTCACTAGCTCACCCTAGCTGAGTATGTGTGTGCATGCACGTGTAGGTTGAGCACTTCAGCGTGACCGTGTGTGTTCCGTCGTGTGCTCGGACGTGCATGCATTAGGGCATCGTGCGTGTTTTTGCGTCCATGTGTACGTGTGACTGTTGCATGCATGCACGAGGTTGTAGTCCCTCACATTCACATGTTCATAAATCAATGCTTTGTCAAAACGTTGCATGCAAGGTTTAATCATTCGTTGTTCACGCATGCATTCCCAATATTAATACGTTGGTAAAGACAATTTCTTGAGGAAAATGAGCCCATGAATTGAGTACAAAGGGGACTAATAAGCCAGGACAGAGGGAGTACTAGTAGTGAACCGGAAGGAGGGAGTAGGTACTAGTAGTACTACGTAACAACGTGCAGTAACAAAATTCCTCTATGCGCATCCTGTCTACGTGTCATGCAAGAAAATAGAGATAAGTACAAGTGAGACTCAGGAACGGCCATACACGTAGGGGGAGTACGTGTAGGGGCCACTCAGGAGCAGTCAAATCACAATAAGTTAGTCGGAAGAAGCAACCATCATTTCACTCTTCAATGACACGTACGCAATATAAAATGGTTGTATGGAGGGAAAAAGAAAACCACTATATATACACTAGCAGGAGCCTAAGCTACAAGCCTGCTTGCTTGGGTTGCTCTCTTCACAGGCATAGAACGACGATGGCCACACCGCTGGCCACAGATCCGGCCTGATCCCGCTGCTGGGGGAAGGGGACGATGTTCTGCGTAGACGCGGTCGACAGCGGCGAGGGAGAAAACACACTGTCGGTGCGTCCCGATCGGGGGTCCCCGTGGTATGGGCTGATGCCGCCTCCCAACCGCCCTTCTAGCTACAGCCCGATGTCCCAGGTACAACTTCCTTTTGGAGCCGGCTTGCTCCACTGCCGCAGCTCCCCACGTAGCTCCATCTCCATGTGGATCTTTATCTACTTCTACCGACTTCTATTTGTGATGAGTTTATGTCTCATGAACTAGTGCCAGTACTATTATTCTAATCACACTTCTTCAATATCTTTGCCAACAGGGATGCTCAGCTCGATTTTAGTGGAACTGCACGAAAGCATCATATGATCCGAGGGTGCCAGCCGTCTTTCCTTCGACAGGTTCTACCTAGCCAGGAAATTAAATCCTGTTTAGGGTTTAGGGTTTACGTCGTAGTGACCCCATCAGTAGTTTTTTTTGTACACACTCTCACAACTTTTGTATTTAGTTGTGAAGTAAATATTGGCTATGATCTGTGAATCATTGAGATGCATCAGCATGCGTGTTAGTTTTCCTTTGTATTTGATGGAATGTTGTAACGGGGCAACCTTGGAGTAGGAATGAAAATGGAGTGGAAAGTTTCCGTTTTTTCGGAGAAAAATGGAAACGGAGAGAAACCAACGTTTCGTTTTGTTGGATCGCGCCATCGAGCAAAACCAACGTTTAAATCACATCTGTCGCATTCGTGTCTCACCCTCCTGCACGGCTCCACCCCACACGGTCGCTCGGCATGCCACTCACCGCAAACCGAGTATACCATAACTTTCCCGCCTGCTTGTCGATGGATCACGCCATGGAGTACTAGCACTACTGGAAGAGATTGACGAGGAGGGGGAGGATAGCTAGCTGTAGCACGGACTCCCAAGAACTTTTTACAAGCATGTTGTGCCCGGCTATTGCGACCTTTGAACGCGGAGCAGTCGCATGCACCGGGAAGCGGCGCAGGCGGTGCTCTCTCGGCCGGCGTGCCGCTTCAATGCCGACGCTAGTGAGAGGTCGCGTCCGCTCTGGCCGGGCATGAATGCGGCACTGACCGTTTCGGGCGGGAAGCACGCGCGGGTGATGAAAAGGGTTCGGGTTGGTCAGGAGCGGGCGTGGCAGCGGTCCGGACGCCCACAAACAAGAGATGCTGTACGTAAATATTGCTGCGTATATAATTAATAACGTAAATAATGTGCCAGTTGGACAAATATGATTGGAGGTGGAGATGGAGATGGAGATGGAGATGGAATTTTATGTAAACACGGATATGCATGTCGATGTCTATGTTTGTGTGCGCGATGACTCTCGCGACTACTCGTACACACCATCGATGTCTCATTCTTCCTACACACACACAAACTTAGTACCGCCTCATTTTGTTCCTAGGATAGGAATATCATAGGAGTGGGAAACAATATGAAGTGAGATAAATGGAGTACGACGTACAAGAAGAAATGTACACGCACTCACTCTGCCTTCGAGATACCCGCGAGTACACGATGGAGCGCATTTGTACACGAAGAGGCAGCTTATGTACGTAATAATTTGACCCTTTAATTTGTTCACTTAATAATGGAAGGTCGGGGACCACACGTGAGCGATACAAACTGCGACCTGGAAGCGGGGGCGTGTTTTTGATCGAGTTTTCTTTCTTGGTACGTTAAAAAAAAATTGTCTGCCAGTTTTTGTTTCTTTTTTCCGGGAACGCGCGTATTCTATTTAAAACCACTGCTATGGAGAGATTTTTTTACTCCATTGTATATATAGCCTCATGTTTGATAGGGTTTCTCGCGTTTTGCTCTCTCACCCTCTCCATATCTAAACAAGATGACAGTGTCCACTCTATCTCTTTCCTCACCGGTGGTCACAGATCTGGCCGAATCCCGTGCGCTGCGGGAGGTGAGGAGGTGCAGCATTGACGTTGTCGCCGTCGGCGATGGAGAAAGCCGATGCGCACCGTCCTCTCTGAGCCGGCGCTGACACAGACGAAGGTCCTCTACGCCCTTGTTTGCTACCGTCGTGTGGGCAGATCCCGCCCGCCCGCCTAAGCGACATCTCGCCCACCTGAGGTATAACTTCTTTTGGATTTCATGCTTCATTGTACCAGTCCAGCTCCCCAGATCGCTGCATGCGGGTTTTATTCTATGCCACTACTCCCCAGCTCCCCATGTATAGTAGCTAGGGTTCGTCGGCTGGTCCAACATCACCTATTTTTTACTATTATAGAGGAAAGGCCACTCGAAAAGTTGTCCTGGTTTATGCCTCGGTGGAGGTATACATGTTTTTTTGACAAAAAGTGCATGGTGGTTGTGCAGTCATTGTCCATATGCTTCTATTGCTGCTGCTAATCTAATACTATCACTGGTTAAATGAAGCAATGCCCATGGTAAAGTGACATCCCTTTTAAGTAATGCTGATGTCAATCCAGAGGCGTCGATAAATGCTTCTGTCCTGCTTTTTTTCTCGGGTATCCTGGTTTAGTTCACATCAAGATAATCATGTGCTTCTATTTGTTGGTGTACTTTTCATTAATTCTTATTGACAATTGAGATGTCGCCGTTAATCTTGTACCACTGCCAAAACAAAGTAACAACACTATATCCCTTTTTTATATTTTTGCAAACAGCGATGCGTATCTCCATACCCGGGCATGTCTTCCTCAATTTTAGTGGAACTGCACAAAATTGGATGGCCATTGTTGTTCCACCTCACTATCCTCTACCACGTGGTTCTTCCTTCCTCGAGCTTGATTACCGAGAAGAAACAGACCACAGTGAGGATTTGTCAAACTTCATTGGTGCCTCACCCAAACTTGATGCCAAATGGATGATGCATCACCACGATGACCTATTGATGCTCATGGTTGCGTCTCATGGTTGCATCGGCTGGTGAAGCTGATCGATTTTCAACGAAAAACAAGCTATCGTCCATCAGTGCTCTTTGCTTGTTACCCACAAAGATGATATCCTTCATCAGTTCACCTGGAGATGCAGTCGTCTTTCACGTTGGTGCAATTTTATCACACAATTGGCTATGAACCAAATGTTTCCTCGAAGAAGCATCGACGTTGGTACTAAGAGCATAAATTTTGTATTGATTTCTAAGCCTTCTCACAACTTTGTCTTCAACTCCCCTGTAATTTTATTTGTCCAGCTATTAACTAAATATATGGTCAGACTTTGATTAAAAAAATGGTTTGGACTAAAAACCCGGATGGACGTAGTAGCCCTCTGTTTTTATTTACTCTGCATATTAGATTTGACTGAAGTCAAACTTTGTAAAGTTTAACCAAGTTTAGGCCGAACACAACAAACCATAATTATTGAGAGAGGGCAAAATGTACATACTCTCAAACCTTTCTGATAATTGAAATTAAAATTTTTATTTGTACACACTCTCACACCTTTCCAATAATTTGGCGCGTGTGTGGTTGTTCACTTAACAGAGGGTAGTGTACCGCACGTGAAGGACAGGAAGTGCGACCAGGACGCGTGGATCGTTAGTTGATCGTAAGTAGTTTTCTTCAATGGTACGTTAAATAAAGAGTTTCATTTCGTACTTACACAATTTAAAATGATTGTTATGGAGAGAAAAAGAAAACCACTCCACTATATATTAGTAGTATACACAAGTACTATATAAGTACTATATAAGCTGGAGCCTCAGCGCTTGTTCGCTAGGGTTTGCACTCTCCACACTCTCGCCGCACTACATATATATATACACGCTAGAGGCTCAGCATTCCTTTGCTAGGGTTTGCTATATTCACAGTCTCTCACCCTCTTCACCAGATCTAAACAAGACTGCATTGGCCTCTGTCTCTCTCTCCCCCCTCATAGCTGGTGAAGGAGCCGTCCGGATCCTGTCGCACCAGGAAGGGGAGGAGGTGCAGCGTTCACTTTGTCGCCTTCGACGAGGGAGGCAATCCACTGCCGGCTGCGCTATTCTCTTTCACCCAGCGCCTGTGTGGGAGGGCCACCGACCCCTTCTTTCTCGCTGCCGTACGTAGTTTGGGCAGATCCGGCCTCCCGCCGCATGCCTAGCCACATCCCGACGACCCTAAGGTATAACTTTCTTTGAAACCGTCATTGCTCTAGCTGCATGCGGATCTTTTTCGATTCTGTAGTCGAATCTAGGTCTTGGTTCAAAGAGGAAAGAAAGGTGGGGTGGGGTGGAGCATGAATCTAGGACGTGGTTCAATGAGGAAAGGAGGGAGGGAAAGTAGTGTAGACTGGCTATCCAACCGCTTTGTTGGTTGAAAAGGGAAAAAGGGGGTAACCCAGTACACACATCTGTAAGGAACCGATCTCTTTGTTGAAAAAGGAAAGAAACTGGGGGATCGGGTAGTTTGTGCAGGACTAGATTTGCTGCCCTCACATAGGAAAAAGGTTCAAAGAGAACAATATGGGACCAACGCAGATATGCTGCTTGGCAACATACTCTGCATCACCCATTTATACGTGTGGACTCACATGGTGCTGCCATGTCCCACGTCCCATACAGCTATTTTGCTGTTGTTAATCTAAGAATGCCGCTAGAAAATTGAAGCAATGCAACTGTTAAAAGTAAATTACATTTTTAACGAATGCTGTTTTAAGAGAATGTCTCTGTTAATATGAATCAATGCAACTGTTTTAGAAATGCTACTGTCCTACTTTGTTTTCCATCAAGATAAGTTAGATGCTTCTTTTTGTTGCCGTATGTTTCATCCTCCTTTATTGGCCAGTAATTGTTTCTTTTTTTGCCTCTGTTAAAACAGGGATATCTATTCAACTTGTTGCTATAGCGAACTTAAATGTCACACCGGCAACTTTGCTTGATTTCAGTGGAACTGCACAAAACGAGATTGGATTTCCTATTCGTGTTGGTAGTTACGTATTTTATCTTGTCCGCCTCATGAAAGGTCAGTACAGGCCTTCATCCACATGATTGTGCAGTGTGCTTTGAGATGTTGTGCTACATGTATTGGTACTGTTTTAAATAAATGTTGAATTGAAGCTATTGTATTGCTGTCTTTTCCCATTAAGTAGTGAACAAAAATGGGACCAACCCAGACATGATGCTTGTTGCTTTGTTACAACAAACTCTGCATGACCCCCTTTATAAGTAGATGGAAACACATGGTGTTGTTGCGCCCACTCTCCCCTGGAACCGTTTATGCTTTTTGTTAATCTAATGCCGCTGGTAAAATTAAGCAATGCCACTCTCAAAATTAACTACTGAATCTTAGTTCAAAACTGTAACACTTGTTAGGGATCGGCGGGAGTACCATTTCTGTTAGGGATCGGCCGGAGTACATGTTTAAGAAATGTATTGTTGAGATAATGTCTCTGTTATTATATATCAGGTACAGTGTTTTACAAATGGTACTATCCTGCTTTGTAGTTCTTTCTACATGTTTAACCAAGGTATTGTTAAGATAATGTCTCTGTTAATATGAATCAGTCGCATTGTTTTAGGAATGGTACTTTTCTGCTTTGTCGTTCTTTATACATGTTGAAACAAGGCATTGTTAAGATAATGTCTAAGTTAATACGAATGAATCACACTGATTGAGAATTGCTACTCTCCTGCTTTGTTTCCCATTAAGATAAGGTAGATGTTTTTTCTTCTAGGAGTATAAGTCATCAACCGTTATTTCTCAGTAATTGTTTCCCTTATACCTATTGTTGCATACAGGGATATCAAAACTTCTGCTCGGTTTTATTTTGACTTTGATTTTAGTTGAACTGCACAAAAGGAGCCAATGTGTTTAAGGCAAACTGTTGCATTATTGGGCCCAGTTGGTCTTTCCACTTTGCAGAAAGAAGCAGTCACTATTTGCGCTACATTACAGAAGGAATAATTGAGAAGCTTTAGAGTATTAGTAGATGCTGGTGACATGACTAGTCTGCAGACCAAGGAAAACTCAAGTCAACAGCACGTGGGGTGCAAAATTCACTCCACAAGGAAAGGTATGACGAAGTCAGTCGCCGGCGCAGCTGTAACAAACGAGGTCAGTATCGGCCTTCATCCACATGATCGTGCTTTGTTATGTTGTGCTGATTATATTGTTGTATTGTTTTGAATAAATGTTTAATTCAAGCTATTGTATTGCTATCTTTTCCTGTTAAGATAATGAAGATGATTATAGTTGTAAGCGTATGTTTAATCAACTAGTACCACTATTATATTCATCACGCTTTTTTTGTATTTATGCAGACCGGGATGCTAAGCTTGATTTTAGTGGAACTGCACAAAATGTTCAGATGGTTCGTGTCCTCCATAATACTTCATCATGCACAATACATCGAATGGTTCTCTAATCATTCGTCGTCACCTTGAGCCACCGGACTATCTACTTGAATGGAGCTGCCAATGTGTTAAAAGCCTTGCAACATATAAATACGAAATCCACCATGCTACACAAGACATTGTCTTAACAAGTACAAGAAGCTAGGACAGGACTCCAAGTCTGTCAATGTCACTCTAAGCAACAATGATGGGGCACCTGGGTATGGTAATCTGTTTACCGTACTTTTAGTTTGTCAGTCCACTGATTGGTGGGTTGACACTGGGGCCAATATTCATGTGTGTGCTGATGTGTCTTTGTTTTCTTGCAGCATATTAATACGAAATCCACCGTGCTACACAAGACATTGTATGATTTTAGTTGAACTGCACAAAAAGATACGCTGGTTAATCCGACTCCATGTGCCATTTCAATGTGCAAACTGATGACAAACCCTGCCCGTTCCACAATCATAGGCATTACATATTTTGAATGGGAAAAGCTTGTCAAAGTTTAATCATTGATGTTAGCAAGAAAACATTAGTTTAATATATTGGAATTGGAAAACCTTGTCAAATTTTGCTCATTGATGTTAGCCAGAAGACATGCATTTGACATTTTTGAGTGGGACGCCCTTTGCTGTGAGCAGCGTCGATCGTTTTTTCCTATTCCTGTGTTCAGTTCAGAAGTAAATATTTACTCTGCTGAGATGCATAGTCACATGAATGTTGAATTATGTAAGGTATTTTAAGAGTTTGTTCTGAATGTTGTCTATGTAATGCCAGGTCTTGTGAGTTTGATTGCAAAGTTGAGCTTGGAATGCTGTGGCATACGGCATCATGAGCTGTTCACCGTGCCTCCTGAGAATAATGCTTCATATTGTTTTGCATGTTGATCTAATTCCAGTGATTTGCATGTTAAGAAGATCATCCTCTTCTGTTGTTTCTGTGCTTAAGAAGTTCATCGTCTTATGTTTCATTCATAGCCTATACGACAACTCGGGTAGGTTAGAGGTGAAACCATATGATCTTCCGACCAACTCATCATCTTAGGCCGTGATTGGATCATCGTTTTCCAACCAAAACCGCTTGTAAAACTGACGCTTGTAAATAAAAGCAGATGGTCTTGGGTGAAGCGCTTGGTTGGTCGATTTCGACTAGTAAAATATACACTGGTCTCTCAAATTACACGCGTAACTCGCCGGTTTTCGTTACAGACCTCGGGCCCTCGGTTTCATTACGCCTGTATTTTACGCGTTGTTTCCGGTGACGAGTAAATTACACTTGTATCTTAATACAGGTGTGAAACAATTCAGAGCTCCCAAGCGCGGCCTTACCGTTTCATGCCGTCTTAGTCTCTCGAAGGTGCTCATAGGTGTCCGATGATCCTGGCTTCCTGAATAAGCAGCGGGCGTTGTATCAAACCATCCGTAGGGCCCACGAGGCCCTCTCCATTGTCCTTCGAGTTGTTGCGCTCGCCGTGGCGCCGAGCATTGTCAACATGGTCAACGAACATGGGGAATCAGGAGATGACTTTACTTGGAGAGGATGACAGTAGGGACCCACCAGGGCCATAGCTGTACGTACGGAAGTTCCTCCTTATTATATACAACTAGTTTTTTTTGCTTCCTCCTGGTTTCCTGACATCATGGTCCCACACCATCGTCAACCTATATAGTCAATAAACGAGAGAATTGCACAAGGAGCGGCCGACAGTTGGGACCCAGCAGCTCGAGCAGTATTTGTTTTTTTAGGTGTAAGCGGAGTTTTTCTTGAGCGATGTTTTTGTTGTTGTTCAGAGGAGCAGGGTATCAACTGGGCGGGATGTGGCCAGTCTAGCCCAGGCTATTATTTTATGTCGACCAAATATCCAGCCCAGATATTATTTTTTCAAGGTGAAAATGGCTAGCCCAGCTATACTTTTTTTGTGGAATACCCAACCCAGGTCAACTTGTTATTCTCCGCCCCGCTGGGCTGTAAATCTTTCCTATGAGGGATGCATTAGGCCTAACAAGAAAATGGGCTTTAAGAAATAATAAATGGGATGTAATTATAAAAACTGGGCTGTAAATATACAAAAAACGCACCAAACAGGTAATTAGTTCCAAAAATATTATTTTTTGAATTTGGAAATTTTAATTTCATTACTTCTTGCACGCGCAATATTTCTTTAGATTTTTATCTAATACAAATTCATTTTGAAATTATATTTAATCTGACTCGAAATTTTGGGATAAAAATATTTCGGATCCCATCAAAATGTGGGATTTTTGGTTGAATTCTGTTTTGAGAGGTTGGTTGAAATTATTAATTGTTGTCCTGGCTAGAAAATGGGCTGTAATTTTAACATACTGTAAATGGGTTGTAGTAAATTCCATTAGAATTCAAAAATGGGCTATACATTATTACAAATCGCAAATGGGCTATATGTTCTCTGCCACAGATGTGATGCTCACTTGTGGGCCTACTATTTTTTTGAGATAGTCAGTGACGTGTATGGAAGGCTTGTGGGCCTACTAAGGCGTATGGAAGGCTTTGTAAACTTATATTCTAGACACGATTCTAGCAGCAGCGGCCGTTGGATGTCCATCACGGCTGTAGTGCTTCTTCAATCTTGGATATTCTTGCTTCAGCCGCCCAAACCACCGTCGGCGGTACCGCCTGCTACCGCCTCCCGTGGCCGGCTGTGCTGCCGTGCAGGCTTCACCGGTCCACCCTACTCCCAAACGCCGTCTAGGCCATTCTTCTACTAACCAACACCTCCTATTCTTCTCCGGCGACGGCAGCCTCACACCGCAGCTGAACCAGTGAACCCTCGTACTCCCCTCTGCGTGGGCATCCACTGCTGTGTCTTTGCCGGCTCCGGGTCGTTTCCTTCGTAATACTCGCCATCATTCACTGTGTTGGTTCTCTCGGCGCGGCGTGGTCAACTTTGTCAACAAAGGACAGCCATCGGATGAGGCATGTACGTGGATTGGCTGATAGTAGGGACCCACATGGCCCATGGCCGCACATAGCAAGTGCCCCGTATTATGCGAAAACAAATAATTTCTCCCCCTGACAGGTTTGACCCACCAGCTACATCTTTGCACGCAAGGAAGTGCTTCCTTTATTACGCGAAAATAAAAAGTTTCCTCTCCCTGACAGCTGGGACCCACCAGCTTTATTATGATCCTTTTCGTGAAAATATAGATTGTACCGAAGATGCTAAATTGTTTTCTTTTTATTCTAACTCGAAAAAGAAGAAATTAAAAAAACCAAAAAACATCTTTACACGCAAGGAAGTGCCACCTTATTACGCGAAAAAAATTGATTCCCCTGCTAGCTGCGACCCTCCAGATTTGGAGGCTGACTTGTGGGCCTACTAAGTTAACGCGTACGCAGGGCTTTGTCAACTTAGTCAATAAACGATTCTAGCTGCACTGACCATTGGATGTTAATCCAACGGCCAAGCTGTGTCTTCAACCTCTGGTCTTGTTGCTCCAGCCGCCCAAACCTGCGCCCGCCGTACCGCCTGCTCCAGCCTCCCGTGGCCGGCTGTGCTGCCGCGCAGGCCTCACCGCCCGACCATACTACTAGTGGCCAGGACTTCCCTCTACTCACCCACACCCCTTGTTATTCTCCGGCGACGGCAGCCTTACACCGTAGCCGAACCAGTGAACCCTCGTACTCCCCTCCGCGTGGGCATCCACCTGCCTCGTCTTCCCTGGCTCAGCGTCGTTCCCTTCCTAGGCCTCGCTATCGTCCACCGCCTGGGTGCTGTCCGCACGGCGTGGTCAACGTGGTCAACGAACGACAGCCATCGGAAGAGTAGTGTATGCGGTGAGGCTGATAGATGGACCCACCAGCTACATCTTCGAACACAAGGAAGTACCTCCATATTAGGCGCGAAAAAAATGAATCCTTCCCCTTACAGCTCGGACCGACCATCAATAACTTCGCATGCAAGGAAGTGCCTCCTTATCCTCCCTGACAGCCGGGACCCACCTGGTCGAAGCGTACGTAGCGTTGTCATTCTGGGCACGAACGTGTACGTACATACTGGTCGATCGGTTTCTCTGCAACGATGAACCGTGGCCGAGCAAGTAGCGGCACGTGTAGTAGTAGAGTCCCCGACGTAGCAGTTTAGGCAGTCCCTTCCAAACCATGTACACGTACGTACAGCCACATGCCAAAAAAAAGGGCCACGTACGTACATACGTACGGCCAGGGCTCGTGTACATGGAGAGGCAACAGACGGCAGCAACGGTGTCCTGGTCATCAGGCAGCCAACCGGCTGGGTCGGAACGGAGAAACAACGTCCTGTTCATCGGGAGGCAACAGACTGGGTCGGAATGCGTCCTGTTCAACGGGAGCCAACCGGCTTGGACGGAACAGCCGAAACGGGGTTTGGCATACCGCAGTACGGAGGAAACGACCTTCTGTTCGACCGGCTACGGTCGAAACGGGGGTCCTGTTGATCGGGAGGGGTGTGGTGTACCGCAAAACGGAGGAAATGGACTTGTGTTGGAGCGCTACGGTCGAAACGGGGGTACTGTTGATCTGGAGGGGTGTGGCATACCGCAAAACGGAGGAAACAGACTTGTGTTGGAGCGCTACGATTGAAATGGGGGTCTTGTTCATCGGGAGGGGTGTGGCGTACCGCAAAATGGAGGAAACAGACATGTGTTGGAGCGCCTACGGTCGAAACGGGGGTCCTGTTCATCGGGAGGGGTGTGGCGTACCGCGAAACGGGACTCCATGGGCTACTGTTCATCCACCGTCTACTGCCTCGCTCCAGCCTTCACGGGCTACTGTTCATCCACCGTCGACCTCCTCCAGCCTCCACCTGCGACTGTTCATCCATGGCGTCTCCCTCCTTACTCCACCAGCTACTGTTCATCCAGCCTCCACCGGCTACTGTTCAACCAGCCCTCCACGGGGTCCTGTTCAACCAGCCCCTCCACGGGGTCCTGTTCAACTAGCCCTCCACGGGGTCCCTCCACCGGCTACTGTTCATCCACCCCCACCTCCTCGATCGGGGTCCTGTTCATCCAGCGGCAACGGCCTCTACTACCACGGGATCCTGTTCATCCAACCCCCATCGGGAACTGTTCATCAAGAGGCAGCTTCGATCGGTTTCAGTTAGCAGCAGTAGCGAAGGAATCACTCAGGTTCAGTTAACAGCAAGGGATCGATCGGGGTTTAGTAACGTAGCTAGTGCAATCGCTCGGGTTCAGTTAGAGCCCAACGCCTCGCTTGGGTTCAGTTAGAGTGCAACGCCTCGCACACATGCGCGTACATGTACGAGAGAAACGCGCAAACCTCCGTGCATCGCTCGGCCCCGACCACCCACCGTAACCGGGAACTCCCCGAAATTTTCTTCGCCCTCGCTTCTACCACGATTTTTCCGTCATGGACGGCCCAAAGAATGTCATGCAGGTGCGTCTCCGGCCCGCCCAGGACGAAAAGCCCATTTTCTGTCATGATTTTTTGCCATAGAAGTAGGAGCCCACCACATCTATGATGATACCGGGTTTTGTCACAATTATCGTCATAGAAGTGTCATAAGCATGACAGAATATTTTTTTCGTTCGGCCCAAAATGTCACGGATGTGTCTTTTTTTTGTAGTGATGTGATGTTTAAGTATGAATTGTCCACTTTAGTTTCACGAATGGCTATATTTGGTTGTTTATAGTGAGTAGATGCCTTGTTTATCTGTATTTGGTTGTTAGGTTGGTTGCAGTGAGCATTTTTTCAGGTATTGAGCAGATGCCTTGTTTATATGTATTTGGTTCTTAGGTTGGTTGCAGTGAGCATTTATCCAGTTATCAAGTAGATGCCTTGTTTATCTGTATTTGGTTGTTTGGTTGGTTGCAGTGAGCATTTGTCCAGTTTTCAAACAGGTGGCTTGTTTATCTGTATTTGATTGTTAGGTTGGTTGCAGTGAGCATTTGTCCAGTTTTCAAGCATATGCCCTGTTTATCTGTATTTGCTTGTTAGGTTGGTTGCAGTGAGACTCTGTCCATTTTTCAATGGCTATATTTGGTTATTATACTGATCATTTATGCCTTGTTTATTTCAGTCATTCACAATGTGATGTTCATTATGTGCAAGTCGGAACTGTGCCGGTCGACTGCAGAAATACCAATTTGAACGGCTATATTTGGTTCCAGTCATGCCTGGTGTAGTTAACACATGCCCTTTATTTCAGTTTTACACATTTATCCAGTGTGATGTTTAAGCATTACCTACGTTCTATTCATTTTCAACAATACCAGCTTGAATTGCAATATTTGATGGCTGTTAAGCCTGTTGTCAGTAACATTGCCTTCCATTTTATATCTGCTTTAACAGCATGCAGAAACCAACACATTCAAGCTATCATTTGGAGATGATGTTGTTTACCTTTGCTATATTTGTTTGATGTTAATGTTGCTGTACTTATCATGCCTTTCCACTACTTATGCATGACAACAACGGGAGTGGCCACCATTTTCCACCGAGGTTAGTTTCATCCCTCGGCTTGTATGCCCCCCGTCGTTCCATAATGTAGTGCATATAGATCCAGGCCTGGACACTTGTTAGCTTCTAATATTGACTTGTTGCTTGTAGGGACATATGCCGTTGGCAAGGATCCACGCATCTACCCTTTTTGCATATGGGGCAATGAGATATTCATGAACAAGCATCAAGTGAGGAAACTGATAAGGATTATTAGCAAAAAGATACGAATGGTGGCAAGCAAATTATTTGTTTATGCTCTATCCGACACAACAGTGAGCTGTAGGACGATAACTACAAACTCTACAACCTTCTGTTTTTACTGCCCATAATGAGTTGTTAGGCAACAATGTCTGAATCTTTTTCGTTCGCAGTGGTTCCCGAAGCAGTTCACTCAAGATTACCTCGCAAAGTACATGATTGGTGGACACACAATGAAGGTTAAAGTATTTCATCCAGACTACAATGAGCATCGAGAAGTCCTAATGAAGACAGTCAAGGATGGACGGGCATCCATCACAAGGGGTTGGCCAAGAGTCGTGCACGCATTACGCATGGAGGAGGGCACAATATGGGCATTCCGCTTCACCTTCTCCAGCAACCAGAATGTCTTTC
Organism: Thinopyrum elongatum; assembly: GCA_011799875.1. NCBI lineage: Eukaryota > Viridiplantae > Streptophyta > Magnoliopsida > Poales > Poaceae > Thinopyrum > Thinopyrum elongatum. Next base: position 217,926,094 of record CM022302.1, on the reverse strand, counting down.
GCCTCTCTCTTTACAGTCTTTAGTACAACTGTGGTTCATCATTCTTTACTTGGTGCTTCTGTAGTTCTTCAGTATATGTACCTGTGTATCAAATTATGTATTCGTGGTTGAACCTATATTTGTAATAAACATGGTTGGATATGAAATAAGTGATTTCCTACTTTCAAATTCAAAACATGTGATTTTTAAATTAGGGATTGTGCGATCAATCTCTACTGCACACATGATCAGCGAAGAAAAAACGTGTGCGATTAACAACAGCATCGCACACAGTTCTTTCTTATTAAATGTTTGTGATAGTCACCTTATCACACACGCTTTGCAATTATGCAATGTTTGTGATGTTGTGCGCATCACAAACGTTTGGTCATAGAAGAACGCGTGCGGTAGGTCGATCATCCGACGCGGGTATGACGAATGAATTGTGTGGGATGTATTCAAGCTTCGCATACAGTTTTATAGCGACAACTGTGTGCGCTCTTACATCGAATTGCACACAGTCGAGGAAAAGTAAATGTGTGTGATTGTCTACTTCTATAATCGTGAACTATTTGTGATGGGTCGCGCATCGTAAACGTAGCACCACAGAATACCGACTGTGATGGCAATGCAAGCACAAATGAGTAGGGAGTACTCTATATGCATTAAGGCTCCCTATCCCCGACAGTTTTTGGGTCGTGTGGGAAGGACCCCCCTATCACAGTCACTCACTTGGCGACGGTTCAGAACGCCGTCGCGGAAAGGGGTTAAAAACCATTTGTATAGCACCTCACTGTACCAGTGGTGGGTCGGTCTATCCCTTCTTCCTCCACAGCATCTTCACGGGGCTCCTCCCGCCCCTCTCGGAGTTCTTCGTCGCCGTCCTCAACCACTACCAGATCCAGGCCCTGCATCTTCAACCCAACTCCATCCTGCTTCTATCCGCCTTTGCCTTCTACTGCGAGGCCTTCGTGGGTGTGAGGCCCTCTGTGCCACTTCTCCGCCATTTTTCCTACTTGCGGCTGCACGATTCGACGCAGCGCTCTGGCTGTGTGTCCTTCATCGCGGTCCACAAGGGCAATATGCTCATGAAGGCCAGGAAGAAGGTGGAAGGCTTCCGGCACCGCTGGGTCTTCCTGGACACCAAGGGTCTCAATGAGCGGCTGGAGCTGCCTGAATGGCTCGAGTGGTGGAGCCACGTGAAGCTCTCCGACCCCCGGGCAGAGTCCGTGCTGAGGAAGAAGACCTCGGACATGGAGGCCAAGACACTGACGGGGGGCATGCTTGTGAAGGAGTTCCTGAGGCAGCGCCTGGCGCCGCTCCAGTCGCACACGCGCCCCATGTGGGAGTTCCGGGGTGCAATGAACAAAATTAGGCTGCGCCCAGGGAGCTTGACGGGCGAGGAGCTGGACAAGGCCATGGCCGTCCTGCTCAATGGCGAGACGGGGAACCTCCCCCAGGCCTATGTTTTTTCGTACCGCCATGGGGACAGGGAGGAGCTGGCCGCCTCCATGCCTACCTTTAACGAGCTGGGGCTCGTGTTGCCCGAGCGCCCCAACTTCCCGTGCCAGTGTCCTCCAGCAGCAGCGACGATGACGAGGACTCGGAGGAGACTGAAGACAACAACGAGCTCCTCTGCAACCTCGCCGATGACGATGACACCGATGAGCTTCCGGCCGTGGACTCCCCATGCTCCACCGGGGCCCTCACGAGGTCAGGATCCATTCCCCGGACTCCGCGAGGGTTGGGCCAGGCGACCCCTAAGAAGAGCAGAGCGACACCCCCTCCAGGGGGCACCTCACGCGTTAGTGGGACGGCGGAGGCATTGGTCCCATCCTCGTTGAAGTCACAGCTGGAGGACAGGGTGACCGCCGCCCGGGCGGACGCGGCCCTGCCAGTCGTGACCCCTCAGGGCGACCTCTCCGCCTCTCTAGGCGGCAGCGCCATGCCAGGGCCGGCCAAAGAGCACCCCACTAGTTCCCCAAGCGCGACCAAGGTTGTGCCAAGGAAAAGCGGGGGTGCCCCAGCCCCGGCCAAGAAGGAGAAGAAGACGACGTGGGTCGACCCTGATGAGTAAGCAACCTACCTTGCTCTTGAGTTAAGCATAGCTTGCCATTGTGCCCACAGTACTCCCCTCCTGATGACCAGGATGGGCACCATGGTGAAGAAGAGGAAGGAGAGCACAGAGCCGAAGGAGCCAGCAGTCCTGAGGGCAGCGCCAGCCTCTGGCGGTGGCTGGGGCGGGCGCGGAAGCACATCGGGCCGGCCCGGCACAGCCCCCGGGCGCTCGGGTGACACCGTGCCTGAATGCTCGAGCGTTCCACCTGTTCCTGGAGCCTCGCCGGTGTGGCCCGGGGGAAAGCCCGCCGAGGGTGCTGGGGCTCAGGAGGCGACACCCCTCGTCGCGGCCGCAACGGCCCCTGCGCGGATGGAGGAGGCGATCTCCTGTCCCCTCGTGACGGAGCACGCCCCTGAGGATGTGGTGATGCAGCCTCAGGAGGAGCCAGCCCCGCAGGCCAGCAGGCTGCGGAGCCGTCCGCCCTTGCCGTGCCTGAAGGAAGCTCGACGCCTCCAGTGCCCCAAGTTGTCCATGCTGCCGCTTCCTTGGCTATGGCGTCGGTCGGGGCGCCTGTGCCGCCTCCTTGCCAGTCCCTCATGCTGGCGAACTACGGCCCCCTCATCAGGCCCGGGGCCCTGGAGGAAGCCTTCGTTGCACTCGGCCAAATCCGGGCCGACCTCCAAGATGTCGATAGGTTCCTCGTGAGGGAGTGCCTGGGGCTTGTCTTAGGGTGGCTCCAGGCCGACACATCCGCTAGGACGGCCTGGGGCCGGGCCGAAGCCGCCACCATGGAGAGCAGGAAGGAAGCCGCCGAAGCCATGGGGGCTCGCGATGCGGCGCTGGCCAGCACAGTGTCCGCCGAGAAGCGCTACAATGAGGGAGAGGCCAAGCTGAAGACCCTTTAGGAGGAGCAAGCCACGCACGCCCAATGGCTCCAGCAGCAGGAGGAGGACCTCAAGGCCCGCGAAGCGAAGCTCGCCGATCGCGATGCCAAGCTGGCCCAAGTGACCACCGACCAGGCCGTGGAGTGCGATCACCTGGCCAAGCTAAAGGAGGAGGTGGACGAAGCCCAGGCATCCCACACCTAGCACGTCTCCGAGGCGACAGCCCAGCTGGAAACCAGGGAGAAGATCCTTGTTGCCGCCGAGTAGAGGGCGTCCGCGGAACGTGAAGCCTTCCCCTCCATTAAGCTCAGGTCTCGCGAGGCGCTACACTCCATGTGCAGGGGAGGATACGAGGAGCCGCTGGCGACCCCTAAGCATGGCTTTGCAGGGCTCTCCTCCAAGCTTGCCGAAGCGCTTAAGGGTGCTACCGCTGAAGTGGACTCCATCTTGGAGGAGGAGTGCCGCTCGCTCTTCACCGCAGCTACGACGCGCGTCTTCAGCCAGCTATACCTCTAGGACCCGGGCTTAAAATTCGACGCGGTGATCCGCCCGGTTGCTCCCGAGTCCCGCGCTGCTGCTGCGAAGGCTGTGAAGGATCATGTGGACGCGCTGTTGAAGAAGTTCCTCTGCATCCCCGACGCTGAGCCCATGGTGGTGGAGGCCAGCGGCGGTGATGATGGCGGCAGCGATGTCGACGATGAGCTCCCCGCAACCGGGACGGGCAGCGGTAACGACCAAGGCGGTGGTGGCGCTTCCTTCTAGTTTTATCCTGCCATATTTACCATGGCTCGTGGAGGCGTAAATGTCGTGGGAAACCACGGCCACCTATGGGGCCATGAGCCCCTTGTGATTCGGCAGGGGGATGAGCACATTGCACAAAGAGCGGAGAGTGTTGCGCAGCACGGCAGAGATCACACGGGCAATTTTAGCCAAGTTCGGGCCGCCGCGAGGCGTAAAACCCTACTCCTGCTTTGGTGGATTGATGGTGGATTGTGGTTGAAATGCAGTGCTCTAGCCCGACAGGGTTGCCTCAGGTCGAGAGCAGCTACGCGCGTACGCGGGTACAAGGGTTCGAATCCTTTCTATGGTTGCCACGGGCCTCCTTTTATAGATCAAGGGGTCACCACAATGGCAAATCAGTCATTATGCACTGATTAGATAGCAAATAGTGCTATCATACCTAACTCTGCAGACAGGGCATAGCGCATTAAATGCGCCGCTTAGTGTCACATCAAAGCCTGCCCGGCAAGCCTTGCCGGGCTGTTCAGCCGCCTTCTCTCCTGTCTGCGTGACATGTTGCTGGACGGGTGTCATTTGGAGGTGATTTCTGTAGAAAGTGGCTGCCATGTGGCGAAGAACAGCCACTTAGTCACTTGGAGGCTTGACACCGCACTAATTGATGACTTGTGTTGCTGTGAGGTGGTGCGGTGGAGCCTTGGCGGGGTAGTTTGCCCCTGTAAGCCCCGGTAGGCCTGCCGGGACGGTCTTGAGGCTTGCTTCCGGAGTAACCCCGACCTCGCCAGGCACGCCTGCCCGGCAAGGGAGGTTTCCCCTTAGTGGTATCTTGCTTCTTTGGCTTGACTTGGTCTTCTTGATTTGCACTCTGATTCTTCAAAGAGCTGATCTTTTGAGCTTGGTCTGGTCTTGGATGTTGTAATCTTGATCTTGGGCCTGTGCACGTTCTGGGCAACAGACCCAGGGTTTGTTGCACCGACAGGAGCCCCCGGGCTTGGCCCGAACGCGCTGCCGGGCGTCGTCGGGGTAGGCCCTAACCAGTGCACAGGCGAGAGAGGAGCAGTTGCTCGTCTTTTGAGATCTTCTCTGCTTCTTCGTTAACCTGAGCCCAGGTCAGTTTCCGGTTCTCCCACGCATCATGTAACGCCAACTGCAGTGGGGCCACTTTTTTGTAATGGCCCATGAATGACTTTAATGCACGGGTGAGTAACTGCCAATTCACTCTTCCCACCATGCCCTTATCCTTGGCCACGTATGCTGCATGCATTGAGTGGGGTAGGTAATGGAGGCGCGCCGTGCGGGAGAGCATCAAGGCGGGGGCCCGGTCTTCATGGATTGGTGGAGGTGGACGGCGGTTACCCACCGAGAGAGCGGCTCCTAGCCCCGTCCCGCCTATAAAAGGAGGGGCAGGGGAGGAGTGGGAGCATTCATCCACATATCCCTCCTTCTCCATCCTCTGCTTTCTTCTGGTTATGCTGAAAGGGAGAGCCCGGGGCCAAGCCCCGGGCCCTAGCTTGGAGTTGGTGATGTCGAATGCTTGTGCTGACGCTTGGGGAGTGGGAGGAGGGTACAGTCATGCCTTTGCTGGGGCGGGACCTCCCTCCTGTCTTCATGTGAGCCCCAGGATGGCGCGCGGGCGGCGCAGTGGTAGCACCGGAGGTAGCGACTCCAGTGTGCTCGTCGCCGGGCCACCCGTGGCTTAAATTTTAGTGAGGGGCGACGCAAGCGACACCACGCCGAGGCCCATAATGGACATAGGGTGTGGTAGTCAATCGTGGCCTATTCCCCCTTTCCCTGTGGTGTCGGAGGTAGGCCGCAGACGTGGTTTGCCATTGGTGATGGCGGATCCTACTTCCCAGGGCACTGCCCATCCGGCGTATGGGCGAGCTCCTTGTCTTCATGCATGCCTCTTTAAAGGGCGGTGGCTCCTTATCTCCGGGTCGTCGGAGATGACCATGGTCTCTGTGGAGCTACCCGGAGCGCATGGTGTCCACTCTGGCTGGCGTGGTGGGAGCTTCGAGCGACAGTGGTAAGGAAGGTGGCGGCAACCCACGACATGTCAAGAACGGGAGCGACCGTTCCGACGAGTCGTGTTTGCCGGCAGCACCATCATCACCGTCTGGGCTTCCGGTAGCGTCACCATCCACACCTGCCCTCTGGTTTCTTCCTCATAGACTGGGAATGGCGCCATCCTGATCCTGGGGAGGCACCAAATCCCAGCCAGGCCTTCCCTCCGCCTTCTTCGTCTCCCCCTGTAGTTTCGAAGAAGGAGAGGAAAGAGTAAAGGCATCATGGGCATTTTATATTTTTTTAGTATAAAACGTGTAGGCACTTCCCAAACTTTAGTTCAAATTATGTAATCTCTTTCATCCATGTTTGTGTTCTATAAGGTTTGTACTTGTTGATCAGCATAATAATGAAAAAGATAAACCTTGTCGGGCACTTGTGCATGAAACATGTCCATGCAGAGGTAGAATACCTCTATACTTATGTAAACATGTTTTCCCCAGCAGGCTATCCTGCCGGTACCCTCAGTTCGCTGCCGGGGCGCGAGGCCTGCCGGGCACAAACCATGGAGAGGGACCAGCCCCCCGCCAAACCTTCTCGTCTAAGGACACTACGACCGCCCTAACCGAAGCAACGTTCGGGTCAAGGGACGGGAGCACCTTAGTTTCGAAAGTGGCGAAGTTTTCTTATGCACAAGTTTTTGCTTACAGAACACGTATGGACAAGGAGAGAACTTATCTGTTTTGTCTTGTCGGAGATCGCAATGTAGGCTCGTCTTCTCTTCTTCTCTTCGGGATCAAATCCATGGTAGGAGCCTGTATTTTATGCAGATGAAAATGATGCCAGATGCGATCTTATCTACATGAACATGCAATGCTCATGATATGCTTATGCATGCATGCAATTTGTCAGGGCCTCCCCAGTGCTTCATTTATTTGTCTATTGCACAGGGTTTGCACCTGGCTTTGTACAAGGGGTTACATGCAATAGAGGCAAGGCCTGTACAAAAGGGTGGCTGCCGAGCAGGGCCTGACAGCCTAGCCTTGCGGGTAGAACTTGTGGAGATGCTCAATATTCCATGAATTTTACAACTGAATGCCATGTCCGGTCTCCAGACGGACTGCGTCGGGTCTGGTGACTCGTACTATCCGGTAAGGGCCTTCCCACTTCGGTGTAAACTTGTTTGTACCCTTGGCTAACTGAACGCGCCTAAGGACAAGGTCGCCTTCCTCAAAACACCGGGCATGAACCCTGCGGCTGTGATAGCGACGCAGGGCTTGCTGATAGCGTGCAGCACGCGTAGCAGCCCGGAGACGGTACTCCTCGAGAAGCAGAGCGTCGTCACACTGGTGCTGTTCCTGCGCTACTTCATCGTAGGCAAGCACTCGAGGTGACCCGTAAATGAGTTCCGTGGGGATAACTGCTTCTGCCCCATGGACTAGGGAGAAGGGAGTCTGCCCGGTAGCTTGATTTGGTGTCGTTCTGAGGGACCAAAGAACCACCGGCAGCTCGTCTATCCATCGCCTGCACACTTCTGCAGCTTATCAAATGTTCTTGTCTTGAGTCCTCGCAACACTTCAGCGTTCGCCATCTCAGCTTGCCCATTGCTCTTTGGATGCGCAACAGAGGCAAATGAGATCTTGCTTCCGAGGGCATGAACATATTGCATGAAGGCATGGCTCGTGAATTGGGTGCCATTGTCAGTGATGATCTGGGCAGGGACTCCGAAGCGGCACACCAACCGTTTCAAGAATTTGATAGCTGACTGAGCAGTCACCTTCCTCACGGCTTCTACTTCCAGCCACTTTGTACACTTTTTGATTGCAACGAAAAAGAATTGAAAGCCCCCGATAGCACGGGGGAAAGGGCCGAGGATATCGAGCCCCCAGACTGAAAACGGCCATGACAAAGGGATTGTCTGAAGAGCTTGGGCAGGCAGATGGGTGTTCTTGGAATGGAACTGGCAGGCTTCACATTTGGTGACCAGCTCAACTGCATCTTGGAGGGCTATGGGCCAGTAAAATCCTCTTCGGAAGGCTTTTCCAACCAGAATCCTTGATCTGATGTGTGAGCTGCACATGCATTTGTGTATCTCCGCCAGCAGTTCCATTTGTCGGATTCAGGGCTCCGCAGACCCAAGATAGATTCGAACTGTAGGGTGCGTGCAAAGAACTCAACCTCCCCAGTCTGCCTACTCGTCGATCTCACGGCCTAGCTCGATGAACTGGAATGGAAAGAGACACAGCAGTTTACCTAGGTTCGGGCCACCTTGCGGTGTAATACCCTACTCCTGCTTTGTGGTGGATTGGCCTCGAGGTGGGCTGAGGATGAACTGGTATAGAGGAAGAACAACCTCAGGAGGTGTGTTCTTGTGCTCGTGTGAGCTGGTGAGGGTGCGGATGGTCTGAATGATCCCCCTTCTACGGTGGTGGCTAGGCTATATTTATAGTGGCCTCGGTCCTCTTCCCCCAAAACGAAGGCAGGAAGGGATCCCACAACGGCCAAATTCGAAGGGAGGCAACTAGTACATCTTATCCTGATGAAAGGTGGTCTTTGCCTGCAAAGCTTCTGGCCGTGACGCCGTGGTGGGCTCGGCGATGACCTCCGTCCTGTCGTCCTGGCGGTCTTGGTCTTGTAGCATGGAAATGGAAACCTTTGGCTGATTCCTCGGGACTTCGTGCCTACACTTGCCTCTTTAGCACCAAAGGGGAAACCTTCTGTACTGCGCCCGCTGGCGCCCGACTGGCCTTGGTCATCATGGCTTGCGTCACCTTAACCTCACGAGGTGGGCGCCTGCATAAAAATCTCCGCTCCTCGGGAGCCAGCCTAGGGAGGGCCGCTCCCTATGGAGGTCTTGGTGTCGTCCGCTTCGCGAGGCTTGGCCCCTCGCGACGGTCTTGTGTAGCTGATACTGTGGATGGGCCGTACCAGGCGGTCGAGGGAGCCACGCCGTGGGCCACAGGTAGGCAAGTCTGGGTACCTCGGTTCCCAGAACGCCAAGAGTAGCCCCCGGGCCCAAGGCGTGCTCAAACTTGACTTCGAGGCGAAGCCAAAGGGCAAGGGCGAAGCGCCGCGGGCCCCAACCACCTGCAGACCCGGTCGACGCATGGCGCTTGATGGGACGTGGGCGTCTCCACTTCCCCGTGCTGCCTCGGCAACTATTTTGACTTGACGAGAGCCTGCTGCATGCAGAAAGGCCATCGTTACCGGGGATCATGGAGGCCGGCGGTTGGCCTTCCTCTGGCTATAAATGGGGGGAGGCCAGAGCCGCTTGCTCCTTCTTCTTCCTTCTTGTCTTGCCATCTTGTCGAAGCATTCCAGGCGCCGGTGTGGAGGTTTTTGGTGGCAGAGAAGGGGAAGGCCCCCAAGGAGGGGCCAGGCTCACCGCAGCCCAAGAGAGGTTGTGGGCGGCCCCGGAAGCACGCGGCGACTCCGGCGGCAGTCCCTCATGGGCGCGAGCGCGCCTCTTCGACGGCCGGTGCTACCTCCGGCAGCCGCGGCGGAGATCCTTCCCGCGGCAGGGGCTGCCGTGGACCGGTCAACCTCGGCGCCGGGGGAAGGTGTGCAGCGATTGTCCGGCTGCTGCGACCGCGCTCCCACTCAGCCGATGTGCCTCCGGAGTTCGTCATGTGGATGGAGAGGCCAGCGGGCACCTAGCTCCAGCTTCCGCATTCCTTCACGAGCGCACTGCTGGCCGAAGGGCCTGGTGGCCTCTGGCTACAGGCCGACGGTTGCTGCAGCCAGGCCTCGTGGGCGGATGTTGAAGTCACCGCCGCTGGCAATGTGTTCTTGAACCGCGGGTGGTAGTCGTTTGCCCACGCGCGTGGTCTGCATGGGAGGTGCACCCTCCATTTCAGGTACGACTGCGTAACGACCCTCTATGTCAGGGTCTTCGGAGGGGGCGGCCGGCGCCTGGGGTGCTGTCCAAAAAGCGACAGCGACGACGAGGACGGCGACCACGGCGCCGCCGCTGGTGGTGGTGGTGAGCTTGCCCTTGGCGATGGCCGCGCCGCCTCCAGCAGCGGGGGCTCCTCTTCTGGGCAGAGCACGGGCAACGCCGAGGATGAGGAGCCGCTGTGCCACCGGGCTCGGACCAACGAGGGCGACGAGCTGCATCGCCGACGCGCATCAATGAAGCAGGAGGAGGACTCAGACTGAACTTGGGCGCTGCTAGGGCTGGGCCTCCGAAGCCGCTGCAGTCGCGCGACTCGCTTTTGATTTTGGTTTTCCTGCATTGAATAAAGAAAGGGAGAAGGCCCCATTGGGGCATGTAATGAACCGTGGTGCTTGGTGCCATCATGCTATGCTTGCTATTTTTATGCTATATTGTGATATCCGCGCTGCTATTGAGCGTAGTTAGGACGACTTAGCTGGATGTGCTCGCAGTAGATTCCCGTGTCGTGGGGGCGTGCCCCTTGCTTCAATGGTGCCTTCTGAGGCTTGCTTCTTGAAGGCTCAGGAGCCGTTGAGCCTCCGGAGATGTCATGCAGCTGCGGGGTCAGGAGACCTCATGAGGCGTCTCGTCTCACCTTGCGCGAGCCCCCAAGCGTGGGTTGGCCGCGGCTAGTACGTCACGTCGCGATGCCCAAAGGCACGGACCTGAGAGGATGTGCGTGCCGCGAGCTCGCTTGAGAGCGTCTCGCGAGGACAAGATAAAAAACGCCGAAGGCTGAGGTAGCAGGGCTTCGGCGAGGTGTGGTCGCGGGCGAGCCCAGGCGCACACACCGTACCTAGCCCCCGCGCGCGGGGTGCGCGAGGAAGAGCGACGGGCAACTGCCGACCTTCCTGAAACAAGACCGGAGAGGCGAACAAAAAGGAGAGAAATTTTCCAACTCTTGCGAATGAAAGACACGAAAGCTCCAAATTTCATTCAAAAAGTTGCAAACCAGCTACAGAAAGCAAGCAAAAGAACAGCCGCGTTCGGCACCTAGACTAGTCTTCTTGTCTTCCCACCAGCGCGGAGCATGGGGCCTCCACTAGGACATGGGTGGGAGCCGCCGTGAGGCCCAGGGGCGGCTCTCAGGAGACTCTGGGGCGTGTACAGCCCCAACTCATTATTACGTGAGAGTGTCACGAGCAGAGACCTTCACAGGCGTGAGGCCTTCTTTATGGGTAGAACTTCCGGAGGTGCTGGATGTTCCAGGCGTTCTGGATGGGGATCCCGTCCTGCGTCTCCAGGTGTGTGGCGCCAGGCCTGGAGACACGGACGATGCTGAACGGGCCCTCCCACATGGGCAAGAGCTTGTAAAGCCCTTCCCTGGAGAGCACCCGCCTCAGGACGAGATCACCCACCTCGAGCATCCTGGAGCAGACGCTGTGACAGTGGTACTGCCGCAGCGCCTGCTGGTACCTCGCTGCTCGGAGCGAGGCTTGGCAACGGCGTTCCTCCCCCAGCACGAGGTCCATCCCCCACGAGGCGTCCTGGCGTGCCTCATCAAACGCCAAGACCCACGCGGAGCGATGCCTGACCTCGTGAGGGAGAACCGCTTCAGCTCTGTAGACAAGGAAGAACGGACTCTCGCCCATCGGCTTGGTCGTGGTGGTGCGGATGGACCACAGCACGGACTGGAGCTCATCGAGCCAGCCCCTGCCGGAGGCCTCGAGCTTCTTCTTGAAGGTCCTTGCCTTGAGGCCTCTCAGGACCTCTGCGTTGGCGCGCTCAGCCTGGCCATTGCTCCGAGGGTGTGCCACCGAAGCGTAGCATATCTGCATTCCAAGGTTAGCACAATATGTTTTGAAAAGGTTGCTGGTGAACTGCGAGCCATTGTCGGTGATGATGCGACTAGGGACCCCGAAACGGCTCACGAGGCCCTTGATGAACTTGACGGCTGAGCCGACCGAGATGGTGCGGACGGCCTCCACTTCTGCCCACTTGGTGAACTTTTCGATGGCGACGTGGAGGTAGCGGTAGCCTCCGGGTGCTCGGGGGAACGGGCCCAGGATGTCCAGCCCCCAGACCGCGAACGACCATGATAGCGGGATGGTCTGGAGGCCCTGGGCGGGCTGGTGGATCTGCTTGACGTGGAACTGACAGGCGTCACAGGATCTTACCAGCTCGGTAGCATCATTGAGCGTCGTGGGCCAGTAGAACCCGCTGCGAAGCGCCTTGCCCACGAGGGTACGTGATGAGGAGTGATGCCCGCAGTGTCCACTGTGTATGTCGGCCAACAGCTCGCATCCCTATTCCCTGGAGATGCATCGTAGAGAGAGATCGTTCAGTCTCTTTCGGTAGAGCTCACTGTCCCGGATGCAGTACGCAGTGGCCTGGCGCGCCACACGCTCCGCATCTTCCTCCTTCTCCGATAAGGTGCCCTGGAGTAGGTACGCCTTGAACTCCTCGGTCCAGCACCCCTCCTGAGGTTCGAGCGCAAGGAGCAAGCAGGCTCCAGAGGCCAGGCCGCAAGCCGGGGCGCCCGAGGGGGGTGCTGGGGGAAGCTCCTCTTGAAGCGATGCTGGTCCCGCGGTGGGGGGAGCTGCCGACGGTTTGAAGAGTCGCTCCTCAAAGACGCCAGGCTACTGAGGCAGACGCCGCGACGCCCTCTTGGCGATGTCATCCACTTCCTTGTTCAGGTTGCGTGGCAAGTGCTGCAATTCCAAGCCCAAGAATCATTTCTCAATTTTGCGTACCTCCTCGAGGTATGCCTCCATGTGCTCATGCTTTGGCTTGTACGCCTTGTTTGAGAAGTTGACGAGGAGGGCGAGCAGAAGCTTCTGTGGCATGGGATAGCATGCCATCGTGCAGCATCGTGCTGATGAAGTACACTGGGTGTTCAACAAGGGTAGAGGCGCTGGCGAGGTCCTGTACCTCCTGAGACCGGGAGACCTCAGGAGCTGGGCCGTCTGCCGGGGCAGCCGAGGCCTCAGGGGCGCCGTCCTGAGGAGCTCGATCATCTGCTGGGGCAGCCGAGGCCTCAGGAGTGCCGTCCTGAGGAGCTCGATCATCTGCTGGGGCAGCCGAGGCCTCAGGAGCGCCGTCCTGAGGCTGCGGTGTTTCGACCAGGCGCGAGGTGTTGCTTCGCGAGCCCTTGGCTAGACGCTCCTCCTGGACCGCCACCAGCGCTGCGCTGGCAGAGTGAGGCGTGGCGGCCAGGTAGAGCACCAAGGGTTCGAGAGGGAGCAGTGCTACCATCACCGGCGGGCTGGTGAGGTACCTCTAGAGGTCTTGGAAGGCCACGTCAGCCTCTGGAGTGCACTCGAACGGGCCTTTCTTTTTCATTAGCTTGAAGAAAGGGAGGGCGCACTCTCCTAGCTTGGAGATGAAATGCTTGAGCGAGGTTACGCAGCCCGCCAGCTTCTACATCTCCTTGAGGGTTTGCGGTGGACTCATCCTTTCTATGGCCTTGACCTTCTTCGGGTTGGCCTCGATCCCTCTGTGCGACACCAAGAAACCCAGCAGCTTGCCAGACGGGACGCCAAACACACATTTTTCCGGGTTGAGCCGTAAGTTCACTTTGCGCAAGCTAGCGAACGTTTCTTCCAGATCTTCTATAAGGGTCCTTGCTTCCCGAGACTTCACCACGATGTCGTCGACGTATGCCTCAGCGTTCCTCCCGAGCTGCTGACCCAGGGCAATGTGCATCAACCGTTGGAAGGTTGCTCCTGCATTGCGCAACCCGAATGATATGCAAGTGTAGCAGTACACCCTGCACGGGGTCAGAAAAGCCGTCTTCTCAACATCCTGCACCGCCATCTTGATTTGGTGATAGCCCGAGAAGGCGTCCAGGAAGCATAGTAAATCGCACTTGGCGGTGGAGTCGACGATCTAGTCGATGCGCGGGAGAGGGAAAGGGTCATGTGGGCAGGCCTTGTTGAGGTTGGTGAAATCGACGCACATGTGCTCTTTCCCGCCCTTCTTGGGGTCAATAACTGGGTTTGCTAGCCAGTCCAGGTGCCGCACTTCTCGAATGACGCCGGCCTCTTGTAGTTTGCGGGTCTCCTGGACGATGAACGACTGCTTCTCTAGGGCTTGCCGCCGCGCCTTCTGCTTCACCGGGCGTGCGTTGGGGCACACCATCAAGTGGTGCTCGATTACTCCACACGGAACCCCGACCAGATCCGCTGCCTCCCATGCAAATACATCTTTGTTCGCGTGGAGGAAGCCGACCAGCGCCTTTTCCTGGTCCGGGGGGAGGCTGGCGCCTATGGTGAAGGTGGAGTCTGATCCTCCGTCTTCGTCGACCGGCACCTGCTTCGTCTCAGCCCTGTCCTGAGAGAACAATTGCTTCTTCTTCGCTGGCGCAGCCCCCGGTCCCTCCGGACCTCCTTCCCCGCTGGGCCGCGTGGCCGCCGCGGCCCTAAAGGCGAGCTTGAGGGCCGAGAGCGCATCCTTGGTATCCCCTGCCACGGTGAGGACGCTGCTGCTTCCTTGCATCTTCATGAGGTTGTAGCCAGGATGGGTCGCTGCCATGAACTTGGCCAGGGCCGGGTACCCGAGAATGGCGTTGTACGGGAGGCCGATGCGGCCGATGTCGAAGTTGATGAGCTCGGTGCGGTAGTTGTCGCATGTGGCAAAGGTGACGGGGAGGCGGATCTGCCCTAGAGGGCAGGTGGAGCCATCAACGACCCAAGAGAAGGGCTTGGTGGGGAGGAGCCGGCCATAGGGCACGTGAAGCAGACCGAATGCCTCCACGGAGAGGACGTTGAGGCCCGCGCCGCCGTCGATGAGGGTCCTGGTGACTGCTACGTTGCAGATGGTGGGGGTGCAGAGCATTGGGAGCGCACCGGCGCCGACCGTGACCGCGGGGTGGTCCCTTGAGTCAAAGGTGAGGTCGGCCTTAGGCGCCGCCCAGCCCGGAGGGGCCCCCCGCTGCGCATATGCGGCGCCCATCTAGCGGAAGAACTGCTTGACGTGGCGGTCTAAGGCCAGTGGCTGCGAGCTGCCAAGGAGGGCCGCAATGGCGTGGGGCACCGGTACCGCGAAGCGCACGATGAAGAGGCCGCGCAGCTCCTCCCAGGTGGCCACTGAAGATTCCGGCAAGCCCAAGAGCCAGGCGCGCGGCACACCCGTAAGGGCCATGGGGAGCCAGTTTGCCATGGCCTTGTCGTTGCCGCCGGCCGCCCAGACGGCCTCTGCATATGCCTGAAGAAACCATGCCGGATCCGCCGTGCCATCGTATCGAGGCGGCAGCTCCGGCCTGAACTTTTGCGGCTACTGCACCCGCCGCAAGGCGGGGATGAAAGCTCGAAGGCCCACTATGCTTCCGAACGCGCTCGGTGACCCAGCTAGTGGGGCCGTGCCAGCCATGAGGGCCGAACAGCGAGGGCGAGGTAGAGCAGACGAGGAAGCGAAGCTTTGACGCACCCCTACCTGGCGCGCCAAATGTTAGATTCAGGGCTCCACAGACCCAAGATAGATTCAAACTCTGGTGTGTGTGCGAAGAACTCAACCTGCCCAGTCTGCCTACTCGTCGATGTCACGGCCTAGCTCGATGAACTGGAATGGAAAGAGACACAACAGTTTACCCAGGTTCGGGCCACCTTGCGGTGTAATACCCTACTCCTGCTTTGTGGTGGATTGGCCTCGAGGTGGGCTGAGGATGAACTGGTACAGAGGAAGAACAACCTCAGGAGGTGTGTTCTTGTGCTCGTGTGAGCTGGTGAGGGTGCGGATGGTCTGAATGATCCCCCCCTTCTACGGTGGTGGCTAGGCTATATTTATAGTGGCCTCGGTCCTCTTCCCCCAAAACAAAGGCGGGAAGGGATCCCACAACGGCCAAATTCAAAGGAAGGCAACTAGTACATCTTATCCTGATGAAAGGTGGTCTTCGCCTGCAAAGCTTCTGGCCGTGACGCCGTGGTGGGCTCGGCGATGACCTCCGTCCTGCCGTCCTGGCAGTCTTGGTCTTGTAGCACGGAAATTGAAACCTTTGGCTGATTCCTCGGGACTCCGCGCCTGTGCTTGCCTCTTTAGCACCAAAGGGGAAACCTGCTGTACTGCGCCCGCTGGCGCCCGCCTGGCCTTGGTCGTCATGGCTTGCGTCACCTTAACCTCACGAGGTGGGCGCCTGCATAGAAATCTCCGCTCCTCGGGAGCCAGCCTCGGGAGGCCGCTCCCTCTAGAGGTCTTGGCGTCGTCCGCCTCGCGAGGCTTGGCCCCTCATGAGGGTCTTGTGTAGATGATGCTGGGGATGGGCCGTACCAGGCCGTCGATGGAGCCACGCCATGGGCCGCAGGCAGGCAAGTCTGGGTACCCCGGTTCCCAGAACGCCAACACCTTTCCTTCTTCCCGGCAAATGCACTTCAATTTCACACCGTTGGGCCTTTCTCTGTATAGTGTTTCATCCATGAACTAATACATACTGGCCCTCTGGGCTAGTCTTTCAGCTTCTTCTTGCTCTTCGAGAAGTTCTCCAGTTTGGAGGAAATGGACTATGTGCCACGCCCAAGTTGGAGCCTGAGGCTCGGCAACGAGGACCAGCGGCACCTCCTCATTCATGAGAGTGCGCTCCTCGACCATGGGGACAGGTGGTCTGGCGGGAGGATGCAGCTCAGCGATCGAAGGGGAGTTGTTCCCAGCAAGCCCCCTGCCGGGATCCTCGAGAGGTTCTACTGGGAGAGGTCTGCCGGAGTCTAGTTTCCTCCTCTTTCTGGCCATTGTTGCCGGGGATACAGAGGGCTGAGTCAAATGGAGAACAAAAGTTCCTGGTTCCACAGGGAGCTTTTGTGCAGCGCACTTTGACAGGTGATCAGCAATGCTGTTTTCCGCACGGGGTACGTGCTCTGTTTGCAACCCGTCAAAGCGCTCCCCCAACTTTCTCACTTCCTCAACGTATGACTCCATCAATGGACTTTGGTAATCCTTGTTGACTTGTCTTACCACAAGTTGTGAGTCTCCGCGGAAGATCAACTTCTTGATCCCCAGTTCTGTTGCAATCCTGAGCCCGGCAAGGAGCCCTTCATACTCTGCAGTATTGTTGGTAGCCTTCTCCCGGGAAAATGCATCTGGACGATGTACTTCAGGTGCTCCCCAGTGGGTGCAATGGGAAGCACGCCAGCCCCTGCTCCTTGTAGGGAGAAGGCACCATCGAAATACATGATCCATTCTTGGGGCGCTTCCTTGCCGGGGTAACTATCTCCAGTACTTCTTCATCAGGAATTGGCGTCCATTCCGCAATAAACTCCGCCAACGCTCTGATCTGAATGGTAGATGTGCTTTCAAATTTCAAAACAAAGCTGGATAACTCCAAAGCCCACTCCACTATTCTACCGGTAGCCTCAGGGTTTCGGAGTATCCGTTCCAAAGGAAAACAGGTGACAACCGTGATCTCATGGGCTTGGAAGTAGTGGCGTAATTTCCTTGAGGCCATGACAAGGCCAAAAATCAACTTTTGCACGCCAGAGTACCTCGATCTAGACCCCTGTAATAGGGAGCTGATGAAGCACACTGAGTGCTGCACCACCTTCTTCTTTGCTGCAACCTTGGGTTCGCCTCTGTTGCCTTGCTCCTCTCTGACTTGATCTGCATCTGACCTTGCCGGGGCGTGCTCACTTTCCCCCCGGAAGGGACATTGGCTGTGGTTGCCACGTCTTCCACTTCCCGCTGTGCCACTAGTACTGCACTAACCACTTGATTAGTTGCCGCCAAGTATAGCAGCAACGGCTCTTGTGGCTTGGGAGCGACCAAAGTGGGCACAGAGGACAAGTAGTCCTTCAAATCTTGCAGTGCAGCGTCAGCCTCTGGTGTCTACTCCACGGGTCCTGCCTTCTTCAAGATTTTGAAGAACGGCAAGGCATGTTCGGCAGACTTGGAGATAAACCTGCTGAGCGCGGCAACACATCCAGTCAAACGCCTCACGTCCTTAACCGTCTTGGGAGCTTGAATCTGCTCAATAGCCATGATCTTGTCGGGATTGGCCTCTATCCCCCGGTGGGACTCAAAGAAACCAAGTAGCTTGCCGGAGGGAACGCCAAACACACACTTCTCTGGGTTCAACTTCAGGTTGATCTTGCGCAGATTAGCAAACGTCTCTTTCAAATCCTGAATGAGGGTCGATCTATCCTTGGTCTTCACCACAATATCATCCATGTAAGCCTTAATGTTTCTGTGCAACTGTGGCTCAAAACTGAATTGCTCTTGCAAAGGTGGATCCAGCGCTCTTCAACCCGAAAGGCATCCGTACGAAGCAGTATGTGCCACACGGGGTGATAAACGCGGTCTTCTCTTCGTCTTCCTTGGACATGAAGATCTGATGATATCCAAAGTATGCATCCAGAAAAGAAAGCAGGTCGCACCCGGAGGTGGAATCCACAATCTAATCGATGCATGGCAAGGGAAATGGGTCCTTCCGGCAGGCCTTGTTCAGATCAGTGAAATCTATGCACAACCTCCATTTCCCGTTAGCCTTGCGCACCACCACAGGATTTGCTAGCCATGTTGGATGCAGTACCCCTCTGACCAGACCAGCTGCCTCAAGTTTCTTGATCTCCTCGGCAATGAACTACTACCGCTCCAAGGCTTGCTACCGGACCTTCTGTTTGACGGGCCGAGCATGTGGGCAGATAGCAAGGTGGTGCTCGATTACCTCCCTGGGAACACCGGGGATATCAGATGGTTGCCAGGCAAACACATCGATATTCGCCCATAGGAAGGTAACGAGCGCGCTTTCCTATTTGTCATCGAGGGTGGCACTGATGGTGAAGGTACCATCAATGCCAGCCAGCCCTGTCAGGACCTTTTTCACAGGAGGTGCAGCAGCCTTGGATCTCTTGCTATTGGAACTCTCCGACAAGTCATCAATAGGCGCAGTGTTCTCCAAAGAGGTACGCTTCCCAGATTCCTTGCCGGTGTCCCTGTTAGCTTTCTTCTTTCCTCTGCTTTCCTTGGCGGGAACAGCGGCTTCAGTGGCCTCTGTCGCGACTGCTTCCCGGTACATCTTATCCACGCAAATGATTGTGTCCTTCTCGTCTGATGGGATAGAAATGACGCCTATCGGCCCTAGCATTTTCAAGGTGTTGTAGGCATAGTGGGATGCCTCCATGAATTTGGCCAGAGCTGGGTGGCCAAGGATTCCATTGTAAGGCAGGGGGAGGTCGACCACATCAAACACGATCTTCTCAGTCCGGTAATTCAACTCCCCCCCGAACGTCACTGGCAATGTGATCTTCCCCTTAGGACGACTCCTGCCAGTGTTGATTCCTTGAAACGTAGCAGTGACCTCGAGCTCTTCCTCTGCTATCTGAAGTTTGCTGATGACCTTTGGAGAAATCAGATTCAACCGGGCCCCGCCGTCAACCAACATCTTTGTGACTCTGAGGTTGCGGATTGTTGGTTAGACCAGCAACGGCAAGTACCCTACCGCAGTGGTGCGGTCAGGGTGGTCCTCTTCGTCGAAGATGATGGGCGTGCGGGACCACTTGAGCGGACTTCGAGAATCTGCCGCTGGCCCCATGGCATTGACTTCACGCGCCCACTGTTTAAGTTGGCGGTGAGAGGAGTGCAGAGATGCACCCCTGTCAATACACAGGGCGTCAGTGGCCTTCTGGAATTCCTGCTCCCTGGTTTCCTCTTCATCCCCTCCATCACTCTCATTGTCATGGTATTCTCACATCAGATGCCAAGGGGTGGCTTATCGTGGGTGGAGCCATGAGGACGTCGTCGGGTTCCGGAAGCAAGAGTGAGCACGAGCTCGAAGGCACACGAGATGTACCCAGGTTCGGGGCTCTCCGGAGAGATAACACCCCTAGTCCTGCTGAGATGACTATGATCGATAGTATACAAGGTTGCTCCTAGAGCTGTGTTACTAGAGGAGGAAGAAGGTTAGATCACTCCCTCTTCTCCTAGCTATGTGTGTGTGGAATGAAGGCTCAACCCTTTGCATGGGTGAGCCCGGGGGGGTCTTATAGGCCGACCCCCCAGGGGTACAATGGTAAAGCTATAAGGCCCTGGGGCCCGGTTGTCAGTGTCTGGGGTCACTGGGTTCTCCTACGGCTGTTGGGGCCCACCTCTGGAGGTCCCCGCCGGCTACCGAGAATCCAGCTGACAGGTAGGGCCCGCCGCCTGTGGGCCACGCTGATTGCCTTTTGCTATAGCATCGTCCTTGCTGACGAGGGCCGTGTCAGGGGTCGTATGGCTACAGTCCCGCTTCAGGCGGGTAGGTGGCCGCTCGGTTAGCGCGCACTATAGCCATGCCCCTCTGGGATTCGGGGGGAGCAGGCGGCACTGTAGCTATGCCCCGTCTTGTTGTAGCGGGTGAGAGCAGACTCTGAGGAGAAGGAGGGGCCGGCTGCTGGAAGCCAGCGCGCCCCCAGAGCTGCCTTCTTGGGGTGCGCCGTCTTCTGGAAGCCGGCCCAGGGAGCTGGCCGCGTGGCCAGTCGGCATGAGGGGCTTTTGCCAGCCCCGATGTCTTGAAATGTTATTAGGTGCGGAAGAGGCTACCCGGGGTCTATCCCCCCGACAGTAGTCCCCGAAGCTGGTGAGGTGCCACGGCTCGAAGCCGGAGTGCCTCAGCAGTTTCCCCTTTGAGAGATCCTGTGTCTTCGGTCCGTCCGGCTTGAAGAAGCCGCGTGCCAGGAGCCGGCCGAGGCGGAGCCAGCCACCTGGCGAATTTGAATCGTCGTGGCGGGCACTGGGTGGTACGCCACCGGGTAGCGCACCTGCCGCCCGTTGCATGCATGCCACGTGTCACCAGCAGGCCAGGCCGACCTGCCCGCCCACGCACGAGATGGGACGCCGCCACAGGCCCGGGCCCGCCAATACACTGCCTCGGCGAGCGCGTGGATCTGCTACGGCCGAGACGATCCATTGCCCTTCCGGGGCAAAATGATTACGTGCCATAAAGGTGCGGGATTTACGGGGGCGTGCGGGACGTGGGCGCAGTTAATCCCAAGCCCCCCGAAGCATCGCCTCGGCCCCGCCGTCGTCGTCGTATAAATGGAGGGGAGGGGGGCAGCCAAACGCACACGCGCCCCTCCACTCTCTTCTTCTCCTCTGCTCCTTTGCCTCCTCGCCGCCACTGCATCGCTGCTCCACACGCTGCCGAAGCGCCGCCGCGGCATCGCCACCGTCCAGCCTCGCCACGCTGCCGCCAGGCCACCGCAAGCCATGGCGCGAGGCGACTGGGACGGCTCCAACATCCATGATGGCCACATCGAATTCCTCCGCGCGACGCAGAGGCTTCCCATCGAGGAGGTCCTGGGGACTCGCCTCCCCGACGCGAGGGAGATCTCGCCGGCACCGAGGGCCGGTGAGTACGTTGTCTTCCGGAGCCATTTCCTCTGCGGGTTTGGCCTTCCCGTGAGCGGCTTCCTCCGCTCCTTCCTTGACTTCTACCGCCTTCAACCGCAGTATCTCACCCCCAACATCATCGTCCTCCTCGCCACCTTCGTAACCTTCTGCGAAGGCTACTTGGGCATCCTGCCCAACCTTGAGTTGTGGGGGAGATTCTTCTACTTGAAGCTGGGGACCCGGGCCAAAGGCGAACCGGCCCAATGCGGGTCCTCCGTCGCCGTGCAGCGTAGCGGCTTCGGGACCCGGTTCCCGTTCATCGAACCGCTGGAGTCGGCAAAGTTGTGGCAGAAGTCATACTTCTACGTCCGCAACCTCCATCCGACTAGGGACTACATCAACCTGCCGGCCTTCGCACTCGGCCCGCCACGCGAGCCGCGTGACAACTAGGGGCAGCAACTGAAGCCGGTGCCGGCCTCCATCACGAACATCCTTGTTCGGCTTCAGGAGATGACGGACACGGAGGGCCTCAAGCCGGTGGACCTGCTGGCCGCCTTCGTCTACCACCGGGTTTCCCCTCTCCATGCCCGGCCGCACCGGATCTGCGACATGAGCGGCCACCGGGATCCATGCCGGTTGTCGACCAAGGAGCTGCCCATGGTTGAGGTGGTCCACCATGTCAACTTCTTCTCCGACAGCAAGCTTAGCGAGGCCGACTGGAGATTCGGCAAATAGCCATACAGCCGCGCCAACCCGCCACCGCCGGTTAGTATCTGGTCCCCATTCTTTGCTCATGCAGTGCTTCTCATTCGACCTGAATAACCGGACATGGGACAGCGCTTTCCTGGCCAGGTGCTAGCCAATGGGCCAGCTCCTGGACAGCAATGGATGCCGGACCGCGAGGATAGCGATGCGGGCGACCCCGAGTTGGGGGCGGCCACGTTGGAGGACGGAGGCGAGGACGCCGCCGCCTGGAGAGGCGGCGCTGGAGGGGGCAGAGCCGCAGAAGGTGGCGCGGGACGAGACAGCAACGTCCGGTCCTGGCCGGATGATGACGAAGACGGCGAGGGGCAACGCCGCCCCGAAGGTGCTGAGATGGCAGGCGCCGGCTCTTCGACGACGCGGCCGTCCAGCGGAGCGCCGGCTGACGCACCCGGCGCAACTAAGCATTGCGCCGAGGGTATGTTCAGCAACAGGCCGCCCAAGAAGGACAACCAGGCTACCGCAACCAAGCGGCAAGAGGCCGTGAAGGTGGCCACCCTCCGGAGGACCCCGAAGGAGCGTCCGATGGTGTCCGGGTAAGTGTATTGGTTGCGCTGTCTTACTCCTTTTTTCCCTTTGCAAGTATCTCATCTTCGCTTGTTTTGCTGAGCAGGGCTGCGATCTCCATATCCCGGGCCCCGTCCGCCTCGCTGGTCGGATCAGCAGGCGGCTCCGAGGAGGCCCGGCGCGTGGACCCGGCTGCCGCCCTCCGAGAAGCGATGGAGAGGAATGCGCGGGAGGCGCAGGAGGAGTGGGAGAGGCCGCAGCGCGGGCACGGGCCGATGCCCAGGCCGCCATGTCTGCGCAGGTGGAGGCCCAAGCCACGACGTCAGCATAGGCGGAGGCGGCGACCAAGGCGCAGGCAAAGGCCGATGCCAAGGCCGCGGAGGACCTGGCTGGTGGCCGGGTCCCAGAGGCCACCAATCTGGGGCAGCCGGAGTCGCCAGTGGTGGAGGCCCAGGCGCCGACTGGAATAGCCGGAGCCGACCAGGAGGCGCCGGAGCGGGAGGTTGTTGACTTTGCTGTCCCGGAGGAGGAGGTGACCCAGCGCGCGCCGGGTGCTGGCAAGCGAGGAAACGGCCATCCTGAATGACCGAAGATGCCGCTAGCCGGCGCTGGGTTGGCGACGAGCTAGGCCAAGACAGCGCGCACCCCCCTGCGCCTGCGCCAGGCGCGAGCGGCCTCCGAGCCGAGGCCGGTGGAAACCGGGGCCGCGAGCTCGCAGGGAGCTGACGCCGGGGTCACGAGTTCCGCCCCGCTTGGCTGGACATCAAAGGCCGACACGGCCGCCCTAAACCTCGCGGTGCAGGACGTCCTGGACAAGTTCGCCGCCCATGGCGCCACCCTCATGAAGGCGAGGAACGAGATGGTGGAGATGCGCACGTCCGTTCGGGTACGCCCTTTATTTGCTCTCTTCATTTTTTTGCGATTCTCAGTGGGGGCGCGCCAGCGCACCCACTGGGTGTAGCCCCCGAGTTCCAAGCCAGCTGCTGAGCAGGCGGGTTGGAACTTTCAAGGCGTGTTTCTGAATGTCGGGGTGTCGTGCTTGATGCAGGACTACCACAACCTGCGAGCGGCCGCCTACAACTCCCAGAACCAGACGCTCGCCAACCGGACCGCCGAGTTGCAGAGGAGCCGAGTTGCGTAGGCCGGCTTTCAGTGGGGGCGCGCAAGCGCACCCACTGGGTGTAGCCCCCGAGATTCGGGCCGACTGCTGAGCAGTCGGGCCGGATCTTTCCGGCAGCTTCTTGTTTTAGTTGATACGGTTGCCGACGATTCTTCTTTGCCTTTGTAGAGGCCGCTGCCCAGCTGCGGGACCGCGTGCATGAGCTCGAGGGCCAGCTTCAGGCCAAGGAGCTGGAGCGTAGCAAGGCGGCCGCGGAGCGCAACCGGCTCGAGAAGGAGCTGGCTGACCAGGTGACCCGGCATGCGGAGCAGGTCCAGCAGCTGAAGGATTGGGAGGAGCACCTCAAGGCCGAGTTCGAGTCCCAGCGCTCGGGCTGGGCCGACAAGGAGAAGTACCTATCGGAGGGCTACTCGGTGATTGAGGATCTACTCGAAGGTAAATCTTCTCTCTTCCTCGATTGGTTAGTTCCGGGTTATCGTAGGAAGCCGGCTTCTAATTCTTTTGTCTTCTTTTGAACAGAGTACTTCCTAGACCGCACCGGTGCCATCGGCCAGGCGATCGAGGCGCGGCGCGAGCAGCGGAGGTGTGAGGGCGTGGAGATTGCGCTGGACCAGCCCCGGAACTTGGGCGAACAGTTCCTGGCCGTTCGACTGCGCCTTGAGCCTGTGCGCCGTCTGCTCCGCCGGTTTCAACGCGCCGGGTCGCAGGTCTTTGAAGGACTCTGGCCGGGCGTGCAGGTCCCCCGGACTCCCAGCCGGACTGCCGACTGGTTGGAGGTGGCGTGGCAGCGGCTCGACGCCTGGAAAGGCGCCGCAGCATGGGCCGGTGCCAAGGCGGCGCTGGAGTTCGTGAAGGCGTGGTACCCGGGCGTCAGCATGGCCCAGCTGGCCACCTTCCACCAGGAGGTGATGCCGGAGTTGGAGCTAGAGCGCGAAGGGATCGCCATTTGCGTGTCGGCCCTCGCCGAGTACACCGACGGCAGCGTCTTCATCTTGGAGCGCGAAGGGACTGTAGCCGCCACCCATCCCGATGCCCCGACCACCTAGGGCCTCCCCCTCGTGTCTCTCGTGGTCCCCTCGGCGTCTGGGACACGGCACGCTGCCAGCCCCCTCCTGAACCTCTCTCATCACCCCTCCACGACCTCACCCGAGCGCGTCCGTGGACGCTGCCCATGGTGCACCGCGGCCCCCTATTTAGAGGCCCTCCCGAGCTCTGCTCTGGCCTCTCCCCGCTCTCCCTATCCTCTGGCAACCTCCTAGACAGCCCCTCTCTCCCTCTCATGCCCTCCAGCACCTCCCATGGCCGGAGTGCCGCCGCCGGCCTCCACTCTGGTTCGGGCAAGGCCAGGCTTCTCCCCTCCTCCTCTCCCCACTAGAACAGCCGCCAGGGTCCAGCGACCCTTCTCCCCCCATCGCCTAGTCCGCCGGGGAACTGTGCCCCCTGCCCATCATCGCCCAGGGCTTCCGCCCGCCTCTGCCAGTGCCGGGCACGACTCGGCTGTCTCCCTGCCGTCCCCGAGGGCGCCCCCTAGTGCGCCACTTCCCGGCAACCCCTCCGGTGGCTGGTGCTTGGCCAGGTGCAGCCTGTGCCGCCGGGGGAAAGCACCCGCCGGCTCACAGCCGAGGCTCGATCCCCTCTGTCGCAAAGCGCGGGTGGAGGGAGACGACCTGCAGGCGGGCCCCGCAGGCCAGCGAAACGGCTGGCCAGCCACATCATTAAGTGGATACGGGCCCGCTTGATCCCGCCTCTGTGCGCCAAAAGCGCAATCCGGAACCCTCCTTCGAGGTGGCCCCCCCAGCGGGCACACGCGAGGAGCTAGGCCAGGCCCAGTGAGCCACGGTGCTAAGTTACGCCCTGTGGGGAGTTTAGCCCGTTTAGGTATATTCCTTATTATTATTATTATTATTATTATTATTATTATTATTATTATTATTATTATTATTATTATTATTTTTATTTCCAGAATGTTGTAAAATCTCCCAAATATTCAAAATAACTTCAAATTTGATGATTCCAATTTCTAGTAGTTCATAAATTCATGCTCTATCACATGGTGCAATTTGCACATTTTTCCAGAAACATTTCCTTCACAAATATTTATAAAATCTTATATTTCCATTTTTGTGATAAACTTTAGAAAATCACAGAGAGCCCATTTTTTATCCAAATTCCATGATTCAAATTCCTAGACAATTATATGTTCATAAATTAGTTTTTGAACATTTTTCACAATACTTTCTATGCCACATCAAATATTGGTCCATTTCTCCATGTATAATCAACTTTGCAAGTTCATAGGAAAATCATTTAAACTCCAAATCCAGTGAAACCAACTCCTAGATGCTTCTAGAGCCATTATTTGTTAAATAGGTGCCTTTGCTCATTTTTCAAAATAATGTTTCTGTACACCTCTTGCAAATCCATAAATCCCTTAATTCCATCATATTAAAATGTTCAAAAGTATCCATTGATCCACTTCCAATGAAACCACTCTGGTTGTTTTTCATATAACTAGAGATGGCATAGAAAAGTCAAATTCATATTTTTAGAGCACTTTTATTTTTGCCTTGTTGTGTTGCTTATTGTGATTGTTTCCGACATTAGTTGACGAAGTAGACGGAATACTCGGAGATGGACCAGAAGGATTGAAGACCTTGCGAGGCCAGGCAAGCAGCCCTTTGACCATGTTTATGAAACCCTTTCTATGCATGTCATATAACACTTTATTACTGTTGCATCGGAATCATGTTGAGGAGGTAACCACTTTGGTGGGTTTCCTCCGTTACTTCCTAGTTGATACTTGCATTGTGCATGACCCTACCTTCCTATGAGGGTTATGCGGGTGGGAGTAGATAGGATGCTAAAGTAGTTGCTACGCAAAAAGGGACGGGTGTATGCATGGTGGTGGAGACAAAAATATTTTCAAAGACTTTTTGAAAACCCCGTCGGGTGCCACTAATGCCCAAGGGAGATGTTGAGCTAAGTAACCACTTGATGACGAAGTGGTGTAGCGAGGCAAGTGAGTGTGTTGTTTTCGAAAATGGATTGGTTTAAGTTGCGACCGTTACTCCAACCTTACATGTGCAACCACCCTACCCTTATATGGGAAAAGGCATTATTGATTACCTAGTCTGAGCTAGCATGGAGGACGCATTACTAGTGACGGGAGTGGTGTGGTCACTCTCGGGACGGGGTCGTGCTTGGATAGGCGGCCATGACTGTTTTCACAGGGCAGCGGACACACCGTTGGTACCCCCGTGCTTGTGCTATGTGTTGAATATGGGAGCGTGGCTCCACAGAATTAAACATGGGAGCACGACTGTGGCATGGGGGTTGATATCAATCGAGTGGAATCCATGTTCGTGGCATCTAGGGAAAAGTAGTGATCGGGTGCTTACCCCGGGTACTTGAGGTATTGCAGGTCATGGATGACACGAAAGCTTCCCGGATCTTGTGGGTAAAGTGTGCAACCTCTGCAGAGTGTAAAACTATTCGAATAGCCGTGTCCACGGTCAAGGACAGTTGGATAACCGCTCTTGGGCTACGTCCATTGTTTACGAAACCTGGTGTGTGTGTGTGTGGCTGTGTGGAGAAAACTACTTGAGCCGAGTCGAATGACTTGACATGTTGATTAAACTAGAGTTGATCCAAACTCTGTTTATGTTGATATCTGTAACCTGTTCACATGGATATCTGAATTCTGATGATGCATGCTTTACAAGTTGTTAGGACATGTCATTGCACTCAAAACTGGCTTTCTGCAAAATTACCTACTTAGTGCCATATCATGCATTGTTGTATCTTGTTCCAAAATATGGGTTGCTTGCGAGTACATTCAAATGTACTCACTGGCTTGTCCCTGGCTATTTACTTGGCCAGGCCTGGAAGAGCAGGTATATGAAGAAGAGTTCTTAGGTGACGATCGTGCGAGCTAGGACGCTTTCCTAGTCAGAATGCCTGTAGGGTTAAGGCAGATGACATGGGTCCAAGTTGTCGATGAAGATTTCTGCTATGATGATGTACTCAAGACTTGACCATAATGGTCATAATTTGTGTAAGACGGTATGTATGGATGTAAGACTCTTGTTATTCAGCTTCTGTGTGTTCAGTGAGCATTGATCTCTGGGATCACTATACACGTGCATTCGGTGGCTTCGACTACGTAGGTTGGGGCTCCCACAAAGCTAGTATGAGAGCCATCCTGACTGTAGGAAGCCTTAGTTAGCATGGTCATTAGTTAGGGTAAATCTACTTTCAAAACTACTAGTTTTCAAAACTATCTATACTTCTCTTCCCTTCTGAAGTTTCCAAAAAAACTAAGGTATATTTTCCTTATTGATCTCTTCCCCTTTAAAAACTTTTGTAAATGGTCGCTAGAACCCTTATGCCCCTGACCACTGGATTCCTTGTAATCCTCGTGGATAACCTAGGAGGAATATGCCTTGACAGACGTTCGCCCACATCTTCGGAACACAAGTGTGGTGACACCATGACAAGACAATACCAACAGAAGAGACCGTCTCGAGGAATGAGGACATGAAGACCCAGAGGATGGTGACACCTTCGAGAATGCCCTAGGATGATGCAACCTTGGCCTACCATGATCAGGGCATCAGATATGCAAGATCATGATATATATCGCTAATAGAGCAACCCTGTCCTTACCGTTGTTGCATCGGCAACCACCAGTGGATGAGAACCTCGCCATTTGGTCTGCCTCACTATAGTGAGCAGGAAAACGATTCTCTTCATCCCCCGCCCTTGGTGTCGATGTTGTCATCAATGTAACCGACAGGTTGGACCTCTACTACGCCTTATTAATGTCATTGCATAAAGGATTGCCTACCTGGTACCGTCGATGCCTTAGAAGGCAAAAGGGATTGTCATGATTAAGAAGACAACAGAAGACCGAGTCAATGCCGGCTACGAGGAGCCACCTTCACCCCATCACCTCGTCAGGAGAGAAGTTGTTAAAGATTCTTCATGCTCAACCCGGATCGATTCATCGAACAACTACAAGAAACTTAGCGACACCTGAGGAAGACCCAGAAGACTGCACATCCTTCTCTCTGGGACACGGAGCAAGCACGACTACAGAGTCCGAGAACCCCTAGGGTAGGATGGGTCGTGTATCCCCTATGTGAAGTCGAGTCCATATGATTGTTCAAATGAAACCATGTTGTGTGTTGCTTGTTCTTATCTGTTTGTGTTTTGATATAAGTCGCCCTTTTGCCCTAGGCAACAAGTACGCGACTATATCACCTACCTTATTTTAATGCTTATGTTTGGCCTTTCGGCACTTGTTTGTTTGCACTTGCACTATAGAACCTCCTTTAGGCACCTCCTCTATGCTACTTTTCCCTCTCA
The DNA here is from genome assembly GCA_011799875.1 of Thinopyrum elongatum. Lineage (NCBI taxonomy): Eukaryota > Viridiplantae > Streptophyta > Magnoliopsida > Poales > Poaceae > Thinopyrum > Thinopyrum elongatum. The sequence continues at coordinate 217,897,511 of CM022302.1, read as the reverse complement.
TCTCTCTCATCAATTGAAGACCACCAAGACAAGATGCGCCAGGGATTCCACCTCGGCAACCAATTAGCACTGAAGACTTTTGCTACAGCCTCCTAGACCAAGTGCAACCCCGTAGAGTTATGTTTACCCCTCAAGATTAGAAACCCATCGCCAGACCCTTCGAGACTTCACGAGATACCCCAGCTCGAATCCTTAACCATGTGCTTAACTATGGAATTGCAACAGAACCAGTTAAGCTTCAGTAACCTTTGCTCAACATTGGGTTCATTGTGGAACTAGTGGGCATAGTGAACGAGCACATTATCATCCTAAAGAGAGCACCAGAACTGACGATGCCATAGGGAAGGTCAAATTGAGGATGTATGAGTTGATGAGGCTATACTAGTAACCTTGAGGAAGTATCTGAGACTCTTTGGTGGATTATGACGCTTTCATGTTGGTAGATGAACTTGGTGGGATCATGGTAATAGAATAGCATAACTTTCATTACCCCTGGGTAAATTGGATTTAGTAGGACAATTATGATCACATGCTAAAATTCTTGGAAGTATAAGGATTTGACTTAACCAGGGGATATTGATAGGAAATTGGTGATGATACGAAATTGACTTGGAAGAATAGTAGAAATTCTCGTTGGGCATGAGATTTGGATTTAAATAGGTGATCCTAATAGGGTGTTGCTGATGAATGGACTACATGGTTCAGAGTAGATTGGATTTAGTCTGATGATCTCAATCATGATACCATGTTTCTCGGTGGACGATAAGCTAGGAAAATTGGATTGTTATCAATAACTGACTTAGGGGTCTGTATGAGCTTGATCTTGGAGTTTACTTGATCGCGATAATAGGAGTTGGTGGACTGACTATAGTAAGGATAACCCTTTCAAATATTCGGGGATTGTAGGACATTAGAAGGTCATGTGGAACGCCGTAGATATTGGATTTGTAGGATTAATGGGTCATGTAGTGATTGATGGAAGCTAATGGGCTGTTGGATTTGATTCATAGGAAGGAAACAAGATCATGGATTGGTATACGACGTGTTTCCTTAGGATATAGATGCACTATCATGGACCTTGGATGGGTAAGCTGAGTACATGGATTGTGATGTTTAGTTCAAGCTTAACAACTTGTATGGATTTTACATGAGGATAACCATGCATATGAGTTTGCGGATAGTTGACATGTATGATTTTGTTAGACCTCCTCTTGGGAGTCAGGAGGATATGAATAGCATGAGTGATGGTTGGAGTTAGCCTATACGAAATGATGCTTTCGGTGGTATAAGATGATTTTGTTTGGAGGTTTAGATAGAATAATTGGCATCCAAGAAACTGTGCCCAAGGATGAGATGATAAAAGTTCACTCCACCCTAGAATCCTTGAAACCCTTAAGCTTTACCGAGCCACAGCATGGTCGGATCATGACCATGGGCCTTGACTCTAGATCGAGAAGACCTTGGCTAACACTCAACCGTGACCACCCCCAATTCCCCAGCCTACTTTATGTACCTCGTGGACAAAGTCTTCATAGAGTACTTGGACAAGTTGGGTGTCATCATTACTTGGTGACCTACTCGTCTACCCGAAGACGGAAGAAGAGTCATTTATCTAGTTAGGGAACATTTGAAGACCGCCATGTCAAGGAGGAAGAACTATACCAACCACCATCGTCAAGAAGTAAACTTCCGCGTCGAAGACCATGTGTATCTGTGAGCCACTCCTCCCAGAAGAACCAAGCATTTCCATGTCAAAGGGAAGCTCACACCAAGATTTATCAACCCCTTCGAGATCACTAGAAGACAAAGAGTAGACAGCTACCTGCTGGAGTTGCCACATGAGTTATCCAATGTGCACAACATTTTCCACGTGTCACAACTCCGGAAGTGTTTCCAAAATTCCTGACAAGCACTATCTCTACAAGGACATCGACCATCGAGCCATCCACCCCCAGCCCAATCTGACCTACTATAAGAGACCCATTTGCAACATAGAACAAGCAGAACATCATACACAAGGACGCACCATCAGGTACTTCAAGGTTCAGTGGAGCAACCACACCGAGGAAGGGCCACATAGGAGCGTGAAGACTACCCCAGATCCAAGTATCCGTATTCCTTTTTGCGCCTAGTTTGGGAATTTCGGGGACGAGATTCTTGTAAGGGGGGTAGGTCTGTCACACCCTGATTTTCATGCCACAACACTTAAGCTTATAAATCGTGATAAAATGTGGTTTGACAAAAACTTTTGAGTGTTTTGGACTTTGCTTGATTTGGATTTTTGGTTGTTGTTTGCAAGTGCTCTAAAAATCAAATAAATCCTCCAACTCTTATACTCCTTCTCCTTGATCCAAATCTTTGCCCAATGACTATGACATGTGTATAGGTCAGAATAGTATTTTCTTGCAAAAATAATTTGGCCAAAAATTATTTTCTAAATTAGGTTTTCCAAAACCCCTGATTTAAGGCTTGAATTACAAGTACTTAATTTGGAATGTGAAAAATCTTTCAAAAATTATATTTGAATCCTATTAGATATAGGACTCCCTAAAACCACAAAAATATTATTTTAAAAGTTATTTTATATTTTATTTAAAGGCTTTTCTTTAGGCCAGAAATGGTCTTTAATGGGTTAAAATTATTTAAATGTTTCAAAAATATTTGAGAAAATTTAGGGAAGCTCAGTGGACATATATTGTCCATATATATATATATATATGAGTTTCAACACATGGTCATGACCAAAATATTGGTCAAATCCCTCAAAAACCCTTTCTGGACATTTCAAGCTTTTGAGATGTTTACAAAGGAAATATTCTCCATTAAATCCAGGAATATTCTACCATGTCACAAGTGTCCTACTTGATGATACTACCAAATATCATGACATGGAGAATAACATAACCCCATCAAACCCTCTCAAAACCATTTCTGTCCTTTCTCTAGTTTGAGCAACTCTACATTGCCAACTGTCTCCTTCTGATCCCAATTTTTGTGGACATGTTCAAATCCTCAAATGATGACACTACACCAAGTGGTGCATCAAGGAGAAAAGATTTGCATGACTAAATCTTGGAAAACCTATTTCTGTTGATTTCTAGGGTTTGCCAAAGTTACGTTGGCAACTTTATTCAAATGAGCTAAAACTTGGTGATCAACCTCACCACTATATGCCATTTTATCCTGTTAAATCTCATGTCAAGGAGAAAACATTTAATTGCCCAAACTTGCATCAAATACCTTCTGGCATTTTGCCAAAACCACCATTTGGACCACTTCCACTTATCTCCTTTAGCTCAAATTTTTACCAGAGCTGCACCTGATCATCTTCTACCTCTAGTAAGTTTTTTTTACCCCTAGCTCAATTATTGATGGGTGAAGACCCCTCTTTTCTCTCTCTGGACAACACTGTTCTCTCTCTCTCTCTACCCCTCTCTCACTCCAGTGCCCCTCCAGAGCATCCAATGCTTCTACCCACTTATTCTGCCCCTCCTAGACCACCTAGACACAAAGGGACACGACCATGGCACTTAAAGAATGCCATGGCGTGCAGAGCTCGTGCTCTGGAGCACGCTACAGTGCCCATCCGCACTGTAGCCGCCCCCCATCCCGATGCCCCGACCACCTAGGGCCTTCCCCTCGTGTCTCCCGAGGTCCCCTCGACGTCCGGGACACGGCACGCTGTCGGCCCCCTCCTGAACCTCTCTCCTCACCCCTCCACGAGCTCACCCGAGCGCGTCCGTGGACGCTGCCCATGGTGCACCGCGAACCCCCTATTTAGAGGCCCTCCTGAGCTCTGCTCTGGCATCTCCCCGCTCTCCCTATCCTCTGGCAACCTCCTAGACAGCCTCTCTCTCCCTCTCATGCCCTCCGGCACCTCCCATAGCCGGAGTGCCACCGCCGGCCTCCACTCTGGTTCGGGCAAGGGCAAGCTTCTCCCCTCCTCCTCTTCCCACCAGAAGAGCCGCCAGGGTCCGGCGACCGTTCTCCCCCATCGCCCAGTCCGCCGGGGCACTGCGCCCCCTGCCCATCATCGCCCGGGGCTTCCGCCCGCCTCTGCCAGTGCTGGGCACGACTCGGCAGTCTCCCTGCTGTCCCCGAGGGCGCCCCCTGGTGCGCCGCTTCCCGGCAACCCCTCCGGTGGCCGTGGCTTGGTCAAGTGCGGCCTGTGCCGCCGGGGGAAAGCACCCGTCGGCTCACAGCCGGAGCTCGATCCCCTCTGTCGCAAAGCGCGGGAGGAGGGAGACGACCTGCGGGCGGGCCCCGTAGGTCAGCAAAACGGCCGGCCAGCCATGTCATTAAGTGGAGACGAGCCCGCTTGATCCCACCTCTCTGCGCCGAAAGCGCAATCCGGGAACCGGGACCTCCAATGTGCCGCTTACTGCGGCAAAATGTTACAGGTTCGCACAGGAGACGGGTCACCTGGGCCGGCCCATTCGCTGCCCTTGGCGGAATTAAAAATCAATCGCAAAAAAGGGGCGCGCTACGTAGGAATCAAACTCGCGACCTTCTATAGATGCCCGCAATGCGCAAGCCACTGCGACAAGAGCGCTACTCTGTAAGAATTGCAGCGCGACCCTTGAAGAATTATATACGGCCGTGAAAATAAAACAAGTTCGCTAAATTCCATAAAAATGAAATTTGTGGGCAACAGATCGAACTCTTCTCCCCACGCCAGGGAAGCCATTCCATAGCCAATGTGGTAATTCCCATACATTTTTTAATTTATGACAAAATTTAAACATGCGAACATTTTTTAAAATTTCCGATTTTTTAAAACAAATGTGAACTTTTTCTGAAACAAATAGTTTTTGGTGTGTGAACATAATTTAAAAAGGTGAACATTTTTTGAATTACCGAACATTTTTTGAAACGAGCAAACAAATTTTGAAATTTATGAACAAATTTTGAAAACAGGAACATTTTCTGTAAAAATGAACAAAATTTGTAAAAATGAGGACAAAAATTAACATTACAAACAAATTTTGAACTCCAAACTTTTGAAAACACGAACAACATGAACAAATTTTGAAAAAAAGAGACCAAAAATTAACATTCTGAACAAATTTTCAGAACAAAAATAAGATTCCGAACAATTTTCAAAACATGAACAACAATGAGAACAAAAATTAACATTCCGAACAATTTTTCAACTCCAAACTTTTGCAAACACGAACAACATGAACAAAATTTGAAAAAAAATGAGAACAAAAATTAACATTCCGAACAAATTTTCGGAACAAAAGTAAGATTACGAACAATTTTTGAAAAAACGAACAAAAATTGTGAATTACAACAGTTTTTGAAATTTCTGAACAAATTTTGAAAATGCGAACAATTATTGAGAATCTCATCTTTTTCGAATTTTGTACATTTGAAACAAAATTTGAAAACAGGAAACATTTTTCATATATTTTTAACATAAATTTGAAAAATGTAATCATTTTTGAAAATTCTGGACACTTTTTGATAAAGGAAAATAAACTTGAAAAAAAGAAAGAGAAAAAGAAAAAGAAACAGAAAAAACGAAAAAGGAAAATGAGTAAAGAAAATGAAAAAGTAATAAAAAGCCAAAAAAACCAGAAAAGAATCAAAACAAGAAAAACCCCGGTTTAGGGAACCTTCTAGAAGGTTCCCAAAACCGTTTGGATGGGCTGTGTATATCTGGAAGTGGGCCGGCCCATGTTTTGCTGCTGGCTTGGCGCTCTGTGCGATCGCCCGACACTTTGCCGCAGCGAGCGTCCAATAGGGTTTTCCCCGGGAACCAGCCTTCGAGGTGGCCCCCTAGCGGGCACATGAGAGGAGCTGGGCCAGGCCCAGTGAGCCACGGTGCTATGTTACGCCCTGTGGGGAGTTTAGCCCGTTTAGGTATAGTCCTTATTATTATTATTTTCCAGAATGTTGTAAAATCTCCCAAATATTCAAAATAACTTCAAATTTGATGATTGCAATTTCTAGTAGCTCATAAATTCATGCTCTATCACATGGTGCAATTTGCACATTTTTCCAAAAACATTTCCTTCACAAATATTTACCAAATCTTATATTTCCATTTCTGTGATAAACTTTAGAAAATCACAGAGAGCCCAGTTTTTATCCAAATGCCATGATTCAAATTCCTATACAATTATATGTTCATAAATTAGTTTTTGAACATTTTTCACAATACTTTCTATGCCACATCAAATATTGGTCCATTTCTCCATGTATAATCAACTTTGCAAATTCATAGGAAAATCATTTGAACTCCAAATCCAGTGAAACCAACTCCTAGATGCTTCTAGAGCCATTATTTGTTAAATGGGTGCCTTTGCTCATTTAAAAAAATAATGTTTCTGTACACCTCTTGCAAAACCATAAATCCCTTGATTCCATCATATTGAAATGTTCAAAAGTATCCACTGATCCACTTCCAATGAAACCACTCTGGTTGTTTTTCATATAACTAGAGATGGCATAGAAAAGTCAAATTCATATTTTTAGAGCACTTTTATTTTTGCCTTTGTTGTGTTGCTTATTGTGATTGTTTCCGACATTAGTTGACGAAGTAGACGGAATACTCGGAGATGGACCAGAAGGATTGAAGACCTTGCGAGGCCAGGCAAGCAGCCCTTTGACCATGTTTATGAAACCCTTTCTATGCATGTCATATAACACTTTATTACTGTTGCATCGGAATCATGTTGAGGAGGTAACCACTTTGGTGGGTTGCCTCCGTTACTTCTTAGTTGATACTTGCATTATGCATGACCCTACCTTCCTATGAGGGTTATGCGGGTGGGAGTAGATAGGATGCTAAAGTAGTTGCTACGCAAAAAGGGACGGGTGTATGCATGGTGGTGGAGACAAAAATATTTTCAAAGACTTTTTGAAAACCCCGTCGGGTGCCACTAATGCCCAAGGGAGATGTTGAGCTAAGTAACCACTTGATGACGAAGTGGTGTACCGAGGCAAGTGAGTGTGTTGTTTTCGAAAATGGATTGGTTTAAGTTGCGACCGTTACTCCAACCTTACATGTGCAACCACTCTACCCTTATATGGGAAAGGGCATTATTGATTACCTAGTCCGCGCTAGCATGGAGGACGCATTACTAGTGACGGGAGTGGCGTGGTCACTCTCGGGACGGGGTCATGCTTGGATAGGCGGCCATTACTGTTTTCATAGGGCACCGGACACACCGTTGGTACCCCCGTGCTTGTGCTATGTGTTGAATATGGGAGCGTGGCTCCACAGAATTAAACATGTGAGCACGATTGTGGCTTGGGAGGTTGATATCAATCGAGTGGACTCCATGTTGGTGGTGCCTCGGGAAAGGTAGTGAGCGGGTGCTTACCCCGGGTACTTGAGGTACCGCGGGCCGTGGATGACATGAAAGCTTCCCAGATCTTGTGGGTAAAGTGTGCAACCTCTGCAGAGGTAAAACTATTTGAATAGCCGTGTCCACGGTCAAGGACAGTTGGATAACCGCTCTTGGGCTATGTCCATTGTTTACGAAACCTAGTTTGTGTGTGTGGCTGTGTGGAGAAAACTACTTGAGCCGAGTTGAATGACTTGGCATGTTGATTTAACTGGAGTTGATCCAAACTCTGTTTATGTTGATATCTGTAACTTGTTCACATGGATATATGAATTCTTATGATGCATGCTTTACAAGTTGTTAGGACATGTCATTGCACTCAAAACTGGCTTTCTGCAAAATTACCTACTTAGTGCCATATCATGCATTATTGTATCTTGTTCCAAAACATGGGTTGCGTGCGAGTACATTCAAATGTACTTACTGGCTTGTCCCTGGCTATTTACTAGGCTGGGCCTGGAAGAGTAGGTATATGAAGAAGAGTTCTTTGGTGACGATCGTGCAAGCTAGGACGCTTTCCCAGTCAGAATGCATGTAGGGTTAAGGCAGATGGCATGGGTCCAAGTTGTCGATGAAGATTTCCGCTGTGATGATATACTCAAGACTTGACCGTAATGGTCATAAATTGTGTAAGATGGTATGTATGGATGTTGGACTCTTGTTATTCAGCTTCCATGTGTTCAGTGAATATTGATCTCTGGGATCACTGTACACGTGCATTCGGTGGCTTCGACTGCGTAGGTCGGGGCCCCCACACATGGTCTTCTTCATCAGTTGGTACAGAAGGAGGGCCTTCTCGCCCAGCCGGCTGACGAACCGGCTGAGGGATGCTAGGCACCCGGTGAACTTTTGGACGTCCCGCAGCTTGGTCGGCTTCTTCATCCGCTCAATGGCCTTGATCTTTACAGGGTTGCACTCTATTCCGCACTCAGAAACAAGGAAGCCAAGGAGCTGGCCGGCTGGCACTCCGAAGACACACTTCTTCGGGTTGAGCTTGATCTGAAAATGGCACAGGTTGGCGAAGGTCTCCTTGAGATCCTCCAAAAGGGTGCCGCACTTCTCCGTCTTCACCACTATGTCGTCCACATAGACGTGGGTCTTCCTGCAGAGTTGCTTCAGGAGGCACTTCTGCATGCAGCGTTGAAAGGTGGCGCCGGCATTCATCAAGACGAACGTCATGGTGATGTAGCAGAACACGCCGAAAGGGGTGATGAAGGCGGTCTTCATTCGATCGGCCAGGTCCAACTTGATCTGGTGGTAGCTGGAGTAGGCGTCCAAAAAGGACAGGAGCTTGCAGCCGACCGTGGAGTCGATCACTTGATCGATCCAGGGCAAGGCAAACGGATCCTTGGGGCAGGCTTTGTTGAGGCTCGTGTAGTCGATACACATGCGCCACTTGTTGTTTTTCTTCAAAACGAGGACTGGGTTGGCAAGCCAGTCCGGGTAGAACACTTCCATGATGAAGCCGGCCGCCAGAAGCCGGGCGATTTCTTCACCAACAATCCTTCTCTTCTCTTCTGATAGGCGGCGGAGGGGTTGCTTAACAGGCTTAGCATCCGGCCGTACATGCAGCTTGTGCTCGGCGTACTCCCTCGGAACACCCGGCATGTCCTTGGGGGACCATGCAAAGATATCCCGATTCTCACAGAGGAAGTCGACGAGCTCGCTTTCCTATTTGCTATCGAGGTTGGACCCCATGACAGCGTACTTCTCCGGGTTACGCCGGGTCCAAGATAATTTTCTTGGTTTCCTTGGCCGGCTAGAAGGAGCCCTCGCCATCATCATCCTTGGGGTCAGTCAGCATGGCCGGCTACTCGCCGGACAAGGCCATAGCCCGCTTGAGGAGGCGCTTCTCTTCGGCGATGACGAGGGACTCGGCCAGCTGGGAGCTGGCGGCGGTGCACTCGAGCGACTTCTTGTACTCGCCGGCAATGGTGATGATGCCCTTGGGACTCGGCATCTTCATCTTCAGGTACGCATAGTGCGGAACAACCATGAATTTGGCCAACGTAGGCTGGCCCAAGAGCGCATGGTAGGGGCTGTCAAAGTCGACCACCTCAAACCAGATAGGCTCACGGCGGAAGTGGGTCTTGTCGCCGAACTGGACGACGATTTTGATCTTGCCGATTGGAGAGCAGGAAAGCCCAGGGACAATGCCATGGAACACGGTCTGGCTGGGCTGGAGGTGCTTCTCCTTGATGCCCAACTTTTCCATGGTGTCGCGGTAGAGGATGTTGATGCTGCTACCACCGTCTATCAGGATCCGGGAGAAGCAGCATGCCCGCCTCTCGGTTGAGAAGGTGGAGTCCAGCACCATGGCATAAGCACCCGACGAAGGCATCACGGCTGGATGGTCATCACGGCTCCAGGTGAGGGGCCTCTCGGACGAGTGCATGAATTGGGGGACCTCTGGAACAACAGCATTCACCTCGCGGTGCTGCTGACGCCGACTATGCTTGTCGCCGACTTCACTGGTGAAGACGACGTATGTGGCGTTCTCATTGGTGAGTTCATCTTGGAGCATGCCGACAGGGCGGGCCGGCTGGAGGAGGTGGCAAGCCCTCACCCTTAGCGATTCGGGAGAGCCAGTTGCACTGCCGGGTGGTATGGTTTGACGGCTTCGCGCCGCTGTGGAACTTGCATGGAGCGTCGATGGTTTGCTCGAAGGAAAAGGCTGGCTGCCAGGCACCCTTGCCACCCCGCTGGCGCTTGGGGCCGGGTTGTCCTGCCGGCTGCTGGTCTTCGACGGTTGCCACCTGCCGGCTGTTAGAAGTCAGCTGCTGGACCTTGCTCTTGTTGTTGTTCGGCTGCTGACGCCGGTTGGAGTCACCAGTCGGCGCCGGAGAAGCCGGCGTGATCACCTTCCCAGACGCGTCGATTCGGATCTCCGACTTCATGGAAGAGTCAGTCGTAGCGTACTTGTCTGCCACCACCAGGAGCTCGTCCAAGGTGGCCGGCTCATCGCACAGAAGCTTGTGCTTGAGCAGGGTGCCCTCTCTGCACCCGGTGGTGAAGTACTCGATGGCTTGCACCTGGTGGACCCCCTCGCAGGAGTTGCGCAACACGGCCCAGCGCGTCAGGTAGTCGCGAGTGGACTCGGTCGGGCCCTGAACGCACATTGAGAGCTAGCGTGGCTTGGGGGGCGCTTGTAGGTGCTGTTGAAGTTGCGCACGAAGACTTCACTGAAGTCCAGCCAACTGTTAATGCTGTTGGCCTTGAGGCTGTTCAGTCATGTCCGGGCCTTGCCCTGCAACATGACCGGAACATACCTCACGGCAACGCGCTTGTTGCCGTTGGCTATGCTGACGGCCGTGGCATAGTCGATCAACCAATCATCCGGCTTCACAGCGTTGGTGTACTTGGGAGTGTCGCGAGGAAGCGAGAACCCTTTGGGGAAGGGCTCGTCGCGGATGCGGGGGCCAAAGCAGGCCGGGCCGACTATGTCCTCATCCTCCATTGCCAGGGACCAAGCCAGCTGCTCGATCCGACGACATGCATCATTCTCGCCGACTGCTTCACGGGGTCCGAGCAGGCCCCCCAAGGTCAGGTGATGAACTGGCGCCGGAGAAGCTTGCCTCTCCCTGCGGGGGGGGGGGGGGGGAGGCGGACATTCATCCTGCTGGCGCCGGTCCTCCGCTCTCGGAGGAATCTGCCGGCTGTTCACAACCGTCTGGCGGGAGCGCCGGCTATGGCTAGCAGCCGGCTCCGGGTTCCGCTGGCCGCGGCAGCTGCCGCTAGGGGACCGGGAGGTCTCTCCATGCTCGCGGCGGGGTTGAGGGTTTCCTTTCGGGTGATCGGCCTGCTGGTCGGCTACCACCACACGGTTGCACGCGTCTTGCTGCGCGTTCGTAGCGTTGACGAGCTCCTGGAGGCGCTCCATCTGGCTGCGCCGCTCGTCGCCCTCTAGGGTCTCGAGTTCTTCTGCCGCCGCCTGCGCGGCACGCAGGTTCTGCACTGGGGTGTCGTAGATCCGACGTCCGACTCCCAGCATGCTAGCAATGGCCGCACAGCATTGTCGGACGGTGCCGACTCGGCTAGGCTCACCTGCAGCCGGCGTGCCACCCGCTATGCGGTCGATCTCGCGCTGGTTAGCCTCAGCGCGGTGCTTCATGGCTGCCATCTTGGTGGCACTATCGAGGAGCTTGACGCGGATTTGTTCTAGCGCCTCTGGGCTAGCATCGACGCCGATGGGGGCAGCCAGCTCCTACATTGTTGCTTGCAATGGGTCCTGGATGGCCCCGCCGGAGTCCTGGCTATTGCGAGTGACCATCACCTCCACGAAGATGCCAACATCGAGCGCGCCGGCAGAGGTGTCGCTAGCGACAGGAGGGAGCGGGTTGTCGATGTCCACCACGTCGCCGGGGAACCCGTCGGTGGCGTCCACATCGGAGAGGCTGAGCTTCTCGAAGAGGATAGTGAGGCAGCTCACTGAGCAGATGGCTCCCGCGTCGACGGCGACCGCGTCGGAAAGGCTGAGCTTCCCTAAGAGGTCGACGAAGCAACACGCGGGGCAAACGGTTCCCGCGTCGGGTGATGCGCTGGTGCAAGCGCAAGCGAACGCATCGGGCTAGTTGATCAAGCCAGACGTGACGCGCTCGCCGGAGGGAAGGGTGGTTCCCGTCCGGAACACAACTCCGGCCGACGGCGCGGATGGCCCCATGGTGGGCGCCAACTGTCGCGGTATTCTCACGTCAGATGCCAAGGGGTGGCTTATCGTGGGTGGAGCCATGAGGACATCGTCGGGTTCCGGAAGCGGGAGTGAGCATGGGCACGAAGGCACACGAGATGTACCCAGGTTCGGGGCTCTCCGGAGAGATAACACCCCTAGTCCTGTTGGGATGACTATGATCGATAGTATACAAGGTTGCTCCTAGAGCTGTGGTGCTAGAGGAGGAAGAAGGGTAGAGCTCTCCCTCTTCTCCTAGCTATGTGTGTGTGGAATGAAGGTTGAACCCTTTGCATGGGTGAGCCCGGGAGGGGGGGGGGGGTCTTATAGGCCGACCCACCCAGGGGTACAATGGTAAAGCTACAAGGCCCTGCGGCCGGGTTGTCAGTGTCTGGGGTCACCGGGTTCTCCGCCGGCTGCTGGGGCCCGCCTCTGGAGGGCCCCGCCGACTGCCAAGAATCCGGCCGACAGGTAGGGCCCGCCGCCTGCGGGCCACATTGATTGCCTTTTGCTGTAGCGCCGTCGTATGGCTACAGTCCCGCGTCAAGCGGGTAGGGGGCCACTCGGTCAGCGAGCACTGTAGCCATGCCCCTCCGGGATTCGGGGGGAGCAGGCGGCACTGTAGCTACGCCCCGTCTTGTCATAGCGGGTGAGAGCAGACTCCAAGGAGAAGGAGGGGCCAACTGCTGGAAGCCGGCCCGCCCCCAGAGCCGCCTTCTTGGGGTGCGCCATCTTGTGGAAGCCGGCCGCGTGGTCCTAGTTGGCCCAGGGAGCCGGCCACGTGGCCAGTCGGCATGAGGGGATTTTGCCAGCCCCGATATCTTGAAACGTTATTGGGTGCGGATGAGGCTACCCGGGGTCTATCCCCCTGACACTCATCATTGCAATCATCCTTCTCGCGGCCTCTGGCGGGTTTTCCTTGAACCTTAGGAGCCTTGTCGGGGTGGCATTTTCCGCCGCCTCGGCCCTTCCCGGCAGCGCCATTCTGACCTTTCTCCTTATCCCGCTTCTCATACTCAGCTCTCTGTTTCTTGACAAGCTGCTCAACCTGATGACACTCCATCACCTTTCCCAGCCTTCTCGGCAGCTGCGGCTTCACGGCAGTCGGTGCACGCGGCAACCTCCTTGCCGGGTACCTCAGTCTTGGCCTTCTTGCCGGTACTAGGCGTGCCCGATCCCTCAACGGTCATCACTGCCTTGTCCTTGCGCCTTTTATTGCGCTTCTTGTTCTTCTTCTTCTGACTGGTGGCCTCGTCATCATCCTCTGAGTCGACGTCGATGCCATCCTCTTCTTCGGGGAGCCTCCTCCCCCCCTCTACTCGACCACACTTATCCACCAGAGTGTAAAGCTCCTTCACAGTCTTGGGCAACCAAACGTTCATCGTGGAACGTATCCGACGATTGCGCATGTTGGACTGGGACGCAGCTACCACAGCTGCCGAGTGGATGTCTGGAATGTTTGTGGACTCGGCTGAACCTTTGCATGTACTTCCGCAGAGTCTCTCCTTCCTTCTCCGGGAGAAGCTGCAAGTCGTTGGGTCGCCCTGATTCTTGATGGCCACCCGTGAAGGCGCCAATGAACTCATGGCACAGGTCAGCCCAAGTTGAAATGGAGTTCTCTGGCAGATGCATCAGCCACGACCTCACATTTGGCTTGAGTGCCAAAGGGAAGTAGTTGGCGAATACCTTCTCATCCCTTCCCCCGGCAGCTTGAACAGTGATGGTGTAGATGCTCAAGAACTCTGCCGGGTTTAGTCTCCCGTCATACTTCTCTGGTATCTCTGGCTTGAACGTGCGAGCGGATGGCCAACGGACTTGCCGCAACTCACGGGTGAAGGCAGGGCACCCAGCCTCGAAAGGTAGGTACCCACCTTCGGCGAGTGCAGGCTTGTCGACGTTGGGGCCATCGCGCCTGTCACACTGGAGGTGGGTGTCGCGACGTTGTTTGGTGGTGAAATGCGTGCCTTCCCTTTGCCTGTCCTCCAGGGCTCGCCATTGGTCTTGACGCGCTCGAGGGTCAGACGACGCCATCAAGACATCGTCAGGTTCTCGGTCGCGCGGCTCCCGCGCTGGCTGCCGTGGAGGGGACTGCACTATAGGAGTGGCCCCTTCCGCACGACCAACAGCGTGGGCTGTTGTCGTCGCCTGGGGAGGCCGTGGTGGGCCAGCTCGTTGCGATCCTCCCGCCTCGGCGAAACCAATTAGGTTCTGAATGGTGGCTCTCCATTCATCCATCTGATCGGCTGCCGGCGGAAATCTCAACAGCAGCTGGGCCGGCGCCATGGCCTCCGACGCGGTGATTGGCATAGATGTCGATGAAGATCGTAACATCGCCCGCCTCCTGGTGGTGCTGGCGGTAGTCGCGCCGTGCTAACGTCGCCGTGAGCCAGTCGCCAAGATGGCGTGGTGATGAGGTGGAGGCGCTTGTGGAACAGCAGGTCCGTTCGGTGCATTGGCTGGGTCAGCTTGCTCTGGGGGTGGCGCATGTCCTGCGGCCGCGCCCGCTGCAGGGGCGGTCGGAGGATTGCGATTCGCCCCAGAGCGAGTGCCACCGCTGTGGCAATGCCCTTCGGCCGGGCAGAGAGGTGCATATGGAATGATCTCTCCACCCATACCTCATGGAGCATGGCCACTGGGATGATGTTGGTGTTGTCCTTATCCGGTGCCTCCCGCTCCCGTTTCGACCACAGGGGAGGTGGTGACGACGCCGCCTGCGTCGACCACATCCCCCGCAGCGTCCACGTCTCCAGGCATTCCCGTAGCCCCCGCGGCATCGGTGGTCGCACGCGGTGTGGCCTTCAAGGATGACGGCTGGGCGGAGGCATCGGGTTTCTTCTTGGGCGGCATGGGTGATGGAGCCGCTAACGAAGAAAATGATGATGAAGATGACGCGCTACGCAAGCTTCTCGGGTTCGCGCAAGCGCTGCCCCCTACCTGGCGCGCTAAATATGTCGTGGGAAACCATGGCTACCTATGGGGCCATGAGCCCCTTTTGGTTCGGCAGGGGGGATGAGCACATTGCACAAAGAGTGGAGAGCGTCGCGCAGCACGGCAGAGATAACACGGGCAATTTTACCCAGGTTTGGGCCGACGCGAGGCATAAAACCCTACTCCTGCTTTGGTGGATTGATGGTGGACTATGGTGGAAACACAGCGCTCTAGCCCGGCAGGGTTGCCTCGGGGCGAGAGCAGCTACGCGCGTACGAGCGTACAAGGGTCCGAATCCTTTCTATGGTTGCCACGGGCCTCCTTTTATAGATCAAGGGGTCACCACAATGGCAAATCAGTCATTATGCACTGATTAGATAGCAAACAGTGCTAGCATACCTAACTCTGCAGACAAGGCAGAGCGCATTAAATGCGCCGCTTAGTGTCACATCAAAGCCTGCCCGGCAAGCCTTGCCGGGCTGTTCGACCGCCTTCTCTCCTGTCTGCGTGACACGTTGCTGGACGGGTGTCATTTGGAGGTGATTTCTGTAGAAAGTGGCTGCCATCTGGCGAAGAACAGCCACTTAGTCACTCGGAGGCTTGACACCGCACTGATTGATGACTTGCCTCCGTAAGCCCCGGCAGGCCTGCCGGATGGTCTTGAGGCTTGCTTCCGGAGTAACCTCGACCTCGCCAGGCTCGCCTGCCCGACAAGCGAGGTTTCCCCTTAGTGGTATCTTGCTTCTCTGGCTTGACTTGGTCTTCTTGATCTGCACTCTGATTCTTTAAAGAGATGATCTTCTGAGCTTGGTCTGGTCTTGGATGTTGTAATCTTGATCTTGGGCCTGTGCACGGTCTGTGCAACAGACCCAGGGTTCGTTGCACCGACAGTAAAACTTCGGTTTGAATTTGTGGAACATTAAATTTGGTGCCTGTAATAACTGCTAGAACTCCGTGGTTTTCTTTCCGCGATTGATTTCCTTCTTGTTTGCCTTTGTGTTCTGCTCGGCAGGGCCCAGCCCCGCGCATACCTCGACCACCGTTGGGGCATCCGGATCACCAGGACGAGACCAAGGGGCCAGGGGCTATGTGACTAGTGAGGCCCCTGAGTCGCGATGCTCAGGGGTCCCCCTTGACGTACGAACATCCCTCATGAAGGAAACATGAGCAGCGTCTAAGTTAATCCGGAGTCCTCCATACCTTTCCTCGCCAGCTTTCCCCTGGGAGGGACGCGAGAAGACCAGGTACCAGAGACCTCGTGAGGTGGCGCATGCCAGGCCTGGCCTGAGCACAGCCCCCGTGTCCAGCCCCCTCGCGTGTGTCTCTAGTGGGGAAAGTTGCGTGATAGGACCGTGCGAAGAGCCGACGGGCTATCCTGAGGTTGGTGCAACCACTAGAGCGCCCTCAGTTGTTTATCCACCAGCGCGGAGCATGGGGCTTCCACTTGGGCGTGGGTGGGAGTTCCCTCGGGGGGAGATTCCGGGGCGTGTAAAGCCCCGTTCGTACACGTGGCTAGCACGGCAGAACTGGAGGAGGTGTAGCTGGGCACTCGTGAGCCAGCACGGGGCTCAGGAGGCCCTACCTCCAGGCGAGCTACGCCTGGATTTTGGCGTGAGGCGCATATTAGGAACCTGTAGGGTGGGGGGACTTGCGCCGAAGGGACCTCCGGACGTTCTCGCATGAGAAGGCCAAACACCAATGACCCCATGAGGTGACGTGAACGGGGCCGGCCTGCCAGACAGAGCTCAGCCATTGGTTTTATAAATGCTACAGGGACGGACCCGAGCACAGACGTCGTGCCCAGTCTTCTCGTGCCAAACAGGGTGCTTGTGGTGGCTCTCTTCTTGATATTTTCCTTGCTTCTTCATTAACCTGTGCTTGAGTCAGTTTCTAGTTTTTTCGTGCGTCGTGCAAGACGTCGTGGGGGAGATTTATGGCACGATCCGTGGGCTGCCCACGTCCCACGTTCATGAGGCGGTAACTGCTATTCCACTAGCTCCCCCGCTCCTGGCGTTTCCGCCATGTATGCCACATGCGGTGCCCAGGGTTGGTGGCGGGACGCGGAGGGCACGGGAATGAGTGCCATGGCAGAAAGCCCGGCGCCACGGATAGGCGCAGGAGGTCGGTCTTGATTCTGTGCGCCGTTGGTGACGCATGGGAGTCGGATTGGCGGAGCGGGGCGGTTGTCCCCTGGGTGAGGAGCCAGCTCCCGGCCCAGTTTGCCTATAAAAGGGGCCGTGGGCGAGGTGCTTGCTCACACCCATCTCCACTTCTTTCCTTCTGACATCTTCTCTCCACCATGGTAAGGGGGAGAGGGCGTGGTGGTACTCCGGCTGTGGCGACGAGGGTTTCCGCACGACAACGCCTCCCTCCTCCCGCTGGGGATGCAGGGGCGGAGCCCAACATAAGAGGAGGCTATAGAGGATGAGGACATGGCCGCTGTGGCGCTCGGGGACAAGGAGGGAGGGGCGGTGCCTTGATCGCCCCCCTCCAGTCGTTCTGGGCCCAAACGAAGGCCACGTCGGGGACAAGCCACTGGAATTCATCATCAAGCTGCGCGGGCCTCCGCGCAGTCGCCTTCAGCTTCCATCTCCATTCGCAAGAGTGATGGAGGTTGAACAGCCGCCGGGTTTGAGGCTGCACATGAGGGGCTGCTGTAATGGCAGAATGCGGGCGGACATAGAGTTCCCTACACCTCATGTCATGCTCCTCCGGCGCGACTGGAAGACCATTGATCGTGCCCATAGCTTGGCGGTGGGGCACGTCCTTCACGTCAAGTTAATGGATGCCACCTTGCTCTCCGTCAAGGTCTTCGGGCATTCGCGTGCTCGCTTAGGGTGCTGCGCGGAGAGCTCAACCAACAACGAAAGCTCCTCCTTGAGCGGCAGCGACGAGGAGGACAGTGACGGTGATGACGGCGGCACCGATGGGGAGGACGACGGTTCCGACTCCGGCTGAACACCAGCCGCACCGTCACCGTCAGCGGGAGGTTGGCGGCACCACCATCTGCGCCTGCATCTCCTCCCCGGCAAGGCGATTTGCTGGGGTGTTGGGTGTGGATGGTGTCTTCGCCTCCTCCAGCAGTCTTCTAGCTGGACCCCGGCAGGCTTCCCCGTGGACTCCGGCTTCGTCCTTCCTGTCGGTGTCCATGCTGCCGTTTCCTGCTGGCCCTAGTGGCAGTGACCCGGGCATCGCCTAGCCGCTCTCCCCGCCCATCACCTTCGTCCGCGCCCTCTTGATCTTGTCAGGCTGCATCCTGCGGGCCCTGACGGGGTCAGGTTGGGCTTCTCCCCAAGCACTCCTTTTGCCCTCTTCGCCTCCCACTGTAGTTCCTAGGAGGAGAGGGACTAGAAAGGGATTACGGGGCACTTATCTTTTTTCAGTCTAAAATATGTAGGCGTTTGCCAAATTTTAGTCTTAAATATGTAATCCATTTTATCCATGTTCGCGCTCTTTAAGGTTTGTACTTGCTTATCTGCATATTAATGAAAAAAGACGAGCCTTGCCGGGTACTTGTGCATGTATCCAATCCATGCAGAGGAGGAACGCCTCTATAATTTTAAGTGAACAAGTTTCCTCAGCAAGCTATCTTGCTGGTGCGTTCCATTGTTGCCGCGGGGCCTGGCCTGCCGGGCTCACTACTATCGAAGGGAACCGGCCCCTTGTCAATCCTTCTCTTTCAAATGCCACTACAACCTTCCTGACCGAAGCAATGTTCGGATCAAAGCGTGGGAGCACAAATGTTTTGAAGGCGACAAGGTTTCTCTATGAACAAGTTTTCTTCTTACAAAGACATGTATGGATAAAAAGAAACTTATTTGTTTGGCTTTTCTGGGATCGATATGTAAGCTTGTTTTCCATCTCTTCTTCCCAGGATCAAGTCCGCGGCAAGAGCCCTGTAGTTAGTGCAGAGGAAAACATAGCAGAATATGACCTCATCTAAATGATCATGGCAAGTTTATGCTAACCTAATCATGCATGCATGTTGTTTTTAGGGTGCCAGCGCTTCGTTTTATTATCTGTGCTCAGGGTCTATGCCTGGCTTTGTACAAAGGGTTACAGGCGCATCGGCAAGGCTTGTACAAAAGGGTGGCTGCGCGCCATACGGGTAGAACTTGCGAAGATGCTCAATATTCCATGAGTTTTGCATCTGGATGCCATCTTCGGTCTCCAGACGGACTGCGCCAGGTCTGGTGACTCATACTACCTGGTAAGAGCCTTCCCACTTTGGCGTCAACTTGTTGGTACCCTTGGCGGACTGAACAAGCCTAAGGACAAGGTCGCCTTCCTCAAGGCTTCGGGCATGGACCCTGCTGCCATGATAGCGACGCAGGGCTTGCCGGTAGCGTGCAGCACGTACAGCAGCCCGGAGACGGTTCTCCTCAAGGAGCACGGCATCATCATGCCGATGCTGCTCTTGCTCTACTTCATCGTAGGCAAATACTCG
Organism: Thinopyrum elongatum; assembly: GCA_011799875.1. Taxonomy (NCBI): domain Eukaryota; kingdom Viridiplantae; phylum Streptophyta; class Magnoliopsida; order Poales; family Poaceae; genus Thinopyrum; species Thinopyrum elongatum. Next base: position 217,878,112 of record CM022302.1, on the reverse strand, counting down.
AGGTGACCCGTATATGAGTTCCGTGGGGAGAACTGCTTCTGCGCCATGGACTAGGGAGAAGGGAGTCTGGCCGGTAGCTCGATTTGGTGTCGTACGGAGGGGCCAAAGAACCACCGGCAACTCGTCGATCCAGCGTCTGCCACACTTTTGCAGCCTATCAAAAGTTCTATTCTTGAGCCCACGTAGCACTTTAGCATTCATCCTCTCAGCTTGTCCATTGCTCCTAGGATGAGCGACAGAGGAAAATGAAATCTTGCTTCTGAGGGCTTGAATGTATTGCACGAAGGCGTGGCTTGTGAATTGGGTGCCATTGTCAGTGATAACTCTGGCGGGTACTCCGAAATGGCACACCAATCCTTTCAAGAACTTGATAGCTGATTGTGCAGTTACCTTCCTCACAGGCTCCACTTCTGGCCACTTTGTAAACTTATCGATTGCGACACACAAGAATTCAAAGCCCTCGGTAGCACGGGGGAAGGGGCCCTAGATGTCGAGCCCCCAGACCGAAAATGGCCATGACAAAGGGATTGTCTGGAGAGCTTGAGCAGGTTGATGGATATTCTTGGAGTGGAACTGGCAGGCTTCACATCTGGTGACTAGCTCGATTGCATCTCGGAGGGCCGTGGGCCTGTAGAAACCTTGCTCGAAAGCTTTTCCAACCAAGGCTCTTGATCCAATATGGGAGCCGCACATGCCTTCGTGTATCTCTGCCAATAGTTCCTTCCCCTCTTCCTGGCAAATGCACTTTAATTTCACACCGTTGGGCCTCCTTCTGTATAATGTGTCATCGACAAACTAATACATACTAGTCCTCCGGGCTACTCTTTCAGCTTCTTCTTGCTCTTCGGGAAGTTCTCTAGTTTGGAGGTAGTGGACGATGTGCTGCGCCCAAGTTAGAGCTCGTGGCTCAACAACTAGGACCAACAGCACCTCCTCACTCGTGGGAGCGCCTACCTCGACTACAAAGACATGTAGTCCTGCGGAAGAGTGCAGCTCACCAAGCAAAGTGGAGTTGTTCCCGGCAGCTTCCCTACCGAGGACCTCTGGAGGCCCTGCCAGTAAAGGCTTGCCAGAGTCTAGCTTCCTCCTTTTCCTAGCCATCGTTAATGGAGATACCGATGGTTGAGTCAGATGAAGGAAAAAGTTCCTGGTTCCACAGGGTGCTTTTGCGCGGCATACTTTGACAAATAATCAACAGTGCTGTTTTCTGCACGTGGCACATGCTCTGTTTGCAATATGTCAAAGTGTTCCTCCAACTTTCTCACTTCTTCAACGTATGCCTCCATTAACGGGCTCTGGTAATCTTTGTTAACCTGTCTCACCACAAGCTGCGAATCTCCACGGATGACCAACTTCTTGATTCCCAACTCTACTGCAATCCTGAGCCTGGCAAGGAGCCCTTCATATTCTGCAGTGTTGTTGGTAGCTTTCTCCTGGGGAAAGTGCATTTGGACCACATACTTGAGGTGCTCTCCAGTGGGCGTGACGAAGAGCACGCCAGCCCCCGCACCTTGCAATGAGAAGGCACCATTAAAGTACATGATCCACTCTTGAGGCGCTTCCTTGCCGGGGATAACTGTTTCCGGCGTCTCTTCGTTTGGAGTAGGTGTCCACTGTGCAATGAACTCCGCCAGTGCCCTGCTCTGAATGGTTGAGGTACTTTCATACTTCATACCAAAGCTTGACAACTCTAGTGCCCATTCAACTATTCTGCCGGTGGCCTCGGGGTTTCTCAGTATGCATTGCAAAGGGAAACGGGTGACAACTGTGATCTCGTGGGCTTGGAAGTAATGGCGCAGCTTCCTTGAGGCCATCACGAGGCCGAAGATCAATTTCTGCACTCCAGAGTACCTCGACCTAGCCCCCTACAGCAGGGAGCCGTCGAAGTAAATTGGTCGCTGTACCACTTTCTTCTTTGTCGTGGTTTTGGGACTGCCTTCACCACACTGCTCTTCTTTCTCCTGATCTGTACCCAACACTGCCGTGACTGGTTCATTTTCTTCTCCGGGGAGGACAGTAGTTGCAGCTGCTCCTTCATTTTACTTCCCGCTGTGCCACCAGTGCTGCACTAACCACTTGATTGGTTGCTGCTACGTATAGCAGCAACGGCTCTTGTGGTTTAGGAGCGACCAAGGTTGGAAAAGAGGAAAGATAGGCTTTTAAGTCCTGCAGCGCTGCTTTTGCCTCCGGGGTCCACTTCATGGGCCCTGCCATCTTCAAAATTTTGAAGAACGGCAGGGCGCGCTCGGCGGACTTGGAAATGAACCTACTCAGCGAGGCAACACATCCAGTTAGGCGTCTCACATCTTTGACTGTCTTGGGAGCTTGAATCTGCTTGATCACTCTGATCTTGTCGAGTTTGGCCTCTATCCCACGGTGAGATATAAAGAAGCCAAGTAGCTTTCCGGAGGGAACGCCAAATACACACTTCTCTGGGTTCAACTTCAAGTTGATCTTGCGTAGGTTTGCAAAGGTCTCTTCCAAGTCCTGAATGAGCGTTGATCTGTCCTTGGTTTTGACCACTATATCATCCATATAAGCTTCAATATTCCTGTGTAGCTGAGACTCAAAAACAATTTGCACCGCCCTTGCAAAGGTAGACCCAGCGCTCTTTAACCCAAAGAGCATTCTACAAATAACGGTTTTCTATGTGAAGAGAAACAGGCAATCCAAACTTCAAATGATATAAGTGAAGCACATGAAGCATCCTATAAAGCTATACTCAAAAGATATAAGTGAAGTGCAATGAGCATTCTATAAATCAACCATGGACTATCTCATACCAGCATGGTGCATAAAAGAAAAACAAAAACTAAACACGAAAGACGCTCCAGATTTACACATATCACCTGAACGAAACGAGAACGAAAACATACCGATACTTGTTGAAGAAAGATGGGATGCCTTCCGGGGCATCCCCAAGCTTAGACGCTTGAGTCTCATTGGATATTTACTTGGGGTGCCATGGGCATCCCCAAGCTTGAACTCTTGCCTCTCCTCCTTCTCCTCATATCGAGACCTCCTCGATCTTTGATCACTTCATCCACACAAAACTCAACAGAAAGCTCGGTAAGATCCGTTAGTATAATAAAGCAAATCACTACTCTAAGTACTGTTGCAAACCAATTCATATTTTGTTTTTGCATTGTAGCTACTGTATTATAACTTCTCCATGGCTTATACCACCGATAGAATCGATAGTTTCATCAAAACAAGCAAAACAATGCATCAAAAATAGAATCTGTCTTAAACAGGATAGTCTGTAGCAATCTGAACACCTACCATACTTCTCGTACTCCAAAAATTCTGAAAAATTAGGAAAAAAATAAACAATTTGTATAGCAATACTGTGCAAAATGTTTCAGAAACTTTCGAAGTTCCAGTAAAAAATGTAAAATTACGCACTACAGCCAAAGTTTTTGTTTTTGCACCGCACATACCAACAAGCAATCTAATCATTCTAAAGGCAAATCTTGGCACATTATTTTTATACTACAATGGATTTGTACAAGGGGATAATTATTTTTTGAGAATCTTCATGAAAAATTCTACATTGTTTTCATGAGCATGAACACAAGTGTTCAAGGTCGACCCTCACTTCTCCAATGCATAACTTCAAATCGCTTCTCTTTTTGAGGAAGTTTTTAGGTTCCCCTCTATATTTTTTTTGTTTTTAAACTTTATAAAAGCACTCAACAGAAATAAATGACTCTAAAACTTCTCGGTTGTCTCCCTGGTAGCGCTTTCTTTAAAGCCATTAAGCTAGGCATAAAGTGCTCAAGTAATGGATCCACCCGGATCCCAAGGTATATCAAAGTCAATTTTAATTAACAATGATTTGGCATTTAGTAGTGAGCACAAAGCAACATATATCATGCAATGATGTAGTCTAATTGTCTTTCTATGCATTGGCATGTCATACAAGAACAATTCACGCACATCAAGTAAAGGCCAATACATAGCATAAGCAGTTTCTTGCAATTTTATCGTGTTGAAGACATAAAGAGGTGGAGATATAGTTCCTCTCTCATAATAATTGCAAGTAGGAGCAGCAAGCACATGCATATTATATTCATCAAAATCATCATGTGTAGTAGCAAAACGCAACCCATCAATATAATCCTTAATAAGTGCAAACTTCTCCGATATAGTGTAGTTTGGAGAATTCAGAAAGATAATAAGACTATCATGTGTGGGTGCAATAGCAATAATTTCATTCTTAACATAAGGAGTAATAGCAAGTTCATCTCCATAAGCATAATTCATATTGGCATCTTGGCCACAAGCATAACAAGCATCAAGTTCATCAAAAAGGGATATTTCAAAAGAATCAACGGGATCATAGCAATTATCATAACATTCATCCTTCGGTAAGAACGAAGGGACGTTAAAAAATGTATGAGTTGGAGGGTTACTCTCATTAGAAGGTGGGCACGGGTAGCTAATCCGCTCTTCCTCCTTTTGTTCTTCGCTCTCCTCATCATCTTTTTCATCCAATGAGCTCACAGTTTCATCAATTTCTTCTTCCATAGACTCCTACAAAATATTAGCCTCTTCTTGGACAACGGAGACATTCTCAATAAATACATCAATATCGTAATTGCATTTATAATTATCATAGCAATATTTAAGGATAAAAAAATTTCAGGTCTATAAACTGAATCATCAAAATCTTCAAACTTTTGAAACAAAGATTCAATTTCATAAGCACCTTTAAAAGCAACAAATTCATCTATTCGTTCCACATCATAAAAATCATATCTACCATTAGCATAAGAAGCCAGGGTTTCATTATCACTAAATTTGCATGAAAAGGGAACGTGTGGAGCCTTCATCCTAGAGCAACAAGTATAATCATATCTCAAGCATAGTTCCTGAGCATTCCAATGCAACATATGAATTTGATCCCATAAGAGTTTCCCTTTTTGTGTCAAGCAATAATCCCTAAAGTATTCACGTTGATCCAACGTGTCTCCCATTATCAAGTTGAATGGGGTTTTCTCAGGATTATCAAAGTATTGCATAATATTTTTCACATAACAAGCATCGAGGGTTTTAGGAGGTTCCCCATATCCGTAAGTAGCAAGTACAACTAATTTTTTTGGTGCTTCATGTTCCATATCCATAACTAAAGATAGAGACTTAGAACAGGAAATAAAAACTACATTGTGATAAAGCAAACAAGCACACACGAGAATATTCACCCCACACTATTGCTCCCCGACAACGGTGCAAGAAAAAGGTCTTGATAACTCACAAGTATAGGGGATCGTTTGTAGCCTTGTTCGATAAATAAGAGTGTCGAACCCAACGAGGAGCTAAAGGTAGAAGAAATATCCCCTCAAGTTCTATCGACCACCGATACAACTCTACGCACACTTGACGTTTGCTTTACCTAAAACAAGTATGAAACTATTTTGCAAGAATAAAACTACGAGTACTTTGCGAGAATAAAACTACGAATAAATTGCAAGATAGTAAAAGTGGATAGCTTTTGTCAACAAGAAAGTCATTTGTCCCTAGGCAATCGATAACAAGTACCGGTAATCATTCTTGCAATTTTATATGAGGGAGAGGCATGAGCTAACATACTTTCTCTTCTTGGATCATATGCACTTATATTGGACCCCTAGAAAGCATCCACAACTACTAAAGATCATTAAGGTCATGAAACCCAACCATAGCATTAAGTATCAAGTCCTCTTTATCCCATACGCAATGACCCACTTATCCGAGTTTAGGCTGCTGTCACCCCCGCAACACCGATAATAAGCAAACCAGGAACATATTGCAACACCCTACAGCGGGGGCCCCTCACATTTGTGCGAGACGGAGGGCATCGTAGGATAGCACCATAAATAAAATATACAATCATACCAACCAAGATCACGATTAACCCATAGGACAAAACAGATCTACTCAAACATCATAGGATAGCCAAATATCAATGGGAAATAATATATGGAGTTGAACACCATGTTTAAGTAGAGATTACAGCAGGGAGAAGGGAGGTTACACCGCTGCATAGAGGGGGAGAGAGTTTGTGTTGACGGTAGCAAGATTGTTGATGTAGATCGCCGTCACGATCCTTGCCCCGGCGGCACTCCGGCGCCACCGGGAGAGAGGGGGAGAGAGCCCCCCTCCTTCTTCTTCTTCCTTGGCCTCCCCCCTAGATGGGAGGAGATTTCCCCTCTGGTCCATGGCCTCCATTGCGCGGAGGGGCGGGAGCCCCTTCGAGATTGGATCTGCCTCTCTGTTCTCTTCTGTTTCGCATTCCCCAGATCTGGCCCTTCAAAGTTTCTTATATTCCCTGAGATCCGTAACTCCGATTGCGCTGAAATTTTTACATGATTTTTTCCCATAAATTATCTTTCTTGTGCCAAAAAAAGGGCCCAAACTGCCTTACGGGGAGGGCACAAGACACCTGGGCGCACCGGGTACCCTCTGGCGCGCCCTGGTGTATCTTGGGGGCTGTGGGCCCCCGTTTGCGTTGATTCCACCTCCAAAAAATCAAATATATTCCAAAATAATTCTCCGTAATTTTTTATCATGTTTGAACTTTGTTTGATATGGATTTTTTGCGAAATAAAAAACATGCAACAAACAGGAACTGGCACTGGGCACTGGATCTATAGGTTAGTCCAATAAATCATATAAATTGTTCCCAAAAATATGTGAAAGTTTTATAATATTGGCATGAAACAATCAAAAATTATAGATACGATGGAGACGTATCAGTTGCCTAGCAAACACATCGACATTCGCCCGCAGGAAGGCAACGAGCGCGCTTTCCTATTTGTCATCAAGGGTGGAACTGATAGTGAACGTACCATCAATGCCAACCAGCCCTGCAGGGACCCTCTTCACAGCAGGCGAAGCAACTTTGGTTCTCTTGCCAGTGGAACTCTCCAGCAAATCATCGATGGGCGCGGTGCACTCCAGAGAGGCACGCTTCCTAGATTCCTTGCCGGCATCCCTGCTAGCCTTCTTTCCTTTCTTGTTCTCCTTGGCGGGAACTGCGGTTTCTGCGGCCTCGGCAGCAACCGCATCCCGGTACATCTTATCCATGCATATGATTGCATCCTTCTTGTCTGACGGGATAGAGATGACGCCCATTGGCCCTGGCATTTTTAGGGTATTATAGGCATAGTGGGATGCCGCCATGAATTTCGCCAGGGCTGGATGACCAAGAATCCCATTGTACGGCAAAGGAAGCTCGACCACGTCGAACACAATCTTCTCGGTCCGATAGTTCAACTCTCCTCCAAATGTCACCGGCAGGGTGATCTTCCACTTTGGACGACTCCTGCCGGCGTTCATCCCTTGAAACATACCAGCAACCTTGAGCTCTTCATCTTATATTTGCAACTTGCTAATTACCTTTGGTGAAATTAGATTTAACCCTGCCCCGCCGTCAACCAACATCTTTGTGACCTTGAGGTTGCGGATTGTCGGTGAAACCAACAACGCAAGCACCCTACCACGGTGGTGCGGTCAGGGTGGTCCTCTTCGTCAAAGATGATGGGCGTGCGGGACCATTTGAGTGGTTTCCGGGAGTCTGCCGCTGGCTCCACGGCATTGACATCACGTGCCCACTGTTTGAGCAGGCGATGAGAGGAGTGCAAAGATGCGCCCTCGTCAATAACAGGGCTTAAGTGGCTTTCTGAAACTCTTGCTCATGGGTTTCCTCTTCATCCCCTTCATGACTTTCGTCATCACCTTCCTTCTTCTCACGGCTTCTAGCAGGTTTCTCTTGATGCTAAGGAATCTTGCCGCGGTGGCCTCCTCTGGCGCCTCGGCCTTTCCTGCCAGCACCTTCTTGGTCTCTTTCCTTGTCACGCTTCTCGTACTCAGCTTTCTACTTCTTGACGAGTTGCTCAACTTGGTGACACTCTTGGAGATCATGGCCATTGGTCCGATGGATCTTGTAGTATGGTCCGTTACCCTTCCCAGCCTTTTCGGCCGCCGCAGCCTCCCGACAATCGGTGCACGCGGCAACTTCCTTGCCGGGGGCTTCGATCTTGGCCTTCTTGCTGGTACTAGGAGTGCCAGAACCCTCGACAGCCAGCACTTCCTTTTCCTTGCGCTTTTTGTTGTGCTTCTTGTTCTTCTTCTTCGGGTTAGCGGCAACATCGTCATCTTCTGAGTCTACTTCGATGCCATCTTCTTCTCCGGGGGGTCGCCTCCCCTCCTCTGTATGGGCACACTTATCCGCCAAGGTGTTTAGCTCATTCACAGTCTTGGGCAACCGGATGTTCATCTTGGAACGTATCCTCTGGTTGCGCATGTTGGACTGGACCATAGCAATCACAGCTGCCGGTGGATATCTTGAATGTTCCTATGCACCCGGCTAAACCTCTGCATGTACTTCCACAAACTCTCCCCTTCCTTTTGTGGAAGGAGCTGCAGATTGCTGGGCCGTCCTGGTTCTTGATGGCCGCCCGTGAAGGCACCAACAAACTCATTGCACAGGTCAGCCCAGGTCGAGATGGAATTCTCCGGCAGGTGCATCAGCCATGACCTCACGTTTGGCTTGAGTGCCAAAGGGAAGTAGTTGGTGAACACCTTTTCATCTCTTCCTCCGGCAGCTTGAACAGCGATGGTGTAGATGCTCAAGAACTCCGCCGGGTTCAGTCTTCCATCATACTTTTCTGGTATCTCTGGTTTGAAAACATGGGCAGATGACCAATGGACTTGCCACAGCTCGCGAGTGAAGGCAGGGCACCCAACCTCGAAAGGAAAGTATCCGCCTTCACTGGGCGCGGGTTCGTCGACGTCTGGTCCATTGCACCTGTCAGACTGGCGACGGGTTTCGCGGCATCGTTCTATGGTGACGCGCGCATCTTCCTTCCGCCTGTCTTCCAGGACCTGTCGCTGATCTCGACAGGCCCGAGGGTCAAATGAAGCCATTGACGCCTCGTCGGGCTCTTGGTCGCATGGTTCTAGTTGCAGCCTCTGCGCTGGCTGCCATGGAGGGGACTGTATCGTCGGAGTGGCCCCTTCAGCACGGTCAACAGCTCGGGCCATTGTTGTTGCTTGCGGGTGCCGTGGCGGGCCTACCCGCTGTTATCCTTCCGCTTCAGCGAAACCGATCAAACTCTGACTGGTGGCTCTCCACTCATCCCTTTGGTCGGCCGCTGGTGGGGATATCAACAGGAGTTGGGCTCGCGCCATGGCCTCCAAAGCAGTGCTTGGCATAGATGACGACGCAGATCACGGTGTCGCTCGACTTCTGATGGTACCAGTAGTCGTGGCGCCGTGTTCTCGTTGCCGCAAGCCAGTCACCATGGTGGCTTGGCGAGAAGGACGCGCCTGGGGGTTGACGACCCCGTTTGACACTTCATCTTGGTTACCTTGTGTTAGGACCAAGAGTATATCTACCAGAGGAGGGGTGAATGGGAGATTCAAAATTTCTTTCGAAAGCTTTGAAACTTAATCAACACACCGCAGTGGAATAGAATATGGAGAGAAATGCACTGAATCAGATTTCTTCATCAGAAGCATATTCATCGAGAAAGGCATTTACAATAGAGCGAGCTTGATTGATAATGGGTTTAACTACAATGAGGGTAACGCAACAAGCGAACAAGTGTAATAGAATGAAACAAAACATAACGACTACTGAAGGAAAAACAATTTCAGGGTTACACCATATAACAAGGATACAGACATAGGATGTAGGAATTAGGACGAAGATAATGCAAAGATATGATACTACAACACACGATGGATAAAAATAAGAACAATGATTAGAGAATCTAGTGGCACTGAGCACGAATGAAAACTACAGAATGAATTGCAGTAGAGTAGATATAACCAGTGGTGCTCGATGGCGATAATAGATTTGGTAGACCAGTTCACCCTTCTGCCAAAAGGCTATGTCTGGTTGGAGGGGTTGTGACTTAACACGGAAGATAAACTCTCTTCACCCTATTCTCCTTCAACACAGAGGTGATCAGACTCAGGTTGATATTACTCATGGTATATCCTTGTCGGCGATCTCCAAACCTTCGGTCTACCTTCGCGAACCACAATCACTCTTGGTTGTTGAAGATCAGGCTCGGTGAAGACAATGACTCTTCATCACTCGAAGCCAAACCTATCTGTCTAGATAGTGCGCAGCTCTCAAGAGTAATAGGTACAAGAACTCTCACTCAGAACTGCTGTGATGCTAAACCACTGTCTAAGTTTGGGCTCTTGGTTTTCTCTCAGTGGATTTTAAACTCAAATCACTCAGAGAGGGGTTGCTCAATTCAATCTTCTCAGAAATCTCAAGCGGAGCAGCCAACGGATAACGTTGGAGCGGGGTGGCTATTTATAGCCGTAGCCTTCCCAGATGGGAAATGACCAAATTGGACATCGGCCTCAGCCAATAGCCGAACGACACGATTCCAACGGTCAGATTTGAGCTCAACGGTAACATTCCTTGCAGAGCAAGAAATGCTAACTCCTCGGTCTGAGGCAAATCTCTCACAGCAAAGAAGAACACAGTCTCTTGCTGGCAAGTATTTACTCGGAGCACAAAGAGATTTCTCTCGCATCTTTCATAGGTTGTAGCTAAGCATCACAGCTGATCTAAGCAACGAGAACCTATACCCCTCTTAATAGTATGGAGGTCCTATGACTGAAAGATGAAAAACTCAATGAATACTACGTCTTCATTTTTTCTTCGACTTCAATCGCTGCACTCAATTTCTTCGGACGACAGTATCGAGACAGAAAGCTTCGCTATCCTAGCAAATCTTTCAAGGGGTCGATTTCTTCACATTAATCATCTTGACTCTATCTCTTCATCGGATGTAGCTCGTTCTTCTCTGCAGCGCAGATATGCTTCGGTGAAGTTCCTCGAACTCAACACCGGAGACGTCATTCTCTTCGGTTGTGTATGGAGTTTTCTCTCGGTGTGCACTAGCAAACACATTAGTCCATACCTGTTTCTGTCAACAATCTCCAAAACTCAAGGTAGGCAGATATTGCACAAGCAGTCTCCCCCTTTTTGGACGATTGTTGAGAAAACAGATCACATTGAATGATAGATAATGAATGAATGAAATGTGAAGAATAATGAATTGCGAGGGAGGTTTATGAAGTTAAGATATTCTCCCCCTTAAGTTATGCTTCGGTTTGGGAAAAATATATTTATCTTCATATGAGTATCAGTGATAAAGATTTCATACTGGAGTTCTTTCAATGCACTCGACGGTGTCTGAAGTAGTTCCTATCACAAAAACTTCGACAAGGGTTAGTAGAGAAACATGGTGAGTTTTCTGACATGGATAAATCATGAATGTTTTCTCGAAGCACAATTTTTGGATCCACATGAGACATAATTTTCCTGCATGTTAGATGTGAAATAAGATCAAAGCAGGATCGAATGATAGTTCATTAATCAAAGTGGATAAGCTTCGAAGATGCTTTTCAAATGATATCCAAGTGAAACACTTTGTCAGCCACAGATAGCCTTAACAAGGCATTTGAGCATCGACTGACTATATTTTCCTGCAAGGTTAGATATTGATAAATAGCAATAAGAGCATATCGAACCATAAGTTATGAATCACACAAAGCTCCAATATAATATCGTCATTTGATGATTCTCTGTTTGTCAAGGAAAATTAATGTGTCCCTATAAGAAGAATAATTGTCTGTGATAACATTCACAGGACAAACATAATTAATGGTAGCTGCAGACAAATAATGCGAAGCAAGTAGTATTGCAGGCGGCGGTTATTAACATTACATGACGACCAAAGTTTTAACACCACATGCGGTGTGATAAGGTTCTGAAGCAAATTGTTCAAAGAGAAACCAACTGAAAGTTCGAAGCAAAACACCCTGCAAAACCTGATAGACTATCACTCGATGTTATCCTCCCCCTTTTTGTCAACAAGTGTCAAAAAGGATAGAGAGTGCACACAAGGAATCACTTTGAGGAGTATCTTCTGAGTAAGAATTGAAATCACTCGAAGAACCAGAATCAGAAGAATGTGGAATGGTCGAGGCAGAAGTAGGAGTTGTAGTCTTGGCTTTGAGGGGCTTTGAAGGATTTGCATCTGTCTTGACGATACGTGTGCTTCCAGTGTCTTTGATTTCATCATCGTGGTTGACAAACAGCAGATTCATTGAAGCAGAATGCTGTGGGAGCACTGGGGTTTGTCTTCGGACACACGGGACTGCAAGCAGATCGAGATAATCATAATCCTTGTGGAGACCCTTCTTGGCTAGATCCTTGCGAGAGTAATGCCTCCTCAGCAAGGTTCATGATCTCTTCCTTGCATCCTTCTCATGCAGAAGGATTTGCCTGGTGTGAGTGTGAAGCAGATTCAGCTTAGCCAGCAATTCCATCTTTTCTTTCCTATCCATCCTGATATGCCTCTCCAAGGTCTGCTGTGTGCGAATGCAAATTTCATACAGTGATGGATTTTCCTCTCGAGGAACTTCAACTTTGGCTTCTTTGATCTTCGGTGCATGTTCAGATACTGAAGCATTTGCATCCATGTCAACAGGTTCCTTTCCCTTTTTGTATTCCTTCATGATGCGCAGTGTGTCACGGACAGGTGGCATGAAAACTTTTGGTGCATATGCCCAGAAGAATTTTTCATTTGTAAGCTGCTCAATGGCATACATGATCCAAGGAGCATAGGGCTTGAGTGACTGAGGTCTGTCTGCAGCACATGCCAGATTTCGAATGAAAAGGTCAGGAATGAAACCCGATAGACTATCACTCGATGTTATCCTCCCCCTTTTTGTCAACAAGTGTCAAAAAGGATAGAGAGTGCACACGAGGAATCACTTTGAGGAGTATCTTCTGAGTCAGAATTGAAATCACTTGAAGAACCAGAATCAGAAGAATGTGGAATGGTCGAGGCAGAAGCAGGAGTTGTAGTCTTGGCTTTGAGGGGCTTCGAAAGATTTGCATCTGTCTTGAAGATACGTGTGCTTGCAGTGTCTTTGATTTCATCATCGTGGTTGACAAACAGCAGATTCGTTGAAGCAGAATGCTGTGGGAGCACTGGGGTTTGTCTTCGAACACGTGGGACTGCAAGCAGATCCAGATAATCATAATCCTTGTGGAGACCCTTCTTGGCTAGATCCTTGCAAGAGTAATGCCTCCTCAGCAAGGTCCAAGATCTCTTCCTTGCATCCTTCTCATGCATAAGGATTTGCATGGTGTGATTGTGAAGCAGATTCAGCTTAGCCAGCAATTCCATCTTTTCTTTCCTATCCATCCTAATATGCCTCTCCAAGGTCCACTGTGTGCGAATGCAAATTTCATACAGCGATGGATTTTCCTCTCAAGGAACTTCAACTTTGGCTTCTTTGATCTTTGGTGCATGTTCAGATACTGAAGCATTTGCATCCATGTCAACAGGTTCCTTTCGCTTTTTGTATTCCTTCACGATGCGCAGTGTGTCACGGACAGGTGGCATGAAAACTTTCGGTGCATATGCCCAGAAGAATTTTTCATTTGTAAGCTGCTCAATGGCATACATGATCCAAGGAGCATAGGGCTTGAGCGACTGAGGTCTGTCTGCAGCACATGCCAGATTCTGAATGAAAAGGTCAGGAATGTCGAATTTGATTCCCTGAGTAATTGACACCAGAGCATTTCCTACGATGCCTTTGTTGGAGTTGGGCCGATTGGTTGGCGTAATAGTATTGCACAGAATGTGAAATAGCACCTTGTTGTCATAGGCCAACTTTTTTGGGTCAACATCGATGCATTCATCACCCACCAAAGTGGGATCCATCAGGAAATGGAGTTGAGCAACAGACCCATCCCAGAAATGCAGTCTGTGTTCTCTGTCATCTTCAAATTCGCATTGAGGCAAATTAATCAGGGCCAGAAAATGATCTGCTGAGCATTTGATTCTTTCTCTGCCTGTCATCCATTCGAGCGTCCATGTTGAAGTGTTCTCCATCTTCCCTGTAATGTACAGCGTGTCAGAGAACTGATGAATAATCTCTTTGTTCTATCCATGGTTGAAACGCATGAAGCGCTTCAGAAGAGCATGCTCAATATGGTAAAGGGAATTGTGGAAGCAAGGTATTCCTTCGAGCTTGGCGAAGTTTAACATCTTGTGATTGAAAATCCTATGCTTGCCAAACAGGATCTGAGCATAGTATATTGCCTGCTCCTCTGTCTAGAACCTCGGTGACAGAGATGTTCTTTCTCCTTCATAGGGGATCACCTCAAAGAATGCAAGCCTTGCTGAGTGAAGCTCCTCAATGAAAGCTGGGCCATAGGGGCCATACTCAGATGAAAATACCGGGAAAGATTCCTGAGGATTTTTCTGATAAACTTCTGCGCTAATTTTCATCGGCTGAACATCATTAGCAGCAGATGCATTCTCATTAGAGGGCTATACAGGCACATGAGGGACGATGTCCTTCTCTGAAGCAGATGGCATGGGATCATCAGATTGTTGATCATTTTTCTTCACTAGAACTCCTTCAGCGGCTTTCTCAGATTCAAGCTCAAGGGCCTTTTCTTTCGGTGATTCTTCGATAGGTGGTGGTGGAACAAAAACTTCTCCAGCCTGCTGCGGCAGCACTAGTGGTAAGACTTGGTGGTGCTGAACAAATGGTGCAACTTCTTCATCCTTTTTCTCGTGAGCCATGGGCACTGCAATCTTCTTTCCTTCTTGTTCCGGCTGTGAAGCCAAGGAACTAGGAGCTGGGTCAACATCCATCAGGGCAGGAGCACCAGATGAGTAGACCATTGGGGCAGTACTTTGGGCAGTAGCTTGCTCCCCCTCAACCTTTTCTTCCTCAGTGGGTATGGAGGGTCCATCTTGATTATCCTTCACAGGTGATGAGATTAACTTTTCCATCTCAATTTCTTCATCAATCTTTTCCTCGGGAGCATTTTGCTCGGGCATAGCCATAACTTCATCAGGATTGACAAGATAGATATCCACAACATCCTCTTCTTGTTCGACTGAGGTAGGAACTACCACAACCTCAAATTGTTGTTCAGCAACTTCCTCGGGACGAGGGGATGGTGGAATCTATTGAAGTGGTGCACTTGAGTCAATGGGAGCATTGGCAGAAGCAGATTTGACACGACCATCCTTGACTTCTTTTGGCTTATTTGCTCTGGACTGAGCTCTCAGGCATTTCTCTTCTTTCTCCCCGCGTCGAGCAAGATTTTCCTGACGCTGAATCTCTTCGATTCTTCTATCACAAAGCTGGGAGACATCCATTTTCATCCTGGAGTGCCACTCTATCTTGTTTTTCATCATGGTAGTGAGGGCTTTGGTGGTTTCAAGATCGGCCTTGTTCACATGCTTTCTTTCAGCTTCAGACTTGGCTTCCCTTCTCATTTTCTCCAGAAGCTTCTTATCTTTGACAGCTTGGTTGAGTTCTTTGGTTATTTCCTTCAAATCAGTGAAGTGCTTTGCTACCATCTTAGTAACATCTTCAGGCAGACCCAAATCACCCAACTCAGCTGGATTTGCATCATAGGAAGCACCTTCAATGATGTCGAATATCATATCAAAATCATAATCCTCTATGGAAGCAGGAATGATTTTCTTCGCCTTCTTGGCGGAAACTGCAGCTTTTTCATCAGTGACCAGCTTCCTCTTGGCAGCTGGGGCAGCAGAACCCAAAGGTTTATCGGAGGGGACTGGTGCAAGTCTTGGTGAACATCTCACAGGCGTGACTTCTTGGCAGGTGATGGAGTGTGATATGTCTTGTCGAGCAACGCTCATTGATCGTACATGGGAATTTCATCACCAGCATTATTATCAAAAGATTCCCCATCAGACGAGGCAGATGCAACCTTTTTGGACTTTCTCACAACAGACTTCTTCTTTGGAGTTCGAGGAGAAACTGACTTCCTCTTCTTTTCTTTTCGGGCAGACACCCTTTCCATCTTCTCAATTACATCTTGTTGAGTCAGCTCAACATTCCGCTACTCAACTTGGTTCTTCTTCGCAAGCCTAGCCTCATGCTTAGCCTTTGCATTTTTCCTCTTTGCAACTTCTTTGGGAAAATCAGCTGTGGTTTTCAGAGAATCGGCATGAGCATTGGGAGGTGGTGCTAGCCTTATTTTCTCATCTTCCTGGCCTAGACAGCCTTCTGCAATGCAATCATTCCAGGGTGGAGTGAAAGCAAACAATATCTGATATTTCTTTCGAACATTCTCGTAGTTGAACCATTTCTTTGCCCAATGCCGGCGAATGTTTTGCAATCTAGTATTTCTGTCTTGAGTTGTTTCCACACCTGGTGGAGTCTTGTATGTTTCCTGATTAGACATCTCAGCTACTGTATTTCTTTCTCTTCCTCTGCCTCCCTTCTTGGGATTTCCATCTGAGAACATGGTCTTGGAATCAGTGACTAGCTCATCTTTTGGCTGACTGTGAGCAGAAGGAATATCATCATCAACGTCATTAGCAGATTCTGATTCGGCCTTTTTCTTCGATGTTCTTGGTGGCTTGGCAGATTTTTGTTTGACCATCTTTGCTTTGGCAGCCACTCTTGGCTGCTGAGGGATTTCTTCCTCAGAACCAGAATGCTCGTCCGAACTGTTTTCCATGACCACTCCTGAGAAAAAAAAACACAAGGGCGAAAGAAACACGGACGAAGTCACAAGCATGCACAGAGGAATTTTTTAACACAAAACAGAAGGTTTTACAGGAGGAACCGATGGATTCATGTTATGCACTATCAAGATATCATCGAGTAAATTCTAGTATGCCTAAGGATGACACAACATATCCTCTAATCTTTTGAAGGGCATGCACAGTGAACCCTAGATCCAAAGGACATGTACGAGGGACAACTACAAACCATACAAGTGAAACTAACAGAGCCTAGAAGATCTACCGCATAGAAATAACAATGGAATAAATCGCTTTGGGAGGAACTGCTCTAGAACAGGAGTTGAGTAGAGCAAGATCCGGATCTGAAGGGCCTAACTTGGCGATACAGATCAACTACGACAGAGAGGAGGGGAAGAGTTACCACTCTGGCGCGATCAGCGGTGACGGACCTTCGCCGGAGTTGCACGGCAATGCTTGACGTCGACGGTTCTTCGAGCTCAGGCTTGGACGGAGGGTGAAGGTAGGGTTTGAGGCCAAACGGAGAGGAACTAAGGAAGAAGAGACCCGGAGCGAGGGGGTTTATATAACCTGAAGGACAAACCACCACTCTGAAATCTACGGGCGGAAAAATAGGGACATTCCGCATTCAATGGATGCGATCATGATGAAGAGATTGTGGGCACGTGTCAGTCGTTTCCTGCGAAATTCTCGGTAACTGAATAGTACACCGAAGGGTTTGAGGAAGGGCAACCGCCAAAATAGATGAAGGAGTTGAGGAAGATTTTATTCGCGACCAAGGACGCCGGAAGGAAATCTTCTTCAGATCAAGTGCATGTTTGTGACACAAAGAACAGAGAGAAAAACAGAATAGGAATTGAAACAAATAACTCAAAAGAAAAAACAATTGAAAAAGAGAGCAAGAACACTACGAACAAAAACAAGAAAACAAAAGCACCAACAATGATTGCACTCAGGGCATGGGATGAGAGTGTGATATCCCTGAGAGTGTTTCCTTTAAGAAATGATTAGTTCTTCTTCACGACCCACACCTATGTGGGAGGTGATGATCTCATTTGCTTCGCTTGGAATATTTCTATAGCGTGTTCTACGTGACACCTAAGCACTATGATAATAATCATATGAATAGGCATTGAAGTTGTTTCCAGATGCATGAGTGTAATGATTAGATGAAATGCGCATGTACTCCTTCAGACACAAGTGAGGGTGATAATCATTCGAAAATGACAATCGATTCGGCTGTGAATGGTAGCCATTTCCTCATCAAGGATTATCCTGCACAGTCAGATTAGCAGTAACAGATAGATTTTCAATGATAATTTTCTTCACCCAAATTTTCTTCTTGGGAGAGCCTGCCCTGCAGTTAGTTCCAACATATCATGCAAAAACTTTTCCATTCTGTTGCTTGAAGAGTTTGTAACTAGAGTCATTTGACTTGTTAGTTTCAACGAAAATGGGCGAAAGATAACTAGTAAGAATTTTAGGTTCAAGGGTTTTACTATTCGCTCGAACCCAAGTAGTACAAGGATATTGTTCGGGAGTCCAGTACGAACCATCCACATTAAGTTTCTTTTCGAAACCTAATCCTTCCTTTTGAGGATTTTTGTGAATAATGGACTTCTTGAGCACATCACACAAGGTTTGATGCCCTTTCAGGCACCTTAGCATTTCAGTCTCAAGTAAGCCTCTTAACCTGCAATTTTCTTCAGTAAGAGCAGCAAAATCCTCGGAAGAGGGGTTAGTGGTGCCATTAGCAGCAGTAATGTTCTCTTTCATAGCATTGGAAGTTTCAGCATGAGAATCTGCATTGCTATGTTCTAGGCAAGTTAAGAAAGGGGGCACAAATCCATCTGGAAGTTGAACAGATTGCTCGGCAAAGAGAGAAGCTTTTTCTAAAGCCAGTTCGTTACGAGACTCTTTCAGAGACACGAGTTCTTGATTCCTGCTAAGGAGTTCATTTGATAAACTCTCATAGTCAACTACAAGTGAATCATATCGAATGGTAAGATTATCAATAGTTGATGAAAAAGCATCTTGCTCTTCAATCAACTTTTGATTCTTCTCCATCTCTTCGACCAGTAATCCTTCACTTTTTCTAAGATTTCTTTCAAGCATTTCAAGTTCATCGTGTTGAGACTTATCAATTTTTACTAGCTTGGTATAAGATATGTATTCAGGAGACCATTCATCCATGGACCTTAGGTGTTTGGCAGATACCTGATCCTTTGAGGATTTTGCCATGAGGCAAAAGGCAATTGGTTCATCGTTGCTTGATTCATCATCACTTGATTCATCATCATCAGTGTCTGAGTTGGTGACGTTCTTCGATGATTCAATAGCAACATAAGCATTACTTCTCCCAATCCTTTTGTAGAATTCTTCTTCATCAGAATCAGTATACATGGGTTCTTCTTCAGATTCTACTGTCAAGTCTGTATATGCTCCGTTTAGCCGTGACATCCTCTTCATATTTGATTCGATGACTGCTCTGGCCTTAATGTCAGTGACTGGTCTCTTCGAAGAAGAAATAGTAATTTTCTTCGAGATCTTAGTATGATGATCCATTCGAGTAAAACCACTGCAGTGAAGATATTTCCATCTGCTGCTACGTTTTCCTTCCCAACCAGGGCAATCAGCGATGACATGGCCATATAGTTTGCATTTGAAGCACTTCATATCTTTCGAAGACAAGCGTCTTCTTGAAGATTCTGGTGCATGGAGTTCTTCATCATTGACGAGATAAAGGTTGTGTCTCTTAAGATCACTCAGTCGTTGTGTGAGCATTTCAAGTTCTCATGTGATGGAGTGTTGATTTTTGACATCTTCTTCTTCTTCTTCATAACTGCCATAATGTGAGAGAATTTCTCCTTCACCTTCTGAAGAGGATTCTTGATTTTCCGTTTCCAGCTCCATCTTTTCTTCATGAATTGATAGCAACGTCATGATCTCAACATAGTGAAGTTCTTCATAGTCAGGTCTTTATTTGATTTCAGACACAATGAGATCAAAGGATTTGTCAAGAGCACTCAGAAGCTTGTTGACTACATCTCTATCAGATATATCCGTTACCCCTAGCTGATGTAGTCTTTCAATAATGGTTGTCAATCGATCAGTGAGCTCCATAACACTTTCCTTGCGCAGGCTTCTAAATCCAGTGAACATGTCCCAAAGCATTTTGATGTGAGGATCAGATCGAGCAACGAGATCTACATGAGCACTGTTAAGAGCATCCCACATTTGCTTCGCGGTGTTGAGCCTGTGAAACTGAATGAAAATGTCTTTTGATAGACTGCCACATATGATATCTTTTGCTCGAGCATCCAACTGCAGATTTTCCTTGTCATCGGCGGATAGATTGTCTTGTTGCTGAATGGTGTATCCTTCTTCCACAATCTGCCACAGATCATAGTTGACAGCTTGAATTCTTATTCTCATTCGTTCTTTCTAGTACAGATAGTCATTTCCGTTGAAGATGGGAAACCTTTCAGAGTGTGAGGATCTACCTGCAAGCGACATACTCAAAACTCCAAGGACGTTAGACCTTTAATACAGAGACAGGGAGAAACTGCTGTGATGCCAATCATTAGGACCAAGAGTATATCGACCATAGGGGGGGTGAATGGGAGATTCAAATTTTCTTTCGAAAGCTTTCAAACTTAATCCACACACCGCAGCGGAATAGAATATGGAGAGAAATACACTGAATTAGATTTCTTTGTCGGAAGCATATTCATCAAGAAAGGCATTTACAACACAGCGAGCTTGATTGATAATGGGTTTAACTAAGATGAGAGTTATGCAACAAGCAAACAAGTGTAACAGAATGAAACAAAACATAACGACTACTGAAGGAAAAACAATTTCAGGGTTACATGATATAACAAGGATACAGACAAAGGATGTAGGAATCAGGACGAAGATAATGAAAAGATATGATACTACAGCACACGAGGATAAGACATAAGAACAACGATCAGAGACTCTAGTGGCACTGAGCACGAATGAAAACTACTAAATGAATTGCAGTAGAGTAGATATAACCAGTGGTGCTCGATGGCGACAATAGATTTGGTAGACCAGTTCACCCTTCTGCCAAAGGGCTACGTCTAATTGGAGGGGCTGTGACTTAACGCGGAAGATAAACTCTCTTCACCATATTCTCCTTCAACACAGAGCTGATCAGACTCATGTTGATTTTACTCGTGGTACATCCTTGTCGGCGATCTCCAAAACTTTGGTCGACCTTCGTGAACCACAATCACTCTTGGTTGCTGAATATCAGGCTCGGTGAAGAAAATGACTCTTCATCACTCGTAGCCAAACCTATCTGTCTAGAGAGTGCGCAAATCTCAAGAGTAATAGGTACAAGATCTCTCACTCAGAAATGTTGTGATGCTTAACCACTGTCTAAGTTTGGGCTCTTGGTTTTCTCTCGGTGGATCTTAAACTCAAATCACTTAGGGAGGGGTTGCTCAATTCAATCTTCTCAGAAATCTCAAGCAGAGCAGCCAACGAATATCGTTGGAGCGGGGTGGCTATTTATAGTCGCAGCCTTCCCAGATGGGAAATGACCAAATTAGACATCGGCCTCAGCCAATAGCCGAACGACACGATTCCAACGGTCAGATTTGAGCTCAACGGTAACATTCCTTGCGGAGCAAGAAATGCTAACCCCTCGGTCCGAGGCAAATCTCTCGCAGCAAAGAAGAACACTGTCTCTTGCTGGCAAGTATTTACTCGGAGCACAAAGAGATTTCTCTCGCATCTTTCATAGGTTGTAGCTAAGCATCACAGCTGATCTAAGAAACAAGAACCTATACCCCTCTTAATAGTACGGAGGTCCTATGACTGAAAGAAGAAAAATACAATGAATACTACGTCTTCATTTTTTCTATGACTTCAATCGATGCAGTCAATTTCTTCGGACGACAGTATCGAGAAAGAATGCTTTGCTATCTCAGCAAATCTTTCGAGGGGTCGATTTCTTCACATTAATCTTCTTGACTCTATCTCTTCATCAGATGTAGCTCGTTCTTCTCTGTAGCGCGGATATGCTTCGGTGAAGTTCCTAGAACTCAGCACTGGAGACAGCATTCTCTTCGGTTGTGTATGGACTTTTCTCTCTGTGTGCACTAGCAAACACATTAGTCCATACCTGTTTCTATCAAAAATCTCCAAAACTCAAGGTAGGTAGATATTGCACAAACACCTTGCCCTGGGGAAGGCGCGTGCCCTGTAGCCGCGGCCGTAGCAGGGACAGCTAGGGGGTCGCGATTCACGCCAGAGCGGGCATCGTCGCTGCGGCTGCGCCCTCCAGTGCGGTGGGGAGGTGGAAACTGAACATTCTCCCCACCCGCGCCTTTTGGAACACGGATGTCGGGATGCTGCTGATGCCGCCCTCCCCCGGCGTCTTTCGCTCCCGCTTCCACTGCAGGGGGAACGATGACAGTGCCGGTTGCGTCGGTCATGTTCCCCACGGCGTCTGCGTCCCCCAACGCTGTCGCAGCACCCATAGCATCAGTGGCTACATGCGAGGGGGACTTCGAGGTGGAAGGGTGAGCTGTTGTGCCGGACTTTTTCTTGGGCACCATGGATGATAAAGCTAACGATGAAGAAGATGATGATGAAGATTGATGCGCTGTTCATGAGCTCGGGTTCGTGCAAGCGCTTCCCCCTACATGGCGCCCCAAAGATGTCGTGGTGGAACACGATCACCTATGGGGCCATCAGCCCGTTGTGGTCCGGCAAGGGGGAAGGGTGCGTTGCACAAAGAGCGGAGACCATGGAACATCATGGCGGGGGTGACGCTGGTGGTTTTTACCCATGTTCGGGGTTCTGGGAAGTGTAAAACCCTACTCCTGCTTTGGTGGATTGATGGGAGGACCGTGGTGGACATGCATCGCTCAAGCCCGACAAGGTCGCCTAGGGGAGAGCAGCTACGCGCGTAAGAGTGTACAAGGGTTCGAATCCTTTCTAGGTTGCCATGGCCCTCCTTTTATAGGTTAAGGGGTTACCACAGTGGCAAAACAATCATTATCTACTGATTAGATAGCCAACAGTGCTAACATACCTAACTCTGGTAGTTAGGACAAAGTGCATTAAATGCACTGCTAGGTGTCATGCTGAGGATGCAGCCCGGCAAGCCTGTCGTGCCGCTTAACCATCTTCTACCTGTCTACATGATATGCCTCTGGACGGGTGTCATATAGGGAGAATCTCCCTTCGAAATGGCTGCCACGTGCCAAATGACAGCCACTTAATCACTTGGGGGCTCGACACCAAACTGATAAGTGACTTGCATCACTGTGCGGTGGAGCGATGGAGTCTTGGCGGGGAGATTTGCCCTTGGTGGCCCTGGCAAGCCTGCCCGGCAAGGGAGGTCTTTCCTTAGTGATATCTTGTCCCCTTGGTTTGTATTGGTCTTCTTGATCTGCCCTTTGGTTCCTCAAAGAGCTACCTCTCTTGCTTGGGGGCTTGGTGTTACTGCATCTTTGCCCTTGTGCCTGTGTACAGTCTGGGCAACATACATGAAGGTTTGCTGCACCGATAGCGAGGCACCGGTTAAGCAGGTTGAAAATACCTTGGGAATTCATAAAAAGGCAGAGCCAGTTCTGATACATGAGCAAAACGATACAACTGTAGGGGCTGGCCCTAACAACCTAAGAATAATGCAGCCTGAGGGGCGCCCTCAACTAATCAAACCAAAAAGTCACCTGGAAACATTGTTGTAGAAGCGTTGGGGTAGCTGAAGACGCGTGCCGCGGAAGCTGCTCCTCACGAGCTGGACGGCTCCGGAGGTCTGGGGAGCTCACGAAGCCCGCCGGGCTCACGAGGGTCCGGAACCTCCTCTGACATGACCGCCTGGCGCCTGGCCTCGTGAGACGCCATTGCACGCTGCACGAAGTGCTGGTACGAGGCGCCCATGTTCAGCAGGCCAAACGGCATGCAGATGTAGTTGCAGGGATAACCCCCACTCCGGCCAACACGGGGCGGACAGAAGAGGTCCTGCGAAGCGGCCCTATTGAGGCTCGGGATGTTGACGCAGACATGCAACTCGCTGGCCATGTCAGGGGCCGCAGCTGTGCTGGGAGGCCATGCGGGGCGACGCTCGCCGCGCATGGCCCTTGCTTCCTGAAGCTCCTGGATCGCCTTGGTGATGAACTCTCGCGCACCTGGCGCCTCGCGTTGTGCGCCTTGCTAGCGGGGACGCGCATCGAAGCACGCCTCCAAGTGGTGCCCGAGCGCCTCCCTCATCACACTGGTCAGGTGAGAAGCTCTCCAGATGGAAGCCCCCGAGCCTGAACTGAGGGAGGCACCGGGTGCGGCTTCCTATGCGGGAGGGAGGGGTGCCCCAGCAGTGACTGCGGGCCTCGGGGCACTGTCAGCGAGTGCCTCAGTCTCCTGGCAGCTCTTGGGAAGGAGCTGCTTCTTCTTCTTGGGGGCGTTCTCAGGAGGTAGGACAGCGCCCTCGTTGTCAGAGTTGTCAGCCGCCACGGCTTGGTAGGTGCGCTCGAGGGAGCACACCGCATCCTTCTCATCATAGGCGACCGTGATGATGCCGCCGCTCCCTGGCATCTTGAGGACATTGTAGCCATGGTGGGTTGCCGCCATGAACTTGGCGAGGGCGACGTCGAAGTCGATGAGCTCAGTGTGGTAGTAGTTGCGCTTGCCGAAGGTGACTGGGAGGCGTATCTGCCCCAAGGGGACGATGGAGCCGTCGATCACCCCTGAGAAAGGCTTGGTTGGCAGGAGCTTGTCGGGGTAAACGAACAGGGGTATGTGTTTTCCCCTGACTCGTGCACAGACAGTCGATCACCGGGTCAGCAAAGATCAAAGACAATACCAAGTACCAAAGATCAATCCTTTGAGGGATCAAAGTGCAAATCAAGAAGACCATATCAAGCCAGAAAATCAAGATATCACTAAAGGAGAAAAACCTCCCTTGTCGGGCAGACGAGCCTGGCAAGGCTGGGGTTACCCCGGCAGGCCTGCCGGGGCTTGCGGAGGCAAACTACTCCACCGCACCACCTCACAGCGACGCACGTCATCGATCAGTGCGGTGTCAAGCCCCTAAGTGACTAAGTGGCTCCTTCCTACCACATGGCAGCCACTTCCTACAAAAAACACCTCCATATGACACCCGTCCTGAGATGTGTCAAGCAAGCATGCGCGAAGCTGGCAAAACAGCCTGGCAAGGCTTGCCGGGCACGCTGTGATGTGACACTGAGCGGTGCATTTAATGCGCTCTGTCCGCCTACGGAGTTAGGTATGATAGCACTGTTTGCTATCTAATCAGTACGTAAAAGACAGATTTGCCACTGTGGTGACCCCTTAATCTATAAAAGGAGGCCCATGGCAACCGTAGAAAGGATTCGGACACTCTCATATTCATACGCGCGTAGCCACTCTTGCCTCGAGGCAACCCTGCCGGGCAAGAGCGCCGTGTTCTCCACCATTATCCACCATCAATCCACCAAAGTAGGAGTAGGGTTTTACACCTCGCGGCAGCCAGAGCCTGGGTAAAATTGCCCGTGTGATCTCTGTCGTGCTGTGTTACGCTTCTCCGCTCTTTGTGCAACGTGCCCATCCCCCCGCCGAACCAAAAGGGGCTCATGGCCCCATAGGTGGCCGTGGTTTCCCACGACAGAGCTGGTCATAAGGCACTTGGAGCATCTCGAATGTCTCAACAGAGAGAACATTGACCCCCGTGCCACCGTCGATGAGGGTCTTGGTGACGAGGACGTTGCTCATGGTGGGCGTGCAGAGCATGGGAAGCGCGCCTCCGGTGGCCGAGCACTTGAGGTGGTCCTTGGAGTCGAAGGTGATAGCGTGATAGCATACTGCGACCACTTGAGGGGACATGCAGTCTCGAGCTTCGGGAGGGCCGCGTTCACGTCACGAGAGAACTACTTGAAGATGTGGTGTGAGGCGGGGGCCTGAGCACCACCCAGGATGCAGGCGATCGCACGAGGTTCTTGGAAGCCCCGCAGCCCCATCATCTTGTCGATTGTCGTCGTTTCTCCTTGGCGGCGGCAACAGCGGAGGGAGGCCGGTATTGCCCTCAGGACAGGCCTCACGAGGCTGGTCACGCTAGGGCCCATCGCGAGGCTCATCACGCCAGCGGTCCTCGCGAGGCTGGTCACGCCAATCCTGGCGAGAGTCGTGGTTGTCCAGGCGGCCTCCGCCGCGACCTCCTCCACGGTCTTAGCCACGGTCACCACGCTCGGAGCAGCGGCCGAGGCATCCACCGTGGAGGGCCCTGAGCTCCTGGCAATCGTTGGTGTTGTGGCTGTGTACATTGTGGAAGATGCAGAATGGGCGGTTTTCCCTGGGAGCCTAGTCGTGGTCACGGCCATGCTTCATCTCGGGTTCAGCTGCAAGCACGGCGGGACCCTTGCACTTCGCCTCCTTAGCTTTGGCCTTCTTGTCTTCAGGGTCAGCCTCAGGAAGCTCCAGGAGGGAGAGGCGGCCCTCCTCGGCCCTTGCACACTTGTTCGCCAGGTTGAGCATCTCCCGGGCCGAGCATAGGTCCTCATGGATGGCGAGCTCCTCCTTCATCTTGATGTCCCGGACGCCATCGGTGAATGCTGAGATGATGGCCTTGTCCGACGCCTTCGGGATCTTGAGGCGAACGTTCGTGAAGCGCTGTATGTACTTGTGCAAAGTCTCGCCCGGCTGCTGCTTCACGCGCCGCAGGTCACGCACTGCAGGAGCGCGGTCGCGGGTGCCCTGGAAGTTGGTGATGAAATGCTCGCAAAGCTCATCCCAGGAGGAGATTGACCCCTCCGGGAGGTGCAAGAGCCAGGAGCACACGCCATCCTTGAGAGCCATGGGGAACCAGTTCGCCATGACCTTCTAATCACAGTTTGCCGCCTCGATGCTCAGCGAGTAGAGCTGAAGGAACTCTGCGGGGTCGGGGGTGCCGTCGTAGCGTGCAGGCAGATCTGGCTTGAACTTTCCGGGCCAGACAACGCGGCGCAACTCCGGGGTGAAGGCGTGGTAGCCCGTGGCACTCACGGGAGCAGGCCGCATGGGTGGAGCTCGGTCTTGACGCCCACGTGCCACAGCCTCCAGTGGCGCACGATCTTGGTGCGGCGGTGCAAGAAGCGCGCGCGCATCACCTTGCGGACGATGCACCACCTGGCAGCTTGCCTCATCGCGCGCTGGTGCCCCACGCGGCGGGTCACGCAGTTGCGCATCTAGCCTGGCTCATGGTCGGCACCGCACAGAGGAGGAGGGGGAGGAGCGCCGTGGGCCACGTCGCCCGCCTAGGATGGCGGGGGACGGAGCGAGCGGGATGGTGCAGGGGCTTAGCCTGTGGCGCTGACGAGCTCCGCGATGCGGCCAAGCCAGTCGTCATAGCGGTGGTCGGCGAGATGGTAGCGCAGCAGCTCGCGCGCCATGAGCAGCGCAGCCTGCGCGTTCGCCGGCCCGCGGCGAGCCTGGGAGGACGACGCCATGGCTGGAGTGGGCGACGGAGTGGCAGTGCGGCCGTCTCGCTGCACGGAGGGTGGCAGCAACGAGTCCTGCTGCTCGCGAGCAGCGGGGTCAGTGGCGACGTTAACCGCAGGACAGGCAGAGCGGCAGGGAGCGTCGTTGCCCATAGGCGCCGTCTGAGCAACACGAGCGGCCCGGCACTCTACGCGGACGCGGCGTGCGTCGACCATGGGAGCGACGAAGCAGAGACGAAGCGAAGGCTGAGGAAGGACTTAGACATGCCCCTACCTGGCATGCCAAATGTCGGATTCAGGACTCCGCAGACCCAAGAAGGTTTGAACTCTAGGGCGTGTGCGAAGATCTCAACCTCTCAAGTCTCAAGCTTGCCGCCCTACAGCCTAGCCTCGCCGGATTCGCATGAGTGGGGAAGAAGATGAACACGGTAGTATACCCAGGTTCGGGCCACCCACTGGTACAGTGAGGTGCTATACAAACGGTTTTTAACCCTTTTTCACGACGACATTTGGAACTGTCGCTAAGTGAGTGATTGCGATAGGGGGGTCCTTCCCACACGACCGAGAAACAGTCGGGGATAGGGATCCACCCAGACGCTGCATCCTTGCAACTCGTTTGTGCTCGCATTGCTATCGTAGTCGGTATTCTGTGGTGCTACGTTTACGATGCGCGGCCCATCACAAACGGTTCACAATTATAGAACGTGTATGATAAGCAGACAATCACACACATTCACTTTTCCCAAACCGTATGCGATAACTAATTAAGAAGATTAGCTAATCGTCGTACGAGTGTCGGACAGGATTATGAAACGCCGGACCATCGTAACATCATCGTACATGACAACTATCGCACACGCTATTCTGTGGTGCAACATTTATGATGCATACCACATCAGAAATAGTTCATGCATATCACAAACGTTTAATTTGCCCATACCGTTTGTGATATTGTCTAAAATCACACATGCTTTGCAAACGGCAACTGTGTGCATGCTTGCACATGTTTCCTCTCTGTGAACCGTGTCGGATTATGGTGTATATCACAAACGTTTGTGTTTTTACCAACCGTGTGCGCCGTAACAACCTGCAGAGCATAATTTCACCGTAATTTAAATGCTACTATTTCAAATTGTACCGGATTTGAATTTGAATGTATGCTATAGCTTTATTCATATCCATCAGGTTCAAACAACCAATGCATTATTCGATTCATAGGTACATATGTTCAAGAATTACATAAGAACCAACTAAGGAATTATGAACCACAGTTGTATACTTGTACTATTAAAGACGGTAAAGAAAGAGGCGAAGTACATTCTGGTTGCCGAACAAGGTGAAGCGGAATGCCCATATTGTGCCCTCCTCCATTCAGAAGGCACGCACGACTCTAGTCAAACCCCTTGTGATGGACGACCGCCCATCCTTCACGGTCTTCATGAAAACATCTAGATAATCATCGTGTTCTGGTAGAAATACTTTAACCTTTGCATGCCCACCAATCATGTAGTTTGAGAGGTAATCTTGAGTAAACTGCTTTGGGAACCACTGCAAAGGAAAAAAGATTCAGACATTATCATCTAACACAACTCATTATGGGTAGTGAAAAGAAGGCTGCAGTGTTTTTACTTACCATCCTGCAGTTCGCTCTTGTCTTGGATAAAGTGTAAACAAATAGTTTAATTGCCATCTTTTGACCCATTTTACTAACAATCTTTATCAGCTTCCTCACTTGATGCTGGATCATCAATATCTCATTGCCCCATACGCAGAAAGGGTCGAAGCGCGGATCTGTACCAATGACATATGTACCTAAAAGCACCAAATTAATATTAGAAGCTAAACAGGAATTGCACAATGATGTAGTACAACACACTTTTATAATATCTAATAACATCCAATATACTCACATATTAGATGAATTAACATCTTATATTATGGGCCGAAAGGAGTTTATTGCATTTTTACAAATTATCAGCTGATTAACTACTGCTGTATCCATGGGTTAGAGTTAGTTTGAGCTAGTTTGGGCTCAAATAGCCCTAAAGTATATACAAACATGAGGGATAGTTTGAGCTAGTTGCATCTAACCCACCCAAAAAAACTATCCCACCCAAGAGGTGCTAATTGGAGCTAGTTCCCCTAGTGCATTTATTGTAGATCTAACCCTGTCATCCAAACACCTCTTTGGATGGAGTTAGTTCAGGATTAGTCATGAGATAGAAACCAACTCTAACCTCTAGCTAAGTTGAGTATCCAAACAGGGTTGTGTTGTTGTTGTTGCTGCTGCTGCTGCTCTTCTACGTATATCTAGACATCATCAGAACATTAAGGTAACACTCTTCCTTGTTGCTATGTAGCCTAGGATTGCATATTTAGACATTAAGTACAGTGCATGTTGCTATATAGCCTCAGATATATTACATAACGATAAAATGGGTTACAGATATATTCAGTTAAAAGTCCGATTCACCGAGTAGTCCCTTATCAGCCC
The DNA here is from genome assembly GCA_011799875.1 of Thinopyrum elongatum. Classification (NCBI taxonomy): domain Eukaryota; kingdom Viridiplantae; phylum Streptophyta; class Magnoliopsida; order Poales; family Poaceae; genus Thinopyrum; species Thinopyrum elongatum. The sequence continues at coordinate 217,848,599 of CM022302.1, read as the reverse complement.
CCGGCCTATATGGTACCAGCTACCGATATCCTGAACAGTGAGTATATATAAGCCATGGGATGAAACTAACCTCGATGGAAAACAACAGTCGTTCCCAAAATTGTCCAGTGTAAGTACATCAAGAGGCATGTTAAGCACAACAGGCTAAACATCAACCAAATATATCCATGACAGACAAAATAATCTCCAAAAGATATAGCATCAGTGCACAGGTTTAAGCAGGCTAGTAAAGCAAAACAAGTGGAAAGGTGTGTTAACTGCAACAGGCCTAACATTTAACAACAAGCAAACATAGTCATTCAAACTGGTATTGTGCCGGTCTAAGTAAACTGGTTATTGTTAAATAAAAATGGAAAGGCGTGTTAACTACAAGATGCAGCAACCAAATGTAGTCATTCATAATGGTATTGTTGAAACTGGTAATAATGAAATTGAACTGCACAGTTCGTACTTGCACATATAGAACATCATGTTGTGAATAACTAGAATAAACAAGGCATACTACAAACAACCAAAGATAGCATTTGAAACTGGACATATGCTAACTACAAACAACCGAACAATCAAAAAACTTTAAAAGAGGCATATGCTAGCTATAACAGGCTTAACAGCAAGCAAATATATGCATTCCTATCGGTATGTTTAAAACTGGATTGATGAAATATACTGCACAGTAAATAGTTGCACATATAGAGCATCACATTGTGAACAACTGAAATAAACAAGCCATACTGCAAACAACCAAATATAGCAATTAAAACTAGACATATTTTGACTACACTACAAAAGGGACTTGATAAAACAAATCATGGGTTCCCCGCTGTGAAGAGGCACGGCAAAACAAATCATGGGTTTCCTCACTTGTCACAGATGGGCTCGTTCCCGCGGGAAGAGCACGGACCATGGATGTGCTCCATGTTGTCGCAGATGGGCTCCTTCCCCTTGGAAGAGCACGGATGTAGGGTGCCCTCCCTGATGTCGCAGATGGGCTCTTTCCCCTTGGAAGAACAGATGGGCTCTTTCCCCTTGGAAGAGCCGGAGAGGGTGCCCTCCTCATGGTCGCCGTCGATGAGGTCTAACTTGGAAGCTGTGTATCCCAAGCCAGTGTCGCAGAACATGTCCTTTAGAAATGACAAAAGGGGCTCGATGGCGATGCAGGATGGCAAATTCTTGACAGCGAGCCAGAGGAGATCAGCGGCGAGGCCATGGATGAGATCGACGGCGGTTGAACCCGAGGGGTTGGGGGTGGGCCACTTAACCTGTGACATAGCCCGCGTTAGGCCATCGTTGTCGATGACCTCGATGTTGTAGCCGGCGTTCGCGACATACTCGCATACTCTAGCCCGCTGATTGAGTGCCTGCGGCCAGTAATGGTCATCAGCTTCCTCGGTGGCCAACTGGGTGACGTCGGGCAAAGAGACCGCGATACACCTCTTTTGGGCCAGTCGCTCCTCGAGCTCCACGGGAAGCGTAGCTGAGCTTAGGCTGTGACTATCTGGAGTGGGGGATGGGGATGGGGGTCTGTGGGAAAGGGGGCGTTTGGCAGGCATCATCTAAGAAACTCAGGGCGGCCTGGGTATGGAGATCGATGGGTAAGCTGCACGGGCAAAACGGCAAATGTTGACAATGGAGGCGTTGCGGCGACAGCGGCGGCGGCGGCGACCTTGCTAGGGTTTCTAGCGAGGGAGGGGTTGTGTGTGTGTGTGCGTGCGCGCGTGCCCGAGGAGGTTTTGGTGTGTGTATGTGTGTGGAGGGGGGCGGGGGCGTGTTTGAGGAAATGACGCGGCTACTGAAAATTTTACGACGCGGGAGTCAAAAACGGGAGTGAAATGCCGGGGCTATTGAAAATTTGGATGATGGTGCATCGCACACGGTCCAGAAATAACAACCATGTGTTATGAAACAGAAAAACCCTCGAGGCGGGTAGATATTTTCGAGGGATGCAGGCGGGAGCGGGAACAAGAAACATCACACACGGTCGAAACATAATAACTGTGTGTTATCAAACAGAAAAAACCTACAGGCGGTTAGATATTTTCGAGAGGGGAAGCCTCGTGGATCCAAATTTACTATGCGGATGTGCGTGACAGGGGCACCGGTGTGGCACACGGTTAGTGTGAGTGTACCGTGTCTATTGCGTCATCTGACTTGTCTAATGTTCATAAATTTGGCGAAAATGACGCGGGAGAGGGTCAGAACACGAACACACTTGTATGTGGACCAAATATATGTATGAAAAGGGTGGTTTGATGTTCAAATACCAAATGTAACTTCGATGTGGTACCTATCTCGCAAAGCGCATGATATTGCTTGCCCCCCCCCCCTCGCATCGGCAGGAGGGGAATCCTAAGCTATGAATGCATGCCCTCCCCCCCCCACACGGAGGTTCACCTAGTAAAGTGCGAAGTAGCAGTCCCCCCTCCCCACACACACACTTTCAGTCGGCGGGCCGAAGAGGGCATCTCACAAAGATGGATCATAAAACGGACCAAGAATAATCCACCTTGGTCATACAACCTCTCTCTTGTTGTTGGTCAAAGTGATGGCCGTCCATGCGACCCTGGAGATGGGCTAGCTTGCCAATAATCATGCAATTAGCTAGTCCCCGAAGACAACCACTTCTTGCGTGTGGCCCAAACATATGTATGGAGAGGTGTGTTTGAATACATAATGGAACAACTTTGATGTGGCACCATGCTTTCGAACCAGAAATCCCCACACTGAGCGACGGTTAGTTGACAATGCATATGTATTTCACACCACACTTCTAGCTGATGACGGGGATTCATGCATGCATGCGTGCATAGTATGCGCTCAAACTTAATTAGGTCTGAATCTCACTGATACGTCCATTTTGCATCATGTTTACCTACTGTTATTTATAATGTTTTTATGCATAATAATGCTTTTTAGAGTAATTCTAATGCCTTTTCTCTCATAATATGCAAGGTACACACAAAGAGGGAGCATACCGGCAGCTGGAATTCTGGACCTAAAAAACCTACGTCAGGCCACCTATTCTGCACAACTCCAAATGAGCTGAAACTTCACGGGGATTTTTTTATGGAATATATAAGAATTATTGGAGCAAATAACTACCATAGAGGGCCCACCAGGTGGGCACAACACACCTGGGCGCGCCAGGGAGCCCAACCGTGCCCTGGTGGGTTGTGCCCTCCTCGGCCCACCTCCAGTGCCCCTCTTCTGGTATATAAGTCATTTTGACCTAGAAAAAAAAATAAGAGGAGGACTTTCGGGATGAAGCGCCGCCGTCTCGAGGCAGAACTTGGGCAGGAGCACTTTTGCCCTTTGGTGGAGCGATTCCGCCAGGGGAACTTCCCTCCTGGAGGGGGAAATCATAGTCATCATCATCACCAACAGCTCTCCCATCTTGGGGAGGGCAATCTCCATCAACATCTTCAACAGCACCATCTCCTCTCAAACCCTAGTTCATCTCTTGTGTTCAATCTTTGTACCGGAACATTAGATTGGTGCTTGTGGGTGACTAGTAGTGATGATTACATCTTGTAGTTGGTTACTATATGGTTTATTTGGTGGAATATTATATGTTCAGATCCATTATGTTATTTAATACCCCTCTAATCTTGAGCATGATTATCATTTGTGAGTAGTTACTTTTGTTCTTGAGGTCACGGAAGAAATCTTGTTGCAACTAATCATGTGAACTTGATATGTGTGTTTGATATTTTGATGGTATGTATGTTGTGATTCCCTTAGTGGTGTCATGTGAACGTCGACAACATGGCACTTCACCATATTTGCGCCTAAGGGATGCATTGTGGAGTAGTTATTAGATGATGGGTTGCGAGACTGACAGAAGCTTAAACCCTAGTTTATGCGCTACTTCGTAAGGGACTGATTTGGATCCAAAAGTTTAATACTATGGTTAGATTTTATCTTCATACTTTTCTCGTAGTTGCGGATGCTTGCGAGGGGGTTAATCGTAAGTAGGAGGTTTGTTCAAGTAAGAACAACACCTAAGCACGGTCCACCCACATATCAAATTATCAAAGTAGAGAACACAAATCAAACCAACATGATGAAAGTGGCTAGATGAAATTCCCGTGTACCCTCAAGAACGCTTTGCTTATAATAAGAGAATGTTTTGGCCTGTCCTTTGCCTCAAAAGGATTGGGCTACCTTGCTGCACTTTTGTTACCGTTACCGTTACTTGCCTATTACAAGTTATCTCGCTATCAAACTACTCGTTACTTATAATTTCAGTGCTTGCAGAGAATACCTTGCTGAAAACTACTCGTCATTTCCTTTTGCTCCTCGTTGGGTTCGACACTCTTACTTATCGAAAGGACTACGATTGATCCCCTATACTTGTGGGTCATCAAGGCTCTTTTCTGGTGCTGAAATTTATTGTCACTTGTTACTACATGCTGAAATTTATTGTCACTTGTTACTATGGAGAACAATACTTTGAGGGGTTTGTTCAGGGTATCTTCACCTCGACCGGAACCACAATTAGTCACCCCATCAACCTACTGCACCTACTGAAAATATTGGCTATGAAATTCCTTCGGTTACGATAGAACAACTGCTAGCTAATCCTTATACAGGAGATGGAACTGAACATCCTGATATGCACTTGATATATGTGGATGAAATTTGTGGATTATTTAAGCTTGCAGGTTTACCCGGAGATGAAGCTAAGAAGAAGTTTTTCCCTTTATCTTTGAAGGAAAAAGCATTGGCATGGTATAGGCTATGCGATGATATTGGATCTTGGAATTGGAATCGATTGAAATTGGAATTTCACCAACATTTTTATCCTATGCATCTTGTTCATCGTGATCGGAATTACATATATAATTTTTGGCCTCATGAAGGAGAAAGTATTGCTATAGCGCTTAAGTCAATGTTAAATTCATGCCCCAATCATGAGCTCTCAAGAGAAATTATCATTCAGAATTTTTATGCTCGGCTTTCTTGTGATGATCAATCCATGTGTCGTGGGAAACCACGGCCACCTATGGGGCCATGAGCCCCTTTTGGTTCGGCGGGGGGATGGGCATGTTGCACAAAGAGCGGAGAAGCATAACACAGCATGGCAGAGATCACACAGGCAGTTTTTACCCAGGTTCGGGCCGCTGTGAGGCGTAAATTCCTACTCCTGCTTTGGTGGATTGATGGTGGATAATGGTTGTAACACCCCATATGTAACACTTCCCAATTTGGCATGTATCCAACCTTGTCTTCTTCTATTCCAAGTGGGTTTCTTCATGTTGGTTCATTTTGTTTTATTTTCAGGTTGCCTTGTTGAATTGTCATGTCATCATCATTTTGCACGTGTCATCTCATATTGCATCATGGTCATTGCTAGGCTTTGTTATGTTGTGCATAGTGGGCTTCTTGATGTGTTTTAAATGCATCCTCAAGTCATGGCATCATCATTATTCCCCCTCATCTCTCCACCTCTTCCTTTTCTTTATTTTGGCAAGCAGCATTATTTAGCCTCAAATAATGTTCAACTTCTCCCTGTAAATCTTGCACCATGGTCTAAACCTCTCTGCCAAATTTCAGCTCTTTTGAAGTTGTTTTGGTTAGGTTCAAAAATGCCTCAAGTTTGAATATAATCCAAACTTGTTTTATTTTTCTACCTCTAAAATTGTCCCAAACAATTTATTAAAATAGGGCATAATTCCAGGATTGTGGGGATATTTTTATTTTTCTCTAACTCCTCTCCTAGCCCCCTGGCCTTTTCCTTCTCTCCAGCTGTTTATTTAAATAAACAGAAATTGAAAAGAAAAGGAGAAGGCTTACCTGGGCCGGCCACCCAGCGCAGCAGCCTCCGTAGCCCAGCAGCGCGGCCCAGCCAAGCGCCCTGCGGCCCACCTGGACCCGCGCGGCCTCCCTCTCCGTCCTTTTCTCACCCGTTCGCCCGCACACCCCCCTCTGGCTCGGTGACACGTGGCTGCGTCGGCCCCACCTGTGAGCGACTGCACCAGCCCGCTCACCCACCTTTTCTTCCTCCTCGGTCCCCCTCTCGCGCACGCGCACATGGACGCGGCCGAGGACGCGTGAGCTACTCCAGCTCATCCCCGGCCCCTTTTAAACCCTTCTCCATGTCCATGGCAACCCTAGGGTTCCCCTCTTCCTTCCCCCACCGCCGCCAGGCATCTAGACCACCAGATCCGTCGTGCCACCGCCGCCCCGAGCGCACTGGAGCGCACGGCCTCGTCGCCGACGTGCTCCTCGTCGACCTCCGCCTCTCCAATCATGTCTGTCAAGTCCGTCGTCGTCGTCTACGTCGACTACTTCCCCTACGGCCTCGAGGGACGCCAAGTTCGGCGCCATCCCCTTCGTCCTCCTCTGCTTCCTTCTTCCTTGGACAGGAACCGCATTGGGTTCAGAGCTCCTCCGCGTCACCGCAGGATCGTCTCCATCGCCGTCGCCGTGTCCTAGGGTGAGCTAGGTATACCTCCTCCCCCTATCTCTTCTCCTGCCTCATGTCTATCGCCATAGACGTCGCCAGGGTCGGGTTCGCGTCGTGCTCTGGTCGCTTCGACATTAACTGGATTTTTCTCAGGTTCAGTAGTCTGCTCTCTGCATCCCGTGCATCCCGAGGGCTAGTTGGCTCCGTAGACGACCCACTGGCCTCGCGCCTTCCCCTGCTTCGTCCGCAGCTTAGCGCCGACTCGCCGTGCCCTGCTGCCATCGCCGCCGCAACTTGCCGTGCCCCGGATCGAGCACGAGCTCGGGTTCGAGCACCCCGGCAAGCCCGCACCCTCTGCTCCCTTGCACACCTCGGCTCCGCCTCCTGTTTCCGCACACCCGCCGCCACCTCCTGAGCCCCACCGTCGCCGCCGTTGCTCGCCGGCGCTGTCGGTGTTTTCTCTTCTGCCCAGGAGAGGAAACCCGTACCAGGCGAGCTTGCCACAAAAGGAGCGAGCTCCCCTCCTATCACGAACACACGCATAGCCCGACTGGTCGTCGAGCCGTGCCTCCACCCGAGCGGCCCGGGTTCGATCCCCCGCGGGCGCAGATAAAACCCCCCTTTTTATTTTACTTCTTTGCACGCACTGACAGGCCGGACCCACTGGTCATACACACAGACGTCCAGGCCCACCTGTCATTCCCTCTCCCCCTATTTTTCTTTTATTTATTTCAGTATATTCCATTTCTGGAAAGTGGCATCTTTCCATTTCTAGCCATGTCCAAATCTGGACAATCCAGATCTGGCAGTTTTCCATTTCTGGTTAATTCCATTTTAGGCAGATTGCATATTTGTGTAATTATGGTGATTTTTCTATAAGGACCCCAACATATTATACATGTTTTTGGGCTAGAAAAATCCAATGAATCCATTGGTGGCATCCATTTCTTCATTTGAGGAAGTTTGCACACATGTCATTTTTACATTACATTGTTGTTTTGTCATTTTTGTGTAATTAAGTACAATCATGCTATGTGGTAACTTTGTATGTAAACATGCTCTTCATCATGCCTACTTGCTGCTAGAATAAATTGCACACCATGTTATGCATTGTAGTGAGTGCAACAAGCTTGCATACATGATTACTTATTGCTGTTTTGCCATGCTAGTTCATTTGACAAGTCTGAAATAGTTTATATCAGTTGCTCCTGTTTGCATGAAGCTAGCATCTTTTCCATGAGGTTTTAATATAAGTTCAGTGAGGGAGTTTTATTAAGTGCATTTAGTACTAGCATTACATGCTCTTATTTGCTATAATATGTTCCTGTAGCATATAGTTTACTAGTCCTAAACATTGCTATCTGAATCTGTTTTGCCATGTTCAGTGAATTTCTGCCGTCTATAAAACTATTATCATTTGCATTTTTGCCATGCTGTTTTAAACATGTTCTAGTGAGTTTTAGCAGTAGCTCAGTAATCATGTTTTGTAGTGCTTGACATGTAATTCAATGCCATGCCATTCATTTTCAAGTTGTTGTGCTGTAGCATATTTAAACTTTGCATCCAAGTTGTCATGTTGCTGTTTTCAACAGCTTGCATTGTATATGGTTTTGCTTGTCATTTTCAAACCGTGCATCCATTTCCGGTGATCTTCATATCGATTTCAATCGAAATCTTCCAATCTTTCCAGTGGCATGCTTGGGTTACCAAGATTGTGCCATGTTCATTGTTCCTCCTTCCGTCTCAAATGCACCCCTTCCGAAACACCTCATCCGCATATGCACATTATATCTTGCATTTCATGACATGTCTTGCATCATGTTGCTTGCGCATTGCACCGTGATTGATTGTTGTTCGATGTTTGTGTTCTTGCTTTGGGTAGATCTAGGAGACGAGTTCGTGTCCGAGGACCCTGCCGAGTACGTTCACAAGGAGCAAGGATTCGATACCACTGAGAACATTGCAGGCAAGATGATCATTACCCTCGATATCACTTCTATCTTTGCTTGCTAGTTGTTCGTTCTATCGCTATGTCGCGCTACCTACCACTTGTTAATATAGCCTCCCATGTTGACATGAAAATCCACTAACCCACCTTCCTAGCAAACCGTTGTTTGGCTATGTTACCGCTTTTGCTCAGCCCCTCTTATAGCGTTGCTAGTTGCAGGTGCAGTGCAGGTTGTTCCATGTTGGAACATGGTTATGTTGGGATATCATAATATATCTTATTTAATTAATGCATCTATATACTTGGTAAAGGGTGGAAGGCTTGGCCTTTTGCTCGGTGTTTTGTTCCACTCTTGCCTCCTTAGTTTCCGTCATACCGGTGTTATGTTCCTTGAATTTTGCGTCCCTAACACGGTGGGGGTTTATGGGCCCCCCTTGACAGTTCGCTTTGAATAAAACTCTTCCAGCAAGGCCCAACTTTGGTTTTACCATTTTCCTAATAACAACTAAAATTTGCATAGGGAGTAATTAAACCGAGGATTTTAATCAACAACCTGGGCCAGTGCTCCTCATGAGTGTTGGTCCAAACCGGGCAGCCTGCGGGGCCACCACGGGGAAACTCGAGGATAGGTTCTACTCGTAGCTTGTCCCATCTGATCGTGGCCTGAGACGAGATACGCGCGGCTGCTATCAGGGTGTCGGCACGTCGGGAGGTCTTGCTGGTTTTGTTTTACCATTGTCAAAATGTCTTGTGCACCGGGATTCCGAGCTTGATCGGAGTGTCCCGAGATGGAGGATTGTCTCCGCGGATCGTGAGCTTGTCATGGGCTAAGTTGGGACACCCCTGCAGGGTTTAAACTTTCGAAAGTCGTGCCCGCGGTTATGTGGCAGATGGGAGTTTTTAATATCTAGTTGTAATGAACTTGACACTAAACTCAATTAAAATACACCAACCACGTGTGTAACCATGATCGTATCCTTTCGACGAAGTTCGGGAAGAGAACACGGTGGGGTTATAATTGAACGTAAGTAGTTCAGGATCACTTCTTGATCATTACTAGTTTGCGACCGTTGCATAGTTTCTCATCTTGATGTTGTATTCGTAAGTTAGCCAACATACATATGCTTAGTGCTTGCTGCAACTCCACCACTTAACCATGCCATACCCATTTAACCTTTGTTAGTGTTAATACCGTGGGTGATATGATTGCTGAGTCCCCATGGCTCACAGAATACTGCAAACACAGTTGTAGGTACCGTTGAGTCTGATGTAGGAGATGCCACTGAGCTCCAGTGGGAGTTTGACGAAGATCTTGGGCGTTTCTATGTTACTTATCCGAACGATCAGTAGTGGTGTCAAGTAGGGTCGATCGGGACTTAGCTTGGGTGGTTGTCTCTTTTATCGTTTGTGTTTCGTCCGTAGTCGGACCCTTCTCTTCCTCTTGAAAGATTGTATTACTTGATGATTTTGTGTGACATTGTGGCGATTGTAAGCCAAAGCTCGTATTCTATCTATTCAGTACATGAGATGCGCAAAGATACAACCACTCTTGCGACCATACCAATATGCGCTTATGCCCCAAGTCGTGCCTCGACACGTGTGGAGTATAGTCGCATATTGGGCGTTACAATGGTGGAGAACGCGGCGCTCTTGCCCGGCAGGGTTGCCGCGAGGCGAGAGTGGCTACGCGCGTATGAATATGCGAGGGTCCGAATCCTTTCTACGGTTGCCATGGGCCTCCTTTTATAGATTAAGGGGTCACCACAGTGGCAAATCAGTCTTTTACATACTGATTAGATAGCAAACAGTGCTATCATACCTAAATCTGCAGGCGGACAGAGCGCATTAAATGCGTCACTCAGTGTCACATCACAGCGTGCCCGGTAAGCCTTGCCGGGCCGTTTTGCCAGCTTCACGCCTACTTGCTTGACACGTCTCAGGACGGGTGTCATATGGAGGTGTTTTTTGTAGGAAGTGGCTGCCATGTGGCAGGAAGCAGCCACTTAGTCACTTAGGGGCTTGACACCGCACTGATCGACGATGTGCGTTGCTGTGAGGTGGTGCGGTGGAGTAGTTTGCCTCAGCAAGCCCCAGCAGGCCCGCTGGGATGATCTGGAGGCTTGCTTCCAGGGTAACCCCAACCCTGCCAGGCTCGCCTGCCCGGCAAGGGAGGTTTTTCCCCCTTAGTGATATCTTGCTTCTCTGGCTTGACTTGGTCTTCTCGGCCAGCTCTTTGATTCTCCAAAGAGCTGATCCCTTCGTGCCTGGTTTGATCTTGGTGCTGCAATCTTGTTCTTGGGCCTGTGCATAGTCTAGGAAACGAACCCAGGGTTTGTTGCACCGACAGGAGCCCCCGGGCCTGGCCTGAATGCGCTGCCGGGCATCGTCGGGGTAGGCCCTAACCAGTGCACAGGCAGGAGCATAGTGGTGGCTTGCCCTTTCGAGATCTTCTTTGCTTCTTCACTAACCCGAGCCCAGGTCAGTTTCCGGTTTTCCCGCGCGTCTTGTAACGCCAATCGCAGTGGGGCCACTCTTGTAATGGCCCATGAATGACTTTAACGCACGGGCGAGTAATTGCCAATTCACTCTTCCCACCACACCCTTATCCTCAGCCACGTATGCTGCATGCATCAGTTGGGGTAGGTAACGGAGACGCGTGGTGTGGGAGAGCATCAAGGCAGGGGCCCGGCCTTCATGGATTGGTGGAGGTGGGCGGCGATTACCCGCCAAGGGATCAGCTCTCTGCCCCGACCCTCCTATAAAAGGAAGGGTGGGGGGAGGGGCAGAGGCATTCATCCTCATATCCCTCCTCCTCCATCCTCTGCTTTCTACTGGTTATGCTGAAAGGGAGAGCCTGGGGCCAGGCCTCAGGCCCTAGGTTGGGGTTGGCAATGCCAAATGCTGGTGTTGATGCTTGGGGAGTGAGTCTGGTCCGTCTTCTCAGAAAATGCGGCAGGCAAGCTGACCGTAGTGTTGGAGATATCAAGCTTTCCCATTATGGTGGGATGCTTATCTCTTCTGCTCGGGCCGGTTGTCTGGTGAGGAGCACTGGAGCCTACCGCGAGCTGTTGCGGCTCGTCGGCCTGGCGACCAAGTTCTTGGAGCCTCTGACCCCCGTCCGGGATGTAGGGCTCGGGATCGTTGGTAATCCCAGCACCGCTCCTTCCAGCGGAACCGGGGCTGATGCTGAAGAAAGGGGCGCCTTCCTGCCCGCCAAGGTGGGGAGTGGTGCACCCCGAGCACCTTGGCCGTCTTGGCTGTCGGCCGCTTCTCCGAGGAAGGCGACAGGACGAGGGTCCGGCATCCCCCTCGAGCGGTGGTGATGGAGAGAAATTGAGGGAAGACGGAGGAGGCGGGTGGCAGGGTGTCAGGTCGGAGTACGATGGCACCGACGCCTTTGTCTCCTATTGGCGACCTGCCGCCTCATCTTTCAGCTCTTCCCCTCCCTCCCCGGCACCATCATCACCAGTCTCTTTGGGTGATAGCCGGGGAGGGATGTTCCCTTGGTGCCTTCGCCCCCTCCAGCAGTCTTCTAGCTGAGCTTCGGTGGTTTCTCCCACCGGTGCTTGAGTTGGGGCTTCTTGTTGGTCCTGGAGGTGGTGACCAGGGCACCGCCGAGCTGCTCCCCGTGTCCCTCCTTCGCAGCCTCACCACTCCTGATCTTGTCAGGCTGCACCTGGCAGACCATGATGGGACAGGGGTGGGCTCCTGCTTGGGCGTTCCTTTGGTCCTCTTCTCTTCCCACCGCAGTACCTGGCGAAGGAAGAGCGGAAAGAGGAGATTACGGGGCACTTATCTTTTTTCAATCTTAAATCTGTAGGCACTTGCCAAATTTTAGTTCAAATTATGTAGTCTCCTTAATCCATGTTTGTGTCCTGTAAGGTCTGTACTTGTTTGTTCAGCATATTAATGAAAAAGATAAACCTTGCTGGGACTCGTGCATGTAATATGTCCATGCACATGTGGGATGCCTCTATACTTTTAAGTAAACAAGTTTCCCCCGGCAGGCTATCCTGCCGGTACCCTCAGTTTTGTTGCCGCGGAGTTAGGCCTACCGAGCACAAATCATGAAGAGGGACCAGCCCCCGCCAATCCTTTTTTACCAAAGGCCACTGCGACCATCCTGACCGAAGCAACGTTCGAGTCGAAGGATGGGAGCACCTAAGTTTCGAAAGGCAGCAAGGTTTTCTCATGCACAAGTCCTTACTTACAGAACACATATGGATAACAAAAAGAACTCATCTGTTTGGCTTGCCAGAGACCGTAGTGTAGGCTCGTCTTCTCATCTCCTCTTGGGGACCAAGACCACGGCAAGAGCCTGCAGTTTATGTAGATGAAAATGATGCTAGATGCGATCTTACCTACATGAACATGCGACGCTCATGATATGCTTATGCATGCATGCAACTTGTCGGGGGCCCCCAGCGCTTCATTTATTTCTTTGTTGCTCAGGGTCTGCCCCTGGCTTTGTACAAGGGGTTACATGCAACTGAGGCAAGGCCTGTACATAAGGGTGGCTGCCGGGCAGGGCCCGACAGCCGAGCCTTGCGGGTAGAACTTGCGGAGATGCTCAATATCCCATGAGTTTTGCAATTGAATGCCATCTCTGGTCTCCAGACGGACTGCGCCAGGTCTGGTGACTCGTACTACCCGGTAAGGGCCTTCCCACTTCGGTGTCAACTTGTTTGTACCCTTGGCGGACTGAACGCGCCTAAGGACAAGATCGCCTTCCTCAAAAACCGGGAATGAACCCTGCGGCTGTGATAGCGACGCAGGGCTTGCTGGTAGTGTGGAGCATGCGTAGCAGCCCGGAGACGGTTCTCCTCGAGAAGCACAGCGTCATCACACTGGTGCTATTCCTGCGCTACTTCATCGTAGGCAAGCACTCGAGGTGACCCGTAAATGAGTTCCGTGGGGATAACTGCTTCTTCCCCATAGACTAGGGAGAAGGGAGTCTACCCGGTAGCTCGATTTGGTGTCGTTCTGAGGGACCAAAGAACCACCGGCAGCTCGTCGATCCATCGCCTGCCTCACTTCTGCAGCTTATCAAATTTTCTCGTCTTGAGTCCTCGCAACACTTCAACGTTCGCCCTCTCAGCTTGTCCATTGCTTCTGGGATGTGCTACAGAAGCGAATGAGGTTTTGCTTCCGAGGGCATGGACATATTGCATGAAGGTGCGGCTCGTGAATTGGGTGCCGTTGTCAGTGATGATCCGGGCAGGGACCCCAAAGCGGCACACCAATCCTTTCAAGAACTTGATAGCTGACTGAGCAGTCACCTTCCTCACGGCTTCTACTTCCGGCCACTTTGTAAACTTGTCGATTGCAATGAACAAGAATTCAATGCCCCCGACAGCTCGGGGGAAAGGGCCGAGGATATCGAGCCCCCAGACCGAAAATGGCCATGACAAAGGGATTGTCTGAAGCGCTTGGGCAGGCAGATGGATGTTCTTGGAATGGAACTGACAGGCTTCACATTTGGTGACTAGCTCGACCGCATCTTGGAGGGTTGTGGGCCAATAGAATCCTTGCCGGAATGCTTTCCCAACTAAAGCCCTTGATCCAATGTGGGAGCCGCACATGCCTTTGTGTATTTCTGCCAGCAGTTCCTTTCCTTCTTCCCGGCAAATGCACTTCAATTTCACACCGTTGGGCCTTCTTCTGTATAGTGTGTCATCGACAAACTGATACATACTGGCCCTCCGAGCTACTCTTTCAGCTTCTTCTTGCTCTTCGAGAAGTTCTCCGGTTTGGAGGAAATGGACTATGTGCCTTGCCCAAGTTGGAGCCTGGGGCTCGGCAACGAGGACTAGCGGCACCTCCTCCTTCATGGGAGCACACCCCTCGACCATAAGGACCGGTGGTCTGGTGGGAGGGGGTAGCTCAGCAACTAAAGGGGAGTTGTTCCCGTCAAGCTCTCTGCCGGGAGCCCTGGGAGGCTCTACCGAGAGAGGCTTGCCGGAGTCCAGCTTCCTCCTCTTTTGGACCATTGTTGCTGGGGATACGAAGGGCTGAGTAAGATGGAGAACAAAAGTTCCTGGTTCCATAGGAAGCTTCTGCGCAGCGCACTTTGACAGATGATCAGGAATGCTGTTTTCTGCACGGGGTACGTGCTCTGTTTGCAATCCGTCAAAGCGCTCCTCCAGACTTCTCACTTTCTCAATGTATGCCTCCATCAATGGACTTTGGTAATCCTTGTTCACTTGTCTCACCACAAGTTGTGAATCTCCTCGAATGATTAGCTTCTTGATCCCCAATTCTGTTGCAATCCTAAGCCCGGCAAGGAGCCCCTCATACTCTGCAGTATTGTTGGTCGCCTCTTCCCGAGGAAAATGCATTTGGACGACGTACTTCAGGTGTTCTCCAGTGGGAGCAACAAGAAGCACGCTAGCCCCTGCACCTTGTAGGGAGAAGGAACCATCAAAATACATGATCCATTCTTGGGGTGCTTCTTTACCGGGAATAACTGTCTCTAGTACCTCTTCATCGGGGGTTGGCGTCCATTCTGCAATAAACTCTGCCAATGCTCTGCTCTGAATTAATGATGTTCTCTCAAACTTCAGGCCAAAGTTGGATAACTCCAATGCCCACTCCACTATTCTGCTGGTAGCCTCAGGGATTTGGAGTATCCTATGCAAAGGGAAGCAGGTGACAACCGTGATCTCATGGGCTTGGAAGTAGTGGCACAGTTTCCTTGAGGCCATGACAAGGCCAAAAATCAACTTTTGCACACCAGAGTACCAGGATCTAGCCCCCTACAATACGGAGCTGACAAATACACTGGGCACTGCACCAGTTTCTTCCTTGCTGCGTCCTTGGGGTTGCCTCCGCTGTCGTGCTCTTCTTTGTCTTGATCCATATCTGGCCTTGCCGGGCTGTGCTCACTCTCTCCTCCGGAAGGGGTACTGGCTGAGGCTGCTGCCTCTTCCACTTCCCGCTGTGCCACTAGTGCTGCACTAACCACTTCGTTAGTTGACGCTAGGTATAGCAGCAACGGCTCTTGTGGTTTGGGAGCAACCAAAGTGGGCACAGAGGACAAGTAGGTCTTCAAATCTTGCAGTGTTGTTTCTGCTTCCGGAGTCCACTTCATGGGTCCTGCCTTCTTCAAAATTTTGAAGAATGGCAAGGCGCGCTTGGCAGACTTGGAGATGAACCTGCTAAGCGCGGCAATGCATCCTGTCAAACGCCTCACATCCTTGACTGTCTTGGGTGCCTGAATCTGCTCAATGGCCTTGATCTTATAAGGGTTAGCCTCTATCCCGTGATGGGACACAAAGAAACCAAGTAGCTTGCCAGAGGGAACGCCAAACACACACTTCTCCGGGTTCAGCTTCAAGTTGATCTTGCGCAAATTAGCAAACATCTCTTCTAAGTCCGGGATGAGGGTTGATCCGTCCTTGGTCTTGACCACAATATCATCCATGTGAGCTTTAATGTTCCTGTGCAACTATGATTCAAAGCCAATCCAGACTGCTCTTGCAAAAGTGGATCCGGCACTCTTCAACCCAAAAGGCATTCGCACGAAGCAGTATGTGCCACATGGGGTGATGAATGAGGTTTTCTCTTCGTCTTCCTTGGACATAAAGATTTGATGATATCCAGAGTATGCATCCAGAAAGGAGAGCAAATCACACCCGGAAGTGGAATCCACAATCTGATCAATGCGCGGCAAGGGAAATGGGTCCTTCGGGCATGCCTTGTTCAGATCTGTGAAATCTATGCAAAGCCTCCATTTCCCATTAGCTTTGCGCACGACCACTGGGTTTGCTAACCACGTTGGATGTAATACTCCTCTGACCAAACCAGCTGCCTCAAGTTTCTTGATTTCCTCGGCAATGAACTGCTGCCGCTCCAAGGCTTGCTTTCGGACCTTCTGTTTGACGGGTCGAGCATATGGGCAGACAACAAGGTGGTGCTCGATTACCTCCCTGGGAACACCGGGGATATCAGATGGTTGCCAAGCAAACACATCGATATTCGCCCACAGGAAGGCAACGAGCGTGCTTTCCTATTTGTCATCAAGGGTGGCACTGATAGTGAAAGTACCATCAGCGCCAGCCAGCCCTGCCGGGACCTGTTTCACATGGGGTGCAGCAGCCTTGGATCTCTTGCTATTGGAACTCTCCGGTAGGTCATCAACAGGCGCAGCATACTAAGGTTGTCGTCGCGACATCGCTCGATGGTGACACATGCGCCCTCCATCTGCCTGTCCTCCGGGGTTCGCCGTTGGCCTTGATGTGCTCGAGGATTGGATGAAGCCATCGAGACATTATCAAGCTCTTGGTCGGGTGGCCCTCGCGCTGGTTTCCGCGGTGGGGATTGCACCGTGGGGGTGGCCCCTTCCGCACGGCTAGCAGCGTGGGCCGCCGTCGTCGTCTGGGGTGGCCGTGGTGGGCCAGCTTGCTGTGAGCCTCTAGCCTCGGCAAAGCCAATCAGGCTCTGAATGGTGGCTCTCCACTCATCCATCTGATCAGCCGCCGGTGGAAATCTCAGCAGCAGCTGGGCCCGCGCCATAGCCTCCGAAGCGGTACTTGGCATAGGCGAGGATGATGTAGACCGCAGTGTCGCCCGGCTCCTGACGGTGCTGGCAATGGCTGTGTAGGGCTCCCGCCGTCGGGAGCTAGTTATTTGGACGGCATGGTGACAAGGTGGTGGCGCGTGTGCACCAATGACCCCATTCGGAGCATTGGCTGGGCCAGTTTGCTCCGGGGGCGGTGCATGTCCTGCGACCGCGCCCGCGGTGGGGGCGGCCGGAGGATTGCGATTTGCCTCTGGGCGAATGTCACCGCCATGGCTATGCCCCTCGGCTAGGCAAGGAGGGACAGAAGGAATTATCTCTCTACCCGTACCTCGCAGAGCGTGGTCACCGGGATGTTGTTGGTGTTGTCCTTCTCCGGTGCCCCCCCGGTCCTGCTTCGGCAGTGGGGGAAGTGGTGACAACGCCGCCTGCGCCGACCACGTCTCCCGCAGCGTCCACATCCTCCTGTGTCCCCTCATTCCCTGCGGCGTTGGCGGTCATGGGCGGCGGGGCCTTCGAGGTGGACGGGTGAGCTGCGGCACTGGGCTTCTTCTTGGGCGCCATAGTTGATGGAGCCGTCGATGATGAAAATGGCAATGAAGATGACGCGCTGCTCATGCTCTCGGGTTCGCGCAAGTGATCCCCCTACCTGGCATGCCAAAGATGTCGTGGGAAACCACGGCCACCTATGGGGCCATGAACCCCTTTTGGTTCGGCGGGGGGATGGGCACGTTGCACAAAGAGCGGAGAAGCGTAACACAGCACGACAGAGATCACACGGGCAGTTTTACCCAGGTTCGGGCCGCCGTGAGGCGCAAAACCCTACTCCTGCTTTGGTGGATTGATGGTGGATAATGGTGGAGAACGCGGCGCTCTTGCCCGGCAGGGTTGTCTTGAGGCGAGAGTGGCTACGGGCGTATGAATATCGAGGGTCCGAATTCTTTCTACGGTGGCAAATGAGTCTTTTACATACTGATTAGATAGCAAACAGTGCTATCATACATAACTTTGCAGGCGGACAGAGCGCATTAAATGCGCCGCTCAGTGTCACATCACAGCGTGCCCGGTAAGCCTTGCCGGGGCATTTTGCCAGCATCACACCTGGTTGCTTGACACGTCTCAGGATGGGTGTCATATGGAGGTGTTTTCTGTAGGAAGTGGCTGCCATGTGGCAGGAAGCAGCCACTTAGTCACTTAGGGGCTTCACACCGCACTGATCGATGACATGCGTTGCTGTGAGGTGGTGCGGTGGAGTAGTTTGCCTCCGCAAGCCCCGGCATGCCTGCCGGGACGATCTGGAGGCTTGCTTCCGGGGTAACCCCAACCCTGCCAGGCTCGCCTGCCCGATAAGGGAGGTTTTTCCCCCGTAGTGATATCTTGCTTCTCTGGCTTGACTTGGTCTTCTCGACCAGCTCTCTGATTCTCCAAAGAGCTGATCCCTTCATGCTTGGTTTGATCTTGGTGCTACAATCTTGTTCTTGGGCCTATGCACAGTCTGGGCAATGGACCCAGGGTTTGTTGCACCGACACCATGCTCGATACTTCTTGTACTGGTTCCTTCATGAAGAAGACTAATGAATTCAGGTGGGATCTTTTAGAAAGAATTAAACGCAACTATGAAGATTGGGAACTCGACAAAGGTAAAGAGTCAAGTATTAAGCTTAAGTTTGATTGTGTTAAATCTTTTATGAATACCAATGCTTTTCTAAAGTTTAGCACTAAATATGGACTTGACTCTGAGATAGTAGCCTCCTTTTGTGAATCATTTGCTACTCATGTTGATCTCCCTAAGGAGAAGTGGTTTAAATATCATCCACCTATTAAAGAAGAAATTAAAGAACCGGTAATAGCTAAAGATGAAACTATTATCTAGAATGTTGATCCAGTTGTCCCTACTGCTTATATTGAAAAACCACCTTTCTCCGTTAGGATAAAGGAACATGCTAAGGTTTTAACTGTGGTCAATAAAAGCTATATTGGAACACTTAAACCTGCTAAACAAATTAAAGTAGAACCTAGAGTGGCCATGGTTAAAGATCTCTTGGTAGAAAATATAGATGGGCATGTTATTTACTTCTGTGATGAAGCTGCTAGAATTGCCAAACCCGATGAAAAAGATAAACATAGACCCGTTGTTGGCATGCCTATTGTCTCAGTCAAAATAGGCGATCACTGTTATCATGGTTTATGACTTAGGTGCTAGCGTGAGTGCTATTCCTTTTACCTTATATCAAGAAATTATGAATGACATAATACCTACTGAAATAGAAGACATAGATGTTACTATTAAACTTCCTAATAGAGACACCATCACACCACTTGGGATTGTTAGAGATGTTGAAGTCTTGTGTGGGAAAATAAAATATCCTACTGATTTTCTTGTTCTTGGTTCCCCACAAGATGACTTTTGTCCCATTATCTTTGGTAGACCTTTCTTGAACACCGTTAATGCTAAAATAGATTGTGAGAAACAAACTATCGGTGTTAGTTTTGGTGATGAGTCTCATGAGTTTAATTTTTCCAAGTTTAGTAGAAAGCATCATAAGAAAGAATTGCCTAGTAAGGATGAAATAATTGGCCTTGCTTCTATTGCCGTGCCTCCTACTGATCCACTAGAATAATATTTGCTAGACCATGAAAATGATATGCATATGCATGAAAGAAATGAAATAGATAAAATTTTCTTTGAACAACGACCTCTGCTTAAACACAATTTGCCTATTGAAACTCTAGGAGGTCCTCCTCCACATAAAGGTGATCCTGTGTTTGAATTAAAACAATTGCCAAACACTTTGAAATATGCTTATCTTGATGAGAAAAAGATATATCATGTTATTATTAGTGCTAACCTTTCAGAACATGAAGAAGAAAGATTATTGAAATTTCTGAAGAAGCACCGAGCTGCTATTGGATATACTCTTGATGATCTTAAGGGCATTAGTCCCACTCTATGTTAGCACAAGATTAATATGGAACATGATGCTAAACCCGTTGTTAATCACCAACGACGGTTGAATCCTAAAATGAAAGAAGTGGTAAGAACTGAAATATTGAAGCTTCTGGAAGCAGGTATAATCTATCCTATAGCTGATAGTAGATGGGTAAGTCCCATTCATTGTGTCCCTAAGAAGGGAGGTATTACCGTTGTTACTAATGATAAAAATGAACTCATTCCACAAAGAATTTTTACTGGCTATAGGATGGTAATTGATTTTAGAAAATTAAATAAAGCACCTAGAAAAGATCATTACCCTCTGCCTTTTATTGATCAAATGCTAGAAAGATTGTCAAAGCACACACACTTTTATTTCCTTGATGGATATTCTGGTTTTTCTTAAATACCGGTCTCACAACCTGATCAAGAGAAAACCACCTTTACTTGCCCTTTTGGAACTTATGCTTATAGACGTACGCCTTTTGTTTATGCAATGCACCTGCTACTTTTCAAAGATGTATGACTGCTATATTCTCTGATTTTTGTGAAAAGATTGTTGAGGTTTTCATGGATGATTTTTCCGTTTACGGAACTTCTTTTGATGATTGCTTAAGCAACCTTGATCGATTTTTGCAGAGATGTGAGCAAACTAATCTTGTCTTGAATTGGGAGAAGTGCCACTTTATGGTTAATGAAGGTATTGTCTTGGGACATAAAATTTCTGAATGAGGTATTGAGGTGGATAAAGCTAAAGTTGATGCAATTGAGAAAATGCCATGTCCTAAAGATATCAAAGGTATTCGTAGTTTCCTCGGTCATGCTTGTTTCTTTAGGAGATTTATTAAAGACTTCTCTAAAATTTCAAGGCCTCTTACAAATGTTTTACAAAAGGATGTTCCATTTGTTTTTGATGATGATTGTGTAGAAGCCTTTGAAACACTAAAGAATGCCTTAATTTCTGCACTTGTTGTTCAACCACCTGATTGGAACCTGCCTTTTGAAATTATGTGTGATGCTAGTGATTATGTTGTTGGTGCTGTTCTAGGACAAAGAGTTGATAAGAAATTAAATGTTATTCATTATGCTTGTAAAACTCTGCACAGTGCCCAAAGAAATTATGCTACTACTGAAAAAGAATTTTTAGCAGTGGTGTTTGCTTGTGATAAATTCAGATCTTACATTGTTGATTCTAAAGTGATTGTTCACACTGATCATGCTGCTATAAAATATCTTATGGAAAAAGAAAGATGCTAAACCTAGAATCATTAGGTGGGTTCTCCTACTACAAGAATTTGACTTGCATATCATTGATAGAAAAAGGAGCTGAGAACCCCGTAGCTGATAACTTGTCTAGGCTAGAAAATATTCTTGATGACCCACAACCTATTAATGATAGTTTTCCTGATGAGCAATTAGCTGCAATAAATGTTTCTCATAACACTCATTGGTATGATGACTATGCTAATTATATTGTTGCTAAATTTATACCACCTAGCTTCACATACCAACAAAAGAAAAAAAATTCTTCTATGATTTAAGACACTACTTTTGGTATGACCCACATCTTTATAAATGAGTAGACGGTATTATTAGACGTTGTGTACCTGAGCATGAACAGGGACAAATCCTACAGAAATGTCACTCCGAAGCTTATGGAGGGCATCATGCGGGAGACAGAATTGCTCACAAGGTATTGCAATCTGGTTTTTATTGGCATACTCTCTTCAAGGATGCCTGTAAGTTTGTTTTATCTTGTGATGAATGTCAAAGAATTGGTAATATTGGTAAGTGTCAGGAAATGCCTATGAATTATTCTCTTGCTGTTGAACCATTTGATGTTTGGGGTTTTTATTACATGGGACCTTTTCCTTCCTCTAATGGGTATACACATATTTTGGTTGCTGTTGATTATGTTACTAAGTGGGTAGAAGCTATTCCAACTAGTAGTGCTGGTCACAACACCTCTGTTAAAATGCTTAAGGAAGTTATTTTCCCAAGGTTTGGAGTCCCTAGATATTTAATGACTTATGGTGGTTCACACTTTATTCACGATGCTTTCCGTAAAATGCTTGCTAAGTATAATGTTAACCATAGAATTGCATCACCCTATCATCCTTAGTCTAGTGGTCAAGTTGAACTTAGCAATAGAGAAATAAAATTAATTTTACAAAAAACTGGCAATAGGTCCCGAACGAATTCGTCTAAGAAATTAGATGATGCACTTTGGGCTTATAGAACAGCTTATAAAAATCCTATGGGTATGTCTCCTTATAAAATGGTTTATGGAAAAGCTTGTCATTTGCCTCTTGAGTTAGAACATAAAGCATATTGGGCAATAAAAGAACTCAACTATGATTTCAAACTTGGTGCTTTCAATAAAAGAACATTAGCTCACTAGATGAATGGAGAACCCAAGCTTATGAAAATGCCAATTTATTTCAAGAAAAAGTTAAAAGATGGCATGATAAAAGAATCCAAAAGCGTGAGTTCAAAGTTGGAGAATATGTTATTTTGTACAACTCTCATTTCAGATTCTTTGCAGGTAAACTTCTCTCCAAATAGGAAGGACCTTATGTTATGGAGGAGGTTTATCGATCTGGAGCTATAAAAATAAATAATGCCAAAGGTACTAAACCAAAGGTTGTTAATGGGCAAAGAATAAAACATTATATCTCAGGTACACCCATTAATGTTGAAAGCAATGTTATCCAAACTATGACACCGGAAGAACACATTAAAGAAACCTTCCGGAACACTCCAGAATCGTAAAAAAGAGGAGGTACGTGATACGGTAAGTAAACGGACTCCGAAAGATCGGCAAAAATATTTTCTGTAAGTTTAGATTATATTAAAAATTAGGAAAATAAGAAACAACCAGGAAGGTAACCTTGGTGGGCACAAGACACCAGGGCGCGTCTGGTTTGCCAGGCGCGCCCAAATGGGTTGTGCCCACCTCTGGTACCTTCCGGACTTTGTTTTTCTCCCGTTTGCTTATTTCCCAAGATAAAAAAAATCTTTATATACCCCCCGAACCTATTGACCACCGTATCATGGAGAAATCTTTTGTTTTCTTTTCTCGCTGTTTTCTGATAGATCTGAAAATATGTCATCTCAAGACTCGGATGGTGAGAGCTATGTTGCCGATTATATTGCAAACCCAAAGGTTTATGGGGATGTGCAGCATTACAGCTGGACTTCGGAGGAGGAAGAAGACTATAATCCTAAAAGGGAGGAGGAGACAAGCTCGGACGAAGATGAAGTTCCATTGCCTCAACAGGGGGACATGCACGTGGAATTCAAGAAGTCAAGTCTCCCCAACAAAGCAAACAAACCTAAGATCCTGTTTATCCCCTTTCATCTCTTGCAAGAAAACAAGCAAGAATTATCCAAGAAGATATTAGAGCTCGAGCAGGAGATCATTGATTTAAAGGAGAAAAATTCCATCCTAAAGCGTAAATTGAGGAAGAAAGACAAACCCTCTACTTCATCACCACCACCTCCTTCTTCATCACCAAAGGAGGCTTGAGTATCGGGTATGGGCACTCCCCTTGGCTTGTGCCAAGCTTGGGGGAGGTGCCCCGGTATCGTATCACCTCCACTATCTTTTGCATTTACTTATCTTAGTTCGATCCTGAGTTATCTTTTGCTTTAGTTGAATAAAAGTTTAGTTTGATCCTTTCTTTTCGAGTGTTTGCTTAGTGATCTATCCTTGTAATCATGTGTGAGATATATAATAAAGTTTAGTTTGACTTTTGCTTTCTTTACTTTCATGTTCAATAAAAAGAAAGGAAATAAATGAAAAAGATCATATGCTAATCGTATGGTAAGAAATGACATCACATAAGGAAGAGTATAAGTAGAAAATTTTATTGGAGATTGACAAACATAGCATTGGTCAATGATGCAATTCATGAAAGAATTAATAAGGGGTGAGAAGATTCACATGCAAATACACTATCTTGGACATCTTTTATGATTGTGAGCCCCCATCAAAATATTATATGCCAAAATTGTTGACGTTGGACAAGGAAGACAACGTAATGATTTATGTTTGTTCATATTCACATAGAAGTTATATTGTCATAGATCCTTTAACATGTTGTGCTTGCCCCCCCCATCTTTGCTAGCCAAAAATTTCGCAATAAGTAGAGATACTACTTGTGCATCCAAAACCCTTAAACCCAAATCTTATTTTAAGAGTCCACCATACCTACCTATGGATTGAGTAAGATCCTTCAAGTAAGTTGTCATCGGTGCAATAAGGCAATAAAAATTGCTTCTAAATGTGTTAGATCATTTAGTGTAAGAGAAAATTGGGCGTTGTACGAACTTGTGATGTCAAAGAATAAAAGCGACAGACTGCATAATAAAGGTTGCTATCATAAGGGGCAATATAACGTGATGTTCTTTTACACTAAGAGATTGAGAATACAAACAAATAAGCGCATGACAACCTCTGCTTCCCTCTGTGAAGGGCCTATCTTTTACTTTTATGTATTTACTTTTATGCAAGAGTCAAAGTATTTCTCTCTTTTCCTTTTTATTTTCTCTTTTGGCAAGCACCTTGTTGTGAGGAAAGATCTAGGCACATATATCCAGTTGGATATGGGTGGCATGAGTTATTATTGTTGACATCACCCTTGAGGTGAATACGTTGGGAGGCGAAACTATAAGCCCCTATCTTCCTATGTGTCCTGTCGAAACTTTTTGCTCATGTGTATGCGGTGAGTGTTAGCAATCATAGAAGACTATATCATGGTTAAGTATGTGGACTTGCCAAAAAGGCTCCGATACGTGACCTTTCCTAAAAAGAAGATGAATTGTAGTTGCAAAGTTGACTGAGAACATAGTTTGTTGGTTTTCAATAGAGTTTATGCTTTATACTTCGATGTTGTGATGAATTGTTACTTGTTCATGAGAAGCTTATGATAGAAGTTATGTGATAAAAGTTCTATGATAAAGTTTGTTGTTGTTATAATAATATACATGATGCTTCTATGTCCGTATTTTGTTTTTTCGACACCTCTCTCTAAGCATGTGGAGATGTTTTCGATTTCGATTTTCGCTTGAGGACAAGCGAGGTCTAAGCTTGGGGGAGTTGATACGTCCATTTTGTATCATGTTTACCTACTGTTATTTATAATGTTTTTATGCATAATAATGCTTTTTTGAGTAATTCTAATGCCTTTTCTCTCATAATATGCAAGGTACACACAGAGAGGGAGAATACCGGCAGCTGGAATTCTGGACCTGAAAAAGCTACGTCAGGCCACCTATTCTGCACAACTCCAAATGAGCTGAATCTTCACGGGGATTTTTTATGGAATATATAAGAATTATTGGAGCAAATAAGTACCAGAGGGGGCCCACCAGGTGGGCACAACCCACCTGGGCGCTCCAGGGAGCCCAGGCGCGCCCTGGTGGGTTGTGCCCTCCTCGGCCCACCTCCGGTGCCCCTCTTCTGGTATGTAAGTCATTTTAACCTAGAAAAAATAAGAGGGGGGCTTTCGAGACGAAGCGCCGCCTTCTCGAGGTGGAACTTGGGCAGGAGCACTTTTGCCCTTCGGCGGAGCGATTCCGCCAGGGGAACTTCCCTCCCGGAGGGGGAAATCATCGTCATCATCATCACCAACAACTCTCCCATCTTGGCGAGGGCAATCTCCATCAACATCTTCAACAGCACCATCTCCTCTCAAACCCTAGTTCATCTCTTGTGTTCAATCTTTCTACCAGAACATTAGATCGGTGCTTGTGGGTGACTAGTAGTGTTGATTACATCTTGTAGTTGATCACTATATGGTTTATTTGGTGGAAGATTATATGTTCAGATCCATTATGCTATTTAATACCCCTCTGATATTGAGCATGATTATCATTTGTGAGTAGTTACTTTTGTTCTTGAGGTCACGGGAGAAATCTTGTTGCAAGTAATCATGTGAACTTGATATGTGTTCGATACTTTGATGGTATGTATGTTGTGATTCCCTTAGTGGTGTCATGCGAACGTCGACTACATGGCACTTCACCATATTCGGGCCTAAGGGAATGCATTGTGGAGTAGTTATTAGATGATGGGTTGCGAGAGTGACAGAAGGTTAAACCCTAGTTTATGCGCTACTTCGTAAGGGACTGATTTGGATCCAAAAGTTTAATGCTATGGTTAGATTTTATCTTAATACTTTTCTCGTAGTTGCGGATGCTTGCGAGGGGGTTAATGATAAGTAGGAGGTTTGTTCAAGTAAGAATAGCACCTAAGCACCGGTCCACCCACATATCAAATTATGAAAGTAGCGAACACAAATCAAACCAACATGATGAAAGTGGCTAGATGAAATTCCCGTGTACCCTCAAGAATGCTTTGCTTATCATAAGAGACCGTTTTGGCCTGTCCTTTGCCTCAAAAGGATTGGGATACCTTGCTGCACTTTTGTTACCATTACTGTTACTTGCCCGTTACAAATTATCTCGCTATCAAACTACTCAGTACTTATAATTTCAGTGCTTGCAGAAAATACCTTGCTGAAAACTACTTGTCATTTCCTTCGGCTCCTCGTTGGGTTCGACACTCTTACTTATATATCGTAAGGACTACGATTGATCCCCTATACTTGTGGGTCATCACTCACCATGACCTATACTATGATAACACGAACCAAAGGAAGAATCCTCTATGGTAACCTATCTTGTTGTCGGTCAAGGTGATCATGGATGCCCACACGGGCCCACCAATATATAGGCTTGTCGCCGATAACCATACGAGGGAGTGTACCGTTCGAAGACAACCACTACATGCATATGTATGGAGGTGATGCGTGCATGCACGTTTGAATACCATATCACAACATTGATTTGGCGCGTGCATCGAAAATCGTACAGTCCCAACGCAGCGCGAGATCGGTTCATGACGTGTCGTGGTACTAGCCACTTCGACTCGATGGGAGGGATTCATGCGTACAGATGCATGTGTGTGCTCAAACTGTATCATGTCATCCCAGAGCATGACCTATATATATACCGTATTACAAACAAAAAAAAAATCCCCTCCTAAGTCAAATTAACCTCTCTCGTTGTCACGCAAAGTAGTGATGGACCAAGCGGGCCCACAGATGGAAAGCATCGATATCTCTGATAACCGCTTAAGTGTGTGCAAGAGGACAACCACCATCGCTTTGCATGTGGGCCAAACATATGTTGAATACCCAAAATGCACAACTTTGATGTGGCACATGCCTCGAAAACCGTAAAGTCCCCACACAGAGCGAGGTTCATGAAGCGTACTACATATGATGGTCCCCTTCCCCCTCTTCGATGCATACTATATGCTCCTATCGTAATACAACCCAAAAAGAATCCTCCTCTAGGTCAAAGTGATGCATGCATCGACGATAGCCTCGTGGACCCACAGATGGAACCGTCACACGTGAGTGTCCTAGGTTAACCACCGCTTGCATGCATGTGGCCCAAAGAGGTGTTGTGTGATGTTTGAATAGCCAATTTCACAACTTTGATGTGGAACGTGCCTCGGAAACCGAAAAGTCCCGACACTGAGTGAGGTATACTTGTTCACAGACGCGTACGTATAGTATATATGCTAGTCCCCTCCCACCTCTTCGACGTGTACTATATACACCCACCATAACACAACAAAAAAGATTCTACCTTGCTGGTCAAATTAACCTCTCTGGCGGCTGTTGGTCAAAGTGATGGACGACCAGCTCGCGGGCCCACAAAAAGCATCACACGCGAGTGAGTGTCGTGTAGGACAACCATCGACTACATGTGGCACCTGCCTCACAAAATGGCCAACCCACATGGTGGCTCACGACTCGTAGTGTACTGCAAGCCACCCCCACCCCCCAGACGAGCACACACACACACACACACACACACACACACACACACACACACACACACACACCACGAATCCACCGCAACTACGATGCATGTTAAATTATCCCACGGGGAACATATGTTACCAAAGGAGGGATGTTTTAATTTTGAAAAAAAGCAAAGATCATTAAGACGGTTTAGTACATTGATTGATTTTCTAGGGGTATAATGTGCAAAAAATCAAATTTCAGCTACATGCACACGTGACAGTGCACCTAAATGGATTGCAAAAAACACATGTGTCTCACTGGGTGCATGTTTACTCCCCGTGCAAGAAATTTGAAACATTGAGAATCTTGATTTTTAAATTCTAGTACATCCAAAACTTATTTGAAATTCATGAAACTTATCGTGTTGTCATATGGATGCCAATACAAAGTGGCATTGTACTTTTTTTGTCAAATTTGAGACCAGTTTTGATGTAATCTTTATCTTATTACAAACGGGGGATTATTAATAATTGGGAGCAAATATCGCAAACAGATTATT
This sequence comes from Thinopyrum elongatum, assembly GCA_011799875.1. Taxonomy (NCBI): domain Eukaryota; kingdom Viridiplantae; phylum Streptophyta; class Magnoliopsida; order Poales; family Poaceae; genus Thinopyrum; species Thinopyrum elongatum. The sequence continues at coordinate 217,820,413 of CM022302.1, read as the reverse complement.
TATTCGAACCATGAGCGTTAGACCAACAATGGATACGTGCCATGCTTCGGTTAAGCAATAAAGCGGCAGGATTAATCATCCAAATAGAAAAACAATATACGTGCCGCCACATGACCCGTGTGCTATGGGAGCAGATGTGAGTTGACAGGACACATGCGAGCAGTCCGCCGCGCAGGCAGACCGGGAGGCATGCGTGCAGGTGTGTGAATTGACGGGAGGCGTGCTCGCTATGCAGTGTCATCGGGAGGCATGCGAGTAGCTGTGTGAAACAACGGTAGGCATGCCAGCAGTCCTGTGCACAGGCTCACCGGGAGGCGAGCCAGCGGTTTGACCGCCGCCTGCCGCTATTCCACTACTCCATATTAATGGCGCCTGAGCGGCCACACCCCGCATCCTCGCCACACACACAATCCTCTCTCTCATCCTCAAAGCCGTCACTCTATGAGGATGCCGCCGAAGTGCCCCATCGAAGGGAGTGGCGACGACGGGGCTGCTGAAGCACCGGAGCATGGCGTGAAAATGGAGATAGAGGTTGCCATCACCGCCGACGAGGTATCGCTGCACCCTGACGTCGTCGTGCTTCCACAGCCGGAGGCGGAGGTCCACACCGACTCCGGTGATGATTCGGGCGACGTCCCCGGCAACAACTCCGACGACCACTCTAGCGATGACTTCGACGACGACGGACAACCGTTTAGTCATCTATACCCATTTATGTGTTAAATAGATCCTAGGGTTTCTCTGGTTACTCCTGCCTCCCCCTTTTTGGAATAGAAATCCTATGGTTATGTTCTCCCAATCCATGAAATCTGAGTAAGTTTCGTTAGATCCGTGTAGTGTATTGATTGTTTGAATGGTAGAAGTGATAAGTGATTAGTTGTTTCATCTGTGCAAATGATTTCTACTAGTAATCCGACTAGGGTTAGTGTTCGTGCAAATAATTCCTAGCCAGGACTTGGCAATTGATTTTGAATGACCTACATATATGTTTGTGCCATTATTTTCTTCAAGATTGGTCTGTACATAGACTATTGTGCTTAAAATCGAACCATAATCTCTGGATATGTATAAAAAATAGCCATAAATTCCTAATCCTACTTCACGGCATGTAAACATTGATTTGATGCCAAATTTTGGCAACTGCCAAATGTTCGCTAGAGATTAGTTTGTAAACATTAATTTGACGCCACATTTTTTTTAGTATCTGTATAGGTGTTGTCTGTTGATGTGGACAACGAGGATGAGGACGGCCAGAGGAGGTACAAGAGGCAAATCCTGAGGGAGCTTTATGCAGGAATGCATAACAGGCGTATTAGGACTTTGGACGGCGGCTATCGATGCCCATTTTGCAACCAAAAGCTTCATGACGCGTATCAAAGTGTTCTGGCGCATGCTAGAGGGCGAGCCATTGGCTCCTTCAAGTAGAAGTATTCTCGTAGGGTGGCGCACGCTGCGTACGCTGAGTACCTGGAGAAGCTTCGGGATCGTGCCGGTAGATGAGATGAGATGTGGGATCAAACTTTGTACGCTTGAGTATGCTTAATGACGGTTGAACTATGTACTTATGGTTGAACTATGCTTGTGTATGCTTATTATCTATGTCTGAGTATGTTTAATCTATGTTTACTTATGTCTAAATGTGGGATATGGATGCAATTAGTTCGGTTGATGGAATCTACCTCCGTCCTGGTTTATTGGTCCCCTTTGTAATTTGTGTTATATTTTGACCAAAGATTTAACTGACAAAATGTTAGTGCAGGTCAGCAAAAATTATATCGTTGGATGCATATTTGAACATAGTGTTCAATGATATAATTTTTGGTGACATGCATAAACATTTGTTAGTTAAATCTTTGGTCAAAATTTGGTATAAATTACAAAGGGGACAAATAAACCAGGATGGAGGTAGTACGTCAATCACACACGGTTCCCAAAATTGGAACCGTGTGCAATGACTTTCATTTTCCCTGTTACGCCAATCACACACGGTTGGCTCTAGCAAACCGTTGCCTCCGAAACTCTTTGTGGGACAGAAAACCCACACCACCCAATTCAAAAAAGAAAAAAGAAAACCCTCACCATCCCCACGTCACAAAAACCCTCACCCCGCCCGCCACCCCCTCCGGTCCCCATTCACACCTGCACAAGCTCCTCTGCGTCTATGCATGGCACCGCCTATCGCCGGGGCAACCACTTAGCTCGACGCCTGCCGCCGCCGCTAGGCTGCCGGCTAAACCCACCGCATTTCGCCACTTCGGCTTGCCGCCGCCTATCGCCATCGACTTTCTCGACGCTGCTCGCGGTCGACCCAGCTCCGCCCGATTGGGGAATCTGCCGTATTGAGGGTTTTTTTCTCATGGACAAGGTAACTAATTTAATGAGATATTATCTCATCTCTTATCCCAGTTCATCTGCCTCCTTTAATCACCCGGCCGAAATCACCGTGAATTCATTTTTATTCGAGCTGATTTGAGGGTTTTCTTTCATTCATAGAGTGTACAGTGCGCGGACACATCAGGACTTTGTGGCCTCCGCCAGACATCCATGGAGTTCCATCTCACCATACCAGATGACTTGAGGATGCGCGCAGTATGTTCAATCTCACCCTAAATCAGTTGGCATGGCCTACTTTCCTGAACATATACTAAATATTGCTACATTTGGATAAAAGGTGCCACATGCAGCATATACGTCAAAGGGGATTTTTTTCCTCTTCTTTCTATATTAGGCAAATTAATGATGTATTGTTCTTTCGATTACTCTCATATTTCCATGACATCATGTTTACCCTATCTGTTTAATTATAGATTTTTGTTCTTCGATTTCAACTGCTGTACAGTTCTTTCAATTTGGGCCCATATTTGCATGTTACCATATTTTCTTTAACAATCCTACCATTTCTTGCAGCGCGTCCCTTTCTATGCAACAGAATCTGTAGTACACAGTCTTTCCCTTTACATAAATCAAAACTGAAGGGATGTCATACTAAACACAAACCATGGATTTACAATCGTCGCTACTATAAGACTTGATGAACGTGGTGACTCCTATTTTGGCACTGGCCTTTGGAGCGAAATTTCTAAGTTTTATGTACTGAAAGTTGGCACTAAAATTGCACTGCACATAAAAGAGCCTGGTCATGAGATATATGCTAACTTCCCCAACGATATCATCCGTCTAGACTTTGTTCGAAGTAAGTGTTCTTTTCAAGTATCTGCATGTTGACTTACCCAGCAATATCAAATGAATTGTGTAGTATTTAAGCAACCAATTGTTATTCCATTTTCTTACTCTATTCCTACCTACTAACTTCTAGTTACAAATACACTTTTCTATTGCCCTGTTTTAACTAAATATTCCCTGTACTCCCACTTCTATCAGAAAGCGCTGTTGACAAGGAGACTCCGGAGGTGGAGAACGGGGCTGCCAACAAGCGGATGCGGGTCGAGCAAGAACCGCAAGCGACTCCAATAGGTCTAGACATCATCAGCAGCCTCCCCGATGATATGTTGACAGTCATCATCTCCCTCCTCCCAAAAAAATATGGGGCGCGGACAACCTTCCTTTCCCGACGGTGGCGCCCCCTACGGAACTCCACCCCTCTCGACCTCATCGACACCCACGAGCTCTGCCATGGCTATCGCAAAAGCTTGGATGTGTTCTCCAAGATCCTTGGCAGTAACCCTGGCCCAACCAGAAGCCTTAGCATGGGAAAGTTCCGTTCCAACAGCAAGGACCGAGCCAAGCTTGAAAACTGGTTCTGATCCCCCGCCCTAGATCAGCTCGAGGAGCTCACTTTTGATGATGGGCATATGCGCTCGCTGCCAACGTCCGCGCTCCGCCTTGCGCCCACGCTGCGCGTCGCCAAGTTCAAGAACTGCCATCCCCCCCCTTAATGACGCGCCCACTCTTATTCTACCACGACTGAAGCACCTCGAGCTCGTCGTCGTCTGCCTCCCAAGCGGTGACATGGAGCGCCTACTCCGTGGTTGTACTGCACTCGAGTACCTTCGTCTTCAGGTGATCAATGGGTTGAGTAGCTTCCGCATCACCTCCATGACTCTTCGGACAATTTATGTGTGTTGCTGGTGCTGCAAGAAGACATCACAAGATGTGTACCACGGTATGGTCATTGAGGACACACCTTCACTTGAGAGATTACTTGTAGTTGATCAAGAAGGTCCAACAAGAATCAATGTCATTTCTGCGCCGAAATTGACAGTGGTGGGCTACTCGTCTGACAAATACTCTGAACTTGTTATTGGATCCACACCTCTTCAGGTACAACAGCCGCCTTCTACCTCTCCTTCTAGAAATTAACATTATTTCTATTTTTGAAGATGTATGTTCATCTGTCATCCAGAAAATGATTCCGACAAGCTTGACCCCAAAACTACGCACAGTGAAGGTCTTGGCACTAGAATCTATCAGCCCCAACCTGGAGCAAGTTGTCAGTTTCCTGAGATGCTTTCCGTGCCTGGAGAAGCTATATATCGAGGTGATGCTCCTTTACTGTTAAATGTTAACCATAAGGGAGTTCAATTTGTGACACCTTTTTCCAAGTTTACAATGACAATGTACAATGATTTCTGAAGGATTTTTTGGAGGATTTCAGTACATACATGTTTCCCCCCCCCCCATATTGGTTGCTTGATCTATATGGTTACAATCCATAAGCATTTCTCCTTTGGATTCATCTATACTAGTTTTCTTAGGGAACTTTTCATCCACTCCAACCTCTTGTGAAGAAGGCTACATTTTTCTAGATTGTAATCAAATGCCCATGTTAATCATGTTGGATCGAAGATGGCATGTTAGTGCATTTTACAAATCCTGCAAACCAAATAGGCCTGTAGTAGTGTTCAAAACTGCATATAGGCACTAACACGTTTTCTTCTTTTGCAGATAAGATTAGGCCCGGTGGTGAATAATGTGATACAATATAACAATCACATCGAATGCCTAGATCTGCATCTCTCAGAAATTACTTTGAACTCCTAACGAGGGACCTTACCGGAAAGTATATTCACCAGGTTCTTTGTTGTCACAGCAAGGGTACTGAAGGTAATGAGGTTTGCCCTACATTTATTTCGCAAAAATTAATGGTTTGTTGATCAGCACCGGCGGCTGTGACAGAATGGAATAGGCTCCGAAAATGCTGAATTTCATTTTGGAACTTCAGATGACAGAGTAATCGGAAGTCATCGTGTCAACCCCATACATGACTTCTCAGTGGCTGACCCCTTTGCAAAAAATATGAGGTTTCGAAACCAGACTTAGAAGTGGTAATATAAGTTTGAACCTCTCTGATATCCATGTTCAGCGGATCAGCGCGAGCATTTGCAGCTAATGAGCTGAATTTCATTTCTAATATCAGTTTGAACCTTGTAATCTTTGAATTTGAGCCATATAACTCTGGAATTTGAACCTTGTAATATTTCGAGCTTTTGTGGTACAATCGTTGAAATGGCATCGTATGAGACTCGTATATTGGTAGCATTATTTTGAGCTTAATATGCAATGGACTTAGATTTTACTAACCATTCTCGAATCTGTTTACCTTGTCGATCTCATAGCACACGATCTGTATAGCTAACTCGACTGCGATCTTCGACATTATTGCACACAGTTGGTTTCTTTAACCATGTGCCCTATAGAGCACAGAATTAATTATCGCACTCGAGTGTCGATCATCACCCTTCTGTGTAACTTTGACCTCATCACCCACGGGTAAACTTATGACCGAAGTCATTCCACACACTTTGTTTTTACAAAGCTTTTCGCCAATAAACGCCCACGATTTGTCCCTCTTCTAGCCGACGCATGGCCAAACTAGCCGGGCGGGAATCTTGCACGGTAAACTGTGCGGTAGCGCGGGAACAGGTTCACCGATGATACATTTGGTTCCTCTTCAAGCCCACGCGTGGTCAAACAAAATGCGTGCGGTGCGGTGTTGTCAAGCGTGCACTGGAATCCTATGCTATGAACGCAGTGACAAGACGTGACGATTACAGGCCGGCCAACCCCCATTACAGGCCTCTTCAACCTTTCGATCGCGCCCCACCATTGCAAGAAGCACACCCACCAAGACAAATTCTTAGAGAGTATCCTGCGCTGCTCCAATGGCGCTCCGAGCGGCTACCGACGACGAGCAGCAGTTCACCATGCATGCCGTGGTGGACAACCACAGAAGGTTCACGGAGCGCTCGGTGGTGTACACCCACAACACGGTCTTCGTGGAGCACTCCATCCACATCATGGAGCTGTTGCTTGCTGAGGAGAAGTAGAAGGTGGTCGGGTTCGACCTCGAGTACACCAGCGCTCATGCCGGGCCTCATCCCAAGGTCGCCATTGCCCAGATGCACGTGCGCGATCACGTCCTCGTCTACCACTACTGCCTGGCCACAAGGCCTTGCGAGCGTTTCACCAGGTTCGTCAACAGCCCCCACTACATGTTCGCTACAGTGGACATCACCAACGATGTAATGGTGCTCAGGGCATCACCTGCCAGAATCTTGTCGACATCCAGGGCCAATACAAGATCTAGGGCAGCAACGAGCATGAGAAGGACTGATACATCTCCATCGTATCTATAATTTTTTATTGTTTCATGCCAATATTATACAACTTTTATACACTTCTGGTAACATTTTATATGATTTATTTGCACTAACATATTGATCCAGTGCCCAGTGCCAGTTCTTGTTTGTTGCATGTTTTTTGTTTCACAGAAAATCCATATCAAACAAAGTCCAAACGCGATAAAAATTTACAGAGAATTATTTTGGAATATATGTGATTTTTTAGACTTGGAATCAACGCAAACGGGGGCCCACAGCCCCCAAGATACACCAGGGCGCGCCCCAGGCCCCAGGCGCGTGGTGATGTCTTGTGCTCACCTCGTAGATCGGTTGGGTCTCTACTTCAGGTGCAAGGAAGCTTATATGCGAAAAAAAAATCGTGTTGAAATCTCAGCGCAATCGGAGTTACGGATCTCCGGGAATATAAGAAATGGTTTTCGGCCAGATCTGGTTTACGCAAAATAGAAGGGAACAGAAAGACAGATCCAATCTCGGAGGGGCTCCCGCCCCTCCGCCACCATGGAGGCCATGGACCAGAGGGGGAACTTTCCTCCCATCAAGGGGGGAGGCCAAGGAAGAAGAAGAAGGACGGGGCTCTCTCCCCCTCTCTCCCGGTGGCGCCGGAGTGCTGCCGAGGCAAGGATCGTGACAGCGATCTACATTAACAATCTTGCTACCGTCAACACCAACTCTCTCCCCCTCTATGCAGCGGTGTAACACACCTTCTCCCCGCTGTAATCTCTACTTAAACATGGTTCTCAACTCCATATATTATTTCCCAATGATATTTGGCATGCTATGATGTTTGAGTAGATCCGTTTTGTCCTGTGGTTTAATCATGATCTTGGTTGGTATGATTGTATATTTTATTTAGGGTGTTGTCCTACGGTGCCCTCCGTCTCGCACAAACGTGAGGGGCCCCTCTGTAGGGTGTTGCAATACGTTCATGATTCGCTTATGGTGGGTGCGAGAGTGACAGAAGCTTAAACCCGAGTAGGTGGGTTGTTGCGTATGGGATAAAGAGGACTTGATACTTAATGCTATGGTTGGGTTTCACGACCTTAATGATCTTTAGTAGTTGAGGATGCTTGCTAGGGGTCCAATCATAAGTGCATATTATCCAAGTAGAGAAAGTATGTTAGGTCATGCCTCTCCCTCTTGTAGAATTGCAAGAATGATTACCGATACTTGTTATCGATTGCCTCGGGACAAATGACTTTCTTGTTGACAAAAGCTATCCACTTTTATTACCTTGCAATTTATTCGTAGTTTTATTCTCGCAAAGTACTCGTAGTTTTATTCTTGCAAAATAGTTTCATACTTGTGTTCGGTAAAGCAAACGTCAAGTGTGCGTAGAGTTGTATCGATGGTCGATCGAACTTGAGGGAATATTTGTTCTGCCTTTAGCTCCTCATTGGGTTCGACACTCTTATTTATCGAAGAAGGCTACAAACGATCCCCTATACATGTGGGTTATCAAGACCTTTTTCTGGTGCCATTGCCGGGGAGCAATAGCGTGGGGTGAATATTCTCGTGTGTGCTTGTTTGCTTTATCACTAAGTAGTTTTTATTTTCTGTTCTAAGTTGTTCTCTATCTTTAATTATGGATATGGAACACGAAACACCAAAAAAAATAGTGGTACTTGCTACTCATGGAGATGGGGAACCTCCTAAAACCCTCGATGCTCGTTATGTGAAAAATATTATGCACTACTTTGATAATCCTGAGAAAACCCCATTCAACTTGATAATGGGAGTAACATTTGATCAACGTGAATACTTTAGGGATTATCGCTTGACACAAAAAGGGAAACTATTATGGGATCAAATTGATATGTTGCATTGGTATGCTTGGAATTTATGTCAGAGATATGATTTTACTTGTTGCTCTAGGATGAATGCTCCACACCTTCCGTTTTCATGCAAATTTAATGATAATGAAACCTTAGCTTCTTATGCTAATGGTAGATATGATTACTATGATGTGGAAAGAATAGAAGAATTTGTTGCTTTTATGGTTACTTGTGAAATTGAATCTTTGTTTTTAAAGTATGAAGCTTTTGATGATGATGTTTATAGACCTGAAAAATTTGCCATCCTTAAATATTGCGATGATAATTATAAATATAATTCCAATATTGATGAATTTAATGAGAAAATCTCCAATGTCCGAGAAGAGACTAATATTTTGCAGGAGTCTATGGAAGAAGAAATTGATGAAACTATGAGCTCATTGGATGAAAAAGATGATGAGGAGAGCGAAGAACAAAAGGAGGAAGAGCGGATTAGCTACCCGTGCCCACCTTCTAATGAGAGTAACTCTTCAACTCATACATTATTTAATTTCCCTTCATGCTTACCAAAGGATGAATGCTATGATAATTGCTATGATCCCGTTGATTCTTTTGAAATATCCCTTTTTGATGAACTTGATGCTTGCTATGCTTGTGGCCAAGATGCCAATTTGAATCATGCTTATGGAGATGAACTTGCTATAGTTCCTTATGTTAAGAATGAGATTGTTACTATTGCACCCATGCATGATAGTCCTATTATCTTTTTGAATTCTCCCAACTACACTATATCGGAGAATTTTGCACTTATTAAGGATTACATTGATGGGTTGCCTTTTACCGTTACACATGATAATTTTGATGAATATAATATGCATGTGCTTGCTGCTCCTACTTGCAATTACTATGAGAGAGGAACTACATCTCCACCTCTCTATGTTTCCAACACGAAAGAATTGCAAGAAACTTCTTATGCTATGTATTGGCCTTTACTTGATGTGCATGAATTGTTCTTGTATGACATGCCGATGCATAGGAAGAGAGTTAGACTTCGTCATTGCATGATATATGTTGCTTTGTGCTCATTACTAAATGCCAAATCATTGTTAATTAAAATTGGCTTTGATATACCTTCGGATCCGGGTGTATTCATTACTTGAGCACTTTATGCCTAGCTTAATGGCTTAAAAGAAAGCGCTGCCTGGGAGACAACCCAGAAGTTTTAGAGAGTCATTTATTTTTGTTGAGTACTTTTATAAAGTTTAAAAACAAAAAATATAGAGGGGAACTTAAAACTTCACAAAAATAGAAGTGATTGAAAGGTGATGCATTGGAGAAGTGGGGGTCGACCTTGAACACTTGTGTTCATGCTCATGGAAACAATGTAGAATTTTTCATGAAGATTCTCACAAAAATAATGATCCCCTTGTACAAATCCATTGTATTATAAAAATAATGTGCCAAGATTTGCCTTTAGGATGATTAGATTGCTTGTTGGTATGTGCGGTGCAAAAACAAAAACTTTGGCTGTAGTGCGCGATTTTACATTTTTTACTGGAATGTCAAAAGCTTCTGAAACTTTTTGCACAGTATTTCTATACAAATTGTATCCTAATTTTTCAGAATTTTTGGAGTTACAGAAGTATGGTGAATGTTCATATTACTACAGACTATCCTGTTTAAGACAGATTCTATTTTTGATGCATTGTTTTGCTTGTTTTGATGAAACTATCGATTTTTATCGGTGGTATAAGCCATGGAAAAGTTATATTACAGTAGCTACAATGCAAAAACAAAATATGAATTGCTTTTCAATAGTACTTAGAGTAGTGATCTGCTTTATTATACTAACGGATCTTACCGAGTTTTCTGTTGAGTTTTGTGTGGATGAAGTGATCAAAGATCGAGGAGGTCTCGATATGAGGAGAAGGAGGAGAGGCAAGAGCTCAAGCTTGGGGATGTGCAAGGCACCCCAAGTAAATATTCAAGGAGACTCAAGCGTCTAAGCTTGGGGATGCCCCGGAAGGCATCCCATCTTTCTTCAACAAGTATCAGTATGTTTTCATCTTCGTTTCGTTCATGTGATATGTGCAAATCTTGGAGCGTCTTTTGTGTTTATTTTTCATTTTTATTTTATGCACCATGCTGGTAGGAGATAGTCCATGGTTTATTTATAGAATGCTCATTGCACTTCACTTATATCTTTTGAGTATGGCTTTATAGAATGCTTCATGTGCTTCACTTATATCATTTGAAGTTTGGATTGCCTATTTCTCTTCACATAGAAAACCGTTGTTTGTAGAATGCTCTTTTGCTTCACTTATATTTATTAGAGCATGATCTTTTGTAGAAAGAATTAAACTCTCATGCTTCACTTATACCTATTTAGAGAGTCAACAAGAATTGGTCAATTGCATGGTTAGTCATAAAATCCTACATAAAACTTGTGGATCACTGAATATGATATGTTTGATTCCTTGCAATAGTTTTGCGATATAGAGATGGAATATGTGGGAGGTACTAGTAAACGGTTGTGGTTAGTAAGAATATTCGTGTTAAGGTTTGTGATTCCCGAAGCATGCACGTATGACGCCCCCAGCTCAATCGTGCACTAATCATACACGCAAATGCACACGATCAAGCCTAAGGACTCACGGGAAGATATCACAACACAACTCTAAAACATAAATAAAGTCATACAAGCTTTATATTACAAGCCAGGGGCCTTGAGGGCTCGAATACATAAGCTTGCGTACAAGCATCAGCGGAAGCATCAGATATCTAAGTACAGATATGAAACAGAAACAGAAAGGCCTTTAGAAAGGCGGGGCAAAATAAAACACTACGATCGAAAGGCGTAGGCCTCCTGCCTGGGACCCTCCGATCCTACTCCTGGTCGTCAGTCAACTTGTAGTAGTATCCATCCTCTGGGTAGTAGTAGTAGTCGATCGACGGGGCATCTATCTCAGGGGCTCCGTCATCTTGGTCACGTCAAACTGATATGGGGAGAAAAGGAAAACAAAGCAACCATGAGTACTCAGAAGTACTCAGCAAGCAAGGATCTACAATACATATGCAACATTTTCAAAGATAGGCTATATATGTGGACTGGGCTGCAGAAATGCCAGAATAGAGAGAAGGCCTAGTCCTATCGAAGACTAGCATCTTCAGCGGTCTTGCAGCAATAGAAGAGAGTAAAACAGTTCAATATAATGTAGCAGTATCATTAAGTCTCAACCTCACCCAGAGATCCTTTCTCGACTCCCTGCGAGAAAGCAATCCCAGAGCCATACAGTCATCAACCTCGTCCTAAGATCCCTTCTCGACTCCCTGCGAGAAGCAATCCCAGAGCCTCATATCCAGGTCTCATCTCACGGTCTAGTTGTGTCGATCGTGATACAACTCTGAGTGTCCTTTACCGTAGGACCGGTTATCGATAGATGTGTTCTTCCCTGCAGGGGTGCACCAACTTACCCAACACGCTCGATTAACTCCGGCCGGACACACTTTCCTGGGTCATGCCCGGCCTCGGCCAAATGATACATCGCAACCCTACCTACAGCTCAGCAGAGAGGTCCCCGCTGGTCTACATCCTAAGCGCTCAGGGGTCTTGGGCCGTCGCCCTGTGCACTTCGGGTCGTTCCGAGCAGGGTGGATACCAGCGCCAACGGCACGATCCGACCCGGCCACAATGCTGAACTGGACGTCTGACAAAGCTTTCGGCTGATGCTACAATGCAGAATGCCCATACTAGGCCCACGTGATGGTTAGTGCTATCAGACCAGAGGCCTGCTCGGATCAAATATCTAAATCGTTAGTGGACTAGGGCTTGCGGTAACGAGCAGAGACTCACGAAAGATGTGACCCCATCGCCTCGTCTCGAGGACTTGCTGCAAGGGTTTAGAATGCCCGGCCGCGCCTCGTATTCATCACTCGGGCACCATACAGGCCACCCGTCTTCCCATCACACGCGGGTACCCCTCAGGGTCGACCCGCCTTTCCAAGTAACAATGTAAAGTCCAAGTATCCGTGTGTCCATAACATCAGGGGAATCCGAGGTATCACCCTCGTTGGATTCCTACTCGATGTATCCGTCAAGCTGAACTCGGAGGAATCACCCTCGCTGGGTTCACACTTGATGTGTTGTACGACGGCATCGTTATCGGAAGCGGTGAAGGAGGAATCACCCTCGATGACCATGACCGAATAGCTACTGTACAGAGTTAACATCAGATGTGCTACACGAGGTATCACCCTCGGCACTCGATATTAACGCTGCAGTGTCGTTACAACTAAGGGGGGTGATGTGCGGTGTCGGGGCCTGGTCTTCAATCCTGTTGATCGGGTCTTCGGATAATCCAGCGGGGCAATCGGGATAAGTGGGGTCACTGATAGGTCTCTACCCAGCCTATACTAAGCAGTTTAGGATATGCAGGTAATTATCAATAGCAGGTTACAATAAACAGGCTATGCATCAGAATAGGTAAAGCAGTAGCAGCAGCAATTCTAATGCAAGCATGAGAAAATAGAATGGGCGATATCGGGATGATCAAAGGGGGGGCTTGCCTGGTTGCTCGGTGGCAAGGGCAAGGTTGTCAATGGTGTCTTCAGGCTCCGGAGCTGTGTCGGCCTCGGGGACGACGTCGGTGTCGGGGGCTACCGAGAGAGAAGAGGGGAGGAAAACAATATAAATACACAGCAAACAGGAGCAACAAAAAGCATAACATGGCAATACGCGGCGACGGAGGTGATCTATCGCAGTGCCGGGTGATACTGGCGAAGGGGGAAATTCATCTAGGAAAGTATTCCCGGTTTCGGACATTTGTCAGACAGATGACCGGAGGGGAACGGTTCCATGTTCAGGTAGTTAGAGACGTGTGGCAGACGAACGGACCGCGTATTCGGATTCGTCTCGAAATTCTGAGCATTTTTCATATATAAATTATTTCATCGGAGTTACAGATTAAAAGATATGATTTTCTAAAGTTTTTAATACTTTTCTGTAATTATTTTTATTATTTAAAATCGAATTATCCAAAACAATGCTTGTGTGACGTCAGCATGATGTAAGGATGATGTCAGCGGTCAACTGGTCGGTTGACCAGGTCCAACCTGACATGTGGGGCCCACATGTCATTCACAGTACTAATAAACAGAGGATTAAACTTAACTAATTAACTTGTGGGACCCACTGTCAGTGTCAGCTTTAGCTAACTAATTACCTCAATTAGGATTAATAGGTTAATTAGTGTTTTATTTAATTATAAATTGATTTAAACTGGCGGGGCCCGCATGTCAGTGGCAGGGCCAGCCTAGTCAGCGGCTGACCCGGTCAAAGGGGCCAGCGGGGCTCTGGGGGCCACCAGGCAGTCACCCTGGGGGTGGCCCCAGCGGCGCCACATCGGCCGGCCGGTGTTCAAACACCGGCGGGAGCGTGTTTGCGGTGGCGCGGCGCGGGAGGTGGTCGGGATCGCGCCTCCGGCCACCGTTTGGCGCGTGGGGTGGCGCGTTCGAACGTGGGCGAAGCCGCGCATCTAATGGGGGCGGTGGCTCGGCCGGAGGAGGACCGCAGCGTCACCGATGGCGAGTGGGGCGGACGCCGGGGCTCGGGTTCGAGAGGAAACGACGACGCGGCGCGTTAGCGAGCAAACTAAGTGACCAGAGGGCCTCTACGCGCGCGTGCGAGCACAACGGGCATCGACGCAGACCAAAAAGGTCACCGGTTGGTCGCCGGCGGCGAGCTCACGCGATGGCGGGTACGGCCTAGCTAAAAGCGACACTTGGGCGCGAAAGGAAGGGAAGGAAGGAGGGGACCCGGTGCGACTGCTCACCGTGGAGCTCAAGAAAGGCTCGGCGAGGGCTTAGGAGCAGCAGTGGCGCCATAGTTGGAGAAGATGGCCGGCGGCTCGAGCTTGAAGAAAGGGCTCGATCCCGGAGCTGTAGTGGCCCCCGGCTCGAGTTGATGGCTGGAGAGGAAGGACAAGAGGTCGGCAGAGCTGGTGAGTGTGTCGGCGAGGCGAGTGAAGGCCAGTGGCCGCGTGCTTCACGGGACCACGGCCATGGCGGCGCTCCGGTGTGCGTAGGAAGGCGATGCAGAGGGAGAGGGAGGCAGCTAGAGTTCGTCCTGGGGTGGAGGAGGGGTTGTTATCCCCAGTGGCGGGCGCGGAACGACGCGGCGTCGACTGAGGAGAAGGGGGGGCCGGGCGCGTGCGCTAGTTGTTCGACAGCGCGCCTGCGCCGTCAGGGGGTAGGGGGAGGGGGGCTAGTTGGGCTGGGCCAGCTCCTGTGCGGCTGTGGGCTTAAGTGCACAGGGGCACTTTTCCATTTCTTCTTTTCTTTTTCTATTTTCTGTTTTTCTTTCCTGTTTTATCTTTTGTTTTTATTCCAAAAAACTTTTGTAAAATATGGAACTTGCTCATATAATATCAGTACATTATTAGTCACTGCTAGAAATTGGTTTGGTGTCCATATCTTTCCAATTGGGTTTTATTCAAATAAATAGGTATTAACCAACCATGTTTTGTGGTTGTTAGAGTCACATAATTTATTAAGTATATGTTGAATATAATTTTCGAAGGGTCTCTGGATTATTTACAATATTATGAACAATTTACTCTTCAAATTTGAACAACTTTTATTTTCACTTTCAGTTTAATTTCCATTTGAATTTGAATTCAAAAGGAGATATGATCCTAATGATGATTAAGCACTGTTGATCATGATGACATGGCATAATCCAAAGGGTGATCACTGTAGTTAACCACAGGGGGTGTTACAGCACGTATAGTCTCTCGTTTGTGACACCCTGGATTTTGCCCATTTCTTTTTCCTTTTTATTTTGGTCTGGATTTGCTTTTCTGTGGCTTAGTAGTCCTGAAACCTGGAGAGATCATCCTTGATTCCTCTCCCAAGTGGCTTGCCAACCTCAAAATCATCCCAAGACCTTGTCATTTCCATCTTGGACCAATCCCAATATTCTTTTCTTGGGAATATTCCTTTTTCTATTAAAGGAATAACCCTGTCAGCTCTGAGTTGTGAAGCAACTCATATTTCTATCATTCCCAAAATTCCCAAATAATTCTCATAAATCCTTTGGGACATATCTTATCCAGATATGTCAAAATATTCCTTGCCATGTCCAAAAATATTTCACAAATATTCCTTTTCTGGTTCTGCCCCAGCTGGCAGTTTGTGAAGCAAGTACCATTTATATTTGCTTGCTTGCTCTCAAACTTTTTGTGCACTCTTTCTTATGCATATCATTGCCACATGCCAAAATGTAACTTTATTTGGATATTAAAACTCCCTTGGCTAATTTCCAAAGTTTCTGGGCAACTGGAATCTTTGTGAAGGAAGTACTAGTTAGGAGTATCCAAATGAGTTGAAATTTTACAAGCATATTCATATTCTCAAATAATGACTCTCCACCAAGTTTCAACCCTATATAGTCATCTATGTGAGCAGAACATCAAATCTTAGATTCTGGTCATATTTTTCAGTTGTGAAGCAACTATATTTTATATTGCTTCATTTAATCTGAAAATTTACCAGGACATCCTCCTATCCATATTATCCATCTCCACAAAGTTTGGGCTCAATCTATCTAGCCATTTTTCCTCAGTTTCTTTTCTTAGATTCTGGTCAGGGAGGACCATTATGAAGGAAGTGCCACTTTGGCTTGTCCAAATGGCATGAAATTTTTATGGCAACCTCATATGAACAAATCATCCACCTATGCCGATTTTCAGCTCAAGTAGCCACTTCATGTGAGTGCCACTTCAAGACTTGTCAATCTGGTCAGTAGAGGCATTTGTACAGCAAGTGCTATTTCTACTCATCCAAATGAGCTGAAAATTGGCAGAGATGGTCATCTTAGTGTTTGATCACCCGGTGCGAAACATCAGAGTTTCTCTCCTGCTCAAGCTCTCTCAGTTCACATCAAGCAGTTTGCTGTTCCAGATAAGCACTGCCAGCTGAGGTCAACTCAGGCGCCACTGTGATTGTTTCTTTCCTCCTTGACCCTATTCGGTGAATGACTGATCAACCTGACATAGTTTGGTCAACTAGTACATGTGGAATCGCCTCGTTCACGCGGTGACCACGGTTCAAATCAGCCAACAACGCGCTCTAGAGGTCTCGGCGCTGTACTCGTCCGATTCCTTCTCTCCCTCGATATTTCTTCATGTCCAGCAGCTTCTCCTTGGTCCATTCTTCACTCTGGAACTCTCTTACCCTCCGATTTCTTCTCCCCTACGCCACGACGAGCTCTGCACTGTTCGGCACGTGACATGCGCCGTCGTTTTCCTCTGTCCCCTTCTCCTCGATTCCTCCCGAACCTCCTCAGCCTCACCTGGGTTCTCCCCGTCCCTCCTGGATCCTCATGGAGTCCTCCCCCTCCTCCAAGAGAGCTCGGGAAGCACCGGGAACTGGCGTACGTGGCGCCACGGCCACGTTCTCCCCCCCCTCGCCGCCAGCTATTTAAGCCCCCGAGGCCCCTCTGCCTTCACCACCGAGCTCCCCTCGCACCACTACTCCTCCCCGACCCCTCCCGAGGCTCCAGGACCTCTCCTCGCCGCCGATGGCGGCCATGGCCGACCCGGCCCTCCTCTCAAATTCGCTTGAGCCAAGCCCCCTCTCCCCCTTCTACCTCCACCTGTGGATTCCCCTTGTTCCGGCGGCCCTTCCCACCTCCTGGCCCCCTCGCCGGAGTGGCCGTGGCTGCGTGCCCAAAATCCGACCACCGCCGTGTCCTGCCTCCGTGGCACGCCGTCGTTCCGCCCTCCCCGGCGCCTGCCCCCTCTCTGGACGGGCGTGGCGCGCCTCCCTGGTCCCTCCGGTGGCCTCACCGGATCCGGGGACTGCCGGAGCCGTCGGGGGGCGTCGCCGGCCGAGCCCCTCCCCTGCCTCCTCTGTTTTGGCCAGGGGAGCGAGGGAGAAGACGACGATCGGCCAGGCCGGGCCCTTTTTTTTTAAAAGGGGGGAAGCCGTGGGCCGGCCCAGCTGCAGCAGCCGCTGCGCGGCCCAGCTAACCCCAGGCCTTGGCCACTTTCGGCCCAAGGCAGCCCTGGGCGCGCAGTTCTTTTTTCAAAAACTGCTGAGGACCCATTTGTAAAGACTTTATTTGCAGATAGGTCCTCAGGAGAAAAACCTTCACAACTTTTTCCTCGAAACTCCGATCGAGGTGAATCCAACGCCCACGTCTTCGTCTCATCGAGCCCGTTCCGATGGTGTCATTCTCATGCTGTGTTGACACAACAGAAATGACCATTTTGCCCTTGCTGTAAACAGCCCCTCCGAGAGAGAACTGTTTCCGGCATTCGTCCCCGCGACATTTCCGCACTTCATTCCGATGACTCCTTCATCTCCAGGCAAGCCACAACCCTCATCTGCATAATTGCAATGCAATATCATAGTTTAATTAATTACTTTAATAGCAAGAATGTTATCTGTAGCATGGATTGGATTATGACATGCATGAGTAGATGTTGAATACCGGATTGTTAATGACTAGTAGTTTACCCACTCGTTGAGGTTATGATGTTGAGATTACCGTCTATGATTATTTTGGGATTCCATCCGGCATTTGTGGATATGAACTAGTAGCAGTAGCCTAAGCATGCCGGTTATTGGATTACTATGATACCGGAGTGTCAGCTGTGACAGAAAGATTGTTCGAGGATAAGATGCCTAATTTGACCAACTAAGTTAACTTGATGAAACAACCTGGTAATAAGTGAACTTAGTTGGTTGATCGAGAGTCACCTGTCCGGGCTTATTCGTGCAGCCACATTTGCCGGTATGGGACGGCCTTGACTTGGTCTGACCGCGTGCTCTTCCACCGGTACCTCCAAAGAGGGAGGGTTATGCGCGCGCGCTACCCTGGCCCGGTAGGCGGCGATAACCCTGTGAGCCCAGTTGAGTTATTGGATCCAAGTCCCCATTTGGGACAGTTTGTTTGGCCAGGACGCTGGCAGGTGTCTTGAGGACACGGGGCCACCCAGGGCTTGACTCCAAGAGGGAGTATGATTGCCGGTCGTACGATGGAAGAGTCACGGGTCAGGCGGGTTTCGTCGGAACGTCGTTGGTCCACCCGAATGGGAGCATGAGGCCATGAGTTCCGTGGTGTGGGTAAAGTGTACAACCTCTGCAGAGTGTAAAATCTATTCGAATAGCCGTGTCCACGGTATTGGACAGCCCGTCCAGACCTCTATAGGAGATCAACCGTTATAATGACAGTAATGATGGGAGAACTCATGTGAGTTTGGTAACAGTTGGACAGTATGCCATGGGCAAGTATTGGTAACGATCTCGAGGATGATCGTTGGATGTTCTTGGAGTGATCATGAGTTGGTCACCAGAATGCAGGAAGAGTAGCCTGTTATTGCTCATTTCAACCATTCCTTCGGTAACAATAAATCTTAACTTAATCTTGATTACTATGATGTTGTCTTGCCTTAATGCTGATGTTTGTTGTGAGCTTGCGAGTACATTCAAAGTACTCACCTGGCGTTTCATGCCAGTTTGCAGGTCATGCCATGACTGCTTGTTTGTCGAAGATGTTGATTGCGCGAGCTAGGATACGCGTTCTAGCCAGAGGCCCTGCGGAGTGGAGTCCATCACCGCCGACGCTGTTCCGCTGCCGAGAGATACTCCGCCTCCTCAGGTCGATCCGCTGTTAGCATAGAGCTATTTTGAGCAGGCGTAGTGTCGCCGTGTTGATGTAATCTTTGTAACCATATTTATAGCAATAAAGAGCTGATTTGTTCTATGCCAACAGTGTCGTATTCCAGTGGACTTGTCCCTGGGACTGGAATACGGGGCGTTCCGGTTTCCTCTAAGCCGGGGTGCCACATCGTTATGCTATGAACTTGGAGCATGATTCATTATTGATTGTCTTCCTAATGAGTGGCGGTCGGGGACGAGCGATGGTCTTTTCCTACCAATCTATCCCCCTATTGGCATGCGTAGTAGTACTTTGCTTCGAGGACTAATAAACTTTTGCAATAAGTATATGAGTTCTTTATGACTAATATGAGTCCATGGATTATACGCACTCTTACCTTTCCACAATTTGCTAGCCTCTACGGTACCGTGCATTGCCCTTTCTCACCTCGAGAGTCAGTGCAAACTTCACAGGTGCATCCAAACCCCGTGATATGATACGCTCTATCACACATGAGCCTTATTATATCTTCCTCAAAACAGCCACCATACTTACCTATTATGGCCTTTCCATAGCCATTCCGAGATATATTGCCATGCAACTTCCACCGCCTCCGTTTTGATGACTTGAGCATTCATTGTCATATTGCTTTGCATGATCATATAGCTAACATAGTAGTTGTGGCTCAGCCACCGTTCATCATTTTTTTATACATGTTACTCTAGATCATTGCACATCCTGGTACACTACCAGAGGCATTCATATAGAGTCATACTGTGTTATAGGTATCGAGTTGTAATTTTCATTTCTTTTGAGTTATAAGTAAATAGAAGCGTGATGATCATCAATTTTCATTATTAGAGCATTACCCCGGTGAGGAAAGGATGATGGAGACTATGATTCCCCCACAAGTCGGGATGAGACTCCGGACAATGAGAGAGAAAAATATAAAAAGAAAAAAAGAAAAAAAGAAAGAAAAAGAAAGAAAAAAAGGAAAAGAAAAAGAAAAAAAGAAATAAAGAGAGAAGGGGCATGCTAGTTCCACACTTGTGCTTCAAAGTAGCACCATGTTTTTCATATGGAGTCTCCTATGTTGTCACTTTCATATACTAGTGGGAATTTTTCATTATAGGATTAGATGCACACCCATTTAGTTTTCATATTGAGCTTTCATACACTTATAGCTCTTAGTGCATTCGTTGCATGGAAATCCCTACTCCTCGCATTGATATCAATTCATGGGCATCTCCATAGCCCGTTGGTTAGCCGCGTCGATGTGAGACTTTCTTACTTTTTTGTCTTCTCTATATTTACCCTTATCATCATACTCTATTCCACCTATAGTGCTATATCCATGGCTTGTGCTCATGTATTGCGTGAGGGTTGAAAAAGCTGAAGCGTGTTAAAAAGTATGAACCAATTGCTCGGATTGTCATCGGGGTTGTGCATGATAAATACTTTGTGTTAAGAAGACAGTGCATGACAAGACTATATGATTTTGTAGGGATAGCTTTCTTTAGCGTTGATATTTTGAAAGACATGATTGTTTGTTGGGATGCCTGAGTATTGATGTCTTTATGTCAAATTATAGACTATTTCTTTGAATCACTTATGTCTTAATATACATGCCATGATTAGATATATGATCAAGTTTATGCTAGCTAGCATTCCACATCAAAAATTATCTTTTTTATCATTTACTTACTCGAGGACGAGCAGGAATTAAGCTTGGGGATGCTGATACGTCTCCGTCGTATCTATAATTTTTGATTGTTTCATGCCAATATTATACAACTTTTATACACTTTTGGCAACATTTTATATGATTTATTTGGACTAACATATTGATCCAGTGCCCAGTGCCAGTTCCTGTTTGTTGCATGTTTTTTGTTTCGCAGAAAATCCATATCTAATGAAGTCCAAACGCGATAAAAATTTACGGAGAATTATTTTGGAATATATGTGATTTTTGAGACTTGGAATCAACGAAAACGGGGGCCCACAGCCCCCAAGATACACCAGGGCGCGCCCCAAGCACCAGGCGCGTGGTGATGTCTTGTTCTCACCTTGTAGGTCGGTTGGGTCTCTACTTCGGGCGCAACGAAGCTTATATCCAGAAAAAAATCATGTTAAAATCTCAGCGCAATCGGAGTTACAGATCTCCAGGAATATAAGAAACGGTTTTTGGCCAGATCTGGTTTACACGAAACAGAAGGGAACAGAGAGACAAATCCAATCTCGGAGGGGCTCCCGCCCCTCCGCCGCCATGGAGGCCATGGACCAGAGGGGGAACTCTCCTCCCATCTAGGGGGGAGGCTAAGGAAGAAGAAGAAGGAGGGGGCTCTCTCCCCCTCTCTCCCGGTGGCGCCGGTGCCGCCGGGGCAAGAATCGTGACGGCGATCTACATCAACAATCTTGCTACCGTCAACACCAACTCTCCCCCCCTCTATGCAGCGGTGTAACACCCCTTCTCCCCACTGTAATCTCTTCTTAAACATGGTGCTCAACTCCATATATTATTTCTCAATGATATTTGGCTATCCTATGATGTTTGAGTAGATCCGTTTTGTCCTGTGGGTTAATCGTGATCTTGGTTGGTATGATTGTATATTTTATTTATGGTGCTGTCCTATGGTGCCCTCTGTCTCGCGCAAACATGAGGGGCCCTCGCTGTAGGGTGTTGCAATACGTTCATGATTCGCTTATGGTGGGTGCGAGAGTGACAGAAGCTTAAACCCGAGTAGGTGGGTTGTTGCGTATGGGATAAAGAGGACTTGATACTTAATGCTATGGTTGGGTTTCACGACCTTAATGATCTTTAGTAGTTGCGGATGCTTGCTAGGGGTCCAATCATAAGTGCATATGATCCAAGTAGAGAAAGTATGTTAGCTCATGCCTCTCCCTCATGTAGAATTGCAAGAATGATTACCGGTACTTGTTATCGATTGCCTCGGGACAAATGACTTTCTTGTTGACAAAAGCTATCCACTTTTATTACCTTGCAATTTATTCGTAGTTTTATTCTCGCAAAGTACTCGTTGTTTTATTCTTGCAAAATAGTTTCATACTTGTTTTAGGTAAAGCAAACATCAAGTGTGCGTAGAGTTGTATCGGTGGTCGATAGAACTTGAGGGAATATTTGTTCTGCCTTTAGCTCGTCGTTGGGTTCGACACTCTTATTTATCAAAGAAGGCTACAAACGATCCCCTATACTTGTGGGTTATGAAGAACTCACTGGTTCACCTCGCCGAGGCCATCATCGATCCCTACTACAGGGACATGAAGGATTCCTACAACAAGGACAAGCGTGCCTGGCACTTGGCCTGGATGGAGAAACTCAACAAAGCTCACGTAGTGTACGCGGCCAAGGAGGCATACACGAGCTACGAGATGTACAGGCGGATCATTGACACGAGGAAGTGCCTCCTTCCCCAAAACTGCCAGGGATCCAGCAGGAAGCAGAGCAATGGCAAGCGTCTTCGCAACAAGAAGTAGATGATTAGATGCTCGTTTCTCCTAGGTTAGTATGCATGTAATTGCTTACTTTGGTGTGTGCAAATGTTATGTGTGTAGTCACTTGTGTAATTGTATGCTTAATTTGGTTTTGCAATGCTGTCTTTTTAAGTATATATGTTGATGCTCTGTAGACAGAGAGTAGATGTTGTGCGGACCGAGCAAATCACATCGCACACGGACTAAACAATGGAACCCATCAGTGATGATTTCATCAATCACTGTCAATTGTATACCAGCAATCGTTTCCTCACAACACACACGGCTTGTTAATAGGAATCGTCTGTGTTGTTATCGGTCTTCCCACACATTTCTGATTACAGACCTGTTTGCCATGTATTACACACATCTTGTTAAGTTGAACCATTTCTGTTCTCTTCCCTAATCGAAAAAGTTCATTCGAGTGAACCGTGTATGACGTATATCACACACACCTTGATCTGGCTGGCCGTCTCATTTGCTTTCCCTAATAGCAAACCGTTCATCGGAGTGAACTGTATGCCGTATATCGCGCACACATTGATATGGCTGCCCGTTTCTGTTGTTCTGTCTAATCGCAAACAGTTCGTATGGATCAACCGTATGCCCAGCATCGCACACGCAACTAAAATCTAAAGAGTGTTTGATGTATCCGCCATCGCAAATGTTTTGCATCTTTTTTATAGTTTTTTGACATCACCATTTGCGATTACTGCATCGCACACAATTTCGTCAAAGGGTCTCTGATTGTAGTGTCGCGTTAGCAGCATCCTGCAGTAGTGACCTTGCGGTGTAAAACCCTACTCCTGCTTTTCGGTGGATTGGCCTCACGAGGGGCTGAGGATGAATAGGTACAGAGGATGAACAGCCTCACGAGGACTATGGTGGTGAGGGTAGAAAGGATCCGATCCCCTCTCTACAGTGGTGGCTAACCTATATTTATAGTGGCCTTGGTCCTCATCCCTCAAAACTTAGGCGGGAAGGGATCCACAACGGCCAAATTGAAAGGGGACAAGTTGTACATCTAATCCTGACGAAAGGTGGTCTTCTCCTGCAAAGCTTCTGGTCATGATGTAGTGGTGGGCTCGGTGATGACATCCATCCTGCCGAGCTCGTGGTCTTGGTCTTGTAGCACCGGAATGGAAACCTTTGCGGGATTCCTCGGGAACCCGCACTCATCCTTGCTTCCTTAGCACCGAAAGGGAAACTGTCTCCTCTGCGCCGGCTGGCGCCCGCCTGGCCATGGTCGTCACGGCTCATGTCATCGCAGCGTTGGGAGGCTGGGTACCTGCATAGAAATGATCGCTCCTCGGGAGGCCACCTGGGGAGGCCGCTCCCTCTGGAGGTCTTGGTGTCGTCCTCCTCGGGAGGCCAGGGCCCTCGTGAGGGTCTTGTCCTGAGAGCCTTGCCGCTGGGCCGTACTAGGATGTCCAGGGAGCCACGTTGTGGGCCAAAATCAGTGAAACATAGGAGGCTGACCCTACAAGGGTCAGATGTTCGGGGTGGAGCCTGGATTACTGTGGCTGTATGTCCGAAAATGTGCACTGTTTTGTTCTCCCGGTGCCGAATGTCCAGCCAGGGACCCGGATGTCCGCCCCGACGGTTCCAGATCTCGTTTGGGGCAGAAATTTTCGAATTGGAGGCGGAATTTCGTGATTCCAAGCTCAAAATAGGACCAATTTCGTAGATGGAAATGGTGAGAAAGATGGGGGAAATCTAGATCCACATGAAACACTTTGAATCCATGGATCAAAACCAACAAAATCTCATCAAATGAAATAATCACAATAAAATTGGTGGGGCTATTTTTGGTGGGATTTTTGAATTAGGACAAAACAAAGCAAAATTGGGCTAGAAAACAAAGGGGAGGACTCAAATTTCGTGATCAACGTGGCTCATGATACCAAGATGATGTAGGGTAGAACCCTAATGGCCGATCTTTCACGAATTGGAGGGGGGTTCCTTGAAAAACAATAGGAAGAACAAGGAGAAATCACAAGGAACAGTCAAGAACAAGTCCAATCACACATCCACTAGACTAACAAACACATCGATCCACAAGGTACATGAACAATCTAAGGGAAAGATACAAGGTAGAGTTCATCCTAAATCCAAAGGAGATGGGGTCTTGGTGATCTAGATAGATCCTTCCCACAAAGGGGGTCTTGAATCCCTTGGTATCTTCTCACATGCTCACGTGGAGGTCTGATAACCCACAAGTATAGGGGATCACAACAGTTTTTGTGGGTAGATATTCAACCCAAATTTATTGATTCGACACAAGGGGAGCCAAAGAATATTTGTAAGTATTAGCAGTTGAGTTGTCAATTCAATCACACCTGGAGATTAAATATCTCGAGCAAAGTGATCAGTAGCACAGTAATATGATAGTTTTGATTGCAGTGGTAACATTAGCAATAGTAACGGTAATAGCAGTAACAGTTTTGTAGCTGTTGTAACAGTAGCAATAGCAATAGTAAGTTAGCAAGAGCAATATGTGGAAAACTCATAGGCATTCGATCGGTGAATTCATTGGATGATAACCTAGGGCGACACAGAACTAGCTCCAGTTCATAAATATAATGTAGGCATGTATTCCGTAAATAGTCATACGTGCTTATCGAAAAGAACTGGCATGACATGTTTTGTCCTACCCTCCCGTGGCAGTGGGGTCCATAAGGAAACTAAGGAATATTGATGCCTCCTTTTAATAGAGAACCGGAAGAAAGCATTAACACATAATGAATACGTGAACTCCTCAAACTACGATCATCACCGGAAATTATCCCAATTACTGTAACCCTGGGGTTTACGGATCATAACACGTAGCAGGTGCATATGACTTGCAAGATCGGATCTAGAACATAGATAAAATGGTGAAAACGTAAACATTCTAATCTGGAATCATGGCACTCCGGCCCTAGTGACAAGCATTAAGCATAACAAAGTCATAGGAACATCAATCTCAGAACATAGTGGATACTAGGGATCAAGCCCTAACAAAACTAACTCGATTACATGATGAATCTCATCCAACTCCTCACCGACCAGCGAGCCTACGAAGGAATTACTCACTCCTGGTATGGAGCATCATGGAATTGGTGATGGAGAATGGTTGGTGATGACAAATACCAAAGATTCCCCTCTCCGGAGCCACAAACGGGCTCCAGATCTGGCCTCCCGATGAAGAACTAGAGGCGGCGGCGGCTCCGTATCGTAAAACGCGATGAAACTTCCTCCCTGATTTTTTCTGGAAAAATAGGATTTTATGCCGATGGAGCTAGGGTCAGGGGAGCCCCGAGGGCCCCACCACCCACCAGGGCATGGCAGAGGGGGTGGGCGCGCCCTGTTGTCTTGTGGGTAACCAGGGCACCCCTCCGGTGGGTCTTGGTTCCAGTATTTTTTATTTATTGGGAAATAATTATCCAAAAAGTTTTGTCCAAATCCGAGAACTTTTATTTCTGCACAAAAACAACACCATGGTAGTTCTGCTGAAAACAGCGCCAGTCCGGGTTAGTTTCATTCAAATCATGCAAATTAGTGTCCAAAACAAGAGCAAAAGCGTTAGGAAAAGTAGATACGATGGAGATGTATCAACTCCCCCAAGCTTAACCCATTGCTTGTCCTTAAGCAATTCAGTTGATAAACTGAAAGTGATAAAGAAAAACATTTATGAACTCTTTTGTTCTTGTTTACATATATATGCTTAAACAGCACCCTGGTTTTCAGCAAAGATCATGACTAACCATATATCAACAATAACTCTTAGAAATTATATTAACTCATATCAATGGCATAATCAACTAGCGAACAATAATAAAATATTTCAAATGCCAACACTTTGTCAAAACAATCATGATATAATATGACAATAGTGGTATCTCGCTAGCCGTTACTGAGACCGCAAAACATAAATCTAGAGCACCTCCAAAGTTCAAGCACCGACTAAACATTGTAATTCATGGTAGAAGAGATACAGTCATGATGCATTCAACATTAACTAAACAAAATGCATGAGGATGACAATAGTGCTCTCAGATCTGGCGCTTGTTTGAGAAGGTGATGACTCAACATAAAAGTAAATAGATAGACCCTTCACAGAGGGAAGCAGGGATTTGCAGAGGTGCCAGAGCTCGAGTTTTAAATCAGAGATAAATATAATTTTGGGAGGTGCACCCTTCCTGTGAATGTTACGACCAAGAGTTATCGATATCCTCCATGCTAAACACATTAGGGGCATATCCCAAGCAGTAAAAGTAAAGGTTTACTCCCCCTCCACCAACAAACACAAGCCATGGCTAGCCGAATCCACTGGTGCTTTCCATACCAACAACAGTCCTGGGGGAGTTTTGTTTAATTATTTAGAATTTTTGATTTCGGGATTGGGCATCCCTATTACGAGCCCCTCTCATGCAAGGACGAGTGAATAAACACTCATCATGAGAATAACCCGCTTAGCATGGAAGATACTGACCACCCCCCGTCGCTCCATGAGTGATCCAGGCACACAAAACAGATGTTCATTTGAAATTTTAGAGGTGGCACATGCAAATTTATTTGGAACGGTAGGGTAATACCACATATAGTATTTTGATGCACAAGCGGTATTCCCGCTTAGTGTCGTGGGTGGAGACGATCACCTATGGGGCCACTGGCCCCTTGTGGTTCGGCAAGGGGGAAATCACGTTGCACAAAGAGCGGAAGCCATGGGGCAGCGGTGCGGTGATGACACTAGAGATTTTTACCCAGGTTCGGGCCGCCGTGACGCGTAAAACCCTACTCCTACCTTTGGTGGATTGGATGGAGGAACACAACAGCACGCGGCGCTTGAGCCCGGCAAGGTGGCCTCGGCGGAAGCACTTACGCGCGTACAAGTATAAAGGGGTTTGAATCCCTTTCTATGTTGCCTTGGACCTCCTTTTATAGCTCAAGGGGTAACCAAAGTGGCAAAATAGTCATTATCTAGTGATTAGATAGCTAACAGTAATATCATACCTAACTCTGGCAGTTAGGAAAAAGTGCATTAAATGCACTGCTAGGTGTCATGTGGAGGGTGAAGCCCGGCAAGCCTGCCGTGCCGCTTAGTCATCTTCTGCTTATCTGTTTGACACGCCTCTTGGACGGGTGTCACGCGAGGATAATATGTCTTCCAACAGGCCGCCACGAGCGTGGTGGAAGCCACTT
Source organism: Thinopyrum elongatum (assembly GCA_011799875.1). Lineage (NCBI taxonomy): Eukaryota > Viridiplantae > Streptophyta > Magnoliopsida > Poales > Poaceae > Thinopyrum > Thinopyrum elongatum. Next base: position 217,792,700 of record CM022302.1, on the reverse strand, counting down.
AATCATCTTGGAGGCTCATCACCGCATTGATAAGTGACTTGCGTCGTCGGGCGGTGGAGCGGTTGAGCGGTGGTGTCTTGACGAGATATCCTGCCCTTGGCGGCCCCGGCAAGCCTACCGGGGCAATCTTGGACTTGTCCTTGGGGCGGCCTCGACCTTGCCAGGCTCTCCCGCCCGACAAGGGAGGCCTTCCCAAGGTGATGTTCTGCTGTCTTGTATGACTCGGTGTAAGTGCATCTAGTGCCACCCCTAGTTGGTTTTGGAGTATTGACGACAAACGTGGTTGAGGGACTAATGTGTTTGTGAGAATTGCAGGATAACAAAGGTAGTAGTCCCTCATTGATTCGGTTTACCTACTAGAGATGACCCCTAAAAATGTGTGAATACATTGAAAACAATGGTGCTTCATGAAGACATTCACGTTGAAGATAATGACCTGTGAAGACATTCACTTGAAGACTATAGAGTGCGAAGACATAGTTTCTTTCGTAGTTTCCTTTTCTTCTTCATTGAGTCATAGGAACCACCGTATTGTTAAGTGGGGTCCAAGTGAACAAAGTCAGATGACTGAAGTGATGCTCAACCAAAATCCTATGTCTTCGAGCGAAGACAATGAGAGCAAATCTTATCCAGAGTTGGATGAGTCAGCTTTGCTTGTAGCCCAAGCCAAGCTGCCGCGTGTGTTTGAAATCCGACCGTTGGACACGTGTCGGTTCCTTAGTGACCCAGGGTCATTTCGGACATATCATGATGGGTTGCCTCCTGGCTATAAATAGCCCACCCCCTACACCACAAATTGGTGACTGCTCAGAGTTAGTGCACGGCTTTTGTCGTTTGAGAGCAACCCAGCTCCGAAGCCTTTGAGAGAGAGATCCTTGCAAGAACAAAGCCCAAAACACCCAGAGCCAAAGAGTGTTAGGCATCACTAAAGTCTTTCTGTCCGCGTGACCTGAAGACTTGTTACACTTGAGGACTGTGCATCCTCCGGCCAGTTAGGCGTCACGTTCTGAGCATCCAAGAGTCATTGTGGATCGCCAGTGAATGGAGTCTATGAAGGTTTGGAAGTCTACCTTGAAGACTTAGCAGAGTGATTGGGCGAGGACTGGGTGTCCTTAGCTCAAGGGGAATAAGGTGAAGACACAGTCTTCTGAGTTCAATCTCAGCCTCCCTAACCAGACGTACAGTTGTCACAGCAACTGGAACTGGTCTACCAAATCCTTGTCTTCACCAAGCAACTCGCTCTATCCCCTACTTCCCTTACATTTGAGTTTGTCTTCGGGAAGTCATTGCTTGCTTGCCTGATCTGTTTGACTTTACTGTGTGAAGACTATTATCTGTTTGGCTTCATACTGTCTTCCATTCTGATCCATACTACCTAGCTGCTGATAGTCTTCGTGCTTTCACTATATTTCTTACTTGACTATGGCTTGTCTAGTGTAGTTCATCTTCCGCTCCATATCATATAGGTTCATTTCAACTGTTTGTCTTCAAAGACCTCATGTTTTGAAGACTTTCATAAAAATCGCCTATTCACCCCCCCTCTAGTCGATAACTAGCACTTTCACTTGCTCTTCTTGATCCGCCCCTTGATCACACGAGGAGCGGCTCCTCTGGTTTGGTCTTGCTTTTATATGTTCGTGCTGGATATAGAGTGCTAGCGTTCCTGTGTATAAGTCTGGGCATCAAACGTGAATGTTTGTTGCACCGACAGGAGCCCCCGGGCCTAGCCCATACATGTCGCCAGGCATCGTTGGGGTAGGCCCTAACAAATACACAGGTGAACGCTTTGGACAAACCACAGTGGGATCCATGTCTTCCTTGAAATCTTCCTTGCTTCTTCATTAACCTGTGATTGAATCAGTTTCTGGCTTTTCCGTGCGTCGTGCGGGACGACGTGGGGTAATTTACGCCATGGCCCACAGGCTACCGACGCTCCACGTTCACGGGGAAGTAACCGCCATTGTACTCATCCCACTGCCTCTGCCGTTTCCACCACATACGCTGCATGCATTGCGCAGGGTTGGTGGCGGGCGCGTAAGGCACGGGAATGAGTGCCATCGCAGAAAACCCAACACCGTGGATAGGCGTAGGAGGGCGGTCGTTGATTCTGGACACCGTCAGCGACACAGAAGGACTGGATTGGCGGAGTGGGGCGGTTGCCTCCTGGGTGGTGAGGAGCCAGCCCCCGGCCACGCTCCCCTATAAAAGGAGGTGTGGGCGAGGGGCTCATCCACACACACATCTCCTCCTTCTTCTTCTCACATCTTGCTTCTATCATCGTGAGGGGAAGAGGACATGGTCGAACTCTGCCAGTGGCGACGAGGGTTTCTTCTCGACATCGCCTCCCCGCCCCCACGAGACGTGGGCGCGACCGTCGCGGCGCTCGGGGCCGAGGAGGGCGTAGTGGCACCCTGATCGCTCCTCCTACGGCTGCACCGACTCCGATGGAAGGCCACGTCGGGGACCAGCCGTTGGAGTTCGTCGTCAATCAACGCGAGCCTCTGTGCAGCTGCCTTCGGCTTCCTACCCCTTTTGCAAGGGTGATGAAGGAAGAGCAGCCGGCAGGATTGAAGCTGCACATGAGGGGCTGCTAATATGGCAGCACACGGGCGGACGTGGAGTTCCCTGCACCTCATGTCATGCTTCTCCGGTGTGGCTAGAAAACCTTCGCTTGTGCACATAGCTTGGCGGCGCGGCACGTTCTGTATTTCACGCTAATGGAGGACAACTTGCTCTCCATCAAGGTCTTTGGGCGTTCGGTTGCTCGCTTAGGGTGCTGCGTGGAAAGCTCGACCAACAACAGAAGCTCCTCCTCGAGCGACATCAACGAAGAGGACAGTGATGGCGCCGAGCGGGAGGACAATGGCTCGGACTCCAGCTGAGCGCCGGTTGCACTGTCACCATCAGTTAGGCGCCGGTAGCACCACCATCTGTACCTGGGTCTTCTTCCCCGGCAGAGCGATTTGCCAGGGTGTTGGGTGTGGATGTCCCCGCCTCCTCCAACTGGACCCCGGTAGGCTTCCTCATTGTCGGCGTGCGACACCTATGGGATCCTAAGGGACCCCTTTACGATTCGGCGGGGGGAGAGGTATGCGCAAAGAGCAGAACCAACAATTGACGCGGGGCAATTTTTACCCAGTTTCGGGCCGCTAATTAGCGTAAAACCCTACTCCTGCCTTGTTTTATTATCGATGTTCTTGAGCCTAGGCTCCAGGAGCGCTTGCAGTGAACAGTACGTTCAAAGAGCAGCTACGCATGCAGAATGGGCCAGAAAATCATCCTCGCCTGTAGCAGTTGCCTTGGGCCTCCTTTTATATCACAAAGGGGTCACCACAGTGGCAAAATGTACATACATTGAGGTGTAAAGTAGCTACAGGGTCATCATACCTAACCCCTGAGGGATTAGGACGAACACATTTAATGCACCGTGAGGTGTCCGTCTAGGAGTCCTCACTTTCTTGGGGATGGAAAAAGGGGCCATCCCATCAGCACCGCTTAAGCTCTCCTCCACTGGCGCGTTGCCACGCACCCAAAGAAGGACCCAGAATGTCGGGTTTGTTGCTGTGCCAGAGCAGTGGCACAGCACCAAAATCTTGCCGGGTGCTGAATCTTGCTGGGCGCCGAGCCTTGCCGGGTGCCGAATCTTGCCGGGCTTCGCAGGCCACCCCGGCAAGATCTTGCCAGGGAAGCTGGCCTTTGGATTCCAGCTCTTCTTATCTGCTGATCCTCAGATCTTTCACTTGAGAATTTCCTTGGTGGCCTGAGTCAACCTTGAACTGTTCCCCGACAAGCCTTGCCGCGAGTATGGCTACAACTGCCCGTGCACAAGTACGGGGTACTAATGGCCCAATACTTAGTACACCGACAGGAGCCCCCGGGCCTAGGCCACACACGAGTGCGAGGCGTTGTTGGGCTAGGCCCAAACAGTGCACGGGCACACGTGGCAGGGGATTAACTGCTCGTAAATATCCCGTTTACTATGCCCCCCACTACGCGCGCTGAACTCGTGACGTGGGAAGCGTGCCTCAAAAGCTGCAACTGCAACGCGCCTGCAGAGGCGCATTCACATTGGGGAGTAAAAGAGGCGGCCCCACTCCTTCCCCATAAAAAGGAGAAACCGTAGAGGCATAGCCTATTTACCCCCCCCCCCCCCCGTCTTCTTCTCAATCTGGCCGTCGCCATTGCTTTCCTTCTCTCGAGCTCAGAGCAAAGCTTTCCCTCATCCGCTCGTCGCCTCCACGCCCGCTTCATCCCCGGCTTCCGCCCTTGCAGTCGCCATGCCGCCCAAGACCAGCAAAGGCAAGGGCAAGGAGATGAAAGCCGATGTCCCGGAGAGCGAGCTGGTGAAGATGCGGAAGAAGTATGTCGTCTTCACCCCGTCGCTTGATGCGGAAGCTTTGAAGAGGCGGTACCAGTGCATGTGGGCGAGGGAGACGCAGGCTCACCCCGCCACTTGCGTGATTCCAGGTTCTTGCTCCAAGAGTGGGTCAGGCAGATATCCCTTTTTCATCGCATACTTCTATTGCGGGCTCTGTCCTCCATTTTCTGACTTCTTCAACGACATTATGTACACATACGGCTTCCATCTTCTCGATTTCACGCCGAATGCGGTATTGTGCATGTCCATCTTTGCTCACCTTTGTGAAAACTTTGCCGGAGTGGTTCCCAGTACTGCCCTTTTCCGCCACTACTTTTTCCCTCGTATCCAAAAAGGAGAGGCCCTCTCTGGTTCTATCGCCTGGATTCCAAGGGCTTGGAATAAGGAAATATACCCAGAAGGGGTTTACCGCGAGAAGTGGGGCGAATGGCGAGCTGAGTGGTGCTGGATCAAGGAAACAGATCCCCATCCGTTCTATCTGCCTCGACAGCAGAAAGCGGTCCGCGGCAGTGGCTGGAGCAGTCTTGCTATTGAAGATGAAAAACTCACAATCGCCACCACCAGGATTCTTCGCCTGAAAGCTGTCAGGCTAACAATGGAGATGATTGGCTTCGATTTTCTCCGCCGCCGCATTGCCCCCTTGCAGAATAAAGGAAGACCAGCTTGGGAATACCAAAACGTAGCAGACATCATGAGACTGCGCCCCGGGTTGAACAACAATCTGACTGCTATGCAACTTGGCGCTCTCTGTCAAAAGCTGTTCCAGCGCGACAACAAGCATCGGTTGCCGGCAAGGATTGTCCCTCTATGCAACAACTTTGCCCTGGGGTCAATTATCGCTACCATGCCACTGTTCAATGCCCACAGTCTCGACGCGACATGGGTTGAGCCATCCGAGGAAGAGGCACAGAAGTTCTTTGATAACTTGACGGAGAGGGCCGTCCGGGAAGAAGCAGACTTCATCCGAGCCACCACCGACGAAGAGGTGGCATACATCATAGGGCGGAGGAGGCAAATCTTGCTGCGGAGGCGGGCAGCATTGGCTTCACAGAATGGGAAACCAGTGACACAGAGGTAGTGGTGGGAGGAAAGCCTACCGGGAAGGACAAAGCTGCCGGGGAACAGAGCAGCACAGCCGCTGAGAGCTCGTCCGACGAAGACACGGCTGAAGAAGAACCGCAAGAAGAGCTCCCAGCCCCGAAGAAGACAAAGCGTGTTCTTCGAAAGGCTGCATCTGGCATCCCGGCAAGCCAACCTTCCTTGAGCAGCGAGGCTCCCGGCAAGAAAGCGGCCGGCAAGACTGCGCCGCGGCAAGGGGTTCGACAGCAACCTGCGCGGCATGCGAGACCCACATCAGCGGCAACTGCTGAGGCGGCAGGGGTGTCTCGCACTACCGCACCGGAAGCTGAGGTGACGGAAACACGCCAACCCCCGGCGCTTGCGACAGCCAAACGACCTAGGACCCCTCCTCCGCCTCCTCACACAGACACTGCAACGGAGGTCGATTTCGACATCTCCGGCTTCAGTCCGGAGCGAGAAGAGGAAGAGTGAGTACCTTGCCACAGCCTTTATCTTCCAATCCTGGATCAATCTTATTAACTTGCTTGTATTGTCTCAGCAGTGATGCAGAAACCTTGATGGAGAGGATGGCGAAGAGGACAAAGACTTCTACAGGCGACGAGCCTCCGGCAGGCTTCGTGAGCGCGCCGGAAACTACTACCATCAGCCCGGATCTTAGTCCTCGACGCAGCCCCCAGCGCAGCCCCCAGCGCAAGTTCATTATTCTTTTCGGTTGGGGAATGCTGAGGTTCCTATCCTTGCCGCTGATATCTTTGGGCTTGCAGGAGAAGGACGGCAACAAAGGGAGTTATCAGGAGATACCCTCGTCGTGCCACCTCTGTCTACAACATCGCCCACAAGTGCGTCCCCGGCAAGTGATCACATCGACGAGCTTGTCTTGGTTGAGGAGGAGCCAACAACCATGGATGCTGGCATCTTACCCCCGGCAACCGAGGTTACCGGGAGGGGCGAGGCCACCTCTCGACAACCCGATGCAGGTAACCAATTGCCTCAGCGCGCTTGCTATTCTTTCCTTTATCTCTCTTTCTTTTGTCTTCTTGAACTACGATCTTGATCTCATTCTGTTTCTCCCCCTTGTCCTTTAGAATTCCCTGAGATGGAAGACATGGACATCGACGCTGTCATCGAGGAGACCGCCAGGGATGTTGCCGCCGAAGCCGACAAGATCGCCGCCAGCGAGGCCGCCATGGACGCCACCATAGAAGCCGGTGGTGCTTTTGCCGAGGAGGCCGCCAAGACTGCAGAGGAGGAACCCGCCAAAGAGTCTACTGAAGAGGGCGGCAAGGAGGCTGGTGACCGTACTGACGGCATTCCTGCCGCAGGAGCGCCAGGCGCTACGCCGGCCACAGAGCCCCCTGCCACTGGTGAGGCGGTTGTTGAGGACCAACCGTCAACATCTGAAGTCCCCTCATCCAGCAAATATCTCAAAGTTGGCGAGAACCTGTTTGTCAACTTGCCGGGGACGGCAAGCATTGGGGCACCGACCGAAGGGGAAGTCTTTGATGAAGAAATCATCGCTGCTATCGGGCTTGAGGTTGTTGATGATCCAAGCGCTAGCAGCGGCAAATCTGAAGAGGATCAGCTCCTTCTGGCCATGGGCGAAAATTTTCGCAAGCTCCAGGCTCTTCACCGCGCCCGGAAAGAGAAAGCGGATTCCACAATGGCAGTTGTCGAGGCGGCCGAAGCAGATTTTCAGAGGCGCGTCGAAGAAATGCAAGTCTGGTATGCTGAGGCCCTCCAAGAGTTGACTGCTGGCCGGGAACAAGTGAGCCAACAGTGGACAGAAATCCTCCTGAAACAATCTGACATGGAGAAGGCGCAAGAGGAAGCTACGCAAAGAATTGCTGCTGAAGACGCTCTCCTGACGGGGCGTCGCATTGCGCTTGATGCTCACGAGGAAGACCTTGCCGCACGTGAGCAGGCGCTCGCCGCCAAGCTTCGCCGCAAAGATGAAGATATCGAGAAGCTTGTCGCGTGACGGACCCAGGAGCAGGAGCAGAAACACAAAGAGACGCTCGAAGCTCTAACTGTAGATCACGCCGGCAAGCTCAAGGAGGCCGTCGATGCTGCCGAGGCTGCAGAGGCCGCCAAGAATGAGCTGAGCGACAAAGTAAAGAAACTGGAAGTGGATCTCGAAGAACATGGCAAGGAGCTCTCGACGCTCAAAGGTGATAGGGAAAAGACCCTCCACACCCTGGCGGAGATGCAAGTTGCCATGTCTAACAAGACCAAGCAGCTTTCCTCAGCAAATGATGATATTGCCGTTCTGGAATTGAAGCTGACCACGTTGGAGAAGTCTCTCGGGGCCGGCAGGGCCCGCGAGAAGGCCCTGCTCAAAGATCTCCAGGGAGAGAGGAACCTACTCAAGAGCGCTGCCGCCGCCCAAGTTGATTACGAAAAGGGGGTGAAAATCTGGACTGGACGTCTCATCGACACTGCGGAGAAGCTCACGGCAGAACTGTCAACCATGGGCCTGTCAAACTTCAGGTATTCTTCCGAGGAAAGGATATCTTCGAGTGCCAGGTTGACGATGTTCTTTGAAAGCATCATTGATGCTCTGAGGTTGCTTCAGTCTAACTGGGCGACCCAATTGGCCAACGAGTCCCGCCGGCTTTGCCGGGCCGTCCTCTGCAAGGTACTTATCAAGGTAGCGCATAACAATCCTAGCATTGACCTCTCCAATGTGCTTGGCCACCTGCCAAAGGACGCAAATCTTGAGGCGCTTGAAGAGCTTGTCGCGCCTATCCTTGAGAAGGTGGATTCAATCAAAAGGATCGAAGGCCAGCGCAGAGATTAACTGCTCCACCTCTTCTTGCCGTCGTCATTCCATGCCAAAGACAATTAAGTCTTAAGTTAGAACTACGGCAACTCATTAATGTAATATAACTTGCTTATGTTTGGGTACATGCATGCTATCTCCCTTTTCTGATTCCTTTATGTATGGAGTTCATCCTACGCTTACTGAAAAACTTGCCGGCGCGCAACCTGCCGCGAGCGCTGGGTGCGGGACTTCAGCAGCCTGCTGGAGGCGCAGTGACCAGCAAGACTCCTTGGCGTTCTCAGTGCAGCCACTTAAATTGATGAGTGGACTCGAAACAAAATAAGGGCGCAACCGATTACAGCAAGGGTTCCTTCGCGTGCAGATTTTCCATACAAAAGTCGAAATCGTCCAAGGAAATAACTTTGCAATAAAGGGAACTTGTTCTAAGTTTTAGAACTCAGCTTTCTGTCGCCGTCCTTCCTCCAGCAAGCGTCAATTCTGAACGTCGCCAACTGGTACCCATATCTCCCTTCCCCCCCCCCCCCGGCAAATGTGCACGCGAGAAATCCTTCTGTCTTTTGAGAAAAAGAAAGAAGAGAAAATAAAGATCTGAAACCTTGGTGGTTCGTTAGAACTTACCGGGAGTAAGTGCCATACAACATCTTAGACACACATGCATATATATATGAACATGGAAATCAATAAGGAAATGCACAACACTTAAATTTATTCATCTGTGCTTAGGGTCTGTGCCTGGCTTTGTACAAAGGATTACATGCCTTGCCGGCAAGACTTGTACAAAAGGGTGGTTGCCGGGGGCCCCCGGCAACCGCGCCTTATGGGTAGAACTTGCGAAGATGTTCGATATTCCAGGAATTGCTCACTGGAACGCCATCTTCGGTCTCCAGGCGGACAGCGTCGGGCCTGGTGACTCGTACTAACCGATAAGGGCCTTCCCACTTCGGCGTCAACTTGGTTGAATTCTTGGCGAACTGAATCCGTCGAAGAACAAGGTCGCCTTCCTCAAGGCTTCGGGCATGAACTTTGCGGCTATGGTAGCGGCGCAAAGCTTGCTGGTAGCGTGCAGCTCGCACAGCAGCCTGAAGACGATTCTCCTCAAGGAGCACAGCGTCATCTTGCCGCAGCTACTCTTGCTCAAGCTCATCATAAGCGAGCACTCGAGGTGATCCGTACGTGAGTTCCGTGGGGAGAACTACTTCCGCTCCGTAGACCAGAGCGAAGGGTGTCTGGCCGGTGGCTCGATTTGGTGTCATTCTGATTGACCAAAGAACCGCCGGCAACTCATCAATCCAGTGTCTTCCGCACTTTTTCAGCCTGTCAAAGCTTCTGGTCCTAAGACTGCGCAACACTTCAGCATTGGCCCTCTCCGCTTGGCCGTTGCTTCTTGGGTGAGCAACAGAGGCAAAACAAATTTTGCCGCCAAGGTCTTGGACGTACTGCAAGAAGGTGCGACTTGTGAATTGCATGCCGTTGTTGGTGATGATCCTGTTGGGCACACCGAAACAGCAAACTATCCCTTTAAAGAACTTGACGGCTGATTGTGCTGTCACCTTCCTCACTGCTTCCACCTCCGGCCACTTTGTGAACTTGTCGATAGCAACGTACAAGTACTCAAAGCCCCCGGTAGCACGGGGGAAAGGGCCCAGTATGTTGAGCCCCCAGACCGAGAATGGCCAGGAGAGAGGGATTGTCTGAAGAGCTTGAGCTGGTTGATGCGATTTCTTCGAATGAAACTGGCACGCTTCACACTTAGTTACTAGTGCAGTCGCATCCTAGAGAGCGGTGGGCCAAAAGAAACCTTGCCGGAATGCTTTCCCGATAAGTGCTCTTGATCCTATGTGAGAGCCACATATGCCTCCATGTATTTCTGCCAACAGCTCTAGTCCATCCTCCCGAGGAATGCACTTCAATTTCACACCGTTTGGTCTCTTTCTGTACAGGACATCATCGACGAACTTGTACATAACAGACCGACGGGCTACTCTCTCCGCTTCTTCTTGTTCCTCCGGGAGTTCTCCTGTTTGAAGGAAATGGACAATGTGCTGTGCCCATGCTGGAGCCTGGGGCTCGACAGCTAGGACTAAAGGAATCTCCTCCACCGGGGGAATGTTTGTCTCGACGGCAAGGGCCTGAGCGCCCGCTGGAGCCTGTTGTTCCCCGGCAGGCATGTCGTTGATCCCGGCAATTTCCTTGCCGGCTGCTCCCGGGAGCTCTGCCGGGAAGTACTGACCAGAATTCAACTTTCTTCTCTTTTCTTGCCGCATTGATGGTGCCACGGATGGTTGAGTCAAATGGAGCACAAAAGTTCCTGGTTCCACAAGCAACTTGAGGGCGGCACGCTTTGACAGGTCGTCAGCAATACTGTTTTCAGCATGAGGGATGTGCTCCATTTGCAGACCGTCAAAGTGCTCTTCCATTTTTCTCACTTCATCCACGTAGGCTTGCATCAATGGACTCTGATAACTCTTATTAACTTGCCTGATGACAATCTGTGAATCGCCTCTGATGATGAGCTTCTTGATACCAAGGTCTGCCGCGATCCTGAGACCGGCAAGCAGACCCTCGTACTCTGCAGTGTTGTTCGTCGAACTCTCCCGGGGAAAATGCATTTGGACTACGTACTTGAGGTGCTCTCCGGTGGGTGCGACAAGCAGCACGACAGCACCGGCGCCTTGCAGCGAAAAAGCCCCGTCAAAGTACATAACCAATTGCTGGTCAATTTCCTTGCCGGGGAGAATTGTTTCTTGAAACTCCTCGTCTGGCGTTGGGGTCCATTCCGCAACGAACTCTGCCAAGGCCCTGCTCTGAGTTGTCGAAGTGCTTTCAAACTTGAGACCAAAGCTTGACAATTCCAACACCCACTCCACGATCCTGCCGGTTGCTTCTGGATTTCGCAAAATCCGTTGCAACGGAAAGCGAGTGACGACGGTGATTTCATGTGCTTGAAAATAATGGCGCAGCTTCCTCGAGGCCATAAGGAGGCCGAAAAGCAACTTCTGCATGCCAGAATATCTTGACCTAGCTCCTTGTAAAAGAGAGCTAACAAAATAAACTGGGCGCTGCACCACCTTTTTCTTCTGCAATGATTCTTCTGACTGCACAGATCTTGTCTTGCCGGGATCAACCCTTGCCGGGGAAGATCCTGCCGCATCACCTGACGGTCCTGCCGCTGGTGTTGCTTCCTCATCAGCTTCTCTCTGCGCCACTAACGCATCACTAACCACTTGATTTGTTGCTGCCAAATATAGCAGCAACGGCTCTCGTGCTTTAGGCGTGACTAGTGTCGGCGGAGAAGAAAGGTATTTCTTCAAATCCTGCAGCGCAGCCTCCGCCTCCGGAGTCCATTTCATCGGACCTGCCTTCTTCAAAATTTTGAAAAAGGGTAGGGCGCGCTCAGCAGATTTGGAAATAAACCTGCTTAGAGCAGCAACACAGCCGGCAAGACGACGTACATCCTTGACGCGTCTTGGCGCTTCAATCTGCTCAATAGCTTTGATCTTGTCGGGGTTCGCTTCGATTCCCCGAGAAGATAAAAAGAATCCGAGGAGCTTGCCGGAAGGAACACCGAACACGCACTTCTCAGGATTGAGCTTTAAGTTGATCTTGCGCAGATTTGCAAATGTTTCTTCTAAATCTTGTATGAGTGTCACTTTGTCCTTGGTTTTGACCACTATATCATCCATATATGCCTCTATATTTCTATGGAGCTGAGGCTCAAAACCAATTTGGACTGCTCTCGCAAATGTAGAACCAGCACTTTTCAACCCGAAAGGCATTCGTATAAAACAATACGTACCACATGGGGTGATGATTGCGGTCTTTTCTTCATCTTCTTTCGCCATGAAGATCTGATGATACCCTGAGTAGGCACCAAGGAAGGACAGGAGATCACAACCAGCGGTGGAATCCACAATCTGGTCGATGCGCGGCAAGGGAAAGGGATCTTTTGGACAGGCATTATTGATATCTGTATAATCGATACACAGCCTCCATTTCCCATTCGCCTTGCGCACTACAACCAGATTGGCCAACCAGGTTGGGTGAAGCACTCCTCTGACCAATCCTGCCGCCTCCAGCTTTCTGATTTCCTCAGCGATGAATTCTTGCCACTCCAAGGCTTGCTTCCTGACCCTCTGCTTGACGGGCCGCGCGTGAGGACAGACAGCAAGGTGGTGCTCAATTACCTCCCTGGGAACACCGGGGATGTCAGACGGTTGCCATGCAAACACGTCGACATTCGCCCACAGGAAGGCAACGAGCGCGCTTTCCTATTTGTCATCTAGGGTGAAACTTATGGTGAAAGTTCCTCCCGTTCCGTCCACCCTGACGGGCACCTTCTTGGTCTCTGGTGGAGCAGCCTTGGATTTCTTGTTATTGCCGGTGGAACTCTCTGGTGCATCCTCAACGGAAGCACAGCACTCCGAGGAGGTGCGCTTGCCGGAGTTCGCGCCAAGATTCTCGCCAGTCTTCTTCTTCCCCCCGGGAGTTCCAGCGGCAGGAGCAGATGCCTTGACGGCAGGTGCTGCAACTGCTTCCCGGTAAAGTTGGTCGGCACAGATGAGCGCATCCTTCTTATCGGAATGGATAGTAATGACACTCAACGGCCCGGGCATCTTCAAAACATTATATGCGTAGTGTGATGCCGCCATGAACTTAGCCAGCGCTGGCCGACAAGGATCCCATTGTATGACATAGGGATCTTGGCGACATCAAACACTACCTTCTCGGTCCTGTAGTTGAGCTCGCTACCAAATGTCACTGGTAGCGTAATCTTGCCCTTTGGCTGGGTTCTTCCTGGATTGACCCCTTGAAACGTGCCCGTTTCTTCGAGATCTTTATCAGGAATTTGAAGCCTCTTGAGCACATCTGGTGAGATTAGGTTCAGCCCGGCCCCATCGTCAACCAGCATTTTTGTCACCTTGAGGTTGCGGATTGTTGGTGAGACCAACAATGGCAACCACCCGATCGCAGTTGTGCGATCAGGGTGATCCTCGGCGTAAAAAATGATAGGCGTGTTGGACCACTTCAGGGGCTTACATGCATCTGGTGACGGCTCTGTTGCATTGACTTCCCGCACCCACTGTTTGAGTCAGCGGTGAGAAGAATGCAACGATGCGCCCCCATCGATACACATGGCCTCTGTAGCTTTCTGGAATTCTTGCTCACTGGACTCATCGTGTTCTTCGTCATCATCTTCTTCCTTGTCTCGGCCTCGAGCGGGCCTCTCCCTCGGTTGCTTGGCCTTGCCGCGGCGACCCCCTCGGCCACGGCGCTTCTTGCCGGACCCGTCAGCACCGTCATGGGCCTTCTCCTTATCTCGCCTTTCATACTCAGCCTTCTGTTTCTTGGCAAGCTGTTCAACTTGCCGGCAGTTTTGGAGATCGTGGCCCTTGGTGTGATGGATCTTGCAATACAGCTTGCCGGAGCTTTCCGACTTGTCGGCTGCCGCCAAGGCTGACAGGAAGAGCACCCGGCAAGTTCCTTGCTGGGGTCATCAACCTTAGCCTTCTTGGCGGCGCCGGGGTTGCCGGATTCCTCGACAGCAAGCACGGCCTTGCCCCTGCGTTTCTTGTTCCGCCGCCGGCCTTTCCTTGACGGGGTCGCAGCGTCTTCATCTTCCGATTCGCCCCCCGCGCCAACAGCCTCGCCAGGGAGTTTCCTCCCCTCTTCAGCTCGAGCGCATTTGTTGGCCAAAGCGTAAAGCTCGGTGATACTCCTGACTTTGTTCATTGCCAGCTCTTCCCGCATTTTGCGGTTACGCACGTTCTGATGAAACGCGCTAACAACAGCGGCAGGGTGAACGTCAGGAATATTGTACTGCACCCGGCTGAATCTCTGGATAAACTTGCGCAGGGATTCGCCCTCCTTCTGAGGGATGATATGCAAATCACTCTCTTGGCTAGGAGCTTGGTGGCCTCCAACAAAGGCGCCAACAAACTGATGGCACAGATCTGACCAAGAAGAAATAGAATTCTCCGGCAGATGCATCAACCATGACCTGACGTTGGGTTTGAGCACCAACGGGAAGTAGTTGGCAAGTATCTTGTCATCTCGGCCCCCGGCAGCCTGCACCGCAATGGTGTAAATGCTCAGGAACTCCGAGGGATGAGTCTTGCCGTCATATTTCTCCGGGACCTCTGGCTTGAAGGTTCGGGAATTGGGCCACTGGACTTGCCGCAGCTCATGGGTAAACGCTGGAGTCCCTACCTCGTAAGGCAAGTCTCCTACGTCCCCCAGCGCAGGCTCATCGACATCCGGCCCTGCGCACTTATCAGACTGATAGCACGCTTCCCGTCACCGCTTGATGGTAGTTCGAGCGTCCTCTTTGCCTCGTTCCTGGAGAACTTGATGCTGGTCGCGGCGCATCCGTGGATCAGACGACGCCATGGAAACATCATCACGACGATCGACCTGCTGGGTTGTCGCCCGCCGTTGGTGTCGCAGAGGGGAGTGCACCATGGTTGCACCACCTCCAGTTTTCTCCACATCGGCTCGTGCCGGATCGATGGGCCTTCGCTGTGAGGGCCCTGCCTCTTGTGGTCCATCTTTGTTGGCGAAGCCAATAAGGCTCTGGATAGTAGCTCGCCACTCCTCCATCTTCTCCGGAGTAGGAGGGAAATCGAGGAGCAGCTACGCACGTGCCAAGGCTTCCGCTGGCGTAGGCGGCGGCGACAGGTGCGAGGTACATGAGGTGCTCTGACTCCTAGCCAAGTTAGAAGGAGCACCATCACGGTCACGCGACCGCGCGCCACCTCTGCCGGCAGCTCGGTGTGCATGCTGGGCCCGCGCATCTTGGGATCAATGCGTAGAAACCTTTTCATGGGGACGCCCTGAACCACCAGCGCCATGACGTCGCTCGTCGTGCATGACCTGGGTAGGCCATGACGCTTGCGCCGGCGCGGGAGCTCCAGAAGGCGTCCTCCAATCTCTGGAATTCGTTGTGCCACCCGTAGGCAACACAGCTCCGTCTCTGGATCCAGCGGCGTGTGGGTTGCCGCTGCCACTGCGAACGACGCCGCTCGCCTGGCTTGGATCACCGGAAC
The DNA here is from genome assembly GCA_011799875.1 of Thinopyrum elongatum. Taxonomy (NCBI): domain Eukaryota; kingdom Viridiplantae; phylum Streptophyta; class Magnoliopsida; order Poales; family Poaceae; genus Thinopyrum; species Thinopyrum elongatum. Next base: position 217,777,417 of record CM022302.1, on the reverse strand, counting down.
GCCGTGGAGGTTCTAATCCTCTTCCTTCTGCACCCACGCCATCGTCCGTATACGAAGGCACAGGCAAAACGAACGTGGATGGTTGCGCTGTTGCAGCGCTCTTCTTCTTGGGTGGCATGATGATGACGATGATGAAGAAACTAAGGCGCTGATCACTAGATCAGGTTCACACACCCTACAATCCCCCTACCTGGCGCGCCAAAGATGTCGGCGTGCGACACCTATGGGATCCTAAGGGACCCCTTTACGATTCGGCGGGGGGAGAGGTATGCGCAAAGAGCAGAACCAATGATCAACGCGGGGCGATTTTTACCCAGGTTCGGGCCTCTAATCAGCGTAAAACCCTACTCCTGCCTTGTTTTATTATCGATGTTCTTGAGCCCAGGCTCCAAGAGCGCTCGCAGTGAACAGTATGTTCAAAGAGCAGCTACGCATGCAGAATGGGCCAGAAAATCGTCCTCGCCTGTAGCAGTTGCCTTGGGCCTCCTTTTATATCACAAAGGGGTCACCACAGTGGCAAAATGTACATACATTGAGGTGTAAAGTAGCTACAGGGTCATCATACCTAACCCCTGACGGATTAGGACGAACGCATTTAATGCACCGTGAGGTGTCCATCTAGGTGTCCTCACTTTCTTGGGGATGGAAAAAGGGGCCATCCCATCAGCACCGCTTAAGCTCTCCTCCACTGGCGCGTCGCCACGCACCCAAAGAAGGACCCAGAATGTCGGGTTTGTTGATGTGCCCGAGCGGTGGCACAACACCAAAATCTTGCCGGGCGCCGAGCCTTGCCGGGTGCCGAATCTTGCCGGGCTTCGTAGGCCACCCCGGCAAGATCTTGCTGGGGAAGCTGGCCTTTGGATTCCAGCTCTTCTTATCTGCTGATCCTTAGATCTTTGACTTGAGAATTTCCTTGGTGGCCTGAGTCAACCTCGAACTGTTCCCCGACAAGCCATGCCACGAGTATGGCCACAACTGCCCGTGCACAAGTACGGGGTACTAATGGCCCAATACTTAGTACACCGACACTCGTGGACTCCAGCTTCATCTTCCCTGCCGGTGTCCCTCCTTCTGTGTCCTGCTGGTCCTGGCGCTGGTGACCAGGGCATCGCCTAGCCGCTCTCTCAGTCCATCACCTTCCTCCGCGCTCTCCCAATCTTGTCAGGCTGCGTCCCACGGGCCCTGACGGGGTCAGGCTGGGCTTCTGCCCAGGCACTTCTTTTGCCCTCTTCACCTCCCACTGTAGGTCCTAGGAGGAGAGGGACAAGAAAGGCATTACGGGGCACTTATCTTTTTTCAGTTCAAAAGATGTAGGCACTTGCCAAACTTTAGTCCTAATTACGTAATCTTTTCCATCCTTATTTGTACCCTGTGACGTTCGTACTTGTTTTTCTGCGTATTAATGAAAAAAGATATGCTTGCCAGGTATTTGTGCATGTATCACGTCCATGCAAAGGAACAACTCCTTTATACTCTAAAGTAAACAAAATTTTCCAGCAAGACATCTTGCCGGTCTCTTCCATTGCTTGCCACAAGGCTCTGCCTGGCGGGTTAGGAGCGTGGAAGAGAACTGGCCCCTAATCAACCCTCTTTCCCAAATGCCGCTGCGACCACCCTGATCAAAGTGATCTTTGTATAAAAGGAATGGGAGCACAAATGTTGGAGGGTGACAAGGTTTCTCTAGGCACAAGTTTTTCTCACAGAGGTGCATTATGAATGACTAAAAAGAACTTATCTATTTTGTGCTCCCGAGGGCCGATATGCAAGCTTGTTCTCACTCCTCTCCTTCGAGAAGGTTATCCGTAGTAGGAGCCCTATTGTTAGTTCAGAGGAAAACAATAGCATGTAACCTCATCCATATGAGCCAATGAATATGGCAAAGTCATATTTAAATAAACATGCATGCAAGTTCTAGGTGCCAGTGCTTCATTTTATTATCTTTGCTCGGGGTCTGCGCCTGGCTTTGTACAAAGGGATACATGTGCATCGGCAAGGCTTGTACAAAAGGTGGTTGCCGGGGTTGAGCCCGGCAACCGCGCTTTACGGTAGAACTTGCGAAGATGCTCAATATTCCAGGAGTTTTGCACCTTAATGCCATCTTTGGTGTCCAGACGGACTGCACCAGGTCTGGTGACTCGTACTACCCGGTAAGGGCCTTCCCACTTCGGCGTCAACTTGTTGGACCCTTGGTGGATTGAACACGCCTAAGGACAACGTCGCCTTTCTCAAGGCTCCTGGCATGAATCCTGTGACTATGATAGCGGCGCAAGGCTTGCTAGTAGCGTGCAGCACGCACAGCGGCCTGGAGACGATCTTCCTCGAGGAGCATGGCATCGTCATGTTGGAGCTGCTCTTGCTCTACTTCATCGTAGGCAAGTACTCAAGGTGACCCGTATATGAGTTCCGTGGGGAGCACTGCTCCCCCCATACACTAGGGAGAAGGGAGTGGTGTCGTATGGAGGGACCAAAGGACTACCGGCAGCTCGTCGATCCAGCGTCTGCCACATTTCTTCAGCTTATCAAAATTTCTTGTCTTGAGCCCACGCAACACTTCAGCATTCATTCTCTCAGCTTGACCGTTGCTCCGGGGATGAGCAACAGAAGCAAAAGAGACCTTGCTCCCAAGGTTTTGGACGTACTGCATGAAGGCGCGGCTCGTGAACTGGGTGCCATTATCGGTGATCACTCTGGCGGGTACTCCAAAATGGCACACCAATCCTTTCAAGAACTTGATAGCTGACTGTGCGATTACCTTCCTCACTAGCTCCACTTCCGACCACTTTGTAAACTTGTCGATTGCAATGTACAAGAATTCAAAACCCCGGTAGCACGGGGGAAGGGGCCCAAGATGTCGAGCCCCAGACCGAAAATGGCCAGGATAAAGTGATCATCTGGAGAGCTTGAGCTGGTTGATCGATATTCTTGGAGTGGAACTGGTAGGCTTCGCATCTGGTGACTAGCTCAGTTGCGTCCTGGAGGGCTGTGGGCCAGTAGAAACCCTGTCAAAAAGCTTTTCCAACTAGGGCTCTTGATCCAATGTGAGAGCCACACACACCTCCATGTATTTCTGCTAGCAGCTTCTGTCCGTCTTCCCAACAAATGCACTTCAATTTCACACCATTTGGCCTCTTTCTGTATAGAGTGTCATCAACAAACTGATACATACTGGCCTGCCAGGCTACTCTTTCAGCTTCTTCTTACTCTTCAGGAAGTTCTCCTGTTTGAAGGTAGTGGACTATGTGATGCGCCCAGATCGGAGCCTGAGGCTCAACAACAAGGACTAACGGCACCTCTTCGTTCGCGGGAGTGCTCACCTCGACTGCAAGAACTTGAGGTTCCGCGGGAGAGTGCTGCTCACCAAACAGAACTAGAGTTGTCCCTGGCAGCCTCTCTACCGATGGCTTCGGGAAGCTCTGTCGGGAGATACTTGTCGGAGTCCAACTTCCTTCTTGTTCTGGCCATCATTGAAGGGGACACTGATGGTTGAGTCAGGTGGAGGACAAAAGTCCCTGGTTCCACAGGGAGCTTTTGTGCGGCACACTTTGATAAGTGATCGGCAATGTTGTTCTCCGCATGTGGCATGTGCTCGGCTTGCAACCCATCAAAGTGTTCCTCCAGTTTTCTCACTTCCTCTATGTATGCCTTCGTCAATGGGCTCTGGTAATCCTTATTGACTTGTCTCACCACGAGCTGCGAGTCTCCGCGGATGATCAATTTCTTGATTTCGAACTCCATCGCAATTTTGAGCCCGGCAAGGAGCCCCTCATACTCAGCAGTGTTGTTGGTAGCTTTTTCCCAGGGAAAGTGCACTTGAACCACATACTTGAGATGTTCTCCGGTGGGCGCGACAAGAAGCACACCAGCTCCAGCGCCTTGTAACGAGAAAGCACCATCAAAATACATGATCCACTCTTGAAGCACTTCCTTGCCAGGGATAACCGTCTCTGGTATCTCTTCTTCTGCAGTGGGCGTCCATTCCGCAATGAATTCTGCCAACGCTCTACTCTGAATAGTTGTACTACTTTTGTACTTCAGGCCGAAGCTTGATAGCTCAAGTGCCCATTCAACTATCATGTCGGCCGCTTCAGGGTTCCTTAGTATGCGTTGTAGTGGAAAACGGGTGACAATTGTGATCTCATGGGCTTGGAAGTAGTGGCGCAATTTCCTCGAGGCCGTGACAAGGCCGAAGATCAGCTTTTGCACTCCAGAGTTCCTTGACCTAGCCCCGTGTAACAGGGAGCTGACGAAGTACACTGCCCGTTGTACCACTTTCTTCTTTGCCGCGGTTTTGGGACTGCCTTCACTAACTTGCTCTGCTTCTCTTTGATTTGTGTCTGATCGTGTCGTGAATGGTTCGGTTTCATCTCCGGGGGGGACACTTGCTGCAGCTGCTTCCTCATCCACTTCTCATTGTGCCACCAGTGCTGCACTAACCACTTGATTCGTTGCCGCTAAATATAGCAGCAATGGCTCTTGCGGTTTAGGAGCGACCAAGGTGGGAGCAGAGGAAAGGTAGGCCTTCAAGTCCTGCAGCGCTGCTTCTGCCTCTGGGGTCCACTTCATCGGCCCTATATTCTTCAAAAATTTGAAGAAAGGCAAGGCACGCTCCGCAGACTTGGAAATGAACCTACTCAACGCGGCAACGCATCCAGTCAAACACCTCACATCCTTGATAGTCTTGGGTGCCTGGATCTGCTTGATCGCCCTGATCTTGTCTGGGTTGGCCTCTATCCCCCGCTGGGACACAAAGAAACCAAGGAGCTTGTCGGAGGGAGCACTAACACTTCTCCGGGTTTAACTTCAAGTTGATCTTCCGTAAGTTTGCAAATATCTCTTCCAAATCTTGAATGAGTGTTGATCTGTCCTTGGTCTTGACCACTATATCATCCATGAAAGCCTCTACATTCCTGTGCAATTGAGGTTCGAAACCAATTAGTACTGCCATTGCAAAGGTGGACCCAATGCTTTTTAACCTGAAAGGCATACGTACAAAGCAGTACGTGCAACATGGAGTTATAAACTTGGTTTTCTCTTCATCTTCATTGGACATGAATATCTGATGGTATCCGGAGTACACATCCAAAAAGGAAAGCAGATCACACCCAGAAGTGGAGTCTACAATATGATCGATGCGCGGCAGGGGGAAAGGGTCCTTCGGGCAGGCCTTGTTCAGGTCTATGAAGTCAATGCAAAGCCACCATTTTCCATTCGCCTTGCGCACTACTACTACTAGGTTTTCTAACCATGTTGGATGCAGCACTCCTCTGACCAAACCAGCTGCTTCAAGCTTTTTGATCTCCTCGGCAATGAACTGCTACCGCTCCAAAGCTTGCTTTCTGACCTTCTACTTGACGGGCCTAGCATGAGGACAGACAGCTAGGTGGTGCTCGATTACCTCCCTAGGAACACCGGGGATGTCAAATGGTTGCCAAGAAAATACATCGACATTTGCCCGCAGGAAGGCAACGAGCGCGTTTTCCAATTGGTCATCGAGGGTGGCGCTGATGGTGAACGTACCGTCAGTGCCATCCTGCCTTGCCGGGGCCTTCTTTACAACAGGTGAAGCAACCTTGGTTTTATTGCTAGTGGAACTCTTCGGCAGGTCATCAACGGGTGGAGTGCACTTCAAAGAGGCGCGCTTCCTGGAGGCCTTGCCGGCATCTCTACTAGTCTTCTTTCCCTTCTTTGTTTCTTTGGCAGGAGCTGTGGCTTCTGCAGCCTCAGCTGCTACTGCAACTCGATACATCTGATCCACACGTATGAGTGCATCCTTCTCGTTTGATGGGATGGAAAAGACGCCTATTGGCTGTCACAGCCCTAGAAATTCGTTGTAATTAGTTGCATCAGCATCCATGCATCATGTTTGATTTCAAAGGAATTTTGAAATGGGGATTGTTAAACCCTAGCATCAAATGAAATTCTACTAGGTTCAAATTTAAATAATTTCAATGAACCCAAAATGCCCTTCACAAAAGTTCATCTTTTTTTAATTGGTCCAGAACCTCTGCCAAAAATGGTGCACATTTTTCGAGGTCACTTTGGATTTTTTGAATTAATTCATAAATATTTGAATTGGGACATTTAAATGCAATAAATATTTTTAAATGTCCAAATAATTCTAGAAATGTTTAAGGGCTATTGGAATTAATCTCAGAGGTGCCCATAAATATTTTCAGCATTTTATAAAATGGTTTGGCATTTTTGCTAAATCAAAAACAACAGCAGAAAAAGAAAAATAGAAAAACAAAAATAGGAGAGAGAGAGAGAGAGAAAAGGCCAGAGGCCACTTACCTCACTGGGCCGGCCTACCTGGCCTGGCGCCAGTCATAACCTACCTCTGCCAGTAGGCAGAGGAGGGAGATAGCGCACGCGCCTGAGGGCACCACGCACCTCCCTGCTCGCCTGCCTCACCGAGGCCACCGCAACGCCTCGACCCTTCTCCTCGGCGCCGCCCCGACCCCCTGGACACCTCATTTGCCTCCCTGCTCTCTCCCTCGCCTCTCCCCACTATGGCCGATCCGCCCGAGAACTTGCCGTCATCGCCCGCGTAGCTACCGCCTCCCCCTCGTCTCCCCACAGTGTCTACGAGCATCGCCGTCGCCCGCTTCGTCGAGCTAGATGAGCCCTGAGCGCTTGCATGCCTCGATGTGCCTTCACCGAGCTCGTCCCCGACCACCATCGCCGGAGATCCCCCTCGCTGCCCCGACTGCCTCAGCCCCTCCACGAGCTCGCAGTTCGCCTCGTCGCAACCGCCATGAGCTACTGCTCCTTCTCCTCCTCTCCGTTCGCTCTACCGCACACCGTAGCCGCCGCACCACACTCGCCCGCACGCGCCGCTGCCTGTGCTCGCCGCCGACGAGTCCCCGGCCATCCAACGGCCCGGCCGTCGTGCCCAGCTTCCTCCCCGCGCCGCGTAGAGCACGTAGGTGCCCCGCATGAGCTGCCCCGCCCGTCGTAGCATCGACCCCGAGCTCACCCGAGCGCCGGGAGCCGTCGTGGTCGACGCCGGCGATGACTCCGGCCACCCCATGCCCAACCAACACCACCACTCGATGCGGACGAGCGTCCACATCACGTAGATGCCCTCCGTCGGTCATTTGGTCTCCGGAGGAGGAATCCCGCAGCCTGCCGCCGCGTCTGGCCTCGCCGGCGTCGAGCCGCCGACGAGTTAGCCTTGGTTGACCAGGGGTTTGACCTCCCTTGGGTCTATGACAGGCTGGCCCCGCCCAGCTAATTAAGTTAGTTTACGTTAATTGAATTAGTTTAGTTTAAATAGACACTGACACGCGGGACCCACAGGTCAGCTTGACCTGGGCCGCCCCGTTGACTCGCTGATGTCATGCTGATGCAGTGCTGACGCAGTATTCCTTTTTCTGGAATTAGTTTAAATTATAATTAATCAGAAAATCCAGGAAAAGGTATAAACTTCAAAAAATCATAGAAATTAATCTATAACTCAGATGGAAAAGATTTATATATGAAAAATGATCAGAAAAATCCAATCTATCCATTGGTACTGGTTCCATGCATGACAAAGCAACTTAACCTTGCTGTTTAGATCAAAACATGATAATGCACTTTGTAAATTTATAGTTTGAGTTTGAATTTCAACCTTTGGTTCAAATTGACTCAAACCGCTCTCGTTTTAGCTGCATTAGCTCAACACACTCATTTTGCCATGTCATGTGCATGCATCATATTGTGCATATTGCCATGCATTGATTGTGTTCCCTCTTGTTTGCTGATGTTTGTTTCCCCTTAGTAGACGTTGCTCCAAGGATGAGTTCGATTACACCGATGAAGAGCTATTACTATCTTCAGAAGTGTTAGGCAAGCAAACCCCCTTTGAGCATCTCGATACAATCCCACTCTCTCGCTTCTGCTCTCTTTTACTGCATTAGGACAACAACGATTCAACTATTACATGCTGCGGTAGTTGAGCCCCTTTCCTCTGCATGACCTGTCTTTGCCACGTAAATAGTTGAAACCCACTAGCATGAGTAGGAGTTGTCTGAGCCATGATGTGCATACTCATTTATGCTTGCTTGTTATGCCTGCTATTGCTTAGAGTTGTGTCGGGTCTGATCCATCTGGGTGATGAATTGGAATGATCATGTCCTAATGAGGAGACTTAAGTGTATTGACCCGTTTTGGTCAAGTTGGCGATGAGAGGCCGTGTTGGAAAACATGGTGGATTGTCTATTGATACGGCTCACAGGAATTGAGTTCCGTGCTTATCAAAGCCTACCTTGCGATCAGGTGTGCGGGCAGGTGACGCATGACGCGTGTGTCCGGGTGACACACAGCATGGCACAGTGTTCGTACTACACGTAGATACATGTGCCAATGGGGAACGTTGCTGATGGGACGGGGCCGGGTTCCTTTGAGTCAAGGTTATATATGATCTATTCGAATAGCTACGTCCACGGTAATGGACTACTGGGTTGCTTATGTAGTTCATAGACAAGTGAAAGTGAATACTCTAAAATGCGCAAGATAAGCGTGAGTGCTATGGATGGCCTTCTCGTAGGGAGATAGGAGCGGATCCATAGTGGTGTATTGATATGGTGAATATGTGGACTCGTGTGCGCCACCTCAAAAGAGTTACCAGCAGTCGTAGTACAGGATTCCACTGAGGCAAAGCTGGCTTGCTGCAGTTAAACTCCACTACCCCCTTTGTTGATACTGATGCATATGTAGCTAGTTCTGATGTAAGTCTTGCTGGGTACATTTGTACTCATGTTTGCTTAATTTATGGTTTTGCAGAGAGACTTCAGCCTCACTAGTAGTTTCGCGTGGACTTCGGCGTTTAGCTTGTTACCTCAGCTACGATCTAGTACCCTTGGGAGGGTCTTGTAGATATTCAGGCTTCAAAGCCTTCTTCCTTTTCAGATGTCTGTACCCAGACATGTTTATGCTTCCATTGCCTGTATGCTTAGTATGTTGGGTCATGTGACCCCTGTTTGTAATAAATGCTATGATGGCTCTTCTGGGCCTTTATCTATATTAGTTGTTGAGTTATGTTGTGATGCCATGTTGTATCTATACATATCGTACATGTTATGCGTACGTGTAACGTGTATTGGTATGTGTGGGATCCGGCAATCTAGTTGTTTATTCTTGGTAGTCTCTCTTATGGGGAAATGTCTCCTAGTGCTTCCACTGAGCCATGGTAGCTTGCTACTGCTCCGAAACACATGGGATGATCGGCATGTGTCCTTCTTTGGTCCTGTGTCTGTCGCTTCGGGGAAATGTCACGCGGTGTTTTACTGGAGTCCTTGTAGCTTGCCATGACTCGGTTGCACACGCTGTTGACCGACATGTGCATTACTGGGTCATGTATGCCTGTCCCTGTAAGTTAGTGCCACCTTGGGTTTATGACTAGTCATGTCGGCCCGGGTTCTCTGTCATATGGATGCTAGCAACACTATCATATACGTGAGCCAAAAGGCGCAAACGGTCCCGGGCCAGGTAAGGTGGCACCCATGGGGATACCGTGCGTGAGGCCACAAAGTGATATGATGTGTTACATGCTAGATCGGTGTGACTTAGGATCGGGGTCGTGACAGCTTTGGTATCAGAGCCTGACTGCCTATAGGATTACCAAGCCAAACTGGTCGAAGTCGTGTCTAGAAATGCTTTAGTTATATAAGGGAATTGATTGTGGAAGGGAAATTAATGTTCTTTTTACTCCTTTACCTTATGTCCTTCTGATCTGAGTCACCCTCTTCTTTCCTACGGGGATTAAGGACTAGGCTTCTCATCTTTCTATCAGGATCATGTGTTACTAATCCGTAGACTTATAGGATTGATGGATTCAAGCCTCAGTTCAGTTCCTACTACTTTCGTGTGTTGACAGTTGGTCCCGGAACCTTGATATTATGATGTTGAGTGGTTATACCACCATTTTGTAGGATGTCTCAAATATTTTTGAGCATTTACAGCCATTATGTTGTCCGAGTCATCTTGGGTTTCTAACTAGTCTGATGCATTTGCAAATCCCTTCTTCCCGTTCCCGATGTTCCTTTGTGCCAGATTAACCACACTAATCACCGAGTTGTGGTACTCCATTGCCTCGACATATATGTTGAAGCTATTATTATGACACTAGGATATTTTATAGAACCACCTATTACTCTATCTTGTCTTGTATTCTCAGTGTGATAATTCTGGCCGTCATCCTCGAAAGCATCCTGTGATGCCATTTAGTTAGTAGGTATTCCATCTTTGGGTCCTTGAACCCAAGATTCACTCTACTTACTTCCTGTTGGTAGTGTTTGCTCGTCCCTTCAGGATATTAGTAACCTTTGTGATAGTACTCGAGGTTCATGGTATATCGTTCTTCCAATACCATGAACCATTAAGGCAGAAGTTCTTTTGAACCAAAAGATCACAACTTGAGTGCTCTTGATGAGTTCTCCATTACATTTGTGACTCTGCCAGTCCTACCTTTCTGCATGGGTTATGTGGAAGCAATATGTTGAACTTGTTCGACATGCTAATCCATGAATCCACAACTCAGAAAAATCATATGTTCCTTGAGTTGTCATTCTTCAGTTGTATTCTGACCTCTGTCTATCAATTGATAGTCAAGAGTATGTGTGCAACCGTGTTCATCGATGCCTATTATTCTATTCCAGAATGACTAGGAGAAACAAACTCCAGTACCTTATCCATTTCTAGGATTGCGTCAAAGCAGTTGTATTCAGCAGATCAAAATGTCACTCCAGTTTTTTTCTGTTCTACCCTGGAGTATTACCCCCTTTATGTCAGTATTGTCATCAGAATTGCACCACCTCTTATGAATTCTTGACGAAGTGATACTTCTCGCCATCATTGTCCATTCCTCTGTTCCCGTGTTATTGTAACTAGAATGCCGACAAGTGAACTGTGATGTGTGAATCCTAGCAACTCCGTTGCTTGGTAGTTAATGGACAATAACCTCATTCTTAGCGTGTTGATTATTGAATCATCACCCTAAGGTTGATCGTGCTACCTAGTCCTTATTTTCGGTGCACTCTTCGATCAATGAGTTAGGATTGTGTCAATCCTTGCTTATTTGATCATATCGTCTTGCCCTAAAGAGCAAGATTGATCTCGAGCTTAGTAACATATCGGTGGTTCGTGATTTTCCAAATATCTTCTCGGAAGTATTTCCAGGTTGTCCCCTGACCGCTATAATGAGCTCGTGATCAAGTTTGTTCTGTTGTAACCACCCCTTCTCCAAGAATCCGTGTTGGATACCCCTGAGCTAGTTGGTTAAGCCAAACAACAACTTGGAGAGTTGGAAGATAAAAGCTTACCTAACTTAGTTCATTTCAAGGGATATCTTTGTGTGTGTGTGTGTGTTGAAGAAAGATGATATCTTCATCAATTGATCTCCATGATCAGTTGTTGGATCTATTGTCTTATCCAAACTTTGATTTGAGTATGGGCTATCGTCAAATCAAACCAGTACCAACGATGTTCGTAATGTTGTCTTACTCATGGATGTTTTCCTCGAGCATGCATCATTATATTCTATTGGTCTGACCAATGCTAACACCTTTGTCACATAGTTATGGAATTCCATCTTCATGGAATTTTGATGAATTGTTGTTGAGCCCATCAGCAATATTCTTGTCTTCTCCATGACTCGTGTTGAACATTAAGCTAGTGTTGGAAACTTGTGCTAGCATTTTCTTCATGCTATTTCATGAAGTATATGTTTGATGGAAGGAGTGACTTCCTCTAATTCATGTGCATTTGGTGTAAGTTGCCGCCGTGAATTCGAGAAAGTTTGTTTTGCTTCCTTTGGAATCATCCCAAGTCAGTCATGTATATGTGCGAAGTATTCTATGGTTTGGAGATTTGCAACCTTCATTCTATATGTATCCCTAGCACACCAAGCCACTGATTGATTTGTTCAAGGAGGAGAAGTCTATGCTTGGGATCTAATCCATGGACTTGCGTAGAGACTTCGACATCCTCGATGATGGTTCCCCACCTGAACTCGGTTGTGTCTCGTTGTAAGACTACTATGTGGTCATGCTTGTCTAGGACAGCGTGTGTCACATGTGTGTAGCAGAACTAGCTCATGTTTTGGAGCTAGCTATCGTAGTTCATCTCCCGAGAATCTCGCAACGTCATCTCGTCAATTTGTGTTGCAAACTTTCTCCTTCGGACATGCTGAGTCTGAAGCGTCCTGTCACCAACCAGATCTGAATCTCTGGCAAATATGATGGTTGGAACATTTTCCAAGAATTATAATATTGGTCTCTCTATAACCCGGTAAAGTGGATGTTGTGGCCAACACACCTAGCCGGAAGACCTATTATTGTAGTACCTTAATTGAGAAATGTGGCCGCCTCCCCATGAGGATTTCTAATGACTTATTCTAGAAGTTGTTCCTTGTGGATTTTTGTGCTCCCAAAGTCCGACCTTCAGTTAATGGCTATGTTGATGTTTTTAAGCATGACCGTGGTAGCTAGAACATCAAGGAGAACATTAGAAGCGGAGTGCTAAATGTCTCTCGATCGATCATCCAGGTTTTGTTTCCTTGGCCTTGCTAAGGACAAATCTGAGAAAGTGATGTCCTCCTTGCATCTGCATCCTCCATTGTTATTCATCATGGTAGTACGAGGTGTCACCAAGATCTTGGCGCAGATGTTGGTAAAACCCCGATGAATATGGAAATGGTCAAGTTCTTGAGAGCATGCTCAGATACTAGGTTATATCCTCGGTATCATTTGGAATGTGCCCTATGTTGCCGAGTCGTTCCATAACTCTAGTTTCCTTTGCAAGCCGAGTATGCCATTTCTTTGAATTCTTTCAAAGGATCAATTATGAATTGCCTCAGGCTGGTATGTAGAGTTTCAATGATCTATGTATCAAAAGTAATTCTTTTTGCCACTTAAGGGAAAAATTCTACGAGTCACCTTCCCTAAGGTGCCCCGTTATGGAATCATGGCAATTAATTCTCACTACTTTGAATCCAATGCACCATCTCACTAAAGCGTGGAATTGTTGCTTACCAAATTGAACCTTCGTCATCTGCTCCTCTCAAACCCTCCCTATGTGTGTTTTGTGTCTCAACTCAAGAGGTGTTCTTACGTCTCATTCCATGAGTTGATCACGAGTTTCTCGGTCTTCATGAAGATCGAATTCTGTAGAGATTCCCTCTCTTCCATCGTCGTACTTGGATGAAGATCTCGTAAGCAAAGATGTCAAGATCAATATGATGTAATGAATCAACTTCTTCGAGAAGAGCATTTGGATCTTGAAGACTATACCGGTTCCATGTCCCCTCTGTCTTCTTACCTCATGTCTTGAATCTCGGGACGAGATTCTTGTTTAGTCGGGGTGAGTTGTCATAGCCCTAGAAATTGATTGTAATTAGTTGCATCAGCATCCATGCATCATGTTTGATTTCAAAGGAATTTTGAAATGGGGATTGTTAAACACTAGCATCAAATGAAATTCTACTAGGTTCAAATTTAAATAATTTCAATGAACCCAAAATGCCCTTCACAAAAGTTCATGATTTTTGAATTGGTCCAGAACCTCTGCCAAAAATGGTGCACATTTTTCGAGGTCAATTTGGATTTTTTGAATTAATTCATAAGTATTTGAATTGGGACATTTAAATGCTATAAATATTTTTAAATGTCCAAATAATTTTGGAAAATTTTAAGGGCTATTGGAATTAATCTCAGAGGTGCCCATAAATATTTTCAGCATTTTATAAAATGGTTTGGCATTTTTGCTAAATAAAAAACAACAGCAGAAAAAGAAAAACAGAAAAACAAAAATAGGAGAGAGAGAGAGAAAAGGCCAGAGGCCACTTACCTCACTAGGCCGGCCCACCTGGCCTGGCGCCAGTCATCACCTACCTCTGCCAGTAGGCAGAAGAGGGAGACAGCGCACGCGCCTGAGGGCGCCACGCACCTCCCTGCTTGCCTGCCTCACCGAGGCCACCGCGACGGATCCACCATTCTCCTCGGCGCTGCCCCGACCCCCTGGACGCCTCATTCGCCCCCCTGCTCTCTCTCCCTCACCTCTCCCCACTATGGCCGATCCACCCGCGAGCTCTTCGTCGTCGCCCGCGTAGCTACCGCCTCCCCCTCGTCTCCCCGCAGTGTCTACGAGCATCGCCGTCGCCCGCTTCGTCGAGCTAGACGAGCCCTGAGCGCTCGCATGCCTCGACGCATCTTCACCAAGCTCGTCCCCGACCACCATCGCCGGAGATCCCCCTCGCCGCCCCGACTGCCTCAGCCCCTCCACGAGCTCGCCGTTCGCCTCGTTGCAACCACCGTGAACTCCTGCTCCTTCTTCCCCTCTCTATTCGCTCTGCCGCACACCGTAGCCGCCGCATCGCGCTCGCCCGCACGCGCCGTCGCCTGTGCTCGCCGCCGACGAGTCCCCGGCCATCCAACGGCCCGGCCGTCGTGCCCAGCTTCCTCCCTGCGCCGCGTAGAGCACGTAGGTGCCCCGCCCGCCATTGCGTCGACCCTGAGCTCACCCGAGCTTCGGCAGCCGTCGTGGTTGACGCCGGCGATGACTCCGGCCACCCCAGGCCCAACCACCACCACCACTCGATGCGGACGAGTGTCCGCATCACGTAGATGCCCTCCGCCGGCCATTTGGTCGCCGGAGGAGGAATCCCGCAGCCTGCCAACGCGTCTGGCCTCGCCGGCGTCGAGCCGCCGGCGAGTTAGCCTCGGTTGACCAGGGGTTTGACCTCCGCTGGGTCTATGACATGCGGGCCCCGTCCGGCTAATTAAGTTAGTTTAGGTTAATTAAATTAGGTTAGTTTAGTTAGACACTGACACGTGGGACCCACTGGTCAGCTTGACTTGGGCCGCCCCGTTGACTTGCTGACGTCATGCTGATGCAGTATTCCTTTTTCTGGAATTAATTTAAATTCTAACTAATCAGAAAATCCAGAAAAAGGTTTAAACTTCAAAAAATCATAGAAATTAATCTATAACTCAGATGGAAAAGATTTATATATGAAAAATGATTAGAAAAATCCAATCTATCCATTGGTACTGGTTTCATGCATGACAAAGCAACTTAACCTTGCTGTTTAGATCAAAACATGATAATGCACATTGTAAATTCATAATTTGAGTTTGAATTTCAACCTTTGGTTCAAATTGACTCAAACCCCTCTGGTTTTAGCTGCATTAGCTCAACACACTCATTTTGCCATGTCATGTGCATGTATAACATTGTGCATATTGCCATGCATTGATTGTGTTCCCTCTTGTTTGCTGGTGTTTGTTCCCCCTTAGTAGACGTTGCTCCGACGATGAGTTCGATGACACCGATGAGGAGCTATTACTCTCTTCAGAAGTGCCAGGCAAGCAAACCCCCTTTGAGCATCTCGATACAATCCCAATCTCTCGCTTTCGCTCTCTTTTACTACATTAGGACAACAATGATTCAACTGTTACATGCTGCGGTAGTTGAGCCCCTTTCCTCTGCATGACCTGTCTTTGCCACAGTAAATAGTTAAAACCCACTAGCATGAGTAGGAGTTGTCTGAGCCATGATGTGCCTACTCATTTATGCTTGCTTGTTATGCCTGCTATTGCTTAGAGTTGTGTCGGGTCTGATCCATCTGGGTGATGAATTGGAATGATCATGTCCTAATGAGGAGACTTAAGTGTATTGACCCATTTTGGTCAAGTTGGCGATGAGAGGCTGTGTTGGAAAACATGGTGGATTGTCTTGTGATACGGCTCACAGGAATTGAGTTCCGTGCTTATCAGAGCCTACCTTGCGGTTACACGAACATTTGCGGTCAGGTGTGCGGGCAAGTGACGCATGGCGCGTGTGTCCGGGTGACACACGGCATGGCACAATGTCCGGACTAGACATAGATATGTGTTCCAAGGGGGAACGTTGTTGATGGGACGGGGACGGGTTCCTTTGAGTAAGGGTTATATATGATCTATTCGAATAGCCGCATCCGCGGTAATGGACTACTGGGTTGCTTATGCAGTTCATAGACAAGTGAAAGTGGATACTCTAAAATGCCCAAGATAAGCGTGAGTGGTATGGATGTATTGATATGGTGAATATGTGGACTCATGTGCACCACCTCCAAAGGGTTACCAGCAGTCATAGTACAGGATAGCCACTGAGTCAAAGCTGGCTTGCTGCAGTTAAACTCCGCCACCCCCCTTTGTTGATACTGATGCATATGTAGCTAGTTCTGATGTAAGTCTTGCTGGGTACATTTGTACTCACGTTTGCTTAATTTATGTTTTTGCAGAGAGACTTCCGTCTCACTAGTAGTTCCGCGTGGACTTCGACGTTTAGCCTGTTACCTCAGCTACGATCTTGTACCCTTGGGAGGGTCTTGTAGATAGTCAGGCTTCAAAGCCTTCTTCCTTATCAGATGTCTGTACCCAGACATGTTTATGCTTCCGTTGCCTGTATGCTCTGTATGTTATGTCATGTGACCCCTGTTTGTAATAAATGCTATGACGGCTCTTCTGGGCCTTTATCTATATGAGTTGTTGAGTTATGTTGTGATGCCATGTTGTATCTATACATATCGTGCATGTTATGCGTACGTGTAACGTGTATTGGTATGTGTGGGATCCGACAATCTAGTTGTTTATTCTTGGTAGTCTCTCTTATGGGGAAATGTCTCCTAGTGCTTCCATTGAGCCATGGTAGCTTACTACTGCTCTGAAACACATGGGATGATCGGCATGTGTCCTTCTTTGGTCCTGTGTCTGTCCCTTCGGGGAAATGTCACGCGGTGTTTTACTAGAGTCCTTGTAGCTTGCTACGACTCGGTTGCACATGCTGTTGACCGACACATGCATTGCTAGGTCATGTATGCCTGTCCCTATAAGTTAGTGCCACCTTGGGTTTATGACTAGTCATGTTGGCCCGGGTTCTCTGTCATATGGATGCTAGCGACACTATCATGTACGTGAGCCAAAAGGCGCAAACGGTCCCGGGCCAGGTAAGGTGGCATCCGTGGGGATACCGTGCGTGAGGCCGCAAAGTGATATGATGTGTTACATGCTAGATCGGTGTGACTTAGGATCGGGGTCCTGACATTGGCCCTGGTATCTTCAAAGTGTTGTAGGCATAGTGGGACGCTGCCATGAATTTTGCTAGGGCTGGTCGACCTATAATCCCATTGTACGGCAAGGGGAGTTCAACAACGTCAAACACAACTTTGTCCGTCATGTAGTTCAATTCTCCACCGAATGTTACCGGTAGTGTAATCTTCCCCTTAGGCCGGCTCCTGCCGGGGTTGATTCCTTGGAACATGCCAGTAAGCTTGAGGTCTTCATCAGGGATCTGTAGCCTGCTGATCACCTTAGGGGAGATCAGATTGAACCCAGCCCGGCCGTCAACTAGCATCTTTGTGACTATGAGGTTGCGGATTGTTGGTGAAACCAACAACGGCAAACACCCGACCGCAGTAGTGCGGTCAGGATGATCCTCTTCATCAAATATGATAGGTGTGTGGGACCATTTGAGTGGCCTTTGGGCATCCGCAGTCGGCTCCAATGTGTTGACTTCACGCGCCCATTGCTTGAGCTGCAGGTGAGAGGAATGCAAAGATGCACCCCCGTCACACACACAGGGCTTTAGTCGCCTTCTGTAATTCTTGCTCGCTGGTTTCTTCTTCATCCCCTTCATCACTGTCATTGTCTCCTTCTTTCTTCTCACGACCTCTAGCAGTTTTTCCTTCTTATGTGGGGCCTTGCCGCGGTGGCCTCCCCTGCCACCATGGCCCTTCCCTCTAGCACCTTCTTGTTCTCTCTCTCTGTCACATTTCTCATACTCAGCCTTCTGTTTCTTAACAAGCTGCTCAACTTGATGGCACTCTTGAAGATCATGCCCTTTAGTGTGGTGGATCTTGCAGTATGGCCTGTCGAACTTCCCAGCTTTCTCTGCCATCGTAGCCTCCCGGCAATTAGTGCACGCGGCAGCTTCCTTGCCGGGGCTTCGGTTTTGGCCTTCTTGCTGGTGCTGAGATCGCTAGAGCACTTGATAGCCAATACTGACTTCTCCTTGCACTTCTTGTTGCACTTCCGGCTCCTCCTCTTCGGGTTAGTGGTCTCGTCATCATCCTCTGAATCAACCTTGATGCCATCCTCCTCCCCGGGGAGTCGCCTTCCTTCCTCAGCCCGAGCACAATTATCCGCCAAGGTGTACAACTCATTGACGGTCTTGGGAAGTCGGACGTTCATTTTGGAACGTATCCTTCTATTGCGCATGTTCAAATGGAACGCGGCAATCACAGCTACTGCATGTATCTTTGGAATGTTGCGGTGCACTCGACTGAACCTCTACATGTATTTCCGCAAGCTCTCTCCTTCCTTCTGTGGAAGGACTTGCAAATCACTGGGCCGTCCGGGCTCTTGATGGCCGGCCGTGAAGGCGCCAACAAATTTGTTGCACAAATCAGCCCATGACGAAATGGAGTTCCCTGGTAAGTGCATCAGCCATGACCTCACATTTGGCTTGAGTGCCAAAGGGAAGTAGTTGGCGAACACCTTCTCATCCCTGCCCCCGGCGGCCTGAACAGCGATCGTGTAGATGCTCAGGAACTCTGTCGGGTTTAGTTTCCCATCATATTTTTTAGGTAGCTCTGGCTTGAAGACGCGGGTGGACGGCCAACGGACTTGCCACAGCTGACGAGTGAAGGCGAGGCATCCAACCTCGAAAGGTAAGTACCCTCCAGCACCGGGCACGGGCTCGTCGTCGTCTGGACCGTTGCGCCTGTCGGATTGATGGCGTGCTTCACGACGCCTCTCTATAGTGACGGGCACGTCTTCCTTCCGCCGGTCTTCCAGAACTTGCCGCTAATCACGACGGGTATGCGGGCTAGACGAGGCCATCGATGTCTTGTCGGGCTCGTCGACGCGCTGGTCTTGCTGTGGCCACCCCTAGGTCTGCTGTCGTGGAGGGTTTTGCACCGTGAGTGTGGCTCCCTCGACACGGTCGTCAGCCCGGGCTACTGTGGCTGTTCGCGGATGTTGCGATGGCTCTGCGTGCTGTGATTTTCCAGCTTCAGCGAAGCCGATCAAACTCTGGATAGTGGCCCTCCACTCATCCATTTGATCAGCTGCCGGCGGGAATCTCAGTAGGAGTTGGGCTCACACCATGGCTTCCGTAGCCATGCTCGGCATAGCTGACAAGGCAGACCATGACGTTGCTTGACTCCTGGTGGTTCCAGCAGGAGCGTCGCCACGTTCTTGCCGTCGTGGATTGATTGCCAAGGCGGTTTGGTGATGAGGAGGCCGCACTTGGGAGCATGCGGCCTTGTCCAACGGCTCGCCTTGCCTATCCTGCACCGAGCCAGGAGTGCGTCCGGTGGCCGCGCCCGTGGTGGGCGGAACTGGAGGGTCGTGGCTTGCACCGGAGCGGGTGCCACTGCGATGGCTACGTCCGCCGGCGCGGCAGGGAGGTGGAGACTGGTTGTCCCCAACCCCTGCAGCTTCCGGGTCAAGTTCGCCTGGATGTTGCTGATGGGGCCCGCCTGTGGCGTTTCCTGTCCCAGCTTCGACCAGTGGGCGCACGACGATGGCGCCACCTGCGCTGGTCATGCCGCCCACAGCATCCACCTCACCCAACGCGGCCATGGAGCCTACGGCATCCGCGGATGCGTGTGAGGGGGCCTTCAAAGTGGAAGGATGTGCTGTTGCGCCGAATTTCTTCTTGGGCGCCATAGATGAAGAAAGAGATGATGAAGATCGACGCGTTGTTCACAACTTCGGGTTCGCACAAGCGACTACCCCTACCTGGCGCGCCAAAGATGTCATGGGTGGACACGATCACCTATGGGGCCATTGGCCCCTTGTGGTTCGGCAAGGGGGAAATCACGTCGCACAAAGAGCGGAAGCCATGGGGCAGCGCGACGGCGACGACACTGGAGATTTTTACCCAGGTTCGGGCCGCCGTGAGGCGTAAAACCCTACTCCTGCCTTTGGTGGATTGGATGGAGGAACACAACAGCACACAGCACTTGAGCCAGGCAAGGTGGCCTCGGGGGAAGCACTTACGCGCGTACAAGTATAAAGGGGTTCGAATCCCTTTCTATGTTACCTTGGACCTCCTTTTATAGCTCAAGGGGTAACCAAAGTGGCAAAACAGTCATTATCTAGTGATTAGATAGCTAACAGTGCTATCATACCTAACTCTGGCAGTTAAGACAAAGTGCATTAAATGCACTGCTAGGTGTCATGCGGAGGGTGAAGCCCGACAAGCCTACCGTGCCGCTTAGTCATCTTCTGCTTATCTGTTTGACACGCCTCTTTGACGGGTGTCATGCGAGAATAATCTGTGTTCCAACGGGCCGCCACGTGCGTGGTGGAAGCCACTTAATCATCTTGGAGGCTCGACACCGCATTGATAAGTGACTTGCATTGTCGGGCGGTGGAGCGGTGGTGTCTTGGCGGGATTTCCTGCCCTTGGCGGCCCCGGCAAGCCTGCCGGGGCAATCTTGGACTTGTCCTTGGGGTGGCCTCGACCTGGCCAGGCTCTCCTGCCCAGCAATGGAGGCCTTCCCAAGGTGATGTTCTGTTGTCTTGTATGACTTGGTCTTCTTGATCCGCCCCTTGATCACACGAGGAGCGGCTCCTCTGGTTTGGTCTTGCTTTTATATGTTGGTGCTAGACATAGAGTGCTAGCGTTCCTGTGTATAAGTCTAGGCAGCAAGCGTGAATGTTCGTTGCACCGAGACTTAGTACAGGCGAAGGCTAGCAAATAGGTTGGGAAGCGGCCAACAAGAGAGCGAAAACGATCATGAACATGCATTATGAATAATCTAAATTGAATATTAGCATGAGTAGGATATAAACACCATGAACATAAATATCGTGAAGGCTGTGTTGGTTTTGATTCAACTACAAGTGTGAACATGTGCCAAGTCAAGTCACTTGGAACATTCAGAGGAGGATACCATATCATCATACTACATCACAATCATTTTTGTGCATGTTGATACTCAAGATAAATCATTATCCACTCCTAGCTACGTAAGCATGGCATGAGAAACTATAATCCCTAATTGTCATTGCAAACATGTTTAATCATAATATGCTGAATCATGGATACTGAGGTAAACATATTTCCAAAAGCAAATACTAGTTTAGTTCATACCCGCTTTTCTCTGCCACAGTCACTTCATCAAATACCGTCATTATTGCCTTTCACTTGCATGATCAAATGATATGAAAATAATAATAGTGCAAGTGTGCCGTGGACAAAGGTAGAATCTACAATATTTTATTCAGAGGGAAAGACAAAATAATATGGGCTCTTCAGTAGATCAACAATAATGCATATGACAGCCACTCAATATTTTCATCGTGGTCTTCCCCTTGGTATGACTCAATAAAAGAAAATAATTTTAGAGAAACACACTAAAATATTTTTGGAGTTTTTAGTTTTTCTTGAAGAAAGCAAATTAAAGAAGGAAAAACAAATACGAGAAAAGCTATTTACATGGGAAAGCTCCCAACAAGCCAAAAAAAAGAAGAATCGAGAAATCTTTTTGGGTTTTCCTTTAATACTACAACCAATTAAACTAGAAAGAAAAATCAAAAAGATGTAAGAAATATTTTTGGATTTTCTCAAAGTTTTTCAAACACACAAGAAGAAGAAAGCGAGAAAATAAATCTAGCACGGATAATACAATGAAAAAAATATGAACACCGACAACAGGAATGAAATGTGTGAACATGAATGTATTGTCGGTGGAAATACATACTCCCCCAAGCTTAGCTTTTGGCCTAGCTTGGTAATCACCATCTGCGGCCTGGATAATAGTCAGAGTGATAGCTCATGGAGGTTCTTGGTGCAGCCTCCTCAGCCCAGCGAGCAGCCTCGACCTTTGCATTGTACGCGCGGGCCTCGCTCTCAATAACGTAATATCTTCCTTTACTGTAATAATCAAAGAGAGAGCAGGCAAAGTAACAGGTACAATGGGGTCTTTATTAAACCTCAAGTTATAAGTATAGTTAGTAGCTGTGCCTTTAACAAACTTATGATGCTTCATGGCCTCAAAGTCTAGGTACTGAGTAGGTAGAATGCGATCATTAGGCCAAGGTGACACACCTAGCTCCTTAGCTAAACGAGAGGCATAAATCCCACTGCAAAAGTGACCACTATCAGCGTTGCGTTGCAACCTCCGTGCAACGATCGCTCCAAGATTATAACATTTAATTCTGATCAGAGCAGTGTGTATGAGGCCCAACTCAAAGGCACATAGTGTGCTGCAATCTTGCTTGCCCATGATCCACTTGCCATTAAAGAGTGCAAAGTAATGAATTGATGGAAAATGAATACTTTTTATTCTACGTTGTGTCACTCCTCTATCCTCACCGTAACAAAGACTAGTCAAAAATGACTCATACTCAGATTTTGGTGGTTCATCTAGCGAACCCCAATATGGAATTTTACATGCAAGACAGAAGGCTTCTAGAGGCATGGTGTAAGCATTATTATAAAGGCTAAATGAAACTCTAGATTCACGAGGGTGATATTTAAATTTCTTAGTGAACGTCTCTCTGAGCTCGAGGTGTTGGATGCACTTATCAGCTACGAAGGGAGCGAGCTCGGTGTTGTGAATATGTTGCTCAAATTCTTCCTTGATACATGCACCAACCATGAACTCGTTACATGGCAATAGGCATGATTTGGTATCTTCATCCCTCGTCGAGCTTGCACTTGGCTCAACATAGGACTGTCGTATCGAGCTACCGCTCGAGGATGCCTCTGAGGACATCCTCCTCGAAGAACTCCTTCCAAAAAGGTACATTTTATTCGCGTACAAATTTCTAAAAAATTTGGGTCACAAACTTTTTTCAACAAAACTTCAGAAGATTGATAGCAACTACTCATAAGGGTGCCTAGAGGCCATATTAAGCATTCAAACTACTTAGTACTCTAAGAATTCAACATGCAAGCCCATTTACAGCAGCACCAAGAGTAGCTAATTATTCAAAATATAAACCACTAGAGCAAAAACTAATTGGAGCAATGGAGGAGCCACATACCAAGTAGCACTCCCCCAAAACAGTTTCGCAAATGGAGCTTCGAGCAAAGAGATCGAAATCCGCTGGTTTGGGAGCAAGAATACGAGAGAGATAGCTATGGTGATTTTTTTGGAGGTAGGAGATGACATGGGCTAAAGGGATAAGAGAGAGGGGCCACATGGGGCCCACCACCCACCAGGGTGCGCCTGGGGTGGCTAGCGCGCCCTGGTGTCTTGTAGGCACCAGGGGCACCCCCCTCTGATGTTATTTGTACCAGAAATTTTCAAATATTCAAAAAAAATCGTGTTAAAATTTCAGGTCATTATGAGCACTTCTATTTTTGACCCCTTTTTTATTGCACGGAAAACACAGAAAACAGGATAAACGTGACATTTTATTTTATTTAACTAAGAAAAACAGAAAACAAAAAGTTGGGACAGAAGGTTGTGGCTACTAAGTTCATCAACCACATGCCTCTCGAAAACAATCCATTAATAAGGTTGATCAAGTCTTATTAACAATCACTTCCAATTAACATGAACCCGAAGAACTTTCATAAAACACTAAGTTACCTCAATGGGGATATGCATATCCCCAACAATAAGTGTTTCATATTTCTTTCTGGTGGTAGGTAAAGGGAGTTGAAAACTTCCAATAGTAATTGTCGGAGACTTTTCAATAACATTAATACCATTCACTTGAAATTGTTTCTTCGGAAAGTGCAGCTCATTACCATTGATATGAAAAGTGACCTTGCTTTCATTGCAATCAATAACAGCCCCTGCAGTATTCAAAAAGGGTCAACCAAGTATAATCGACATGTTGTCGTCCTCGGGCATCTTAAGTATAACAAAGTTTGTTAAGATAGTAACATTTGCAACAACAACGGGCACATCCTCACAAATACCGATATGTATGGCAGCTGATTTGTCAATCATTTGCAATGATATTTCAGTAGGTGTGAGTTTATTCAAATCAAGTCTTTTATATAAAGAGAAAGGCATAACACTAACACCAGCTCCTAAATCACATAAAGCAGTTTTGACATAATTTCTTTCAATAGAGCAAGGTATAGTTGGTATTCCTGGAACTCCAAGTTTTTTAGGTACTCCATCCTTAAAAGAATAATTAGCAAGCATGGTGGAGATTTCAGCTTCAGGTATTTTTCTTCTATTAGTAACAATTTCTTTCATGTATTTAGCATAAGGGGCCAATATCAGTTAAACCAGTGCGCAAAAAGACTGGCCTAAGCATTTCAGCAAAGCGTTCAAATTCTTCATCATCTTTTTCTTAGATGGTTTAGGTGGAAAGGGCATGGGTTTCTGAACCCATGGTTCTCTTTCTTTACCATGTTTTCTAGCAACAAGGTCTCTTTTATCATATCTTTTATTTTTATGTTGTGGGTTATCAAGATCAACAGCAGGTTATATCTCAACATCATTATCTGGTTCTTTATCATTGTCTGGTTGAGTATCTTCATGAACATCATCATTATATTTTTCATTATCACTAGGTGAATGTTCATTTCTAGATTGAGTTTCAGCATCTGAGATAGAGACATCATTATTATCTTCAGGAGGTTTCTCTTTTTCAGGTTCCCTAGAGGTGTGCAAAGTCCTATCATTTTTCTTTTTCTTCTTCCTTTTGAAGGACTAGGTGCATCAGTGCTAATTCTTTGAGAGTCTTGTTCAATTCTTTTAGGGTGTCCCTCAGGGTAAAGTGGTTCCCGAGTCATTTTGCCTCCTCTAGTTGCTACTCCGACAGCATAATCATTCATATTATTGTTCAATTCACTAAGTACTTCTCTTTGAGATTGAGCAACTTGTTCTAACTGAGTTTGGACCATAGAGGCATGTTTTCCTACACCTCTAACATCGTTAGTGATTCTAAGTAACAAGTCACTCAAGAGAGCAATCAAATCAGAATTTTGTTTCATAACATTGGCATTGAAGTGATCTTGTTTCATAATGTAATTGTCAAATTCATATAGGCATTGACTAGGATGATTATTGTAAGGGATGTCTCCTTCATCAAACTTTAATAAAGAATTTACCTCTACCACCGGTGGTGGTGGTGTGTCAAGTCCATGTATTTCTTCAATAGGTGGTAAATTCTTAACAGAGGTAATATCACCGCTAGTCACAAAACTTACGTCGGATGTGCAGTTTGGTGCTAAAACTTTAAAAATATGGTTTTCTGGTCATGTAACTTGTTTTTAGGTGCAAATACGGTCACTCCGGCTGTCTACGCGTGTATCCGCCACTGGTGTGGAATGCCACGCATGCATGGGCCCACTATCAGCAACAGATGTCGCTTCAGGGCGATACGTGCATGCAATTTTTTTGCACAGAACCCCTCAAATTTAGTTAATTATGAATATAGGCCCTCAAATAAAAAAATGCAACAGCTCATGGTTTAGAACCCACGACCACCTAATAGTAATACACCAGCGCATGAGCTAACCACTACATCAAGTACCTATTTGTGTTCATTAAGAGAAACACTAAGTTTTACATTTTTGCAATGGCGACTACTCGTGTTCAAATAAATTTTCTCGGACCGAATTTCCATTAAGAGAAAAAATTGTTAGCGCCGAACTTTTTAAATTTGAACAATAGAAACTAGTCTAACAATACATGGACGTGACTTAAATCCTCATATAGGCATAAAATATCAGACCTTCTTTTTGGAAATATATTTTTTGTTATTCACGTTCATTTAGAAAATTATGTTATTCAAAATATTGTTCTTGGAGCTGCAACAATGAATTGGACTCCTGACTTTCTATAAGAATGAAGTGGGGCTGACCATGGTATAGGAAGCACTTATTTAAACTAATGTGTTAAACTAAATATATTTAGACACTAAAAAATGAATTCCAAATTTGGGCAAAAAAGACCCGGAATTGACGATATATTTTGAAAACCGGATTTTGCAGCCCCTTCCAAAAAAAATGGAATCGAAAAAATGCTTGCTTGTGAACAAATTTATGTATGTTTTGGGTTAAACATTACAAATTTTAACGTGTTTTGAAAATTCAAATTTCATTTGAAAATTTCTGGCGAAAAAGGATTTTTCAGAAACCTATTTTTCTGGCCGAACCCGAGAAAGCAGAATCGAGGAAAAAATGTGTTCAGTATAAATATAAATGTATCTCAACAAAGGCATGAAATTGTGCTTGGTGGGGTGGTTCGCTAGTGCATTTGTGCATGTGAAGTCGTCAGTTCAAACCCCACCGGTGTTCTTTATTTCTCATTTCTGGCACCCACATCATGCTGACAAGTGGGGCACATACGTGCTGATGGGGGACTTCTGTGTGTTTAAATATAGAGCGAGCGGTGTTTTGTGAAAAGACACACGGGCGTGTTGCACCAATTTGTTTTAGTCACTGACAGTGGGTCATAGCCCTGTTGGCATGCCATGTAAGCACGGGATAACGACGAAGTGACCGTATTTGCACGAGATGACAAGTTATGTGACTACAATTCCGTATTTTACAAGTTTTGTAACCAAACTGAACATCGAACACAAGTTGTATGACTTCCGGTGATATTACCTCTTCTTAACATCTTCAACTTTAATACCTTTTTCCTTCATAAATTTCTTTGCCTCTTGCATATCTTCAAGACTGAGAAATAAGATACCCCTCTTCTTCAGAGTGGGTTTAGGCGGTGGTTCAGGAAGAGTCCAATCATCATAATTTTTCAATATATTATTCAATAGTTCCTCAGCTTGTTCAACAATTCATTCCCTGAAAACACAACCAACACAACTATCTAGGTAGAAGCATTGGTTAGTCCATTATAGAAGATATCAAGTATTTCATTTTTCTTAAGAGGATGATCAGGCAAAACATTAAGCAATTGGAGAAGCCTCCCCCAAGCTTGTGGGAGACTCTCTTCTTCAATTTGCACAAAGTTAATATTTCCTGTAAGGCAGCTTGTTTTAATAAATCATATCCTGGGGACTACGCACACAACCAGGAGCAAGAGTATTGTACCATATCTTAGCATCACCCTTTAATGAAAACGGAAATGACTTGAGAACATAGTAGTAGCGAATTTTCTCATCTTGAGCAAAAATGTTAGCTATATCATTCAAATCAGTAAGATGTGCCACAACAGTTTCAGTTTCATAGCCATGAAAAGGATCAGATTCAACCAAAGTAGTTAACTCTGGGTCAACAGAGAATTCATAATCCTTATCAGTAACAAATATAGGTGAAGTAGCAAACTTAGGATCACATTTCATTCTAGCATTCAAAGATTTTTCTTTCAACTTGACTAGTAGTTTCTTTAGATCATCTATATTGTTACAAGTAAGAAAGTCTCTAGCTATTTCTCCATCGATAACATAACCTTCAGGTATCTTAGGCATTTCAAATCTAGGAGAGCTATGTCTAATAGGTGTTTCAAAATTTTCAGTTTCAAAGACTTCATCAACTTCCGCAATTTCATCAATTTCAGCATTCTCAATATCTTTAGCTCTAGTAAGTTGTTCTTCAAGAAATTCACCTAGTGGCACATTATCGTCAAGCAAGGTACTAGCATCATCATAAGCATCATTTGTAATGGAAGTAGCATCATCAATAACTTGCAACATATCAGGATTAATAGCATGTGGTGGTGTTGCAAGTTTACACAAAACAGAAGGCGAATCAAGTGCAGCGCTAGATGGCAGTTCCTTACCTCCCCTCGTCTTAGAGGGAACGATCTTGGTTCTTGTATCTTTCATATTCTTCATAATGATAAATAGATAATAATCCCAAGTGACTTAACAAATATAGCTATGCTCCCTGGCAATAGTAACTACTGGAATCAGGGATTTTGCCGTCTGCTAGCAGACGGCAAAGAAGGTTTTTGCCATCAGCTACCAAACAGCAGACGGCAAAGAACTGGCAGACGGCAAAGAAGGTCTTTGCCATCTGTCATTTCTTTGCTGTCTGCTGGCAGATGGCAAAGAATCTTTGTCATCTGCCAGCGGACAGCAAAGAGGTGCTGGTGGGGTCCTGATTCCTATAGTGAGTGCCAGAAAAAGGTCTTGATAACCCACAAGTATAGGGGATCGCAACAGTTTTCGAGGGTAGAGTATTCAACCCCAATTTATTGATTCGACACAAGGGGAGCCAAAGAATATTTGTAAGTATTAGCAGTTGAGTTGTCAATACAACCACACCTAAAGATTAAATATCTACAGCAAAGTGATCAGTAGCACAGTAATATGATAGTTTTGATAGCAGTGGTAACAGTAGCAATAGTACCGGTAACAGCAGTAACAGTTTTGCAGCAGTTGCAACAGTAGCAATTGTAGTAGTAACTTAGCAAGAGCAATATGTGGAAAACTCGTAGGCATTGGATCGGTGAATTCGTTGGATGATATTCATCATATAACAGTCATAACCTAGGGCGACACAGAACTAGCTCCAGTTCATAAATATAATGTAGGCATGTATTCCGTAAATAGTCATACATGCTTATGGAAAAGAACTTGCATGACATATTTTGTCCTACTCTCCCGTGGCAGAGGGTCCATAAGGAAACTAAGGGATATTAAGGCCTCCTTTTAATAGAGAACCGGAACAAAGCATTAACACATAATGAATACATGAACTCCTCAAACTACGGTCATCATCGGAAAGTATCCCAATTACTGTCACCCTGGGGTTTACGGATCATAACACGTAGCAGGTGCATATGAATTGCAAGATCGGATCTAGAACATAGATATAATGGTGAAAACATAAACGGTTCAGATATGAAATCATGGCACTCGGGCCCTAGTGAGAAGCAGTAAGCATAGCAAAGTCATAGCAACATCAATCTCAGAACATAGTGGATACTAGGGATCAAGCCCTAACAAAACTAACTCGATTACATGATGAATCTCATCCAACTCCTTACTGACAAGCGAGCCTATGAAGGAATTACTCACTCTCGGTGGGGAGCAACATGGAATTGGTGATGGAGGATGGTTGGTGATGACGAAGACCGAAGATTCCCCTCTACGGAGCCCCGAACGGGCTCCAGATCTAGCCTCCCGATGAAGAATGGGAGGTGGAGGCGGCTCCGTATCTTAAAACGCGATGAAACTTCTTCCCTAATTTTTTTCTAGAAAAATAGGATTTTAGAGCGTCGGAGCTAGGGTTAGCGGAGCCCCGAGGGCCCCACTACCCACCAAGGCACGCTAAAGGTGGTGGGCGCGCCCTGGTGTCTTGTGGGCAGCCAGGGCACCCCCTTCAGTGGGTCTTGGTTCCAATATTTTTTATTTATTGGGAAATAATTCTCCAAAAAGTTTCGTCAAAATCCAAGAACTTTTATTTCTGCACAAAAACAACACCATGGTAGTTCTGCTAAAAACAGCGTCAGTCCGGGTTAGTTTCATTCAAATCATGCAAATTAGAGTCCAAAACAGGAGCAAAAGTGTTAGGAAAAGTAGACACGATGGAGACGTATCAAGGTCTTGAACTCCATGGGTGTGGTGTCTCTCTCTCTCACACACACAAACGAAGTAGAGGTAGGAGCAAAGCTCAACTAAGATGAGCTATCATATTTGCTAACCCTAGAAGGGAGCAGGGGATGTCTATATATAGTCTAAGCCACGAAGGGGCAAGTGAGAGAGGGGGATAAATGGGCATCTGGCCCGTCTCTGCGTGTAGGTAGGCGCCGGATGTCCAGGCATTCACGAGACACTGTGTCAGTGTGGAAGCACGATCACCTATGGGGTAGGGGTGCCCTTTGTGGTTCGACAAGGGGACGATCACATTGCACAAAGAGCAGAAACAATAGGAAACAACACTGCGATGAACAGCTCTCTTTTACCCAGGTTCGGGCCGCTTTGCAACATAAAACCCTACCCCTGCTATGGTGGATTGATCTGGAGGAGCCCGAAGACACGTCGTGCTCTAGCCCGGCAAGTGTGCCTCGGGGAGAGCAGCGTGTATGTACAAGTGTTGGGGGAACTAAAAATTGAACCCTTTGCTAGGTTGCCTCGGGCCTGCTTTTATAGCTTAAGGGGCCACCACAGTAGCAAAACAGTCATTTTGGTGTGATTAGATAGCTAACAGTGCTATCATACCTAACTCTAGCACTTAGGACAAAGTGCATTAAATGCACTGCCAAGTGTCGTGCAGAGGATGAAGCCCGGCAAGCCTGTCGCGCCGCTTACCCATCTTCTCCTTATTAGCTTAACACGCCTCCTGGATGGGTGTCAGTAAAGCTAATCTCTTCTCTTCCATGCTGCGATGTGTTTGAACGGATCCACCTAGCTACCCGATAGCTTGAAAACACACGGATTAATGACTTGGGTACGATGAGGTGGAGCAGTGGCATCTTGGTTAAGGTTTGCCGGCAAGGAGCCTGGCGGGTCCTGGTCTTGGCGGCCCCGGAAACCTTCCCGAGGCGAACTGGACTTGTCCTTAGGTGCGGCCTGGACCTGGCCAGGCTCTGCTGCCTGGCAAGGAAGGCCACCCCGAGGTGGTCTTCTACTAGCTTGTTCTTCTTAATGCTCTCCTTGATCTCATGAAGAGCGGTTTCATTGGCTTATCTTTGTGTGATGCACTGGCACTGGATGTGTGAGCGCCAGCACGCCTATGCGTGAGTTCGGTTAGCAAACGTGAATGTTTGCTGCACCGTCAGGAGCCCCCTTGCCTGGCCCACACGTGCCGCCGGGCATCGTTGGGGGAGGCCCAAACAATGCACAGGCCTGTGTCCTGACCTTGCGGCGGTGGAATCCATATTTTTGAGATCTTCTTTGCTTCCTCATTGACCTAGAATTGAATTAACCTCCGGGCTCTCCGCGAGTCGTGTGACCTCCAAATAACGCGGGTTCACCCACGCAGTAGGCTAGAGGGCGCCCACGTTCATCGGGGTTAATTAGGGTGCCCGCGTGTGAACCAGGGGTAACTGTCATCTCACCTCAGCCACTACGCCTGCCGTTTCCACCACGCGCGTTGCATGCATTGCGCAGGGTTGGTGGCGGACGCACAGGGCATGGGAACGTGTGCCATGGCAGAAGGTGCAGTGCCCTGGATTGGCGCAGAGGGGCAGCCAACGAATCTGGACGCCGTCAGTGGTGCAGATAGGCCAGATTGGAGAGCAAGCCCCATGCCCTACTCCGCTATAAAAGGGAGCGCGAGGGGGATGGAGACGCTCATCCACGCACCTTCTCCTTCTTCTTGTGTTCTTCTTCCACCATGACGAGGGGAAGGGGGCATGCCCGGGCTCCGGCGGCGGTGGCCGGGGCCTCCACTCGGAGCCGTACTCCTGCCCCCATTGGGGATGCAGGGCCAGGATCCAGTGCGCAAGGCGGAGCTGCAGGGCGCAGTCAGGGTCGGCTAGGTGCTCGAGGCCGAGGTGGACGTGGTGTTGCTCCGGCCGCGCCTCCCCCAGCCGCACCGACTCCAATGGAAGGCCATGTGGTAGACAAGGTGCTATAATTCATAGTCCGGATGCGCGAGCCCCCACACAGCCGCCTGTGGCTTCCTGGCCCCTTCGCAAGGGTAATGGAGGTCGACCAGCCGCACGGGTTGAGGCTGCACATGAGGGGTTGCTGCCACGACACCATGCGGGTGGACGTTGAGTTCCCTGCACCTCATGTCATGCTTCTCCGGCATGGCTGGAAGACTTTTGCTCGTGCCCACAGCCTTGCGGAGGGGCACGTTCTCCATTTTATGCTAATGGGGGCCGATCTGTTCTCCATCAAGGTCTTCAGGCGTTCTGGTGCTCACTTAGGATGCTGCGCGGATAGCTCGAGTGATGGCCAAAGCTCCTCCTCGAGCGACAGCAGCGAGGAGGACACTGATGGCGAAGATGGCGACGAGGAGCCCCCGGTCATCAAGCATGAAGACGATGACTCAGACTCCGGCTGAGCATTGGACGCACCATCATCGTCAGATAGGCGCTGGCAGCACCACCATCTGCCGCTGGACCCGGCAAAGCGATTTGTCGGGGTGCTTGGCCTGGTCGTCACTGCTTCCTCCAGCTGGACCCCAGCAGGCTTCCTCGTGGACTCCAGCTTCGTCTTCCCTGCCGGTGTCCCCGTCGAGCCACGTCCCTCTGGCCCTGGCGGGGGTGACCAGGGCATCACCTAGCCGCTCTCCCCATCCCCTGCCTCTTCTTCCTTGCCGGGGAGGCGCCCTCCCGATCTTGTCAGGCTGCATCCTGCGGGCCCTGACGGGGTCGGGTTGGGCTTCTGCCCAGGCGCTCCTTTTGCCCTCTTTCCTTCTCAATGCAACTCCTAGGAGGAGAGGAACAAGAAAGGCATTACGGGGCACTTATCATTTTTCAAATCAAAAGATGTAGGCACTTGCAAGTTTTAGTTTAAATCATGTAATCCCCTATCCGTGTTTGTACTCCGTATGATCTGTACTTGTTTATCTACGTATTAATGGAAGAATACTTGCCAGGCCCTTATGCATGTATCAAAACACGCTAAGGAATGATCCTTTATTACTCTCAAGTAAGCAAAGTTTTCCGGCAGAACACCCCACCGGCCCTCGTCACGGCAGTCGCTGAACCTCGGTTGATGGGTTCAAAACAGGCTAGGAGCGTAGACGAAGGCTGGCACCTTGTTAACCCCTCCCAAATGTTGCTGCAACCACTCTGACCGAGTAGACTCGAAACAAAAGATGGGAGCACAGATGATGGAGGCAACAAGGTTGCCCCACATACAAGCTTTTCATATGCAAGCACAACATGGAGCGTTGGGGATGAACTTATCTCTGTTTGTTGTTCTTCTTATCATTCTCGATAAGGAAAAGTTGTCGTGGACCAATATGCAGGCTCGTTCTCGCTCTTCTTCCCGAGGAGTCCATCCGTGGCAGAATCCTGATGTTAACTCCAAAAAGAAGGATAGGGGAGAAACAACTGCATATGGCCCTTCATAATGAATTAGTCAACTTATCTTAGGATTATTGTAATCACAATAAAGCAGTACTTAAGAAAACATGCATGCAAGTTTTGTGCTAGTGCTTCGTTTTATTATCTTTGCACAGGGTCTGCACCTGGCTTTATACAAAGGGTTACATGTCCTGGGGACTATGCTTGTACAAAACAGGTCGCCGGGGCAAGGCCCGACAACCGCGCCTTACGGGTAGAACTTACGAAGATGCTCAATGTTCCATGAGTTTTCCATTGGGATGCCATCTTCGGTCTCCAGATGGACTGCACAGGGTCTAGTGACACATACTACCTAGTAAGGGCCTTCCCACTTTGGTGTCAACTTGTTTGAACCCTTGGTGGAGTGAACATGCCTAAGGACAAGGTCACCTTCCTCAAGGCTCCGGGCATGAACCCTATGGCTGTGATAGCGGCGCAGGGCTTGCTGGTATCATGCAACACGTACAGCTGCCCAGAGACGATCTTCCTCGAGGAGCATGGCATCATCATGCCATAGCTGCTCTTGCGCTACTTCATCGTAGGCAAGTACCCGAGGTGACCCATATATGAGTTCCATGGGGAGCACTGCTTCTACACCATATATCAGGGAGAAGGGAGTCTGGCCAGTAGCTCGATTTGGTGTCGTCCTGATTGACCAAAGAACCACCGACAACTCATCAATCCAGCGCTTGCCGCATTTTTGCAATCTATCAAAATTCTTGTCTTCAGCCCCCGCAACACTTCAGTGGTCATCCTTTCTGCATGTCCATTGCTCCTTGGGTGTGCAATGGAGGTGAAAGAGACCTTGCTTCCAAGGCTCTGGATGTATTGCAGGAAGGTGCGGCTTGTGAACTGGGTGCCGTTGTCGGTAATTACTCTGTTGGGAACTCCAAAATGACCACCAGCCCCTTGAAGAACTTGATAGTTGATTGCGCCGTCACCTTTCTCACTGGCTCTACTTTGGGCCACTTTGTAAACTTGTCAATAGCCACGTACAAGAATTCAAAGCCCCTGGTAGCACGGGGAATGGGGCCCAAGATGTCGAGCCCCTAGACCGCGAAGGGCCAGGATAAAGGGATGGTCTGGAAGGCTTGAGCTGGTTGATGAATATTCTTGGAGTGGAACTGGCATGCTTCACACTTGGAGACAAGCTTAGTTGCATCCTGGAGGGCGGTGGGCCAGTAGAATCCTCGTCGGAAAGCTTTTCCAACAAGTGCTCTTGGTCCCAGATGCGAGCCACACACACCTCCATGTATCTCTGCCAACAGCACTATTCCATCTCTTGACTGATACACTTCAGCTTTACGCCGTTCGGCCTATTTCTGTACAGAATGTTGTCCACAAACTGGTACATACTCGATTGCCAGGCTATTTTCTCAGACTCCTCTGGGTCGTTAGGAAATTCCCCAGTTTGCAAGAATTGGACTATGTGTTGTGCCCATGCCGGAGCCTGAGGCTCGATGACAAGGACTAAAGGCATCTCTTCTGCCATGGGAGCGCTTTCCTCGACAGCAAGGACTTGGGATTCTGCTGGAGAGCGTAACTCGCCAGCCAGCGTAGGATCTCTCCCGGCAACCTTCTCACCAGCAGCCTCGGGGAGCTCTGCCGGGAAATGTTTGCCGGTGTTGAGTTTTCTTCTTTTCCTGGTCAAGGCTGATGCAGAAACTGATGGTTGGGTGAGGTGGAGCACAAAAGTTCCTGGTTCCAGAGGAAGCTTTTGTGCAGCGCACTTCGACAGGTGATTAGCGATGCTATTTTCCGCACGAGGCATGTGCTCTATTTGTAGCCTGTCAAAGTGTTCCTCCAGCTTCCTCACCTCTTCCATGTATATTTCCATCAGAGGGCTCTGATAATCCTTATTCACCTACTTCACAACGAGCTAGGAGTCGCCGCGTATGATCAACTTCTTTATTCCTAACTCTACTGTGATTCTGAGCTCGGCAAGAAGTCCTTCATACTCTGCCGTGTTGTTTGTGGCATCTTCCCTGGGGAAATGCATTTGGATGATATACTTGAGGTGTTCTCCAGTGGGCGCAATGAGTAATACTCCTGTGCCAGCACCTTGGAGCGAGAAGGCACTGTCAAAGTACATGACCCATTCCTTGGGGGCCTCCTTGCCTGGGAGGCATTTTCCACTATCTCTCCATCGGGTGTTGGCATCCATTCCGCAATGAATTCTGCCAGTGCCCTACTTTGGATAGTTGCAGTACTCTCAAATTTTAAAGCAAAACTTGATAGCTCCAGAGCCCATTCCACTATCCTGCCGGTGGCTTCAGGGTTCCTTATGATATGCTGTAGTGGAAGACGGGTCACAACTGTGATTTCGTGAGCTTGAAAGTAATGGTGCAACTTCCTTGAGGCCATAAGGAGGCCAAAGATCAACTTTTGGACCCCAGAATACCTTGACCTAGCCCCCTGCACGAGAGAGATGACAAAGTAAACTGGTTGTGGCACCATCTTCTTTCCATCTATCCCCTTCCGCTCATCAGCACTGATTTGTGGCTCCCTTCCATTATTGTCGCCAAGCCTTGCCGGGGATAAAGTTGGTCCTTCAGTAGGAGGTTCTGCCATAGTAGTTTCTTCGCTATCCACTTCTCTCTGCGTCACCAATGCAGCACTAACCACTTGATTCGTTGCCGCCACATACAGCAGGAGCTGCTCTTGTGGTTTGGGTGCAACCAGTGTTGGGGTAGAGGAATGTTAAGCTTTCAAATCTTGCAGTGCAGCCTCGGCCTCTGGAGTCCATTTCATCAGACCAGCCTTCTTCAATATTTTGAAGAACGACAAGGCGAGCTCAGCGGATTTTGAAGTGAACCTACTTAGTGCGGCCACACAACCAGTCAGACGCCTCACATCCTTGATGACCATCGGAACTTGAATCTGTTCTATCGCCTTGATCTTGTCGGGGTTGGCTTCTATCCCCCGCTGAGACACAAAGAACCCAAGAAGCTTGTCGGACGGAACGCCAAACACACATTTCTCAGGGTTGAGCTTCATGTTGATCATCCGTGAATTTGCAAAGGTTTCTTCTAAATCTGCAATGAGTGTAGATTTATCCTTGGTTTTGACCACTATGTCATCCATATATGCTTCAATATTCCTATGCAGCTGAGGTTTGAAACCAATCTGCAAGGCCCTTGCGAACATGGAACCACCACTTTTTAGCCCGAAAGGCATACGTATAAAGCAGTACATGCCACATGGGGTAATGAAGGCGGTTTTTTCCTCGTCCTCCTTGGCCATGAAGATCTGGTGGTACCCAGAGTACGCATCAAGGAAGGAAAGCAAATCACATCCCAGGTAGAATCGACAATCTGATCAATGCACGGCAAGGGGAAGGAATCCTCTGGGCAAGCCTTGTTCAAGTCAGTGAAGTCAATACAAAGTCTCCACTTCTTGTTCACCTTGCACACCACCACTGGATTTGCTAACCAAGTTGGACGCAGTACTCCTCTGACCAAACATGCTTCTTCAAGCTTCTTAATTTCCTTAGCAATAAACTGCTGCCGCTCCAGGGCCTGCTTCCCGACTTTTTGTTTGACGGGGTGGGCGTGAGGACATACAGCAAGGTGGTGCTCGATTACCTTCCTGGGATCACAGAGGATGTCAGATGGTTGCCAAGCAAACACATCAACAATCGCCCGTAGGAAGGCAACGAGCGCGCTTTCCTATTTGTCATCATGAACTTTGCCAGCGCAGAGCGACCAAGGATCCCGTGCCATCCTGCCATGCTGGAACTTACTTGGTTGAAGGGGGAGCAGCCTAGGATCTTTTGCCAGCCGAACTTTCCGGCAAGTCGTTGCCGGGCACAGCGCACTCTGAAGTGGCATGCTTCTCGGGGTCCTTATCGGTGTCCTTGCTAGTTTTCTTAACTTTCTTATCTTCCTTGGCGGGAGCCGAGGCCCTGACGGCCTCTGCTACTGCCGCGTCTCTATACATCTTATCCACACATATGACCGCATCTCTCTTATCCGATGGGATGGAAATGACTCCCATGGGTCCAAGCATCTTCACAGTGTTATATGCATAGTGGGATGCTGCCATGAACTTGGCCAGCGCGGAGCGGCCAAGGATCCCGTTGAATGGCAAGGGGAGCTCAACAACATCAAACACAATCTTCTCGGTCCTGAAGTTTATTTCCCCGCCAAATGTTACCGGCAAGGTAATCTTTCCCTTTGGCTGGCTCCTCCCTTGGTTGATCCCTTGGAAAGTTCCCGTCCTCTTCAAGTCCTCATCAGGAATTTGGAGTTTCTTTAGAACATCAGGGGAAATCAGATTCAACCCTGCCCCACCGTCAACCAACATCTTGGTGACCTTGAGGATGCGGATTGTCGGTGAAACCAACAATGGCAAGCATCCAACCGCGGTAGTGCGGTCTGGATGATCCTCAATGTCAAAGATGATGGGCGTGTGGGACCACTAAAGTGGTTCTCGAGCGCTTGCCACTGGTTCTGCAACATTAACTTCACGCACCCACTGCTTGAGCTGGCGGTGAGAGGAGTGCAAAGATGCACCCCCGTCAATGCACATTCCCTCAGTAGCTTTCTGAAACTCCTGTTCACTGGTCTCGTCATCCTCATCTTCGCTATCATCCTCATTTTCCTTCTTCTCACGGCCCCTGGCGGGTTTCTCTTTCTACTGATCAAGCTTGCCACGGTGTCCGTTACGGCCACCTCGGCCTTTCCCGCTAGCACCATTATGATTTCTCTCCTGGTCCCGCCTTCCATACTCAGCCTTTTGCTTCTTAACCAACTGCCTAACCTGCTTGCAATCTTGAATATCACGACCCTTGGTCCTATGATTCTTGCAGTATGGCCCGTCAAACTTGCCGGTTTTCTCAGCAGCCACTGCCGCCCGGCAGTCAGCGCAAGTAGCAGCTTCCTTGCCGGGCATCTTAGTTTTTGCTTTCTTGCCGGTGCTAAGTTCATCGGAGACCTCAAAGGTCATCACTGCTTTCTCCTTTCGCTTCTTGTTGCGCTTTTTGTTCTTCTTCCTAGGGTGGCTGGGTCATCGTCGTCTTCTGAATCGACTTTGACACCAACCTCTTCCCCTGGAAGCCTTCTACCTTCTTCAACACAAGCGCACTTATCCGCCAATGTGTAAAGCTCACTAATGGTTTTGGGCAATCGAACATTCATCTGGGCCCGCATTCGATGATTGCGCACATTTGTGTGAAATGCGGCAATCACAGCTGCCGGGTGTATCTTTGGGATGTTGCGGTTCACTGTTACGTCTCCAACATATCTATAATTTTTTATTGTTCCATGCTATTATATTATCTATTTTGGATGTTTTATATGCATTAATATGCTATTTTATATTATTTTTGGGACTAACTTATTAACCTAGAGTCCAGTGCCAGTTTTCATTTTTTCCTTGTTTTTTAGCTTCGTAGAAAATGAATACTAAAGGGAATAAAACCTTCGCGGAGATTTTTCTTGGACCAGAAGACACCCAGGAGACTAGTGCAAGTAAGAAGAGCCACGAGGCAGCCACAAGGGTGGAGGGCACACCCTGGGGGGTAGGGCGCATGTCGGTGTCAAAACCGGCCGATCTCGGGTAGGGGGTCCCGAACTGTGCGTCTGAGGATCGAAGGTAACAAGGGATAAAGGGAACATGATGTTTACCCAGGTTTGGGCCCTCTTAATGGAGGTAAAACCTTACGTCCTGCTTGATTATATTTGATGAGTATAGGGGTTACAAGAGTTGATCTACCTCGAGATCGTAATGGCTAAACCCTAGTTGTCTAGCCTATGAAAATTCGGATAGCCTCTACGGACTAAACCCTCCGGTTTATATACACACCGGAGGTGGCTAGGGTTGTACAGAGTCGGTTTACAGAGGAAGGAAACTATACATCTGGACGCCAAACTTGCCATCCACGCAAAGGAGAGTCCCACCCGGACACGAGGAAAGGTCTTCTTCCTTGTATCTTCACGGCCCATCAGTCCGGCCCATGTTACATAGCCCGGCCACCCGAGGACCCCTTAATCCAGGACTCCCTTAGTACCCCCTGAACCAGTCTTCAATGGCGATGTAACCAGCACGTCGATTGTCTTCGTCATTGCAAGGCGGGTTCCTCCTTTGAATACTTCAAAGCAATCTTCCGAATAAAAGAACTATATCCGGCCCTGCATGTCAGTCACAACCCTCAACCAGGAAGGTAAAATGCTTAGTCAAAGTAATGTCCATCAACTGACATCTTTTTCGGCGAAATGTCACATCTAGCCTCTTTATCATTTCGAACCATTTTTTGGCCTCCCGCTTCGCATTTTGAGACACGGCCTCTATCGACACGTCTCGTCAAAGCGGAGATCGTGCCCACTTATTGCGGAATCCTCATCAATACCGGTTTGGGTAATCCAACCGTGCCATTCGCACGACCCCTTGGGAACAGGCGAGTTTTAAGGTTTGAGGGGGGCGCCTGATATTTACTGCCTATATAAGTGGATAAAGATCCATCTTTTCACCCCACGCCTTCTTCCTTCTCCTGCTTCCCTATCCTCAAGCTCCAGCGCCCAGGCTTCAATTCGTCCCACCGCCGCCAACCTCTCCAGTCATGTCCGGATCTGGCTCGAAGGGCAAGTGGGAGGCCTCCTCCATCACGGAGAAGGACGTAAAGTACCTCTGGGAGGCGGGGTACTTATCTGCGGATATCGCACACAGGCTCCCCGCCAAGGAGCAATTATCCCCAGCCCGGAGCCCGGGGAAAGGGTGGTGTTCATCCCTCACTTCCTCCGCGGACTAGGGTTTCCCCTCCACCCCTTTGTCCGGGGCCTCATGTTCTACTACGGGCTAGATTTC
This sequence comes from Thinopyrum elongatum, assembly GCA_011799875.1. Taxonomy (NCBI): domain Eukaryota; kingdom Viridiplantae; phylum Streptophyta; class Magnoliopsida; order Poales; family Poaceae; genus Thinopyrum; species Thinopyrum elongatum. The sequence continues at coordinate 217,737,738 of CM022302.1, read as the reverse complement.
CATTATCTAGCCTTAAATTCTTTCCTGCACATCTCGGCGTTCATCGTCATGTGCGAGGCACTACTTCGCATCCCCCCACACTTCGGCCTGTGGCTCAAGGTCTTCAACATGAAGCCGAAGGTGGTCGACGGGCAACATGCGGACTGCGGTGGTGCCATGGTGAGCAAACTCCCCAACACCACTTGGCCTAAAGGGGCCTTTGTGGAGACCGTCAAGGTCTGGCAGCAGGAGTGGTTCTACATCACCGAACCCCGTGGCGCCAGATGGGCGGCCGTTCCTGAGTTTCGATCCGGACCACCAATGCGGCTCGCGTCGTGGACCAACAAGGGTCTAGACTGGGGGTCGACCGCGGAAGTGATGATGATGCAGAAGCACATCAAAAATATGATAAGCAAGAATACCAGTCTCACTGACGTGATTCAGGTGATTCTTTCCCGCCGGATCCTCCCCTGCCAACTCCGGCCTCTCCATATGTGGGAGTTCAATCCGGAAGGTCCCCGGACCCTGCAGCGCTTCTTCGGTACAAAGCATGAAGAGATCTGGAAGCTGCTCTTCAAGGCCCAGAAGACGTGGCCGAAGAAGACCGAAGACATTGGCCTCGACAGCGAGAATCCGGCCACTCCTGTAAGTATTTTAATTCCGAACACAATTTTCGGTACATAAATCAAAGTTTATACCGAGATTTCCATTCTTCATTCAGGGCTGAATAGTGAAGGCGGAGCGGATCAAGTGTCCGGCTCCGCTACCTGAAGATCCAGCCAATCCTCTGCTAATGAGGATGCTAGTTCCGGCGCCGTATCAGGCGCCGGAGAAGGAGGCCAAGAAGAAGGGCAAGGAGGCCAAGGGCGGCCTCCGCCGTAAAGGTACTTCGGGCGCAGTGTCCGGAGAAACCGAAGCCCACTCCTCCCCCGAGGGGGATGAAGACGAAGAGGAGGAGGAGGCGGAAAGTGGTTCTCCCCTAAAGGGGGAAAGAAGAAAAGGGCCGCCTCCGCAAACCTGGAGGAGGGGGCGTCCAAGAGGGGGAAGATAACCCTCTCAGACGGTTTGGATACGGACACCGAACACACCCCCAAGAGGCACCTTAGGGAAAAGCCCCTGGCCGAATCGTAAGTGTTGAAAAGGATACTTAGCAAATATTCGGTATGTTATGGTCATAATATAATGTATCATATTGTGTGTTTCAGCCCAGCCCGCGACCTCCCCCAACCATCGCTGTCTGAGGGAAACTCTCTGGCACCAGGGATGGGGGAGAGCGAGACGCCTCCGCAAGCCTCTCCACCGACCAACGCAGATGACACCGAAGTGTTGTCCCGAAGGGCCTCTCCGGGCCACGGAGAGGCAAAGGAGGAGCGCAAACATGGCGCCTAGGGGTGAGACCTTGGCTGCCGAGAACATGGGGGGCACAACCCCCATGGAGACCGACGGCGGGGGCTTTGACCAGTCCGGCCCCCAGCCAAACACAATTCTGGAGACCCATACGGCTCCGGAATCGAACAAGCAACCCCCTTCGAAAGAGGGGGGAGCGCCAACTCCGTCGGCGACCACCACTAATCTGGAGGCGCCGAACATTCTGGTGGAGGCACTACAACGTGCCGCCATCGTAGAGGAGCACCGCACCCTGATGGGTGCGGTGGTTGAGAAGGTTCAGTCCGCAAAGAGCGGGCTGAACGAAGCCTTCACCAGCCTGTTAATAGGCTTCGCGGTATGCTATGTAATATTCTTAGCCGCTTATCATATGAAAACATATGCTTGTATATAGGTAGTAGCCCCTGAGACTATGTTCGGTTTTTGAAAAAAGCAGAACAGAGGATCACATAGTATTTAGTAGAGGTGACGGACTTTCCCATTTTTATAACAGGCTTCTCTGTTGGCGGCGACCACCCAGGCCGCTGAAGTTTCCGATCTCAAGTGGAGGCTGCAGCTCACTGATGATGATATCGACCGCATGAACAAGCGGTTTGATGAGGCGCAAGGTATGTTTGAAATATCTCGCATATGCCTGAATTGATATGCAAATTCTGAGTTTAAACTCATGCGCTACTATATGTATGATTGCAGGCAGCGTGACCGAGGTCGAGACCCTCAAAAGTGCCCTTGCCCAAGCCGAGGAGGAGGCGAAGGCAAGCAAAGCGGCCGTAGACAAAGCGGCTACAGATTTAAAGTCCGAACAGGTCGCCCGCCGCCAGTACGAAGAGAGGGTGACCGAAGTGGAGCAGGAGCTCAAGGACGCCGCCGGCAAGTGCGAGTCCTTGGAGGAGAAGAATAAGGCCCAGGCGGCCAAACTCGCCAAGGCCCTCCAAGAGGCCAAGGAGGCGCGGACCGAGTCCCGGGCAGCACGCGAGGAAATCTGGCAGTCCGAACAGATAGCGGCTGGTAAGCCCTTTCTTCTGCAGACTATATTTGGCAGTCAAAGATATGCCTTACTCACTTGACTGTGGAGTTCTCCAGACGCATTTGCGGATCTTTTGAAGAGTGCCGCTGATGCCGCGCAGTTCTTTCGGGCCCAGGAGGGGCACACGACGGAGAAGCTCTTCTGGTCACAGTCAGCGGTGTCGGAGCGTCCGGCGCTGTTGAACAACCACATGATGCAACTGGTAGAGCTGCACAGGATATCCGGATTGGCCATGAAGAACGTCATAGTCCGGCTGTGGCCAACCGAACCCATTCCTAGCAGCAACTTCGGCCTGGTGCAGCAACTTGCTGACGCGTTGCCTTGGATTGAAGCTGTCAAGCGCTCGGCATGCATAGAAGGTGCGCGGATGGCCTTTGCCCGTGTCAAGGTGCACTGGGCGAAGATGAAGGCTGCTGTCGTGGCGGTTGAGGGTCCACCCAAAGGCAAGGACCACCACAAGCTGGAGCGGTATTTTGCAGACGTCCTTGAGGGTACCCGATTAATAGAGGGTCAATGCACAAAGGATATCATATTTGAGTGAATGTATCCGAGTTGTTCAGACGTTGTATTATAAACCAAGGCTTTGTAATATATTTATGCCTTTATCTGGAATTACCTGCCTCCTGTGTGGCTATATTATTCTATTCTGAAAGTTTGCCAGTCGTCGGCTTCAGCCCCCACGTGGATATTACGGGGGTGTTCGAAATAACGCATGATCACTCTTGACCTAACATCTTGGTCCGTGAAGGAGGTGTCTGCGTAGGCGAACCAGGCAATCAGACTATGCGGCTTTATCACTTTCAATTAGCCATAGGAGTTTGACGGTGGGGCGAAGTACTAGCCCCTGGTGCATATGCGGCTATCCGAACTGGGATGCCTTAAGCACATGACTGGACGGAGGCCAGTCCTTCGCATAATATAGAAGAAATCGCAAAAGATTTATAGCAAGTCACCGAATAGCTGACCAGCTCTCGCCGCACCATGACAGTCAGTTTTCGGCTTCCTCTACTGAGGCGTTTGACCGAACAAACCAGAAACACAATCGCAGTAGTTCTACCTTTACTACCCTAGCCGAACAAGCGGAACGTAAGGTAGTAACCACAGGAGCCGGGCAACCCAACTATTGACCAAAGACATGATTCGGAGCTGATGCATATAATGCAATATTCGGGACGCCGAAGTGCACTCTAAAAGCGTTCGGACTTTTTTTTTAAATATAGATGGCCGAATAGAGCCCCTGGCATTTTAGGCCATTGCAAAGTGTATATGCCAATCTGACGTGAAGAGGGAATACATATTATGAAATAAACCAATACCAAAGAGGGTTGGTAAAAACTGTTTCCATTATAGTCTGATTGATACGTCAAAACGTGCTCTTACAGATAATGCTATAAGCATCAGGGCTATTTTACATGCCGAGAATTTGTCAACAAGGGAAAGCTGTATACAGGTCCTTAAAAAGGTAGTCGTGAAGATCCTTTGGACATCCTGCCGCACATCTGTGCCGCTTTTCGCCTTGGTGGAGGATCCTTTGAAAGGATCGACGATCGTCTATAGAGAAGGGGCCTGGGAAAGGGCCCTTGTACCACCGTAAAGTGATTTTGGTTTTAAAGAACCTGGAATATGATAGAAAAAAGAAAAAAGAGAAGGAGATAAAGGTCCGAATAGGGTCGAGCCGTATTATGAACCTCGTCCACGGAGTGCCTTCGTCATCGCCCAAGGTATTTTGAGTGCGTAGTTATGCACACGTGGTACATATGCCATGATTAGAGGGGGCGGTGGATGGGGGCAAAACTGCTAGTCCAGCACCGGATTAACCGAGCTGTCATTCTGCAGAGTAGGCCGGACTAGTTTAATAGTGTCCGGAGGCTTGATGGCCGATGAAGTGTTCGGCTTGATGAGGCCGCTCTGTACCTCGGCTGCAAGGGCCGCGGTGTGCTCCTCAGTACGGAGGGAGCGTTCCATGTTTCCATTAACTGTGATAACACCGCGGGGTCCAGGCATTTTGAGCTTTAAGTAAGCATAATGCGGGACTGCATTGAAGCGGGCGAAGGCAGTACGTCCGAGCAGTGCGTGATAATCACTGCGGAAGGGGACGATGTCGAAGATCAAGTCTTCGCTTCGGAAGTTGTTCGGTGAACCGAAGACTACTTCCAATGTTAATGAGCCCGTACAGTGGGCCTCGACGCCGGGTATCACTCCTTTAAAGGTGGTGTTACTAGGCTTGATTCTTGACGGGTCAATACCCATTTTGCGGACAGTGTCTTGATAGATCAAGTTGAGACTGCTGCCGCCGTCCATAAGGACTCGAGTCAGATGATAGCCGTCAATGATTGGATCGAGGACCAGGGCCGCCGAACCTCCATGACGGATGCTGGTCGGGTGGTCCCTGCGATCGAAGGTGATCGGACAAGCCGACCATGGGTTAAATTTGGGGGCGACAGGCTCTATGGCGCAGACGTCCCTTAGTGCGCGCTTGCGCTCCCTTTTGGGGATATGCGTGACATATATCATGTTCACTGTTTTCACCTCAGGGGGAAATTTCTTTTGTCCCCCTGTGTTCGGTGGGCGGGGCTCGTCATCGTCCTCGCTTGGCGGCCCTTTCTCCTTATGTTCGGTATTTAACTTACCGACCTGTTTGAAGACCCAACAATTTCTGTTGGAGTGGTTGGCAGGCTTGTTGGGGGTGCCATGAATCTGGCAAGGCCAATTGAGTATTTTGTCCAAATTAGATGGACCGTCTTTATTTCCTTTGAATGGCTTCTTCCGCTGACCGGATTTAGAGCCACTGAATCCAGAGTTAACCGTTGTGTCTTCAGTTTCTTCGTTGTTGTTTCGACGCTTGTGTTTGTTGCGTCGTGGCCTGCCATTGCCGTCCCTGACTTCGTAGGTGCCAGGGTCGCTGGTACTAATTCTTCTATGAGCCAACTAGCTGTCCTCTCCTGCGCAGAAGCGGGTCATGAGTGCAGTAAGAGCTGCCATAGACTTTGGTTTTTCCTGACCAAGGTGTCGGGCGAGCCATTCGTCGCGGACGCTATGTTTAAAGGCCGCGAGGGCTTTGGCGTCCGGACAGTCGACAATTTGGTTCTTTTTAATTAAGAACCTAGTCCAGAGTTTGCGGGCTGACTCACTGGGTTGCTGGACTATATGAGTAAGGTCATCGGCATCCGGAGGTCGGACATAGGTACCTTGGAAGTTGTCTCTAAAGGCATCCTCCAAGTCTTCCCAGCTACCAATAGAGTTCTCTGGTAGGCTGTTTAACCAGTGCCGCGCTGGTCCTTTCAGCTTTAGGGGGAGGTATTTGATGGCGTGGAGACCGTCGCCGCGGGCCATGTGAATATGGAGAAGAAAATCCTCAATCCATACCGCGGGATCTGTCGTTCCATCATATGATTTGATGTTTACGGGTTTAAACCCTTCTGGAAATTGGTGCTGCATTACCTCACGGTAAAGCACAAGGGGTGTGCGGCGCCTCTATATCGGGCAACGTCACGACGGAGTTCGGATGACATCCATGTTCGGTTTTCAGCCCGAGTTTGGTTATGCTGCTCGCGCCAAGCTTGAAGGCCGTCGTCTCTCATCGGGGCATGCCCCCTTGATCCGTATGTTGATCTGGTCTTGCCGGCTCTATTGTCCAGGTCTTGACGTAAGTCGTAGGTGTAGCCCTGAGCTGCTACCTCTTTGCCTCGACGGTGAGGTGGCACGGGCTGGTGTTCGGCATGAGTGACCGCTTTGTCTCGCCCACGTGGTGGTCGGTCTGGTTCATCAGCATGATTATATCTTGACGGTATTGGCTCTAGGGCCTCGTCATCGAATTGTGGCAGTAGCCAATGCTTCGGATAGCTCTTTGTTGGGCGTTCGAGGCCGTACTCCTCGGCAGCTAGGACCTAGGTCCATCTGTCGCTAAGCGTATCCTGTTCGGCTTGAAGCTCTTGTTGTTTCTTTTTTAGGCTCCTCGCAGTTGCGATGAGCTGTCGCCTAAAGCGCTCTTGCTCGTGGGGTTCCTCTGGCACGATGAAGTATTCGTTGCCGAGGCTGGCATCCTCCTCGGAGATTGGTAGATAGTTACTATCCTCCGAATCCTCATTCCCGACTGGCTCGTCGGGGTTAACTTGTCCCTCTTCCAAATTATCCTGCTCTATGGCAGGCTCAATGGGTTGGTCAGAGTCTTCAGCATTCTCCGGAATGTCAATGTCTCCGGTGCCGGTATTACTTTCTTTTTCCCGCCATGATCGTGAACGGTGCCGCTGACATCGACGCTACGGTGGTACCTCGACGGGCTTGTCCTCGATCGGATCTTGATTGCCATCATCGTCCTCTTTGGGTGTATCCACCATGTACATGTCGTATGTAGAAGTGGCAGTCCAGCGTTAGGTGATGGGTGGGTTTTGGCCTGGTTCGGCTCGGCATCGTCGTCCATACCGTCGATGTCTTCGGAGGCATAGTCGAGTATGTCGGTTAAGTCCTCGATAGTGGCTATCAAGTGGGTGGTGGGTGGGACGTAAAATTCCCTGCACTCAGCCCCTAGTTCGGGCTGTGCGTAATTCGGAGGTGATACCTCCGTGATGGCGAGAGATCGCATTAAGTCCAGGGCCTCGCTTAAGAGTGAAGGCCGGACGGGAAACCGAGGACCTGCGGAGCTGGGCATGGCAGACTCTGCAAGGTTGTGTTCACCAGACGAAGACCTTGAGAGTTCGGAGTTGGCCTCCAGAGGCGTGTTCGGCTCTCCGATGACAAGGAGGGTCCTGCTTGATTCCAGGCTCGCCGAACATACAGTTGCCTCTAGGTCTTTGGCAAAGGGCTCCATGGGGGGAGAGGGTCCGGTGGGTTTTAAGATCCCATCTTCGGATGAGGTGGCCTGCTCTGGATCTATGGCCAGGGCAGGGGTAGTAGTTGGTCTTTAAGCGGCGCCTGATGACGGATCCGATGGGTTGCCTTCTTGAAGACGAGGAATAGTGGTCGAGGCCGTGAATCCTTCGAAGATCAAGTCTCCTCGGATGTCAGCTACGTAATTCAGGCTCCCAAATCTGATCTGATGACCAGGGGCGTAGCTATCGATCTGCTCAAGGTGACCAACTGAATTGGCGCGCAGAGCGAAGCCGCCGAATACGAAAAGTTGACCGGGGAGGAAGGTCTCCCCGGAAACAGTGTCGTTGTTGATGATCAAACGAGCCATCGATCCTTCTGCCGACGACACAGTGGAACTCTCAATGAAAGCACCAATGTCGGTGTCAAAACCGGCCGATCTCGGGTAGGGGGCCCCGAACTGTGCGTCTGTGGATCGAATGTAACAAGGGACAAAGGGAACACGATGTTTACCTAGGTTCGGGCCCTCTTAATGGAGGTAAAACCTTACGTCCTGCTTGATTATATTTGATGAGTATAGGGGTTACAAGAGTTGGTCTACCTCGAGATCATAATGGCCAAACCCTAGTTGTCTAGCCTATGAAAATTCTGATAGCCTCTACGGACTAAACAGGCCGGTTTATATAGACACCGGAGGGGGCTAGGGTTGTACAGAGTCGGTTTACAGAGGAAGGAAACTATACATTTGGACGCCAAACTTGCCATCCATGCAAAGGAGAGTCCCACCCGGACACGAGGAAAGGTCTTCTGCCTTGTATCTTCACGGCCCATCAGTCCGGCCCATGTTACATAGCCCGGCCACCCGAGGACCCCTTAATCTAGGACTCCCTCAGCGCGCCCCTGCCTTGTGGGCCCCTCGGTGACCCCCTGACCTAGATCTTCCTCCTATATATTCACATATATTCCCAAACCACCAGAAGCATCCACGAAAACACTTTCCACCGCCGCAACCTTCTGTTCCCGTGAGATCCCATCTTGGGGCCTTTTCCGGCATCCTGCCGGAGGGGGATTCGATCATGGAGGGCTTCTACATCAACACTATTGCCCTTCCGATGAAGCGTGAGTAGTTTACCACAGACCTACAGGTCCATTGCTAGTAGCTAGATGGTTTCTTCTCTCTCTTTGATTCTCAATACCATGTTCTCCTCAATTTTATTGGAGATCTATCCGATATAATCTTCTTTTGTGGTGTGTTTGTCGAGATCCGATGAATTGTGGATTTATGATCATCTTATCTATGAATATTATTTGAATCTTCCCTGAATTCTTTTATGCATGATTTGATATCTTTGTAATTCTATTCGAACTATCGGTTTGGTTTTGCCAAGTAGATTGGCTTTTCTTGCAATGGGAGAAGTGCTTAGCTTTGGGTTCAATCTTGCGGTGTCCTCACCTAGTGACAGTAGGGGTAGCGAGGCATGTATTGTATTGTTGCCATCGAGGATAAAAAGATGGGGTTTACATCATATTGCTTGAGTTTATTCCTCTACATCATGTCATCTTACTTAAAGCGTTACCCTGTTCTTCATGAACTTAATACTCTAGATGTAGGCAGGAGTCGGTCGATGTGTGGAGTAATAGTAGTAGATGCAGGCAGGAGTCGGTCTACTTGACATGGACGTGATGCCTATATTTCATAATCATTGACTCAAATATCGTCATAACTTTGCGCTTTTCTATCAATTGCTCAACAGTAATTTGTTCACCCACCGTATTATTTGCTATCTTGAGAGAAGCCTCTAGTGAAACCTATGGCCCCCGGGTCTATTTTCCATCATATAAGTTTCCGATCTACTATATTGCAATCTTTTATTTTCCGATATATAAACCAAAAAACCACAAAAATATTTACTTTATCTTTTGTTTAGTTTTATCTATCTCTATCAGATCTCACTTTTGCAAGTGACCGTGTAGGGATTGACAACCCCTTTATCGCGTTGTGTGCAAGTGTTTGATTGTTTTTGCAGGTATTGGTGATTTATGCGTTGTCTCCTACTAGATTGATACCTTGGTTCTCTAACTGAGGGAATTACTTATCTCTACTTTGCTGCATCGCCCTTTCCTCTTCAAGGGAAAAACCAACGCAAGCTCAAGAAGTAGCAGGAAGAATTTCTGGCACCGTTGCCGGGGAGATCTACGCCAAGTCAGGACATGCCAAGTACCCATCATAAAACTCTCATCTCTTGCATTACATTATTCTCCATTCGCCTCTCGTTTTCCTCTCCCCCACTTCTAAAACGATTTTCGAAAAGATTTGCCCTTTTCTTTCGCCCTTCTTTCGTTCGATCTTATGTTTGCTTGTGTTTCCATGTGCCTTCTATTTTGCTTGCATCTTTGCTTGCTAAAAATCTATTGATATGGATCCACCCAAAGTTTTCTACCTGGATCATCTTCGTTCCATATGTGCTCGTGCTGAAACCCCAACGAGTTTAGTTGAGGTAAAATCTTTAGATGAGCATGCTCATTTTGTGCGTCATCGTTTGTCTGAAAAAGGGAGATTCTTATGGAATCAAATAAATTGTTTGCTATGTTATGCTTGGAATCTTTGTGAACTTTGTGATTTTACTTGTTGCTCTAAGAACCCTAAAAAACACCTTCCCTACCTATGTGAGTTTAATAATAATGAAATCTTATCTTCTTATGAAAATGGTGTTTACAGTTACTATGATATCGAACAAATTGAAGAATTTGTTGCTTTTAAGGGTGCTTATGAAGTTGCTTCTTTGATTGAAAAGTATGATATTAATCTCTACAAATCTGAAAATGTTGACATACTTAAATATTGCTATGAAAACTATGCTCATAATTTCTATGTCAAAGAATTTACTGAGAGAATGACCGTTGCTTTGGAAGAAAATAATGATATGCATGAATCTATAGATAATTATGATTCCGATGATTTGATTGTAATATCCCTTGATGGACATGATGCTTGCTATTCTTGTGGCCATGATGCCAATATTTATGGAGATGAATTTGCAATAGTTCCTTATGTTAAACATGAGATTATTGCTATTGCACCCATACTTGATAGTTCCTTGAATGAAAAGCATGATTGCAATGATGTTACTATAAAATCTATTAATTATAATGGCATTTGTGCTAATGATATGCAAAACCCTAAGCTTGGGGATGCTAATTTTGCTATGTCCACTACTTGTTGCAATGATCATGATTGGGGTGATAATGCTTCTTATGATCTTGAAAATTTATTTAAGCCTCATTATGAATATGTTTGCTATAATATTGAAAGTGGGTTTGGAAGAGTGTCAACTTTAGGAAATAATGATCCCACTACTTTGGAGATTGATAAGTCTTATGAAATTTTTGATAAAAGTGGGTTTGGAGAGGTCAAGACTTTAGTTAATGTTAATCCCACTATTTTGGAAGAGTGACAACTTTGCATGCATGTGGATCATGTTGAGAATATTTTATGTGATAGCTATATTGTTGAATTTGATTATGATCCCATATTTAATTATTATGAGAGAGGAAAATATGGTTGTAGAAATTTTCATGTTACTAAATGTCCTCTCGTTATGTTGAGATTGCTATTGTTTCTTTCTTCTTCTTTGCATATGCAAGGATTTGCTTGCCTTGATAATTTGTTTACCTATAAGATTCCTATGCATTGGAAGTATGTTAGACTTAGATGTGTTTTTCACGTACTGTATGATGCTCTCTTTGTGCTTCAATTCTTGTCTTTCATGTGAGCATCATTAAAATTATAAGCGCCTAGCTAAGGGCATTAAACAATAGCGCTTGTTGGGAGGCAACCCAATTTTATATTTGTTCTTTGCTTTTTGGTTCTGTTTTTCAATAAATAATTCATCTAGCCTCTGGTTAGATGTGTTTTTGTGTTTTAATTAGTGTTTGTGCCAAGTAAGACCTTTGGGATGGCTTACGGTGATAGTTGATTTGATCCTGCTGAAAAACAGAAATTTTTGCGCCCAGTCCCAGAATTGTTTAAATTCACTGGAGCATGGAAAAACTCTGAATGTTTTACAAAAGATTTATATACAAATTGCTTCTGTTCTCCTAATTTTTCAGAATTTTTTCAGTTGCATAAGTATTAGAACAATTCGGATCTTCGCAGACTGTTCTGTTTTTAACAGATTCTGTTTTCTATGTGTTGTTTGCTTATTTTGATGAATCTATGGGTAGTATCGGGGGTATGAACCATGGAAAAGTTGGAATACAGTAGATATTACACCAATATAAATAAATAATGAGTTCACAACACTACGAAAAGTGGTGATTTATTTTCTTATACTAACGGAGCTTATGAGATTTTCTGTTGAGTTTTGTGTTGTGAAGTTTTCAAGTTTTGGGTAAGGATTTGATGGACTATGGAATAAGGAGTGGCAAGAGCCTAAGCTTGGGGATGCCCAAGGCACCCCAAGGTAATATTCAAGGACAACCAAGAGCCTAAGCTTGGGGATGCCCCGGAAGGCATCCCCTCTTTCGTCTTCGTCTATCGGTAACTTTACTTGAGGCTATATTTTTATTCACCACATGATATGTGTTTTGCTTGGAGCGTCTTGTATGATATGAGTCTTTACTTTTTAGTTTTCCACAATCATCCTTGCTGGACACACCTTTTGAGAGGGACACACATGAATTGTGATTTATTAGAATACTCTCTGTGGTTCACTTATATCTTTTGATCTAGGCAATTTTGCTCTAGTGCTTCACTTATATCTTTTTAGAGCACGGCGGTGGCTTTACTTTGTAGAAATTATTGAACTCTCATGCTTCACTTATATTATTCTGAGAGTCTTTTTAAACATCATGGTAATTTGCTTTGGTTATGAATTTAGTCCTAATATGATAGGCATCCAAGAGGGATATAATAAAAACTTTCATATAAAGTGCATTGAATACTATGAGAAGTTTGATTCCTTATGATTGTTTTGAGATATAAAGATGGTGATATTAGAGTCATGCTAGTGAGTAATTGTGAATTGGAGAAATACTTGTGTTAAGGATTGTGATTCCTGTAGCATGCATCTATGGTGAACCGTTATGTAACGAAGTTGGAGCATGAGGTATTTTTTGATTGTCTTCCTTATGAGTGGCGGTCGGGGACGAGAGATGGTCTTTTCCTACCAATCTATCCCCCTAGGAGCATGCGCGTAGTACTTTGTTTCGATGACTAATAGATTTTTGCAATAAGTATGTGAGTTCTTTATGACTAATGTTGAGTCCATGGATTATACACACTCTCACCCTTCCACCATTGCTACCCACTCTAGTGCCGCGCAACCTTCGCCGGTACCATACACCCACCATATACCTTCCTCAAAACAGCCACCATACCTACCTATTATGGCATTTCCATTGCCATTCCGAGATATATTGCCATGCAACTTTCCACCGTTCCGTTTTATTATGACATGTTCCATCATTGTCATATTGCTTTGCATGATCATGTAGTTGACATCGTATTTGTGGCAAAGCCACCTTTCATAATTCTTTCATACATGTCACTCTTGAGTCATTGCACATACCGGTACACCGCCGGAGGCATTCATATAGAGGCATATTTTGTTCTAAGTATCGAGTTCTAATTTTTGAGTTGTAAGTAAATAAGAGTGTGATGATCTTCATTATTAGAGCATTGTCCCATGTGAGGAAAAGAAAAAAAGAAAAGGGAGGCCAAAGGAGCCAAACAAAAAAAAGAGAAAAAAATGTGAGAAAAAGAAAGAAGGGGCAATGTTACTATCCTTTTTTCCACACTTGTGCTTCAAAGTAGCACCATGATCTTCATGATAGAGAGTCTCATATGTTGTCACTTTCATATGCTAGTGGGAATTTTTCATTATAGAACATTGGTTGTATATTCCAACGATGGGCTTCCTCAAATTGCCCTACGTCTTCATGAGCAAGCAAGTTGGATGCATGCCCACTAAGTTTTCTTTTGAGCTTTCATAAACTTATAGCTCTAGTGCATCCATTGCATGGCAATACCTACTCACTCACATTGATATCTATTGATGGGCATCTCCATAGCCCGTTAATACGCCTAGTTGATGTGAGACTATCTCCCTCTTTTTTGTCTTCTCCACAACCACCATATTCTATTCCACCTATAATGAAAAGGTTTGAGAACACCAAAAGTATGAAACAATTGCTTGGCTTGTCAGCGGGGTTGTGCATAATTTGAATATTTTGTGTGATCAAGATGGAGCATAGAAATCCGCCTATGTCTTCTAGGCATAGCCGGTCCCAAGCCCGGGTAAAGGAGGAGGGTTGTGATAGGCTTGGCGAGCCAACGTAAAAACTAGCCAGTCCCATAGGTATGACACCTATTTGAGCGAGAGTAGTACTAGGATGGGTGACCTCCTGGGAAGTCCTCGTGAAAGGGTTTCATATCTAAGGGTTGTGATAGGCTTGGTGAGCCAACGTAAAAACTAGCCAGTCTTTTGGGTATGAAACCCATTTTGACAAGAATAGTACTAGGATGGGTGACCTCCTGGGAAGTCCTCGTGAAAGGGTTTCTTATCTAGCCTACCCCCAACTTGTTTGGGATAAAAGACTTCGTAAGAAGTAAGAATAAGAATGAAGATGGAGCATAGCCAGACTATATGATTTTGTAGGGATAAGCTTTCTTTGGCGATGTTATTTTGAGAAGACATAATTGCCTTGTTAGTATGCTTGAAGTATTATTGTTTTTATGTCAATATTAAACTTTTGTTTTGAATCTTATGGATCTGAACATTCATGCCACAATAAAGAAAAATTACATGGATAAATATGTTAGGTAGCATTCCACATCAAAAATTCTGTTTTTATCATTTACCTACTAGAGGACGAGTAGGAATTAAGCTTGGGGATGCTTGATACGTCTCCAACATATCTATAATTTTTTATTGTTCCATGCTAATATATTATCTGTTTTGGATGTTTTATATGCATTAATATGCTATTTATATTATTTTTGGGACTAACTTATTAACCTAGAGCCCAGTGCGATTTTCTGTTTTTTCCTTGTTTTTTAGCATCGCAGAAAAGGAATACCAAACGGAGTCCAAATGGAATAAAACCTTCGCGATGATTTTTCTTGGACCAAAAGACACCCAGTAGACTTGGAGTGCAAGTCAGAAGAGCCATGAGGCGGCCACAAGGGTGGAGGGCGTGCCCAGGGGGTAGGGCGCGCCCCCTGCCTTGTGGGCCCCTCGGTGACCCCCTGACCTAGAACTTCCTTCTATATATTTACATATATTCCCAAACCACAAGAAGCATCCACGAAAACAATTTTCCACCGCCGCAACCTTCTGTTCCCGTGAGATCCCATCTTGGGGCCTTTTCCGGCATCCTGTCGGAGGGGGATTTGATCACGGAGGGCTTCTACATCAAATCTATTGCCCTTCCGATGAAGCGTGAGTAGTTTACCATAGACCTACGGGTCCATAGCTAGTAGCTAGATGGCTTCTTCTCTCTCTTTGATTCTGAATACCATGTTCTCCTCGATGTTCTTGGAGATCTATCCGATGTAATCTTCTTTTGCGGTGTGTTTGTCGAGATCCGGTGAATTGTGGATTTATGATCAGCTTATCTATGAATATTATTTGAATCTTCTCTGAATTCTTTTATGCATGATTTGATATCTTTGTAATTCTCTTCGAACTATCAGTTTGGTTTGGCCAACTAGATTGGTTTTTCTTGCAATGGGAGAAGTGCTTAGCTTTGGGTTCAATCTTGCGATGTCCTCACCCAGTGACAGTAGGGGTAGCAAGGCATGTATTGTATTGTTGCCATTGAGGATAAAAAGATGGGGTTTACATCATATTGCTTGAGTTTATTCCTCTACATCATGGCATCTTGCTTAAAGTGTTACTCTGTTCTTCATGAACTTAATAATGTAGATGCAGGCAGGAGTCAGTCGATGTGTGGAGTAATAGTAGTAGATGCAGGCAGGAGTCGGTCTACTTGACACGGACGTGATGCCTATATTTCATAATCATCGCCTTGGATATCGTCATAACTTTGCGCTTTTCCATCAATTTCTCGACAGTAATTTGTTCACCCACCGTATTATTTGCTATCTTGAGAGAAGCCT
Source organism: Thinopyrum elongatum (assembly GCA_011799875.1). NCBI lineage: Eukaryota > Viridiplantae > Streptophyta > Magnoliopsida > Poales > Poaceae > Thinopyrum > Thinopyrum elongatum. Next base: position 217,722,418 of record CM022302.1, on the reverse strand, counting down.
CTAGTGAAACCTATGGCCCCCGGGTCCATTTTCCATCATATAAGTTCCTGATCTACTATTTTGCAATCTTTTATTTTCTGATCTATAAACCAAAAAACCCCAAAAATATTTACTTTATCTTTTGTTTAGTTTTATCTATCAATATCAGATCTCACTTTTGCAAGTGACCGTGAAGGGATTGACAACCCCTTTATCGCGTTGGGTGCCAGTGTTTGATTGTTTGTGCAGGTATTGGTGATTTGTGCATTGTCTCCTACTGGATTGATACCTTGGTTCTCTAACTGAGGGAAATACTTATCTCTACTTTGCTGCATCACCCTTTCCTCTTCAATGGAAAAACCATAGCAAGCTCAAGAAGTAGTATTCACTCGGCTAAACCTCTGCAAATATTTGCGCAAACTTTCCCCTTCTTTTTCTAGAAGGGTTTGCAGGTCACTAGGTTGCCTTGGTTCTTGATGGCCACCTGTGAAGGCACCTATGAACTTGTTGCACAAATCTTCCCAGGAGGAAATGGAATCCTCCGGCAAGTGCATCAGTCAGGACCCACATTTGGCTTGAGAGCCAGAGGGAAGTAATTGGCAAGCTCTTTTTCATCCCTTCCCCCGGCGGCTTGAACAGCAATCGTATAGATGCCCAAAAAATTTGCCGGGTTCAGCTTCCCATCATACTTCTCTGGCAAGTCAGGCTTGAAGGTGCGAGAGGATGGCCAATGGACATGCCACGGCTCACGGGCGAAGGATAGGCAACCTACCTCATAAGGTAGGTACCCGCCAGCACTGTGTGTGGGTTCATCGACATCGGCTCCATTACGCCTGTCTAACAGATGGCGTGTCTCGTGACGCCGCTCAATGGTGACACGGGTGTCTTCCTTCCTCCTGTCTTTCAACACTTGGCATTGATCTTGCTGGAGTCGTGGGTCTAATGAAGCCATCGACGCCTCATCATGATCATCAACATCTTGAGGTTGCTGAGTTCGCTGCGGCTGCCCTTGGGCGTGCTGTCGCGGAGGGGACTGCACTGTGGGTGAGATCCTCCCATCTTGGCCATCGGCATGGGCAGCTGGCGTTGCTTGCGGGCGCCGCGATGGCTCCACACGCGGTGACTTGTTGGTCTCAGCAAATCCAAGGAGACTTTGGATGGTGGCTCTCCATTCATCCATATTGTATGCTGTTGGGGGAAAGTTCAGCAACAACTGAGCTCTCGCCACTGCTTCGGCTGCCATCCCTGGCATGGCGTGGGAGGCAGAACGCGACACCGCTCGACTTCTTGATGAGCCAGAAGGAGCATTGTTGGGATATTGTCGCCTTGGGCCCGTCGCCAGGGGAGTCTGGTGCAACCGGAGCTGTTCTTGACGACCAGGCTCTTGGTCAGCTGGGCTTTTCTTGTGCGGACGCGGTCGTTGCAGGCCGACAGCGCCGCCCGGGGTCTTGTCGTGCTCGCCCGGCGCGGGACAAGGCGCGCGTCCTGTTTCCGCCCCTCTGGACGGTGCGGCCAGTGAATCTTGGCTTGCACCGGAGCGGGCGTCGATGTTATGTTTGTTGAGCTCGTCGGCGGGGCGAGGGGGGAAGCTGGGTGTCTCCATGACCCGCACCGACGGAGGTATGATCGGTGACATGTTGAAGAGGTTGGGCCGCTCTTGCGGTCCTGGCCCCTGCTCCACTCACGGAGGGAGCATTAGCAGCACCGCCTGCATCGCCTGCCCCGCCTGCCACAACTGCGGTGCTCGCAGCACCTGCAGCCACATGCAACAAAACCTTCGAGGTAGAAGGATGCGTCGCCGCTCCGCAACTCTTTTTGGGAGCCATCGACGGAGTAGTTGATGACGAAGATGACGCGCTGGCTACTACTTCAGGTTCGCACATGTGACCGTCCCCTACTTGGCGCGCCAAAGATGTCGGCATGGAAGCACGATCACCTATGGGGCAGGGGTGCCCCTTCATGGTTCGGCAAGGGGACGGTCACATTGCACAAAGAGCAGCAACAATAGGGGAAAGCACGGCGATGGACAACTCTCTTTTACCCCAGGTTCGGGCCGCTTTGTAGCATAAAACCCTACTCCTGCTATGGTGGATTGATCTGGAGGAGCACGAATGCACGTCATGCTCTAGCCCGGCAAGGGTGCCTCAGGGAGAGCAGCGTGTATGTACAAGTGTTGGGGGATCTAAAAATCGAACCCTTTGCTAGGTTGCCTCGGGCCTCCTTTTATAGCTTAAGGGCGACAACAGTGGCAAAACAGTCATTTTGGTGTGATTAGATAGCTAACAGTGCTATCATACCTAACTCTGGCAGTTAGGACAAAGTGCATTAAATGCACTGCTAGGTGTCGTGCAGAGGTTGAAGCCCAGCAAGCCTGCTGCGCCGCTTATCCATCTTCTCGTTATTAACTTGACACGCCTCCTGGACGGGTGTCAATAAAGCTAATCTCTTCTCTTCCATGCTGCCATGTGCTTGAACAGATCCACCTAGCTGCCTGATAGCTTGACACTGCATGGATTAATGACTGGGTACGATGAGGTGGAGCGGTGGCGTCTTGGTTAAGGTTTGCCAGCAAGGAGCCTGGCGGGTCCTGGTCCTGGCGGCCTCGGAAACCTTGCCGGGGCGAACTAGACTTGTCCTTAGGTGCAGCCTCAACCTGGCCAGGCTCTCCTGCCCCGCAAAGGAGGCCTCCCCGAGGTGGTCTTCTGCTAGCTTGTTCTTCTTAATGCTCTCCTTGATCTCACGAAGAGCGGTTTCTTTGTATTAGCCATGGAGCATATTATTGCGGGCAAGTTTAAGCTCTACTGCTATTACTCCACCAATCGACCACTATCCTGCATGCATCTATGGTATTAAGTTCATGACAAACAGAGTAACGGTTTAAGCAACATGACATGATGTAGACAAAGTAAACTCAATCAATATGAATAAACCCCATCGTTTTATCCTTAATGGCAACAATACAATACCGGCCTCGCTACCCCTACTGTCACTGGGTGAGGACACCGCAAGATTGAACACAATACCAAGCACCTCTCCCACTGAAGATAAATCAATCTAGTTAGCAAAACCAAACGGATCGATCGGAGAGAAATACAAAGCTATCATAATCATGCATAATAAAGTTCAGAGAAGACTCAATTACTTTCAATGAATAATCTGATCATAAATCTAGAATTCATCAGATCCCAACAAACACACCCCAAAAGAAGATTACATCAGATAGAACTCCAAGAAGATCGAGGAGAACATGGTATTGAAGATCAAGGAGAGAGAAGAAGTCATCTAGCTACTAGCTATGGACCCGCAGGTCTATGGTAAACTACTCACGCGTCATCTGAAGGCAGCAAGGATGATGTAGAAGCCCTCCATGATCGATTCCCCCTCCGACAGAGTACCGAAAAAGGCCTCCAAATAGGATCACGGAAGAATAGAAGCTTGCAGCGGCGGAAAAAGTGTTTCAGGTGTCTCTCTAGGGCTTTCCCAATATTTGAGAATTTATAGAAGTGTAATTAAGTCAAACAAAGCCAAGTGGGATCCACAAGGTAATAGGGCGTGCCCTACCCCCCTGTGCGCGCCCTGTTGCCTTGCCGTCCCCTCGCTTCTTGTCTGGTCTCCTCCCTAGGGTTTCTTTTGTCTAGAAAAAACGTCAAAAAGTCTTGTAGTGTTTGGACTCCGTTTGGTACTGATTTTCTAGGAAACCAAAAACAAGCAGAAAATGGCAACTGGCACTGTCGGTGTTCTAGGAATCAGGGTACCCAGACTTGCTTGCCTGCGGCCCATGGCGTGGCTCCATCTTCGGCCTGATATGACCCATCTTCAGCACCTCCAAGACAAGACCCTCACGAGGGGCCGAGCCTCGTGAGGCAGATGACATCATGACCTCCGGTGGGAGCGGTCTCTGTAGGCTGGCTCCCGAGGAGCGGAGATTTCTATGTAGGCGCCCACATCATGAGGTTGAGGTGACGCCAGCCATGACGACCAAGGCTAGGCGGGCGCCAGTGGGGGCAGAGAAGCAGGTTTCCTCTGTGGTGCTAAAGAGGCAAGCGCAGGCGTGGGGTCCCGAGGAATCAGCCAAAGGTTTCCATTCCCGTGCAACAAGACCAAGACCGCTAGGACGGCAGGATGGATGTCATCACCGAGCCCACCGCGGTGTCACAACCAGGAGCTTTGCAGGCGAAGACCACCTTTCGTCAGGATAGGATGTACTACTTGTCCCCCTTTGAAATTGGCCACTGTGGGATCCCTTCCCGCCTTCGCTTGGGAGAAGAGGACCGAGGCCTCTATAAATATAGCTTAGCCACCACCGTATAAAGGGAGACCTCACTAGCTCGCACCCACACCAGAACAGACCTCGTGAGGTTGTTCTTCCTTTGTACTAGTCCATACTCAGCCCCCCGTGAGGCTAATCCACCACAAAGTAGGAGTAGGGTCTTACACTGCAAGGTGGCCCGAACCTGGGTAAACTGCTGTGTCCCTCTTCTTTCTTGTACATCGAGCTAGGCTGTGGGGGTGACGAACTCGTTGGCTGGAGAGGTCAAGTTCTTCGCACACGCCCTAGAGTTTGAACCTTTCTTGGGTCTGCGGAGCCCTGAATCCGACATTTGGCACGCCAGGTAGGGCGTGTCGAAGCCTCTCTTCCGTCAATCACTCCGCCGATGTTCTGTCGATCCCATGGCTGACGCTCGTCATGTCCCTGCCGAGCACCGGGCCGCTCGTGTCGCTCAGACAGCACCTGCGGGCAACGGCGCGCCTCGCCGCTCTGCCTCCCAGGTGGTTAACGCCGCCACTGACCCTGCTGCCCGCGAGCAGCAGGACTCGTCGCTGCCACCATCTGTGCGGCACAACGGCCGCACCGCAACTCCGTCACCCACTCCAGTCACGGTGTCGTCCTCTCACGTTCGTCGTGGGCCGGAGAACACACAGGCTGCGCTGCTCATGGCGCACGAGTTCCTGCACTATCGCCCAGCCAACGACCTCTATGACGACTGGCTCGCCCGCATCGCCAAGCTCGTCAGCGCCGCCGGCAAGGCACCTGCACCGTCCCACTTGCTTCGTCCCCCGCTATCCCTCACGAGCGACATGGTTCACGGCGTGCCTCCCCCTGCTCCTCTGCACGGCGTGGACCCCGAGCCAAGGCGAGAGGCTCCCCAGCGCGACCCGCTGCGCAGGGCGCCGGTGTGTGATGAAGAAAGCTGCCAGGTGGTGGAGCGGCCCCAAGGAGAAGCGCGTGCGCTTCCAGCTCGCTACTTCAAGACCGCGTGCCGCCAGAAGCGGTGGCGCACGGGCATCAAGACCAGGCACCTCCCCTGAGGCTGGCCCCTCTGAGTGCGGCAAGTTGCCGTGCTTTCACTCTAGAGGTACGCCGCGTCATCTGGCCCGGCAAGTTCAAGCCGGATCTGCCTCCATGCTATGATGGCACCCCTGACCCCGCTGCGTTCCTCCAGCTCTACGAGCTGAGCATTGATGCGGCAAACGGCAATGAGAAAGTCATGGTGAACTGGTTTCCCGTGGCCCTCAAGGACGACGCGCGCTCGTGGCTCCTGAACCCTCCGGTGGGATCAATCTCCTCCTGGGACGAACTGCGCGAGCGCTTCATCGCCAACTTGCAGGGCACTCGCGACCACGCCCCTGCCGCAGGCGACCTACGGCGCATCAAGTAGCAACCAGGAGAAACCCTGCACAAATACATACAGCGCTTCACCAATGTTCGCCTCAAGATCCCTAAGGTGTCGGACGAGGCCATCATTTCGGCGTTAACTAATGGCATCCGGGATGTCAAGATGAAGAAGGAGCTCGCCATACACGAACACTTGTGCTTGGCTCTGGAGATGTTCAACATGGCAACCATATGCGCGAGGGCAGAGGAAGGTCACCTCTCCCTCCTGGAGCTCCCGGAGGACGATCCTGAAGACAAGAAGGCCAAGGCTAAGGACGTTAAGTGCAAGGGCCCTGCTGTGCTCGCGGCCGAACCTGAGATGAAGCGCGGCTGCGACCACGCTGAATCCTCCAAGGGCAGCCGCCCATTCTGCGTCTTCCACAACATTCACAGCCACAACACCAGCGACTGCCAGGAGATCAAGGCCATCCGCTACGGGCGCCTTGGCCGCTGTCCCGAGCGCAACGACCGTGGCTACGGCCGCGGAGGAGGCTGCGGTGGAGGCCGCTGGGACAACCGCGACCCTCGCCAGGACTGGCGTGACCAGCCTCGTGATGGTCCCTGGAGGGACCAGCCTCGTGAGGACCGTCCTCCCTCTGCTGCCCCCACCGCCAAGGAGGAATGATGACCACTTCCAAGATGATGGGGTTGGGGGCTTCCAAGAGCCTCGCGCCATTGCGTGCATACTGGGTGGCGCTCAGGCCCCCGCCTCTCATTGCATCTTCAACCATTTCGTTCGTGAGGTGAACGCGGCCCTCCCCGCCTCTCATTGTACTTGGCGAGGGCCGGATACCCGGGGATGGCGTTGTACGGGAGGCGAATGTGGGCGACGTCGAAGTTGATGAGCTCGGTGCAGTAATTGTCGCGCTTGCCGAAGGTGACAGGGAGACAAATCTATCCCAGGGGAACGGTGGAGCCCTCGGTCACCCCTGAGAAGAGCTTGGTGGGGAGGAGCTAGTCGTAGGGCACCTATAGCCTCTCGAACGTTTCAGCGGAGAGGACGTTGAGCCCCACGCCATCGTCATTGAGGGTCTTGGTGACGAGGACGTTGCTGATGGTCGGTAAGCATAGCATTGGGAGCGTGCCTGCGGCAGCTGAGCACTTGAGCTGGTCCGTAGAGTCGAAGGTGACGGCGTACTTGGACCACCTGAGGGGAGGCCCTCACAGATTTGGATATGGTGGAAAGATGATTTGAGTGGAAAGCAACTTGGGGAAGGCTAGAGATCAAGATTCTTGTGGTTGGATTTGAATATCTTGGTCTCAACACATGAGTAGGTGGTTCTCTCTCAGAAAATGAATGCTGGAAGTGTAGGCACATTCTGATAGCTCTCCCCTGAATGGAGGAAGGGTGGAGGGGTATATATAGCCTCCACACAGAATCTAACCGTTACACACAGTTTACCAAACTCGGTGGGACCGAATAGTGAAACTCGGTCAGACCGATTTAGTTCAAAATGTGAACGTTAGGATTTTCGGTGGGACCGACATGTCAACTCGGTGAGACCGATTTTGTTAGGGTTAGGGCATAACGTAATCTCGGTGAGACCGATTTCTGTAATAGGCAAACAGAGAGTTGGTCAGGCAAACTCGGTGGGACCGATCGCTCATTTTGGTGAGACCGAAACATTACGAAGAGGAAACAAAGAGTTTGCATTGCAAACTCGGTGGGACCGATCGCTCATCTCGGTTAGACCGAAACGTTACGAAGGGAAACAGAGAGTTAGCAATCCCATCTCGGTGAGACTGAGATCCCTATCGGTGAGACCGAACTGATTAGGGTTTCTGGCAGTGGCTATGTCAAATGAACTCGGTGGCGCAGGATAGATCAAATCGGTGGGGCCGAGTTTGACTTTTGGTTTGGGACATATGTGGATATGAGAAAGTGGTTGAGGGTTTTGGAGCATATCACTAAGAATTTTGAGCAAGCAAGCCATTAAGCAACACCTCATCCCCTTTTAATAGTATTGGCTTTCCTATGGACTCAATGTGATCTTGGATCACTAAAATGAAAAGAGTAGAGTCTTGAGCTTGAGCCAATATGTGTCCTTAACATTTTGAGGGGTCCATGTCTCTAGTCCATGCCATGCCAATCATTGAACTTTCTGAAATGATCATCTTGAAAGAGTATTAGTTCAATGAGCTATATGTTGTTAAGAATTACCAAAACCACCCAGGGATTAGTTGCACTTACAATCTCCCCCTTTTTGGTAATTGATGACAACATATAGATCAAAGCTTCGACACATGATAATAAGAATGAAGTATATCGTTGCTTTGAGAAGTATGTGATAAGCAAGAGCTCCCCCTAAATTTGTGCATTATTTAAAATTTGCTTTTGAATGCAAATGCACAATCGATTAGGATCATGGGTTACTCTTCCATGTCACATACATCTTGGTGGAGCGCTCAAAATGATGGAATATGAAAATATGCACTCATCACCAAGGCAAAGTGAAAGATCATACAAGAGAGATAAATAATGTCATCATCCAAGCACAAACATTAATGTAGGATATGATCAAACACATGACCATAAGTATCTCACACACATAAACATAGAATATCAACCAAGCAAGCACACAAAAAGTAGCAAAGTGAATGGCAAAAAGAAGCAAGCACTCTCTCTCGAAGCCTATGATCTATACACTTTCTCCCCCTTTGGCAACAAGTTACCAAAATGCTTGAAAATGCATAGTGCTATGCGTCTCTCTAGGCTTGATCTTCGGGAGGCGGTGTAGAGAGGACCCCAAGAACAAATGCATCTATTGAGGTTGTTGGAGCTGGTGGAGTTGCGACCGGAGGGGCAACTGAGGCTGTAGCTGCAGGTGCTGACGTAGTAGCTCTTGTATCTGTCACAGGCACTGCTGCAGATCTCTGTGCCCTAGGCACTCTCTGAAAAGCATCTGTGGTAGCTTTCCCTTTCCTCTCTTCAGCTTCTTCCTGGAGCTGCTCAACAGCTGTCTGCATTTCTATCACCTTCAAGTCCAGATCATAGAACTTTGTTTCAATGATCCTCTCCATGCTCTCTTGATTCTGAGTCAGGGTGGCCAAACCTTTCTCAATCCTCAAAGTAGCTTGAATGAGATAGCTAAGTTGATCTTGTTTTGACTTGAGAAAAACTTGAGATGCCTATTCAACACTTGGCATCTTGGCTGCCTTTTCTGCCTTTGCTTTCTCCCTCTTCTCTTGAGCCTCTACTGATGTAGGATCTTCAGCATCCATGACAACTGTGTTGTCCTCAAATCCAGGTCTCAAGGGAAGGTGTTCTTTGTCCAACAAATATGTGCATGTGCCCATCTTGGAGTTGATGAGCAACTGGATGTGTGGAGCATACCCACATGATCTCTTTTGGTCTGCTGCAGTTCTCTTGATGGTTTCAACTATTAAGTTCATCACCTTAAACTTCTGGGGCACATTAAACAACAGAAGCAAATTGATGGAGTGGCCTCTGATCATCCTGTGATCTCCTGATTTGGGCAACAAGGTGTGCCTCAAGATGGTGTTAATAGTGGCCAGTCCAGACAATAGATAATATACAGAGCCTAGCCTGTGAGTCTCCAAGGCTTTGTCAGGAATCTCCTTATACATGTTGGCCATGGAGTTGTGATCTTTCTTTCTCTTGGCATAGACATCTATGTCATCCTCAAGCTCTGCAGGGGCATTTATCAGCTTGGCCCACTCAGCAACTGTTGATTGGTAATTTGTACCTTCAGACATCCATACAATCCTTCCATCTGGATAGAAATGAGCTGTAGAATAGAATTGCATAATGAGCTCATCATTCCACTTGGTAATCTTCTGACCCACAAAAGTGTCTACTCCATTGAGTCTGAAACTTTCATGCACTCCTAGGAAGTGGTCTACATTGTTGTTGATGTATTCCCAGTCTACCCACTTCATGTCACACACTATAGGCTTCTTATCCAAAAGAATTGTCTCATAGAAGTCCTGCTACTCCTTGGTGTGAAATCGATAGTCCACAGCAGTCCTTATCCTCACAGCATATGGATCTGCTTGTCTCCACAATCTGAGACCTACATCCTTCCTTGCTTTCATATTCTCAGCCACTGGATGATTGTCATCATGGTCAGGGATCTTTGGCTTTAGCTTCCTGAGCACTTGGGCTTCTTCTTCATCTTCCACTTCAGGCACTGGGGCCTTGTTCTTTTCAGCAGCTGGTAAGTTTCTTGTGCTTCTCTTTGATGCAGACTTAGAAGCTTGAGCAGTAGACTTGGGGGCAGTCTTGGGCTTTGCTGAAGCAGCCCAGACTTGATGGCATCCCCCATCAATTTCCAAGCTTTGGGTGCTGGTGCAGCATCCTCTTCTTCATCTTCTTCTTCATCCTCAGTTGGGTCTCTCATCATAGAGGGTCTGTTAATTACTCTGGCTATTGTCTTCTTGACCCTTTCCTTTCTCTTCTTGCCCTCACCAGCAGCCTCTCCAGTAGTTGATTTGGAAGTTTCAAGAGTTGAGGCTCTGGCCTTAGACATGGCCACTCTCTTTGCAGGAGCCTTCTTATTCAAACCAGGTTTTGTAGAGGCAGCTGTGCCAAATTCCTTCTTGACCACCTTCTTATTTGAGCTGACCTCTTCCTCAGCAGCCACATAATCCTCATCTTCAGAATCAAAATTTCTCTTTCTCCTCTGCCTAGTAGCAGCCTTAGGCAAGTTTCTAGGAGTACTTCTGCTGCCATCCTCATAGCTGTCAGAGGGACTAGTGCCCTCACTTAGATTCACTTGCTCCTCAGACCTGTTCTGGCTATCACTCTGATCAGACATTCTGGCACTGCAAACTGAAAGCTATCCCAGTGAATAGTTATAAATGAGATAGAGTGGATGAGCATCACAAAGTGCAGAGATTTTGCAAGACAATTGAGTCAAAAATTTAGTTTTAGTTTTCCACAGAAAGCATTTCGGAGCTACCGATTTGTTAAACTCGGTGCCACCGAAGCAATGTTGGAGTCTGAACTAGTGAGATCGGTCAGACCGAGACACAGTTTGGTGAGTCCGAGATTGCTAGGGTTTCACTGAGAGTTGAACTCGGTCACACCGATTTGCAATTTGCGGTTAGACCGAAAGTAACAAGTGCAATGGCCTAAGCCAAATCGGTGAGACTGATTTCTACAACTCGGTCGGTCAGAGATGAGTTCGGCAGAAACCTAACCCTAAATTTTTGAATCAAAACTAATCTAAAGGAAGTTTTCGTTGGATAGATTGATCTCATACGTGGTAAGAATCATGGCATTGTCTTTGTGCTAAGAATCGGAGGTAAGGATTGCACAAAGGGTCAAACTCATACCCTAACTTGGTGATGAGCTCGCTACGGCGGCAACGGCGGTGTAGATTTCCGTTGACGGTGGTGGAGACCAGCGGCAGGGGGTCGTTGGTGACAAGAGGATGATCCAGAGACCCGAGTCGGCAGAGCAGGACACGCGCGGGCGAAAAGGTTTCGGAGAAATTTCCAAAATTTGACCCGTCGGTATATATATCCTGACCCTGTCGGTGTGACCGAGTGGAACAACTCGGTGGCACTGAGATGCAGAATCACAAGCGGTTACTGCAACTCGGTGTGACCAAATGGTTCTACTTGGTTGCACCGAGATTGAAAACCTAGATCAACCCAGTGAACTCGGTATGACCGAAAAGGACGAATCGGTCAGACCGAAATGCACAGAGAGGTTTTGGAAGTTTATGTCTATGACGAATTGGTGACTCCGAGTGCTCCTCACCCAGAGGGTTCGAATCTGACTTGATCAAACTTTGTGATGTAGCATGAATAGAGTTTGAGACGAGAAAAGCATAGATAGCTAAAGGAAGTTCTTAGGCATTCTTGTCCATCCATTTGGCAGAAGAAACAGATCAAACAATCAAAACAACAAATGGATGTCCTCTAATGAGAAAAATATGCAACCAACATGCTCACACAATAAAATGGCAAATGAAATATGTGACAAAGCATGCACAAACTCTCTAGCATCTATCAAGCAATTGGCGATGACTAGATCATCTATATATGAGTATATTGACTTAGGAGTCAAATGAGAACATTTGATCATAGGTCATACTCATCGTTTAAGCACAAGTGGGGTTACCACTTTTACATAAATCATTGTTGTTTTCACACCATTAGAGTTGCTTTAGCTCAATTCTTAGAGTAAAGCTCCCCCTAGATGTGATATCCCCCCTAAGAGGGATGAACTAACCTTGGGTTTTGTCGATGATGACTTCATGTAGATGTTGAAGATGTGGATGCTCAATGTTGATGTAGTTCATTTAGAGCAATCCATTGGAGTGAGTTGCACTTTCAATACTTACATGGGTTAGTCCCACAAGGAACAAACAAGGATATCCATGGACATAGAGTGAAGTACACACAAGATGACGTCCATGAAAGCATTAGGTTACCTTGTCCCTTGTCTTACCAACAAGAGGGTTTGTGACTCCTTGAACTAGTGCAAGATGTGGAAGATGATTGCACTTGTTCTTGCCAAAATGATATGAGTGAAATATGTTGGCGGAGTCACCCTCAAGAATTCTCTAGTTCTTCTTCTTCGGGATCCACATCATCTTGATGGGAATCCTTGAAGTTGTAGTCGTACTTGATGAAGTAGAACTTGATGTAGTCTTGGGAACCCACTTGACCAAGACCTTAGGAGCTTCTTCAAATGCATCAATCTCCTCTTGAAGCTTGTCCTTGCCTTTTTGCTTGAGGTCTTGTGGTGGAAGATCATCTTGAGCTTCTGTCCCCTCGAAGGAATTAGGATCATACTTCTCTTGTTGAGGAACAAACTTCGTCTTGGGGTATTGATCTTCTTCCCACTCAACTCCATTGGCATTGAACTTTCGTTCAAAACCAACACCTTGATTCTTCCGGTGCCTTCCTTGCTTGCGTACAATTTCCTCAAATTGCTTACTTCCGGCAAGGCTCTTGTAAACACCTTTCTCTATAATTCCATTCAATAAGTTATTTTCTTGCTCAAGTGTAACTTGGCTAAGAGAATCATTAGTGGAATCAAGAGAACTACTAGAAGCAACAATATTGGATTTAGCATGATTATTGTTACTACTAGAAGAAGAATCTTTCTTACTCTTGTTGCTAGATTTTACTTGTGGCATGTAAGTAGACAAGAGTAAACGCTTGGCAATGTAAGAAGAACTTTTCTTATGAAGATCATCATTGATTGCTTTTAAGAACCCATGCTCTTGCTCTAGGTTGAGCTTTTCAAAGCGTAATTTCTCATGAGTCTTTAAAAGCTCTCGACGATCTTCTAAGGTAGTTTCATGAGCTAACTTAAGAGTGTTTAGTTCTTTAGTTAGACGCTCAATCTCCTTCTTATCAGCGTCATTCGTTTTATCTTGTTTAGCATGATTAATAGCAAGTTCATCATAGTTTTCATCACTAGAGTTGTCAACAAGTAAATCATCATCACCTAGGAAATCATCTTCATCACTATTGAAATCAACATACTCGGGGTGTGATACCTTTGGGCCTTTAGCCATGAAGCATCTTCCAATTCCTTCATTTGGTGAGTCAAATATGTCATAGGAGTTGGTTGACACAAGTGCTAGACCGGCAACACCTTCATCTTGAGTATATTCGGAGTCGGAGTGATAACTTCTCTCGGAGTGGTGGTCGGAGTCGGAACCAGATACCCATTCACCAACATGAGCTTGATGTCTTCGTTTTGTATAGCTCCTTGATGACTTGTCCTTCCTTTTCGAATCCTTGCTTCTGCGAGAGGTTCTTCGTTCATAACGATCATCTCTACTCCTTCTCTCCCTTGGAGGTGATTCTTCTCTCTTGCTTCTTCTTTTAGGTGAGTCTTCTCTTCTTTTGTAGGGAGCCATACACTCATTGGAGTAGTGTCCGGGTCTTCCACAATTGTAGCAATTACACTCACGACTAGAAGATCTTTTGCAATTGTAGGACCTTGACGTGGAACTTCTTTCCTTTCTTCTACTCTTGTAGAACTTGTTGAAGTTCTTCACCATTAGGCTCAATTCCTCATTGAAGGCTTGTTTTTCACTAGATGATGTAGGAGCATCACATGAGGCTTTGTAAGCACCACTAGACTTGTTGTGAAGCTCTTCTTTATCCTTGAGTGACATCTCATGAGCAACAATAATTCCAATGACTTTAGTTGGCTTGAGATCTTTGTAATTTGGCATCATTTGGATAAATGTGCACATGGTGTCATATTTTCCATCCAAGCCTCTTAGGATCTTCTTGATGATGAATCTGTCGGTCATCTCTTCACTTCCTAAGCCGGCAATCTCATTTGTGATGAGAGCAAGCCTAGAGTACATTTCAGCGACACCTTCACCATCCTTCATTTTGAACTTGTCCAGCTGACTTTGAAGCACATCCAATTTGGATTCCTTGATGAAGTCGGTACCTTCGTGCATATCAATCAAAGTATCCCAAATTTCCTTTGCATTCTCAAGACGGCTGATTTTGTTGAATTCTTCGGGGCACAATCCGTTGAAGAGGATATCGCAAGCTTGAGCATTGTATTGCAACATCTTCAATTCTTCCGCGGTAGCTTCACGATTCGGTTCTCTCCCATCAAAGAATTCACCTTGCAAGCCAATGCACACAATAGCCCAAACGGCGGGGTTATGTCCAAGAATATGCATTTTCATCTTATGCTTCCAACTAGCAAAATTAGTACCATCAAAGTAAGGACCTCTACGGTGGTAATTTCCCTCGCTAGACGCCATACTCTCCTAGGTTGTGAACCAAGGCTATGATCACCAAAGCTATGGAAATCAAGGCAAATGGAGACCAAAGCTCTGATACCACTTATAGGATCGAAAGTATGTCTAGAGGGGGGGTGATTAGACTACTTGACCAAATAAAAATCTAGCCTTTTCCCAATTTTAAGTCTTGGCAGATTTTAGCAACTTAGCACAAGTCAAGCAATCAACCTACACATGCAATTCTAAGAGTATAGTAGTGGAATGTAAATCATTGCATATGAAGGTAGAGGGGAGGAGTTTGGAGGGAGCAAACGCAATGTAGACACGGAGATTTTTGGCGTGGTTCCTATAGGTGGTGCTATCGTACATCCACGTTGATGGAGACTTCAACCCACGAAGGGTAACGGTTGCGCAAGTCCACGGAGGGCTCCACCCACGAAGGGTCCACGAAGAAGCAACCTTGTCTATCCCACCATGGCCATCGCCCACGAAGGACTTGCCTCACTTGGGTAGATCTTCACGAAGTAGGCGAGCTCCTTGCCCTTACAAACTCCTTGGTTCAACTCCACAATCTTGACGGAGGCTCCCAAGTGACACCTAACCAATCAAGGAGACACCACTCTCCAAAAGGTAATAGATGGTGTGTTGATGATGAACTCCTTGCTCTTGTGCTTCAAATGATAGTCTCCCCAACACTCAACTCCCTCTCACAGATTTGGATATGGTGGAAAGATGATTTGAGTGGAAAGCAACTTGGGGAAGGCTAGAGATCAAGATTCTTGTGGTTGGATTGGAATATCTTGGTCTCAACACATGAGTAGGTGGTTCTCTCTCAGAAAATGAATGCTGGAAGTGTAGGCACGTTCTGATAGCTCTCCCCCGAATGTAGGAAGGGTGGAGGGGTATATATAGCCTCCACATAGAATCTAACCGTTACACACAGTTTACCAAACTCGGTGGGACCGAATAGTGAAACTCGGTCAGACCGATTTAGTTCAAAATGTGAACATTAGGATTTTCGGTGGGACCGACATGTCGACTCGGTGAGACCGATTTTGTTAGGGTTAGGGCATAACGTAATCTCGGTAAGACCGATTTCTGTAATAGGCAAACAGAGAGTTGGTCAGGCAAACTCGGTGGGACCAATCGCTCATTTTGGTGAGACCGAAACATTACGAAGAGGAAACAGAAAGTTTGCATTGCGAACTCGGTGCGACCGATCACTCATCTCGGTTAGACCGAAACGTTACGAAGGGAAACAGAGAGTTAGCAATCCCATCTCGGTGAGACCGAACTGATTAGGGTTTCTGGCAGTGGCTATGTCAAATGAACTCGGTGGCGCCGGATAGATCAAATCGGTGGGGCCGAGTTTGACTTTTGGTTTGGGACATATGTGGATATGAGAAAGTGGTTGAGGGTTTTGGAGCATATCACTAAGCATTTTGAGCAAGCAAGCCATTAAGCAACACCTCATCCCCTTTTAATAGTATTGGCTTTCCTATGGACTCAATGTGATCTTGGATCACTAAAATGAAAAGAGTAGAGTCTTGAGCTGGAGCCAATATGTGTCCTTAGCATTTTGAGGGGTCCACGTCTCTAGTCCATGCCATGCCAATCATTGAACTTTCTGAAATGATCATCTTGAAAGAGTATTAGTTCAATGAGCTATATGTTGTTAAGAATTACCAAAACCACCCAGGGATTAGTTGCACTTACAAATATTCATCCAATAAATACTATGCCTTCTACTTTAGGGACATCCAAGCACAGAAAACATATACTTGGATTTGGAAATCCAAAGCAACAATGAAGATCCGAGTGTTTGGGTTGCTTTTACTTGCTGACAGACTCTATACTAGAAACATGCTCAAGAGCAGACATTACAAAATTGCAAATGTCCACAGCTGCCTACTTTGTTACCCAAATCATGAAGAAACGGTGGAACATCTCTTCTTTGATTGCTCCTTAGTAGAAATTGTTGGACAAAACTTGGAATAACATGGGACGCCCGAGGTACAAGGCTACAATGGATTGAATCAGCAAAGACAAACTGGAATAGGCCAATGTTTGTGGAAATCTTCCTTCGGGCAGCATGGAGCATTTGGAAAGAGAGGAAAAACTAACACTTTAGAGGAATAACACATTCAACCAGCTCCTGGCTATCCAGACTAAAAGAAGACCTTTTTCTCCTAAGTTAAAGAGTTATAGGAGAATCCCATAAAACATTTCTAAATACTTTTATAGCGTCTCTTTAATTTTACAATCGTTTCCCACTCCAAAGGGGCTGGTATGTAAATATCTGATGAAAGAACCTTGATTCTTTTATTTAATTCACAACTCTCCTACTGTTTCAGGTATAAAAAAATGGCACAATAGTATATGTGTTCCATGAATGCTCATAATGATGGATTTCTCAAGATTGTGTTTTTGCATCTTAGTATGGAACGCTCTTCTCACTTTGTTGTGATGTTTATGAGCGAAGGTTAGTGTTTTGCTGCAAGTAAATAAGAATAGTTTCCTAGGATGGTCCTCATCATCCTCCCTTCCTTCCAGAAAAATTGTCCTCGGTTTTTGATAACATGCAACAGCGCAAAGGAAACAAACTATGTATATGCATCGTATATGAGATGTCACACATTTTGTTGTTAGCAAGATTTTGTGCATCCCAAATTGTAGAAAATAGTCTTGATAGCAGCAAACATATTACTCAATAGATCAACATATATTTTGGGCTTGTAAAAATTGAAGTTGCTTTTGCAAATGTAAGTCAGGGACAAAGTAGAATCATTCACATCATTCCTACTCCCAGATAAACATCTTGTGTTCATTTCAAAGACAAAATTAGAAGTATGTGATGTAGGGTGGAAACCCTCGGGCTGATCTTTCACGAAATAGACTGGATCCTACGAAGAACATGAAGGACATGAGGGGAAAACACGAGAGAAAGACACTCAAATCAACGAGAACAATCACACATGTGCTAGATCCATGAACATAGAGAGTGATACAAGATCCAAACGCAACATTGGACGATACAAGAGGCGGTAGTTCTTCTCTGTGAGGAGGTCTTGAGGGGTCTTCCCGTGAGGGGTCTTGAATCCACTTGGGGGATCTTCTCTGTAGAGGTCGTGAACTCCGATGGAGAAGGTATCAAGCGGATGAGCAAAGCTCTATCTCTCAAATGAGCTAATCCTTTGCCAACCCTAGAAAGAGGGAGGAGGAGGAGTATATATAGTCTAAGTGGATGAAGGGGTACATGGGCCTCGGCCCAACACACGGAGCACGCACAGGTGTCGGACGTCCGACAGCTACCGGATGTCCAGTGTCTCCTGAGGGTCCGGACGTCCGGTACTTGTCGGAAGTCCGATGTTTTGGCTCGGGATGGTCGGCATCGGATTTCCGGCCGGCGTCGGACATCCGGGGCATCGGTCGTCCGGAATGCCTCAGTCTTCTGTCGTTTTGGCTCAGACGCGCCTGTGTCGGATTTCCGGAGGGGGTCGGCCGTCCGGTGGCTAGAGGGCGTCGGACATCTGGTCCTTGTCGGTCGTCCGGCCGCTGTAGCGTTTGCTGGCTGGGACTTTGGTTGGCTGTTGCTTTAGGTGTCGGATGTCCGACAAGTCTCGATCTTCCGGTGGCTGGAGATTTTCTGCCAGCTCTTCTTCTTGTTCCTTGTACTTGGTGTCCTCGCCGTCTTAGCCGTTGTGTGTAGTTGCTTCATGGCTATCCTCTAGGTACTTGCTCACACATAGTGTTTCCGCTTGAGGTAGTAGCCATATCTCACATGTAGAAAGTGGTAGTTCGGAGAGACGAAAGTTCACCTTATCTTCGATAGCCTTTGCTCGAGCTCTTGTCACTAGTCCAAGTGGTGTCGTGGGATACGTAGGTAGGTCCATGGGGATGGCCGTAGGATGCTCCGCATCATTTCCCCCCTAGGAAAGATCCGACCTCGGATCGATCCTCATCACCATGGTAGGGAGAGAGATCTTGGACATTGAAGATATCGCTCACAGAGTACTTGTCGCGAGGTAAGTCGATCTTGTACGCATTGTTGTTGTAGCGCTCAAGCACCTTGAAGGGTCAGTCGGCTCGTGGTCGAAGCTTGGACTTGCGTTCATTGGGGAAGTGTTCCTTGCGAAGGTGTAGCCATAGAAGATCTCCAATGTTGAATATTGTCATGGGAAAACACGGCCACCTATGGGTCCATCAGCCCCTTGTGGTTCGGCAGGGGGTAGAGCACATTGCACAAAGAGCGGAGGGCGCAGAGCAGCACGGCAATGATCACACAGGCAGTTTTTACCCAGGTTCGAGCCACTGTAGGGCGTAAAACCCTACTCCTGCTTTGGTGGATTGATGAGAGGACCATGGAGGAGGCGCAGCGCTCTGGCCCGGCAAGGTTGCCTCGGGACGAGAGCAGCTACGCGCGTACGAGTGTACAAGGGTCTGAATCCTTTCTAAGGTTGCCACGACCCTCCTTTTATAGATCAAGGGGTCACCACAATGGCAAATTAGTCATTGCGTACTGATTAGATAGCAAACAGTGCTATCATACCTAACTCTGCAGACAGGACAAGCTGCATTAAATGCAACACTTAGTGTCACATCGTGGCGTAGCCCGGCAAGCCTTGTCATGCCGTTCAGCCACCTTCTCGCCTGCCTACGTGACACGTCCCTGGACGGGTGTCATTTGGAGGTGATTCCCTTCGGAAATGGCTGCCATGTGCCAAATAATTGCCACTTAATCACTTGGGGGCTCGACACCGCACCGATAGGTGACTTGCTTTGCTGTGAGCCAGAGAAGTGGAGCCTTGGCAGGGCAATCTGCCCTCGGCATTCCCGGCAAGCTTGTCGTGGCAGTCTTGTGACTTGTCCTTGGGGTAGCCTTGACCTCGCTAGGCTCGCCTACCCGGCAAGGGAGGTTTTTCCTTAGTGATATCTTGTTCCTTTGGCTTGACTTGGTCCTCCTGATCTGCCCTTTGATTCCACAAAGAGCTATCTCCCTGGTTTGGCCTTGTCTTGGATGTTGCAACCTTGCTCTCGAGCCTGTGTATAGTCTGGGCAACATACGCCTGGGGTTTATTGCACCGATAGGAGCCCCAGGCCTGGCCTGGATGCACTACCGAGCGTCGTCAGGGTAGACCCTGTTTAGTACACAGAAGAGGAAGTCGCGGTAGCTCACCCTTTGAGATCCTCTTTGCTTCTTCATTAACCTGTGCTCGAGTTAGTTTCCGGTTTCCCCATGTGTCACATAACGCCAATTTTAGTGGGGCCATCTCTGTAATGGCCCCTGAATGACTTTAACGCACGGGGGAGTAACTACCAATTCACTCATCCCACCATGTCCTTATCCTTTGCCACTTACGCTGCATGCATTGAGTGGGGTAGGTAACGGAGGTGCGTGGTGCGGGAGAGAGCGTCAAGGCAGGGGCCCGGTCTTCTTGGATTGGTGGAGAGGGACAGCAGTCGGATCTGGCCATCTATGGTGGTTTAGACGGGTTGGATCAAAAAAAAACCTAGGGTGAGGGTGAAGGACCAGCCCCCGGCCCCTGTCTGCCTATAAAAAGGGGGTGAGAAGGAGCGGAAGTGCTCATCCACGCACCCCTCCTCCTTCATCCCTTGCCTTCTTCTTTGCTATGTTGAGGGGGAGAGACTGGGGCCAGGCGCCGGGCTCTAGCTTGGGGTCAATGACACTGAATGCTCGTGTCGACGCTCGGGGAGTGAGTCTAGTCCGGTGCCAAAGGGGATGCGGCGGTTGAAGATGTGGGCGTCGAGTCGGCCGCAGTGTGGGAGGTGTTACGCTTCTCCAAAATGGTGAAATGCTCATCTCCCTCACACGAGCCGACAATCTGGTGGGGAGTGCTAGCCCTCGCTGCGAGTTGCCGAGGATCATCGTCCCATCGATGGGGTCTTGGGGCTTACGACGCCTGTCTGGGGTGCGGTGCTCGGGATCCTTGGCAATCCCAGCACTGTTCCTTCGAGTGGAGCCGGGGTTAATGCTGAAGACGGTGGTGCCTTCCTGGCCGCCAAGGTGAGGAGCGGTGCGGTGGTCTGCTGCTTCTCCGGGGAAGGTGATGGGCCGAGGGTCCGGCGTCTTCCCGGAGCGGTGCTGACGAGGAAAAAACGAGGGAAGACGGAGAAGGCAGGTGGCAGGGCGTCAGGTCGGAGTACGATGGCACCGACGCCTTCGTCTCGTATTGCGAGCCCGCTGCCTCGTCTTTCCGCTCTTCCCCTCCCTCCCCGGCACCATCATCACCGTCCTCTTTAGGACGGTTGCCGGGGAGGGGGCTGCTCTCTTGGTGCCTTCGCCTCCTCCAGCAGTCTTCCAGCTGAGCCCCGGCGGCTCTCCCTGCTGGTGCTCGTGCTGGGGCTTCTTGCTGGCCTTGGGGGCGGTGACCGGGGCACCGCCAAGCTGCTCCCTCCGTCCTCATACTTCGCAGCCTTGCCACTCCCGATCTTGTCAGGCTGCGCCCGGCAGGTCCTGACGGGATCGGGTCGGGCTTCTGCTCAGGCACTCCTTTTGCCCTCTTCACCTCCCACCGCAGTGCCTAGGAGGAGAGGGACAAGAAAGGGGATTACGGGGCACTTATCTCTATTCAATCTAAAATGTGTAGGCATTCGCCAAACTTTAGTCTAAATTATGTAATCTTCTTTATCCATGTTTGTGTTCTGTAAGGTCTTGATGTCTACTACGCAACTTTATTCTTGTAGACTCGTGTTGGGGCCATCAGCCCCTTGTGGTTCGGCAGGGGAAAGAGCACATTGCACAAAGAGCGGAGGGCACAGAGCAACACAACAGTGATCACACGGGCAGTTTTTACCCAGGTTCGGGCCGCCGCGAGGCGTAAAACCCTCCTCCTGCTTTGGTGGATTGATGAGGGGACCGTGGAGGAGACGCAGTGCTCTGGCCCGGCAAGGTTGCTTCGGGATGAGAGCAGCTACGCGCGTACGAGTGTACAAGAGTCCGAATCTTTTCTAAGTTTGCCACGGCCCTCCTTTTATAGATCAAGGGGTCACCACAATGGCAAATTAGTCATTGCGTACTGATTAGATAGCAAATAGTGCTATCATACCTAACTCTGCAGACAGGACAAGGTGCATTAAATGCACCGCTTAGTGTCACATCGTGGCGTAGCCCGGCAAGTCTTGCCGTGCCATTCAGCCACCTTCTCGCCTGCTTGCATGACACGTCCCTGGACGGGTGTCATTTGGAGGTGATTCCCTTCGTAAATGGCTACCACGTGCCAAATAATTGCCACTATATCACTTGGGGGATCGACACTGCACCGATAGGTGACTTGCGTTGCTGTGAGGCGGAGCAGTGGAGCCTTGGCGGGGCAATCTGCCCTCGGTGTTCCCGGCAAGCTTGCCGGGGCAGTCTTGCACTACAAAAAAAAGACACATCCGTGACATTTTGGGCCGAACGAAAAAAAAAATCTGTCATGCTTATGACACTTCTATGACGATAATTGTGACAAAACCCGGTGGTAGAAGTGAGGGTGAGGAAAATTTCGGGGAGTTCCTACATGACATTCTTTGGGCTGTCCATGACAAAAAATCTTGACAGAAAATGGGCTTTTCATCCTGGGCGGGCCGGAGACGCACCTGCATGACATTCTTTGGGCCGTCCATGACGGAAAAAATCATGGTAGAAGCGAGGGTGAGGAAAATTTCGGGGAGTTCCCAGTTACGTTGGGTGGTCGGGGTCGAGCGAGGCACGGAGGTTTGCGGGTTTTCTCTCATATACGTACGCGTGTGTGTGCGAGGCATTGGGCTCTAACTGAACCCCTGCGAGGTGTTCGCTTACTGAACCCGAGCGATTGCACTAGCTATGTTACTAAACCCGAGCGATTGATCGATCCCTGGCTGTTAACTGAACCCGATCGAGGGATTCCTTCGCTACTGCTGCTAACTAAAGCCGATCGAACCTGCTGCCTCTTGATGAATAGTGAACATGGGGGTTGGTTGAACGAGTCGAGACGTACGTGGTTGGAGTTGGATGAACAGTTCCCTGTGCGGGTTGGATGAACAGGACCCCGTGGTAGTAGTAGTAGGTCGTTGCCACTGGATGAACAGGACCCCGAGAGGAGGGCCGCCACAGCCGAGCTGGTTGGGGGTGGATGAACAGGACCCCGTGGAGGGCTGGTTGAATAGTAGCCAGTGGAGGGCTAGATCAATAGTAGCCCGTGGATGAATAGTAGCTGGTGGAGGCAGGAGGAAGACGCGGTGGATGAACAGTGCAGGTGGAGGCTGAAAAAAATCGACGGTGGGTGAACAGTAGCTCGTGGAGTCCCGTTTTGAGGTACGCCACACCCCTCCAATGAATAGGACCCCCGTTTCGACCGTAGCGCTCCAACACAAGTCCGTTTCCTCCATTTTGCAGTATGCCACACCCCTCCCGATGAACAGGACCCCTGTTTCGACCGTAGCGCTCCAACACAAGTCCGTTTCCACCATTTTGCGGTACGCCACACCCTTCTCGATAAACAGGATACTGTTTCTCCGTTCCGACCCAGCCGGTTGGCTGCCCGATGAACAGAATGCCGTTGTTGCCATCCGTTACCTCTCCATGTACATGAGCCCTAGCTGTACATATGCGCGAGTACGCGTTTGAAACCCCGCCGGTATGTATGTACGTGGCCATATTTTTTGGCATCTGCCTGTACGTACGTGTACACGGTTTAGAAGGGACTGCCTGAACTGCTACGTTGGGGGCTCTACTACTACACGTGCTGCTGCTTGCTCGGCCACGGTTCATCGTTGCAGAGAGACCGATCGACCAGTATGTACGTACACATTCGCGACAACGCTACGTACGTTTTGACCAGGTGGGTCCCGGCTGTCAGGGAGGATAAGGAGGCACTTCCTTACGTGCGAAGTTATAGATGGTGGGTCCGAGCTGTCAGGGGGATGATTCATTTTTTTCGCGCCTAATATGGAGGCACTTCCTTGCGTGCGAAGATGTAGCTGGTGGGTCCATCTATCAGCCTCACCGCGTACACTACTCTTCCGATGGATGTCGTTCTTTGACCACTTTGACCACGCCGTGCGGACAGCACCCAGGCGGTGGACGACGGGGAGGCCTAGGAAGGGAACGACGCTGAGCCAGGGAAGACGAGGCAGGTGGATGCCCACGTGGAGGGGAGTACGAGGGTTCACTGGTTCGGCTATGGTGTAATGCTGCCGTCGCCGGAGAATAACAAGGGGTGTGGGTGAGTAGAGGGAATGCCTGGCCAGTAGTAGTATGGTCGGGCGGTGAGGACTGCGCGGTAGCACAGCCGGCCACGGGAGGCTGGCGCAGGCGGTACAGCGGGCGCAGGTTTGGGCTGCTGGAGCAAGACGACCAGAGGTTGAAGATGCAACTTGGCCATTGGATTAACATCCAACGGTCAGTGCAGCTAGAATCGTTTATTGACTAAGTTGACAAAGCCCTGCGTACGCGTTAACTTAGTAGGCCCACAAGTCAGCCTCCAAATCTGGTGGGTCCCAGCTAGCAGGGGGAATCAATTTTTTTCCACGTAATAAGGTGGCACTTCCTTGCGTGTGAAGATGTTTTCTGGTTTTTTTAATTTCTTCTTTTTTGAGTTAGAATAAAAAGAAAACAATTTAGCATCTTTGGTACAATCTATATTTTCACGAAAAGGATCATAATAAAGCTGGTCGGTCCCAGCTGCCACGGAGAGGAAACTTTTTATTTCTGCGTAATAAAGGAAACACTTCCTTGCGTGCGAAGATGTAGCTGGTGGGTCAAACCTCTCAGGGGGAGAAATTATTTGTTTTCGCATAATACGGGGGCACTTGCTGCGTGCGTCCATGGGCCATGTGCGTCCCTACTGTCAGCCACTCGATGTACATGCCTCTTCCGATGGCTGTCGTTTGTTGACAAAGTTGACCACGCAGCACCGAGAGAACCAACGCAGTGAACGATGGGTAGTCCTAGGAAGGGAATGACCCAAAGCCGGCGAAGACACAACAGTGGATGCCCACGCGGAGGGGATTACAAGGGTTCACTGGTTCGGCTGTGGTGTGAGGCTGCCGTCGCCGGAGAAGAACATGAGGTGTTGGTGAGTAGAGTAATGGCCTGGACGGCGTTTGGGAGTAGGGTGGGCCGGTGAAGCCTGCGCGGCAGCACAGCCGGCCACGGGAGGCAGTAGCAGGTGGTACCGCCGGCGGTGGTTTGGGCGGCTGAAGCAATAATTTCCGAGATTGAAGAAGCACTACAGCCGTTGGATGGACATCCAACGGCCACTTCTGCTAGAATCGTGTCTTGACTATAAGTTGACAAAGCCTTCCGTACACCTTAGTAGGCCCACAAGCCTTCCGTACGCGTCACTGACTATAATTCTCAAAAAAAAATAGTAGGCCGACAATTGAGCATCACATCTGTGGTAGAGAACATATAGCCCATTTGCGATTTGTAAGAATGTTCATCCCATTTTTGAATTCTAATGGAATTTACTACAACCAATTTACAGTCTGTGAAAATTACAGCCGATTTTCTAGCCAGGACAACGATTAATAATTTCAACCAACCGCTCAAAACAGAATTCAACCAAAAATCCCACATTTTGATGGGATCCGAAATATTTTTATCCCAAAAATCCCACATCGAGTCAGATTAAATATAATTTCGAAATGAATTTGTATTAGGTAAAAATCTAACAAAATATTTTGCGCGCAATAAGTAATGAAATTAAAATTTTCAAATTCAAAAAATAATATTTTTGAAACTAATTACCTGTTTGGTGCGTTTTTGTATATTTACAGCCCAATTTTTATAATTACATCCCATTTATTATTTCTTAAAGTCCATTTTCTTGTTAGGCCTAATGCATCTCTCCTAGGAAAGATTTACAGCCCAGCGGGGCGGAGAATAACAAGTTTACCTGGGTTGGGTATTCCGCAAAAAAAGTATAGCTGGGCTAGCCATTTTCACCTTGAAAAATTAATATCTGGGCTGGATATTTGGTCGACATAAAATAATAGCCTGGGCTAGACGGGCCATAGCCCGCCCAGTTGATATCCTGCTCCTCTGAACAACAACAAAAACATCTCTCAAGAAAAACTCTGCTTACACTTAAAAAAACAAATACTGCTCGAGCTGCTGGGAACCAGCTGTCGGCCGCCCCTTGCTCAATTCTCTCGTTTATTGACTATATAAGTTGACAATGGTGTGGGACCGTGATGT
Source organism: Thinopyrum elongatum (assembly GCA_011799875.1). Classification (NCBI taxonomy): domain Eukaryota; kingdom Viridiplantae; phylum Streptophyta; class Magnoliopsida; order Poales; family Poaceae; genus Thinopyrum; species Thinopyrum elongatum. Next base: position 217,696,902 of record CM022302.1, on the reverse strand, counting down.
CAGGAAACTAGGAGGAAGCAAAAAAATTATAGTTGTATATAATAAGGAGGAACTTGCGTACGTACGGCTATGGCCCTGGTGGGTCCCTACTGTCATCCTCTCCAAGTAAAGTCATCTCCTGATTCCTCGTGTTCGTTGACCATGTTGACAACGCTCGACGCCACGGCGAGCACAACAACTCAAAGGACGATGGAGAGGGCCTTGCGGGCCCTACAAATGGTCTGATACAGCGCCCGCTACTCATTCAAGAAGCCAGGATCATCGGACACCTATGAGCACCTTCGAGAGACTGAGCCGGCATGAAATGGTAAGGCCGTGCTTGGGAGCTCTGGATTGTTTCACACCTGTATTAAGATACAAGTGTAATTTACTCATCACAGGAAACAACGCGTAAAATACAGGCGTAATGAAACCATCGGCTCGAGGTATGTAACGAAAACCGGCAAGTTACGCATGTAATTTGAGAGACTAGTGTATATTTTACCAGTCGAAATTGACTAACCAAGCGCTTCGCCCAAGACCATCTGCTTTTATTTACAAGCGTCAGTTTTACAAGCGGTTTTGGTTGGAAAATGACGATCCAATCACGGCCTAAGATGATGAGTTGGTCGAAAGATCATATGGTTTCACCTCTAACCTACCCGAGTTGTCGTATAGGCTATGAATGAAACATAAGACGATGAACTTCTTAAGCACAGAAACAACAGAAGAGGATGATCTTCTTAACATGCAAATCACTGGCATTAGATCAACATGCAAAACAATATGAAGCATTATTCTCAGGAGGCATGGTGAACAGCTCGTGATGCCGCATGCCACAGCATTCCAAGCTCAACTTTGCAATCAAACTCACAAGGCCTGGCATTACATAGACAACATTCAGAACAAACTCTTAAAATACCTTACATAAGTCAACATTCATGTGACTTTGCATCTCAGCAGAGTAAATATTTACTTCTGAACTTAACACAGGAATAGAAAAAACGATCGACGCTGCTCATAGCAAAGGGCGTCCCACTCCAAAATATCAAATGCATGTCTTTTGGCTAACATCAATGAGCAAAATTTTACAAGGTTTTCCAATTCCAATATATTAAACTAATGTCTTCTTGCTAACATCAATGATTAAACTTTGACAATCTTTTCCCATTCAAAATATGTAATGCCTATGATTGTGGAACGGGTAGGGTTTGTCATCAGTTTGCACATTGAAATGGCACATGGAGCCGGATTAACCACTGTATCTTTTTGTGTAGTTCCACTGAAATCAAACAATGTCTTGTGTAGCATGGTGGATTTCGTATTTATATGTTGCAAGAAAACAAAGACACATCAGCACACACATGAATATTGGCCCCAGTGCCAACCCACCAATCGGTGGGCTGACAAACTGAAAGGACGGTAAATAGATTACCATACCCAGATGCCCCATCATTGTTGCTTAGAGTGACATTGACAGACTTCGAGTCCTGTCCTGGCTTCTTGTACTTGTTTGGGCACTTGTTTGCCCAATGTTCCTCTGAACCACAAGTAAAGCAGCCATCTCTCTTTCTGTCTTTCTTCTTACCCTTCTTCTTAAAGGTAGTATTTTGTTGGATAGAGTTCTTTCCCTTGAACTTGTGGGAATTCTTCTGCCTTGAAGACATTGGTAGCTCCATTCAGACGGGCAGGGTTTGTCATCAGTTTGCACATTGAAATGGCACATGGAGCCGGATTAACCAGCGTATCTTTGTGTGCAGTTCCACTGAAATCAAACAATGTCTTGCCTAGCATGGTGGATTTCGCATTTATATGTTGCAAGGCGTTGAACACGTTGGCAGCTCCATTCAAGTAGATAGTCCGGTGGCTCAAGGTGATGACGAATGATTAGAGAACCATTCGATGTAATGTGCATGATGAAGTATTATGGAGGACACGAACCATCTGACCATTTTGTGCAGTTCCACTGAAATCAAGCTGAGCATCCCTGTCTGCATAAATACAGAAAAAGCATGATGAATATAATAGTGGTACTAGTTGATTAAACATACGCTTACAACTATAATCTTCTTCATTATCTTAACCGAAAAAGATAGCAATACAATAGCTTCAATTAAACATTTATTCAAAACAATACAACAATATAAGTAGCACAACATAACAAAGCACAATCATGTGGATGAAGGCCGATACTGACCTCGTTTGTTACAGCTGCGCCGGCAACTGACTTGGTCATACCTTTCCTTGTGGAGTGAATTTTGCACTCCACGTGTTGTTGAGTTTCCCATGCTCTCTGCAGACTAGTCATGTGACCAGCGTCTACTAATACTCTGTAAAGCTTCTCGATCATTCCTTGTGTAATGTAGCGCAAACAGTGACTACTTCTTTCTGCAAAGTGGAAAGACCAACTGGGCCCAATAATGCAACAGTTTGCCTTAAACACATTGGCACCTTTTGTGCAGTTCAACTAAAATCAAAGTCGAAATAGAACCGAGCAGAAGTTTTGATATCCCTGTATGCAACAATAGGTATAAAGAAAACAATTATTGAGAAATGACGGTTGATAACTTATACTCCCAGAAGAAAAAACATCTACCTTATCTTAATGGGAAACAAAGCAGGAGAGTAGCAATTCTCAAACAGTGTGATTCATTCATATTAACTGAGACATTATCTTAACAATACCTTGTTTCAACATGTATAAAGAACGACAAAGCAGAAAAGTACCATTCCTAAAACAATGCAACTGATTCATGTTAACAGAGACATTATCTTAACAATACCTTGGTTAACATGTAGAAAGAACTACAAAGAAGGATAGTACCATTTGTAAAACACTATAACTGACATATAATAACAGAGACATTATCTCAACAATACATTTCTTAAACATGTACTCCGGCCGATCCCTAACAGAAATGGTACTTCCGCCGATCCCTAACAAGTGTTGCAGTTTTGAACTAAGATTCAATACTTAATTCTGAGAGTGGCATTGCTTAATTTTACTAGTGGCATTAGATTAACAAAAAGCATAAACAGTTCCAGGGGAGAGTGTGCGCAACAGCACCATGTGCTTCCATCTACTTATAAAGGGGGTGATGCAGAGTTGGTCCCATTTTTGTTCACTTAATGGGAAAAGACAGCAATTCAATAGCTTCAATTCAACATTTATTTAAAACAGTACCCATACAAGTAGCACAACACCTCAAAGCACACTGCACGATCATGTGGATGAAGGCCGATACTGACCTTTCATGACGCAGTCAATATCACCTACGAATCTGCCAACACGAATAGGAAATCCAATCTCGTTTTGTGTAGTTCAACTAAATCAAGCAAAGTCGCCAGTGTGACATTTAAGTTCGCTATAGCAACAATTTGAATAGATATCCTGTTTTAACAGAGGCAAAAAGGAAACAATTACTGGCCAATAAAGGAGGATGAAACATACGGCGACAAAAAGAAGCATCTACCTTATCTTGATGAAAAACAAAGTAGGACAGTGATACGTCTCCAACGTATCTATAATTTTTTATTGTTCCATGCAGTTATATTATCATTCTTGGATGTTTTAGAATCATTTTATAGTCATTTTATATCATTTTTTGGTACTAACCTATTGACATAGTACCAAGTGCCAGTTGCTGTTTTTTGCATGTTTTTTTACATCGCGGGAAATCAATACCAAACGGAGTCCAAACGTAGCGAAACTTTTTGTGGATTTTTTTGGACCAGAAGACATCAAGTGGGCCAAAGAAGTACCGAAGAAGGAGCCCGAGGTGAGCACAAGACACCAGGGCGCGCCTGGAGACCCAGGCGCGCCCAGGTGGGTTGTGCCCACATCGGTGGCCTCCCGCACCGCCTCTTCGCCCTATAAATTCCCAAATATTCCAAAAACCCTCGGGATAATGCTAGATCAGAAGTTCCACCGCCGCAAGACTCTGTACCCACGAAAAACCAATCTAGACCCCGTTCCGGCACTCTGCCGGAGGGGGAAATCATCACCGGTGGCCATATTCATCATCCCGACGGCCACCGTGATGAGGAGGGAGTAGTCCACCCTCGGGGCTGAGGGTTTGTACCAGTAGCTATGTGTTTAATCTCTCTCTCTCTCGTGTTCTTGAGATGTCACAATCTTGATGTATCGCGGGCTTTGTTAATATACTTGGATCATATGGTGTTTCTCCCTCTCTATCTTGTTGTGATGAATTGAGTTTTCCCTTTGAGATTTGTTTATCGGATTGAATACTTTTATGGATTTGAGAGCACTTGATATATGTCTTGCGTATGAATACCCGTGGTGACAATGGGGTATTATATTGATTCACTTGGTACATGTTTTGGCACTCAACTCGCGGATTCCCGAGGTGACATTGGGGCAATCTATGCATAGGGGTTGATGCACGTTCTCGTCTTTGTTTCTCTGGTAGAAATCTTGGGGCACTCTTTAAGGTTCTTTGTGTTGGATTGAGTATTATGAATCTGAATTTGCTTTGGTGTTATTTTAGTACGAACTCTTGGATAGATCAATCGGAAAGAATAGCTATGAGGTGGTTTCATACCCAAAAAACAATTTCATCTTATTGTCTCCGCTAGATAAGAACTTTGGAGTGATTCTTCATCGCACGTTGAGGGATGGTTATATGATCCAATTAGATTAGCATTGATGAGAGATTGCACTAGCGAAAGTACGGACCCTAGGCCTTATTTTCAAGCATTGCAATACCGTTTGTGCTCCGTTTTATCAATTGCTACCTTGCTGGTTTATATTGTTCCTATTACAAAAATCAATATCTACTATCATTACTACACTTGTATCACCATGTCTTCGCCGAACTAGTGCACCTATACAAATTACCATTGTATTTGGTGTGTTGGGGACACAAGACACTTTTTATTATTTGGTTGCAGGGTTGTTTGAGAGAGACCATCTTCATCCTACACCTCCCACAGATTCATAAACCTTAGGTCATCCACTTGAGGGAAATTTGCTACTGTCCTACAAAACTCTGCGCTTGGAGGCCCAACACGAGTCTACAAGAACAAGTTGTGTAGTAGACATCATATGGGTATCGTTGTCATACTTGATAGCTAAGGATCATCGATGGTGCTCGTGTTGCGATTGAGTTTGGGCCGGCTGTCGCCGTTGCTGAAGTGGCTCTGGTGCTTCGGTTGCGGTGCCTGTCGACATACAAGAAAGCTCATCTGTGGTAAGTGAATAGTTCCATGATAAAGAAGAGAAAAACCGAAGGAGTACAAATCAAAATAACCTGATGAGGCTGCAGCGTCAGTAAAGCAGGGCCAGTGGAGTTGAATAGGGCGTCCGTGGAGCGGGTCCGATGCAGTGGACGAAGGCGTCGGCGAAGCACATCCAGCGCGGTGTACAGTGCTTTCGGTGAGGCAGATCTGTTGCGGCGGACGAGGTCTTGTATGAAGGGCCAGCGATGGGGCGGACGAGGGAGTCGGTGAAGGGCCTACACTGTGGTGGATGAGGGCGCCAGTGAAGCAGATCCGGTGCAGTGGACCATGATGGCGGTCAAGGATATCTGGAGCGGTGGACAAGCCAGTCGCTGAAGCAGCTCCGGTGAAGTAGTGAGTTGGCAGTTGGTGGTTCCAAGGTGCGGAAGGTAGATCTGGCGGGGTGTGAGGTCCACCGCTGCGGCGGAGGACTAGATTCGGCGGCTTGGCGTGGTTGGGGGAAGGGGAGGGGCTCTGGGGAAGAATGTTGGGGGCAAAGAGGGGAAAACAATGGAGTTACCAAAGCAGCCCTTTTCCGTTCATGTGGCAGGGGTAAAACAGGAATATCGTAGGGCTAAACTTTCGGGCGCGAGATATTTTGATGTGAGCAGGAAGTTTGAAAGCTTTTGGCGCCTGAAATTAAGTGTTGTGCACTTGAACGGCCAACTATGATATCATGGCCGAGAATTTATTTGTTTTTCACGCAAAAAAAGTGCAAGTTTCAAAAATCAATGTCTCCAACTCGAAACTTAGGTTGTCCATTCAATTCAAATATGGATCATTGAGCTAGTGGAAGCAAATACCATCATATGGTCCAATTCAAATGAAATTCCAAATGTGTTTATCCTAAATATGATGACAAAAAAATGTGTATGTGTATGAATAAAGTGGATGATTATAAAGTTTGAACATGCCCGTATGTGTATATCTCTAGGTTTGATATATGAATTTGAAATCACGAAATACCGGCTTAAAAATTGTACCTCCGTTTAAATGAATTACAAAAGCTAATGATGGAGTCGAATTCCAAAATTCCAATCTTAGGTTTGTAATTCTGCTACTTTAAAGTATATCACGCATGTTCAAAAGTATCGTTATCTCATAGTCCAAACTGTGAAACAAATTGATCAACCATGAGTGCACACACTATTGACCATATATATCTCAATTACGCTAAAGTCTCTCAAATATAGACACCTCACTCTTTATTTGAAGCCACCCACCCCCCACCCCCACAAGTCGTTCTCTCCCCCGGACACGAACATAGGAGCACATTAACACCCCCCCCTCTCTTCTAAAGTCCAGACCCCAATATAGGTCTCTATCACTTTGTCTCTCGGGCCTGCACACATCTCTTCCCCCACTCTCTAGGTCTCCCAACATCTCTCGCACACTCACCACCCCCACTGCAAACAAGCACCCTTTGTCTCCTTGTGCACCACTCTCCTCTTTCTATCTCTCCCACATGCGGACCTGCCCCAGCTCCTTCCCTATATACATATATGTCGTGACTCTTTCCATAGCTCCCTAATGTATCATCGTTCTCAATCTCGCATGTTGTTCTCTACACCATCTATTATAGATCTCTCATGAAGTATCTATCACACACACGATGACTCGCTTCCCTTGCGTCTCTGTACATAGGCCACTTTCTAATAACATCAACCTTGTCTCCCTATCTATACACCACTTCCGCACACAAACGACCCCTCTCTCTCCCCCTCTCTTCCTCTCTCTCCCTCGCTAGCACTCTCTCTCGCTCTCACACCCCTCTCCCACACACACTCGATGTCTCTTCCAAATAGTCTGCTCCCCGCCTCGCACCCATGCTATCCCGCTACTACACATGCCTTTGTCTCTCTTTGACACACATGTCACACCATTCCCCCTTCCCAACTAGGTTTACATCAATAGTGGTCTCTTTTCTCCACATACACACTCTCCCTCTCACACACACACGCGGACAAACAAACACCCATCTATTTGGATCCTTCTTTTAAGACACACACCCTTGCATATTCTCTCCAGCTCTAGGTATGTATATATCCCCCCTCTCTCTATCTCACATGCACACCAAAATTCTCCATCTCTCTAACTCACACATCTCTCCCCATGTCCGCATGTGTATCTTACACACTCACTCTCTAATTATGTCTATGTGTCTCCACGTTACACAACACAAAGCCCCATGCACATGTCTCTCTCTATCCTCCACACACAGAGACACAAAGAATCTCTTATCATTGCCTTAGTCTCTGCACATATCACACACGCATGCTGTCTCTCTCTCACACACACGCTCAACAAAGGTATTCCCGTGAATAACTTACCGTCTATTCATCAACAATCATGGTAGTACGGCGAGCACGAAACGTGAAAAAGAATAAATCTACACGTGCGTAGACCACCAAGTATGACTACTAGGACTAGAGCAAGCCGAAAGCACGCCGCCGTCAAACCCTCCTTATCGGCAACGGGAAAACCTTTGTTTTACACAGTCGAGAAGTCATCGTGCTAAGGCCCCACATGCTCAGCCATTGAAATACGTTTGTATCTCCATACTTATATCTCTTCTCTTATAAAAAAACCGAGTTGGTGATGATGGTATGCCTGCCATCTTGCAATATAGACCATCCGATCTATATCTGAAGGTAGAAATTAAACTAAAAGATACCCGCACCTCTCTCCACATTTGTAGACAAGGCCTTCCCTCGTTCATCCTTATCTCCTACAACCTCATTGTTGAGCAATTAAAAAAGGAAGCCTCTGGAACAAACTGGCATGGTGGTCGCTGCCGGCGTCGTCCATCCCCATGCTTCCGCGCAGTCCGACCACCAATCACCACCACGCCCCACTCCTCCTCACCTTATGTCTCCTCTTTCTCGAGATATCATTAGTTTTTACACATGGGATTACTCCCGCATGGGTCAATCACAACAGGTGTTTTATAAAAAAATGCATCTTGATGTTCCGTGCAATGCACGGGCATCTTGCTAGTACTCCTACAGAAGACTTAGTTGGTGATGATGGTGTGTCTGCCATCCGTCATTTCTGACCATTAGATCTACATCTAACGACTGTGCGGTAAGTTGTTGCCTTTTCTCAACAACATCCCACTTCTCCACCAATTTGCAGAAAAACCCTTAATTAGTATCTTAAAACCAACCACCTCCCTCCCTCACCTCACCAAAACAGCCCAAGGAATATATTCAGATTGAAACATAATATATTTCTAGTGATATATGTATATCAAAATTAGAGTGTTTTCTATCAAGTTTGTGAATAAGTATTATTCTAATTATGATCCATTGCAACGCACGTGAACATTGCTAGTACTTCCAACCATGCAAAAAAATGCTAGTACTTCCATAGTTTCAAGTTTTCCATCACGATATAAGTCACTCATGGTTGTTATTTAGTTTGAATTACGTACACATAGGCACTATGTAACTAGCCGTGCTTATTGGCTTCCAAAGCTTAACTTTCACTCCTACTTACAGTATGTAGAGTATTTAACAAAAAACTGCCACTTTCAACGAGCCCTAGGAAGAAACTATTGTACAAAAACATACCCAAAATTTCTTAATCCGCGCCAAAAAACTACTACCAAGTGCCGATTAGGCTCGTTTAAACCCGTTTATGACAGGGTTGGCCCACACGTCCGTGCTGATGAGGCAGCTTAAACCAACACATTTTGTTTGACCATTGACACGAGGGACCCACATCTGACCTTCTATCCTGTTCTTCCTCCTCCAATCATTATTTTTCCTGAACATTACTTCAAACAGTTCTTATGCGTGTTCGTCGGTGGCGCCGGTGATGAGCGAGCTGGTCGCCGCTCCACCGGACTGGCCGGACGCCGCGATGGCCTCCGCACGGGTAGGTTGGTTGGCCCGAGCGTGGCTCACGCGCGAGCAAGCCACTGTGCTGGCCTTCGCTCGAGCCAGATGGCTGGCCTTAGCGCGGCACGCGCGAGCAAGCTGCCGCACCGCCGTGCCAACCTAGCTAGCAAACCTTGCAGACAAGCAGTTAGATGCATCTAGCAGGGTGTGTGCTATCTTGGCTAGCTAGCGGCCGCGAGCGCCAGACGGAGCTAGCATCCGGCTGCCGTAAGATGGGTTCCACGCTGCCGGCGCTTTTGACCTCGCCTTCTGCCAGCGGCGGTAGCTGCATCCCATGGCCGAGGATGACTAGGTGGACGGGCCGGAGGTAGGAGGTCACTCGGGGATTTTTGCCTTGACTGGCATGTAGGTCCCACAAGTCATAACGCCTAACTTGCCGGTTGAATAGAAGGCATTGACTTATGGGGCGACATGGGTTGAAACGTGCCTATAACGACACTTTGTAGAGTAGTCGTTTCTTGGTAGGGCTGGTTGGTAAGTGGTAGTAGTTTCTTGGTATTAGTGGTTTCTTGTAAGGAACAATGTCCTAGCGACAAAAGGCGATTCTAGGTTGCGTTGTACTCCAATGAGTACTACTAGTGGTCGCGGGAGTGTATAGCTCGTTTTGTGGGTTCGATCCCGGCCGAACGCACGGCGGCCTTTTTTTTAAATAGTAACCTCGCTGCGAGCCAATATTGTACACTGGTAGTTTGACTTTTGAAGTCGAACGAACGTGTCGCACCAAAATTTGGGTGCACTGGATAGCCCAGCCACGTGAACGGGTTTTCCCTCCCATCACCTCGTGGCTTGCGTACTAGAGTAGTACTCCTATATATCAATTCACACCATGCAAAGTTTCTCGCCTGCGTGCTCGCCCTAGCCGCACCTCACTTGCAGCTTCCTCATCAGTTACCATATTTAAACTAGCGCCTCCCAATTAAGCCCGAGGAGCTGGAAAAGCCTGGCACGGCATTGGGAACTGTGCAATATGTCTCTGTACGTAAAGTGCTACTCTACTACTTTGTAGCTTGTGGCGTTGCACGCATGGACTTCGCTCCATTATCGGCTCTATAAAAGAAATTCCTCTTGACGTGATATATTGTTTGTTTTGAAACGGAGGCAAAAGCTTTGCCTCATCTCATTCATAAAGAAGGAACTAACAAAGTTCGACGAGATTCATCACACCTCCACAAATGGAAGCGAAAAGCCTAGTCTCGTTGTATCAAAGCACTCAAATGTTCTGCCCCCGCAGTAACCGTCGCAGATAAACAGGCTGCTAGTGTGTGCGTGAGAGGAGCGGCTAAGTAGCCCAGCTACGCACTTGAATAGAGCATGGAGAGTACGCACTACGCAGGTGTACTTTCCCTGCATTGATAGTACAATGATGGTTCTAGAGATTATTAGTACCCTCCACTTGCAACTGTAGCTCCTTGGCCTTGAGATTCAAGAGTTCAAAACTGGTGCACTATAGAAGTACAGTACATCGCACTACTAGTTGAGAAAGTAGTACTACTACTGCTACAATACTACGTAGTAAATAATGGCCTCACCATCATGAGGCACAAGGCACTACCACTATACGTGCCCGCATAACTTCCTTAGCGAAGGGACGAGGCCCTGCGGTTACACTCTTATCTCCTCCTTGCCAGTTCCCCTCCCCATGAAGAGACCAGGGTAGTTCGTCACTGCTCCCATGGATTCGCCAGGCGGTTCTCCTCCTCATCAGGGCTGGGAGACCTTGGACGAGGATCCTCTGGGAGAAATCGCACGCTGCTCCGACGTCCTCACCGCCGCAAGACTCGGTGCTTCCTGCACCAACTTTTTTAAGACGGTTCTTAAACAGGCTTGGGAAAAGGCCATGCTTGTTGGTCTTCCATGCGTCCTCGAGGAGAAGGTTATTCTATGGGACAATCCATCGAACAGTCCACCGCTCCCTGGCCATGGTTGCACGTTGACTCCGCTAGAGTTGCCGACGTCGAGAGGTAGTCAGATTTTGTCCGATGAGCAGGTCAATCACGGAGTTTGATCATGTAGTGTATATTCTAAATATAGTACTTAGTTATTCCATCCCGTAATTTCTACGTTGCCCACCGTCTTATATATAGGTCTGGGTTGGCGCCAACAAAGATTGGCTTGCATACCTCTGGCCGGATACCACCATCATTTTGCACAACATCCACAGCAGTGCGTCCGTTCCCGTAGACCCCTACTCCACCATTGGGATCGGCCTTCCGGACTGGCTGGGCTTGAATACGTATGATGATGCCTACATGAGATTTAAGAAGATAGCAATTGTGGACCCGCCGACAAAGCAACACGGCTATGACGATCACTATCTCATCGCGGTGTTTGACATAAGGATTGCCATCAATACAAGAGGCAGTAACGGCAGAGGTTGGCACATGCACTACAAAAAAAGACACATCCGTGACATTTTGGGCCGAACGAAATTTTTTTCTGTCATCCTTATGACACTTCTATGACGATAATTGTGACAAAACCTAGTATCATCATAGATGTGGTGGGCTCCTACTTCTATGACAAAAAATCATGACAGAAAATGGGCTTTTCGTCCTGGGCGGGCCGGAGATGCACCTGCATGACATTCTTTGGGCCGTCCATGATGGAAAAAATCATGGTAGAAGCAAGGGCGAGGAAAATTTCGGAGAGTTCCCGGTTACGGTGGGTGGTTGGGGCCGAGCGATGCACGGAAGTTTACGCGTTTCTCTCGTACACGTACGCACGTGTGTGCGAGGCGTTGCGCTCTAACTGAACCTGAGCGAGGTGTTGGGCTCTAACTAAACCCGAGCGATTGCACTAGCTACGTTACTGAACCCCGATCGATCCCTTGCTGTTAACTGAACCCGAGTGATTCCTTTGCTACTATTGCTAACTGAAGCCGATCGAAGCTGCCTCTTGATGAACAGTCCCCGGTGGGGGTTGGATGAACAGTTCCCGGTGGGGGTTAGATGAACAGGATCCCGTGGTAGTAGAGGCCATTACCGCTGGATGAACAGGACCCCGATCGAGGAGGTGGGGGTGGACGAACAGTAACCGGTGGAGGGACCCCGTGGAGGGCTGGTTGAACAGGACGCCGTGGAGGGCTGGTTGAACAGTAGCCAGTGGAGGGCTGGTTGAACAGGACCCCTTGGAGGGCTTGTTGAACAGTAGCCGGTGGAGGGTGGATGAACAGGACCTCGTGGATGAACAGTAGCTGGTGGAGGCAGGAGGAAGTCGACGGTGGATGAACAGTAGCAGGTGGAGGCTGGAGGAAGTCGACGGTGGCTGAACAGTAGCCCGTGGAGTCCCGTTTTGCGGTACGCCACACCCCACCCGATGAACAGGACCCCCGTTTCGACCGTAGCGCTCCAACACAAGTCCGTTTCATCCATTTTGCGGTACGCCACACCCCTCCTAATCAACAGGACTCCGTTTTGACCGTTGGCACTCGAACAGAAGTCTGTTTCCTCCGTTCTGCGGTACGCCAGACCCTTCCCGATGAACAGGACCCCGTATCGATCGTACGCGCTCGAATAGAAGGCCATTTTTTTCGTTCTGCGGTATGCCAGACCTCATTTCGGCTGTTCCGTCCGCGCCAGTTGGCTCCCGATGAACACGCGACGCTGTTTACTCTGTTCCGACCTAGCCGGTTGGCTGCCGATGAACAGGATGACATCGCTGTACGCGTTAGAGACCCCGCCCGTATGTACGTACGTAGCCATATTTACTATCTTGCAGCATGGCTGTACGTACGTGTACACGATATAGACGGGACTGCGTGACATGCTACGTCGGCGCCTCTACTTCAACACGTGCCGCTCCTTACTCGGCCACGGTAAGTCGCTGCAGAGAGACCGATCGACCGCTATGTACGTACACGTTCACGGTCGGACAGATAACGCTACCTTCGATTCAACCTGGTGGGTCCCAGCTGTCAGGGGGTAAGAAGGCAGTTCCTTTTGTGCGAAGATAAAGCCGGTGGGTCCCAGCTATCAGGGGGGAACATTTTTTTCGTGAAATACAGAGGCCCTTCCAGTAGGTCCGAGGTGTCAGGTGGAGGAATCGTTATTTTGCACGTTATAAGGAGGCACTTTCTTGCGTGCGGCCATGGACCCAGCTGTCAGCATCTCCACTTACAGTCCTCTTCTGATGGCTGTCATTCGTTGACTGTGTTGACGATGCCGTACCACCCGAGAGCGCCAAGGTGGTGGACTACGGCACGACCTAGGAAGGAAACGACCCGGAGCCGAGGAATACACAGCAGTGGATGCCCATGCAGAGGGGAGTACGAGGGTTGACTGCTTCGGCTGCAGTTTGAGGCTGTCGTCGTCGGAGAATAATAGGGCTTGTGGGTGAGTAGAGGGAAGGCCTGGCTAGCGGTGGGAGTAGGGTGGGGCAGTCAGGCCTGCATGGCATCACAGCCGGCCACGGGAGGCAGGAGCAGGCGGCACGGCCGGTGCTGGTTTGAGCGGCTGGAGCAAGAAGACCAGAGGTTGAAGAAGCACAACGACCGTTGGTTGGACATCGTACGATCACCGCATCTAGAATCGTTTATATTGACTAAGTTGACAAAGCCCAGCGTCCACGTCAACTTAGTAGGCCCACAAGTCAGCCTCCAAATATGGTGGGATCGACCTAGTAGCGGGGGTATTCATAATTTTTATGCGTAATAGCTGGGGGATCCGAGCTGTCAGCGGGGGGAATTTTTTTTCATGAAATACAGAGGCCCTTCCGGTTGGTCCCAGCTATCAGGAGGAGGAATCATTATTTTGTGCGTAATATGGAGGCACGTCCTACTCACGAAAAAAAGGAGGAACTTCTTTGCGTGCAGCCGTGGACCCAGCTGTCAGCCTCTCCACGTACAGTCCTCTTCCGATGGATGTCGTTCATTGACCACGCCGTGCCGAGAGCACCAAGGCGGTGGACGACGGCGAGGCCAAGTAAGGGAACGACCCAGAGCTGAGGAAGACTCGGCTGTTGTTTCCCACACGGAGTGGGTACGAGGGTTTACTTGTTCGGCCGTAGTGTGAGGCTGCCGTCGCCGAAGAATAACAGGAGGTGTGGGTGAGTAGACGGATAGCCAGGCTAGGGAAGCGAGGGCCGTGAGGCCTGCGCGGCAGCACAGCCGGCCACGGGAGGCAGGAGCAGGCAGTTCCACCGCCGCTGGTTTGGGCGGCTGGAGCAGGAATATCATAGACTGAAGAAGCATGATTGCCTTTAGATTGACATCTAACGGTCTAACACTGGTAGAGTCGATTGTTGAATAAGTTTCTTTTTTTGAGAAACCTTGTGTACGCATGAACTTAGTAGGCCCACAAGTCAGCCTCCAAATCTGTGGCAGACAACATAGAGCCCATTTGCTATTTTTTTAATAATTTGTAGCCCATTTGCTAATTCTTAAGGAATTTATTACAGCCCATTTTCTGCCCTGGAGCACGGTCAAAAATTTCAACCTTATTTTGCATATTTCGGTGGAGTCTGAACTGTTTTAATCTAGAAATGATAAACATTTATTTTTTAAGAACTTATTGATTTTCTAAATAAAATATCATTTTGTTTTTGTAAGCTAAGAAGACGTGGGACAATTGAGTTGGTTTTAGGGAAAACTAGTGGTAAAAAAATCAGCGCTAGGAGGGAAAACAACAACAAAAAAATAAGGATGTAAAGATGAAAAGGGAACTTTATGTATTTTCAATATATCAATACTGCGTGTATATGAACTAGTAAAACTATTGGTAGAGATTAGAAAACTGAAGTAGGACATGGCGTTTCAAGAGGAAAATAGAACTGGGCTGTGTGTTTGATTCAGTAAAAAAACTGCCTGCGGATGTTCTAAGAGAAAATATAACTAAGGCTCGCGGGCCAGAGGCCAGTTGATACCTGCTGGATCTTTGTGCCCTGTTGTCATCATGAGCTGGGACTGTTAAAAACAAAACCAAGCCTGGGCAGTCTACAGCCCAGTTGAAACTTGCTCGACCTGAAAAAACAATATACCTGCTGGATCCTAGTTATCAGTATGTACTTGCAGAATTCTCTTGTTTATTGACTACGTTGAAAACTTCATGGGTTTCACCGTCTCAGACGTCAGCATTATTTTTCAATCATGATAATAAGTGCATGCAATTGCTTGCGTACGGCCATGGACCTGCTGGTTCTGTACGGTTAGGCTCTGTATGGACAGCGTCTTGTGGTTCCACGGACGAATTTCATGCAAATCGGATGGTTTTTAGTGAAAGTGGACAAAATTCATTGCATTTTACATATTTCTTTTCATTATGGAATATTTTACATATTTCAACTAATAATAACGGACTAGGCCTTTTTTAGTCCATGGGAGGCGCTTCATGATCGAGGTCGCAACACTTAACTGTTCTGGAAGGCCCAAATCCATCGCTCCTCTCTTTTAACAATTTGCAGCTGGGCTTGGCATGCCACAGCCCAATTCCGATGTGCTGCGTCCAACTATCAGCCTGTGAAACTGGATGGATCCCCTGCGTACATCGAAGATGTAAAAAATTTGGAGAACTGGGAATTCAAACGGCAGGTGCTTATGCTACCCATCAAATAAAAATCAGGTGCCTGAAAATTCAATTCGAAACAAATGATTCAGCTTTATATCCATGTCGACCCCTGACATGATGGTTGGAAGCAAATGCCAAGTTCATACCGAAAGATCCTTAACAACAATACCAACTTGCAGACGACCAGGTAGTACAAGTACCAATACCAAACTAACTTATAATCTTTTTAGTCCTGGCCTAGTGTTCGTCTGGTAGAAAATCTTGCAGACGACCAGATCCCGCTCCTTCTCTTGCTCCAGGTCCCCGAGGTGGTACTGGTGCATCACCCAGTTGGTCCTCTGCTGGTCAAAGTTCTAGTTGGTGTGCAGCACCAGAACCTTTTTGCTTCCCGTCTGCCGGCCATTGACCATCACCGGCAAGGTATTGTCGGTCTTGTGCCACATCGCGTGCATGCCGCACTCCGACTGTATCTTGCAACGTGTCCGCGTGCCCCTTTTGAACGCCCTAGAGTTGCGCTGGAAGAAATGCTTGCTTAGGCCACTCAGTGTGATACCTGTAGTATTGTCGAATACAGGTTTTAGTGTACGTAGTTGGCATTTTCATAACATCTTTGGCATGTTACAGTCAGTTGTTTCACTTTTTATTAACTGTCAAATTGTAATTGCTTCACTAGGTCTGCGTCTAAAAATAAAAATAGAGCTATAAACAAAGGAATATGTTTGTGCAAGTAGACGGCCGATCGGTGCTTCACCTGGAAGTTTCTCACGATGGGTGTAGCATATGCCGTGCTCGCTGTCGATGGTTGGTATGAACAAATCGATGAGAGGGTGAGATCTCGCGCTGTCAGCACTCACTTTGGCCTCAAGGTGCTCGATCAGCTCCTGATCCGTGGGATCGAACTTGACGCCAGCCGGCAGCACCGGCCAATCCTTCTTGGACTTGCATCAGTTAATTCCAGTTAAATGGTAATCAATGTATGATCAATCAACTGTTTTAAGTAAATGATGAAAGATTTTGACAGATAAGTGGTACTCCAAATCTGAAGTCCACAATACCCGAACAAACTGGGGTCTCGGCTTCATTACTACATGTAGACTCTAAAGACTTGAAAACCCCCATAAGGATCGAAATCATAATACAGGGCGACGGGACGAATACTCACAGGAGCGGACTCGCTGGTTCCTTCCTTCATCCGGCTAGCTTGAAGAGTATCCTTGTTCAGATCAATTTTTTCAGCGTCTTCCTTTTGACTACTTGCAATGAAGTATAGCAACTCCAGTAGCTCATCGCTCATCGTACCAAATGGATCGGAACAAGGAGGGGAGACCAGGAGAGAATGGGAGAGTGATTTTGTAGAGAATACGAGAGTGTTGTTGTAGTACGAGAGGGGACTCTTGTGTGCCCTTGGTGAACCGAAGACGCTGCCGGGACTCTTGTGTCACCTCACGCGCAGCGTGTTGTCACGTCAATTCAATGTGAGGACATGATGAATAATTTGACCGACGTATACTAGTACTACTACTGTACTACCTACTAGTCGTATTTAGTGCCACATTTTAACCATAGGTTTAACTAACAAAATGTCAATGCGTATCACCGAAAATATTACCATTGGAAACTATGTTCAAGTACGAATCCAACGATATAATTTTTTGTGACATGCATTAAAATTTAGTTAGTTAAATTTATGGTCAAAATTTGACACAAATTACGAAGGGGACCAATAAACCAGGAGGGAGGTAGTAGTACGAGTAGCGCAATATATGGTATAGAGGACTAGTACAAATTTAGAAATGGAGTACGAAGTTACAAGGCTATGCGACAGACTTTGTAGGCTACTTGAGTAACACAAAATATAATTCCCATTGGATAACACTTTCACCAACAAGTACGCACTCGAAGCCTAATTGATATATATATATATATATATATATATATATGGCTTCTGCATACCATCTCCATCATCATTATCAGTACATCCTACACAGGTGAGTTAGGATGCACTTGATCCCAGAAAGGTATATATCCTTCAAACTAACTACAGTACATAATATCCAATAAAAGAGGGTCATGCTACAGCAGTAGGATACATGGCTCTATCTAGATATCACTACGAATCAAGTTGTGCATATTTGTTTTTGGCATGAACCACATCGCGGCATGTCGGGTTTGCAAAACCCATTCATCGCATGGAAGCTTGATGCCTTTCACACACTGAAGATTATCTGGCCACAAGCTGTGTCGACGAATCTCCGGATATGGTGATTCATGAAACCCATGGTACGATGTGTAAACACAGTTCCCCCTGGCAAATGGAAGTTGCATAGCACGGTAATCATCGCTGGTGATATCATCGATGATTGGTTGGATGATCGGATAATTGAGCCCGAGGGACATGGAGTGGTCGCCGAGGATGTAAACCCGCCTGCAGTTGAATACGCCTGGCCCAACGGAGCCGGGATCTTTCTCGAACATGAAGCCGCCATAGCCATCACAGTCACGAACACCCCAGGCATTGTACTGCATGTGGTTTGATGAAATGGTTTGGTCAATTTGGTACGTGCGAATGAGCATCAAATGACTACCGTAAGTTGAACAAGCGATAAACCACCACCCATTGACTTGTATATTTCCAGGTCCTAGAATCATGAAGGCCAGCGCATTTGCATCTGCTGCAACAAATCAAATTGGAGACCAAAAGGTCAAAAATATACAATCATGTTCATAGTATGTGTGGAATTAAGATTATTATAACAGTGACACATATAATAGACATAGAATTACAATGCCGTGGTCATAATCATACCCCAAGTTAAAAAAATTAAGCCAATTGCTTTCATATTCTAGCAATATGTCATGGTTCAAACATCATGTAAAAATGAGAGGAAAACAGCTATGACAGGGCCTACTCATATTCTACCATAGCAGTTACTACTGTTCTCATATCAACTCTAACAATAACATGTGTGGTTATAAAAATCTTGGAAATGAGAGTAACATATTGCAATCATGAGGTTATACTCATAATATCTATTCTAACAATCATTAGATGCCAATTGTTCTCATATCAACTCTAACAATAACATGTGTGGTCATAAAAATCTAGGAAATGAGAGGAACATATAGCAATGATGTGGTTATAGACATACTATCTATTCTAAATTTCTAACAATCAACAGGCAGTCATATTCATAAGGTAAAGATGAGATGAGATAGAACAATTACACGATGATAGATTCCACCAGTATAGGCAGCCAATCTGTGCGTCGACCGCGTAAACGATGCCATCGTGCATTATAGCATCAGACAGAAATGGAAGCTCAACAGGATTGATGATGAGCCATAACCATGTATGGCGACCAGATTCCAGATAGACTAATCCCATGTCGAACAAGGCAATGAACTTGTAATCCATGTAGTCTTCTGATGGTGTGGGCACTTCATAGATTACAACCTTCAGCAAACGGAGGTCGCACCAAAAGCTCGACGCATCTTGTGTGTAGTAGGCAGGAGTGTCCGGTGGGCCGCGAGGCTCGATGGCGGCGGTATCCAACGATGGAAGAGTGATCTCTCGCTGGGTGTAGATATCCACGAGACACCACAGACTACCGGATTGGTGGATGAGGATGATCCAGTTGTCCTTCAAGCCCACCCAGTAGTGGCCGCGAATGAAGGACAGGTGGACGGGTAGTGGTAGCATGTCGAGGTGCACCACGGCAACCTCCATAGGATCATCAAGTCGGTGTCTGGGCCACCTACGAGGATCGGGCATCAGCAAGTAGGGTGTCCTGAAAAGGGCTGGCCGGTTGCAGACGAGTAGACGGTACAAAGACACCGAGCATGCGGCCAGACGCACGGTGCTGAGCAGGTCCATACGATTACAGATCTGCTCCAAGAGAACATCAGGGAGGGAATTCCAATCGCGGCCCTGCGTGTCAGTCGGTTCTGCCATAGGGTTTTTTAGGGAGCTGAGTGATTGGGGGTTCGGTGCCTGTGAGCGAGCGGGGAAGTGGATTCGGGCGGGCGAGTGAAGAAGATGGCGTGTGTGGCCGAGTAGTGAGCGGGGGGGATATGGTACATGCGAGCTACCAAGGAAGATGGCGCGGGCGGGCGAGCAGTGAGTGGGGGGAAATGGTGTGCGGCCGACGATGGGGAAGAGAGGAGGAAGAAGAAGAGAGGAGGAAGAAGAGGGAAAGACGGGGAAGAAAGTGAATTAAATCTCAATCCTACTAGTACTACTACCAGGATATACCGTCCTTCGGAGTGTAAATAGTTAAGCCAATGACATGTGGGTCTACCTCAAGAGGGCCCATATGTCAGTTAATGGAAGAGAGAGGTGCGTAGGCGTATTTGCAGAAGCATGCTCCACTGCCAAACATGATGGCAGTACTGGGTAAGGCTCATTTAGTAACACCAACATGTTGGTTCAGCTTATTAATTGAGTGTCCCATCTGCTGTAGCGTGTATTGTCACTTCACTGTGAAGACTAGTTGAATAGTTCTCTCTGACCGAGATGGGGAATAATGGATCACCAAGACTTCCTATCTACGGTATCCCTATGCCTCTACTCTCATCCTGTCCAACAAGATGAAACATTGGCCAAGGCACCCGGCACCAATAATGTAGGAGTACTAGTAGTATTTTATGTCAAACTTTGACCATCTATTTAACTAATAAAATGTTAATGCATGTCACCAAAAATCATATCACTGGATTCGTATTTGAACATAGTTTTTAGGGGTATAGTTTTTTATGACATGCATTGACACTTTGTTAGTTAAATTTACGGTCAGAATTTTACACTAAGTACGAAGGGGACCATTAAACTAGGATGGAGGTTTATATACGGGTCAATAAAAAAATCATCAACCAAGGTAGTAGTAAATGATGAGTGCCCGAAGAATTTTTTCCAAAAGTACTCACTAATGGGCTCGTTTTCCTCAAGAAAATTGTGTTTACGAACGTATTACTAATTGGAATGCATGCGTGAGGAACAAATGACAAAAACTTTTACACGCATTGGTGAGTTTTCTCTTAATTCTTGCATGCAACGTTTTAATGAAGTTTGAAATATGAACATGTCAATGGGAGGCTGTTAACGGGCCAGCCCACTAGTGTCTGAAAAAATAAGGTGGGCCTTTAGCTGGGCTGGACTTTTTAGCTTAAATGGGCCTCTGTTGGGCTGTGCCACGTGTCGATATATCATAGGCGTCTTCCGTCCATTGTAGGGATGACATCTGTCCCAACGATGAGCTGACACGTGGATTATCCGGCGAATGAGAATTTTACACGTGGAAAATCCCCATTGGTCGGGGCTGTTAACAGGTTATTGGATCCAAACTGGAACCCGATAGCTTAACGGCGACCCGTTACGGTGGATGCCACATGTCGGTTACACTTGACGAAAGCACTTCTATGACACGCGATTTATCGTCATGGAAGTGGACACTTCCGTGATGATAATTTTGGTAATGTCATGGAACACTTCTACAACAACACATGTATGACTATCTTGATTCTGTCATAAAATCATCATGGATGTACATCCATGACAGAAAACGTGACCTACTGTGACAAACACGTATCATCACGGAAGTGTATTTTTTTGTAGTGATGTTGGCCGCGGCAGATTTGTACCACTACACGTTCGAAGACGTCGTGTGTCATGTAGGCCGCATCTTCATGGTGACAAGCCAGGGGACTTGTTTCATCTGGTTGCCATCCTATGGTATGGGAGATTACAAACGGAATGCACAAACCATCATTTGCATCCCTAACGATACTCCATTATTTTGCAGGGACCAGTCATCCCCCGATCAAAATAAGATCGCTGATCCTGGATGTGCATTTGCATCCGCGATTTGGTCTAACCTGGAACCTTGTAGCTAACTTTGGCATATTGGGATCAACTATCTTAGCAGTTGTTACCCATGGTACCACTGATGTGCAACATGGTCACACAATCTACCACGATTGGACCATCACCATCTACCCAGGTATTCCATTTTCTCATTGTTGTGTGTTAGAGTAGTAGTACTTGTTAGTTATTTTGTTTTCTTGACTGGGACGTGTTTACTGTACTAGTACTACAATTTAGTATTATATTTTTTTAACCCTCTCGCCTTCTCTTTCATTGCAGTACTACTTACTAGTGCTAGTACTTTTTACCTTGGAGGACGCGTATAGCTAGCTAGGCCCTTGAAGACTTGAACCCACGAGCTCCCACCATTTTTGTTTTTCCATGTCTTACTATCTCATCCATGTAGCCAAGAGTGGCTATATATAATAAGCCGGTTATTTTACTTCCTCTATACCGGAGTAGTACTATTTGCTACACAATATTACTGACCGCCATATTTGAGCACAACATTATTATGCATGGACCTTGACCATGTACATCACCATGTCTCCAGATCTAAGATACCACATGTACCAGATGAACGGCGCTGAGTTCGACCCCCGTGATGCTACGTAGGTGCCGAGGAACACTCTTGGAGAGTACTCGCTTTTCATTGGGGACAGCTACCCCATTGTGAAGCGGATGCCACCTTCCGTGCACGACACCGAAGGTCTGCCGTTCATGAAGCATGGTTGTGTCTTCAGTGCGCACCGCCGGATGAACGACATGCTGGGACACGCTATCCCTGATTTATGCCACTTCAGCTTGGATGAGTCTCCATCGTGTGGAACCGGACTAGAAAGCTGCGATAATGATTCCCATTGCCTACCGCTATGGATCGTCCATCTATGAAGAACACCTGGGACTGGAACCTGGAGGAGGACATGGAGCCCATCTATAACGTGTAAGTGGAGTATGGTAAATTGTGAATGGTAGCACTGTGAATATATGTAGACTAGTCGTGCACAAATTTATCACATGAAGTGGAGATGAACTTGTGTGGCATACTGGCATTTGTCCTCTAGAATTTATTACTAGTAAATGTGTTATGTGTACGTGCAACTTGTGTGGCTGTTGCATGGGCTCCAACATGCTCTGTGAGAAAAAAAGGTGGCACAGCTTTGGATATAGGTGACGTGGCGGTATCATACAGTAGCATCGTTCGCTATAGTTGTAGTACTCCTACTAGGACGACAACTCCTATAAAACCTTGCGCTTGGCTCTTTGCCTCTTCGGGAGGTTCAACAGTTAGTACTCCTGTGAACCTTGCACTTGGCTCTTCGCCTCTTCAGAAGGTCCAACAATGATGATACTATAGTACAATATGCTTCTGGCAATCTGACACTGAATGAACTGCTACATGTCCACCGCGAGGGCGAGGGCGAGGGAGAGGGCACTGTAGTCAAAACCCTCTCCTTGTCCTGCGAGCCACCGTGCTCGTGGGCGAGGGAGAGGGCGTAGGCGTACATAGTAAGCAAGCTTCTCCTCGTCCTGTGAGCCACCACGTGCGCGAGGGAGAGCGCATAGTAAGCAAGCTTCTCCTCGTTCGGTGAGTTGACGGGACACATCAAAGTAGTAGTACTAGTCCATACTGCGTCCTTTCCGGTTAATATGGCTTAATTTGAAACGAGAAAAATACACTGGCGGTAAACATATGTAACAATACGCTCATTACGGTCACTATATAGTTTTGCGGTGATTATAAGGTCACTAGCTCATCGTAGAGCACCGTATTGCACCCTACTGGCCGGCCACATGGTTGACGTGGCACTTTGTTGACTGGTTAAATTGACACCTGGTTTCTAGGTCCCACCTGTCAGTTGGCAGAGCAAAGAAATCAGTTAAACAAAACTTTACGCAGGCGCGACAGGAGTCCAACCCTTGCACGCGAACCACCTTGGCTGTGTATGTGAGTGCATGCACGTGTACTCCCTCGGTCCATGAAAAACTATGCATCTAGCATTAGAAAATTTTCCAACAAAGAGTGTACATCTACACTTCCAATGCACTTAGCCTTTAATCTAATCGATATTGACTGACTAATGCACCTACTTGTGCTCTAGCTATAGGCTACATGTCTATCCTTAATTATAGCATGCAACAACCTTCATTTAATCTTCTTCTCTCAATGGTCGCATGCACACATAAGTCTGCTACTTTTGGGCGTTAATTATGCCATGAAGTTCTGGTTCCTCTTGGTCAATATGTAAATCTCTATATGTACAGTCTTTCACGGACAGAGGGAGTAGGTTGAGCACTTGAGCGTGAGCGTGTGTGTTGCGTCGTGTGCTGTGTGCCGCATGGATGCGTGAGTGTTGCGTGTGTGCATGTGTACGTGTGAGTGTTGCATGTTGCATGCATGATGCTTTTACTCCCTCCGATTGACATGTTCATATTTCAAGCTTCATTAAAATGTTGCATGCAAGAATTAAGAGAAAACTGACCAATGCATGTAAAAGTTCTGGTCATTTGTTCCTCACGCATGCATTCCAATTAATACGTTGGTAAACACAATTTTCTTGAGGAAAACGAGCCCATTATTGAGTACTTTCGGAAAAAAAAATTCTTCGGGCACTCATCATTTACTACTACCTTGGTTGATGATTTTTTTATTGACCTGTATATAAACCTCCGTCCTGGTTTAATGGTCCCTTTCATACTTAGTGTAAAATTTTGACCGTAAATTTAACTAACAAAGTGTCAATGCATGTCATAAAAAACAATACCATTAAAAACTATGTTCAAATACGAATCCAGTGATATGATTTTTGGTGACATGCATTAACATTTTATTAGTTAAATTGATGGTCAAAGTTTGACACAAAATACTACTAGTACTCCTACATTATTGGCGCCGGGTGCCTTGGCCAATGTTTCATCTTGTTGGACAGGATGAGAGTAGAGGCATAGGGATACTGTAGATAGGAAGTCTTGGCGATCCATTATTCCCCATCTCGGTCAGAGAGAACTATTCAACTAGTCTTCACAATGAAATGACAATACACGGTGCAGCAGATGGGACACTTAATTAATAAGCTGAACCAGCGTGTTGGTGTTACTAAATCCGCCTTACCCAGTACTGCCATCATGTTTTCCAGTGGAGCACGCTTCCGCAAATACGCCTACGCACCTCTCTCTTCCATTAACTGATATATGGGCCCTCTTGAGGTAGACCCACATGTCATCGGCTTAACTATTTACACTCCGAAGGACGGTATATCCTGGTAGTAGTACTAGTAGAATTGAGATTTAATCACTTTCTTCCCCGTCTTTCCCTCTTCTTCCTCCTCTCTTCTTCTTCCTCCTCTCTTCCCCATCATCGGCCGCATACCATTTCGCCCCGCTCACTACTCGCCCTCCCGCATCATCTTCCTTGGTAGTTCGCGCGTACCATATCCCCCCCGCTCATTGCCCGGCCACACACGCCATCTTCTTCGCTCGCCCGCCCGAATCCACTTCCCCGCTCGCTCGCAGGCACTGAAAACCCCAATCACTCAGTGCCCTAAAAAACCCTATGGCAGAACCGACTGACACGCAGAGCCGCGATTGGAATTCCCTCCCCGATGTTCTCTTGGAGCAGATTTGTAATCGTATGGACCTGCTCAGCACCGTGCGTCTGGCTGCATGCTCGGTGTCTTTGTACCATCTACTCGTCTGCAACCGGCCGGCCCTTTTCAAGACACCCTGCTTGCTGATGCCCGATCCTCGCAGGTGGCCCAGACACCGACTTGACGATCCTACGGAGGTTGCCGTGGTGCCCCTCGACATGCTACCACTACCCATCCACCTGTCCTTCATACGCGGCCACTACTGGGTGGGCATGAAGGCCAACTGGATCGTCCTCATCCACCAATCCGGTAGTCCGTGGTGTCTCGTGGATATCTACACCCAGGAGAGATCACCCTTCCATCGTTGGATACCTCCACCATCGAGCCTCGCGGCCCGCCGGACACTCCAGCAGACTACGCATGAGACGCGCCGAGCTTTTGGTGCGACCTCCGTTTGCTGAAGGTTGTAATCTGCGAAGTGCTCACACCATCAGAAGACTACATGGATTACAAGCTCATTGCCTTGTTCGACATGGGATTAGTCTATCTGGAATCCGGTCACCATACATGGTTATGGCTCAT
Source organism: Thinopyrum elongatum (assembly GCA_011799875.1). Lineage (NCBI taxonomy): Eukaryota > Viridiplantae > Streptophyta > Magnoliopsida > Poales > Poaceae > Thinopyrum > Thinopyrum elongatum. The sequence continues at coordinate 217,671,254 of CM022302.1, read as the reverse complement.
CGTCAATCCTGTTGAGCCTCCATTTCTGTCTAATGCTATAGTGCACGATGGCATCGTTTACGCGGTCGACGCACAGATTGGCTTCCTATACTGGTGGAATCTATTGCCGTGTAATTGTTCTATCTCATCTCATCTTTACCTTATGAATACGACTGCCTATTGATTGTTAGAAATTTAGAATAGATAGTATGTCTATAACCACATCATTGCTATATGTTCCTCTCATTTCCTAGATTTTTATGACCACACATGTTATTGTTAGAGTTGATATGAGAACAATTGGCATCTAATGATTGTTAGAATAGATATTATGAGTATAACCTCATGATTGCTATATGTTACTCTCATTTCCAAGATTTTTATAACCATGCATGTTATTGTTAGAGTTGATATGAGAACAGTAGTAACTGCTATGGTAGAATATGAGTAGGCCCTGTCATAGCTGTTTTCTTCTCATTTTTACATGATGTTTGAACCATGACATATTGCTAGAATATGAAAGCCATTGGCTTAATTTTTTAACTTGGGGTATGATTATGACCACGGCATTGAAATTCTCTATCTATGATATGTGTCACTGTTATAATAATCTTAATTCCACACATACTCTGAACATGATTGTATATTTTTGTCCCTTTGGTCTCCAATTTGATTTGTTGCAGCAGACGCAAATGCACTGGCCTTCATGATTCTAGGACCTGGAAATATACAAGTCAATGGGTGATGGTTTATCGCTCGTTCAACTAACGGCGGTCATTTGATGCTCATTCGCACGTACCAAATTGACCAAACCATTTCATCAAACCACATGCAGTACAATGCCTAGGGCGTTCGTGACTGTTATGGCTATGGCTGCTTCGTGTTCGAGAAAGATCCCAGCTCTGTTGGGCCAGGCGTATTCAACTAGAGGCGGGTTTACAGCCTCGGCAACCACTCCATGTTCCTCGGGCTCAATTATCCGATCATCCAACCAATCATCGATCATATCACCGGCGATGATTACCGTGCTATGCAACTTCCATTCGCCAGGGAGAACTGTGTTTACACATCATACTATGGGTTTCATGAATCACCATATCCAGAGATTCATCAGCACATCTTGTTGCCAGATAATCTTCAGTGTGTGAAAGGCATCAAGCTTCCATGCGATGAATGGCTTTTGCAAACTCGACATGCGGCGATGTGGTTCATGCCAACAGCAAATATGCACAACTTGATTCGTAATGATATCTTGACTGAGCCATGTATCCTGCTGCTGTAGCATGACCCTCTTTTGTTGGATATTATGTACTGTAGTTAGTTTGAAGGATAGATACCTTTCTGTGATCAAGTGCATCCTAACTCACCTACGTAGGATATACTGATAATGATGATGGAGATGATGTGCAGAAGCCATATATATATCAATTAGGCTTCAAGTGCGTACTTGTTGGTGAAAGTGTTGTCCAATGGAAATTATATTTTGTATTACTCATGTAGCCTACAAAGTCTGTCGCACAGCCTTGTAACTTCGTACTCCTTTTCTAAATTTGTACTAGTCCTCTATACCATATATTGCGCTACTCGTACTACTACCTCCCTCCTGGTTTATTGGTCCCCTTCGTAATTGTGTCAAATTTTGACCATAAATTTAACTAACTAAATGTTAATGCATGTCACAAAAAATATATCGTTGGATTCGTATTTGAACATAGTTTCCAATGGTAATATTTTCGGTGATACGCATTGACATTTTGTTAGTTAAACCTATGGTTAAAATGTGGCACTAAATACGACTAGTAGGTAGTACAGTAGTAGTACTTGTATACGTCGGTCAAATTATTCATCATGTCCTCACATTGAATTGACGTGACAACACGCTGCGCGTGAGGTGACACAAGAGTCCCGGCGGCGTATTCGGTTCACCAAGGGCACACAAGAGTCCCCTCTCGTACTACAACAACACTCTCGTATTCTCTACAAAATCACTCTCCCATTCTCTCCTGGTCTCCCCTCCTTGTTCCGATCCATTTGGTACGATGAGCGATGAGCTACTGGAGTTGCTATACTTCATTGCAAGTAGTCAAAAGGAAGACGCTAAAAAAATCAATCTCAACAACGATGCTCTTCAAGCTAGCCAGATGAAGGAAGGAACCAGTGAGGCCGCTCCTGTGAGTATTCGTCCCGTCGCCCTGTATTATGATTTCGATCTTTATGGGGGTTTTCAAGTCTTTAGAGTCTACATGTACTCCCTCCGTTCCTAAATATTTTTCTTTTTAGAGATTTCAAATGGACTACCACATACGGATGTATATAGACATATTTTAAAGTGTAGATTCACTCATTTTGCTCCGTATGTAGTCACTTGTTGAAATCTCTAGAAAGACAAATATTAAGGAACGGAGGGAGTAGTAATGAAGCTGAGACCCCAATTTGTTTGGGTATTGTGGACTTCAGATTTGGAGTACCACTTATCTGTCGAAATCTTTCATCATTTACTTAAAATAGTTGATTGATTATACATTGAGTACCATTTAACTGGAATTAACCGATGCAAGTCCAAGAAGGATTGGCCGGTGCTGCCGCTGGCGTCAAGTTTGATCCCACGGATCAGGAGCTGATCGAGCACCTTGAGGCCAAAGTGAGTGCTGATAGTGCGAGATCTCACCCTCTAATCGATTTGTTCATACCAACCATCGACTGCCAGCATGGTATATGCTACACCCATCCCGAGAAACTTCCAGGTGAGACACCGATCGGCCGTCTACTTGCACAAACATATTCCTTTGTTTATAGCTCTATTTTTCTTTTTAGACGCAGACCTAGTGAAACAATTACAATTTGACAGTTAATAAAAAGTGAAAAAAGTGACTGCAACCTGCCAAAGATGTTATGAAAATGCCAACTACATACACTAAAACATGTATGCGACAATACTGCAGGTATCACACTGAGTGGACTAAGCAAGCATTTCTTCCAGCGCAACTCCAGGGCGTTCAAAAGGGGCACGCGCATGCGTCGCAAGATACTATCGGAGTGCGACATGCACGCGATGTGGCACAAGACCGGCAATACCTTGCCGGTGATGGTCAACGGCTGGCAGACGGGCAGCAAAAAGGTTCTGGTGCTTCCCACCAACAAGAACTTTGACCAGCAGAGGACCAACTGGGTGATGCACCAGTACCAGCTTGGGGACCTGGAGCAAGAGAAGGAGCGGGAGCTGGTCCTCTGCAAGATTTTCTACCAGACGAACACTAGGGCCAGGACTAAAAAGATTATAAGTTAGTTTGGTATTGGTACTTGTACTACCTGGTCGTCTGCAAGTTGGTATTGTTGTTAAGGATCTTTCGGTATGAACTTGGCATTTGCTTCCAACCATCATGTCGAGGGTCGACTTGGATATAAAGCTGAATCATTTGTTTCGAAACGAATTTTTAGGCACCTGATTTTTATTTGATGGGTAGCATAAGCTCCTGCCGTTCAAATTCTCAGTTCTCCAATTTTTTTACATCTTTAAAGTACGCAAGGCATCCATCTGGTTTCATAGGCTAATAGATGTAGCACGTCGAAACTGGGCTGTGGCATGCCAAGCCCAGCTGCAAATTGTTAAAAGAGAGGAGCGATGGATTTGGGCCTTCCAAAACAGTTAAGTGTCGCGACCTCGATCGTGAAGCGCCTCCCATGGACTAAAAAAAGTCCTAGTCCGTTATTATTAGTTGAAATATGTAAAATATTCCATAATGAAAAGAAATATGTAAAATGCAATGAATTTAGTCCGCTTTACTGAAAACCATCCGATTTGCATGAAATTCGTCCGTGGAACCACAAGATGGCTGTCCATACAGAGCCTAACCGTACGAAACCAGTAGGTCCATGGTCGTACGCAAGCAAGTTCATGCACTTATTATCACCATGGAAAAATTATGGTGATGTCTGAGATGGTGAAACCCATGAAGTTTTCAACGTAGTTAATAAATGAGAGAATTCCGCAAGTACAGACTGATAACTGGGATCCAGCAGGTATATTGTTTTTTCAGGTCGAGCAAGTTTCAACTGGGCTGTAGACTGCCCAGGCTTGGTTTTGTTTTTAACAGGCCCAGCCCACAACAACAACGGGGCACAAAGATCCAGCAGGTATCAACTGGCCTCTGGCCCGCCAGCCTTAGTTATATTTTCTCTTAGAACATCCGCAGACAGTTTTTTTACTGAATCAAATACACAGCCCAGTTCTATTTTCCTCTTGAAACGCCATGTCCTACTTCCGTTTTCTAATATCTACCTATAGTTTTACTAGTTCATATACACGTATTATTATATTGAAAATACATAAAGTTCCCTTTTCATCTTTACATCCTTATTTTTTTGTTGTTGTTTTCCCTCCCAACGCTGATTTTTTGACCACTGGTTTTCCCTAAACCAACTCAATTGTCCCACGTCTTATTAGCTTACAAAAACAAAATGATATTTTATTTGGCAAATCAATAAGTTCTTAAAAAATAAATGTTTATCATCTCTGGATTAAAACAGTTCGGACTCCACCGAAATATGCAAAATAAGGTTGAACTTTTTGACCATGGTCCTGGGTAGAAAATTGGTTGTAATAAATTCCTTAAGAATTAGCAAATGGGCTACAAATTATTAAAAAAATAGCAAATGGGCTCTATGTTGTCTGCCACAGATTTCGAGGCTGACTTGTGGGCCTACTAAGTTCATGCGTACACAAGGTTTCTCAAAAAAAGAAACTTAGTCAACAATCGACTCTACAAGCGTCAGACCGTTAGATGTCAATCTAACGGCAATCATGCTTCTTCAGTCTCTCATCTTCCTGCTCCAGCCGCCCAAATCAGCACCAGCGGAACTGCCTGCTCCTGCCTACCTTGGACAGCTGTGCTACCGGGCAGGCCTCATGGCCCCACCATACTCACATCCCTGGCCTGGCTATCCCTCTACTCACCCACACCTCCTGTTATTCTCCGGCGACGGAAGCCTCACACTGCGGCCGAACAAGTAAACCATCGTACCCACTCCGCGTGGGAAACAACTGCCGAGTCTTCCTCGACTCCGGGTCATTCCCTTACTTGGCCTTGCCGTCGTCCACTGCCTTGGTGCTCTCAGCACGGTGTGGTCAACGAACGACAGCCATCGGAAGAGGACTGTACGTGGAGAGGCTGACAGCTGGGTCCACGGCCGCACACAAGGAAGTGCCTCATTTTTTTGCGAGTAGGAAGTGCCTCCTTATTACACACAAAATAATGATTCCTCCTCCTGACAGCTCGGACCGACCGGAAGGGCCTCTGTATTTCGTGGAAAAAACATTCCCCCGCTGACAGCTCGGATCCACCAGCTATTACGCATAAAAATAATGAATACCCCCGCTGCTAGGTCGGTCCCACCATATTTGGAGGCTGACTTGTCGGCCAACTAAGTTGACACGGACGCATGGCTTTGTCAACTTAGTCAATATAAACGATTCTAGCTGCGGTGACCATACGATGTCCATCCAACGGTCGTCGTGCTTCTTCAACCTCTGGTCTTCTTGCTCCAGCCGCCCAAACCAGCGCCGGCCGTGCCTCCTGCTCTTGCCTCCCGTGGCCGGCTGTGCTGCCACGCAGGCCTCACCGCCCCACCCTACTCCCACCGCTGGCCAGGCCTTCCCTCTACTCACCCACACCCCCTGTTAATCTCCGGTGACGGCAGCCTCAAACCGCAGCCGAAGCAGTCAACCCTCGTACTCCCCTCCATGTGGGCATCCACTGCTTCGTATTCCCTGGCTCCGGGTCGTTTCCTTCCGAGGTCGCGCCGTCATCCACCACCTTGGTACTCTCGGGCGGTACGGCATCGTCAACGCGGTCAACGAACGACAACCATTAGAAGAGGACTGTAAGTGGAGAGGCTGACAGCTGGGTCCATGGCCGCACGCAAGGAAGTGCCTCCTTATTACGCGCAAAATAATGATTCCTCCACCTGACAGCTTGGACATACCGGAAGGGCCTCTCTATTTCACTAAAAAAACGTTCCCCCCCCCCCGACAGCTGGGACCCACCGGCTTTATCTTCACATGGAAGGAACTGCCTTCTTACCCCCTGACAGCTGGGACCCACCAGGTTGAAGCGAAGGTAGCGTTATCTGTCCGGCCGCGAACATGTACGTACATAGTGGTTAGTCGGTCTCTCTGCAGCGACGTACCGTGGCCGAGTAAGGAGCAGCACGTGTTGAAGTAGAGGCGCCAACGTAGCATGTCACGCAGTCCCGTCTATATCGTGTACACGTACGTATGGCCACGCTGCAAGACAGTAAATACGGCTGCATACGTACATACGGGCGGGGTCTCTAACACGTACAGCGACGTCATCCTATTCATCGGCAGCCAACCGGCTGGGTCGAAACGGAGTAAACAGCGTCGCGTGTTCATTGGGAGCCAACCGGCTTGGACGGAACAGCCGAAACGAGGTCTGGCGTACCACAGAATGGAGGAAACAGCCTTCTGTTCGACCGCGTACGGTCGATACGGGGTCCTGCTCATCGGGAAGGGTCTGGCGTACCGCAAAACGGAGGAAACAGACTTCTGTTTGAGTGCCTACGGTCTAAACGGGGTGCTGTTGATCGGGAGGGGTGTGGCGTACCGCAAAACGGAGGAAACGGACTTGTGTTGGAGTGCCTACGGTCGAAACGGGGTCCTGTTCATCGGGAGGGGTGTGGCATACCACAAAACTGGACTCCACGGGCAACTGTTCATCCACCGTCGACTTTCCTCCTGCCTCCACCAGCTATTGTTCATCCACGGGGTCCTGTTCATCCAGCCTCCACCGGCTACTGTTCAACCAGCCCTCCAGGGGGTCCTCTTCATCCAGCCTCCACCGGCTACTGTTCAACCAGCCCTCCACGGGGTCCTGTTCAACCAGCCCTCCACGGTGTCCCTCCACCGGCTACTGTTCATCCACCCCCACCTCCTCGATCGGGGTCTTGTTCATCCAGCGGAAACGGCCTCTACTACCACGGGATCCTGTTCATCCTACCCCCACCGGGAATTGTTCATCCAACCCCCACCGGGGACGGTTCATCAAGAGGCAGCTTCGATCGGCTTCAGTTAGCAGCAGTAGCGAAGGAATCACTCGGGTTCAGTTAACAGCAAAGGATCAATCGGGGTTCAGTAACGTAGCTAGTGCAATCGCTCGGGTTCAGTTTGAGCCCAACGCCTCACTCAGGTTCAGTTAGAGCACAACGCCTTGCACACACGCGCGTACGTGTACAAGAGAAACGCGGAAACCTCCATGCATCGCTCGGCCCCGACCACACCGTCGACTTCCTCCACCAGCTATTGTTCATCCACGGGGTCCTGTTCATCCAGCCTCCACCGGCTACTGTTCAACCAGCCCTCCAGGGGGTCCTCTTCATCCAGCCTCCACCGGCTACTGTTCAACCAGCCCTCCACGGGGTCCTGTTCAACCAGCCCTCCACGGTGTCCCTCCACCGGCTACTGTTCATCCACCCCCACCTCCTCGATCGGGGTCTTGTTCATCCAGCGGCAACGGCCTCTACTACCACGGGATCCTGTTCATCCTACCCCAACCGGGAATTGTTCATCCAACCCCCACTGGGGACTGTTCATGAAGAGGCAGCTTCGATCGGCTTCAGTTAGCAGCAGTAGCGAAGGAATCACTCGGGTTCAGTTAACAGCAAAGGATCGATCGGGGTTCAGTAACGTAGCTAGTGCAATCGCTCGGGTTCAGTTAGAGCCCAACGCCTCACTCGGGTTAAGTTAGAGCACAACGCCTCGCACACACGCGCGTACGTGTACAAGAGAAACGCGGAAACCTCCATGCATCGCTCGGCCCCGACCACACACCATAACCGGGAACTCCCCGAAACTTTCCTCGCCCTCGCTTCTACCATGATTTTTTCCGTCATGGACGGCCCAAAGAATGTCATGCAGGTGCGTCTCCGGTCCGCCCAGGACGAAAAGCCCATTTTCTGTCATGTTTTTTGTCATAGAAGTAGGAGCCCACCACATCTATGATTATACCGGGTTTTGTCACAATTCTCATCATAGAAGTGTCATAAGCATGACAGGAAAAAAATTCGTTCGGCCCAAAATGTCACGGATGTGTCTTTTTTTTGTAGTGTCTAGTTGTTTTGCAATAGCATCTAACAAGGTAGGATGTTCTTTAAGTTCTTCAGTAAAAAAATTGTTGTGCTCAAATTGCGTAAACATGAAGTCCTTAGTATTTTTCTCGATTTCGGCCAACTTTTTGTGATAAGAGATATCATGATAATTTTCTCAAGACATCGCGACAAAGCAAGCACACAAGAAAACACGCAAAAAGGCAACCAAAAAATATTTTTGTATTTTTGTGAAAACATTTTAGAAGTGGGCGAGATGAAAATAAGAGGTAAATGGCAAATAATGTAAATGCAAGGAGATGGAAATTTATGTGATGGTACTTGATAGATGTTGATGATGCCTACCCGGCAACGGCGCCAAAAATTGTTCCTACTACTTGTGAGCTGCGTTGGGATTTTCCTAAAGAGGATAGGATGATGTAGTACAGTAGAGATAAGTATTTCCCTCAGTTAAGAACCACGGTTTTCAATCCAGTAGGAGAATCAAGCAACACCTCGTTAGCAGTACCTACACACAAAATAACAAATACTTGCACCCAACACAAACAAGGGGTTGTCAATCCCTTGGTGGTTAATTGCAAGGATCAAATCTCGTAGTGATAGATAGATAAATAAAACAAAAAATAAAATAAAGTAAAGAAAATTGCAGCAAGGTATTTTTGGATATTAATATATGATAAAAATAGACCCGGGGGCCATAGTTTTCACTAGAGGCTTCCCTCTTGAAAATAGCATCCGGTGGGTAAACAAATTACTGTTGGGCAATTGATAGAAAAGCGAATAATCATGACGATATCCAAGGCAATGATCATGTATATAGGCATCATATCTGAGACAAGTAGACCAACTCCTGCCTGCATCTACTACTATTACTCCACACATCGACCGGTATCCAGCATGCATCTAGAGTATTAAGTTCATAAAGAATGGAGTAACGCCTTAAGCAAGATGACATGATGTAGACAAAGTATCACGCATGAATAAACCCCATCTTTTTATACTTAATGGCAACAATACAAATACGTGTCTTGTCCCTTTCTATCACTAGGATCTAGATCACCGCAAGATTGAACCCATTACAAATCTCCTCTCCCATTGCAAGAAAAATCAATCTAGTTGGCCAAACCAAATCAATAAATCAGAGAGAAATACAAAGCTATAAAAATCATGCATAAAAGAGTTTAGAGAAGAATCAAATAGTATTCGTAGATAATCTGATCATAAACTCACAATTCATCGGATACCAACAAACACACCGCAAAAAGTGATTACATCGAATAGATCTCCAAGAACATCAAGGAGAACATTGTATTGAAGATCAAAGAGAGAGAAGAAGCCATATAGCTACTATTTATGGATCCGTACATCTGTAATAAACTACTCACACATCATTGGAAGGGCAGCAAGGTTGATGTAGAGCCCCTCCATGGTCGAATCCCCCTCCGACAGAGTACCGGAAAAGGCCTCCAAATGGAATCTCGCGAGAACAGAAGCTTGCGGTGGCAAAAAAGTAGTTTTTTAGTGTTAAATGACTATGGGAGAGTTTCCTACAGTCCTAAAATTAAGTCAACAGGGGTTACAAAGTCCAGGGGATTTACATAAGGAGTGGGGGGTTAGTAGGGAGGAAAGGAGAGCAAGACTATCTAATCTATAAAGGTGTGCAAAGAGGTATAAAGAGGTACAAAGAGTAAAGCTCCGATGGCCCCTCTAGTGTAGGCCATCTAGGATTGAGGAGATGGCCCCTCCCAACTCCTCATTTGTCATGTGTTTCAACAACACGAAGTCATTTTTGAATCTTCTCAACCATGAGTCTCGCGATGGAGGTATTCTTTTGAAGATAAGCATGTTCCTCTCTTTCTAGATAGACCATGCATCAGTCACGAACAGCTTCATAAACATGGGCTGAGTCCAACTTATTTTAGCATGTGATAGTTTTTCAAATCGGTCCGCTCCTGCGCTCCAGTGGATGTTCGCCAACGCCCAGCACCGTGCCACAAGCGAGCATGTGAAGAATAGGTGCTCTGGTGTTTCCTCCTGGCGATCCGCTAAGAGCACACAGTGATCATTTCATCGATCGGGCAGCCCCACCACATAGTCTGTCAACAAGGAGCAGCCACGAGAATACTTTCAATTTCATCATGCACTTTGATTTCCATAACCATTTGAAGGCGTCATGGACCTGTACATCCCTGATGTAAAATTGGTAGTATTTTGCGGATGTGAACTTGGTCCCCCAGTTGTAGCTCCAGGCATCCACGGCCTCCTCATCAATCTAAACTTAGCCATGATAGATTGAAGACCAAGCACCTCAGCCCTTGCTTGAGTAGTCAGGGGCAGATGGAAACCAACATTCAGCGAATTCATCAATAGAAAATCTCTCATAGACAGGTCTTCACTGTTTGTGAATGAGTATGCCCTCGGGTGGGATTCTGCAAGTATTTGGCCACACCAAAGATCTTTCATGAAGAGAGTTTTCGTCCCATCACCAATGATCACATTCGAGACTCCTCTATCAGTAGGCATTAGATGCATAATTTCACACCACAAGAAAGAGCCGCATGGCCCGGTTTCATGGGGGAGAGAACATGTGTAGTACGTATTCCATATGAGCTCCACCCATGGTACGTCATGATGGTTGTAGAACTTGTCTAGGAATTCATCGGTAGGCCAGTATTCAGTGTCTTGGTGTCAATTATTCCAAGGCCTCCTTTCAGTTTGGGTTTGCATACCATTTCCCAGGCCGCAAGCGAGTTTGAGGTTTCACCATTTTCAGTCTTCTTCCTCCACAGACATAAGCGACATAGTTTATCCAGGTGGGCCAAGATCTTTGGTGGGATTCTGATAGAGCACATTGCGTATACTGCCATTGAGGTTAGTACCGAGTCTACTAGTGTCAACCTGGCCTCTTATGAAGATATGCAGAGTGTCGATGACAGCTTTCTCTCAACCCTTCCCACCATCGGCATGAGATCAGTGACTGTTGGTTTGGTGGTTCCCATCGGTAGCCCGAGGTATGTGAATGGCATGCTACCCACCGAGCATTGGAAAATAGCCAACTCCTGAGAATCTTGGGCTTTGAGGTTGATTGGCACAAGTGTGGATTTTTGAAAGTTAATTTTCAGTCCCACCGACTCAGCGTAGTCAACAAGGATCTGTTTCATGTGTTGTGCCTGCTGCGTGCACGCTTACATCACCACCAGAGTATCATCCGCGTATTGAATGACTGGAAACTTCTGCTCTCCAGTCGATGGAATGGGGCATGTGATCAGTTCTTTATTCATGGCATCATTGATTGCCGCTTGTAGCAAATCGGCGGCAAGGATAAAGAACAACGGGGACAGGGGGTCACCCTGTCGAACCCCTTTCCGACAGTGGAATTGACGGCCCGAGACCCCACTAAGCAACACCGATGATTTGCCTGACTCAAATATGCGCATGATCCAAGTCAACCACCGCTCATTGAAGCCCATTACCCGCATAATTTCAATCATCGTCGGGTGCTCAATAGTGTCAAACGCCTTCGAGAAGTCAAGTTTTAGAACAAAGAATCCCCCCCGAGGCCTGACACTAGTGAATATACTCAAAAGAACAAGCGAGACGATCTTGGATGGTTCTCCCTTTCAAGAATCTGTACAGTTTCTGTGTATGATTTTGAGTATGAGCTTCTGAAGTCGATTTGCTAATAATTTCTTGATGATCTTAAGGCAGCAGTTCAGGAGGGTTATAGGGCGATAATCATTCGGTGTCTCTGGAGAGTTTGATTTTTGGATAAGGTTGATATAACCATAGTTGATACTCTAGATATCAAGTTCTCTAGTGTGGAAGTAATGCCACAGCTCATAAATATCCTCTTTTATTGTGTGCCAGCATGTTTTGATGAATTGGCCTGAGAATCCATCCGGGCCTGGAGCCCTCTCCGCAGTCATGTTTTTTACCACGGCATCGATCTCTTCATTGGTGAATGGTGTAGTTAGTTCATCCAGGCCATCTATTTTTTTGGTGATAGCGTGGAGATCAAATCGCTGGTTTGGGGGTGAGGATTGTCCCAATCTATCCCTGAAGGTACTGAACAGTAGTGCTTCTTTGCCAGCATGATCTACTACATCAGAACTATTCGATGCTCTTAAGCTAGCAATTGAATTATGGCGGTATCTCTTTGTGGCCATTTGGTGAAAAAACTTTGTGTTTTCATCATCGAATTTCACAAAACATAATGTGCATCTCTTCTGCCAATATTGATTCTAACACTAGTGGAAAAAGTGCTAGCCACAACTCTCGTTGGTGGCGCGCCATTTCCAGCCAACGCCAGCACTATTTTCTTCAAATAGTTGTGGCGTTGGCTTATTTGGTACGACATTAGTAGGGGCATAGTGGTGACGTTGGAAAACAAGGTAGCGTCAGAAGTTTATGGGATCAACAATTTGTACCAGGCGTAATATAGTGCTGTCGTGGAATATCATCGAACGTCAGTACTATTATATTTAGTTGTGGCGTGCTGTTGGTTCCGACGCCAGTATTGTTCTTTTGTCAATGCCAATTGCAACATTCTTATAGTTTTTTGGTATATTCTTTTTTATATTATATTATAGTTAATTTTATTATATTTCTATTATTTTAAATAGAAATAATGACATTTTTTTAAATATGTACTTTGGGACTTTCAATTACTTTTTTTCCTTTTAGTTTAAGACTTGAAATATATAATTTTGAGCCTTCAAATCTGTAGTTTGCCACTTCCAATTTTTAGTTTTTTATGTACTGGTGATCTTTTTTTATAGTATATTGTAGTTTACTTTTATTAAATTTCTATTATTTTTAAATGGAAATAATGAACATTTTGAAAATATGTACTTTGAGACTTTAAATTTCCTTTTTTTCCTTTTTAGTTTAAAACTTGAAATATATATAGTTTTGAGCCTTCAAATATGTGGTTTGAAACTTCCAATTTTTTTCTTTTTAGTTTTTTATGTGGTGACCTTTTTATAGTATTTATGTTTACTTTTATTAATAATTTCTATTATTTTTAAATGGAAATAATGACATTTTTTAAAATATGTACTTTGAGACTTTAAATTTACTATTTTTCCTTTTTAGTTTAAGAGTTGAAATATATAGTTTTGAGCCTTTAAATATGTGGTTTGAAACTTCCAATTTTTTTTCTTTTTAGGTTTTTATGTGGTGATCTTTTTTATAGTATATTATAGTTTAATTTTAATAAATTTCTATTATTTTTAAATGGAAATAACGACATTTTTTTAAAATATGTACTTTGAGACTTTAAATTTACTTTTTTCCGTTTTTAGTTTAAGACTTGAAATATATAGTTTTAAGCCTTCAAATATGTGGTTTGACACTTCCAAATTTTTTTCTTTTTAGTTTTTTATGTGGTGATCTTTTTTATAGCATTGGGCCAAGCCCAAGTATTAGGAGGCCGTGGGGGTCAAAACCAGGGCAACGACACCCTCACCCCACTCCCTCTCTCTCCGCTCGTCGTCGCCGCTCTCCGGCCCTCTCTCGCCGCTCTCTCCCTCTCTCTCCGCTCATCGTCGCCGCTCTCCGGCCCTCTCTCGCCGCTCTCCCCCTCTCTCGCTGGTGGTTAGGTAATGTTCCGCTCTCTCCCCCTCTCTCCCTCTCTCACTGCTCGTTACCCTCAATTTGATTGGAGTTCATTTTGTTTTGATCTAGGGTTTCTTCGATGGAGGCGGGGGAAGAGACAACGTCGGTGGAAGCGATGGCGGCGGCGGAAGCGACGGACTGCTAGGGTTTATCGCCTCCATCTTCGTCCCTCGGTGAGTTCATCGCCTCCATCTTCGCCTCCTATAGTGTTCCTAATTTGTCGGATTCAGGGCTCCGCAGAGCCAAGATAGATTCAAACTCTGGGGTGCGTGCAAAGAACTCAACCTCCCTAGTCTGCCTACTCGTCGATCTCACGGCCTAGCTCGATGAACTGGAATGGAAAGAGACACAGCAGTTTACCCAGGTTCGGGCCACCTTGCGGCGTAATACCCTACTCCTGCTTTTTGGTGGATTGGCCTCGAGGCGGGCTGAGGATGAACTGGTACAGAGGGAGAACAACCTCAGGATGTGTGTTCTTGTGCTTGTGTGAGCTGGTGGGGGTTTGGATGGTCTGAATGATCCGTCCTCTTCTATGGTGGTGGCTAGGCTATATTTATAGTGGCCTTGGTCCTCTTCCCCCAAAACAAAGGCGGGAAGGGATCCCACAACAGCAAAATTCGAAGGGAGACAACTAGTACATCTTATCCTGACAAAAGGTGGTCTTCGCCTGCAAAGCTTCTGGCCGTGACGCCGTGGTGGGCTCGGCGATGACCTCCGTCCTGCCGTCCTCGCGGTCTTGGTCTTGTAGCATGGAAATGGAAACCTTTGGTTGATTCCTTGGGACTCCGCGCCTGTGCTTGCCTCTTTAGCACTAAAGAGGAAACCTGCTGTACTGCGCCCGCTGGCGCCCGCCTGGCCTTGGTCGTCATGGCTTGCGTCACCTTAACCTCACGAGGTGGGCGCCTGCATAGAAATCTCCGCTCCTCAGGAGCCAGCTTGGGGAGGCCGCTCCTTCTAGAGGTCTTGGCGTCGTCCAACCCGCGAGGCTTGGCCCCTCGCGAGGGTCTTGCGTTGTTGGAGCTGAAGATGGGCCGTACCAGGCCGTCGATGGAGCCACGCCGTGGGCCGCAGGCAGGCAAGTCTGGGTACCCCGGTTCCTAGAACGCCAACAGTAGCCCCCGGACCCAAGGCGCGCTCGGACTTGGCTTCGAGGCGAAGCCAAAGGGCAAGGGCGAAGCGCCATGGGCCCCAACCGCCTGCGGACCCGATCGACGCGTGGCGCTTTATGGGACGTGGGCGTCTCCGCTTCCCCACGCTGCCTCGGCAACCGTCCAACTTGACAACAGCCTGCTGCATGCAGAAAAGTCATCATTACTGGGGATTGTGGAGGCCAGCGGTTGGCATTCCTCTGGCTATAAATGGGGGGAGGGCGGAGCCCCCTGCCCACTTCCATCTCCTCGCTGCATGCCCCTTCTTCTTCCTTCTTGTCTTGCCATCTTGTCGAAGTATCCATGGCGCCGGTGAGTAGGTTTTTGGTAGCGGAGAAGGAAGGCTGTCCGGGAGGAAACCGGGCCGCTTCCGCCGAAGAAGAGGCGCGGTTGCTCCCGCGACGCCGGCAAAGAGCGCGAGGTGACGCGGCCCTGGCACGAGCGGCCTCCGCCGGGCTTCCCGCTCCCGGTGTATGCTCACTCGCAGAGCCCTGTGCTCCGGGGAGACGCTCAGCACCGCGAGGGTCGGGGTCGCGGAGGAGGACAAGCTGCGGCTGCACGGCCGCCCGGCTCGCGCACTCACGCCGAAGGCACTTCACGCGAGTTCGTGGTGTGGGCGGCAATGCCGCCACACACATGGATGTGGCTCCCACGGTTCTTCGCAGAGGAGATACCACCAAGGGGGCCCGCCTGGCTGTGGCTGCAACACGCCGGGTGCTGCAGCCAAGCCACTAAGGCGGAGGTCGAGATCGTTCCCCTGGGCGACGTCTTCATGACCCATGGGTGGGGCGAGATCGCCCGTGCCTGCTGCCCGGAGGGGGCTCTCGCCATCCACTTCAACTATGACGGGGCTTCGACGCTCTTCTTCAAGGTCTTTGGCGGGGACGGTCTGCGCCTGGAGTGCTGCTCCGGAGGGGGCGATCCTTGCGGTGTGACACCCTAGATTTTGCCCATTTCTTTTTCCTTTTTATTTTGGTCTGGATTTGCTTTTCCGTGGCTAAGTAGTCCTGAAACCTGGAGAGATCACCCTTGATTCCTCTCCCAAGTGGCTTGCCAAACTCAAAATCATCCCAAGACCTTGTCATTTCCATCTTGGACCAATCCCAATATTCTTTTCTTGGGAATATTCCTTTTTCTATTAAAGGAATAACCCTGTCAGCTCTGAGTTGTGAAGCAACTCATATTTCTATCATTCCCAAAATTCCCAAATAATTCTCATAAATCCTTTGGGACATATCTTATACAGATATGTCAAAATATTCCTTGCCATGCCCAAAAATATTTCACAAATATTTCTTTTCTGATTCTGCTCCAGTTGTCAGATTGAGAAGCAAGTACCCTTTATATTGGCCTACTTGCTCTCAAACTTTTTGGGCATCCTTTCCTATCCATATCATTGCCACATGCCAAAATTCAACTTTATTTGGATATTAAATCTCCCATGGCTAATTTCCTACGTTCCTGGTCAACTGGGGGCTTAATGAAGGAAGTACTAGTTAGGAGTATCCAAATGAGTTGAAATTTTACAAGCATATCAATATGTTTAAATCATGACTCTCCACCAAGTTTCAACCCTATCCAAGCATCTATGTGATCACAGCACCAAATCTTTGTTTCTGGTAATTATTATGGGTTGTGAAGCAACTATCATTTTTATTGCTCCATAATTCATGAATAATTTCCAGAACATGCTTCTACCCATATCTAACTTCTCCATAAAATTTGGGCTCAATTCATCTTCCCAATAATTCCCTAGAATTATTGCAAGTTTCTGGACAGAGAGGATGCTTGTGAAGCAAGTACCATTATGGCTTGTCCATTTGGTATGAAATTTTTACAGCATCATTATATGTCCAAATCATCAAGTCTTGCCCAATTTCAACTCAATTTGCCACTTGAGGTGACTGGCACTTCAAGATTGGCATTCTGGACCAGGTTATGTAGTTGTTAAGCAACTATGTTAAACCCTGGTCTGTTTCCCTTCAAATTCCACAGAATAGTAGTTCTTCCTATCCTAAACCTCCCAGACATTTCAGTTGGACCTTATCCCTCTTCTGTTGATTTCATAATTCATCAAACAGTTTGCTACAGCAACCTTTCAGTGAGAATTCCCATCAACCCTTGGACTTTCTCGTTGATCTATCACATCCACGGTGCCTTGGGGAGCAAGGTCCCTTAGCTAGACAACATTTTGGGTGCCAGAAAGCACTGCATGCCACTGTGCACGCGGTGACCACCGTTTTGGCACGCAGTGGACGCGTGCCGAACGCCGTTTGCTCGGGGCCCCTCTCCCCTTGTCGTTTTTGAGCGAGTGAGCTTGTCATACAGCACCCTCTCGTCGTCCTCTTTCTCCCCCGCCCTGTCACCTCCTCTCACGTCCTCTCCCTTGCCCGAAAACAGCCGCGCCGCTCCCTGTCCGCTTCTGCCGTCGACGAGTCCCGTCGCCCCGAGCTCTCCCGAGCATTCCCGACCTTCCCCGAGCCCTCTCTGACCCTCCGCTACCTCCCAGGAACTCTCTCCCTTCCTCCAGGCGGCCTCCCGAAGCGCCGGGACGCCGGTGCACGTGGCACCGCGGCCGTGCTCGGCCCTCCCCGTCGGGCGCCAATAAAAGGCCACCCCGGGCCTCTTCCGAGATCACCATCGCACTCCCCATCCTCCCCTACCCCTCCCAAGGATCTCTCCTGAGCCGCGGAGCTCCTCCTTGCTCCGGTTTGCCACCACGGCCGCCGCATTCCTCTCCCTAAATTCCAGCGAGCCGAGCATCCCCTCTCCCTCTAACCTTCACCGTGAGCACCCACAAGCCTCAGTGGACCTTCCCAGTAGCTCGCCCCTCCTTCTGTTGGCCGGAGCACCGTGCCCACGGCCGCCGTGGCCGCTGTCCGTCTTGGCTAAGGCCGTGTTGGCTCTGCTGCTCTCCGGCAAGGGCCAAGCCCACGGGTGGATGCGGCTCGCTCCGCTGGTTCCTCTGGTGGTCGGGGCTCGGCCAGAGATGGCCTGAGCCGCCCAGGCGAGCGTCGACGCTGGCGGTCTCTCTCTGTTCTGCGTACAGAGGCGGGAGGAGGAAGGAGACGTGCCACGGGCCGGGCTGGGCCACTGCCCAGCCTCTCCTCCGATTCTTACAAGAGGGGGGGGAGGCAGTGGCTATTGGGCCAGCCCAGGAGCAAAAGCAGCAGCGGCGTGGGATTCGGTCCAAAGCAGCCCAGCCAGCACAGGGCATCTTAATCTTTTTCCAGAAAAAAAAACTACTGAGGACCCAGAAGTAAATATTTATTTTACAGAAAGGTCCTTCTGTAGTCAAACTATCATAACTTTTTGCTCGTAACTCCGATCGAGGTGAATCCAAAGCCCACGTCTTCGTCTTGTTGAGACCGTCGTGTTGGTATCATTTTCACTATGTGGTCCTACTGTAAAAATGACCATTTTGCCCTTGCCGTAAACAGCCCCTCCGAGAGAGAACTGTTTTCGGCAAATCCTTCCGCGACCGTTCCGCACTTCTCCCCGGTGTATCCTTCATTCCCAGGCAAGCCACAACCCCCATCTGCATAATTGCAATGCAATATCATAGTTTAATTAATTACTTTAATAGCAAGAATGTTATCTGTAGCATGGATTGGATTATGACATGCATGAGTAGATGTTGAATACCGGATTGTTAATGACTAGTAGTTTACCCACTCGTTGAGGTTATGATGTTGAGATTACCGTCTATGATTATTTTCGTTTTCATCCGGCAATTGTGAATATGAACTAGTAGCAGTAGCCTAAGCATGCCGGTTATTGGATTACTATGATATCGGAGTATCAGCTGTG
Source organism: Thinopyrum elongatum (assembly GCA_011799875.1). Classification (NCBI taxonomy): domain Eukaryota; kingdom Viridiplantae; phylum Streptophyta; class Magnoliopsida; order Poales; family Poaceae; genus Thinopyrum; species Thinopyrum elongatum. Next base: position 217,652,580 of record CM022302.1, on the reverse strand, counting down.
ACAGAAAGATTGTTCGGGGATAAGATGCCTAATTTGACCAACTAAGTTAACTTGATGAAACAACCTGGTAATAAGTGAACTTAGTTGGTTGATCGAGAGTCACCTGTCCGGGCTTATTCGTGCAGCCACATTTGTCGGTATGGGACGGCCTTGACTTGGTCTGATCACGTGCTCTTCCACCGGTACCTCCAAAGAGGGAGGGTTATGCGCGCGCGCTACCCTGGCCTGGTAGGCGGCGATAACCCTGTGAGCCCAGTTGAGTTATTGGATCCAGGTCCCTGTTTGGGACAGTTTGTTTGGCCAGGACACTGGCAGGTGTCTTGAGGACACAGGGCCACCCAGGGCTTGACTCCAAGAGGGAGTATGATTGCCGGTCGTACGATGGAAGAGTCACGGGTCAGGCGGGTTTCGTCGGAACGTCGTTGGTCCACCCGAATGGGAGCACGAGGCCATGAGTTCCGTGGTGTGGGTAAAGTGTACAACCTCTGCAGAGTGTTAAATCTATTCGAATAGCCGTGTCGACGGTATTGGACAGCCCGTCCAGACCTCTATAGGAGATCAACCGTTATAGTGACAGCGATAAGGAAGGAACTCATCTGAGTATGGTAACAGGCGGTTATCATGCCATGGGCAAGTATTGGTAACGATCTCGAGGATGATCGTTGGATGTTCTTGGAGTGATCATGAGTTGGTCACCAGAATGCAGGAAGAGTAGCCTGTTATTGCTCATTTCAACCATTCCTTCGGTAACAATAAATCTTAACTTAATCTTGATTGTTGTGGTGTTGTCTTACCTTAATGCTGATGTTTGTTGTGAGCTTGCGAGTACATTCAAAGTACTCACGTGGCGTGTCATGCCAGTTTGCAGGTCATGCCATGTTTGATTGTTTGTTGGAGATGTGGCGTGCGCGAGCTAGGATACGCGTTCCAGCCAGAGTCTCTGCGGAGTGGAGTCCATCACCGCCGACGTTGTTCCGCTGCTGAGAGATACTTCGCTCCCTCAGGTCGATCCGCTATTAGCATAGAGCTATTTTGAGCAGGCGTAGTGTCGCCGTGCCGATGTAATCCTTGTACCCTTGTAACCATATTTATAGCAATAAAGAGCTGATTTGTTCTATGCCAACAGTGCCGTATTCCAGAAGACTTGTCTCTGGGCTGGAATACGGGCCGTTCCGGTTTCCTCTGAGCCAGGGTGCCACAGGAGTTGGTATCAGAGCATGTCTGGCTATAGGACGCGCAGTCTAGGTGCGAGCGTTAGAACCAGTAGTATAGAGTCTAGTTGCTTTGCTGCACTTGTTTGTTGCATTTGTTTGCTGCATAGCATGCATATAGACTAGTTATCACTAACGATTGATCTGGTGAGTATAGGCGGCAATCCACTACCTGTACCCTCCAGTTGCATATCTTTTCTTGGTGGTTGGTGTCATCTTCGTCCCAGCGGAGTAATGCCTAGGTGCTTGGTGTATCGATCCTTTGCAGGATTGATGCACAGGTACCACACCAATATATCCTCTTTAGCCACCCCTATGGATCGGTGATAGACATGTTTCTATCCCGGATCGTGCCATCCCTCTAGCCGCGTTGGCAACCCTTACTGATCTTGGCTATCAGAAAAGGGCAATGACCGCAAGCCTGTCTTTTCATCGCTATCCCACCCAGCCATCCACTCCCTGGACAAGTACGGTTTCTTCCGTACGCTTGATGACGATGTGGTCGTGACCTCTGTGTCCCGATCCACGATCATCAAGTCCGTCCTCGCCTCAGTATCCTTCCAGCTGCAACCAGAGTTAAGCCGTGTTTGGTGTACCTTTGTTTACACCAACTCCTTCCACACCTTGACTTCCTTTCGTGCACATCGCCACAGCATGTTAGACCGTAGTACCGGAGTCTCCGCGAGATTTGTGTGCTTAGGTAGGCATGCATATCATTGCTGTGGATAGCTGTAATATATGATATTGCTTGTGTGTGATCTTAGTGCTTTGTGTGCTTTTGTTTCTTTCGTTGGGCCCTTGGTGTTACCTTATTTCCCCTTATGGAAGTTGCTCCCCGACACCGGACTCAAAGAAATCAGTGAAGAGACAGTTAGTTGGAGGCTCAGCTCAACAATATGGAATTTTCCGCTGACTGCCTGATATCGGGAAATACCTGGCCTGACTACCAATGGTATTTTGGGATTGATTATTAGCATCCAGCATGCATCATTGCAACCTTCACAGCAGAAATCATCGGATCAGCAAGACGACAGATTGTGTGCTAATCCACAGTACAGTTCATGTCAAAGGTATGGTTACCATATACGGTTTGAGTCTGCTATGAGTACAGGTTGAACCCTGATATATCCCGGAACTAAGCCAGAATATGTTATGAGTGCGGTGTTCAGCAAGAAGGATAGCTGAATACCATGTGGCTTACAACAAGTAACTGACAGCAGAAACATTAAGGAATAGATATATGCACTCAGTCTGTATGTGGCAAAAAGGAAGCCTCAGAGTACAAGATACTCCCCAGACAGTTGGCAGCATATGACAATGCATCCCAAGAGTCAGGTCCGCAACCGTTGGTCGGAATGCAAGAACCAGTCAGGACACAAGCCTGCCTCAGAAATCAAGTGCCAGCTACACATGTTTTTATGGAAATGATGAACATGCTGCCAAGGTTACATGAGTTACTCAGACCAGGATGTCAGCCCGGTTTCAATTAACATACCTGTGCTTGTCTGCGTAGTAGCAAGCTGTATGGGACGCTACTGAACCCCTGCCTGCCTTTCTTTAGTAACGGCACCACGCCTGTGTACTGAGCTGTTTACGGCCGTCTGGGGTGGATGCTGATTTTTATTTCTTTTGTCAGTAACTGGCCCGTGTTCTGAGCTGCTTTTCGGCCGTCTCGGACAGTTGTTGAATTTCTTTCCATAGCAGTGACCCTATGCTCTGAGCTGTTTCTCGGCCGTCTTAGGGAGCTGCTACTTTCTTCTTATCGACACCGTCTCATGCTCTGAGCTGCTTTTCAGCCGTCTTGAGTCGGGGTTGAGTTACTCCAGTAATGTCCCAGATCTGAGTTGTAAAGACCATTCTGGTGGCTACTGGTTTATTTGCCGATTTCATCCAAGGGTTCAGACAGTCGTTACCCTACAACTACAACTTGTAAAGTCATATGCCTGCCGGAATGTTGCATCTGGCAGTACCCATGGTCACCCGAAGAATCGAGAATACATAAGGCCAAGCTCTTTCAGCTAAGGATCCAGGTAAAGAAAACCATAATGAAGGAGCAAGATTGGCCATACAGATATGATAATGGTTACATGATCAACTTGGTACAAATGCCAGAATAAACTGGTTCGATACCGGTCACCATGGGGATACACACCACGGGGTCTAATCTATTTGCAAGGACCCCATATCGAGTCAACCCGCTCAGCCAACTAAATATTCCCAGAATCATCAGAAGAGAATAGTCAAGCCTGTCAGACTGAGCACTCAGAAGGATGAGCAACAGTCTCGCAGCACATGTCCTCACATATGGGAAGCAGATAAAGAATAACCTGCCGTGAACAAGATTCTGCTGCCAGGACCACTGTCAGTCAAGTCTATGGATAATATCACCGTACACCTTTATGCTGGTCACGACAGGTGACAATTAAATCTTTGGTACGAATGTGATACCTGAGATAGTACAGATACCAAAGATGATTCAGTAAACCATGCGAGAAGGAGAACGATATGAATCACAGTACTGTTTCAAACTTGGAGGACATACAGCCCTTTGAGGACACCCAAGCACGATGAGTAAAAGATTTCATGTCCCTCGAGAGGATCTGTTCACGAGTCAATGGACGATCATCCGTATTGGACTTCATCACAACACGTCCATAAAGAACAACTCTCGGGCTTGCGAGAAGGACGGGTATTGTAGTCAGGATAATTCATTGCACCTAGGCAGGCCATTAGACATAAAAGGATTAAAGTCAGAATAATATATGAGGAAAGACCTGTCAGAATGAGAATCCAGTGAAATGAACCACATCAAAGCCAGGTAGTCAATCGGAGAAATCAGCGGGAGCAGAATACAAAGGTATAAAGGAAACCCGAGTTGGAAACGGTTTCCTCAAGTGGGGAAATTTATGTTTAACCCCTGAGCAACCAAATCTCGAGGACGAGATTTCTTTAAGGGGGGTAGGTTTGTGACACCCTGGATTTTGCCCATTTCTTTTTCCTTTTTATTTTGGTCTGGATTTGCTTTTCTGTGGCTTAGTAGTCCTGAAACCTGGAGAGATCACCCTTGATTCCTCTCCCAAGTGGCTTGCCAACCTCAAAATCATCCCAAGACCTTGTCATTTCCATCTTGGACCAATCCCAATATTCTCTTCTTGGGAATATTCCTTTTTCTATTAAAGGAATAACCCTGTCAGCTCTGAGTTGTGAAGCAACTCATATTTCTATCATTCCCAAAATTCCCAAATAATTCTCATAAATCCTTTGGGACATATCTTATACAGATATGTCAAAATATTCCTTGCCATGCCCAAAAATATTTCACAAATATTTCTTTTCTGATTCTGCTCTAGTTGTCAGATTGAGAAGCAAGTACCCTTTATATTGGCCTACTTGCTCTCAAACTTTTTGGGCATCCTTTCCTATCCATATCATTGCCACATGCCAAAATTCAACTTTATTTGGATATTAAATCTCCCATGGCTAATTTCCTAAGTTCCTGGTCAACTGGGGGCTTAATGAAGGAAGTACTAGTTAGGAGTATCCAAATGAGTTGAAATTTTACAAGCATATCAATATGTTCAAATCATGACTCTCCACCAAGTTTCAACTCTATCCAAGCAACTATGTGATCACAGCACCAAATCTTTGTTTCTGGTAATTATTATGGGTTGTGAAGCAACTATCATTTTTATTGCTCCATAATTCATGAATAATTTCCAGAACATGCTTCTACCCATATCTAACTTCTCCACAAAATTTGGGCTCAATTCATCTTCCCAATAATTCCCTAGAATTATTGCAAGTTTCTGGACAGAGAGGATGCTTGTGAAGCAAGTACCATTATGGCTTGTCCATTTGGTATGAAATTTTTACAGCATCATTATATGTCCAAATCATCAAGTCTTGCCCAATTTCAACTCAATTTGCCACTTGAGGTGACTGGCACTTCAAGATTGGCATTCTGGACCAGGTTATGTAGTTGTTAAGCAACTATGTTAAACCCTGGTATGTTTCCCTTCAAATTCCACAGAATAGTAGTTCTTCCTATCCTAAACCTCCCAGACATTTCAGTTGGACCTTATCCCTCTTCTGTTGATTTCGTAATTCATCAAACAGTTTGCTACAGCAACCTTTCAGTGAGAATTCCCATCAACCCTTGGACTTTCTCGTTGATCTATCACATCCACGGTGCCTTGGGGAGCAAGGTCCCTTAGCTAGACAACATTTTGGGTGCCAGAAAGCACTGCATGCCACTGTGCACGCGGTGACCACCGTTTTGGCACGCAGTGGACGCGTGCCGAACGCCGTTTGCTCGGGGCCCCTCTCCCCTTGTCGTTTTCGAGCGAGTGAGCTTGTCATACAGCACCCTCTCGTCGTCCTCTTTCTCCCCCGCCCTGTCACCTCCTCTCACGTCCTCTCCCTTGCCCGAAAACAGCCGCGCCGCTCCCTGTCCGCTTCTGCCATCGACGAGTCCCGTCGCCCCGAGCTCTCCCGAGCATTCCCGACCTTCCCCGAGCCCTCGCAGACCCTCCGCAACCTCCTAGGAACTCTCTCCCTTCCTGCAGGCAGCCTCCCGAAGCGCCGGGACGCCGGTGCACGTGGCACCGCGGCCGTGCTCGGCCCTCCCCATCGGGCGCCTATAAAAGGCCACCCCGGGCCTCTTCCGAGATCACCATCGCACTCCCCATCCTCCCCTACCCCTCCCAAGGCTCTCTCCTGAGCCGCGGAGCTCCTCCTTGCTCCGGTTTGCCACCACGGCCGCCGCATTCCTCTCCCTAAATTCCGGCGAGCCGAGCATCCCCTCTCCCTCTAACCTTCACCGTGAGCACCCACAAACCTCACTGGACCTTCCCAGTAGCTCGCCCCTCCTTCTGTTGGCCGGAGCACCGTGCCCACGGCCGCCGTGGCCGCTGTCCGTCTTGGCTAAGGCCGTGTTGGCTCTGCTGCTCTCCGGCAAGGGCCAAGCCCACGGGTGGATGCGGCTCGCTCCGCTGGTTCCTCCGGTGGTCGGGGCTCGGCCGGAGATGGCCTGAGCCGCCCAGGCGAGCACCGACGCTGGCGGTCTCTCTCTGTTCAGCGTACAGAGGCGGGAGGAGGAAGGAGATGTGCCACGGGCCGGGCTGGGCCGCTGCCCAGCCTCTCCTCCGATTCTTACAAGAGGGGGGGAGGCAGTGGCTATTGGGCCAGCCCAGGAGCAAAAGCAGCAGCGGCGTGGGATTCGGTCCAAAGCAGCCCAGCCAGCACAGGGCATCTTAATCTTTTTCCAGAAAAAAACTGCTGAGGACCCAGAAGTAAATATTTATTTTACAGAAAGGTCCTTCTGCAGTCAAACTATCATAACTTTTTGCTCGTAACTCCAATCGAGGTGAATCCAAAGCCCACATCTTCGTCTCGTCGAGACCGTCGTGTTGGTATCATTTTCACTATGTGGTCCTACTCTAAAAATGACCATTTTGCCCTTGCCGTAAACAGCCCTTCTGAGAGAGAACTGTTTTCGGCAACTCCTTCCGCGACCGTTCCGCACTTCTCCCCGGTGTATCCTTCATTCCCAGGCAAGCCACAACCCCCATCTGCATAATTGCAATGCAATATCATAGTTTAATTAATTACTTTAATAGCAAGAATGTTATCTGTAGCATGGATTGGATTATGACATGCATGAGTAGATGTTGAATACCGGATTGTTAATGACTAGTGGTTTACCCACTCATTGAGGTTATGATGTTGAGATTACTGTCTATGATTATTTTCGTTTTCATCTGGCAATTGTGAATATGAACTAGTAGCAGTAGCCTAAGCATGCCGGTTATTGGATTACTATGATATCGGAGTATCAGCTGTGACAGAAAGATTGTTCGGGGATAAGATGCCTAATTTGACCAACTAAGTTAACTTGATGAAACAACCTGGTAATAAGTGAACTTAGTTGGTTGATCGAGAGTCACCTGTCCGGGCTTATTCGTGCAGCCACATTTGCTGGTATGGGACGGCCTTGACTTGGTCTGATCGCGTGCTCTTCCACCGTACCTCCAAAGAGGGAGGGTTATGCGCGCGCGCTACCCTGGCCCGGTAGGCGGCGATAACCCTGTGAGCCCAGTTGAGTTATTGGATCCAGGTCCCTGTTTGGGACAGTTTGTTTGGCCAGGACGCTGGCAGGTGTCTTGAGGACACGGGCCACCCAGGGCTTGACTCCAAGAGGGAGTATGATTGCCGGTCGTACGATGGAAGAGTCACGGGTCAGGCGGGTTTCGTCGGAACGTCGTTGGTCCACCCGAATGGGAGCACGAGGCCATGAGTTCCGTGGTGTGGGTAAAGTGTACAACCTCTGCAGAGTGTTAAATCTATTCGAATAGCCGTGTCCATGGTATTGGACAGCCCGTCCAGACCTCTATAGGAGATCAACCGTTATAGTGACAGTGATAAGGAAGGAACTCATCTGAGTATGGTAACAGCCGGATATCATGCCATGGGCAAGTATTGGTAACGATCTCGAGGATGATCGTTGGATGTTCTTGGAGTGATCATGAGTTGGTCACCAGAATGCAGGAAGAGTAGCCTGTTATTGCTCATTTCAACCATTCCTTCGGTAACAATAAATCTTAACTTAATCTTGATTGTTGTGGTGTTGTCTTGCCTTAATGCTGATGTTTGTTGTGAGCTTGCGAGTACATTCAAAGTACTCACCTAGCGTGTCATGCCAGTTTGCAGGTCATGCCATGTTTGATTGTTTGTTGGAGATGTGGCGTGCGCGAGCTAGGATACGCGTTCCAGCCAGAGTCCCTGCTGAGTGGAGTCCATCACCGCCGACGTTGTTCCGCTGCTGAGAGATACTTCGCTCCCTCAGGTCGATCCGCTGTTAGCATAGAGCTATTTTGAGCAGGTGTAGTGTCGCCGTGCCGATGTAATCCTTGTACCCTTGTAACCGTATTTATAGTAATAAAGAGCTGATTTGTTCTATGCCAATACTGTCGTATTCCAGAAGACTTGTCTCTGGGCTGGAATACGGGGCGTTCCGGTTTCCTCTGAGCCGGGGTGCCACAGGCGGCGTGGCCAGGGGCGCTGAACTTGCCTCTGGCCTTGCCAGCAGCTCCTCCAGCAGCAGCAGTGACTCTTCGAAGTCCAGCAATTCTCCGGAGTCCAGTGACGACGACAGCTACGAGCCGCCGAGCTCCCGTCATGCCTGGAGCATAGCAGCGGCGTTGACTCGGCGCCGTAGGTGACGCCGCCGAGGCCAGGGTTCTCTAAGGTCCTCTTCTTTTGTTTTCCCTGCGTGGAATCATGACGAGCCTCGTGGGGGTGTGTAAGAAACTGTAATGCTTTTGCCTCAATGTTATTATTCCTAGCTCGGTGTTGTGATTGCATATCTTGCTTCGGCACGGTGCTCCTTTTCGTTCTCGCGGTAGCTTAGTGCTCTACGCCGATAGGACCCAGTCCCCAGGCAGGCTTCAGCCGTCGCTGGTATGCGAGGTCGCGATGCCGTGGTCAAGGCCAGGAAGTGAGCGGCCCAAGGTCCGGTAAAATCCCCTGAGGCGCGATGCTCAGGAGGTCCCCTTTAGCGTGCAAGCAGCTCCATGAAGGCCGAAAAGGGAAAGCAGCATTGCCCGAGCGAGATCGCGAGAGTAGAAATGCTGGGTCATGAGGTTCACACTGATATGTATGGGGTGACTTTTCTTGGCGAGCCCGCGGCGCTTCCCTTGCGCGACGCCTGACCGTGTCCTGGATACCGTGCTCACGATACCCTCCTTCTAGTGACCAGGCTGCAGCCGGTGATGAAGAGGAAGAAGGAGGAGGCCAGGGCCTCCGAGGCCGCGCGCCCTGCTGTGGCCGCGGCGACCCTGGTGCGGGAAGAATAGGCCGCCTCGCGCTTGCCTGTGATGGAACAGGCTCCTCGAAGCTCAGGAGCAAGGCCTCAGGAGAAGACCACCTCCAAGGCCCAGCAGACCCCGGGGGCGCCGGTCCCTGACGCACCTGCGGAGGGTTTGAGGGCTCCAGAGCCCCCTGCCATCCTTGCCGCGGCTGTGTCACCAGCCCAGACACCGGTGCCACCTCCTCCCCAAGTCCTTACGCTAGCGGACCATGGCTCCTCCGCCATGCCCGGCACTTTGGAGGAGGCCTTCACCGTGCTGGGCCGGCTCCGGGAAGATCTTCAAGGTGCCGACCGGCGCGCGTTGGCGGGGCGCCTGGAGCTGATCTCGGGGTGGCTTCTGGCCGACTCGTCCATCAGGACGGCCTGGGGTCAGGCCGAGGCTGCCATCGCGGAGGGCAGGAGGGAAGCCGGCGAGGCCACCGCGGCTCGTGACGCGGCGCTGACCGACACAACATCTGCCAAGGAGCGCTGCCGCAAAATGGAGGCCGAGCTGAAGGCCCTCCGCAACGAGCGGGCCGCCCGCACCCGCCAGCTCAAGGTGCAGGAGGAGGAGCTAAAGGCCCGGGAGACCGCGCTCACCGACCGCGACGCTGAGCTGGAGCAGGCGGCCCAGGAACAGGTTCCGGAGCGGAGCCGCCTGGGGAAGCTGAAGAAGGAGCTGGAGGCGGCCCAGGCGTCCCACGCCAAGCTTGTCTCCGAGGAGAAGGCCGGGCTGGAGACCTGGGAGAAGTCCCTCGTCGCGGCTAAGCGGGTGGCCGCCGCAGGGCGCGATGCCTTCGCCTCCCTCGAGTCGAGGTCCCGCGCGGTGCTGCAGGACCTTTACGGGGAGGGGTACGAGAAGCCGCTGTCGACTCCGGAGGAAGGCCCCGCCGGGTTGCACCCCAAGCTTGCTGCGGCGCTCGAGGGCATCATCGTCGGAGTGGGCCCCATGGTGGAGGGAGAGGCTCGCGCGCTTTTTACTTCGGCTGCGACGCGCATCTTCAGCCACCTCCACCTTCGGGACCCCAGCTTCGACCTTGGTGCGTTGCTCGAGCCCATGGCCCCTGAGCTCCACGACGCTGCCGCTGAGGCTGTGAAGAAGCAGGTGGAGGCCCTGCTGCAGAAGTTCCTCTGCGTCGACCACGCGACCGCGGCTGCAGGCAAGGATGGCGGTGACGTTGTTGATGATGGGCCTCCCCAGGCGGGCGACGGAGGTGTCGAAGGCTGGGGAAGAGGCTCGAGGGCGGCGCTTCCCCCTATTTTAATCCTGCAACATTTATAATGCCTCGTGGAGGAGTAAGAACTTATGCTTTGAGTTTCAAGAGACAGTATGTTTTGTAATAATTTGCTAGGATTTCGCGACTTCCTTTCCGTTTGCTTTAGTGTTCTGCATCGGCAGGGCCTGCCCCGCGCATACCTCAGCCGCCGTTGGGGCGTCTGGATCACCAGGACGAGACCAAGGGGTGAGGGGCTACGTGACCAGTTAGGCCCTTGGGTCGCGATGCCCAGGGGTCCCCCTTGACATACGAACAACCTTCAGGAAGGAGGCATGAGTGTTGTTTTCAGCGTTCTGCGTCAGCAGGGCCCGGCCCCGTGCATACCTCAGCTGCCGTTGGGGCGTCCGGATCACCAGGACGAGACCAAGGGGTGAGGGGCTACGTGACCAGTTAGGCCCCTGGGTCGTGATGCCCAGGGGTCCCCCGTGACGTACAAACAGCTCTCCATACCTTTCCTCACCAGACTCTCGCTCGGGAGGGGCGCGCGAAGACCAGGTCTGAGGGACCTGGCGAGGTGGCATATGCTAGGCGTGACCTGAGCATAGCCCCCATGCCCATCCCCCTCGCGCGACTCTCCCGAGGGGGAAGCGGCGCGGTGAGGCTGAGCAGCGAGCCTGGTGGCTCTCCTGAGGTTACTGCAGCCATTAGGTTGCCCTCGGTTGTTTATTCAACAGCGCGGAGCATGGTGCTTCCGCTCTTGCACGGGCATAGCCGCTCCTCGACCGTGTCGTCCACCAGCGCGGAGCATGGGGCTTCCACTGGTACGTGGGTGGGAGCTCCCTCTGAGGGGAGACTCCGAGGCGTGTACAGCCCCGTCTTGACACGTGGCTTGCACGGCAGGACTGGAGGAGGTGTGTATGGGCACTCGTGAGCCAGCACGGGACTCACGAGGCCCTACCTCAAGGCGGTTTGCGCCTGAACTTGACTTGGAACACTTGTGATGGTCCTGTGAGATGGTTAGGCAGCCTGCGCCGAGTGAATCTCCTGAGGATATTGCATGAGAAGGCCAAACACCAACGACCCCAGGAGGTGACGTGAACGGGACCGGCCCGCCAGACAGAGCTCAGCCATTGGGTTTGTCGGTGCTGCAGGGACGGACCCGAGCACAGACGCCGTGTCCAGTCTTCTCATGCAAAGATCCTGAAGAAAGACAACCGGCGTGCGGCTCCCAAGATGATGAGGCACCGGGGCGTGCGCCCTAACTTACCCGCTCTTGATTAGCTCATGCGAGGACAAGGCACCAAGGACCATGGGAGGTGACGTGCATGGGAGCTAGCCCGCGAGACAGAGCTCAGCCACTTGGGTTTAGCGACGCTGCAAGGACTGTCCCGAGCACAGACGCTGTGCCAGTCCTTAATCATGAGGCGGTCATGGGCGGGTTTGCAAGGGTGTAAGACGTTCATGGCGACGAAGCATCGGACAGGTAGATAATGATACAAGGCAACTCATGGAAGGGTAAGGCCAGTTTTGATATATGCGAGAAATGATACATGTCGTAGGGACGGACCCACACGGCTTGGGGATGGTGCAGACCGAGGGGCACCCCCAGCTGAACAAACCAAAAAGTGTCACCTGGCACAGTTCCTGAAGAAGTGTTGGAGTAGCTGAAGACGCGTGCTGCAGAAGTCGCTCCTCACGAGTCATCCAGGTCTCGAGCCTCATGAGGCTCCGGAGCCCCAAGAGGCTCGCGAGGGTCCAGCGCCTCCTCCGATAGGATCGCCAGGTGCTTGACCTCGTGAGCCGCCAGGACGGCCTGCATGTGGCGCTGGTGCATGGCAGCCCTGTTCAGCAGACCAAAAGGCATGCGAACGTAGCTGTGAGGGGGGCCCTCGCACCGGCCAACGTGGGACGGCCAAAAGAGCTCCTGAGACATGACCCTGTTGAGCCCTGGGAAGTAGACGCAGGCGCGCAGCTCGCTGCCCTCGTCAGGGGCTAGAGCTGCGCTGGGGGGTGCGGGGCGACGCTCGCCTCGCATGGCTCTTGCCTCCTGAAGCTCCTTGACTACCTTGGCGATGAACTCCTGAGCGCCAGGTGCCTCGCACCCTGCGCTCTCTTCACGAAAATGCGCGTTGAAGCACGCCTCCACATGGTGCCCGAACGCCTCCCTCGTGACGCTGGCCAGGTCTGAGGCCCTCCAGAGGAGAGCCCCTGAGCCCAGCCTAAGAGGGGCGCCGGGCGTGCCTTCCTATGTGAGAGTGGAAGGCGCCCCGTCAGTGGGCGCGGGTCCTGAAGCACGATCGTCGGATGCCCCGTTCTCCTGAGGTCCTGAGCGGAGCAGCTGCTTCTTCTTCTTGGGGATGACCTCAGGAGGATAGGCGGCGCCCTCGTCACCTGGGTTTTCGACATTGTAGCCATGGTGAGTCGCGGCCATGAACTTGGCCAGGGATGGGTACCCGAGGATGGCGTTGTACGGGAGGCAAATATGGGCGGCGTTGAAGTCAATGAGCTCGGTGCGGTAGTTGTCGCGCTTGCCGAAGGTGACAGGGAGGCGGATCTGCCCTATCGGGGTGGTGGAGCCGTCGGTCACTCCTGAGAATGGCTTGGTAGGTAGAAGCTGGTCGTACGGCACCTGGAGCCTGTCGAACGTCTCGACGGAGAGGACATTGAGTCCCGCGCCGCCATCGATGAGTGTCTTGGTGACGAGGATGTTGCTGATGGTAGGCGAGCAGAGCATTAGGAGCGCGCCGGCGGTGGCCGCGCACTTGAGCTGGTCAGTAGAGTCGAAGGTGATGGCGTACTTGGACCATCTGAGCAGACGTGTTGCCTCAAGCTTGGGGAGGGCCGCGTTCACCTCGCGAGCGAACTGCTTGAAGATGCGATGGGAGGCAGGGGCCTGAGCGCCACCTAGGATGCAAGCGATGGCACGAGGCTCTTGGAAGCCCCCAGCCCCATCATCTTGGTGGTGGTCATCGTTCCTCTTTGGTGGCGGCGGCAGTGGAGGAAGGCCAGCATTGCCCTGAGGGCGATCCTCGCGAGGCTGATCCCTCCAGGCGCCCTCGCGAGGCTGGCCCTGCCAGCGGTCTTCACGAGGCTGATCGCGCCAGTCCTGATGGGGGTCGCGGTTGTCCTAGCGTCCTCCGCCTCGGCCTCCTCCACGGACATATCCTCGGTCGTTACGCTCGGGGCGGCGACTAAGGCGCCCGTCGTGGATCGCCCTGAGCTCTTGGCAGTCATTGGTGTTGTGGCTGTGCATGTTGTGGAAGACACAGAACGGGCGGCTGCCCTTGGATAACCCCGGGTGGTCGCAGCCGCGCTTCATCTCAGGTTCAGCCGTGAGCACAGCCGGACCCTTGCGTTTCACGTCCTTGGCCTTGGCCTTCTTATCTTCTGTGTCGGCCTCCGAAAGCTCAAGGAGGGAGAGGAGACCTTCCTCGGCCCTCGCGCACCAAGTTGCCATGTTGAACATCTCCAGGGCCGAGCATAGGTCCTCGTGTATGGCGAGCTCTTCCTTCATCTTGATGTCCCGGACGCCATCGGTGAATGTTGAAATGATGGCCTCGTACGATACCTTGGGGATCTTCAGGCGAACGTTGGTGAAGCGCTGGATGTATTTGTGCAAGGTCTCTCCTGGCTGCTGCTTGATGCGCCGCAGGTCACCCGCAGCAGGTGCGCGGTCGCGAGTGCCCTGGAAGTTGGCGATGAAGCGCTCTCGCATCTCATCCCAGGAGGAGATCGATCCCGTGGGGAGGTTCAGAAGCCACTAGTGCGCGCCATCCTTGAGGGCCATGGGAAACCAGTTCGCCATGACTTTCTCGTCGCCGTTGGCCACCTCGATGCTCAGCTTGTAGAGCTGAAGGAACTCAGCAGGGTCGGGGGTGCCATCGTAACGCGGAGGCAGGTCTGGCTTGAACTTCCCTGGACAGACGACGCGGCGCAGCTCTGGGGTGAACGCACGACAGCCTGCCGCACTCACCGGGGCCCGCCGTGGAGGCAAAACCTGATCTTGGTGCTCACGCACCACCGCCTCGGGCGGCACGCGGTCTTGACGTGGCGGTGCTGGGAGCGCACGCGCCTCTCCTTGGGGCCACTGCACCACCTGGCAGCTTTCTTTGTCGCATGCCAGCACCCTGCGCGGCGGGTCACACCTAGGAGCCTCACACCTTGGCTCAAGGATGACATCTTGCCTGGGAGGTGGAGGAGGTGCACAGTGGGCCACGTCACCCGTAAGAGGCGGCGGGGGAGGCAGCGAGCGGGACGGTGCAGGGGCCTCTCCAGCGGCGCTGTCGAGCTCGGCGATGCGGTCCAGCCTGTCCTCGTAGAGGTCGTCGGTCGGGTGATAGCGCAGAAGCTCGCGTGCCATGAGCAATGCAGCCTGCGCGTTTGTCGGGCCGCGACGAGCATGAGAGGACGAAGCAGCCGCTGGAGTCAGCGATGGAGTGGCGGTGCGCCCATCACGCCGCACAGAAGGCTGTAGCGACGAAGCCTGCTACTCATGGGCCGCGGGGCCGGTGGCAGCATTGGCCGCAGACGATGGGGAACAACGGGGAGCGCCGTTGCGTGCAGGCGCTGTCTGGGCGACGCGGGTGGCGAGGGCGGCCCGGCGCTCAGCACGAACTCGACGAGCATCTGCCATTGGAACGGCGAAACGGTGGCGAATCGGCTGAAGGAAGAGAGGCCCCGACGCACCCCTTCCTGGCACGCCAAATGTCGGATTCAGGGCTCCGCAGACCCAAGATAGATTCAAACTCTGGGGTGCGTGCGAAGAACTCAACCTCCCCAGTCTACCTACTCATCGATCTCACGGCCTAGCTCGATGAACTGGAATGGAAAGAGACACAGCAGTTTACCCAGGTTTGGGCCACCTTGCGGTGTAATACCCTACTCCTACTTTTTGGTGGATTGGCCTCGAGGCGGGCTGAGGATGAACTGGTACAGAGGGAGAACAACCTCAGGATGTGTGTTCTTGTGCTTGTGTGAGCTAGTGGGGGTTCGGATGGTCTGAATGATCCGTCCTCTTCTATGGTGGTGGCTAGGCTATATTTATAGTGGCCTTGGTCCTCTTCCCCCCAAACAAAGGCGGGAAGGGATCCCACAACGGCCAAATTCGAAGGGAGACAACTAGTACATCTTATCCTGACAAAAGGTGGTCTTCGCCTGCAAAGCTTCTGGCTGTGATGCCGTGGTGGGCTCGGCGATGACCTCCGTCCTGACGTCCTGGCGGTCTTGATCTTGTAGCACGGAAATTGAAACCTTTGGTTGATTCCTCGGGACTCCGCGCCTGTGCTTGCCTCTTTAGCACTAAAGAGGAAACCTACTGTACTGCGCCCGCCTGGCGTTGGTCATCATGGCTTGCGTCACCTTAACCTCACGAGGTGGGCGCCTGCATAGAAATCTCCGCTCCTCAGGAGCCAGCCTGGGGAGGCCGCTCCTTCCGGAGGTCTTGGCGTCATCCGCCCTGCGAGGCTTGGCCCCTCGCGAGGGTCTTGCGTTGTTGGTGCTGGAGATGGGCCGTACCTGGCCGTCGATGGAGCCACGCCATGGGTCGCAGGCAGGCAAGTCTGGGTACCCCGGTTCCCAGAACGCCGGCATAATTAATGTAGTGTTCCTAATACTAAATTGTAGTTTTAAATTGTTAAGTTGTTGTGTTCCTAATGTAGTGTTCCTAATGCTAAATTGTAGGGTCTTTGGTATGTGTAGTATATACAATTTCTTTGCTTGTTTATCACTTTCATCTGGTAGTGGCAGTGGCAGTGTTCCTAATGCTAAATTGTTTATACTTTCATGTGGCAGTGGCATTTTGTATCTGCATTTTGCATCAATGAACATATGACAGTGGCAGTGGCAGTGGCAGTGGCATTTTGTATCTGCATTTTGCATCAATGACAGTGGCCTAATGCTAAATATGTATCTTGTTCATTATCGAGGCCTTTTAGTTGTATGCTAACATGAATGAACATATGACAGTGGCAGTGGCATTTTGTATCTGCATTTTGCATCAATGATCATCATGTGGATGTTTAGATCAGGGTTCCATTGTTTACTCCCATAAAAGAACATAATTTCCTTTGTTTACTTGACAAGTTGACATGCCTCTGTATATATCAGTTAGGTTGTAGAAATTGTGTAAGTGTATTAGATCGCTTGCCGTACTTTGATTGGCATTATTATCAACTTGCTTGTTATTATTGTTATGATTGGCATTAGATCACTTGCCATACTTTGATTGGCATTATTATGAACTTACTTGTTATTGTTGTTTGATCAGCAAGACAATATTATCAACTTACAAATCATTTTCCAACTTGCAACACATAGCAAAGATGGGCATGGATGCAACTTACTTGTAGTGATTGGCATTACATCACTTGCCATGTGTGTTTGGTTCTTGTCATAATAACCTATACTTGTCATTATTTTGAAGTTCCAACTATGACTAGCTGGAACAGCTACTACCAATCCTCGTGCAACTTCGCGGCCTATGATGAAGTGGACAAAGGCGAAACGAGCACCAACCAAGTAAGATTACAAAAACATCCATGAGCATTGCAAACACATGCATATATACATATATCATCTAACCATTCTTTATTGATGATTTCAAATATTTGACTTGCCAGGCGTATGTACGAGACCCATCTCCAGAACCGGCCCAGCAGCAGCTACCGGTACGTGATGTGGACATGCTCAGCCATGAGCTTGTCGCGTCAAAGGAGAGTACAATGAAGGCACTTAACGAGTTGAATAGCTCCCTGAAGAAAGAGAAGGATGATATGATCGACGAGATCTCCGATCTCTGCGATAAGAAATTGAAGCTCATCGACCAGAAGCAGCTACTGGTCACCGAGATCGAGTCTATGAAGATGGAGATACGGCTCCTGAAGGCCGAGAGGGAGGAGCTGAAGACCCGCAAAGTCTATTTCAGAAAGGAGGGATAGAGCAACAGGAACAAGTTGCATGAGATGAGGATCATTCTTCATCATAGCTAGTTAGCGCGCGGATAACAAGTTGCATGAGATCAATGACGATACTTTTGCTTGTAGAGCTAGCCACCGGATAACTTTTGCTTGTAGGTAGTAGCAAGCTAGTTACTGAAAACTGTAGCAATAGCTGGGTATATTTTGTGGATTTGAGACTTGCCACTAGAAGTTTAAATGGCTGCACATATACTAATCGCTGGGTATTTTTTTTATTGCTGAAAAATACAAATTGCTGGCGTTGCCTCACAATAAATGCCACAGATAACACAATATATTGCTGGTGTTAGCCAAGTGGCACGCCGTGAGTACTAAAATACTGCTGACGTGTCTGCCAACGCTACCACTAAACTGTTTTCACTGGCGCCATATTGGTGGTGTTGGGTCTCTACGCCAGCAAGGCACTTTTTGCCACGCCATAGCTAGGCTTTTTTCCACTAGTGTAAAAGTCTAATAATTTTAGTGTGTGTGTTTTTCCAAATTCTCCTGAAATTGGACTCTGGTACTGTGAGTGGCCACAGGTTCTCAATCTCGTCCAGTCCATTAATTGTCTGCTGGGAGTTTTGAATTATTACCTTAAGGCGGGAGAGGCCTTTGCTCCACTTTTTGAGGGTGTATCTCAGGCGTTTAAGCTTCTGGCAAACTCGAGCAGCACTAGTGGGCAGGTGACTAGGCTTGGCCCAGCAATTTTGGACTGTCTCAAGGAAATTATGGTGTTGTGTCCAAAAAGATTCAAATCTAAAAAAAATGCTGGCTGGGATAGATGTTTGGATAGTGACAGAGCACGACATGTGATCAGACTCCATTTTGGCCAATGCAATAACTATGGTGTTGGGAAGGATGTCGTCCAATGATTCGATGTGAAAAACCAGTCGAGCTTTTCAACCAGGGGGCCAGATTGCATATTGCTCCATGCGTATGATCAGCCTTTGATAGTAGTTCGACCAAGCATTGTTCATGGATGAATTCATTGAATGTGAGCATGTCATTATTATCACCTCCCAGTTTATTGCGGTCTGAGGGTGATCTAATATAATTAAAGTCACCCAATAGCAGCCAATTCTCATCATCATGAATGTCCAAATTAAAGAGCCAATCGATGTAATTGATGCGGTCCTCCCCTTGACATGGTCCATAGATATTAACTAGGTTCCAAGAATCAGCAGACTGGGTTGCTTTGAAGTTAATGATGTGTGCAAACAATTCAGATGAAACAATCATGCCAGAAAAGACTAAACTATTCCAAATCATGATCAGACCACTGGAGGCCCCACGAGACAGAATATAAGCATACTGATCAAGCCTCTTAGGGCAGAAATTTTTAATAAAAGCACGATCAAAATTTGATCATTTGGTCTCTTGCAAACAGATAACATCACAACCAGAAGATTCAATACAATTACGGATAGCTAGAAGTTTATTATCCGAATTTATTCCACGGATGTTCCAGGATAACACATTCCAGTTCTTCGAGGCCATTGGAGTAATTACTTGTTTTGCACAGCCTCCTCCTCCATACCAGATTGGAGGATTTCAGGTGTGAGCTCAGCTGCATCAATGCCACACATGTTCACCCCGATCATCTGGATAGTGTCGATTGTTGTAGGGTCTGGGATGTCTTTTTGTTCCTGTTCCTTGTCAGCAGCAATCTGTTTGGATACATCACTCGGTACAGATCATGGAATAACCTTAGATTTGATAATGCGACAATCAGAGGGTTGATTTACCTTAAAACCATTGTATTTTGTGGTCCTCTTACCCCTGCATAGGTTTGTGTCATCTATGGGACAAAGCGGACTGGCCTGCTGTTTCTGTGCTTTGGCTTAGTACAGACAGCATTTTCCTCAGGAGGTGCCACCTGATTGAGATCAAAGGTGAGTCTAGCGCGCTTACTTGGCGGCTGCTGTGTTGCTTCTGGGGTTGTGAAGATGAGAGTCGAGCTCTTCTCAAATGCATCAGCCCATGATCTCTTGGAAATAGTGACTACCAGATCATTCACCCGGTACACTGGTGAGGTGGGAAAGAGAGCAGATGACATGAAAAAGGTATGCAAATTTGCACTCACAGTAAGAGAGAGATCAACCTGATAAGTTTCAGCATCGGTTACTTTGCATGTGATAGCAGGCATACTCTTTTTATAGATGTACTTCATGAAGTACATGTACGCCATCATAGGTGATATTTCAACTACAGCTACGTTGCCCCCAGTGCGGATGAACATGTACTGACTGTCATTGCTACTATCTGCAGTGATTGCATCTGTTGCTCGTTCAACTTCAGAAACATGAGGATTCCAAAGATCCATAGCATTGTCAATTGTATTGTTCTCTGGCACTACTCCATCCACCATGGAAGGGCCCTCGTACCTAGTTATTCCATTGTTATCCAAGTCTGACGGAAAAATCTCGGTTTTGTTTTTGATAACCGAAGTCTAATTTTTGTTACGCATATTGGGTTTGTGAACATTGGTTGGGGCTATGGAAGGCTCATTATTGCGTTTAATGACCCAACATTTCTTCTGTTTCAATTTTTGAACGCAAGAAAATCTGAGATGGCCAGGAGATCACATAACTTGCACCTTGGCCCAACATTACAATTAATGCAGAGATGTCCAGGGCGGAGACAAAGTGAGCAAAATTTATGAACTTTCTTGGGTCGCCAAATTTGCGTGATTGATTTGGCACATTTCATATGTTTAGAGTAGACTTCCTTATGTGTGCCATGAAAGCATTTGTCACAAACATGTCCAGTATTAATGCAAACCCGACAGAGAATACCTGGACAAGAAGAATCCTTGTGGCCATGGCGATAGAATTTACTGCAACGCCCAATAAGATCATAAATTACCGGGGATGGTGGAACAGACTTTAAATTCAGACTTGTCAAAATATCCGCATCATTATAACCACCCTGCCCGAGATCCAAGACACCGTCAAGGGTAAATCCCGATAGAGAATTCCAATAACCATCCCAGAATATATGCCCAACAAATTTGCATGTGGGTTGACTATTTGCGGGCGAGAAAACCGGACTAACAAATTTTCCAAAGTAATCTCGGGGGTATGAATTTTTGAATGCATGTTGGAACCTCCATGTGGTATTCCGAGACAAAGTTGTTTTGTAACGGTCTCTTGATCATGAACAGATCCGCTAGCAGAATCATCAGAATCACGAAAAGAGAAACCAAACTTCGCCAATTCTTTGTTCACAGAATGATCAGAAGCCGCACTCTTCTGCAGAAAAATCAGATCATATTTGATGGCAACTAGTGTGCGTGCAGAGATTTCACAAAGCCCTTCTTTTGAATGCCATGAAACATCCCAGCTTGAATAATCAACATAATCTTTGAAGAGGTGAAAATGACAGACGAAATCAGGCCACACTCGGTCTTTTAAACCATAAATAAAATGCCCTTCTCGATTGGAGGCCACCGAAAATCGAAAAGATCTTTTGCCAAGGTGGTGAACATTGAAATGAGAGGCAGGTCCACCAATACAAAGCGAAGGGCCAAACTGACATATTCAACCGTGAGAGAGAAAGAGGCATAGGAGAAGGAAGTCACCAAGAAAAACTCCTTGGAACCAGTCATGGCGTGGAAATGAACTGTGGATCCAAATCGAGAATGAACCTGAGCGTCCACCTTGAGGCCTGGGTTGAGATCCCAATGCAGAAGGTTGGCCATGGCACCCCAGATTTCTTAGAGATCACCATGGGAAGGTTCGAGGAGGGGAGCTGCTGGGGAGAGAGGTAGGTGCAGAGTCGCCACGGGGAAGGAAATGTGGTTTTATGCCATTAAACCACACCTGGAAAAAGTATTTTGGGTGGCTCTCTGTTGGTTTCCCGATTTTAGAGAATTTATAGAGGCAGAATTAGGTGAAACGGATGCACATGGGCCCCATAAGCCACCAAGGCACGCCCTGGTGCCTTGTGGGTTACTCCTTCATCTTCTAGCCCTAACCCGAAGCTTCCAGGGTCTCTTATGTCCAGAAAAAGATCTCCAAAAAGTTTCGTGGTAATTGGACTTCATTTGGTACTGATATTCTGGAAAATCAAAAACAGGCAAAAAAACAGCAACTAGCACTTGTCACTAAGTTAATAGGTTAGTCCCAAAAAATGATATATAATGACATAATTGCATATAAAACATCCAAGATTGATACTATAATATCATGGAACAATAAAAAATTATAGATATGTTGGAGACGTATCAATGGACGTCCACGCGGGCCCACGGTAGGCTTGCCACCGATAACCACGCGAGGGAGAGTGTCCAAAGACAACCACTGCATGTGTCCCAAACATATGTATATGGAGGTGTGTGATGCATGCATGTTTGAATACCCAATGCACAACTTTGATGTGGCGCCTGCCTCAAAAATCGTACAGTCCCCACTCAGAGTGAGGTTCATGACGCATCGTGTGCTGCCCTCCCCCCCCCCCCCCCCCCACTTTGATCCGATGGGAGGGATTCATGCGTACACATGCACTCAAACTATACTATGTAATCTCAGCATGACCTATACCGTAAGACAAACCAAAAATCAATCCCCTCCTAGGTCAAATTAACCTCTCTCACTATCAGTCAAAGTAATGGACCAAGCAGGCCCATAGATGGAAGCATCACCGATAACCAGATGAGTGAGTGCCAGAGGACAACCACCACTTGCATGTGGGCCAAACATATGTATGGAGGTGTGGTTGTGATGTTTGAATACCCAATGCACAAATTTGATGTGGCACCTTCCTCAGAAACCATAAAGTCCCCAAACGGAGCGAGGTTCATGACGCGTAGTATACGCTGGTCCCCCCCCCCCCTCCTCAATGCGTAATATATACTCCTACTGTAACACAAACTAAAAAGAGTCATCCTTGTTGGTCAAATTAACCTCTCTCCCTGTAGGTCAAAGTGATGGATGACGACCTCGCGGGCCCACAGATGGAAGTGTCACACGCAAGTGAGTGTCCTAGGACAACCACTGCCTGCATGTGACCCAAAGAGGTGTTATGTGATTTTGAATACCCAATGCACAACTTAGATTGTGGCACCTACCTCAGAAACCGTAAAGTCCCCACACGGAGCGAGGTTCATGACGCGTAGTATATATTGGTACCCTCCCCCCTCTTCAACGCGTACTATACTCTCCTACCGTAACACAAACCAAAAAGAATTAATCCTCCTTGTTGGTCAAATTAACATCTCTCTCTGTAGGTCAAAGTGATGGACGATGACCTCGCAGGCCCACAGATGGAAGAGTCACACGCGAGTGAGTGTCCTAGCACAACCAGTGCATGCATGTGGCCCAAAGAGGTGTTGTGTGATGTTTGAATACCCAATGCACAACTTTGATGTGGCACCTGCCTCGAAAACCGTGAAGTCCCCACACGAAGAGAGGTTCGTGATGCGTAGTATATGCTGGTCCCCTCCCCCCTCTCGGCGCATACTATATACTCCTACCGTAACACAAACCAAAAAGAGTCCTCCTTGTTGGTCAAAGTAACCTTTCTCGCTGTACGACAAAGTGATGGACGACGACCTCGTGGGCCCATGGATGGGAGCGTCGCACGCGAGTGAGTGTCCTAGGACAACCACCGCCTGCATGTGGCCCAAAGAGGTGTTGTGTGATGTTTCAATACCCAATGCACAACTTTGATGTGGCACATGCTTCACAAACCGGAAATGCCCTACACGGAGGTTCACAGCGCGTAGTCCCCCTCACTTCAAGACAGTGGGAGGGATTCATGTGTGTACGCACGCACTCAAACTTTGATCTAGAATCTCACCATGATCTACATAGTAAAACACATGCCAAGATGAATCCACCTTTGGTCAAATGCCTCTCGTTGTCGGTCAAAAGTGATAACCTGCGCGGGCTAACAAATGGGCACATCGCTGATAACCGCAGGAGGGACTGTCCGAGGATCACCAATGCATGCATGTGGCCCAAACATATATGTATGAAAGGGTGATGTCTACTATGCAACCTTCTTCTTGTAGACTCGTGTTGGGCCTCCAAGCGCAGAGTTTTGTAGGACAGTAGCAAATTTCCCTCAAGTGGATGACCTAAGGTTTATCAATCCGTGGGAGGCGTAGGATGAAGATGGTCACCCTCAAACAACCCTACAACCAAATAACAAAGAGTCTCTTGTGTCCCCAACACACCCAATACAACGGTAAATTGTATAGGTGCACTAGTTCGGCGAAGAGATGGTGATACAAGTGTAATATGGATGGTAGATATAGGTTTTTGTAATCTGAAAATATAAAAACAGCAAGGTAACTAGTAACAAAAGTGAGCAAAAACGGTATTGCAATGCTTGAAAACAAGGCCTAGGGTTCATACTTTCACTAGTGCAAGTTCTCTCAACAATGATAACATAATTAGATCATATAACAATCCCTCAACATGCAACAAAGAGTCACCCCAAGGTCACTAATAGCGGAGAACAAACGAAGAGATTATTGTAGGGTACGAAACCACCTCAAAGCTATTCTTTCTGATCGGTCTATTGGGCTATTCCTATAAGTGTCACAAACAGCCCTAGAGTTTGTACTAAAATAACACCTTAAGACACACATCAACCAAAACCCTAATGTCACCTAGATACTCCAATGTCACCACAAGTATCCGCGGGTTTGATTATACGATATGCAGCACACAATCTCAGATTCATCTATTCAAACCAACAAAAAGAACTTCAAAGAGTGCCCCAAAGTTTCTACTTGAGAGTCAAGACGAAAACGTGTCCCAACCCCTATGCATAAGTTCACATCGTCACAGAACCCGCAAGTTGATCACCAAAACATACATCAAGTAGATCACGTGAATATCCCATTGTCACCACAGATAAGCACATGCAATACATACATCAAGTGTTCTCAAATCCTTAAAGACTCAATCCGATAAGATAACTTCAAAGGGAAAACTCAATCCATTACAAGAAGGTAGAGGGGGAGACACATCATAAGATCCAACTATAATAGCAAAGCTTGCGGTACATCAAGATTGTGCCAAATCAAGAACACGAGAGAGAGAGATCAAACACATAGCTACTGGTACATACCCTCAGCCCCGAGGGCGAACTACTCCCTCCTTGTCATGGAGAGCGCCGGGATGATGAAGATGGCCACCGGTGATGGTTTCCCCCTCCGGCAGGGTGCCGGAACAGGGTCCTGATTGGTTTTTCGTGGCTACAGAGGCTTGCGGCGGCGGAACTCCCGATCTAGGTTATGTTCTGGAGGTTTTGGGATTTATAGGAGGTGTTGGCGTCGGGGACAAGTCAAGGGGGCCCACGAGGCAGCCACAAGGTAAGGGGGTGCGCCCTAGGGGGGCGCGCCCTCCACCCTTGTGGTGGCCTCGGGACTCTTCTCCGGTAACTTTTCGTTCCAGTATTTTTTATATTTTCCAAAAATATTCTCCATGGATTTTCAGGTCAATTGGACTCCGTTTGATATTCCTTTTCTGCGAAGCTCAAAAACAAGGAAAAAAAAACAGAAACTGGCACTGTGTGACGCCCCCGGTTCAATCGTACACTAGTCATACACGCAAACGTGTACGATCAAGCCCAGGGACTCACGGGAAGATATCACAACACAACTCTAAACACAAATAAACGGAGGTCCACAATATTACAGACCAGGGATCCGAAGATCCGAATACATAAGTCAGTCATACAAATAATATCTGAGTACAGACATAGTTAGACAAGTTCTGCCTTAAGAAGGCTAGCACAAACAGCGACACTAGATCGAAAGGCGTTGGCCTCCTGCCTGGGAGCCTCCGATCCTACTCCTGGTCAGCTGGCTCGATCCAGTAGTACGTGCCCTCTGGACCCGCCTGGTAGTAGGCTCCGGTGGTGGCGTCTGGCTCCTGGACTCCATCGTCTGGTGTATCATCAAGGTGGGGTATATGGGGGAAAAGAGGAAATAAAGCAACCGTGAGTACTCATCCGAAGTACTCAGCAAGCAAGGATCTATACTACATATGCAACATTATCAATGGAGAAAAGGCTGTATATGTGGACTGGGCTGCAGAAATGCCAGAATAGAGAGAAAGGCCTAGTCCTATCGAAGACTAGCATCTTCAAACATCTTCTCAAAGCCATCATCTTGCAGCAGTAGAAGAGAGTAGAATAGCATTTTATTTAGCAAACATGTTGAAGTACAGCTCAAAGATCCTTCCTCGACTCCCAGCGAGAAGTAATCCCGAAGCTTCAATTAAGTAACAAGTATCCAGTTTAAGTAGGTAGATCGGGATACACAAACTGAGCGTCCTTTACCGTAGGACCGGCTATCGATAGAAGATTCATCCCTGCAGGGGTGCACTACTGTTACCCAACACGCTCGATCAACTCTGGCCGGACATACTTGCTGGGTAATGCCCGTCCTCGGAAGATCAACACGAAGCAGCGCTCTACCTAGGCTCAGCAGAGAGGTCAGCACGCCGGACTAACCTATGCACCCAGGGGTCTCGGGCCATCGCCCTGGGCACCCTGCGCGTTGCGTGGCTGGCCGGGGTGCAGGCGCGACACTGAACTCGCCAGTGAAGTATCCAGCCCAATCCCGACGATCAGCCCGCACGGTGAATCGTGACATCTGATAAGCTTTCGGCGAAACGTACATCGCAGAGGGCCCCATAACCATTATCCCGCGTGGTGGTAGTGCGTATAGGGCACGTCGACCCACTCAGATCACACACCCAAATCCAATAGGCTCAATTAGTATCAAGCGGAGACAATCAGAGTCTCTGATGCTCCGCCACAATGTCACACTCGAGTGCCCTTCCGGCACACCCGAAATCATAGATCCCCAGCGGGTACCCACCAGGGTGGACCCGCCTGTGAAAAAGGTCAAGTAACCGTGTGGTCATAATCATCAGGGTGAACGTAAGAGGTATCACCCTCGAGGTTCACACTGAGGGGTTGCACGACAGAGTCGTATCGGACATGGAGAAGGAGGAATCACCCTCGATGACCACGACCGTACAGCTATGCTGCAGAGTATTCATCAGGAGTGCGTTACGAGGTATCACCCTCGGCACCCGATAGTTACTACGCAGAGTCGTACAACTAAGGGGGGTGTGAAGTGAGGCGTCTGTCTCTGATCGACGATCACGTTGATCGAGTCGTTGATGAACAAGCAGGGGCGACAAAGTAAGGTGGTGGGGTCACAGATGGGTCATACCAACCTATACTAAACAGTTTATCATAGGCAGGTAAGATAGCAATGAACAGGTTACAACAGCAGGCTATGCATCAGAATAGGAGCATACATTAACAGTAGCGAAATCTAATGCAAGCAGGAGAATAGAATGGGCGATATCTGGAATGCTCAAGGGGGGGGCTTGCCTGGTTGCTCTGGCAAGAGAGGGAGGTCGTCAACGGGCTGCTCGTCGGTAGCGTAGTCGTACTCGACAGCAGCGACGTCGGTCTCGGCGTCTATCGAGAGAGAAGGAGGGGGAGAGAAACAATAAATTCACGGCAATAATGCAAACAATATGTATGGCATGCCTAAATGATATGCCGGGGTGTTCTACTGCCTAACTAAATGATTTAGTTAATTTAGGAATTTATTTGGATTTATTTAATTAAAGTTGGGCACTATTCATTTATCGAAATCGGTCTAATTGTTCAATGTTCTTATAGTTGCGGACGTCTGACGGGAATACAGAGGGCGTATCCGGGTTCGTATCGTCGTTCTGAGCAAGTTTCATGTATAAAATATTTTCATCGGAGTTACGGTTTAAAAGATATGATTTTCTAAAGTTTTTATTAATTTCTGAAATTTAATTAATTATTTAATTCAACATTATCCGAAACAGTGATTGATGACGTCAGCATGACATCATGCTGACGTCAGCAGCCACCTGACAGGGTGGGTCCCACCTGTCATAGGCTGTTAGGTTAATTAGGTTTAATTAATTTAATTACTGATTAATTAACACTAATTAGTTAATTAGATTAACCTAATCAGGATTAATTAACTAATTAATTATTTAATTAATTAATTAATTATTTTTATTTTTATTTTCTTAAAATCATTTTTAGGGGGGTCGGCCCCATTTGTCAGCGGCACAGGGGGTTCGGGCCCCACTGGGCAGTGGCCCAGGGGGAGGGTTCACAGGCGTGCGGGCGCGGCGCAGGCGCAGCCCGAGCGGGCGCGTCCAGGGTGCGCCCGGGCGCTGGCCACGGGCGCCGGCGAGGCGCGGCCGGACGGGTCGGTGGTGAGCGCGGGGCCACGGCGAGCGACGCGGGCGAGGTGTGGGGGCGCGCGCGCGCGCGGGTGGCCGCGGCGAGCGGAGGCAGAGGCGAGAGGACGAGCGGCAGCGGCGGCTGGAGTGGGCGCGAGCGGGGCGCGCGCAGCGCGGTCGGGCGCGAGCCGGGGCGCGGCGACGCGTGAGCATGCGCGCAGCGCGGTGAGCGGCGGCACGGGGGCGCGGTGCGCGCGGCGAGGTGCGGGAGCAGAGAGGGGGGGAAGAGGCCCGAGGCCTCACCGTGCTCGTAGGGACGGGGCAGCGGGAGGTCGGGGTGGTCGACGGGGACGACGGCGACGGGGAGGCAGGCCGGCGGGGAGGCGCGGGCTCCGGGCGGCGGCGAGGTCGTCGCGGGCGACGGGATCGGGGATTTGCCCCGATCCGGATCCAGTCGAGGGAGGGGTCGACCGAGCGCCAGGCGGCTGGTCGGGGAAGAGGAGAGGACGGGGCGACGTCGGTGTGGCGGCGGCGTCGGCGCTAGCCGACCGGCGCGGGAGCGGGGCGGCGTCGGCGAGAGGCGTCGGCGACGGGGCCGTTCCCGCGATCCCGATCCCGATCTGGATCGGGAGGTGGGGGCTGACGAGGGGGAGGCGGCGACGGGGCGGCGTCGGCGACGGCGTAGGCGACGGGGCGGACGGGATCGGGAGATCCCGATCCAGACGAGGGGGGGGGAGAGGAGCGAGGGGAATGGGGGTGGGTGACGCTAGGGTTCGGGCGTCCCTGGGGGTATAGGCTAGGGGGCGCGGGTGGGCCGGCCGGCTGGGCTTCGGCCCAGTTGGGCCGGAGGGGGGGGGGTCCTTCTTCTTCTTTTCTGTTTCATTTTTCTTTTATCTTTTTCTTTATTCTCCTTTCTCAGTTTAGTAAATAGTCAGGCCTCAAAATGGTTTTTGTAAAACATGAGACCTAGTTCATAAATACTAGTGCATTATTCCCTAACACCTAAAATTAGTTTGGACAAAACATAATTCCATATTTATTTCAGATTTAATAAATGGTTATTAAATATTATCTTTATCCACTGTTTGAGGTTGTTCGCGTCACTTATCCAATTCCAATGATGTTGGTTTCAATTTTAGAATAGCCTCTGGAATATTTGCTATATATCTGACATTTTAGCTCCTATATTGGACAACTTTCATATTTCACTTTCATTTAATTTTGAATTTGACTTAGGAGTTGAAATGCAATGTGATGCTAATGATGATTATGCACTGTTGATCATGCTAACATGTCATTATCAAAAGTGATTACTGTTGCTAATCACCGGGGGTGTTACAACTCTCCTCATCTATTAAGAATTCTCGTCCCGAGAATTAAGAGGAAGACTGAAAGAAAGAGGGGTATTCTTCGCGAAGACGATCCTCGCGTTCCCAAGTGGCTTCATCTTCAGAATGATTTGACCACTGAACCTTGAGGAACTTGATTGACTTTTGACGTGTTCGACGCTCAGCTTGATCAAGAATACGGATGGGATGTTCTGGATAAGACAGATCTTCCCGTAATTCAAGCACTTCATGATCCACAGCTCGAATAGGATCCTTGAAGCAGCGGCCGAGTTGGGATACATGAAAGACGTCATGTACTTGAGAAAGGTTTGGCGGCAATTGCAACTGATATGCCACTTCTCCTCGACGGGCAAGAATACGGAACGGGCCAATGTAGCGAGGGGCTAACTTGCCTTTGATTCCGAACCGATGAGTGCCTTTCAACGGAGTGACGCGGAGGTAAGCTTGCTCGCCAGGTTGATAGACTATTTCCTGGTGCTTTCGGTCATAGTTGCTCTTCTGACGAGACTGAGCAGATTTCAAATGTTCACGAACAATGCGGACTTGTTCTTCAGCTTGCCGAATAATGTCCGGTCCGACGAGTGAGCGTTCCCCAGTTTCTGACCAATTCAGAGGGGTTCGACACTTACGACCGTATAGAACTTCAAACGGTGCCATCTTCAGACTAGCTTGATAGCTATTGTTGTAAGAGAATTCGGCATACGGGAGAGATTCCTCCCATTTCTTACCGAAGGAGATGACGCAAGCTCGAAGCATATCTTCGAGCACTTGATTAACTCGTTCAACTTGACCCTGTGACTGAGGGTGAAAAGCGGTGCTAAAAGACAGATGAGTTCCCATAGCTTCTTGGAAACTATTCCAGAATCTGGTGGTGAAGAGGCTGCCACGATCAGAACTGATCTCCAATGGAACACCGTGGAGTGACACAATTTGGGAAACATACAAGTCTGCTAACTGGCTAGCAGTGATTGTCTCCTTAACAGGCAGAAAGTGGGCAACCTTAGAGAATCGGTCAATGACAACAAATATAGCATCATTACCCTTCTGGGATTTGGGAAAACCAGTAATGAAATCCATTTGGACCTTGTCCCATTTCCATTCAGGAATTTCCAGGGGTTGCAGAGTTCCTGCGGGCCTTTGATGTTGAGCTTTAACGCGGCGGCAAACGTCACACTCAGAAACATATCGAGCAATGTCTCGCTTCATATTAGGCCACCAAAATCTTTGACAAATGTCACGGTACATTTTTGTGCTACCAGGGTGAATAGACAAGGGAGTGTCATGAGCTTCCTTCATAACGTTTTCCCTCTCATTCTTGAACTTGGGTACGAAGAGACGGTGTTGGAAAAATAGGATCCCATCTGCATCAAGATGGAATTCCGACGGCTTTCCTTTCTCGAGGTATCGCTTGATCTTTTCAACTTCAGTGTCATACCTTTGCATAACCTTAATGCCGTGTTCTAAATCTGGTTCGACAACCAGGGTATTGAGATAACCCTGTGGAACAATATGGAGGTTCAACTTGCAAAGCTCTTCATGGAGAAGAGGTTGTGTTTCTTGAACCATAAGATTGTTACTATAGGACTTGCGACTCAAAGCATCGGCCATTACATTAGCCTTGCCGGGGGTGTATGAGATATTCATATCATAATCGGCAATTGTTTCGAGCCATCTTTGTTGACGAAGGTTCAGATCTGGTTGAGTATATAAATACTTCAAGCTTTGGTGATCCGTGTATATCTCGCAACGGTTACCGAGAAGGTAATGTCGTCATAGCTTCAAGGCATAGATAACCGCAGAAAGTTCAAGATCATGCACGGGATAATTTTCTTCATGAGGACGCAATTGTCGGGAGGCATAAGCAATCACTTTGCGCTCTTGCATTAGGACACAGCCTAATCCTTGACGAGATGCATCACAGTATATCACGAAATCCTTTTGGGAATCCGGGGGTGCTAGTACTGGGGCAGATGTCAATTTATCTTTTAGTGTCTGAAAGCTTTCTTGACATTTTTCTGTCCACTCAAATTTAACACCTTTGTGAAGCAGATATGTCAATGGTTTTGCAATCTTGGAAAAGTTCTCAACGAATCGACGGCAATAACTAGCGAGTCCGAGAAAACTTCTGACTTGCTTAACATTCTTTGGGGGAGTCCAGTCGAGAATAGCCTGAACTCGTTCGGGGTTAACAGCAATCCCATCCTTGGAAATCACATGTCCAAGGTAAGTTACTTCAGGAAGCCAAAATTCGCATTTGGAATACTTGGCATACAACTGGTGTTCTCGGAGCCTTTCTAGAACAAGGCGGAGATGTTCAGCATGTTCCTCTTTATTCTTAGAATAGACCAGAATATCATCTCGATATACCACGACGAATTTGTCGAGGTAATCCATGAATATATAATTCATCAGACGGGATTTACGAGATCCTAAGTGTCGGTGTTAGTAAAATTCATTTAACCCGAATAGAAGAGATATTAGAGTCCCAGAGTATAGACGAGGAATAAAAGATCCTAATACCACCCAGTTGGCGACGTGGGCCCGTAAGCCACACAGCCAAGTTAGTAATTTAGTTTCTCGGTTTCTAGAATCAACTTCGGCCAAGGAATTTGGAGGGGGGCTTCCTACAGGCAGTCGGCTCTGATACCAACTTGTGACGCCCCCGGTTCAATCGTACACTAGTCATACACGCAAACGTGTACGATCAAGCCCAGGGACTCACGGGAAGATATCACAACACAACTCTAAACACAAATAAACGGAGGTCCACAATATTACAGACCAGGGATCCGAAGATCCGAATACATAAGTCAGTCATACAAATAATATCTGAGTACAGACATAGTTAGACAAGTTCTGCCTTAAGAAGGCTAGCACAAACAGCGACACTAGATCGAAAGGCGTTGGCCTCCTGCCTGGGAGCCTCCGATCCTACTCCTGGTCAGCTGGCTCGATCCAGTAGTACGTGCCCTCTGGACCCGCCTGGTAGTAGGCTCCGGTGGTGGCGTCTGGCTCCTGGACTCCATCGTCTGGTGTATCATCAAGGTGGGGTATATGGGGGAAAAGAGGAAATAAAGCAACCGTGAGTACTCATCCGAAGTACTCAGCAAGCAAGGATCTATACTACATATGCAACATTATCAATGGAGAAAAGGCTGTATATGTGGACTGGGCTGCAGAAATGCCAGAATAGAGAGAAAGGCCTAGTCCTATCGAAGACTAGCATCTTCAAACATCTTCTCAAAGCCATCAACTTGCAGCAGTAGAAGAGAGTAGAATAGCATTTTATTTAGCAAACATGTTGAAGTACAGCTCAAAGATCCTTCCTCGACTCCCAGCGAGAAAGTAATCCCGAAGCTTCAATTAAGTAACAAGTATCCAGTTTAAGTAGTAGATCGGGATACACAAACTGAGCGTCCTTTACCGTAGGACCGGCTATCGATAGAAGATTCATCCCTGCAGGGGTGCACTACTGTTACCCAACACGCTCGATCAACTCTGGCCGGACATACTTGATGGGTAATGCCCGTCCTCGGAAGATCAACACGAAGCAGCGCTCTACCTAGGCTCAGCAGAGAGGTCAGCACGCCGGACTAACCTATGCACCCAGGGGTCTCGGGCCATCGCCCTGGGCACCCTGCGCGTTGCGTGGCTGGCCGGGGTGCAGGCGCGACACTGAACTCGCCAGTGAAGTATCCAGCCCAATCCCGACGATCAGCCCGCACGGTGATGAAATCGTGACGTCTGATAAGCTTTCGGCGAAACGTACATCGCAGAGGGCCCCATAACCATTATCCCGCGTGGTGGTAGTGCGTATAGGGCACGTCGACCCACTCAGATCACACACCCAAATCCAATAGGCTCAATTAGTTAAGCGGAGACAAAAGAGTCTCTGCTCCGCCACAATGTCACACTCGAGTGCCCTTCCGGCACACCCGAAATCATAGATCCCCAGCGGGTACACCAGGGTGGACCCGCCTGTGAAAAAGGTCAAGTAACCGTGTGGTCATATTCATCAGGGTGAACGTATGAGGTATCACCCTCGAGGTTCACACTGAGGGGTTGCACGACAGAGTCGTATCGGACATGGAGAAGGAGGAATCACCCTCGATGACCACGACCGTACAGCTATGCTGCAGAGTATTCATCAGGAGTGCGTTACGAGGATTCCACCTCGGCACTCGATAGTTACTACGCAGAGTCGTACAACTAAGGGGGGTGTGTGAAGTGAGGCTTGTCTCTGATCGACGATCACGTTGATCGAGTCGTCGATGAACAAGCAGGGCGACAAGAGGTGGGTGGGGTCACAGATGGTTCATACCAACCTATACTAAACAGTTTATCATAGGCAGGTAAGGTAGCAATGAACAGGTTACAACAGCAGGCTATGCATCAGAATAGGAGCATACATTAACAGTAGCAAAATCTATGAAGCAGGAGAATAGAATGGGCGATATCTGGAATGCTCAGGGGGGGGGCTTGCCTGGTTGCTCTGGCAAGAGGGGAAGGTCGTCAACGGGCGCTCGTCGGTAGAGTAGTCGTAACCTGGTGCAGCGTCGTCGGTCTCAGCGTCTATCGAGAGAGAAGGAGGGGGAGAGAAACAATAAATTTCACGGCAATAATGCAAAAACATGTATGACATGTCTAAATGATATGCCGGGGTGTTCTACTGCAACTAAATGATTTAGTTAATTTAGGAATTTATTCGATTTATTTAATTAAAGTTGGGCACTATTCATTTACTGAAATCGGTCTAAAAGTTCAATGTTCTTATAGCTGCGGGTCTCACGGGAATACGGAGGGCGTATCCGGGTTCGTATCGTCGTTCTGAGCAAGTTTCATGTACAAAGTATTTTATCGGAGTTACGGTTTATTTAATATGATTTTCAAAGTTTTTATTAATTCTGAATTTAATTAATTATTTAATTCAACATTATCCGAAACAGTGCTGATGATGACATCAGCATGACCTCATGCTGATGTCAGCGGTTAATTAAGTTAATTACTAATTACTGTTTAATTAACACTAATTAGTTAATTAGATTAACCAAATCAGGATTAATTAACTAATTAATTAATTAATTTTAATTATTTATTATGTATTTTATTTTTATTTTTTAAAATTGTTTCTGGCCGTGGGCCCCATTCGTCAGCGTCACAGGGGTTCGGGCCCCACTGGCAGTGGCCCAGGGGGGGTCAGGCGTGCGGGCGCGGCGCCCGTCGGGCGAACCCGGGGCACGGGCGAGCGGCCCAGGGGGGCGCGTGAGCGTGGGGCAGGGGGGGGGCGGGGTGGGCGCGGCGGGGACGGAGCGCGGCGGAGCAGAGTAGCAGCGCAGCGGGGTGGCGGAGCAGCAGCGAGGGGCGGCGCGGACAGCGGGCACGGCGGGGCGGAAGCGGGGCAGATGAGAGAGTAGGAGGAGGGCGAGAGGAGGTGGAGGAACGCGAGTGGGAGGGCGGCGCGGCCGTAGGCGAGGGGATGGCGCGGAGAGGCGGGGACGACGGGTGCGAGGGAGGGAGGCCTAGCAGGGCAGCAGCAGCAGCAGGAGGAGCGGGGGGGGCGCGGCGAGGGCCGTAGAAGCAGCTGCAGCAGAGCACGGGGGGGGAAGGAGAAGCGCGGGGTGAGGGGAACCGGAGGGGCGAGGAGCAGGGGCCGGGCGCGGTGAGCGCGGCCAGGTCGTGGCGGCGCGCGCGGGGGCGTGGTGCGGCGCGAGGTGCGGGAGCAGAGAGAGGGGAGGCCGGGCCTCACCGTGATCGTAGGGACGGGGCAGCGGGGGGGGGGGTCGGGGCGGTCGACGGGGACGACGGCGACGGCGGAGAGGTGCAGGCCGGCGGGGAGGCGCGGGCTCCGGCGGCGGTGAGGTCGTCGCGGCGACGGGCGACGGGATCGGGGTTTGCCCCGATCCAGATCCAGTCGAGGAGGGGGCGACCGAGCGCTAGGCGGCTGGTCGGGGAAGAGGAGGACGGGGCGACGTCGGTGTGGCGGCGGCGTCGGCGCTGGCGGCGCGAGGGACGGCGCGGGGGGCGGGGGCGTCGGCGAGCGGCGTCGGCCGATCCAGTTCTGGGAGGGGGGGCGGAACGAGTGAGGAGGGGGGGGAGTGGGGTGTCGGTAGGCTAGGGTTTGGCCGGGGGGCCTTATAGCAGGGGGCGCAGGTGGGCGGCCGGCTGGGCTTCGGCCCAGTTGGGCGGGGGGGGGGGGGGGGGTGTTGCTCTTTTTTTCCTTTTCTGTTTCTTTTTCCTTTTCTTTATTCTCTTTTCTCCACTGTTAAATGTTTAGGCCCCAAATGGTTTTTGTAAAAAGTGTGACCTATTCCATAAATACCAGTGCATTATTCCCTAACACCTAAAGTTAGTTTGGACAAAACATAATTCCATATTTATTTCAGATTTAATAAATGGTTATTAAATATTATCTTTATCCACTGTTTGAGGTTGTTCGAGTCACTTATCCAATTCCAATGATGTTGGTTTCAATTTTAGAATAGCCTCTGGAATATTTGTTATTTACCTGACATTTTAGCTCCTATGTTGGACAACTTTTATATTCCACTTTCATTTAAATTTGAATTTGACTTAGGAGTTGAAATGCAATGTGATGCTAATGATGATTATGCACTGTTGATCATACTAACAAGTCATTATCAAAAGTGATTACTGTTGCTAATCACCGGGGGTGTTACACACTGGGCTCTAGGTTAATAGGTTAGTCCCAAAAATCATATAAAATAGCATATAAATGCATATAAAACATCCAAGATGGATAATATAATAGCATGGAACAATCAAAAATTATAGATACGTTGGAGACGTATCAAGCATCCCCAAGCTTAATTCATGCTCGTCCTCGAGTAGGTAAATGATAAAAACAGAATTTTTGATGTGGAATGCTACCTAACATATTTATCAATGTAATCTTCTCTATTGTGGCAAGAATATTCAGATCCATAAGATTCAAAACAAAAGTTTAATATTGACATAAAAACAATTATACTTCAAGCATACTAACAAGGCAATTATGTCTTATCAAAATAACATGGCCAAAGAAAGTTATCCCTACAAAATCATATAGTCTGGCTATGCTCCATCTTCACCACACAAAATATTCAAATCATGCACAACCTCGATGAAAAGCCAAGCAATTGTTTCATACTTTTGATGTTCTCAAACCTTTTCAACTTTCACGCAATACATGAGCGTGAGCCATGGACATAGCACTATAGGTGGAATAGAGTATGGTGGTTGTGGAGAAGACAAAAATAAGGAGATAGTCTCACATCAACTAGGCGTATCAACGGGCTATGGAGATGCCCGTCAATAGATATCAATATGGGTGAGTAGGGATTGCCATGCAACGGATGCACTAGAGCTATAAGTTTATGAAAGCTCAAAAAGAAACTAAGTGGGTGTGCATCCAACTTGCTTGCTCATGAAGACCTAGGGCAATTTGAGGAAGCCCATCGTTGGAATATACAAGCCAAGTTCTATAATGAAAATTTCCCACTAGTATATGAAAGTGACAACATAGGAGACTCTCTATCATGAAGATCATGGTGCTACTTTGAAGCACAAGTGTGGTAAGGATAGTAACATTGTCCCTTCTCTCTATTTCTCTCATTTTTTTTTTGTTTTTTTTTGGGCCTTCTCTTTTTTTATGGCCTCTTTTTTTTTCGTCCGGAGTCTCATCCCGACTTGTGGGGGAATCATAGTCTCCATCATCCTTTCCTCACATGGGACAATGCTCTAATAATGAAGATCAGCACACTTTTATTTACATACAACTCTAGAATTACAACTCGATACTTAGAACAAAATATGACTCTATATGAATGCCTCCGGCGATGTACCAGGATGTGCAATGAATCAAGAGTGACATGTATGAAAGAATTATGAACGGTGGCTTTGCCACAAATACGATGTCAACTACATGATCATGCAAAGCAATATGACAATGATGGAGCGTGTCATAATAAACGGAACGGTGGAAAGTTGCATGGCAATATATCTAGGAATGGCTATGGAAATGCCATAATAGGTAGGTATGGTGGCTGTTTTGTGGAAGGTATATGGTGGGTGTATGGTACCGGCGAAATTTGAGTGGCACTAGAGAGGCTAGCAATGGTGGAAGGGTGAGAGCACGTATAATCCATGGACTCAACATTAGTCATAAAGAACTCACATACTTATTGCAAAAATCTATTAGTTATCGAAATGAAGTACTACGTGCATGCTCCTAGGGGGATAGATTGGTAGGAAAAGACCATCGCTCGTCCCCGACCGCCACTCATAAGGAACACAATCAATAAATACCTCATGCTCCAACTTCGTTACATAACGGTTCACCATACGTGCATGCTACGGGAATCATAAACTTCAACACAAGTATTTCTAAAATTCACAACTACTCACTAGCATGACTCGAATATCACCATCTTCATATCTCAAAACAATCATAAGGAATCAAACTTCTCATAGTATTCAATGCGCTTTATATGAAAGTTTTTATTATATCCCTCTTGGATGCCTATCATATTAGGACTATTTTTATAACCAAAGCAAATTACCATGCTGTTTAAGACTCTCAAAATAATATAAGTGAAGCATGAGAGTTCATCAATTTCTTCAAAATAAAACTACCGTCGTGCTCTAAAAAGATATAAGTGAAGCACTAGAGCAAATGACAAACTACTCCAAAAGATATAAGTGAAGACCAATGAGTAGTCAAATAATTATGTAACTATGCGAAGATTCTCTAACATTTAAGTATTTCAGATCTCAATATTTTATTCAAACAGCAAGCAAAATAAAATAAAATGACATTATAAAGATAGCACATATCATGTGAAGAAGCAAAAACTTAGGCTCAACCGATACTAACCGATCATTGTGGATGAAGAAAGGTGGGATGCCAACCGGGGCATCCCCAAGCTTAGATGCTTGAGACTTCTTGAAATATTAATTAGGGATGCCTTGGGCATCCCCAAGCTTGAGCTTTTGTGTCTCCTTAATTCCTCTCATATCATAGTTTCCCGGAATCTTAAAAACTTCATCCACACAAAACTCAACAAGAACTCGTGAGATAAGTTAGTATAAATCAAATGCAAAACCTTATCATTCTCTACTGTAGCAAATCACTAAAATTATTATTTAACATTTCATACCAAATGTCTCTGCATATTTAATACTCCTATCCTCAAATAGAATCATTAAACAAGCAAACATATGCAAACATAACAGCAATCTGTCTAAACAGGACAATCTGTAAAGAGTGCAATTGTACTGATAATTCCCTAACTCCAAAAATTCTGAAAATTTACCAAACTGTAGAAAATTTGTTGTTACTAATTTTGTAAAAATTCCAAGATGTTATCATGTTCTTACATTCCATAAGAATTCATACAACAATAGAAAACTTTTTGTTTTTAAAACAGCAACATATAGACATGCAAAATAAGCATGGTAAAGGCTATACTTGACCTTTTTATTGAACTAAAAGATGCAACACATTACTCTAAATAACAGCAAGCAAATACTAATAAAATAAAATGATGCTCCAAGCAAAACTCATATCATGTGGTGAATAAAAATATAGCTCCAAGTAAGGTTACCGATGAACGAAGACGAAAGAGGGGATGCCTTCCGGGGCATCCCCAAGCTTAGGCTCCTGATTGTCCTTGAATATTACCTTGGGGTGCCGTGGGCATCCCCAAGCTTAGGCTCTTGCCACTCTTTATTCCGTAGTCTATCAAAACATTACCCAAAACATGAAAACTTCACAACACAAAACTTAACAAAACCTTCGTGAGATCCGTTAGTATAATAAAACAAATCATTCACTTTAGTACTGTCAAGACAAGATTCATAATTTTTCTCAAATTATGCCTACTGTACCCTATCATTTCTACAATTTATATTAAGAAATATAAGCCATAGAAACTAGAAAAGAAGCAACCATTGCATCGAAAACACAATCTGTCAAAAACAGAACAGTCTGTGAAGATCTGAATTGAAATCATACTTATGTTACTCCAAATATTCTAAAAACTTAGGAGAACGTAGACAATTTGTATACCAATCAACTTTAAAAAATTCAGGGTTTTTCCACGTTCCAGTAAAAGATAGGAATTTCTGTACTGGACGCAAAAGTTTCTGTTTTTGCACAGAATCAAGTCAACTATCATCCGCACTATCCCAAAGGCTTTACTTGGCACTTTATTGAAACAAAATCTATAAAACATGATTACTACAGTAGCTTAATCATGTGAACACACAAAAACAGTAGGGTTAAATGTTGGGTTGTCTCCCAACAAGCGCTTTTCTTTAATGCCTTTTTAGCTAGGCATGATGATTTCAATGATGCTCACATAAAAGGTAAGAATTGAAACATAATGGGAGCATCATGAGGAATATGACTAGAACATTTAAGCCTAACCCACTTCCTATGCATAGGGATTTAGTGAGTAAACAACTTATGGGAACAAGAATCAACTTGCATAGGAAGGCAAAAACAAGTGCAACTTCAAAACTTTCAACACATAGAGAGGAAACTTGATATTATTGCAATTCCTACAAGCATATATTCCTCCCTCATAATTATTTTTCAGTAGCATCATGAATGAATTCAACAATATAACTATCACATAAAGCATTCTTTTCATGATCCACAAGCATAGAAATTTTATTACTCTGCACATAAGTAAATTTATTCTCATGAATAGTAGTGGGAGCAAACTCAACAAAATAACTATCATGTGAGGCATAATCCAATTGAAAATTAAAATCACGATGACAAGTTTCATGGTTATCATTATTCTTTATAGCATACATGTCATCACAATAATCATCATAGATAGCAACTTTGTTCTCATAATCAATTGGAACCTCTTCCAAAATAGTGGATTCATCAATAAATAAAGTCATGACCTCTCCAAATCCACTTTTATCAATATTGTGAAAAGATTCAACACCCTCCAAAATAGTGGGATCATTAACTAGAGTTGACACTCTTCCAAACCCACTTTCATCAACATAATCATCATAAATAGGAGGCATGCTATCATCATAATAAATTTTCTCAACAAAACTTGGGGGACTAAAAATATCATCTTCATCAAACATTGCATCCCCAAGCTTGTGTCTTTGCATATCATTAGCATCATGGATATTCAAGGAATTCATACCAACAACATTGCAATCATGCTCATCATTCAAAGATTTAATGCCAAACATTTTATGAACTTCTTCTTCTAACACTTGAGCACAATTTTCCTTTCCATCATTTTCACGAACGAAATTAAAAAGATGAAGCATATGAGGCAACCTCAATTCCATTTTTTGTAGTTTTCTTTTATAAACTAAACTAGTGATAAAAACAAGAAACTAAAAGATTCGATTGCAAGATCTAAAGATATACCTTCAAGCGCTAACCTCCCCAGCAACGGCGCCAGAAAAGAGCTTGATGTCTACTACGCAACCTTCTTCTTGTAGACTCGTGTTGGGCCTCCAAGCGCAG
Organism: Thinopyrum elongatum; assembly: GCA_011799875.1. Lineage (NCBI taxonomy): Eukaryota > Viridiplantae > Streptophyta > Magnoliopsida > Poales > Poaceae > Thinopyrum > Thinopyrum elongatum. The sequence continues at coordinate 217,612,290 of CM022302.1, read as the reverse complement.
AGTTTTGTAGGACAGTAGAAAATTTCCCTCAAGTGGATGACCTAAGGTATATCAATCCATGGGAGGCGTAGGATGAAGATGGTCTCCCTCAAACAACCCTACAACCAAATAACAAAGAGTCTCTTGTGTCCCCAACACACCCAATACAACGGTAAATTGTATAGGTGCACTAGTTCGGCGAAGAGATGGTGATACAAGTGTAATATGGATGGTAGATATAGGTTTTTGTAATCTGAAAATATAAAAACAGCAAGGTAACTAGTAACAAAAGTGAGCAAAAACGGTATTGCAATGCTTGAAAACAAGGCCTAGGGTTCATACTTTCACTAGTGCAAGTTCTCTCAACAATGATAACATAATTAGATCATATAACAATCCCTCAACATGAAACAAAGAGTCACTCCAAAGTCACTAATAGCAGAGAACAAACGAAGAGATTATTGTAGGGTACGAAACCACCTCAAAGCTATTCTTTCTGATCGATCTATTGGGCTATTCCTATAAGTGTCACAAACAGCCCTAGAGTTCGTACTAAAATAACACCTTAAGACACACATCAACCAAAACCCTAATGTCACCTAGATACTCCAATGTCACCACAAGTATCCGCGGGTTTGATTATACGATATGCATCACACAATCTCAGATTCATCTATTCAAACCAACAAAAAGAACTTCAAAGAGTGCCCCAAAGTTTCTACCGGAGAGTCAAGACGAAAACGTGTGCCAACCCCTATGCATAAGTTCACAAGGTCACAGAACCCGCAAGTTGATCACCAAAACATACATCAAGTAGATCACGTGAATATCCCATTGTCACCACAGATAAGCACATGCAAGACATACATCAAGTGTTCTCAAATCCTTAAAGACTCAATCTGATAAGATAACTTCAAAGGGAAAACTCAATCCATTACAAGAAGGTAGAGGGGGAGACACATCATAAGATCCAACTATAATAGCAAAGCTCGCGGTACATCAAGATCGTGCCAAATCAAGAAAACGAGAGAGAGAGATCAAACACATAGCTACTGGTACATACCCTCAGCCCCGAGGGTGAACTACTCCCTTCTCATCATGGAGAGCGACGGGATGATGAAGATGGCCACCGGTGATGGTTTCCCCCTCCGGCAGGGTGCCGGAACAGGGTCCCGATTGGTTTTTCATGGCTACAGAGGCTTGCGATGATGGAACTCCCGATCTAGGTTATGTTCAGGAGGTTTTGGGATTTATAGGAGGTGTTGGCGTCGGGGACAGGTCAAGGAGGGCCACGAGGCAGCCACAAGGTAGGGGGGCGCGCCCTAGGGGGGCGCACCCTCCACCCTTGTGGTGGCCTCGGGACTCTTCTCCGGTAACTTTTCGTTCCAGTATTTTTTATATTTTCCAAAAATATTCTTCGTGGATTTTCAGGTCAATTGGACTCCGTTTGATATTCCTTTTCTGCGAAGCTCAAAAACAAGGAAAAAACATAAACTAGCACTGGGCTCTAGGTTAATAGGTTAGTCCCAAAAATCATATAAAATAGCATATAAAACATCCAAGATGGATAATATAATAGCATGGAACAATCAAAAATTATAGATACGTTGGAGACGTATCAAAGGGTTGTGTAGTATTTTAAATAACCAATTCATGACTTTTATGTGGCACCTGCCTCACAAACCGGTCAATCCCACACGAAGGCTCACGACGCGTAGTGTGCTTCTGGACCCCCCCCCCCCCCCACCCACCGCACTACCACTGCCACTTCGAGGCATGTCAAATTTTTTCTGCAGTGAACATGCATGTGACCAAAGGAGTAGTGCCATGTTAAAATTTGGAAAAAAAATCAGAGATCAATCAGATGTTTTTATACATTGATTGATTTCCTAGAGATTTAATGTGTAAAATCAAATTTGAACTACATGCACAAGTGATAGTTGTGGCACCCCGGCTCTGAGAGACCGGAACACCCTGTATTCCAACCTAGAGATCAAGTCTTCTAGAATACGGCACTGCTTGGCATAGAACAAATCAGCTCTTATTACAATGAATATGGGTACAAGGGTGCTGAAGACCCAAGGATCACATCGGCACGGCAACACTACGTCTACCCATGGTAGCTCTGTGCTAGCAGCAGAACAACTCGTGGAAGCAAAATAACATCTAGCAGCGGAACAAGGACGATGGTGATGAACTCCACTCCGTAGGGACTCTGGCTGGAACGCTTACCCTAGCTCGCAAACTCGGGATCCTCGACAAGCAAGCAATCACGGCATTACATGTAAACTGGCATGACACACTAGGTGAGTACTTTGAATGACTCGCAAGCTCACAGCAACCAAAGCAATCAAGACAAACAACAGCATGGCATTTACAGGTTAAAGATCAATGATGAACATGATATCACTAGAACACTACAAGTTGAGCATGGCAAGGACATGTTACTCATGATGTGAACAATGATGATTCTAGCATGCAACATGTTTAAAATATCATGTACCAAATTGCTCTATTCGGAGGTTACCTCGTAACCACCAAATGTATCAACTTACCATCATGGACATCACACGATCACCTCATGATCGGTCAAGCTTGGTATTAACAACACCATAATCATCATCACATGACCACAAGGAGCTTGATCTTTACCCGCGGTTATCACATGATACCATAAAGATCAACCAACTTTAGTATCAATGATACCACTGTGATCCTCTCACGATCACATGAAGATCAACCAACTTCTTTCCTCATCGAACCGGGGTTGTTTATTAGCCAGGTTATTATTACTGTTGACCCATAGTGTGACCTACTACGAACTGGGCCCATATCCGCGGGCGTGGCTATCAATAGATTATACACTCTGCAGAGCTTAGTACATTGTACCCACACCACAGAACCCGTGGCCTCGTACTCCCATTCGGGTGCATCAACGGCATTCCAACAAAACCAATCTACTACATGACACTCTCCCGGCCACTCCGACCAACTCCCCTTTGGGCTAAGTCCTGGGTGGTCTCGGATGCCACTCTTGACATCAAACGGCCACCGTCGTGGCAAAACAATAACGGTCCCAAACGGGGACAACCCGGGTACAACACAACTTGGGCACCCAAGGCTTATGGCCGCCTACCTGATCAGGGTAGCGCACGCACATAACCTTCCCTAGTTGGAGGCACCGGTGAGAGGCATGACAATAGACCGAATCAGGGCCCCCATAAGGTAAGTGTGGCTGCATTGGACAGCTCGATTTGGTGGCACCATGACTCAGTCAACAGGTGTTCAAGTTCGATTAATGTCCGGTTAAACTTGAATGGTGATGAGCTGAGTCATAATAACATATTGAAATAACAATGCATATGAGCATGATACCAACATGAGCATGGATGGTAAGCACAACCATTAACATATAGATCATACCATCAACAGCAATAGAGCATTTATTCTACGAGATGCAGAAGAACATGGCATACCGATGATCATTAATAGCACAAGTATAATAAAGCAAAGCACTCCTATGAGCATAGCATGACTACTAGCATTGGAAAATAAATACCAGAATAGAACATGATAATAACAATAGCAAGTAATCATTTAACTAACTGATGCAAAATGATCATGGCATAAGAATGGATTCACAAGCATATATAGCATTCACAAAATATTAGCATGCACAAAACATTTAGGTATTCAAGTGGAAAACCATGGCTACTATAAGGCCATCATGTAAGTGGATGTCGTGGCTTGCCCGGGGATGAAGAGATCATCGGGAGGAAGTGCGAGGAACTTGCGGAACGATTCATCGGAAACGTTTCTCTCTCGAAGGGGGCTGATTAAAGGCAAGAGAAAAATGGTCATTTTCAGTATCTGACAACATAGTAAAAATGACACCAACAGAACGAGCTCGACGTGACGAGAACGTGGGCTTTGGAATCACCTGAATCGGAGTTATGGTCACGGAGAAACGGCCGTTCGTTCGTTAGGCAGAAGAAGAATTAAAAACTATCCATTTATGCTCTTAATGGATGAACGTCCGCTATTTGAGGATTTCGGCCGGTGGCTGCAAATAGAAAGTGCATCTTAGGCTAATACGTTTTCGTGGCAGTGAAAGTATATTCCTCGCCGAAGAACAAAAGGAATACGCTTTCGAATCTGGAAAGCGTATTTTCAAAAATGCACTTCCACTTACGCTGACTGGACAGGCCGCACTCGATGACATGTGGGGTCACGGGGAGGTGGGGCCCGCATGGCATATCAATTTTCTTCCTCCCGCATATGTGCTCCTCGCCAAGGGGAGGGAAGGGCCCAGGGCTCATCGATGATTCCGGCAGCCTCCCGCGGCGCTCAGCCTACACACGTGCTTGGGAGACCGAGCCGCGTCGGCTGGGCTGCCTTGCGGGTGCTAGACACAGAGAGGGCTAGAGGGATGTCGGCTGCAGCGGACGGCTACTACAGCGGGGTCGGCCGTGACACTACAGCCACAAGGAGGACGGCGGCAAGCCGCAGAGAGGATCTGGTGAGGTGGTGGAGGCTGCTGGTGATGGTTAGATGGAGTGGCAGGGGCCTGGGTGCTTGAATTTGAGCGGGAGAGTGCAGCGGCCATGGAGGCAGAGGGAGGCGAGGAGAGCCCCTTGAGCTCGATCGAGAGGTCAGGGAGAGCTGGAGGAGGGAGGTGAAGAGCTTGGTGAGGATAGACATGGCCGGGGATGGCTTAAATAGCCGAGGTGAGGTGTCCGTGGCCAAATGCCACTGCACGGGTCCGGCCGAAGCTCTAGTGAGGAACAGAGCGCTCATGAGCCATGGAGGCGACGGGAGAGAGCAGAGGAGGTTCACAGAGTGGAGAATGGCACCAAGGGACTGGGAGAAGGAGACGAGGCGTGCACACAGCCGGTCGGCCATTGTGCACCCGCGTGCACGCGGCGACTAGCGCCGACGAGGAAGCTGCCAGAGGGGGAAAGGTCCAGAGTGATGGCAACGGCACGAGAAAGCTCCTGGACATGCTGGGGCACAAGAGAACGACGAGAGGGGGAGGGGCCGGAGCTAGAAAAGGCTCTGGACGCGGCCAAACGCAGCAGAGCGCGCGCACAAGCATGCCAGCAGCGCGGTCACCTCGTAGGATGGCAAGGAGAGGAATCAAGAGACTGACAAATAATGTCTAGCGTGTTGTCCTTGCTCCCAGTGACACACTGGAGGTGATGGATCAGTAGAAGAGGCTCTGGTTTGATGGGATTCCTCCGCTGAAGTTTGGTGTAGCAAACTTTCGCAAGAAGTTGAGGTGAAGTGATATTTCTAAATGATGAAACAAGATGTCACAGGGATAAGGGGTAGGAAGGACTACATTCCTGTGAATTTTGAGATGAAATGGACCAATATTTTTCATAGTTGCTTCACAACAACAAATATGGTCCAGAAGCATGATATGGATGTTTCACTCACATAGAGTATTGGATAGGGCTGAAATTTGGAGGAGTATGATCATTTTGGCATATAAAGACACTGTAAAAGTTTCATACCATTTGGACTCACCAAAGTGGTACTTGCTTCACAATGGTCCTCTCTAGACAGAAACTTAGAAAAATTATAGAGGGAAAATGGCTAGATTAAATGAGCCCAAATTTGGTATAGAGGGTTTATATTGGTAGTAGCATGCATTGGTAAATTTTCAGAATTAATGAAGCAATATAGAATATAGTTGCTTCACAACCTGAAAATATTGCCAGAAGCAAAGATTTGAAGGTGTGATCACATAGGTAGTTGAATGGAGCTGAAAATTGGTGGAGTGACATGATTTGAGAATATGAAGGAGCTTGCAAAATTTCAACTCATTTGGATATTCCTAGCTAGTACTTCCTTCACCAAGGCTTCCATCTGACACAAACTTTGGAAAATAGCTGAGGAAGATTGGCTAGGCAAATGGAGCTGAATTTTGGCATGAGAAAATTATTTGGATGTGAGAGTCTGCCCAAAAATTTTTGGAGCAAACAAGAAAAGATAGGTAGCACTTCCCTCACAGAAGGCCACTCTGGACAGAAATGAAGAATGAATATTGTTGGATTATTTTTGAACTGGATAAAAAAGGTTTGGACATATTTGAGGAACATATGATCCAAAAAAATTATGAGAATTATTTAGGAATTTTGGGAATGACAGAAATATAGGTTGCTTCACAACCTAGAGCAAAAAGGGTTATTCCTTTAATAGAAAAAGAAATATTCCCAAGAAAAAGAATTTGGGTTTGGGCCAAGATGGAAATGACATGGTGTTGGGATGGAATTGAAGATGACAAGCCACTTGGGGAAGAAAGAAGAGATGATCTTCCCAGGTTTCAAGACCACAGAGCCACATAAAATCAATCCAAATCAAAAATCCACAGAAAATCAGAAGAAAAAGAAAGGGCCAAAATCCCAGGGTGTTACAAACTTTCCCCCCTTAAAGAAATCTTGTCCTCGAGATTTGGTTGCTCAGGGAACAAGTATGAATATTCTGACTTAAGGAAACCGTTTCCAACTTGGGTATCCTTTTTCCTTTACATATGATGTTCCCACTGAATTTCAAATGACTGACTGCCTTGCTCTCGGGTGGTTTGCTTCACTGTATCCACATTCTGACAGGTATTACCTCACATGTTCATGCTTACACTGGCTCCAGTTTCTTTCATATCTGCTGACTTAACTGGGGTGCAAAAAATTATCATGACTGGAAATATATGCCCTTCTCACAAGTCCAAGAATGATTTCCGTTGGATGTGTCATTCCTATATCCAGCACTGACAACATTCCATGGAGTTTTGAACAAATTTCCTCGATGGACATGAAACCTTTTACTTCTTGCAACGGGTTGCTCAAATAGTTGCATGTCCTCCGGGTTCAAAACAGTGCTATGAATCATAAACATTCTCCTAGCGGAATCTGACTTCTCGTGGGGATTCCTGAATCATCTTGGCTAGCTCCACTATCTTGAGTATCAAATCCATACCAAATATTTGACCGTCGCCTGTCGTGGCCATCATAAAGGGGTACGACCTTATAAAGATAGTATCCAAGGACTTGACTAACGATGGTTCTGGCAGAGGAATCTTGTTCCTCTGCTCCGCAGGGACTCTGGCTGGAATGCTTATCCTAGCTCGCAAACTTGGGATCCTCGACAAGCAAGCAATCACGGCATGACCTGCAAACTGGCATGACATGCCAGGTGAGTACTTTGAATGTACTCGCAAGCTCACTGCAACCAAAGCAATCAAGACAAACAACAACATGGAATTTACAGGTTAAAGATCAATGATGAACATGATATCACTAGAACACTACAAGATGAGCATGCCATGGACATGTTACTCATGATGTGAACAATAATGATACTAACATGCAGCATGTTTAAAATATCATGGACCAACTTACTCTGTTCGGAGGCTACCTCGTAACCACCAAATGTATCAACTTACCATCATGGACATCACACAATCACCTCAGGGTCAGTCAAGCTTCGTATTAAAAACACCATAGTGATCATCACATGACCACAAGGAGCTCGATCTTTACCTGCGGTTATCACATGACACCATAAAGATCAACCAACTTCAGTATCAACGATACCACTGTGATCCTCTTACGATCATATAAAGATCAACCAACTTCTTTCCTCATCGAACCGGGGTTGTTTATTAGTCAGGTTATTATTACTGTTGACCCATAGTGTGACCTACTATGAACTGGGCCCATATCCACGGGCGCAGCTATCGATAGATTATACACTCTGCAGAGGTTAGTACACTGTACCCACACCACAAAACCCATGGCCTCGTACTCCCATTCGGGTGGACCAACGGTGTTCCGACAAAACCAATCTACTGCATGACACTATCCCGTCCACTCCGACCAACTCCCCTTTGGGCTAAGTCCTGGGCGGCCATGGATACCACACTAGACATCAAACGGCCACCGTTGTGGCAAAACAAAAACGGTCCCAAACGGGGACAACCCGGGTACAACACAACTTGGGCACATGCTACTTCTTGAGCTTGCGTTGATTTTTTCCTTGAAGAGGAAAGGGTGATGCAGCAAAGTAGAGATAAATATTTCCCTCAGTTAAGATCCAAGGTATCAATCCAGTAGGAGGCACAAGCTAGTCTCCAATCTATGCACCTGCACAAACTAACAAACACTTGCACTCAACACGAAAAAGGGGTTGTCAATCCCTTCACGGTCACGAACAAGAGTGAGATCTAATAGAGATAGGTATAAAAGATAAATAAAAGAGCAAACTAAAATAAATATAAATAAATGGCAGCAAGGTATTTTTGGGTTTTTTGGTTTATAGATCTGAAAATATATGATGGAAAATAGACCCGGGGGCCATAGGTTTCACTAGAGGCTTCTCTCTTGAAGAAAGCATACGGTGGGTAAACAAATTCCTGTTGAGCAATTGATAGAAAAGTGCAAAGTTATGACGATATCTAAGGCAATGATCATGAATATAGGCATCACATCCATGACAAGTAGACCAAAATGATTCTGCATCTACTACTATTACTCCACACATCGACCGCTATCCAGCATGCATCTAGAGTATTAAGTTCATAAGAACGGAGTAATGCTTTAAGTAAGATGACATGATGTAGAGGGATAAACTCAAGCAATATGACATAAACCCCATCTTTTTATCCTTGATGGCAACAATACAATATGTGCCTCGCTACCCCTTCTGTCACTGGGTGAGGACACCGCAAGATTGAACCCAAAACTAAGCACCTCTCCCATTGCAAGAAAAACCAATCTAGTTGGCCAAACCAAACCGATAGTTCGAAGAGAAATACAAAGATATATTAATCATGCATAAAAGATTTATGAGAAGACTCAAATAATATTCATAGATAATCTGAACATAAATCCACAATTCATTGGATCTCAACAAACACAACACAAAAAAGTATTACATCGAATAGATCTCCAAGAACATCGAGGAGAACATTGTATTGAAGATCAAAGAGAGAGAAGAAGCGATCTAGCTACTAGCTATGGACCCGTAGGTCTATGGTAAACTACTCACACATCATCGGAAGGGAGGCAAGGTTGATGTAGAGGCCCTCCATGATCGAATTCCCCTCCGGCAAATCACCAAAAAAGGCCCCAAGATGGGATCTCATGGGAATAGAGGCTTGCGGCGGCGGAAAAGTACTTTTGGTGGACGCTTCTCGTGTTGGGGAAATAATTGGGAATTTATAGTGCAAAGATTAGGGTTGGGGGACTCCCGAGGGGTCCACAAGCCAGGGGCGCCCCCCTAGGGCATGCCTTGATGGCTTGTGGGCTCCTCGTGAGTCTTCTGACCCCCTCTCTCAGTCCTCTGGGTGTCTTCTGGTCCAAGAAAAATCATCGCGAAAGTTTTATCCCGTTTGGACTCCGTTTGGTATTCCTTTTCTGTAAAACTCAAAAACAAGGAAAAAAACAGAAACTGGCACTGGGCTCTAGGTTAATAGGTTAGTCCCAAAAATAATATAAAATAGCATATTAATGCATATAAAACATCCAAAACAGATAATATAATAGCATGGAACAATAAAAAATTATAGATACGTTGGAGACGTATCAAGCATCCCCAAGCTTAATTTGTGCTCGTCCTCGAGTAGGTAAATGATAAAAACAGAATTTTCGATGTGGAATGCTACCTAACATATTTATCAATGTAATCTTCTTTATTATGGCATGAATATTCAGATCCATACGATTCAAAACAAAAGTTTAATATTGACATAAAAACAATAATACTTCAAGCATACTAATTAAGCAATCATGTCTTCTCAAAATAACATGGCCAAAGAAAGTTATCCCTACAAAATCATATAGTCTGGCTATGCTCCATCTTCATCACACAAAGTATTTCATCATGCACAACCCCAATGACAAGCCAAGCAATTGTTTCATACTTTTGGTGTTCTCAAACTTTTTCAACTTTCACTCAATACATGAGCTTGAGCCATGGATATAGCACTATGGGTGGAATAGAATATGGTGGTTGTGGAGAAGACAAAAAGAAGGAGAAAGTCTCACATCAAATAGGCAAATTAATGGGCTATGGAGATGCCCATCAATTGATATCGATGCAAGTGAGTAGGGATTGCCATGCAACAGATGCACTAGAGCTATAAGTGTATGAAAGCTCAAAAAGAAACTAAGTGGGTGTGTATCCAACTTGCTTGCTCATGAAGACCTAGGGCAATTTGAGGAAGCCCATCATTGGAATATATAAGCCAAGTTCTACAATGAAAAATTCCCACTAGTATATGAAAGTGACAAAATAGGAGACTCTCTATCATGAAGATCATAGTGCTACTTTGAAGCACAAATGTGGAGAAAGGATAGTAACATTGTCCCTTCTCTCTTTTCTCTCATTTTTTAGGGGGCTTCTTTGGCCTCTTTTATTTTGGTTTGGGCTTCTTTGGCCTCTTTTATTTTTTTATGAAGTCCGGAGACTCATCCCAACTTGTGAGGGAATCATAGCTTCCATCATCCTTTCATCACATGGGACAATGCTCTAATAATGATGATCATCACACTTTTATTTACTTACAACTCAAGGATTACAACTCGATACTAGAACAAGATATGACTCTATATGAATGCCTCCGGCAGTGTACCAGGATGTGCTATGATCAAGAGTGACATGTATAAAAAAATATGAATGGTGGCCTTGCCACAAATACTATGCCAACTACATGATCATGCCAAGCAATATGACAATGATGGTACGTGTCATAATAAACGAAACGGTGGAAGTTGCATGGCAATATATCTTGGAATGGCTATGGAAATGCCATAATAGGTAGGTATCGTGGCTGTTTTGAGGAAGGGTATATGGTGGGTTTAATGCACCGGCGAAAGTTGCGCGGTACTAGAGAGGCTAGCAATGGTGGAAGGGTGAGAGTGTGTATAATCCATGGACTCAACATTAGTCATAAAGAACACACATACTTATTGCAAAAATTTATTAGCCATCAAAACAAAGTACTACAAGCATGCTCCTAGGGGGTAGATTGGTAGGAAAAGACCATCGCTCGTCCCCGACCGCCCCTCATAAGGAAGACAATCAAAAAATAAATCATGCTTCGACTTCATCACATAACGGTTCACCATACATGCATGCTACGGGAATCACAAACTTTAACACAAGTATTTCTACCAATCCACAATTACTCACTAGCATGACTCTAATATCACCATCTGTATATCTCAAAACAAATGCAAGGAATCAAACTTCTCATCTATTCAATGCTCTCTTTATATGAAAGTTTTTATTATATCCCTCTTGGATGCCCACCATATTAGAAAATTAACATGCTGTTTAAGACTCTCAAAATAATATAAGTGAAGCATGAGAGTTCAACAATTTATATAAAATAAAACCACCGCCGTGCTCTAAAAAGATATAAGTGAAGCACTAGAGCAAACTGCCTAGCTCAAAAGATATAAGTGAAGCACATACAGTATTCTAATAAATTCACGATTAATGCATGTCCTTCTCAAAAGGTGTGCACAGAAAGGATGATTGTGGCAAACTAAAAAGCAAAGACTCATATCATACAAGACGCTCCAAGCAAAACACATATCATGTGGTGAATAAAAATATAGCCTCAAGTAAATTTACCGATGGATTGAAGACGAAAGAGGGGATGCCATCCGGGGCATCCCCAAGCTTAGATGCTTGGTTGTCCTTGAATATTACCTTGGGGTGCCTTGGGCATCCCCAAGCTTAGGCTCTTGCCACTCCTTATTCCATTGTCCATCATATCTTTACCCAAAACTTGAAAACTTCACAACACAAAACTCAACAGAAATCTCATAAGATCCGTTAGTATAATAAAATAAATCACCACTTTAGGTACTGTTGTGAACTCATTCTTAATTTATATTGGTGTTATTTCTACTGTATTACAACTACTCCATGGTTCATACCCCCCGATACTACCCATAGATTCATCAAAATAAGCAAACAACACATAGAAAACAGAATCTGTCAAAAATAGAACAGTCTGCAGTAATCTGGAAATTTCGTATACTTCTGTAACTCCAAAAATTATTAAAATTAGTAAAATTTAGCAAATTTGTATATCAATAATTTGTAAAAAAATCAGATCAAAATCATGTTTCTGTGATTTTTTAAATTTCTGGCAATGAGTGCAAAAGTTTCTATTTTTCAGCAAGATCAAATCAACTATCACCATAGACCATCCCAAAGGTCTTACTTGGCTCAAACACTAATTAAAACACCAAAACACAATTACTACAGAGGTAATAATGTGTATTCTCACAAAAAATAGAAAATAAAAATATTGGGTTGTCTCCCAACAAGCGCTTTTCTTTAAAGCCTTTTAGCTAGGCATTGGGATTTCGATGATGCTCACATGACAGATAATAATTGAAACCCAAAGAGAGCATCATAAAACATGTGACAAACAAATTTAAGTCTAACATGCTTCCTATGCATAGGCATTTTATAAGCAAACAAATTATCACGGCCAGCAAAAATTAGCATATGCAAGGGAGAAGAATAAAACATTGACAATCTCAACATAACGAGAGGTAATTTAGTAACATGAAAATTTATACAACCATATTTACCTCTCTCATAATAATTATATGTGGGATCATATTAAAATTCAATAATATAACTATCACATAACATATTCTCTACATGATCCACATGCATGCAAAGTTGACACTCTTCCTGTTGGAGATATAGCTCCGAGGTGTGACCCGCCCAGGAGGGGTCGGGTTACACCGTTGGCGGCTTAACATGAAGAAGGCCCAAAGAGGCCGAAAGAGAAGTATGAAGATGGCGACTCACGGAGGCAGGCCTAGTGAGGCCCAAGATCCGAACGCGAGAACCACCGTATGGTGGCTTGCCTGCTAAGGCAAGGCGATTTAGAAACCAGGCCGGTCACGTTGTGTGATCCGGTTTGGACTCTCGTAAGCCGCCAGGTTTGGACCTGTGTATATAAAGGCGAGACCCGGCGGTGACTTAGGCCAAGAAAACAATCAATCGAAAGCTAGGTCAAGCGTATTCGCTCCCTTGTAATCGAAACTCAAGCAATACAACTAGAAGCAGGACGTAGGCTTTTACCTTGTTGAGAGGGGCCGAACCTAGGTAAACTCCTTGTGTCCTTTGTCCCGTTCAACCCATTCAAGCTAACCTACGTTACGATGGCTCCACACTGAAGTCCTTTCACAAGGGCATCTGCCGTGTTAAATCCACGACAGTTGGCGCCCACCGTGGGGCGAGAGCACGGTGGTTTCGAGTTCTTGAAGGGCAGCTTCTCAGGGATCAAGGGATACGCCGTGGGCCGGATGACCAAGAGTCACCGTGGCAAGATCTACATTGACGATGCTGGCTAGGGCCCCGAGGCCGACTCAATTGAGTACGGGTACCGGGTCCCCTTCGGTGGGATTCACGTCTTCATCGGCAAGATCGGCGAATCAGAGCCTGAGCCGGATTCCTGCACCGACGTCATTGAGACGGCTCAGCGTGCGTGACCCGCTAGGGTTCAACCCGGCTGGAAGCGCACTTTCGTTGGCTTTGTTCATGGGACGGATCTTGAGGAAGGATCTATGTCTGGTGGAGAGACGGCCATCTATTCAGGTGATGAGTCCTCAACCGGCGAAACAGAGTCAATCTATCAACTTCAGGACGGCGGGCTTGGGGGCTATTCCGATGGCTCCACACCTAAGTCCTTTCACAAGGGCATCTGCCGTGTTAAATCCACAACTTCAGGAATGTTGTGGCCATAAAATAGTGGGATCATCAAATAAAGTCATGACCTCTCCAAGCCAACTTTTATCAAAAATTTCATAAGATTGATCATTCTCCAAAGTAGTGGGATCATTATTACCTAGAGTTGACACTCTTCCAAACCCACTTTCAATATTATTGCAAACACTACTATTAATATCATATTCATCATCAGGCTTAAATAAATTTTCAAGATCATAAGAAGCATTATCACCCCAATCATGATCATTGCAATAAGTAGTGGACATAGCAAAACTAGCATCCCCAAGCTTGGGGTTTTGCATATTATTAGCACAATTGACATTAATAGAATTTATAATAACATCATTGCAATCATGCTATTCTTTCAAGGAGCTATCGTGAATCACTTCATAAATTTCCTCTTTAAAAACTTCATCACAATTTTCAGATTCACGAAATTCAAGCAAAACTTCATAAAGATAATCTAGTGCACTCAACTCACTAGCAATCGGTTCATCATAATTGGATCTCTTAAAAAGATTAGCAAGTGGATGAGGATCCATAAACTTTTTTCTTTCTGATTTTCAATAAATACACAATTATTCCAAGCGAACAAGCACACAAACCAAGTAAGACATAAAGGTAAACGAAAAGGAAAATGAAAGAAGGGGAATAAAAAGGCAAATATTTTTTTGTTTTTCTGAAAACGTTTTAGAAGTGGGGAAGAGGAAAACGAGAGGCAAATGGCAAATAATGTAATGCAAGAGATGAGAGTTTATGATGGGTACTTGGTAGGCTTGATGTAGAACCTCCCCGGCAACGGCGCCAGAAATTCTTCCTCCTACTTCTTGAGCTTGTGTTGATTTTTTCCTTGAAGAGGAAAGGGTGATGCAGCAAAGTAGAGATAAGTATTTCCCTCAGTTAAGAAACAAGGTATCAATCCAGTAGGAGGCACAAGCAAGTCTCCAATCTATGCACCTGCACAAACTAACAAACACTTGCACTCAATGCGAAAAAGGGGTTGTCAATCCCTTCACGGTCATGAACAAGAGTGAGATCTAATAGAGATAGGTATAAAAGATAAATAAAAGAGCAAACTAAAGTAAATATAAATAAATTGCAGCAAGGTATTTTTGGGTTTTTTGGTTTATAGATCTGAAAATATATGATGGAAAATAGACCCGGGGGCCATAGGTTTCACTAGAGGCTTCTCTCTTGAAGAAATCATACGATGGGTAAACAAATTACTGTTGACCAATTGAAAGAAAAGCGCAAAGTTATGACGATATCTAAGGCAATGACCATGAAAATAGGCATCATGTCCATGACAAGTAGACCGAAACGATTCTGCATCTACTACTATTACTCCACACATCGACCGCTATCCAGCATGCATCTAGAGTATTAAGTTCATAAGAACGGAGTAACACTTTAAGTAAGATGACATGATGTAGAGGGATAAACTCAAGCAATATGACATAAACCCCATCTTTTTATCCTTGATGGCAACAATAAAATACGTGCCTCGCTATCCCTTCTGTCACAGGGTGAGGACACCACAAGATTGAACCCAAAACTAAGCACCTCTCCCATTGCAAGAAAAACCAATCTAGTTGGCCAAACCAAACCGATAGTTCGAAGAGAAATACAAAGATATCTTAATCATGCATAAAAGAGTTCAGAGAAGACTCAAATAATATTCAAAGATAATCTGATCATAAATCCTCAATTCATCGGATCTCAAAAAATACACCGCTAAAAAGTATTACATCAAATAGATCTCCAAGAACATCGAGGAGCACGTTGTATTGAAGATCAAAGAGAGAGAAGAAGTGATCTAGCTACTAGCTATGGACCCATAGGTCTGTGGTAAACTACTCACACATCATCAGAAGGGCGGCAAGGTTGATGTAGAGGCCCTCCGTGATCGAATCCCCCTCCTGCAGATCGCCGGAAAAGTCCCCAAGATGGGATCTCACGGGAACAGAGGCTTGCGGCGGCGGAAAAGTATTTTTGGTAGACGCTTCTGGTGTTGGGGGATATTTAGGAATTTATAGTGCAAAGATTAGGGTTGGGGGACTCCCGAGGGGTCCACAAGCCAGGGGGCGCCCCCCCTAGGGCGTGCCCTGAAGGCTTGTGGGCTCCTCGTGAGTCTTCTGACCCCCTCTCCAAGTCCTCTGGTTGTCTTCTGGTCCAAGAAAAATCATCGCGAAAGATTTATTCCGTTTGGACTCCATTTGGTATTCCTTTTCTGTAAAACTCAAAAACAAGGAAAAAACAGAAACTGGCACTGGGCTCTAGGTTAATAGGTTAGTCCCAACAATAATATAAGATAGCATATTAATGTATATAAAACATCCAAAACAGATAATATAATAGCATGGACAATAAAAAATTATAGATACGTTGGAGACGTATCAGCACACAAGGCTTATGGCCGCCTACTTGATCAGGGTAGCGCACGCACATAACCTTCCCTAGTTGGAGGCACCGGCGAGAGGCATGACAATGGACCAAATCAGGGCCCCCATAAGGCAAGTGTGGTTGCACTGGTCAGCTCGATTTGGTGGCACCATGACTCAGTCAACAGGTGTTCAAGTTCAATTAATATGCGGTTAAACTTGAATGGTGATGAGTTGAGTCATAATAACATAATGAAATAACAATGCATATGAGCATGATACCAACATGAGCATGGATGGTAAGCATAACCATTAACATATAGATCATAGCATCAGCAATAGAGCATTCATTCTACGAGACGCAAAAGAACATGGCATACCGATGATCATTAATAGCACAAGTATAATAAAGCAAAGCACTCCTATGAGCATAGCATGACTACTAGCATTGGAAAATAATTACCAGAATAGAACATGATAATAACATTAGCAAGTAATCATTTAACTAACTGATGCAAAATGATCATACGATAAGAATATATTCACAAGCATATATAGCATTCACAAAATATTAGCATGCACAAAACATTTAGATATTCAAGTGGAAAACCATGGCTACTGCAAGGCGATCATGCAAGTGGCTGTCATGGCTTGCCCGGGGATGAAGATATCACCGGGAGGAAGTGCGAGGAACTTGCGGAATGATTCCCAGGAAATGTTTCTCTCTCGAAGGGGGCTGATTAAAGGCAAGTGCAAAATGGTCATTTTTAGTATGTGACAACATAGTGAAAATGACACCAACACAACAGGCTCGACGAGACAAGAACGTGGGCTTTGGAATCACCTGAATCGGAGTTACGGTCGCGGAGAAACGGCCATTCGTTCGTTAGGCAGAAAAAGAATTAAAAACTATCCATTTATGCTCTTAACGGGTGAACATCCGCTATTTAAGGATTCGGTCAGCGGCTGCAAACAGAAAGCGCATTTTAGGGGAATACGTGTTCGAGGCAGTGAAAGTGTATTCTTCGCCGAAGAACAAAAGGAGTACGCTTTCGAATCTGACAAGCGTATTTTCGGAAATGCACTTCCACTTACGCTGACTGGACCGGCCGCACTCGATGACATGTGGGGTCGCGGGGAGGTGGGGCCCGCATGGAAGGTCCATCTTCTTCCTCCCGCGTACGTGCTCCTAGCTGAGGGGAGGGAAGGGACCCTACGGGCTCGCCGGCAATTCCGGCCGCCTCCCGTGGCGCTCAGCCTACCCACGTGCTCGGGAGACCGAGCCATGTCGGCTAGACTGCCTTGCGGGTGCTGGAGACAGAGGGGGCGAGAGGGATTTTGGCCGTGGTGGACGGCTGCTACAGCGGGGTCGGCCGCGACGCTACAGCCACGGGTAGGATGGCGGCAAGCCGCGGAGAGGATCTGGTGAGGTGGTGGAGGTTGCTGGTGATGCTTAGATGGAGTGACAGGGGCCTGGGCGCTCGAATTTGAGTGGGAGAGGGCGGCGGCCATGGAGGCAGAGGGAGGCGAGGAGAGCCCCTCGAGCTCTATTGAGAGGTCAGGGAGAGCTGGAGGAGGGTGGTGAAGAGCTTGGTGAGGAGAGACGTGGCCAGGGATGGCTTAAATAGCCGAGGCGAGGTGCCCATGGCCAAATGCTGCCGCACGGGTCTGGCTGAAGCTCTGGAGAGGAACAAGCACTCATGAGCCGTGGAGGCTGCGGGAGAGAGCAGAGGAGGTTCACGAAGCGAAGAATGGCGCCAAGGGACGGGGAGAAGGAGACGAGGCGTGCAAAGAGCTGGTCAGCTACTGTGCACCGGCTTGCACACGGCGGCTAGCACCAATGAGGAAGCTTCCAGAGGTGGGAAAGGTCTGGAGCGATGGTGACAGAACGAGGAAGCTCCTGGAGATGCGGGGGTGCCAGAGAACGATGAGAGGGGGAGGGGCCGGAGCTAGACAACGCTCTGGACGCAGCCAAACGCAGCAGAGCGCGCGCACAGGCGTGCCAGCAGCGGGGTCACTGCGTAGGAGGGCAAGGAGAGGACTCGAGAGACTGGCAAATATTTTCTAGCGCATTGTTCTTGCTCCCAGTGACACACTAGAGGTGATGGACCAGCAGAAGAAGCTCTAGTTTGATGGGATTCCTCCGCTAAAGTTTGTTGTAGCAAACTTTGGCAAGATGTTGAGGTGTAGTGATATGTCTAAATGATGCAACAAGATGTCACGGGGATAAGGGGTAGGAAGGACTACATTCCTGTGAATTTTGAGATGAAATGGACCAATATTTTTCATAGTTGCTTCACAACTGCACATATGGTCTAGAAGCTTTATATGGATGTTGCACTCACATAGAGTGTTGGATAGGGCTGAAATTTGGAGGAGGATGATCATTTGGGCATATAAAGACACTGTAAAAGTTTCATACCATTTGGACTCACCAAAATGGTGCTTGCTTCACAGTGGTCCTCTCTAGACAGAAACTTAGAAAAATTGTAGAGTTAAAATGGCTAGATTAAATGAGCCCAAATTTGGTAGAGATGGTTTATATTGGTAGGAGCATGCTCTGGTAAATTTGCAAAATTAATGAAGCAATATAGAATATAGTTTCTTCACAATCTGAAAATATTTTGAGAAGCAAAGATTTGAAGGTGTGATCACATAGATAGTTGGATGGAACCGAAAATTGGTGGAGTGTCATGATTTGATCATATGAAGGAGCTTGCAAAATTTCAACTCATTTTGATATTCCTAGCTAGTACTTCCTTCACCAAGGCTTCCATCTGGCAGAAACTTTGGAAAATTACTGAGGAAGATTGGCTAGGCAAATGGAGCTGAATTTTGGTATTAAAAATTTATTTGGATGTGAGAATATGCCCAAAAAGTTTGGGAGGAATCAAGAAAAGATAGGTAGCACTTCCCTCACAGAAGGCCACTTTGAACAAAAATGAAGAATGAATTGTAACACCCTAAAAATTTAATCATGTTTTTACTAAATAAAAATTTGGCCAGAAATAAAATTTTGAATTATATCAAGTCCTTTATTATTTTCAGGGTATTTTCTGTTTCTGTTTTCCAAAATTCTTCCCTCCATATAGATTTTTTTTTTGAAAATAATATTGTGGCTTTGGGAGTTTTCTGTTTCGCATTAGGGACTTGCCCATGTGGACAAACTAACATGTCCAGTAGTCTTTCCTTCCTTGTAAGCATCACCCTACAAAAATTCAGCTCCATTGGACCATCGTAGGGTGCGCTGGCAATTCATCAAGCATGTTCCGTGCATGCCCAGGGAGTGCCCGGAGCACGCCAACTACATCCACTGGCATCGAGCTCCTGCTACTCTTTGCTGCTTCTCCCTCTTGTCTTGGTCTTTCCCTGGATCAGCACGACCACCTGTAACCTCGCCGACATCCTCCCCTGACTCGGGCACCACGGTCGCTGACTCGGGCACGGCACCGCCCGAGCCGCCTGGCCTTGCCAGCTCGCCCTCGCCTTAACTGCAGTCGCCGCCGTTGCCACCGACCTTATCCGCAGCCCGCCGACCACTCCACCGCCCACTACCAGCCCCAACCACCTCTATCAATGGCTGCCGCTGTCGTAGCTTCTTTGGAAAGCTACGGCACTGACCTTCTCCGGCTATAAAAGCCACCCCCGAGCTCCCCTAAACCATCACCACTCCTGCCTCCCCCTCTGTGTGCCTCCCCAAGCCACCAAGCGACCGGAGCAGGTCGTCTCCCTTGCCTCCGGCAGTTTCTGCCGCCGCCGCATCCTCGATGGTTCCGGCGAAACCACAGCTCCCCCTCCTCCAATCTCCTCACCAACAACTTCCTCTTGACCCCACGACTCCATTCCCCCTCCCAATTCCACTCGGGATCAACCACGGCCGAAACTCCTCTTCCTCCTGAAGCCGCCGTCCGCCGAGAAGCTCGCCGTCGGCGATTCCGTTCACCTCGGCGACCATGGCGGGTACTGGGAAGACCGCCTCTTCCTTTTGAGAACGGCGGTGGCCTCGGATCTCCAAACCATACCGCCGTTCGCTGGGGATCGCCGCCGGAGCCCCGCCCCTGTTCTGTCGCCGAGGAGAAGAGCGGGGAGGACCAGTCAAACCTGACTGGTGGGCCCACGGGACCCACCGTCAGTGACTGGAGGCCGGGAACCGCATCTGAAAGTGAAAGCGTATTTCTCTAAGAGTACGCCTCCTTCATTGGAAGACGTATTTCACCAAGCACGCCTTCGACGTCAGCACCCTTGTCGCGCGGCCGAACGGCTGGGCTCGGCCCAGTGGCACGTACGGCTATATAGCGCTCAGGGCGCACTCCTGCTCATATATTTTTTCTTTCTTTTCCAGTGCTTTTCAAATAATTCCTCAGAACTCATTTCAAATCCAAACTGGATGATTCAAATTTCTACAGACTTCTAAAATCATGCCCTATTTATGTAGACTAGGTGAACATTTTCCTAAAGTTTGGTATCTACTAGATCTATTAAATAGCCTAATTCTTAGATATTTCCAGCTTAGAAATCCCCTAGGAAAATCATCTGATCTCCTAATAAATTGATTATTTTTCTGTATATCCTAACTTTTCCTCTAGTTTATTTTAGTATTTATTACAAAAATATTTGAAACAGTTTTTAGCACTATTTTGTTTCATATGGTAATTTAAATATTTTTGAAAATAGGAAATGGAGGGAAGATAAAATTCTCAAACTTTTGGAGTGCACCCAGTCTTTCTGCATGCTCAAGGCAAGCATCTTGAACACTTGATATGGTGGATTGCATAGTTAATGTTTGCATCATGATTATGTTGAGTTCATATAAAGTTGGCATATTGATAGTTATGCATGCATGACCCCATGAAAATATTTTACCTTCATTTAGGCATGAAGTATGAGTAAGCATGGCTATTTTTCTTATGTCACACATGCCTGTGCCGGTCCGGACTAATCTGCAGGAAGAAATCAGTCACGAGAAAAGTGACCGTGAGACTGAAAACTCGTTGTGATGAGAATGATCAGTGTGGGCATGTTGGAGCATGCAAGGGTTGTAGCCCTGTTGGGGTGCCACTATTGAAAGAATACTTTGTTGTGCTAACCACTGTAGGAAATATTTGAGCCTCCTGAGTTGACCGTAGATCGAGTCTTGTTCCGGTAACCCCCATACTTGGTTCGTGCTGCCACTTGTCCCTGCCACAGGTGGGGTATGGTTTAGTAAGTTGTTAACCCCTTTCCATGCACACACCGTACAAAGGGCCACGATGAGGGTTTCCAGGGCCATGGACTGAATCCTGTCATTGGGTCAGGGGGCATGGGTGTTACCGGCTGTGGCCGAGAGGGGGTGCCCCCTTGGAATCCGTGCGTATTAATAGTGATCCCATGCTACTCGAGATTGTTGTCTCCCCGACTTAGAGTTTTTCTGGAACGATGCTTTGGGTGATTCCTAGCATCCGGACGGTTAATCTGGTGTGTGCTTGTCAGGTGTGTTTCAACCCAAAGACCGTAATGGGAATTAGTCAGTGTCACGGTACTGACTAAAGAAATCCTTTACTTTTGGGTAAAGAGTACACCCTCTGCAGAGTTTAAACCATGTCCGCTGTTAAGGACTACAGTCTGGGTTGGTCAAGTGTCGGTCTTAGTGTCGGTCTTCGGAGGAAATAATTAAACTAAGCATGAGTTACTTTGCGGGATAATTATTGTCATCACTAATGTTGTCAGGAATATTTTTACTACTGTTGTGAATATTTTTGATGCTATGATTATTATTGTGGGCTAACCCGTTTCTCTTATTTATTCTTCTGAGTGTCTCAGGGGCTGGCTAGACTACCCCGGGCACTCAACTTTATTTTCAAGACATCTCCGTGGCGTCCCTCGAGTTCACAGGCGGTCTGTCACGCCACTACTCTTGTGGATACCCGATTGGCATTTCTTTTCAAGACCGACCGTGGCGTCACTTTTGACACCCGACTGGCATTTCTTTTCAAGACCCCTCATGGCATCGCCTGAGTTCTCGGATGGTCCTGTCTCGTCCGATTTCTCTTTTAGACACCCGTTTGGCATTTCTCTTCAAGACCTACCGAGGTGTCACTTTATACGTCCGACCGGCATTTCTTTTATTTTATTTTCCTTTAACTTTCCTTGTTTATCACTAACATTTTTATATATCCATTTATTTGCACATGCTAATATTTCATCATGCCATGATTTGATTCCTGTCAGCATGCATTTAAGTCTATCATGAGCATACGCATATAGTGTAGTTCATCATGATCATATATTTTGTCTCCTGGATTTGGTATATCTCTTGTTCATGATGTTTGCGAGTACATTCCAACGTACTCACAGGCTTGTCCCTGGCTATTTACTTGGCTAGGTCAAGAATTCAGCGAGGAGGACTACCGCGACGTCTGTGTGGAGCCTAGGATTAGCGGCCACGCGGATAGGAATTATCCGGGTCAGCTGTTCCTGTGGGAATGGAGCCCCATCGACGTTGGAGAACCATGAGTCATTTCCATCATCCACCACCGGAATCATTGTTGTATCATTAGACCTTTATGGTCTTGTATCCAATTCTTGTAATAGCTTGGTAATCTGTAACAAGGACGTGTCCACCAGTAACAGTAATCCTGGGCTGGAGGTAACACGAGAGGTTAAATTTCTGGGATATTTTGTGTCCCCGAAATCCGGCCCCGACATGAATATTGCTAGATTATTTTTGAACTGGATAAGGAAGGTTTGGGCATATTTGAGGAACATTTGATCCAAACAAATTATGGGAATTATTTGGGAATTTTGGGAGTGACAGAAATATAGGTTGCTTCACAGCCTAGAGCAAAAAGGGTTATTCCTTTAATAGAAAAAGGAATATTCACAAGAAAAAGAATTTGGGTTTGGGCCAAAATAGAAATGACATGGTCTTGGGATGGAATTGAGGATGACAAGCCACTTGAGAAGAAAGAAGAGATGGTCTTCCCAGGTTTCAAGACCACAGAGCCACAGAAAATCAATCCAAAGCAAAAATCCACAGAAAATCAAAAGAAAAAGAAAGGGCCCAAATCCCTGGGTGTTACAATAGTGCACCAAAATGGATTGGAAAATCATATGTATGTCCCTGGGTGCATTTTTAGTCCTCATGCAAGAAATGGCAAGAAATTTCAAACAGTGTGAATCTTCATTTTTAAAATCCAGTAAATCCAAAACTTAGTTGAAATTCATGAAACTTGTCGTGGTGTCATATCGACACCAATAGACTGTGATATCATTTTTTTTTGTAAAATTTGTGACAAGTTTTGATATAAGCTTCTTACAAACGGGAGATTATTAATAATTGGTGACCAATAGCGCAAAAGGTTTATTTATTCAAACTGTGGGCGTGGGACCAACAATGTACGTGCCATGCTTCGGTTAAGTCATAAAGCGGCAGAATTAATCCTCAAAAAAGAAAAAACAATATACATGCTGCCAAGCGTCCTGTTTGTCGTGCGAGCACACATGAGTTGACGGGACGCATGTGAACAGTCTGCCGTGCGAGCAGGTGTGTGAATTGACGGGAGGCGCGTTCGCTACACAGTGTCACTTGGAGACGTGCGAGTAGCTGCATGAAATAATGGTAGGCATGCATGCAGTCCACTGCGCAGGCTCACCAGGAGGCGAGCCAGCCCTTTGACCACCACCCGCCTCGTTCCCACTGCTCCATATTAATGGAGCGCTCGAGCTGCTGGTCATAATAGGCGGCCGCACTCCCCATTCTTTATACACACACAATCCTCTCTGTCCGCCTGCATCCTCGACGCCGTTCTCAGTCGTCACCACCGTCAGTGTATGAGGATGTCACAGAAGTGCACCATCAAAGGGAGTGGTGACGCTGGGGCTTCTGAAGCACCTGAGCATTGCATGAAGCTGGACACAGAGGTTGTCGTCGCCGCCGACGAGGTCTTGTGCAGGCAGAAGCGCGACCTTGATGTTGTCGATGCCGTCGTGCTTCCCCAGCCAGAGCCGGAGGTCCACAGCGACTCCGGCGGCGACTCCGACAACGACGAAGAAACGGTTAGTCATCTATACCCATTTATGGGGCAAATATATCCTAGGTTTTCTCTGGTTACTCCTGCCTCCCCCTTTTTGGAATAGAAATCCTATGGTTATGTTCCCTCAGTCCATGAAATCTGAGTAAGATTTGTTAGATTCGTGTAGTGTATTGATTGTTTGAATGGTACAAATTATAAATGATTAATTGTTTTTTCCTGTACAAATGATTTCTGCTAATAATCTGACTAGGGTTAGTGTTTGTGCTAATAATTCGTAGCCAGATCTTGAGAATTGATTTTGAGTGTCCTACATATATGTTTGTGCCAATTTGTTTTCCAGATTGGTATGTACATAGATGGTTGTGCTAAAAAAATTGAACCAAAATCTTTGGATCTATCAAAAAAATAGCCATAAAATCCTAGTCCTATTTTACGGCATGTAAATTGGTTTGATGCCAAAATTCGTTGGCATGCCAAATTTTGGCAACTGCCAAATGTTCGCCAGAGATTAGTTTGCATACCAATGTTCATTGCCAATCTCACAAAAGGTTGCCAAGTGTTGGCAACTTTTCATTTTGCCAAATGTTGGTAGCAAACCAATCAGACTCTTAATTTTGTTGCACTAAGTTGTGTGCTCTCTATTTATGCATGTCTTTCATCAAGATCACTTGATCATTTAGGGTTCACGCTCTCATAGGATATATTATGTTTCATAAACTCTGCCTGCTGAATTCGCATTATAACATATACTGACGCCACATTTTCTACTATATGTATAGGTGCTATCTGACGATGTCGACAGCAAGGATGAAGATGGCCAGAGGAGGTTCAAGAAGCAAAAGCTCGGGGAGCTTTATGCGGGAAAGCATAGAAGGCATGTGAGGACCTGGAATTGGGGCTTTGGATGCCCGTTTTGCAACCAAAAGGCTTCATGACGCGTATGAAAGTGTCCTGGCGCATGCAAGAGGACGAGCCGTTGGCTCCTTTAAGCAGAAGTATTCTTCCAGGGAGATGCACGTAGTGTAGCTGAGTACCTGGAGAAGCTTCACCTTCGTGCAGGCCTGCCGGCAGAAGAGATGTGGGATTGAACTATGGCTATGTAGTGTCTTAATTATAAGTATGCTTGAGTATGCTTATTATCGATTGAACTATAGTTGAACTATGCTTGAGTACGGTTACTATCTATGCCTGAGTATGCTTATATCTATGCTTACTTATATCTAGATGTGGGATGAGTATGCAATCAGTTTGGTTGATGAAATTTTATGCTTCTCTTAGACCAACCTATGATTGCCCACATCACACACAGCTTATTAGCGCGAATTGTCTGTGTTACTTTCGTTCTTCCCACACAATTTTATACTAGCAACCGTTTTCCCACAACACGCACAGCTACGTGTGGAGAGTTGGAAAAAATTTAACACGCACGGTGCATATTAGGATGAATGTTTAGCGTGGGTAAAAAATTCAGGGTCAACCGACGACGGAAATGTGGATCCACCCTGAAACTTGGTGATTTTCATAGATTGGAATCATGTGCGATGACTTTCATTGTGCCACAACACATGTGTTTTGATTGGCCAGAATGCATCCCCATAGATCGCACATCTACACCGTAGGATGTACACAGATCGAACGGCAGTCCGTATCACCCTCACACCGGAGTGGTGTTAATCACACATGGTTGCCTCTACCAAATTGTTGGAAATATGCCCTAGAGGCAATAATAAATTGGTTATTATCATATTTCCCTATTCATGATAATCGTTTATTATCCATGATAGAATTGTATTGACCGGAAACTCAAATACATGTGTGGATACATAGACAACAACATGTCCCTAGTGAGCCTCTACCGGACTAGCTCGTTGATCAAAGATGGCTACGGTTTCCTAGTCATAGACATGAGTTTTCATTTGATAACGGGATCACATCATTAGGAGAATGATGTGATGGACAAGACCCAAACTATGAACGTAGCACATGATCGTATCAAGTTTATTGCTATCGTTTTCTGCATGTCAAGTATATGTTCCTATGACCATGAGATCATGCAACTCACTGACACCAGAGGAGTACCTTGTGTGTACCAAACGTCACAACGTAACTGGGTGACTATAAAGGTGCTCTACAGGTATCTCCGAGGGTGTCTGTTGAGTTGGCATGGATCAAGACTGGGATTTGTCACTTCGTATGACGGAGAGGTATCTCAGGGCCCACTCGGTAATACAACATCACAAGAAGCTTGCAAGCAATGTGACTAATTAGTTAGCCATGGGATCTTGTATTACGGCATGAGTAAAGAGACTTGTCGGTAATGAGATTGAACTAGGTATGGAGATACCGACGATCGAATCTCGGGCAAGTAACATACCGATAGAGAAAGGGAACTACATACGGGATTAGCTGAATCCTTGACATCGAGGTTCGACCGATAAAGATCTTCGTAGAATATGTAGGACCAATATGGGCATCCAGGTCCCGCTATTGGTTATTGACCATAGAGGTGTGTCGGTCATGTCTGCATAGTTCTCGAACCCGCAGGGTCTACACACTTAACGTTTGGTGACGATATAAGTATAGTTGAGTCATTATGGTGGTTACCGAAGGTTGTTCGGAGTCCCGGATAAGATCCCGGACGTAACGAGGAACTCCGGAATGGTCCAGAGGTGAAGATCTATATATTGGAAGAAGGGTATTGGAGTCCGGAATTGTTTCGGGGGTACCGGGTGGTGACCAGCATAACCGAAAGGGGTTTCGAGGGGCCCCGGCAAGTGTTGGGGGCCTCATGGGCCAAGGGGAGGGGCAAACCAGCCCACTAAGGGGTTGTGCGCCCCCCTCACCCTTTCCCACGTAACCAGAAGGGGTGGGGGCGCCCCCCTAGGGCAGCCATCCCCTTTGCCTTGGGGGCCAAGGCTCCCGGGGGTGGGAGGCGCCCAAAACCCATCTAGGGTTTCCCCCTGTGGCCGCCGCCCCCTAGATTGGATCTAGGGACGCCCCCTCCTCCTCCCTCCCCCCTATATATAGAGAGGTGGAGAGAAGGCAGCCGCACCCATACGGATCTATTCGTTCCACGGCGCTGCTCCTCCTCTCCCTCATAGTCCATCTTCTTCTCCGTAGTGCTTAGCGAAGCTCTGCTGAGATTTCTCCACCACCACCGCCACCACGCAGTCGTGCTGCCGGAGGACTCGAGCTACTACTTCACCATCGCTCGCTGGATCGAGGAGGTGAAGGCGTCATCAAGCCGTACGTGTGTTCAATGCGGAGGTGCCGTCTGTTCGGCACTAGATCGGGAGTTCGCGGGACGGATCGTGATTGGATCACGAAGACGTTCGACTACATCAACCACGTTTCTTAACGCTTCCACATAGCGATCTACAAGGGTATGTAGATCCAATATCTCCTCTCGTAGATGGTCATCTCCTATATTGAATCTTGGGTGTTCGTAGGAAAAATTTTGTTTCCCATGCAACGTTCCCCAACAGTGGTATCAGAGCTAGGTCTATGCGTAGATGACATCACGAGTAGAACACAAAGGAGTTTGTGGGCGTTGATATTCAGATTGCTTCCTTCCTTGGTCTTTTCTTGATTCGGCGGTATTGTGGGATGAAGCGGCCCGGACCAACTTTACATGTCCATGTACATGAGACCGGTTCCATCGACAGACATGTGACTTTGTTGCATAAAGATGGCTGGCGGGTGTCTGTCTCTCCCACCTTAGTTGAATCGAATTCGACAAAGGCGGTCCTTGTAGAAGGTTAAATAGCAACTTGCATATCACCATTGTGGCATTGCGTAGGTAAGATTCGTTCTTGCAAGATACCCATAGCAGCCACGTAAAACATGCAACAACAATTAGAGGACGTCTAACTTGTTTTTGCAGGGTATGTTGTGATATGATATGGCCAAAGACATGATGATATATATTTGATGTATGAGATGATCATGTTTGTAATAGTTTATATCGACTTGCATTTCGATGCATACGGCAACCGGCAGGAGTCATAGGGTTGTCTTTAATTATTGTATGACCTGTGTGTCAATCATTAAGCGCTATGTAATGCTTTACTTTATCGCTAAGTGGTAGCAATAGTAGTAGAAGCATGGTTGGCGTGACAACCCCGATGGCGGCACAAAGATGGAGATCATGGTGTCATGCCGGTGACGATGGAGATCATGCCAGTGCTTTGGAGATGGAGATCAAAAGCACGAGTTGATGGCAATATCATGTCACTTGTGATTTGCATGTGATGTTAATCCTTTTATGCATCTTATTTTGCTTAGGATGACGGTAGCATTATAAGGTGATCCCTCACTAAAATTTCAAGATAAATTTGTGTTCTCCCCAAGTGTGCACCGTTGCGAAAGTTCGTCGTTTCGAAGCACCACGTGATGATCGGGTGTGATAGACTCTACGTTCACATACAACGGGTGCAAGCCAGTTTTGCACATGCGGAACACTTGGGTTAAACTTGACGAGCCTGGCATGTAAAGACATGGCCTCGGAACACAAGAGACCAAATGGTCGAACACGAGTCATATAGTAAATATGATCAACATAGAGATGTTCACCATTGAAACCACCTCGTCTCACGTGATGATCGGACTTGGGTTGGTGAATTTGGATCGTGTTACACTCGAACAACCAGAGGGATGTTGATTTGAGTGTGTGTTCTTAGGTAATATGATTAATTGAACTCATTTATCATGAATAATAGTCTAAAGTTGCCTTTGCAAATTTATGTTGTAGATCAATAGCTCGCGCTGTAGCTCCCTGATTTGATATGTTCCTAGAGAAAGACTAAGTTGAAAGATATTGTAAGCAATTATGCGGACTAGGGCTGTAGTTTGAGGATTGTCCTCAATGCTGCACAGAAGGCTTATGTCCTTGATGCACCGCTCGGTGTGCCAACCCCTCTAGCGTCGTCTATGGATGTTGTGAACATCTGGTAGACACGTTCTGATGACTACTTGATAGTTTAGTGCGCCATGCTTTATGGCTTAGAATCGGGGCTCCAAAGGCATTTTGAACGCTATGGAACATATGAGATGTTCCAAGAGGTGAAATTGGAATTTCAGGCTCATGCCCATGTTGAGAGGTATGAGACCTCTGATAAGTTCTTTGCCTACAAGATGGAGGAGAATAGCTCAGCCAGTGAGCATGTTCTCAGAATGTCTGGGTGCTATAATTGCTTGAATCAAGTGGGAGTTAATCTTCCAGATAAGATAGTGATTGACAGAGTTCTCCAGTCACTATCACCAAGCTACTAGAGCTTCGTGATGAACTATAACATGCAAGGGATGGAGATGATCCCGGAGCTGTTCTCGGTGCTTAAAGCCGCGAAGGTAGAAATCAAGAAGGAGCATCAAGTGTTGATGGCTAACAAAGACCACTGGTTTCAAGAAGGGCAAGGGCAAGAAGGGAAACTTCATGGATGGCAAGCCAGTTGCCGCTCCAGTGAAGAAACCCAAGGTTGAACCCAAACCCGAGACTAAGTGCTTCTATTGTAAGGGGAACGGTCACTGGTAGCGGAACTGGCTCAAATACTTGGTAGATAAGAAGGCTGGCAACTTCAACAAAAGTATATTTGATATACGCGTTATTGATGTGTACCTTACTAGTACTCCTAGTAACACCTGTGTATTAGATACCGGTTCAGTTGCTAATATTGGTAACTCGAAACAAAAGCTGCGGAATAAAGAGAGACTAGCTAAGGGCGAGGTGACGATGTGTGTTGGAAGTGTTTCCAAGGTTGATATGATCACCATCGCACGCTCCCTCTACCTTCGGGATTAGTGTTCAACCTAGATAAATGATATTTGGTGTCTGCGTTGAGCATGAACATGATGAGATCGTGTTTATTGTAATGCGGTTATTCATTTAAGTTAGAGAATAATGGTTATTCAGTTTAAATGTGTTTCCCCTGTTGATCTCATCGCAAGCGATCTATATTGCAGACTCGACAGTGATCTTCGACATTATTTACACAGTTTCTTCAACTGTGTGCCCTGTAGAGCGCAGAATTATCACACTCGAGTGTCCATCATTGCCCGTCTGTGTAACTTTGACCTCATCACCCACGGCTAAACTTATTATCGAATGTGTGCGCTGCTTTAAGTCATTCCACACACTTAATTTTTGCAAAGCTTTTGCCAATAAACGCCCACGATTGGCCCCTCTTCTAGCCGATGCGTGGCCAAACGAGCCGAGCAAGAAGCTTGTGCAGTTGCACGCGGTAACCTGCATGGTTGCGTGAGAATAGGCTTACCAATGATACATTTGGCGCCTCTTCAAGCCCACGCGTGGTCAAACGAAACGCGTGTGGGGTGCTCAAGCGTGCACTAGAATCCTCCGCTAGGAATGCGGTAACAAGAAGTGATGATTATAGGCCATCCAGCTCCCATTTATTACAGCGGCCCTTTAACCCTCGTGTCTCTTCAACCTTTCGATCACGTCCCAGTATTGCAAGAAGCACACCCACGACAACAAATACAAAGAGGGTATCCTGCACGGCT
The DNA here is from genome assembly GCA_011799875.1 of Thinopyrum elongatum. Classification (NCBI taxonomy): domain Eukaryota; kingdom Viridiplantae; phylum Streptophyta; class Magnoliopsida; order Poales; family Poaceae; genus Thinopyrum; species Thinopyrum elongatum. Next base: position 217,581,638 of record CM022302.1, on the reverse strand, counting down.
CCAATGGTGCTCCCAGCGGTTGCCAACAACGAGTGGCAGTTCACCATGCATGCTATAGTGGACACCCACAGAAGGTGAACGGAGCCCTCGGTAGTGTACACCAACAACCCAATCTGGGTGGAGAACTCCATCCACACTATGGAGTTGTTGCTTGCTGCGGAGAAGTACAAGGTGGTCGAGTTCGACCTCGAGTACACCCGCGCTCATGATAGGTCTCGTCACAAGGTCGCCGTCGCCCAGATGTGTGTGGGCAATCACGTCCTTGTCTACCACTACTGCCTGGCCACAAGGCCTTGCAAGCGTTTCGCCATGTTTGTCAATAGCCCCCACTATAGGTTGGCTATGGTGGACATCACCAACATTGTAAAGGTGCTCAAGAATTTGGGCATTGCCTGCCAGAATCTTGTCGATGTCCAGGGCCAATACAAGGTCTGGGGCAGCAAGAAGCATGAGAAGGACTCGCTGGTTCACCTCGCCGAGGCCATCATCGACCCCTACTACAGAGACATGAAGGATTCCTGTAATAAGGACAAGTGCGCCTGGCACTCGGCCTGGATGGAGAAACTCGACGAAGCTCACATCGTGTACGCAACCAAGAATGCGTACACAAGCTACGAGATGTACATGCGGATCATTGAATGAGGAAGTGTCTCCTTCTTCCCTAAAACAGCCAGGGATTCAGCAAGAAGCAGAGCAATGGCAAGCGTCATCACAACAAGAAGTAGATGGTTAGATGATCGTTTCTCCTAGGTTAGTATGCATGTAATTGTTTACTTTGGTGTGTGCAAATTTATGTGTGTAGCCACTTATGTAATTGGATGTTTAATTTGGTTATGCAACCATGTTCTTATAAGTATATATGTTGTTCTTCTGTAGACAAAGCAAATCACATTGCACATGGACTAAAGTAGGGAACCCGTCGGTGATGATTTCATCAATTGCTGACAATTGTATACCAACAAGCGTTTGCCCACAACACACACGGCTTATTAGCAGGAATCGTCTGTGTTATTATCGGTCTTCCAACACATTTCTGATTACTGAAATGTTTGTCGTGTATCACACACATCTTATTAAGTTGACTCATTTGTGTTTGCTTTGGCTCATCCCAAATAGTTCACCGAGTGAACTGTATGCCGTCTATCGCACACACCTTGATCTGGCTGACCGTTTCTTTTGTGTTGGCTAATCACAAACAATTCATCCAAGTGAACTATATGCCGTATATCGCATACACATTGATCTGGATGACCGTTTCTATTGTTCTGGCTCATCACAAACAGTTCGTATGGATCAACTGTATGCCATGTATCGCACACGCAACTCTAATCTGAATCATGCTTGATGTCTCCGCCATCGCACACAGTCCGTCTTATTGGTGAGGTTTTATTATGATAATGTTTGTGATTCATGCATCGCACACAGTTCGGTTGAAGGGTCTCTGATTCATGTCTCGCGTTAGCAGCATCCTGCAGTAGTGATCACACATAATTTCAAATGGTAGATTCCAATCAGATGGTTGAAGAATAGGTGCAGTTATTAGGGCTTTCTTAAGTATTTAAAAGGCTTCTACGCAATCATCATAAAAAACAAATGGAACATATTTTTGCAGGAGATTAGTAAGTGGCCTAGAAATTTTAGAGAAGTCCTTAATAAACCTTCTATAGAAACCAGCATGACCAATACCTTTAATATCTTTAGGAAATGGCATTTTCTCAGTTGCATCAACTTTAGCTTTATCTACTTCAATGCATCTTTCAGAAATTTTATGACCAAGGACTATACCTTCATTCACCATAAAGTGGCACTTCTCCCAATTCAAGACGAGGTTAGTCTATTCACATCTCTGCAAAACTTTATCAAGATTGCTCACACAGTCATCAAAAGAAGTATTGTAAGAGGAAAAATCATCCATAAATACCTCAATAATATTCTCATAGAAATCAGATAATATAGCAGTCATACATCTTTGAAAGGTAGCAGGTGCATTACATAAACCAAAAGGCATATGTCTATAAGCATAAGTTCCAACGGGACAAGTAAAAGTAGTTTTCTCTTGATCTTCTTGTGGCGTAGGTATTTGAGAGAAACCAGAGTATCCATCTAGGAAATAAAAGTGTGTATGCTTAGATAATCTTTCTAACCTTTGAACAATGAAAGGCAAAGGATAATGATCTTTCCTAATAGCTTAATTTAATTTCCTAAATTCAATTACCATCCTATAACCGGTTACAATTCTTTCTGGGATAAGCTCATTTTCATCATTAGGAACAACAATGATGCCACCTTTCTTAGGGACACAATGAACAGGATTTACCCATCTTCTGTCAGCTATAAGATAGATTATACCTGCCTCCAGAAGCTTTAATATTTCTGTTCTTACCATATCCTTCATCTTGGGATTCAAACGTCGTTGATGATCGACAATTGGTTTAGCATCAGGCTCCGTATTAATCTTATGCTGGTGCAGAGTAGGGCTGATGCCCTTAAGATCATAAAGAGTATATCCAATTGTAGCATGATGCTTTCTCAAAGTTTTCAATGATCTCTTTTCTTCGTGCACTAAAAGGTTAGCATTGATAATAACAGGATATATTTTATTTCCATCAACATAAGCATATTTCAATGTATTTGGGAGTTTCTTTAATTCGAACATAGGATCACACTTAGGTGGAAGAGGATCTCCCAAAGTTCCAACAGGTAAATTATGCTTCAGGATAGGTGCTTGCCTAAATAATATTTCATCAATTTCATTCATATGAATATCATTTTCATGGTCTAGAAAATATTGTTATAAGGGATCAGTAGGAGGTATGACAATAGATGCAAGACCAATAATATCATCTTTATTAGATAAATCTTTACCATGAGGTTGTCTATTAAACTTGGAGAAACTAAATTCATGAGATACGTCACCAAACTTAACCTTGACCTTTTCTTTGATACAATCGATTTCAGCATTAACAGTATTCAAGAAAGGCCTACCAAATATAATGGGAAAAAAATATCTTGTTGTGATCCAAGTACTAAGAAATCAGTAGGATATTTAATCTTACCATGCAATACTTCAACATCTCTGACAATCCCAAGTGGTGAAATAGTGTCTCCATTTGCAAGCTGAATAGTAACATCAATCTCTTCTATTTCTGCCGGTGCAATATCGTGCATGACTTTTTGATATAGACAAAAAAGAGTAGAACTTATACTAGCACCCATATCACATAAACCATGATAGAAATGATCACCAATCTTAACAGAAACAACAGACATGCCAACAACTTTCTTATTCTTATCTAACTTATCTTGCTTAGTTCTGACTTGTTTAGCAATCCTAGCAGCTTCATCACGGAAATAAATAACATGCCCATCAATATTATCAACCAAGAGATCTTTAACCATTGCAATAGAAGGCTCTACCTCAAGGTTGTCAGAATCATGATTCTGTTGTATGATTCTACAACTTTACGATCCAAACTAACCCTTCTGATTCTACGATTTTGGTCTATAGAATCTACGTTTCTATGATCCTTATAGTTAAGATTCTATGATCTGTGATCTTACCATCCGAACACTCACCCGATTCGGAATCATGATTCTGACAACCTTGCTCTACCTTAATTTTTTAAGAGGGTTTAGGTGTTTGATACGTCTCCAACGTATCTATAATTTATGAAGTATTCATGCTGTTATATTATCATTCTTGGATGTTTTACAATCATTTTATAGCAACTTTATATCATTTTTTGGGACTAACCTATTGACCCAGTGCCCAGTGCTAGTTGCTATTTTTTGCTTGTTTTTTACATCGCCGGAAATCAATATCAAACCGAGTCCAAACACCGCGGAACTTTTTGTGGATTTTTTTTGGACCAGAAGACATCTAGTGGGCCAGAGAAGCACCTGGGGGTGCCCCGAGGGGGGCACAACCCACCAGGTTTTGGGTGAGATATCGATGTGAGGAGAATAAGGAGTGAAAAGAACCTAAGCTTGGGGATGCCCAAGGCAACCCCAAGGCAATATTCAAGGAAGATCCAAGCAACTAAGCTTGGGGATGCCCCGGAAGGCATCCCCTCTTTCGTTTTCGACATTATCGGTAACCTCACTTGGAGCTATGATTTTATTCGTCACATGATATGTGTTTTGCTTGGAGCGTCATTTTATTTTATTTGTATTTGATTGCTGCTACTTATAATAATGTTTTGCATCTTTCATTTCAATAAAAATATCAAGGATAGCCTTTACCATGCTTATTTTGCAAGTATATGAGTTGCTGTTTCAAAACAGAAAGTTTATCGCTGTTACAAAAATTCTTCAGGAAATACAGAATGTGATAAAATGTTGAAATTTTTTGCACAATAAGATATGATAAATTTTCTACAGTGTGGTAATTTTTCAGAATTTTTGGAGTTAGGGAAGTATGATGAATATTGCACTCTTTACAGACTGTCCTGTTTAGACAGATTGCTGTTATGTTCGCATTGTTTGCAAATGTTTGCTTGTTTAATGATTCTATTTGAGGATAGGAATGTTAAATATGCAGAGGCATTTATTATGCAATGTTGAATAATAATTTTAGTGATTTTCTACAGTAGAGAATAATAAGGTTTTTGCATTGATTTATAGTAACTTATCTCACGAGTTCTTGTTGAGTTTTGTGTGGATGAAGTTTTTAAGATTTAGGAAACCGTGATATAAAAGGAATTAAGGAGACACAAAAGCTCAAGCTTGGGCATCCCAAGTTAATATTCCAAGAAGTCTCAAGCATCTAAGCTTGGGGATGCCCCGGTAGGCATCCCACCTTTCTTCTTCAACAATTATCGGTTAGTATCGGTTGAGCCTAAGTTTTTGCTTCTTCACATGATGTGTGCTATTCTTGCAATGTCATTTTATTTTGTTTTGCTTTTTGCTTGCTGCTTTAATAAAACACTTAGATCTGAAAGTTTTTAAATAAAAGAGAGTCCTCAAATAGCTACCCATTTACATAACTACTCGCTTGATCTTCACTTATATCTTTTTGGAGTAGTTTGTCATTTACTCTTGTGCTTCACTTATATCCTATGAGTAAATTGTTGAATGAATTGAATATCATGAAATTGAAATTATATGTTCATATCATGCCTAGTGGTAGCTCCACATTGGGTTTAGAAAGTGAAATCTTTTGAAGCTTGACAATCGCAATATTGGTCATACAAGCAATTCATGAATGATTACTATAAGGAAGAGAACTTTCACATGCAAATACACTATCTTGGAAATCTTTTGTGATTGTGAGCCCCCATCAAAATATTATATGCCAAAATTGTTGACGTTGGACAAGGAAGACAACTTAATGGTTTATGTTTGTTCATATTCACATAGAAGTTATATTGTCATAGATTCTTCAACATGTGGTGCTTGCCCCCCATCCTTGCTAGCCAAAAATTCTGCACCAAGTAGAGATACTACTTGTGCATCCAAAAACCCTTAAACCCAAATCTTATTTTCAAGAGTCCACCATACCTACCTAAGGATTGAGTAAGATCCTTCAAGTAAGTTGTCATCGGTGCAATAAGGCAATAAAAATTGCTTCTAAAAGTGTTAGATCATTTAGTGTAAGAGAAAATTGAGCGTTGTACGAACTTGTGATGGCAAAGAATAAAAGCGACAGACTGCATAATAAAGGTTGCTATCATAAGGGGCAATATAACGTGACATTCTTTTGCACTAAGGGATTGAGCATACAAACAAAAAGCGCATGGCAACCTCTGCTTCCCTCTGCGAAGGGCCTACCTTTTACTTTTATGTATTTACTTTCATGCAAGAGTCAAAGTTTTTCTCTCTATCCTTTTTATTTTTTTCTTTTGGCAAGCATCGTGTGGTGAGGAAAGATCTAGGCACATATATCTAGTTGGATATGGGTAGCATGAGTTATTATTGTTGACATCACCCTTGAGGTGAATACGTTGGGAGGCAAAATTATAAGCCCCTATCTTTCTATGTGTCCGGTTGAAATGTTTTGCTCATGTGTATGCGGTGAGTGTTAGCAATCATAGAAGACTATATGATGGTTGAGTATGTGGAGCTCTTACTTAGACTTTGTTTAATAAGTTGAATTGCAATTGCTTGGTGACTGAGAACATAGGTTGTTGAGTTTCAAGAGAATTCATTGTTTGAACCTTAACATGTGAATTGGTTGCTACTTTAATATGAGAAGTTTTATAATAAAGAATTGCTACTATGATGCTAGGAAAAGGGATTGAAATTGTCATTGATCAAACTTGTGTACTTTGCTAGCATTCACACTTCATAAATTATTTCTTTTATCATTTACCTACTCGAGCACGAGTAGGAATTAAGCTTGCGGATGCTGATACGTCTCCAACGTATCTATAATTTATGAAGTATTCATGCTATTATATTATCATTCTTGGATGTTTTACAATCATTTTATAGCAACTTTATATCATTTTTGGGACTAACCTATTGACCCAGTGCCCAGTGCCAGTTGCTGTTTTTTGCTTGTTTTTTACATTGCAGGAAATCAATATCAAACGGAGTCCAAACACCGCGAAACTTTTTGTGGATTTTTTTTGGACCAAAAGACATCCAGTGGGCCAGAGAAGCACCTGGGGGGTGCCCCGAGGGGGGCACAACCCACTAGGGCGCGCCTGGGGGCCCAGGCGCGCCCAGGTGGGTTGTGCCCACCTCGGTGGCCTCCCGCACCCCCTCTTCACACTATAAATTGCCAAATATTCCAAAACCCTCGGGGGTAACCCTAGATCAGAAGTTCCGCCACTGCAAGCCTCTGTAGCCACGAGAAACCAATCTAGACCCCGTTCCGGCACTCCGCCGGAGGGGGAAATCATCACCGGTGTCCATCTTCATCATCCCGGCGGCCACCATGATGAGGACGGAGTAGTCCACCCTCGGGGCTGAGGGTTTGTACCAGTAGCTATCTGTTTAATCTCTCTCTCTTGTGTTCTTGAGATGTCACGATCTTGATGTATCACGGGCTTTGTTAATATAGTCGGATCATATGGTGTTTTCCCCTCTCTATCTTGTTGTGAATTGAGTTTTCCCTTTGAGATTTCGTTTTATCGGATTGAATACTTTTATGGATTTGAGAGCACTTGATATATGTCTTGCATATGAATACCCGTGGTGACAATGGGGTATTATTTTGATTCACTTGATATATGTTTTGGCACTCAACTCGCGGATTACCGAGGTGACATTGGGGTAATCTACGCATAGGGGTTGATGCACGTTCTTGTCTTTGTTTCTCCGGTAGAAATCTTGGGGCACTCTTTGAGGTTCTTTGTGTTGGATTGAGTATTATGAATCTGAAATTATTTGGTGTTATTTTAGTACAAACTCTTGGATAGATCGATCGGAAAGAATAGCTTCGAGGTGGTTTCGTACCCTACAAACGATTTCTTCTTATGTTCCCCGCTAGATAGGAACTTCGGAGTGATTCTTCATCGCACGCTGAGGGATGGTTATATGATCCAATTATATTAGCATTGTTGAGAGATTGCACTAGTGAAAGTATGGACCCTAGGCCTCATTTTCAAGCATTGCAATACCGTTTGTGCTCCGTTTTATCAATTGCTATCTTGCTGTTTTTTATTGTCACTATTACAAAAATCAATATCTACTATCGTTACTACACTTTTATCACCATCTCTTCACCGAACTAGTGCACCTATACAATTTGCCATTGTATTTGGTGTGTTGGGGACACAAGAGACTTTTTATTATTTGGTTGCAGGGTTGCTTGAGAGAGATCATCTTCATCCTACGCCTCCCACGGATTGATAAACCTTAGGTCATCCACTTGAGGGAAATTTGCTACTGTCCTACAAAACTCTGCACTTGGAGGCCCAACACAAGTCTACAAGAACAAGTTGTGTAGTAGACATCAGTGTTTTAATATTACTCTTATGAATCAAAATTGTATATCCAATAATCTCTTTTCTTCGTGCACTAAAAGGTTAGCATTGATAATAACAGGATATATTTTATTTTCATCAACATAAGCATATTTCAATGTATTTGGGAGTTTCTTTAATTCGAACATAGGATCACACTTAGGTGGAAGAGGATTTCCCAAAGTTTCAATAGGTAAATTATGCTTAAGGATAGGTGCTTGCCTAAATAATATTTCATCAATTTCATTTATTTCATTCATATGAATATCATTTTCATGGTCTCGAAAATATTGTTCTAAGGGATCAGTAGGAGGTATGACAATAGATGCAAGACCAATAATATCATCTTTATTAGATAAATCTTTACCATGAGGTTGTCTCTTAAACTTGGAGAAACTTAATTCATGAGATACGTCACCAAACTTAACCTTGACCTTTTCTTTGATACAATCGATTTCAGCATTAACAGTATTCAAGAAATGCCTACAAAATATAATGGGAAAAATGATCCTGTTGTGATCCAAGTACTAAGAAATCAGTAGGATATTTAATCTTACCATACAATACTTCAACATCTCTGACAATCCCAAGTGGTGAAATAGTATCTCCATTTGCAAGCTGAATAGTAACATCAATCTCTTATATTTCTGCTTGTGCAATATCGTGCATGACGTTTTGATATAGACAAAAAAGAATAGAACTTATACTAGCACACATATCACATAAACCATGATAGAAATGATCTCCAATCTTAACAGAAACAACAGACATGCCAACAACTTTCTTATTCTTATCTAACTTATCTTGCTCAGTTCTGACTTGTTTAGCAATCCTAGCAGCTTCATCACGGAAATAAATAACATGCCCATCAATATTATCAACCAAGAGATCTTTAACCATTGCAATAGAAGGCTCTACCTCAAGGTTGTTAGAATCGTGATTCTGTTGTATGATTCTACAACTTTACGATCCAAACTAACCCCTCTGATTCTACGATTTTGGTCTATAGAATCAATGTTTCTATTATCCTTGTAGTTAAGATTCTATGATCTGTGATCTTACCATCCGAACACTGATCTGATTCAGAATCATGATTCTGACAACCTTGCCCTACCTTAATTTTTTAAGAGGGTTTAGGTGTTTTAATAATTATATTATGAATCAAAATTGTATCCTTAGCATGTTCCTTAATCCTAACAGGGAAAAGAGGTTTCTCAATATAAGTAGTAGGCACAAATGGATTAGCAGTATAAGCAATTGTTTCAGTTTTAGCAATAGTTGGTTCTTCACAAATATTTTCAATAGGTGGATGAAATTTGAACCACTTCTCCGTAGGGAGATCAACATGAGCAGCAAATGATTCACAAAATGTAGCTACTATCTCAGAGTCAAGTCCATATTTTGCACTAAGCTCATGAAAAGCATCCGTTTCTACAAAAGAATTAACACAACCAAAGTCAAGATTTATGCTGGACTCATTACCTTTGTTGATTTGCCAATCTTCAGAGTTGCGTTTAATTCTCTCAATAAGATCCTATTTGAATTCAATACTTCTTTTTGAGAAAGAACCAGCGGAAGAAAAATCAAGCATTATGCTATCATTATTAGAAAGCCGAGCATGAAACCTTTACATGATCATATCTCTCGGGAGCTCATGATTGGGGCATGTATGCATCATGTCCTTAAGCCTCCCCCAGTCTTGAGCGATACTTTCTCCTTCACGAGGCCAAAAATTATATATATAATTTCGATCACAATAAACCAAGTGCATAGGATAATTTTTTTGATGGAATTCCAGCTTCAATCGATTCTAGTCCCATGTTTCAGGTTCATCCAATAGCCTATGCCATGCGAATGCTCTTCTCTTCAGATATAAAGGGAATACTTTCTTATTAACTCCATCCTTTAATAAACCTGCAATCTTGAAAAAATCACAAATTTCATCTATATAGGTTAAGTGCATATCAGGATGTATTGTTCCATCTCCTACATAGGGATTAGCAAGCAGTTTTTCCATAATACCATAAGGGATTTCATAATAAATATTTTCAGTAGGTTGAGGAGCGGCTCTTACCACTTCCGGTCGAGGTGAAGATACCCTGAACAAGCCCCTCAAAGGATTATCTTCCATAGTGACAAGTGAAGATAAAATTCAGCACGTAATATAAATTTTTCCTTACCAAGTTCCACTTACCAAAAGTGTTTCACTCCCCGGTAACGGCGCCAGAAAAGAATCTTGATGACCCACAAGTATAGGGGATCAATCGTAGTCCTTTCGATAAGTAAGAGGTGGGGCATCTTGGTTTCCATGAAGATGGGAAATAGTTCAATGATATTTTAATTAATGTTTATGTGTCTAAGTTATTTTCCTTGGAAACACATGGGCATTCAACTAGTGGTGGATAATTTTACAGTAACTCTAGGGGCAGAGTGGTGTATTGGGTGAAGCACCCATTTCTATACTCGAGTAAACTGAACTATGTGCTACTCCAGCTCCACTCCACTATAAAATTGGAGTTGGGGTGTTTGAAACAACTCCACCTGCTCCACTACTGAAGTTGTGGAGTGGTGTTGTCCCAAACAAACCAATACCTATAGACATTATTTTTGTTAGAGTGATATTTTTGTTTAGTAGTTTCCACATTATAATGTATCCATCTCGAACTTCAGTTTGATATGATGGCCATGAAACAAAGTTACCCAACTACAATATAGTGACTTTTATTCACTAACTTAGAGTATCCGAGTCTAGCTACGTACCATACACATCGAGCATCAACCCACATTTTTATCTTCAACTTCATTTATTATTGTTGACAATATCGTGCCATGAGATTGATCCCCCGAAGTAGTGATTCTAAAAAAATGGCACACATATAACGTCGATGTCTAGCCACCGATGGAAAGATCAGGGGATTTTTCTATCTTCGAGAGCATGTTCGAGCAAGCATTGAACAATGTTCTATGTAAATTTCATCATTGTCATGTCCAACAAGTCAATGCTAGTTGTGGGTTTTCATCTGGAAGCTCAAGAGTATATGCTCGAAGTGCACCACTTAACCGTGGTCTCTAATGTTTTCACCCCCCCCCCCCCCACTTGTCAAACCCGCACTGAGCCACACGAATGTTTGAATTCCTTCTCATCAAACAAATACCGCCCAGTGTGGTAGAGTTGACTAATTATAGCAGAACACAAACATCAAATGCACCCCATGGCCCATACACCTCAAGAGCGGACACACCACGCCAACTCTATGACCGGAAGGCCATGATGTCATCCGCACAAGATGACTAGTACACGCTTGAAGAAAGACTCCAAAGATCACTGAGGTTCGCACATCAACTAGTCAAGCCAAGGTGTGCCTCTAGGTTGACATTACCACGATGGCACACAATCAAGAATGTCTTTGATCTAGGAAATATTATCGCATCCAACTCATGCTTGGATTTAGTTTTAATTATCTTATTGCCAATTTTACTTTTTGTTGACTTCGGTCGAGCATGAAGGTTCTCATTGGAACGTAGAATTCTAAAGCACAAGATTAGGAAACCTAGGATCAAAATACCATGTGTACTTAAACTATAGAAGAATCAAAACATATGAATCTAAAAAACAGTTGTTCTAATGGTCCAATGAATTTTTTAAATGTGACATGAGGTAATATTCATTGAGGTTTAACCTCTTGCTAGGAATGCCATCGAAGTGAACCTTGAGATATAGGAAAAAAATTCCATCGGAATTTGGTTGTTTCATTCTTTTGATTAAAATGTCATAAAAGAGGAGAATACTTATGATTTTTTATTTTATTTTTCCGAAAGGAGGATATACCCCCGGCCTCTGCATGCATTAGAAGATACACACAACCATATTATTCTTTATTGAAACAATGCCAAGCAAAGCTAAGCATTGAGGCCGATCAAATCATTGAACAAAATAATAAACAAAGAAGAAACCCTGGGGCCATCCGCATATATAGGACACACATCACGTCAGCCTCTCCTAATCCTACCACAATACCTGGAAGCTATATGGTAGCAGCAAAGTACACATCACACCAAGACAACATCTTCAAGAAGGAATCGTCGCTCACATGCTGATATTAGCTGGTCCAACCAAATGTTTTCTTTTTTTGACTGGGGTTCCAACCAAATCTTGAACACGGTAACAACATGTGTACGTCAACATTGCCTGATCTAGCCATAGGCTAGGTCATGAGTTTTCACACGAAGAGAGAACTGAAACCTTGCAAGTTTCACTTGAAAATCTTTCAATGCCCAAAGAGCATGGTTAAAAATTTATACTAGGTTCAACGCTATTTAGGAATATGAGACATTTGTATTGAATGATTTATGTAAAAAGTACTCCCTCCGTTCCATAACATAATGCATTTTTTAAAGTCAAACTTTGAGCAAGTTTATAAAGAAAACTATTTATATCTACATTACCAAATATATAAAAAATATGAAACTACATCTTACGATGAATATAACGACACATGTTTGACATTCTAGATGTAAATATTTTTCTCCGTAAATTTGGCGAAAGTTTGTGAGGGTTGATTTTTCAAAAATACTTATATGCACAACATTATGAAAATGAGGGAGTATAACAATAAGGTTTGAACGTACGGGGGCATACCTTTGTATCATAGATAGGAGGCATAATTGTTTTTTCTCTTCAAATTCGAACATAATTCCCGTGCAAGTTTTCCAAACTGTTTGTTATAAATAGTATTCTCTCCGTTTCAAAATAAGTGTCTCAATCTTAATACTCCCTCCGTCCCGGTGTATAAGTCATTCGCGTAGTTCTAGGTCAATAATTTAACTATCTAAATATGTATTATATTTGACAAAAAATATATATTTAGAAACTACATCCGTATAGAAATCTAGTGGTATACTTTTCATGACATATAACACATATTTAATTCATCAAATCGATGACCTAGAACTACGCGAATGACTTATACACCGGGATGGAGGTAGTACAACTTTGTACTAAAGTTAGTACGAAGTCGAGACACTTATTTTGTGATGAAGGGAGAGGCATTTATTTTAAAACGGATGGAGTATATTAGAAGACACGGTATTCCTTTTTTAGTACTCCCTCCGTAAATTAATATAAGAGTTTAGATCACTAGTGATCTAAACGCTCTTATATTAGTTTACAGAGGGAGTACAACTTATTTTAAGTTCAGGAATGGTCGCAAGTATGCAGTAAAACCATCTGAAAAGGAGGGAAACGCATCTTCAATAGTAGTAGGTTCGAGTTTAGTTTAGGGATTCAGGTGAACTCCACGATGCCACCCCGCTCCTCCAAAAGACACTAGTACTAGTACGTCCTTTGGTGTGGCCATCATCTTGAAAATCCGTGCAATGTGGTGGTCACTCGCCGTCGCGCGCTAACTGCAAAAGAGGTCAAGCAACGGAACACGGTGCCTCCAAAGGCAGCGTCTGCAGCAGCAGCAGCAAGGCTTTAGCCACCCCCGGGCCGGGCGGCCGCCTTTTGTTCCTCCTCCCGACGATAAAAGCCATGCATAGTTGCATACAAAGAGACAAGGAAACCAAAGGAGAGGCCTAAAGAAAGAAGGAAAGCGGCGAGCCAAAGCTGAGGCCATGTATAAAGCGAGGCGAGGGCGAGATAACCGAAGAAGGGGGGAATCTCGCCGGGAGCTGCCTGCCATAGCCAATCCGCTGGACCTGGTGCCGACGCCGCCCGCCGCGAGGGCCGGAAACTTGCCTGGACGAGCGACGCTTTTGACCGGCATCTCTCGCACCTGGCCGGCCGGCACATGCATGCAGGTGCAGATGCATATGGCATTGGCCATGGTAAAAGACGACAAGGGCATCCAATGCACTACTGTGACAGTGCGATACGGGGCATGTCTTTTTTTTTTTTTTTTTTGCGGTTGAGACGGGGCATGTCTTTAGCTTGTCATTGGGCCGCGTGCAGGTTTTCGTGTCGCCGCGATGAATGTGTTCTGCACGTGCTGAAGCGCGGTTTTGGTTATGGTAGATGGAAACGGTGGGTTTTGCTGAAGCGCTGTTTGGTTTCTAGCCGCATCTTGCCATACTTTGCCACATCTCATCTTAGATAAGTTTGATCAAGTTAGGTGGGTGTTTGGTTCTAGTCATAATTAAGGCAAGAATTTTTTTATGAGAAGTGAACCCCACATGTCATAGACATAAAAAGTGTGGTAAGATTTTCTTAGGCAAGCCAAAGTGTGGCTAACAATTTGAGCAACTCAAGTTAGGCAAATGTGGCAAAAATAATGTGGCAATATATGGCAAACATAGTCACATCCAAACAGCCCCTAAGTTAACGCGGCGCTTGACACTTGCATACACGTGATGTGTTCCGTTTCGTTTTGTTACATTTTTTTTATGACCAGTTGAGGTTAAAAAAATTTGTCTCTCCAGAGAAAAAGATTACATGCGAGACGGGTTGCAATGAACATGCGCGCACATAATCAAATTTCAGCTTAACAGGAATTTAAGACGCAATAGTACTACTCCCTCCGTTCCTAAATATTAGTCTTGTAGATATATTTTAGAGTATGAATTCATTCATTTTGCTTCGTATGTAGTCATTTATTGGAATGTCTAAAAAAACTTATATTTAGAAACGGAGGGAGTACTAGTCAATAATACTTCTGAAGCAAAGCATACGTCTTTGGGTTACATAACTCGAACTGCAAACTTGATGAAAGGAACGGAAATAATAAAACGGTAAACATAGCTAGTCATCATCGATCAGACAGACGGACGGACGGTCCCAAATGGGAAATGACAACCAAATCTAAAACGGGAAGAGACAAAACTAGTAAGCATGCACTCGAGGAGGATTTCTTTGCATTCTACTTTCTTCTTCTTATGATGATGATGATGTCGACTGCAGGACACGGACACCCTTTGCTGCTTCTGCTCATCGCCGCCGCCATGGCCTTCCTACACCTCAGTGCCTGCAAATCGATGCACACGATACATGGTTAGAGACCGGGGCATCTAACGCCGAGTCAAGGGGGCATGAATGGATCTGATAGTTTACAAGAAATTTTCGTATGGCGTGGCGCTACCGGAGTCCCTCGGTGCGTTGCACCTGAAGCACTCCTGCCTGCTGGCGAAGTTGTGCTCGTTGCATCCAGACCTACACAGAGCCAGCAGAAATACAACACCTTTAGCACAAGGCAAAATAAGAACATGCATGGAACAGCAAGCTACGGTCTTGTACGCAAAGACGACCTACATCTACTTGCTTATCTACTAATTAAACGACAGTCATGTCGGTGAGTGGCACCTACTGGAAAAGTCAAAGTTGTACTAAATATGCATCAATTAATTTGAATCGAAGGGAGTACCTACTTGTTTGCATTACAAGCATGATCAGTTCTTCCTTCTGTCTATTGCTACTCCTTGTCTATCCTCTTTTTATCAGGAAAAAAGGGACCCGGAAACAGGGGGGAGTGGCAGGGACAGAAGATATAATACTACTAGAAGCAAAGCAACGATAGGATAGGCCAAACTACAAACAAAGTATTGTACGGTGTCCGTACCATGTGCAGCATATCCAGACACAAGGAGTAGTAAAAATGATTTTCTACTGTCTGCGCATAGTTTAACGTTAAGTCTTAACTACATGAAGCTACCCAAATAAAGGACAGGACAGGACAGTGTTTAAGCAACACGCACCTGGTGCAAATCCAGTCGCCAGACTTCCAGCCAGGGCGGCTGGCACGACCACCGGCCGCGCCGGCTCCCATGCCGCCGCCCATGCCACCGACAGCGCCAAAGCCGAAGCCCCTTGAGCGTGACATGTCACCATCAAAGCCACCAGCGCCACCATTGACGGCAGCTTCCTCCTTGAAGGCAGCACACTTGAAGCAGCTGGAGCGGCTGGCGAAGTTGTGCGCCCCGCAGGTGCAGTACCAGTCGCCCGGGCGGACGTCAGAGCCGGCACCAAAGCCGGTACCAAATGAGGAACCACCCCCGCCACGGCCGCCAAAGTTGGCGTAGTCACCACCAAGAGCGCCACCGACGCTGCCACGGTCAGCGGCACTGCGTGGCTCGCCGCAGCGCTGGCATAGGTCCCGGCGACTGAAGTTGAGGTGCTGGCACGACCTGCAGTCCCAGTCTCCTGGCTTCCTGTTCATCTTGCCTGCAATGCCAAATGGATAGTCAGTCAGATACAAGGTGGTATGATCAAACTGAATAACAAAAACAACACACTTGAACAAGCCCAAGTTTGATCTAGCGTCTCGGCCCAGTCAAGAAACATAATCCAACCAAAAATATGTGGCGAGGTGTTTGGACGGACTGGCAGAAGAAGCTAAATTACCGAAGAAAAAGCTTGGATGCTGTGCTGCTGAGCTCCAAGATGAGAAGTGTTGTGAGGTGAAATGGTGATGCAGCAAGGTGCGTATGTGCAGTGGTATTTATAGCGCGTTTGGAGGGGATGCTGAAACCGAGGGTGAGCTATCCTTGTGCCTTTGATTCTAGGTGCGCTTTGGCCCGCGAAGAACAAGGGAATCGCGTAAAACTAGAAAGAAGAGGGGAGTTAAAGAAAAGAAAAGAAGAGAAAGCCATTAAAGGGCAAAAGAATTATAAGGAGTTTGAATGCCTCCTTTAACCTGCATCTGTGCCTGCCTTGGAAACATCTTTTGAGACATGGGGTGGAGGGAAGTGCACTTGCGCGCATTCTTGTGCTTAGGAAATTTAACATGCACTGTTACTGGTTTTTGTTGCATACTGATTACTCCCTTCGTCCCATAATGTAAGACGTTTTTTTTACACTAGTGTAGTGTCAAAATACGTCTTACATATAATATTTTCAACTTTGATGCATCCAGAAGCAAAGGTGGGAAATGGCAAGAGTGGAGTAATATGGAATTTCAGGACAACATCGGCACACCACTGAAAGTGAATCCAAAAACTGCTAATGGATAAATGGAAGTGTTCTACACTAGTTTCAGACCACACTTTTAGTCAAGAATTTCGTTAAATAACACTTCAAACAAGGGAGTTCAACCATTGACAGTTCAAATAAAACTTAGCAAGGAGGAATTATATCAGAATTCATAATTATAACCCCCTTTTTTTTCTATCAGTACAACTTGAGTCAAAAGTTATTTGTCTCATAAGAACACAATTCCACAGAACTGATGCAACTAACATTTCACAAACTTCAAATGAAAAGGACTATACATCTTCAGGTCTGATTCGTACTGTTGGGTAATACTTTTATTGGGCAAGGAGCAGGTCATTGCTAGAGACATGGTTTCAGAACCTGTGATGTTTTTGGGTACGTATGTCACATAATAACAAAAAGGCGCAGCTGTAATTTGAGTATGTAACCAACAGCAGTTTTTGTAAGGTAGAAATGAACAATTTCAGACCAAAGGAAAAGAACAATTTTCGATTGTACTCCATGGTTATTGTTCCAGTCTTCCAGGATAATTCAGACTGGATATGTACCGCCTTATAAATAATCTGTGTTTAACCAGGGCAGCGAAAGTACTATTAGAGCAAGAATGGATATGATTTAGTTGGACAAGGTTGAGGTCATTAGTCTAACTGCTCCGTGACAGGATTTCCTGTCATACCATTGTCCCAGGGACAACACATCACCCTCTTTTCTACCTGATTCCGAAGCCACAAGCCGTATCTACGATAAGGAATGTAAATTCTAATTAACTTTGCCTAATAATGCAGAAGATCACACTCGGTTGAGCAAATGTGGAACTTGATGCTCCAGTACTATCCACACACGTGTGACGGAATACTGCATGTACAGGACCAATTCTAGAGTAAGCATATTAACCTAAAATCAGCATTTATTTGATCCTAACAGAACAAGTATAGGTCTATATGAGGTGTCAAGAATGGTGGATTTGAGGCTATCATTCTGAACTTGTGCTATATTTTCTGCTATGTTACTATTGATTCTTGCCACTAAAAAAGGCAATTCACATCGCTATTATTCGACACTAACTTTGCTGTCTTTTACTAGCAATAATTGAGAAAAGCCCATAGAATCCATTCCAACCACCAACATCACATCGACTTAATGCTATCCATCTCATTTCTCTTGGTGTCTGTATCTGTTTCTGTCTAGCATTCCACGACAATGGACTAGCTAAGATTGAGATAAGAAGGAACAAACATGAATGTGGTGACTGTGTAGCAGTAGCACCGAGTGAATATTCGAGACAATGGAAGGAGAAAAAGGAGCATAAAGCTTTCATCAACTTAAGGATGTAAGAATCAACATGATGTGCAAGTGATAAAAAAAATACCAATAATACCGGAATTTTAAAATGATAAACTTCTTTTCTTCAGAGAAAAGATCTTACATTGGAGAAAAATTATAATGCTATTTCATATAATGGAAAGTGACAGAGAAACCAACACTAGGGAAATTTAACAAACAAGAAACTTCTATTCTTCAGAGAGAAAACCTTCCAGTGGAGATGATTTATGATTCAGTTTCATATATTGAAGAACTGATGCACATAAAAATATGTGGAACATATTTTCTCGCTTAATAACTCAGATTTTATTTTCCTTAGGGGTGGGGATGGGGGGAGGAGCATCTTCGGAACCTTTCGGGAATTCATTCACGCACCATTTCTATTTGGGCCTTGTGGTTCCTCGCTTAAGGACAAGTTGTCATTTGGAATATAAGAACTATAAAACATAGGAAAAGGAAAAAGAAAAACACGGGATTTGAGATGTCATGTATCCTGAGGAAAACTTTAAAATCGTCATTTGCGTCTGGCTTGATAGTAAAGCTAGTAAAGCAAAAGAAAGATACCCCAAGACAAGGTACGTACAACTGCTGGGTTGGGGACATGATCCATAGAACCTGGCTGGATCTGTGCTGGGATAGTGGCTCTTACTCCTAACCAGTTCTGAGGTCAATTTACTTGGACCAATCAAATAAATCTTGTCATCGAAAGAATTTTTCCTATAACAATCATATCCTTCTAAATTCCTATGTTTTCCCTTTTGCTCCAAACGGGCCCTAAGAGGCTACGATAACACACCCTTGTCATGTATACATAAATGGCCCTCTAAAAATATCCATAACAGAGGTGCACTTTTGTCTAATCCAAATGCAAAGGATGTGGACAGATAGTTGCATTGCTATAAAATCATGATAGTGATAGGAGATAAGTGAAAAAAAAAGTATCACTTCAAATCAGGACATAAGACAAATGGATTGCTACGCTGTAAGTGCTGAGCACTAGACTTTATCTTTTCATTCAAAGAGCAGGACTTGAGAGGATATTTTCGAACACAGAGAAAGATAGCATCATCATATAATTAGCCCTCCACGCACATACCGAGATGAAAATGATTAATGGAATAAAGCAAAGGGGAGCAGGGCTGATAAATAACTGGTGAGAATGTATGAATATCAATGAAGATAGACTGAAATCAACAGAGTAGTAGTCCTCGAGGGTGCCCTTGACCACCCTCTTTAGAATTCTTTTCACCTTTCTTTTATTTTAAGCTGTGTTTTGCATCTTTGTTGCAGTTTCCCTCGCCCTTTACTTGCTGTGCTCATCCTTGAGGCTTTACATTAGTGCACTTACTTTTGCTTTTTATCTAAATGTTTCTCTCTTATGTTAGCAGTGTACTAGTAGTCTAGTACTGGTACTGGTGATAGTAGATGCTTGGAGCTCACATATAGGTTTCAAAACCATTAGGATGATATGGCTTCTCTTCCATTCCATTCTCTTGGGTAAAGTGAAAGTGGAAGCAAATACATATCATGGAGTCGTTGGGAAAAAAACTGAGGGGGCAAAAGCTAGCTTGGATTCTCTCCTAGGGAAGTGCTTCCATGCATGACCATGACCGAACTCCAAAGGAAGTGAGATCACTTGATAGCTCCTAACATGCTTTGATTCTTTGCTTTTGCACATCCAAGAAGAACAGCTCAAGCTTTTAGCTTTCGTGTTACCAAGCGTAGTAAAACTATGATCAAGACTGCTTGGAACGCGGACAACCTTCAACAGCCCTACACTACGTGTTGTTGAGTGGTGGAACCAACACATGACAGAGCTTTAAAATAACAGGGGGGAAAACTCTGCATTCGACTGTTCAGCAGGATGTGAATTAATAGTTTAATATATATCCAATGGGGTATATATTTTAGCAGGTGTTGACACTAATTGAGTCCTAGGAAAAGTACATTTCACCATTAAATTAAAATACGCACTATTAACTCTTGACATCCTGGGAAAATATGCACTATTATATTATTGTCATTGGTGAAATGAAAATGATATTACTAAATAAATTATATGTTCTAACTCCATAATTTATTTGTTATTAATATATTCATGTACTCATGTGTGGTGTGTGCATGGTTCGCTTTTGAGAGGCCTGCGCCCTGGCCCACGTAGCAATGAGTCGGCACACGGATGGGCCGCACTACCTAAGACAAAGAGCAACACTATAGTGCACACACTTTAATTATATTGGTGCAGGTTGGAATGCATGCAAGCAGAACGCCATGAGTACCAAGCCATGTGTGGTGTGTTGATGGAGCTCACTTGGACTCCTGTAGTTCCTTGACTCGGTGACGTAATCGGACCTCGACAAGGTGAAAGCTAGGCTGGCCGGCTTTCTTGTATGCGCTCGATGCGGTGCCGGTGCACTGCGTTGCATATCAATGAGCTGCGCTAAAGATCTGCTTCGCTTTAAGGTTGGCCCGTCAGGAACATCGAGACAAATATGCGGTGAGGTGGTTTTAATCAAGTTTAGATGATGCTGGGATAGTGCACGAAATGATTCGATGATGCCGTTGATGATGTGCATGGGGGATGCAGAGGTTTCATTGCCATAGCAGAGATGCAAGCAGGCAACTGTCGGAGATCAAACAAGCCAAACCACCGATGTTCAAAACACGAGATGGTTTTGAGCATGCAACTGAAGTTGGAGGAACGAGTCAAGAATAGATATGAGTTATTTTTTCAGTAAAAAAAAAGAGATAAGAATATAACAACGATGTGTGCTGTGCTCTGCGAGCAGCAAGGATTGCTGCAGTGGTCACACAACCCTCGAATCCAGAATCATCCCTACACCACCACACTGACACCGACCGTATCGGCGGCGAACCAACGCACCACCCCGCCCCCACCGATCACCCCCACCTGGAAACAGAAGCCAAGCCACCTGTCGACTGATCAACGGAAGCACAAATCTCGAGGACGGGCACCCGCCCTCAAGCCCTACGGTGCGAACGAGACGGCCACGTGACTCGACGGAGAGAGGAGGCGAAAGGGAGAGGCCAAAACCGCCGCAACGTATCTACCGCCGAGTTCCCATCTCTCGATCCATCTCGTCGTCTCTACCGATCGATCCATCTCCACGACGAGGAAACGGAAAGCGAACTAACGCACGCATCCTCAAATACGAAACAGGAAACAAAATCCAACCCAAACTATGCGTGATCTGACGAGACGAACATCCGAGCGGCGGCGACGGGTCACGCACCTGGTCGAGGAGACGCTCCGGCGACGATCCGGGAGCGAGTACAATCTCGTCGGGAGATCGAGGAGGGGGAGGAGCGAGGAAGATTAAAACTGCTCAAGGGAGAGGAGATTTAAGGAGAGAATTAAAGAATTAAAACCTGCCTCTTTATGTTGGGATTTCCTTCGGATTTTGGGATTTGTGTGCTCGCGGCGGCACGGCACGGCACGGACGTCGAGGCGGGTCAAAGGGTCCAGGCCCACCTGTCGGTGCGGTGGGCTGGACGTGGCTGCCAAGTGTCCAAGTCCAATCCCTTCGATGCGCTGCCGAGGCTCAGACTCGATTATCCTGTCGTTATCTCAGCCGTCTAATCTGATGATTGACTTGACGCCGCTGATGGTCGTGGGCTGATATAGGCCAAAGTCACACATTTAAACTTCTTTAAAAAGTTCAGCACCATATGATCCTATTTAGAAAGTTTTTCATGATTTAAGAACATAATAAATGCCACACGTGTAAGGAACACACGACAACTCCAAATATTTTTTATGGCAATTTTAATTGTCAAGCATGACAACTTCTTTTTCGGATGGCGAGATTCATTTTTTTTTTATGTTTGCTTTTTTTTGGATGGTAACTTTAGTTGTAAAAACGTCATCATTTTTTTTATTTTGCTAAAGTCATCCGTAGTAGAAGGGCGAGCATCGTAGTCAATGGTGTTTGCCCTTGGTCCATATGCTCAGTCAGTCCTTGTTGACTGCTTTGATATAGACAAGATACTAACGTTACAAGGATGCGCATTTGCCCAAATACCCTGACGCCATCTCCGGTGTTTGCCCACAGGCCCAATCGCCAAGGCTATCGTTGTTTGCTTCCCAAATGGTAAGTGGTTGTGGGGCTGTGAGTGCCACCCACCAACCAACGCCTACTCCTTTCCCCTTACCCACCCACTCGACCTACTCCTCTCTGTTTGGGGGTGGGTTCCTCTTTCTCCTCTAATCCCTCTCAGATCCACATGATTGAAGCCAATCTTCGTGGTCATTTTGAGCAAGGTTCATCCATAGAGGCAATCTCCTCATTTCTCTCATTTTTTATTACCATTGAAAGCTTCACATTTGCCCGAATCAGAGCCATTTGTTGAAACCCTAGTTTCGATGAGTCCTCTTAACATGTGTGATGACTTTGCATTGCATTTGCAACAGGTTAGTAGTATTGTAGTTAAGCTTTTAAATAGAGGATTGCAGACTGGTTGCAAATGGGGGTCAGCATTGAGGGATGCGGACTGCGAGCAACATTGTGAGCACTAAATACACTCATAATTTTAAGATTATTATGTATATTTCTATACCACTAGCAGCAAATATGACATATAATTTGAACAATCATCATTTATATAAGCATATAGACTATTACTAAACAACATTCAGTCGTGCAACTTTCCAAGCAAGATACAACTAGACAAAAAGATTACACAACAGAATGATAAGTTGTAGGATCGTAAGTAGGTCTAGAGGGGAGGTGATTAGACTACTTGCCCAATAAAAACCTGGCATTCTCCCAATTTTAGTTCCGGGCAGGTTTTAGCAATTCTAGCAAATCTAGTCAATTTCTACAGAAGGTTGGCAACCGCTCTTCGGTGGGACCGAAGGGCCAACTCAGTGAGACTTAAATGCTAGGGTTCAGGCAACAACTATGTCAAGTGTATCTCGGTGAATCTGGGTGTATGTGTTTCGATGGGACAGAGATGAACTTGAGGGTTTTGGGCATTGTGGAATATGAGAGTGTGGCTAGAGATTTTGGAGCAATAACTCTAAGCATTTGAGCAGTTAGACCATCATCAACAACTCATCCACTTTAATAGTATTGGCTTTCCTATGGACTCAATGTGATTTTGCACCACTTAAATGAAAATGTAGAGTCTTAAAACTTTGCCAATGTATGTCCTTAGCATTTTGAGAGGTCCAGATTCACTTCCAATTGTTGTAGCTAGATTGAACTTTCTTGAATATTATTTGAGTAGGCATTAGTTCAATGATGTATATGTTGTGATGAATTAGCAAAACCACCCGGGGATTAGATGCACTTTCAATCTCCCCCTTTTTGGTAATTGATGGCAACATATAGATCAAAGCCTCGACATAAGATATAATCATGAATAACATCGCCACTTTGAGAAGTCTGTGATAAGCAAGAACTCCCCTAAATTTGTGCATTATTTGAATTTGGTTTTGAATACAAATGCATAATCAATTAGGTTCATGAGGTAACTCTTCCATGTCACATACATCTTGGTGGAGCGAATAAAAGAATATGAATGGAATTTAAACTAGCACTCATCACCAAGCACACGTGTGAATGACCATGAAAATATGCATAATCGAATAATAGGTAGCATGAGTATGGCAAAACAAACATAGCACGGTCACATATGTGAGATAAAGTTTACAACCAAACAAAGTATCACGAATAAAAACCAAATAAACCAAAATGCTCACTCTCGAAGCCCTAAGATCTATATCACTCTCCCCCATTGGCATCAAGATACCAAAAATATCGAAGTGATCTATATCTGAGCGTTTCTCTAGCTCGGTCCATAGGCGATGGCGATGAAGATCTCTGACGTGTAGTGTGTGTGTGAGTCGATGGAGTGGAGATGAGAGCGTCGGCGAAGGTAACAGCTACAGCTGAGGTCGTCTGGACAGGAGGTGTAGATACTGGAGGTGTAGGTGCAGCATGCCGAGCATCTCTAGGCTGGGTCATGTACTACGTTGTGGTCCTCTCATCCGAGTCATCACTGTCGACATAGTCATGAGCGTCAAAAGCTTCCTTGAGCTTTCCAAAATCTGTAGACAAAGTTGTCACCTTGACATCAAGGTCATGAAATTTGGCCTCAACAACCCTCTCTACGATCTTTTGGTTCTCCACAAGGTTAGTTAAGCCTTGCTCGATCCGTATTGTAGCCTGAAAGAGAAGTGCCATCTGGTCTGCTCTGGACTTGGGCATCTCAATGGTGGCATGTGCAGTAGATGTACTTGGCCCACTGGCCTCTGTGGCAGTTCTGGCAGACTGCTTGCTCCTGAGAAGCAGCAGAACTAGTATCAGCTGAATCCATAGTGATGACACAATCCTCATGTTGGGGAAAGTGCATGTGCTCAAGCAAGTAGATGTTGCTACCAACCTTGGAGTTGATGAGCAACTGAATGTAAGGTGCATAACCGCAAGAGCGCTTCTGATCAGCTGCATCACTCTTAATTGTCTTCACAATAAGATCCATGGCATTGAAGTTTAATAGCTCATCAATGTGGTGTAGCATGTCAATGGAATACCCTTGTCGGCGGGCGTGTGCAGGACACGTGTGTGACACCGTGGACTGGAACCGACGTTTTGCTGATTCGTGAGTGGGTGGCGAGGTGAGGACCTCCACTAATGATATGCACGAAATTGACATGATGATTTATCCAGGTCCAGGTCGCATGGTTGCGTAAGACCCTACTCTTGCTTTATGTGTGTTTATGTTTGGAGAATGGAAAGCTACAAGTCCTTACCCAGAACGGGAAGCGTTGTGTGCTCCTATTGGTGTTCTACCAAGTGTCCAACTATGGTCTACTCTTTTTCCTTCTTTTTTCCCTCCCTTTTTTCCTCCTTTCTTCCCTTAGTAGCTAGGTCCTCCTTTTATAGCTCAAGGGGTAACACAATGGCTACGCTACTAAGGAAGCAACCTCGCTCTGACTAGGTAGGTGAGTCCATTAAATGATGGATGATGTGCCATTGCCTTCTGTCTTTCGGAAATGAATGCATGTCTTGTAACCACCGACCATGGTGCCACCTGCTCTATACAAGTGTACACCATGCGGCGGAATGGGGGGGTGACTTACCCCTTGCATATTATCCATCTTCTAGTGCGCCATCTCCCTACCGCGTAACACAAAGGCTCTGCGGGTGCAAAACAACCGTGCCACGCATGGGTGAGGCGATAGCTTATGTCGAAGGCTTGCTGAGTGCTAAGGAAGATACCTTTGTCTCTCAAACAAAGTATACCAAGGATCTTTTCAAGAAGTTCAGCATGCAAGAAAGCAAAGGTATGAAAACACCCATGCCTACTAGTGGACATCTTGACTTGACCAAGGATGGCAAACCGGTTGACCAAAAG
Organism: Thinopyrum elongatum; assembly: GCA_011799875.1. Classification (NCBI taxonomy): domain Eukaryota; kingdom Viridiplantae; phylum Streptophyta; class Magnoliopsida; order Poales; family Poaceae; genus Thinopyrum; species Thinopyrum elongatum. Next base: position 217,556,102 of record CM022302.1, on the reverse strand, counting down.
GTTTATCGTTCTATGATTGGTTCATTGTTATATCTATGTGCCTCCCGTCCCGACATTATGCTAAGTGTGTGCATGTGTGCACGATATCAAGCGGCCCCTAAAGAGTGTCATCTTAAGGCCGTGAAAAGGATAGTGAGATACTTAATTCATACACCAAACTTTGGTATTTGGTATCCTAAGAGGTCATCTTTTGATCTTGTTGGCTACTCCTATTCGTACTATGCCGGTGACAAGGTTGGTAGAAAGTCCACTTCAGTTACTTGTCAATTTCTTGGTAGATCCCTTGTGTCTTGATCCTCCAAGAAACAAAACTCGGTATCCTTATCCACTGCCGAAGCGGAGTACATTGCCGCCGGCATGTTGTGATACATGTGAAACATGTTCCATTGCTTTGTGATAATGAAAGTGCTATTAAGATTGCTCACAATCCCGTACAACATTCTTGAACTAAGCACATTGAAGTTTGTCATCATTTCATTCGGGATCATGTTCCTAAAGGAGACATCAATCTTAAGCATGTTCGAACCGATAAGCAATTGGTGGATATATTCACCAAACTGCTTGATGAGAAAGTATTTTGCCATTTCAGAGGTGAATTTAATATCATTGATGCCTCAAACTTGGAGTAGAAGCTCCATTTGGATACATGAAAGTCGTGAGCCTTTTGTGACTAATCCTTGATATTTCTCTTATAATATTGATCATATGTCTTGGATCTATACTTGTACCCTTGCATGTTATCTAACCCTTGTAGGTACTTGGATGAGCCCAAATCTATGAGATTGCAAATCACTCACATTTTGTGCAATTTCTATATCACCAAGTTCCTATGATTTGGTTGTTGAATTCAAGGAAGGATGAACTCACTCAACATATCCTTTGACTATTTCAATTGGAATCAAATTTCATGGTTGTCAATTTGGATACACAAGTGCTCTTCCTTGCAAGACTAACCCATGTAGGAAGATGAACTTCAACTCAAGCACATCAACCTCGAGCATCCAACACAAGTTCAACTACATGATCAAGATCAACACCACAACCCAAGGTATGTCATTCCATCTTAGAGAAGCTTTACTCCAAGTCATGAGCTAAAGCAACTCAACAAGATGTGAGTACATAAAAATGCTTAAATGAAAATGGCAACCCCATTTTGAGCTTAAATGATGAGTATGACCTATGATCAAGTGATCTCACTTGACTCCTAAGTCAATATACTCTAACATAGGTGACTTTGTCACTGATACGTCTCCAACGTATCTATAATTTTTGCTTGTTCCATGCTGTTATATTATCATTCTTGGATGTTTGACAATCATTTTAGAGCAACTTTATATCATGTTTTGGGACTAACGTATTGACATAGTGCCCAGTGCCAGTTGCTGTTTTTTGCTTGTTTTTTACTTCGCAGAAAATCAATACCAAACGGAGTCCAAACGCAGCGAAACTTTTTGGAGAATTTTTCTGGGCCAAAAGACACCTATTGGGCCAAAGAAGTACCAGAGGGGGGCTCTGAGGGGAGCACAACCCACCTGGGCATGCCTGGGGGCCCAGGCGCGCCCTGGTGGGTTGTGCCCACCTCGGCCGCCTCCCGCACCCCCTCTTTGCTCTATAAATACCTGAAAAATCCAAAAACCCTAGGGGAGTCGACCAAACACAATTCCAGCCGCTGCAAGTTCCAGAACCACCAGATCCAATCGAGACACCATCACGGAGGGGTTCATCATCCTCTTTGATGCCCCTCCGATGATGCGTGAGTAGTTCATTGTAGACCTATGGGTCCGTAGTTAGTAGCTAGATGGCTTCCTCTCTCTCTTTTGATTCTCAATACAATGGTCTCTTGGAGATCTATTTGATGTAACTCTTTTTGCGGTGTGTTTGTTGGGATCCGATGAACTTTGAGTTTATGACCAGATATATTTATCCATGAAAGTTATTTGAGTTTCTTTGATCTCTTATATGCATGATTACTTATAGCCTTGTATTTCTTCTTCGAATCTTTGGTTTAGTTAGGCCGACTAGATCGATTTTTCTTGCCATGGGAACAGGTACTTTGTGATGGGTTCGGTCGTGCGGTGCTCGTTCCCAGTGACAGAAGGGGCAGCAACACACGTATTGATCGTTGCTATGAAGGATAACAAGATGGGGTCTATTCCTACATGAATAGATCTTGTCTACATCATGTCATCGTTCTTATTGCATTACTCCATTTTTCCATGAACTTAATACACTAGATGCATGCTGGATAGCGGTCGATGCACTACTAGAAAAAAGGCTATAGCTAATATGGACATTAATGGCGCACCACGTATGTGGTGCGCCACTGCTATATGGCAGTGGCGCACCAGATATAGGTACGCCATTAGTGGCCATATCACTAATGGCGCACCACACCCACGGTGCGCCACTACTAACAATTTTTTTTTTCAAAACTAGTAATGGCGCACCAGGGGAAAGTGCGCCATTACTAGTTTTAACTAGTAATGGCGCACCACACCCTCTGTGCGCCACTACTAACAATTTTTTTTTCAAAACTAGTAATGGCGCACGTGGGGATAGTGCGCCATTACTAGTTTTAACTAGTAATGGTGCACCACACCCACGGTGCGCCACTACTAACAATTTTTTATTTTTATTTTTTTCAAAACTAGTAATGGCGCACCATACACCAGGTGCGCCATTAGTAACCCTGGTTACCAATGGCGCATTCTTAGGAGGTGCACCATTGGTAACCTGAGAGTAGCTAGATATTTTGGACAGCCACCTACCACACTCACTTTCCCCACTTCATTCTCTCCACCTCTACCAAGCTTGGTCTTGGCTGCCTCCTCCTCCTCACCTCATTTGCACCATAGATTCACCCAAATTAAGTGGTTAAATTTCCTTTTTTTGATAGATAAGTAAGGGGAAAGCTTTCTTTATGTTCTAGATCTACTTTTTTCTCCCTCCAACAACGTGCACACTTTTTATGGCCTAGATCTACGTATGTTTGTGGTGTTGCATATGTTTGTGTTTGGAGGTACCGGTATTTGAAATGCGATAGTTGCCAATATTTTGCCAGAATGTTGATTCATTTCCGTTTCGGCGAGAATTTGGCACTATGCATTCTTTTTGGTCCTATTTTTAGGCAAAGTCATGCCAAATTTTTTTTTGGTTCTAAAATATCATTTTTCTCTACCCCGCAGGCGACCATGGTCCGCACGATGACCGAAGGCATCGTGAATAGGTTTTTGAGCTCCGCGAAGGCCGAGATGCTTCAAAAGAACGAGACGGAGATAAGATGTCCGTGTCGAAGATGCAAGCTGAGGAGCCTTATGGACCCGGATTCCAGACAGGTGCGGGACCACCTGCTCGTGTGTGGTTTCATGGATGGCTATCGGTGGCAAGGTGATGAAGATGATTATGAAGTCATCCATGGGGGCCGGGCAAGAAATAAGGAAGGGCAGCAAGACAATAGCGGCGAGGGTGGGCGAGAAGACGAAGAATCTCCAGGAGATGATCACGAAGTAGATGCAGGACACAGTCATCATGTAGAAGATGCCGGACATGATGATGAGGAAGATCAAGACGAAGGGCATGATCATGAAGATGAAGATGCCGGAGCAAACGACGATGGACCATCGATGGGCTGGGTGCAGGACCCTCATATTCAAGAGCTGCTTCTCAAGCAGACGGGTAACGCAAGAGCTGCCGCCTAAGAGAAAGCCAAGCTGAATCAACTGGAGATAGACGCGGTTACTCCATTGTATGAAGGATGCAGGCCCGAGGATACCCGCCTGAAAGTAACGCTCATGGCTCTGGAGATGAAGGTAAAACACAAAATGACCGACGCATGCTTCGACGAGAACATGTCATTCTGGCACGAATCTCTTCCCAAGGGGAACAAGTGCCCGACCAGTTTCGAGGAGGCGAAGAAAATCGTGTGTCCTCTGGATTTACCGCACGTGAAATACCATGTGTGCATGAACGATTGCATCATTTATCGGGACGAGCACGCGGAGTCTACCATATGTCCGGTGTGCGGCGTCACTCGATACAAGAAGAGGAAGAAAGCTCCTCGAAAAGTGGTGTGGTACTTTCCGATCACTCCTCGTCTGCAGCGGTATTTCGCGGACCCTAAGCTAGCAAAGCTCCTGCATTGGCACGTGGATAGGGAGGAGAAGAAGCGAGAAGATGACGGAAATGATCCGGAGATAAATAAAAAAGACAAGATGCTGAGTCACCCTAAGGATGCGAGCCAGTGGCAAGCGTTGAACTTCGAACACCCAGAATTTGGGGATGATCCAAGGAACATCGTGCTGGGCGCGAGCACCAATGGATTCAATCCGTTTGGCAGCCAGAGAAGCACACATAGCACCTGGCCTGTGTTTGTGTGGATGTACAACCTTCCCCCCTGGTTGTGCATGAAGAGGAAGTACATTCACATGAGTATGCTAATTGAAGGGCCGAAACAACCAGGGAATGACATCAATCTGTATCTGGGGCTGCTGAAAGAGGAGCTAGACACGCTGTGGAAAATGCCAGCCAATACGTGGGACGCCGCAGCGAAAGAATATTTCCCTATGAGAGCCGCACTGCTCACGACGGTGCACGACTATCTCGGTTACGGATATGTCGCGGGGCAGGTGGTCCACGGATTTTGTGCATGCGTCAGGTGCATGGATGACACAATGTATCGCCAGCTAGATAGAGATCACGGGTCTTTGAAAACCGTGTTCATGGGACATTGAAGGTGGCTTCGCGACGATGACGCATGGAGAAAACACAAGGATCTGTTCGATGGTGAAACCGAACCCCGAAGACGCCCACGTACGAGAAGCGGCGAGGAAATAGACGAGCTGTTGAAAAATTGGAAAGAGTGCCCACTGCCGGGAAAGAAGCGAAAGGCGCCAGAGCCGCTGCTGAAGGTATGGAAAACGAGGTCTGTTTTCTGGGACTTGCCGTACTGGAAGATCCTCTGTGTGCCTCACAGCCTTGATGTCATGCATATCACGAAGAACGTGTGCGAGAGTCTGCTTGGTACCCTGCTCAACATGCCAGAGAGGACCAAAGATGGGCCGAAAGCAAGGGCAGACTTGCAATCAATGGGCATCAGGGAGGAGCATCACGCAAAACGCCCTAATGATGATGATGATGATGATGAGGCGAAGGACACGGAAAGTCGTCGCAAAGGCAAAAAGGCCAAGAAGATCGAATATGACTGCCCTCCCGCGTGCTTCACTCTAAGTCAGGAGGAGATCGAGCAGTTTTTCACCTGCCTCGTAGGAGTAAAACTTCCTTACGGTTACGCGGGGAAGATAAGTAGATACCTAGACTCAGCGAAGCAGAAGTTCAGCGGGATGAAGTCTCACGACTGTCACGTGCTGATGACGCAGATACTTCCAGTTGCAATCCGTGGGATCATGGATGCGCACGTCCGTGAAACGCTATTTGGCCTATGCAACTTTTTCGATGTCATCTCTCGGAAGTCGGTTGGCGTGAGGCAACTCAGAAGGCTACAGGAAGAGATCGTGGTGATACTATGCGAGCTTGAGATGTACTTCCCGCCCGCATTCTTCGACGTTATGGTGCATCTGCTGGTCCATATCGTGGAGGATATCATCCAACTTGGGCCGACGTTCCTGCACAGCATGATGCCGTTCGAAAGGATGAATGGTGTCATCAAAGGATACGTTCGCAACAGGGCACGTCCAGATGGAAGCATAGCCAAGGGCTTTCTGACCGAAGAGTGCATCTCCTACTGCACGAATTATCTAGGCATCGAGAACCCCATTGGTCTGCCCGTCAATAGGCACCTCGGCAGGCTCGCTGGATGGGGTCACCGCGAGGGTCGCCGCGAAATGCATGTTGACTTCAAGGGTCGACTCGCCGACTTTGAAAGAGCAAACCTAGTCGTGCTACAACACATAGACGTGGTCGATCCTTGGGTGGTAGAGCACAAAACCTTTATTGAGAAGACGTACAATGACCGAGGCCAACAGAGGATGGACGGAGATATAATCAAAGAGCACAACTCATGTTTCACGCGTTGGTTCAAGGACAAGCTTCTGTCGTACCCTTTACATGAGGATTCTTCCGCGGAAGAAAAACTCATATTCGCCTTGTCACAGGGCGCCGAGCACAACCTGATGACCTATGAGGCGTACGATATCAACGGCTACACATTCTACACCGAGGAAAAGGACATGAAGAGCGATTATCAGAACTCTGGGGTAACGATGGAATCCTACACCGGTAACGACAAGGACAGATACTACGGAAGGATCGAGGAGATCTGGGAGCTGAGCTTCGCTGGAGAGAAGGTCCCGATGTTCCGTGTCAGATGGGCCAAGAGCGTCCTAAAAGAAGACCGGTATTTCACCACCATGGTTATACCCGAAGCCAAATCCAAGACCGCGGGCGCAAACGTCACCGCGAAAAATGAGCCATGGGTACTGGCTTCCCAAGTGGACCAATGCTTCTTCATTACCGACCCGTCAAAGCCCAGTCGTGTTGTCGTGAGGAGAGGCAAAAGGAACATCATCGGAATGGATGGAGTCGCCAATGAGCAAGACTTCGACAAGTACGGCGACCCGAAGATGGAAGATGACGACGACGATGAAGTACCATACACCACAAGAAGAAGCAGGACCACCCTACCTAGAGGACGTCCGTTCAAGAGAAGAACTTTATTTGCGAAAAAGAAGGGCAAGAAGATTGTGAAAAGATAGCTAAGATCGAATCACGATGTGTCGGCCACGTGTGTGTGTCAGTGGCAAGCTCAATTATTACATGCAACTAAGTTGAAGTATGGAAATGGCATTTCTTCTGTTCTAGTCCTCTATCCAGTAACCTCTTTTGTTCAAAACAGTGGGGATTAATGTTGTCTGTACTTACCTTCCTTTTGTAACTTCTCCATCACCAAGTTGAAGTATCGACCACACCTTCTTCTTGGATTTGTAATTTTTGTTCTTCTCCCTCTTGTTTTGTTGCAAATCATCATTTACAGGCACCTTGGGCTTCTTTGTGTTTTCTTCTGGTATTTTAATTGTTTTAAATGTTTTACCAATTCACAAATGTTTTGCAACACAAGTATTTGAAAATTAGTAATAACTACTTATATCGTAACATTTTAAAATTTATGGTCATTTTCTAAAAAATTATTACATGCAACTAAAAATCCAAAAAAAAGTTAGTAATGGCGCACCAGGAGAAGGTGCGCCATTGCTATCACGGTGTTTATGGCGCATGTCTAAAAGGTGCGCCATTGCTAACCCTCCCCCCACTAAAAGATCCCAAATCCTCCCCAATCTCACACCTCTCTCCCCGGCTGCCCCCGACCTGCGCCGCCGCCCCGACCCACTACGCCGCCGCCCCTACCTGCATCGCCGCCCTGCCTCCTCGGGCCCCCCTTCCCACTTGCCCCCTCGTGCTTCCCCTCGCCCTCTCCGCCTTCTCCTCTCCCCCAGATCCGCGTCGGCAACCCGCGCGCGACGCGCTCGTCGCCGGCCACCTCGCACCGCCGTGGCAACCGTCGACCTCGTGCCACACTGACGTGCCCAAGCACTCCACCTCCCTCGACTACGTCTCCGCGAACAAGCCGCAGGACGCCGGACGCCCCCGCGACGCCTTCCCCGCCACCGGCTTCCACCTCGGCCCGGTGGACTCCGTCGACAGCTCTCCACTGAGCCCGCTTTGCTCACCTGCAGGTCACGGTGAGCTCCTCAAGGTTTACCCTCCACTTCCCATCCCTTCCCTTCCTCATCTCGTTTCCTTCCCTTCCCTGCTCTCTTCTCTGACCCCCATCTCATCTATCTTCTGCTCTCTTCTGATGTTCCAATGCTGGCAGCTTCTGATTCCAATGCTGGCAGCTTCTGATGTGAAATGACCCCTTTCTCCTGAAATGTTGATTAATTTCCGTTTCGGTTGAGAATGGGGCACTCCTAGGTCAAGAAAATTAGCAAAGGTCATGCCCAATTTTCTTGACCTAGAAGGTGCCCGATTCTCAACTGAAACGGAAATATAGCGGCATTTGAATGATGCAAAAATACAGCGGCATTTAACCTAGAAGGTGCCCGCTCCTTGTAGTTGCAAATTCGAAGGATGGGTGGGTTATAAGGATTCTTCTAGGGAGGCTCTAATGCTGCATTTGCATAGTTGGAACTATGCATAAATAATGCATGTGAAAGTGATTCTATTGGACCGCCACAGTAGAAAATTCGCTGGAAATAGAAAGTTGGATGCATCTGTTACTGCTGTTTTTGTGCTTCTGTTTTACTCCAAAATCCAAATAAATGTTTGCATTAGATGCTAGACAAAATGATATGCTTTTAAGTCACATAGAACCGTATCCTTGCTCCACACAAGTGACTCATGGCAGAGTTATAGTTCCTCCTGTATTAACTGTAATTTTTCTATAGCAACTTTCAAGTTTCAGTTTCTTTCCTGGAGCAATAGTTCAGAACTTTCACACTACTGCAGCTCTGCTACCTCAGTTTCAAGCTAACCTTAAAGAATTAACTACTCTTATGCTTAAAAAATGAGAACTTGTGTAGTAAATTACAGGATATCTATATGCATGGTGCATTGCTATACTGCAAATTCATAAGCAACAAAAATATGCCTGCAGCAAGAGCAATAGTGCACTTAGTAGGATAGAAAATATATAACCTGCAATAGTGCACTTAGTAGGATAGCAATAGTGCACTTGGAACAATCTTTTGGGTAAAGGGGTGTTTATAACCTGTAATGTGAAAATATATAGGATAGAAGAATAGATACTACCCTGATCTCATCCAATAACTCTAGTAGCCTTTTTTTTCTATTTAGAGTGAACATGGCCGACAACGATGAGGCTGGCGGTTCGGGCAAGCAATTCTGGGAGCTGTCCCAGGAGATGGAGGAAGAACCTCAACGCTATGAGGACGCCGCGGAAGACACCGATCCCGACTACACAACCCCTAGTGGCGTCGGGGATGACACCACTGATGGTGCCGCCGGGGATGCCACCACTGATGATGGCAGCGCACGCACAGATGGCAGCCAACCGAAGAGGCAACGGAAGGACCGGTGCCCGAACGTGCTCGGCACCGTCAAGGAGGAATTTACTGAAGTGTCCTCCAGTGGGCATCCAACGGCGCCCAAAGAATTAGTCAGTGGGTACGCGGGACAACTCGGGTGCATTCTCCGGAGCACCGTCTCGATCAACACCGAGAACCTAAGGCATCGTGACCGAGGGAATTTGCGCAACTTCCTCTTCACGAAGCTGCACGAATGATACAAGTTCCCCGGTGACTTCGCAAACACACGCCTCTCAGGGAATAAAGTGAACAGTGCCGCCCTCACGAAGATGAGCACGGCCTTGGCTACTTGGAGAGCCGCGGTGAAGAGAAGGATTCTAAGTGGTGATAGTTATGAGAAGATCAAGGAGACAAATCCTTCGATCAGCGAAGCTGACTACCAGGAGTTTAAGATCAAGTGTGAGAGCAACGCATCCGCGGAATCAAGTCAGTGGGGGAAAGATATGCGGGACTTGAACTTAGGACACCACACACTCGGTCCCGGCGGTTACAGAGTGGCGGAACCTATATGGGACAAGGAGGACGCGGAGCGTGCCGAGCAAGGCCTACCGCCCCTCTTCGATAAATACCGTGACAAGCAGACCAGGAACTATGTCAGGGCCCGGTACAAGGTGGACCCGGTAACAAAGGAGCTTACCACGGATCCGAAGACCAAGGCGCTTGAGCTTGTTCTGGTAAGGAATACACCCCCGCGTAATTAGCTCCATATGGTTGCATTCTAATTAATGAAGCCAAATTTCTAAATGGTTCACGTTCCTTCTGCAGGAAACTGAAAGCAGTAGCGCGGGGTCTCAGAGCTCCCCGTCTGTCCCTTGGGACAACACTTTAAATAGGGCATTGAACGTAATGAAACACAAGGATAAGTTCAGTAAGCCGTCGTCAGCTGGTCGTGTGGCCGGCAAAGGCTTGTCCACGAAATGGTCGGAATACTATAAAGCTGGGCGAAAGGAGAGAAAGACCAGCTCAGAAAGCCAGGAGCGCGAGGTTCAAGAACTCAAGGCACAAGTGGCGCGAATTCCGGAGATAGTCCAAGAGCAAGTGCGAGACCAACTGGGAGTGACGATCACCGCCATTATGCCTACCTTGCTTGAGGGGCTGCAGGCATGGATTGCGGGCGGCCAACAGGGGCCGCCCCCAATTCCCAGCTTCACGGGCAGCAACTCGCACAACGCGCCGGCGCCATTGGTGTCTCCGGCGGAGGCGACATTGGTGTCTCCGGCGTCGGCGCCGGCATTGGAGCTTAATGCACCCAGGTGTGGGAAGAATACGCCGGCTGGCACCTCGGCAGCAAGCGGCCCCTCCGTCACTTGCACGCCCGCCGTTGGCGGTGCCTCGACATTAGCGAGCTCGACGCCATCACGGTAACTAAGCCTCGGCCGATGACTTCATCTCCTTGACTTTGACTGGGCATCCCTGACGCCCTGCATGTTTTCGCAGGGCGCCGCCGATGTTCCATGCACTCTCCTGCACTTCGTGGACGGCGAGTTGATCGATGTCGCCAAGGCCAAAATCGTTCAACCGGGCAACCGCGTGTTCCACGGTAATCCGATGCCACCCACCGTGTATAGGGTTCAACTGGTTCGGGTGCTGCGGGGCTGCGACGACTTGTTACCTCCGTTTTGACCCCCTGGGGCCGACGAAGATGATGTGATGACCCTCAGCGCCTGCTTAAGCTGGCCCCTGCTTTGGCCGAACAGCCAGATTCGTTTGGGGGCGGGGGACACCACCCCACAGACAACACCGCCAGTCGTGCCGGCGCCAAGCCATGGCAAGACCGCCGCAACGCTACCGCCATCAGCTGATCCGGACATGCATATGGCACAGGATCCGGACGACGACGGTACATTTTCCAACGTTGATAAGTACTTCAATGAACATGGGTACGGTGACGAATTCTTGGGGCCTCCTTCTCAAGAACCCAACCCTGCAAAAGATGATCGTGAGCTAGCTGGTACCACGGAGAAACCCAATTGCAACAGGTGTCGTCTGGCGTTCAGTTCTCAGAAGACGCCTCCAGCTGCCGCCTTCACCGAGCCTCGAATAGCCGAGGTGCGAAATATTATCAGCCCCAACACACTCAAGAAGGTGGTCTCTGAGCAGAACTCGATCCCATTACAGCAGAAGAAGCAGAAGGGACGGAAAAGAAAAAATAACAAGGGTGCGAGCCAGCCGGCACCGAGTACGATCCGTGCTCAGGATGGGCCACCTTCACCTAAGGATATCTCGAGGAGGGTGCATGTGGCGGGTAGGCCAATGCTACCGACTAATCTGCTCAATGCTGCAACCGGTGCTATGCGGAGTCTGCATGACAGTGTTCTTTATATGGAGAAGCGGCGTCTCTCCGAGAATGATGTGGCATACCCGGTTTTTGTGGCCAAGGTGCCAGAGGGCAAGGGCTTTGTCGATAGCACCATCGGGCATATGATCGTCCTGCGGTTTGATGACATCTTCGCTATGTTTAACCTTCATCCGCTGCACTACACCTTCATTCGGCTATTTTCGCTCAGTATGGAGATGCGGATCATTAGAGACAAGACCCCGAACATCGTGATAGTCGACCCCTTCTACCTGCGTGCCAAGATCTTGGGCAGCGCTAGGGACCGGCAAGTCGCGAGTTCATACCTCGAAGGCGTCATTCTGGAGAACCCAGATAAGGATAACTTCCTCGTGCCTTACTTTTCCGAGTAAGTCATCCCCTCACCGCCCCGTAACATATGATTTCTTAGATTTCGATTGTTCTTTTTTTTTTCTAACAGTCCGTGTTTTGTGCAGTGACACACATTGCACACTCATCCTCTTAAGCCCGAAATATTCCATGGCCACGTATTTCGACTCGGACCGTCAGTCGAAGAAAGACTACACAAATATCAAGAAAGTTCTTGATGATGCTCTCCCCAGCTACGCCAAATCTGGAGGCACCTTCAGGAGGCCAATTTGTAGGTACGACAAGCACGTGTTCACCCACGTAACGACATTCCCCTGCGTCAAGCAGCCGCCTGGCAGTCAGAAGGATGCCTACTACGCCCTCCATCACATGCGGGCGATCGTACGGGACCATAATCACCTTATGCTACCAACTAATCTCAAAGATTGGGCCGCACGCTTGTCGGCAATCCAGGACGCGGACATCAGACAAGAATTCTTTCGCATCCAGTCGGAGTTTGCGGAAATCATCTATCAAGATGTCCTTTGTACCTCGGGGCAGTTCGACCTCAAATATCAACCGTCCAACAGTGAAATAGAAACAACGCTACAAATGCAGGCTGACAACGACCGCACATTCATGACCATCACGGAAGACGGCGGCTTCATCCACGCTCCGGTCCCTGAGTCGAGTCGAAAGCATTGATGCTATGTAGTTATGAAATATCGATTAGCTCATGTTGTAATTAAACTTTAATGAACTTGTATGTCTCTTTAGTTTGGACAGTCGTTCAACTTATATGTAATCGATGCTATTTATTAGTAGGACCATGAATCGTGCTATTAATGTGTTGCTTTTCTCTTCCGATCCTTTTGTTGCATACTTATATATTGCTTATATATTATATGTGAATTGCTACTAACATTTTGTTTGTCTAGTGCATAGAGATGCCGTCGTATGTCGTGTACAAGGGTAAGGTTCCCGGAGTCTACGACGACTGGGAGGAGTGTCGGAGACAGGTTCACCGTTTCAGCGGTAACAGTTACAAAGGGTACACCACTAGGGCGGAGGCGGAAGCTAGATACGCGCGCTATCTAGCGTGAGAGAGGAGGGAGCGGAGGAGGAACCAGATGAAGACCAGTTTCATCGCGATGATGCTCATCGTGACCGCAGCTCTCTTCTATGTGATGGTAGTTTAGATGATCGATATCGACTTTGTAATGTGACGACAAACTCGGCTAATATGATGAACTTTGCTAATGTCTCGAGACCTAAACTTGGCTAATGTTTGAACTTTGTTCGCTATTTCGAATTTGGAGACTAATATGATGAATTCTATTGTGTGATGTTTATATTCTGTGCTGTAACGTATTTTGTAACCTGTGCAAATACCAGAAAAGCAAAAAATAATAATTCATAGTATTCATAGTAGTGGCGCACCGCATTGAGCACTAGTGGCGCACCAAGGCTAAATACCAGTGGCGCATTATGGGGCATAGTAATGACGCACTTGGGGGCATACGTGAAGGTAAATATGGCCCCTAGGAGGCATAGTAATGGCGCACTATTGGACATAGTAATGGCGCACTACGTGGTGCGCCACTATTATCTGGGATACTAATGGCGCACCAGAGGTGCGCCATTACTATTTGTTACTAGTGGCGTGTTAATAGTGGCGCACCTATAGTGCGCCATTAATAGCAAAAACTGGTGTGCCACTAACAACCTTTTTTCTAGTAGTGATGTGTGGAGTAATAGTAGTAGATGCAGGCAGGAGTCGGTCTACTAATCTTGGACGTGATGCCTATATAATGATCATTGCCTGGATATCGTCATAATTATTTGAAGTTCTATCAATTGCCCAACAGTAATTTGTTTACCCGCCGTATGCTATTTTTCTCGAGAGAAGCCACTGGTGAAATCTATCGCCCCCGGGTCTATTCTTTATCATATTTGCCTTGAGATCTATTTTTATTTGCTTTTGTTTTCAAATCTATCATTCTAAAAACCCAAATATACCTTGCTCCACTTTTTCTTTATTTATTTTATTTTGTTTTATTGCGAGATCTATTTATCCAAAATCATACAAACCAATCTATCTTTTACCCAAGAGGGACTGACAACCCCTCTTACACGTCGGGTTGCAAGTATTTGTTCTTTGTGTGCAGGTACCGTTTACATAGTGTTGCTTGGTTCTCCTACTGGTTCGATAACCTTGGTTTCATAACTGAGGGAAATACCTACCGAAGCTGTACTGCATCATCCTTTCCTCTTCGGGGAAATACTGACGCGGATACAAGCCATCAAGAAAGGATTTCTGGCGCCGTTGCCGGGGAGACATCATCAACATCTATCAGGTTCCTAATCACAAATCTCATCTCCTTGCAATTTACATTATTTGCCATTTGCCTCTCATTTTCATCTCCCCCACTTCACAAAATTTTGCCGTTTTATTCGCCCTCTTTTTCGTTCGCCTTTTTCTGGTCAGATCTCTTGTTTGCTATCTCTACTTGTGTTACCATGTGCCTTCTATTTGCTTGCATCTTTGCTTGTTAAAAATCTATTGGTATGGATTCTCATCCACTTGCTAATCTTTTCAAAAGATCCAATTATAATGAACCAATTGATAGTTAATTAAATTCACTAGATTATCTATATGAAGTTTTGCTTGAGATTTTTGAATCTGAAAATTGTGATGAAGAAATTTATGAAGTGATTCATGATAGCTCCTTGAATGAAAAGCATGATTGCAATGATTTTACTATAAATTTTATTAATGTCAATTGTGCTACTAATATGCAAAACCCCAAGCTTGGGGATGCTAATTTCGCTATGTCCACTACTTATTGCAATGATCATGATTGGGGTGATTCTTCCTATGTCTTGAAAATTTATTCAAGCCTCATGATGAATATGATATTGATAATAATGTTTGCAATAATATTGAAAGTGGGTTTGGAAGAGCGTCAACTTTAGGTAAAAATAATCCCACATATTTGGAGAGTGTTCAATCTTACGAATTTTTTGATGAAAGTGGGTTTGAGAGGTCATGACTTTAGTTGATGTTAATCCCACTATCTTGGAAGATTATAAAACTTTTATGCATGTGGATCATGAAGAGAAAATTTTATATGATAGCTATATTGTTGAATTTGATTATGATCCTACATGTAATTATTATGAGAGAGGAAAATATGGTTGTAGAAATTTTCATGTTACTAATTTTCCACTCGTTATGTTGAGATTGTCAATGTTTTATTCCTTTCCTTTGCATATGCTAGTTTTTGCTTGCCTTGATAATTTGTTTGCTTATAAAATGCCTATGCATAGGATGCATGTAAGACTTAAATTTGTTTGTCACATGTTTTTTGACGCACTCTTTGTGTTTCAATTCTTGTCTTTCATGTGAGCATCATCAAAATTATTATGCCTAGCTAGGGGCATTAAATGATAGCACTTGTTGGGAGGCAACCAATGAATACAATTTATTTTTGCCTTTTTCTTTTTGTTCTTGAGTGTTTGCACAATTATGCCTCTGTTATGGTTGTGTTTTTTATGTTTTATTTAGTGTTTCTGCCAAGTAAAGCCTTTGGGATAGCTTTGGTGATAGTTGATTTGATCTTGTTGAAAAACAAAAACTTTACGCCAGTAAAATAATTGTCTAGATTCACAGAAGCGACAAAAAATTCTAATTTTTTGCACAAGATTGATATACAAATTGCCTATGTTGTCCTAATTTTTCAGAATTTTTGGAGTTACATAACTATGAGAACAATTCGCGTCATTACAGACTGTTCTGTTTTCTTTGTATTGTGCGCTTATTTTGATGATTCAATGGATTGTATCGGGGGGGGGGGGGTGGGTATAAGCCATGGAAAAGTTAGAATACAGTAGATATAATGCAATAACAAAATTTGAATGGGTTTTCTACAGTACTTAAAGTAAAGATTGGTTTTCTTATACTAACGGATCTCACGAAGGTTTTGTTAAGTTTTGTGTGATTGAAGTTTTCAAGTTTTGGGTGAGATCACGATGGATGAAGGAATGAGGAGTAAGAAGAGCCTAAGCTTGGGGATGCCCCATGGCACCTCAAGGTAATATTCAAGGAGAAACAAGCAACTAAGCTTGGGGATGCCCCGAGTGGCATCCCCTCTTTCTTCTAACGACCATAGGTATTTTACTTGGAACTATATTTTTATTCGTCACATATCATGAGTTTTGCTTGGAGCGTCTTGTATTATATGAGGCTTTGCTTGTTTTGATTTTTGTTTTGTGTCAAGTATCCTTGCTGAACACACCTATTTGAGAAGAGCCAAAATTATGCTATTTTTTGTTAAAATTGCTCTTTGTGCTTCACTTAAATTTTTTTGAGCTATGGAATTGCTCTAGTGCTTCACTTATATCTTTTTGAGCAAGGTGTGGTTTAATATTTTTGAAGAAATGCTCTCATGCTTCACTTAGATTTGTTTGGGAGTTAGTAAATTTTTGAAGAAATTCTCTCATGCTTCACTTATATTATTTTGAGAGACAAAAAATTTTATGCTCATGTTCTTCACTTAGATTTGTTTGAGCTATCAAAAGCAACATATGAAACTAGTCCCAAAGTTATAGATATTCAAGAAGGATATTATATAAACTGTCATGAAGATCATTGGACAAAATAAACTTGATTCTTTGTAATAGTTTTGAGATATGATGATAGTAATATGCGAGTCATGTTGGTAAGTAATTATGCTTTAGTAAGAATATTGGTGTTAAGGTTTGTGATTCCCTATGCAAGCACGAAAGTCAATAGTTATGCAATGAAATTACATCCAACTTGTGGTGCATTATTCAGTGTTAGTTATGCTTAATGCTCGCTTATGTGATTTTTCGTTTCTTGGTTGGATGCTTCTCAATCTTTTTGCTAGCCTTCACTTGTACTAAGTAGGAATACTACTTGTACATCCAAAATCTTTAAACCCAGTTTTGCCATACAAGTCCACTATACCTACCTATATGCGGTATTTCCATGCCGTTCTAGGCAAATTTGTATGTGGCATCTCTAATTTCCAAAATATTTTTCCTTTTTGTGTGCTCGTACCGCTCATGAAACGGTCGAGGGTGGCTGATATTTTTCCATGCTAGATGTGTTATTCTCATGATGAGTGTTTATTCACTTGTCATTGCACGAGAGTACGACAAAGGTATTAGGGATGCCTAGTCCCGAAATGAAAAATGAATTTACTTTATGTTGTCAAATAATAAATTCCTTGGAAAGTGTTGGTATGGACGGCACCTGTGGATACGGCTAGCTGTGGAATGTGAAAGTATGGTGGAAAAAGAAATAAACTTTATTTTCTGTTTGGGAACCGCCTATGATATATCTAGCATGGAAAGTATTCGGAACTACTCGATCGATTTTGTTGACAGGAAAGGCATGCCACCCAAAATGTTTTATCTCTATTTTTTTGCTTTGAGCTCTCGCACCTCTACAAATCCCTACTCCCCTCTGCGAAGGGCCTTTCTATTTAGTTTATGCAATTTTTATTTTTATTTGAGTCTCGATCTTCTCTTATAAAGCACCAACTAAAGGGCACTATGATCGTACTTGAGCATTGGGTGTAGCTAATATGCGAGTGTGTTTCATGAATGGATCAATGATTGAGCATAATGGGCTCGGGATAACTTGCTTTAATGTTGATATTTTGAAAGACATGGTTGCTCGTTGATATGCTTGAGTATTGAAATCTTCATGTCAAAACTAGACTATTGCTTTGAATAATATAAAAGTCCAAATGTCCATCCTACAAAAGAAAAGAATATGTGATGAACATGTTAGGCAACATTCACATCAAAAATTCTGTTTTTATAATTTACCTACTCGAGGACGAGTAGGAATTAAGCTTGGGGATGCTGATACGTCTCCAACGCATCTATAATTTTTGCTTGTTCCATGCTTTTATATTATCATTCTTGGATGTTTTACAATCATTTTATAGCAACTTTATATCATTTTTTGGGACTAACCTATTGACATAGTGCCCAGTGCCAGTTGCTGTTTTTTGCTTGTTTTTTACTTTGCAGAAAATCAATACCAAATGGAGTCCAAACACAGCAAAACTTTTTGGAGAATTTTTTTGGACCAGAAGACACCTATTGGGCCAAAGAAGTACCAGAGGGGGGCTCCGAGGGGAGCACAACCCACCTGGGCGCGCCTGGGGGCCCAGGTGCGCCCTGGTGGGTTGTGACCACCTCGGCCGCCTCCCACACCGCCTCTTTGCTCTATAAATACCCTGAAAATCCAAAAACCGTAGGTGAGTCGATGAAACACAATTCCAGCCGCCGCAAGTTCCACAACCACCAGATCCAATCTAGACACCATCACGGAGGGGTTCATCATCCTCATTGGTGCCCCTCCGATGATGCATGAGTAGTTCATTGTAGACCTACGGGTCCGTAGTTAGTAGCTAGATGGCTTCCTCTCTCTCTTTTGATTCTCAATACAATGGTCTCATGGAGATCTATTTGATGTAACTCTTTTTGCGGTGTGTTTGTTGGGATCCGATGAACTTTGACTTTATGATCAGATCTATTTATCCATGAAAGTTAGTTGAGTTTCTTTGATCTCTTATATGCATGATTACTTATAGCCTCGTATTTTGTCTTTGAATCTTTGGTTTAGTTAGGCCGACTAGATCGATTTTTCTTGCTATGGGAAGAGGTGCTTTGTGATGGGTTCGGTCGTGCGGTGTTCTTTCCTAGTGACAGAAGCGGCAACAAGACACGTATTGATCGTTGCTATTAAGGATAACAAGATGGGGTCTATTCCTACATGAATAGATCTTGTCTACATCATGTCATCGTTCTTATTGCATTACTCCGTTTTTCCATGAACTTAATACACTAGATGCATGCTGGATAGCGGTTGATGTGTGGAGTAATAGTAGTAGACGCAGGCAGGAGTCGGTCTACTAATCTTGGATGTGATGCCTATATAATGATCATTGCCTAGATATCGTCATAATTATTTGAAGTTCTATCAATTTCCCAACAGTAATTTGTTTACCCGCCGTATGCTATTTTTCTCGAGAGAAGCCACTAGTGAAATCTACGGCCCCCGGGTCTATTCTTTATCATATTTGCCTTGAGATCTATTTTTATTTGCTTTTCTTTTCAGATCTATTATTCTAAAAACCCAAAAATACCTTGCTGCACTTTTTCTTTATTTATTTTATTTTGTTTTACTGCGAGATCTATTTATCCAAAATCATACAAACCAATCTATCTTTTACCCGAGAGGGATTGACAACCCCTCTTACGCGTCGGGTTGCAAGTATTGGTTGGTTCCTTGTGTGCAGGTATCGTTTACATAGTGTTGCTTGGTTCTCCTACTGGTTCGATAACCTAGGTTTCATAACTGAGGGAAATACCTACCGAAGCTGTATTGCATCATCCCTTCCTCTTCGGGGAAATACTGATGCGGATACGAGCCATCAGTCGCTGACCCCTTTCTAGATGAAATTATCTAGTGACCTTTTACTTTGTTGGTTTTTCTTTCACTTGTATGTTTATCTTGTCATTTTTGTCTCCCTCTAAAAAAAACTTCTTCTAGATCTTTCTTTTGTTCTTCATCTATGTTTATCATTGCAAATCTTTCTACTAATTCCTTGCAAATCCTTGTGAGATTTCATTTGCCAAGTGAGCTGAGTTGACAAAATATTTACTCTGCATTGAACTCAGTCCCTCCGATCCAAGCCTATCGGCTCAACCGAAATACAAGGTTACCTTGCATATAGTACATCGGTTCAACCGACAAGGACTAGCTCGGTCTCACAGATGAGCACCCTCTATGACTCTGTCATCTCGGAGACACCGACGGAACCATATCGGTGTCACCGATTTCAACTCTGAGAAAACCTTTTACCATTTCTTGTTGCCTATTTTTTCTTCAGCTCCACTCAATGATTCTTCCCTCTATCAGCATCATAAGCTATCTACTGCTTTGTAGTGACTCTCAAGGATCACACCTACTTGGCTCATGCTCCAGAAGTGCCCTTCTTGGAAATTGATGTCAATGGGGGAGAGAGAGAGAACATCAAAGCTTATCAAATGAGCACATCTAAGCTCTTCTACAGATGCTTATTAACAACGAGGAGAGAAGTCACATGTCTTCAAGAGGGAAGACATGCAAAATATGTTTTATCCTAGCTATTGTTGAAGATTCTTTTTGCTCTAATTTTATCTCAGCCTACCTTCTCCCATTATCCAATATCAGATTCAGGGGGAGAAAGAGTCTATGCCAAAGGGGAGAAAAATCCTTGGAACTTATTGCACATCTTTAAACCTTTGGGGACATGTCTATATCTAAATGAAGTACATACTCTCCCATCACATGTCATCCCAGTCTTTGTATTCTTGTGGTTTCCCAAAACTGCCTTGCTTGGAGTGTTCTTGTGTTATCTAACCCTGTTTTCTCAAGTCCACTCTCTCAGAAGTGAGCTCAAGACCACAAGGTAAGTATATGCATCACACTCATGTGCATGATGATCTCTTGCTGTTGTACATATTGTTTGCAAGAGGGATTCATAAACATGGAGGTACATTTCTCAATCATATCTTTTGCTCTGATGCATATAGCCAAGATACATGTAACTCTTTGCTTACTCTGTCATGTTATGCATTCGCATGTTAGTATATTCTATCTTCAAATGATTGCATACATGTAGGGGGAGCTTATGCATGTTACATGTTTCTCCAAAGCTTTTCTTGCTACTCTTCATATCATTTACCTAAAGCTTTGATGTATGTTGTCATCAATTACCAAAAAGGGGGAGATTGAAAGCACAAGTGCTCCCTAGGTGATTTTGGTAATTAATGTCAACATATCTCTTGTCGGACTAATGCTTTTATCTAGTGTATTTCAGACAAGTTCAACAATGGCGTGGAAAGGACAAGAGGATGTGGACCCCTCAAAATGCTAAGGACACATATTGGCAAAAGCTCAAGACTCTTCATTTTTGTTTTAGTGATCCAAGATCACATTGAGTCCATAGGAAAGCCAATACTATTAAAAGGGGATGAGGTGTTGCTTAATGGCTTGCTTGCTCAAAATGCTTAGTGATATTGCTCCTAAACCCTCAACCACTTTCTCCATCCAAATATGTCAAAACCCTAAACTCCAACTCGGCCCCACTGATTCATCCTATCCGACGCCATCGAGTTCACATGACATAGCCACAGCCAGAAACCCTAACAGTTCAGTCACACCGATATGGATCTCGGTCTCACCGAGATGGCCTTGCCAACTCCCTGTTATCAGTTGCATTTATTTTGGTCTCACCGAAATTGCAATCCGTCTCACCGAGATGGCCTGACCAATTCTTTGTTGCCCTATTGCTTCACTTCGGTCTCACTGAGTTGATGCAATCGGCGCCACCAAGATGAAGTTTTCCCTAAGCCCTAGCACATCGGTCCCACAGAGTTGTTCCAGTCGGTCCCACCAAGATACCTAACATTCACATTTTGAACTAATCGGTCCAATCGAGTCTAGCTATTCGGTGTCACCGAGATGGGTCAAATGTGTGTAACGGTTGGATTTTGTGTGGAGGCTATATATACCCCTCCAACCATTTCTCCATGTGTGAGAGAGCCATCAGAACGTGCCTACACTTCCACCATACATTTTCTGAGAAAGAACCACCTACTCATGTGTTGAGATCAAGATATTCTGATCCTACCACAAGAATCTTGATTTCTAGCCTTCCCCAAGTTGCTTTCCACTCAAATTATCTTTCCACCATATCCAAACCTGTGAGAGAGAGTTGAGTGTTGGGGAGACTATCATTTGAAGCACAAGAGCAAGGAGTTCATCATCAACACACCATTTGTTCCCTTTTGGAGAGTGGTGTCTCCTAGATTGGTTAGGTGTCGCTTGGGAGCCTCCGTCAAGTTGTGGAGTTGAACCAAGAAGTTTGTAAGGGCACAAGGAGATCGCCTACTTCGTGAAGATCTACCCAAGTGAGGCAAGTCCTTCGTGGGCGATGGCCTTGGTGGGATAGAAAAGGTTGCTTCTTCATGGACCCTTCGTCGGTGGAGCCCTCCGTGGACTCATGCAACCGTTACCCTTTGTGGGCTGAAGTCTCCATCAACGTGGATGTACGATAGCACCACCTATCGGAACCACACCAAAAATCTCTGTGTCTTCATTGCGTTTGCACACTCCAATCCCATCCCTTTACTTTCTTGCAATTAGCATGCTTTACTCTTTCTGCTGCATATACTCTTGTCAGGCTTGCTTGAAATGTATCATAAATGCTTAAACTTGTGCTAAAACTCTATCTCAACTTGAAGAACTTAAAAACTGCCACTTTTACTTGTTGAAGGGTCTAATCACCCCCCTCTAGACCCCTCTTCTCGATCCTTTCAACATAGCATTTACAACAATCCAGGAACGATTCTTGATGCGGAGCATCCCCTTGGTCATCCCCATGGACACCACACCGACTCGTCAAGCACCAAGTGGACTGCTACTCGTGAGCTGCATTGGGATTTCCTCGAAGAGGAGAGGATGATGCAATACAGTAGAGATAAGTATTTCCCTTAGTTAAGAACCAAGTTTATCAATCCAGTAGGAGAACCACATGAAACCTTGTGAACAACATCTACACACAAAAGAACAAACACTTGCACCCAACGCGATTAAGGGGGTTGTCAATCCCCATGGCGGTTAATTGCAAGGATCAAGTCTGATAATGGTAGATAGATAAACAAAAACACAAAATAAAAGAACTATACATAAATTGCAGTAAGGTATTTTTGGATTTAATATATGGTAAAGGTAGACCCAGGGGCCATAGTTTTCACTAGATGCTTCTCTCTCGAACAGAAATCATACGGTGGGTGAACAAATTTCCGTTGGACAATTGATAGAAAAGCGCATAGTTATGACGATATTCAAGGCAATGATCATATATAGGCATCAAGTCCGAGACAAGTAGACTGACTCCTGTCTGCATCTACTACTATTACTCCACACATCGACCGCTATCCAGCATGCATCTAGAGTATTAAGTTCATAAAGAACGGAGTAACACCTTAAGCAAGATGACATGATGTAGACAAAGTAAATCCAACCAATATGAACAAACCCCGTCGTTTTCCCCTTAATGGCAACAATACAAATACGTGTCTTGTCCCCTTCTGGCACTGGGATATAGATCACCACAAGATTGAACCCATTACAAAGCACATCTCCCGTTGCAAGATAAATCAATCTAGTTGGCCAAACCAAACAGATAGATCAGAGAGAAATACAAAGCTATAGTAATCATGCATATAAGAATTCAGAAAACACTCACATAATATTCATGAATAATCTGATCATAAACCAACAATTCATCGGATCCCAACAAACACACTGCAAAAGAAGATTACATTGAATAGATCTCCAAGAACATCAAGGAGAACATTATATTGAAGATCAAAGAGAGAGAGGAAGCCATCTAGCTACTAGTTATGGACCCGTAGGTCTATGGTAAACTACCCACACATCATCGCAAGGGCGGCAAGGTTGATGTAGTGGCCCTCCATGATCGATTCCCCCTCCGACAGAGTATCGAAAAAGGCCTCCAGATGGGATCACGGATGAACAGAAACATGCACCGATGGAAAAAGTATTTTGGGTGCTCCCTGATGTAGTGGGAATATTTTGGAATTTTAGAGGTGGAATTAGGTCAAGAGGTGCCATGAGGGGCCCACAAGCCTGTAGGGCGCCCCCTGGGGTGCGCCACCCGGGCTTGTCACTTCCTCGTGACTCCCGAGGTCTTCTCCAGAACCTTCTAGGGTCCCTTCGGGTCCAGAAAAAATTGTCAAAAAGTTTCGTAGCGTTTGGACTCCGTTTGGTACTGATTTTCTGAAAAGCCAAAAACAAGCAAAAAGCACCAACTGGCACTGGGCATTAAGTTAATAGTTTAGTCCCAAAGAAATGATAAATAATTTCATATAACACATCCAAGATAGATACTATAATAGCATGGAACAATAAAAAATTATAGATACATTGGAGACGTTTCAAGCATCCCCAAGCTTAATTCCCGCTCGTCCTCTAGTAGGTAAATGATAAAAAATAGAATTTTTGATGTGAAATGCTACCTAACATACCTATCATGTAATCTTTCTTTTATGGTATGAATATTTAGATCCGAATGATTCAAAGCAATAATTTATAATTTGACATAAAGAGATCAATACTCAGGCATACCAACAAACAATCATGCCTTTCAAAATATAAATGCTAAAGAACGTTATCCCTACAAAATCGTATAACCTTGTCATGCTCCATATTCTTAACACAAAGTATAAATCATGTACTACCCCGGTGTTAGCCAAGCAATTGGTTCATAATTTTTAATGTGCTTCAGTTTCTTCAACCCTCACGCAATACATGAGCGCAAGCCATGGATATAACACTATGAGTGGAATAGAGTATGATGGTAAAGATTGATATGGAGAAGACAAAAAAGGAGAAAGTGTCACATCGATGAGGCTAATCATCGGGCTATGGAGATGCCCATCATTTGATGCCAATGCAAGGAGTAGGGATTGTCATGCAACAGATGCACTAAGAGCTATAAGTGTATGAAAGCTCAAAATGAAAACTAAGTGGGTGTGCATCCAACTTGCTTGCTCTAGAAGACCTCGGGCATCTGGGGAAGCCCATCATTGGAATATACAAGCCAAGTTCTATATTGAAAAATTCCCACTAGTTATATAAAAGTGACTACATAGGAGACTCTCTATATGAAAAACATGGTGCTACTTTGAAGCATAAGTGTGGGAAAAGATAGTAACATTGCCCCTTCTCTCTTTTTCTCTCATTTTTTTGGTGGACTCTTTTTAGCCTCTTTTTTCTGGGCTCTTTTTGGCCTTTTTTTTATTTCCTCACTTGGGACAATGCGCTAATAATGAATAATGAGGATCATCACACTTCTGTTTACTTACAACTCAAAATTACAACTCGATATTAGAACAAAATATGACTATATGAATGCCTCTGGCAGTGTACCAGGATGGCAATGATCTAGCGTAACATGTATAAAAAATGATGAACGGTGGCTGAGCCACAAATACTATGTCAGCTATATGATCATGCAAAGCAATATGACAATGATGATGTGTGTCATAATAACGAAACGGTGGAAGTTGCATGACAATATTTCTCGGAATGGCTATGTGATAACCCACAAGTATAGGGGATCGCAACAGTTTTCGAGGGTAGAGTATTCAACCCAAATTTATTGATTCGACAAAGGGGAGGCAAAGAATATTCTCAAGAATTAGCAGCTGAGTTGTCAATTCAACCACACCTGAAAGACTTAATATCTGCAGCAAAATATTTAGTAGCAAAGTAGTATGGAAGTAACGGTGACGGTGGCAAAAGTAACAGTAGCAGTTTTGTAGTAGTCGTAACAGTGGCAACGGAAAAGTAACTTAGCAAAGATCAATATGTGAAAAGCTCGTAGGCAATGGATCAATGATGGATAATTATGTCGGATGGCATTCATCATGCAACAGTTATAACATAGGGTGACACAGAACTAGCTCCAATTCATCAATATAATGTAGGCATGTATTCCGAATATAGTCATACGTGCTTATGGAAAAGAACTTGCATGACATCTTTTGTCCTACCCTCCCGTGGCAGTGGGGTCCTATTGGAAACTAAGGGATATTAAGGCCTCCTTTTAATAGGGTACCGGACCAAAGAATTAGCACTTAGTGAATACATGAACTCCTCAAACTACGGTCATCACCGGGAAGTGTCCCGACTATTGTCACTCCGGGGTTGCCGGATCATAACACGTAGTAGGTGACTATAACTTGCAAGATAGGATCAAGAACACAAATATATTCATGAAAACATAATAGGTTCAGATCTGAAATCATGGCACTCGGGCCCTAGTGACAAACATTAGGCATAGCAAAGTCATAGCAACATCAATCTTAGAACATAGTGGATACTAGGGATCAAACCCTAACAAAACTAACTCGATTACATGGTAAATCTCATCCAACCCATCACGGTCCAGCAAGCCTACAATGAGATTCCTCACGCACGGCGGTGAGCATCATGAAATTGGTGATGGAGGATGGTTGATGATGACGATGGCGATGGATTCCCCTCTCCGGAGCCCAAAACGGACTCTAGATCTGCCCTCCCGAGGAAGAACAGGGCTTGGCGGCGGCTCCGTATCGTAAAACGCGATGAATCCTTCTCTCTGATTTTTTTTCTCCCCGAACGTGAATAT
The DNA here is from genome assembly GCA_011799875.1 of Thinopyrum elongatum. Lineage (NCBI taxonomy): Eukaryota > Viridiplantae > Streptophyta > Magnoliopsida > Poales > Poaceae > Thinopyrum > Thinopyrum elongatum. The sequence goes on along the minus strand of CM022302.1, from coordinate 217,530,111 downwards.
ATGGAGTTGGAGTTGAGGTCGGTGGAGGTCCAGGGGGCCCACAAGGACAGAGGGCGCGCCCCAGGGGGGTGGGCGCTCCCCCACCCTTGTGGCTAGGGTGTGGGCCCCCTTTGGTTGATTCTTTCGCCAATATTTTTTATTAATTCCGAAAATCATCTCCGTGAAGTTTCATGTCATTCCGAGAACTTTTATTTCTACACAAAAATAACACCATGGCAATTCTGCTGATAACAGCGTCAGTCCGGGTTAGTTCCATTCAAATCATGCAAGTTAGAGTCCAAAACAAGGGTAAAAGAGTTTGGAAAAGTAGATACGTTGGAGACGTATCAACTCCCCCAAGCTTAACCCATTGCTTGTCCTCAAGCAATTCAGTTGACAAACTGAAAGTGATAAAGAAAAACTTTTACAAACTCTGTTTGATCTTGTTGTTGCAAATATGTAAAGCCAGCATTCAAGTTTTCAGCAAAGATTATGAACTAACCATATTCACAATAACATTTAGGTCTCACAATTACTCATATCAATGGAATAATCAACTAGCGAGCAATAATAATAAATCTCGGATGACAACACTTTCTCAAAACAATCATGATATGATATAACAAGATGGTATCTCGCTAGCCCTTTCTGAGACCGCAAAATATAAATGCAGAGCACCCCTGAGGATCAAGGACTGACTAGACATTGTAATTCATGGTAAAAGAGATCCAGTCACAGTAATACTCAATATAAATTAATAACAATGAATAAAATTGACAGTGGTGCTCTCTAATTGGTGCTTTTTATAAGAGGATGATGACTCGGCAATAAAAGTAAATAGATAGGCCCTTCGCAGAGGGAAGCAGGGATTTGCAGAGGTGCCAGGGGTCGAGTTTTGAAATAGAGATAAATAATATTTTGAGCGGTATACTTTCATTGTCAACATAACAACCAAGAGATTTTGGTATCTTCCATGCTACATACATTATAGGCGGTTCCCAAATAGAATGGTAAAGTTTATACTCCCCCACCACCAACAAGCACATTCCACGGCTAGTCCGAAACAACGGGTACCGTCCAACTAACAACAGCCCTGGGGGAGTTTTATTTGGAATTATTTCTATTTGATTTGAGCATGGGACTGGGCATCCCAGTTACCAGCCATTTTCTCATGAATGATGAGTGGAGTCCACTCATTGTGAGAATAACCCACCTAGCATGGAAGATATTGACAGCCCTAGTTGCTACATGAGCGATTCGAGCATACAAATCAGATTATCATTTGAAGGTTTAGAGTTTGGCACATGCAAATTTACTTGCAACGGCAGGTAAATACCGGATATAGGTAGGTATGGTGGACTCATATGGAGCAACTTTGGGTTTATGGAAGTGGATGCACAAGCAATATTCCCGCTTAGTACAAGTGAAGGCTAGAAAAAGACTGGGGAGCGACCAACTAGAGAGCGACAACGGTCATAAACACGCATTGAGATTAACCAACATTGAATGCAAGCATGAGTAGGATATAAATCACCATGAACATAAATGTCGTGGAGGCTACGTTGATTTTGTTTCAACTACATGCGTGAACATGTGCCAAGTCAAGCCACTCGAATCATTCAAAGGAGGATACCATCCTATCATACTACATCACAACCATTTTAAAAGCATGTTGGCACGCAAGGTAAACCATTATAAACTCCTAGCTAATTAAGCATGGCATGAGTAACTATAATCTCTAATTGTTATTGCAAACATGTTTCATTCATAATAGGCTGAATCAGGAACGATGAACTAATCATATTTACAAAAACAAGATAGGTCGAGTTCATACTAGCTTTTCCTCATCTCAATCATTTCATCATATATCATTATTGCCTTTCACTTGCATGACCGAATGGTGTGGACAATAATAATAGTGCACGTGCATTGGACTAAGCTGGAATTTGCAAACATTTATTCAATGGAGAAGACAAGGTAATATGGGCTCTTTGTTAGATCAACAATAATGCATATGAGAGCCACTCAACATTTTCATCGTGGTCTTCTCCTCTTGACCCCCAAAGAAAAGAAAAGAATTTCAAAGAAACACACTAAAATGTTTTTGGAGTTTTTGTTTTTCTGAAGAAAGTAAAACAAGAACGAGAAAAACTATTTACACAGGAAAACTCCCAACAAGCAAAAGAAGAACGAGAAATCTTTTTGGGTTTTCTTTTAATACTACAACTAATTTTTTTTGGTTTTTCTTAAGGTTTTTCAAACACACAAGAAGAAAGCAAGAAAAAGAAATAAACTAACATGAATAATACAATGAAAAGGTATGAACACCGACAACTGAAATGAGTGTGTGAACATGAATGTAATGTCGGTGAGAAATACGTACTCCCCCAAGCTTAGGCTTTTGGCCTAAGTTGGTCGAAGGCCACGGCTGGCCTGGTGGATATCCAAAGTTGTAGTCGGGATTGTACTGAGATGCAGCAGCTACTGCATGAAGGGCTGCAGCATGGAGGCGAGAAGCCTCCGCTGTTCTCTCATACTCGCTTGCCTCCTCTCTATTTATAAAATATCTCCTATTTACCTGAAAGTTAAAGAAGGCAGGAGCAGGAAGAGTAACATGGACGGCGCGCCGTCTATCAAAGATTAGTCAATACTAGAGGAATTGATCATTCCTTTCAAGAAACTGGTAGCGTACGTACCATAGCATCATAATCTAGAAAAGCAGGTGGCAACTCAATATCATACCCTCTTATGGGTACACCCCAATAATTAGCTAAACGAGTTGCATAAATCCCACCAAATAAATCTCCATCTTTAGCATTAAGATGTAACCTCCTAGCAATAATGGCCCCCAAGTTATAACGCTTATCGCCTAACACCGCACACTTGAGAACACTAAGATTTGGAACACAAAGGGGGCAATGCTCATGTTTACCGTTAATGCATCTACTTATAAAGAGAGCAAAGTAATGTATGGCAGGAAAGTGAATGCTCCCTATGGTTGCTTGTGTGATATTTCTAGTTTCTCCAACGGTGATGCTAGCAAGGAAATCATTATATTCAGATTTGTGAGGCTCACTAAGAAGGCCCCATTGTGGAATTTTGCATGCATCACAAAAATCTTCTAGGTCCATGGTGTGAGATTCATCATAAAATCAAACAGGACAGTATGAGTATTATGCTTAGATGAAAACTCGAACCTCCGCACAACAGAATCAGTGAGATAATAATATTGTAGGCATTTGTCTGATAAGAAGTCCTCAAGGCCGACATTTTGTACGTACGCATAGAATTCATCCTTGAAACCTGCACGAACCATAAATTCATCCGATGGCCATTCACACGGCTTCACTTGAGCTTCCCTTGGTGGTTCAAGGTCCGGTTCGCATATCGCGCGCCTTGGTGCTTGCTTCCTTGAAGAACCACCTTGGTACATTCTCCTAGAAATTTTTCTTTCTCTGAAAAAATTTCTGAAATTTTTAGTGACTCAAAATAAAAGTGAACCAAACTCAACAAGATTGATAGCAACTATTCCTACAAGTGCCTAGAGGCTATATCATGCATCAAAACTACTTTGGACCATATAAATTTGACATGCAAGCTCAAGAACAAGGTCAGCACAGTAGCAAAAATTTGCAAAAAATAAAGCACTAGAACAAAAACTAATTGGACCATTGGAGGAGTCACATACCAAAGAACAATCCCCGAAAGCAGTTTTGTGAAAGGAGCTTTGAGCAAGGAGATAAAAAATGGCAGCAAGATGAGCAAGAACACGAATTTGAGCTATGGAGTGATTTTTTTCTGGAGGAAGAAGGAGTGGATGGGTGCTGGAATAAGTGGAGGGGACCCACATGGGGCCCACAAGGAGAGGGGGCGCGCCCAGGGGGTAGGGCGCGCCCTCCACCCTTGTGGCCAGCTAGTGAGGCCCCTGTTGTGTGTTCAGTACCAGAAATTCTCAAATATTCTATAAAAAATCATACTAAATTTTCAGGGCATTTGGAGAACTTTTATTTTCGGGACATTTTTTTATTGCACGGATAATTCAGAAAACAGACAGATAATACTATATTTGCTTTATTTAATCTAAATAACAGAAAGTAAAAAGTGGGTACAGAAAGTTGTGCCTTCTAAATTCATCCATCTCATGCTCATCAAAAGGAATCCATTAACAAGGTTGATCAAGTCTTATTAATAAACTTCTTCCGAGTGACATGAAACCGGAGAATTTTTGAATAACACTAGGTTACCTCAACGGGGATATGCACGTCCCCAACAATAAGAATATCATATTTCTTGTTGACAGTAGGAAGAGGGAATTCAAAACCTCCAATAGTAATAGTTGAAAATTTTCCAATAGAATTGATACTATGAACTTGAGGTTGTTTCTTCGGAAAGTGTACCGTATGCTCATTACCATTAACATGAAAAGTGACATTGCCTTTGTTGCAGTCAATAACAGCCCCTGCAGTATTCAAAAAGGGTCTACCAAGGATGATCGACATACTATCGTCCTCGGGAATATCAAGAATAACAAAGCCCGTTAAGATAGTAACGTTTGCAACCACAACAGGCACATCCTCACAAATACCGATGGGTATAGCAGTTGATTTATTAGCCATTTGCAAAGAGATTTCAGTAGGTGTCAACTTATTCAATTCAAGTCCACGATATAAAGAGAAAGGCATAACACTAACACCGGCTCCAAGATCACATAAAGCAGTTTTAACATAGTTTCTTTTAATAGAGCATGGTATAGTTGGTACTCCTGGATCTCCAAGTTTCTTTGGTATTCCACCCTTAAAAGTATAATTAGCAAGCATGGTGGAAATTTTAGCTTCCGGTATCTTTCTTTTATTAGTAACAATATCTTTCATATACTTAGCATAAGGAGGCATTTTAAGCATATTAGTCAAACGCATACGCAAAAAGATAGGTCTAATCATTTCAGCAAAGCGCTCAAAATCCTCATCATCCTTTTTCTTGGATGGCTTAGGAGGAAAGGGCATGGGTTTCTGAACCCATGGTTCTCTTTCTTTACCATGTTTCCTAGCAACAAAGTCTCTCTTATCATAACGTTGATTCTTTGATTGTGGGTTATCAAGATCAACAACAGGTTCTACCTCAACATCATTATTATTACTAGGTTGAGCATCAACATGAACATCATTATCAGCATTATCGCTAGGTTCATGTTCATCACCAGATTGTGTCTTAGCATCAGAGATAGAAATATCATTGGGATTCTCAGGTGTATCTCTAACAGGTTCACTAGCATGCAAAGTCCTATCAGTTTTCTTCTTCTTTTTATTACCAGGACTAGGTGCATCAGTATTAATTCTCTGAGAATCTTGCTCAACTCTCTTAGGATGGCCCTCAGGATACAAAGGTTCCTGGGTCATTTTACCACCTCTAGTCATAACCCTAACAGCATTATCATTATTCTTACTATTCAACTCTTTAAGCAAATCGTCTTGTGCCTTAAGTACTTGTTCTACTTGAGTTGTAACCATGGAAGCATGTTTACTAATAAGCTTAAGATCATTAGCAGTTCTACTCATATAATCACCCAAGTGGTCAAGCATGTAAGCATTACGTTTCAATTGTCTACTAACATAAGCATTGAAGTTTTCTTGTTTAACAATAAAATTATCAAACTCATCAAAGCACTGACTAGCAGACTTATTATGAGGAATATCACCTTCATCAAATCTATGGAGAGAGTTTACCTCTACTACCTGTGTCGGGTTATCAAGACCATGTATTTCTTCAATAGGTGGTAGATTCTTAACATCTTCAGCTTTAATACCTTTTTCTTTCATAGATTTCTTTGCCTCTTGCATATCTTCAGGACTGAGAAATAGAATACCCCTTTTCTTCGGAGTTGGCTTAGGAGTTGGTTCAGGAAGTGTCCAATCATTGTCATTACTCAATATATTATTCAATAGCAATTCAGCTTGCTCAACAGTTCTTTCCCTGAAAACACAACCAGCACAACTATCCAGGTGGTCTCTGAAAGCATCGGTTAGTCCATTATAAAAGATATCAAGTATTTCATTTTTCTTGAGAGGATGATCAGGCAAAGCATTAAGTAATTGGAGAAGCCTCCCCCAAGCTTGTGGGAGACTCTCTTCTTCAATTTGCACAAAATTAAATATTTCCTTTAAAGCAGCTTTTTTCTTATGAGCAGGGAAATATTTTTGAGAGAAGTAGTAAATCATATCCTGGGGACTACGCACACAACCAGGAGCAAGAGAATTAAACCATAACTTAGCAATCACCCTTTAATGAGAAAGGAAACAATTTGAGAATATAGTAATAGCGAATTTTTTCCTCATGAGCAAATAGGGTGGCTATATCATTCAATTTAGTAAGATGTGCCACAACAGTTTCAGATTCATAACCATAGAAAGGAGCAGATTCAACCAAAGTAATTAACTCAAGATCGATAGAGAATTCATAATCCTTATCAGTAACAAAGATAGGTGAAGTAGCAAAATTAGGATCATATTTCATTCTAGCATTCAAGGATTTTTCTTTCAGCTTAGCTAACAGTTTCTTAAGATCTTCTCTATCATTGCAAGCAAAGAAGTCTCTAGCAATTTCTTCATCCATAACATAACCCTCAGGTACAACAGGCAATTCATATCTAGGGGGAGAATCATAATCTTCAGTTTCAAAAATATCATCAGTATCAGTAATTTCATTCTCTCTAACCCTAGCAAGTTGTTCATCAAGAAATTCACCTAGTGGCACAGTATTATCAAGCAGAGAAGTAGTTTCATCATAAGCATCATGCATGGCAAAAGTGGCATCATCAATAACATGTGACATATCAGAATGAATAGCAGGTGTAGGTGTCGCAAGTTTACTCAAAACAGAAGGTGAATCAAGTGCAGAGCTGCATGGCAGTTCCTTACCTCCCCTCGTAGTTGAGGGATAGATCTTGGTTTTGTTGTCTTTCAGTATCCTCATAGTGATCAACAGATATAAATCCCAAGTGACTTAGAGAACAGATCTATGCTCCCGGGCAACGGCGCCAGAAAAAGGTCTTGATAACCCACAAGTATAGGGGATCGCAACAGTTTTCGAGGGTAGAGTATTCAACCCAAATTTATTGATTCGACACAAGGGAAGCCAAAGAATATTCTCAAGTATTAGTAGCTGAGTTGTCAATTCAACCACACCTGAAAGACTTAATATCTGCAGCAAAATATTTAGTAGCAAAGTAGTATGGAAGTAACGGTGACGGTGGCAAAAGTAACAGTAGCAGTTTTGTAGTAATCGTAACAGTGGCAACGGAAAAGTAACTTAGCAAAGATCAATATGTGAAAAACTCATAGGCAATGGATCAATGATGGATAGTTATGTCGGATGGCATTCATCATGCAACAGTTATAACATAGGGTGACACAGAACTAGCTCCAATTCATCAATATAATGTAGGCATGTATTCCGAATATAGTCATACGTGCTTATGGAAAAGAACTTGCATGACATCTTTTGTCCTACCCTCCCGTGGCAGCGGGGTCCTATTGGAAACTAAGGGATATTAAGGCCTCCTTTTAATAGAGTATCGGACCAAAGCATTAGCACTTAGTAAATACATGAACTCCTCAAACTACGGTGATCATCGGGAAGTGTCCTGACTATTGTCACTCCGGGGTTGCCGGATCATAACACTTAGTAGGTGACTATAACTTGCAAGATAGGATCAAGAACACAAATATATTCATGAAAACATAATAGGTTCAGATCTGAAATCATGGCACTCGGGCCCTAGTGACAAGCATTAGGCATAGCAAAGTCATAGCAACATCAATCTTAGAACATAGTGGATACTAGGGATCAAACCCTAACAAAACTAACTCGATTACATGGTAAATCTCATCCAACCCATCACGGTCCAGCAAGCCTACGATGAGATTACTCACGCACGGCAGTGAAAATCATGAAATTGGTGATGGAGGATGGTTGATGATGACGATGGCGACGGATTCCTCTCTCCGGAGCCCAAAACGGACTCCAGATCTGCCCTCCCGAGGAAGAACAGGGCTTGGCGGCGGCCCTGTATCGTAAAACATGATGAATCCTTCTCTCTAAATTTTTTTCTCCCCGAACGTGAATATATGGAGTTGGAGTTGAGGTCGGTGGAGGTCTAGGGGGCCCACAAGGATAGAGGGCGTGCCCCAGGGGGGTGGGCGCGCCCCCCACCCTTGTGGCCAGGGTGTGGGCGCCCTTCGGTTGATTCTTTCACCAATATTTTTTATTAATTCTGAAAATCTTCTCTGGGAAGTTTCAGGTCATTCCGAGAACTTTTATTTCTGCACAAAAATAACACCATGGCAATTCTGCTGAAAACAGCGCCAGTCCGGGTTAGTTCCATTCAAATCATGCAAGTTAGAGTCCGAAACAAGGGCAAAAGAGTTTGGAAACTAGATACGATGGAGATGTATCACTATGGAAATGCCATGATAGGTAGGTATGGTGGCTGTTTTGAGGAAGATATAAGAAGGTTTATGTGTGATAGAGCCACGGGGTATGGATGCACCGACGAAGTTTGCACCACATCTCGAGGTGGGAAAGGGTAACGAACGACACCGGAGAGGCTAGCAAATGGCGGAGAGGTGAGAGTGCGTATAATCCATGGACTCACATTAGTCATAAAGAACTCACATACTTATTGCAAAAGTTTATTAGCCCTCAAAGCAAAGTACTACTACGCATGCCCCTAGGGGGGAGGTTGGTAGGAGTTAACCATCGCGCGCCCCCGACCTTCACGCAAAGGAAGACACACAATAATAAATCGTGCTCCAACTTCTTAGCATAACGGGATACTATACGTCCATGCTTCGAGAATCACAAAACTTAACACAAATATTCTTACTAAACCAGAATCATTCCCTAGTACCTCCCACATATTACCATCTTTATATCGCAAAACTATTGCAAGGAATCAAACTTATCATATTCACTGATCCACATGAAAGTTTTTATTATATCCCTCTTGAATACCTATCATATTAGGACCAATTTCATAACCTGTGCATATTTCCATTAGTATTTCTCAAATTCTCAAAGTCATATAAGTGAAGCATGAGAGTGAGGATGAAGATTTTATTGTTGAGGAAGAAGTGACCTTAAAGAAGAAGGTGCTCAAGAAGGAATATGCTGCAGCTGCTGCCACCAAGCCAGGTATTCAGAAGAAAGCTCCTGCCAAGAGAGCTTCCATGTCTAAAGCTAGAAGATCAACAGTCACCCAAGAGACTATGGGGTTCACTCTTGAGCCAAGAGATGAAGGAGAAGCTGTTGATGGGAAGAAGAAGAGAAAGGAGAGAGTCAAGAACACTATTGCCAGAGTCATTGGTAGGCCATCCATGAGGAGGGATGATGATGAGGATGAGGAGGAGGAGGAACCTATTGCACCACCAGCCAAATCTCAGAAGTTAATGGCAGATGCCATTAAGACTGGTGCACCCTCCAAGCCCAAGACAAAAGCTCCACCTACTGCCCCCAAGACTATAGCTCCAAAGAGATCCACTAGGAACAATCTTGCTGCAGAGAAGGACAAGGCCCCAGTGCCAGAAGTTCAAGAGGATGATGAGCCCCAAGTGCTCAGAAAATTGAAGCCCAAGATTCCAGACCACAATGATGATCATCCAGTGGCTGATAACATGAAGTTGAGGAAGGCCAATGGACTGAGATTGTGGAGAAAGACTGATCCATATGCCACAAGGAGGAGAACTGTTGTTGATTACCATTTCCACACCAGAGAACAACAGGACTTCTATGAGACAGTTTTGCTTGACAAGAAGCCTATAGTGAGTGATATGAAGTGGGTTGACTAGAAGTACATAGATGCCAATGAGGACTACTTCCCCCATGTTCATGAGAGCTTCAGGTTGACTGGAGTTGATGCATTTGTTGGACAAGAGCTCACCAAGTGGAACGATAAAATGGTGATGCAATTTTACTCCACTGCACACTTCTATCTAGATGGGAAGATAGTGTGGATGACTGGGGGCACCAGGTACCAGTCATCAATCTCAGAGTGGGCTGCTCTTATCAATGCCCCAGAAGAAGATGAGAATGACACAGATGTTTATGGGAAGCCCAGGATGGACCACAACACTATGGCTCACCTGTACAAGCCCATCCCTGACAACGCACTTGAAACTCACAAGTTTGGATCCATCTACTATCTGCTTGCTGGGTTGGGGACTATCAACTACATCTTGAGGCACACATTGTTGCCCAAGTCTAGAGATGAAAGAATGATCCGTGGACATTCCATCAACTTGCTACATCTGTTTGACATACCCCAGAAGTTCAAGGTTGTGAGTCTGATAGTTGAGACAGTTAAGAGGATAACTGCTGACCAAAAGAGGTCATGTGGATATGCACCACATATTCAAATGTTGATCAATTCCAAGGTTGGGACTGGCACATATCTACTTGACAAAGAACATTTAACTCTTAGGACAGAATTTGAGGACAATGAATTTGCGATGGATGCTTCACATCCAACATCTGTTGAGGCCCAGGAGAAAGCTGAGATGGAAAAGGCTGCCAAAGCAGCAAAAGCAGCAAGTGCTCCAGATGCATCAATTGTGAATCTCAAGACCAAGCAAGATCAACTCACATATCTGCTAGAAGCAACCCTGAGGATAGAGAAGAGTCTGGCCAACTTGACTAAGAATCAAGAGAGCCTAGAGCGTATTATTGAAGATAAGATGTACAACCTTGATGTGAAGGTCACAGAGATTCAGACCATTGTTGAGAAGTTACGAGATGATGCTGAGGATAGAGATGACAGACCTACCATAGATAGATTCCAGACAGTGCCAAGGGCACAGAGGTCCTCTGCTGAGCTAGTTGCATACTTGAGGCCTGGTCATTCTTCTCCTGCCACCACTGCCATAGTGCCACCACCAGTGTCAACTCCTCCTGCTCAACTAACTTCAACAGAAGCATTTGCAGACACACTTCTCTCAACACCATCTACGCACACCAGAGTAACAAGCCAGAAGACCCCTTCAGGAGTTCCCGAAGATCGTGCCTAGAGTGCCGTATAACACTATACATTTTCAAACTTTTTGGTAACTTGTTGCCAAAGGGGGAGAAAGTGTATAGATCATAGGCTGGGAGAGAGAGAGAGAGAGTCTTTTGCTTCTTTGTTGGTTCTTATTTGCCTTGCTACTTTGGTTGGTTGTTGCTACTTGATGCTACATTTGTGTTATGCTCGTGAGATACCTTGTATGATCATGGTGTTCAATCATACTATGCTTAATGTGTGCTTGCATGTCTATCTCTATGATTGTTTGTGTATGATCAATCACTTGTATCTTTGGTGATGAGTGCATGTTATTCTACTCTTATCATTTTGTGCACTCCACCAAGATGTATGTGACATGGAAGAGTGACCCATGATCCTAATCGATTGTGCATTTGCATTCAAACACAAAATTTAAATAATGCACAAATTTAGGGGGAGCTCTTGCTTATCACATACTTCTCAAAGCGATGATATATTTCATTCATCTTATCATTTGTTCAAGCTTTGATCTATATGTTTTCATCAATTACCAAAAAGGGAGATATTGAAAGTGCAACTAATCCCCGGGTAGTTTTGGTAATTCATAACAACATATAGCTCATTGAACTAATATCCATTCAAGATAAATATTTCAGGAAGTTCAATGAATGGCATGGCATGGACTAGAAATGTGGACCCCTCAAAACGATAAGGACACATATTGGCAAAAGCTCAAGACTCTTCATTTTTGTTTTAGTGATCCAAGATCACATTGAGTCCATAGGAAAGCCAATACTATTAAAAGAGGATGAGGTGTTTCTTAATGGCTTGCTTGCTCAAAATGCTTAGTGATATTGCTCCAAAGCCCTCAACCACTTTCTCCTTACAAATATGTCAAAACCCTAAAATCCAACTCGGCCCCACCGATTCTTTCTATCTGGCGCCACCAAGTTCATATGACATAGCCACTGCCAGAAACGCTAACAGTTCAGTCTCACCGATATGGATCTCCATCTCACCGAGATGGCCTTGCCAACTCCCTGTTATCTGTTGCAATTATTTTGGTCTCACCGAAATTGCAATCGGTATCACCGAGATGGCTTGACCAACTCTCTGTTGCCCTATTGCTTCACTTTGGTCTCATCGAGTTGAAGCGATCGGCGCCACTGAGATGAGGTTTGCCCTAACCCCTAGCACATCTGTCCCATCGAGTTGTTCTAGTCGGTCCCACCGAGATTCCTAACGTTCACATTTTGAACTAATCGGTCCCACCGAGTTTAGCTATTCGGTCTCACCGAGTTTGGTAAAATGTGTGTAACGGTTGGATTTTGTGTGGAGGCTATATATACCCCTCCACCCCCTTCTCCATATGTGAGAGATGTTGGGGAACATGTTGGCGTACGACGAAGGCTGCCAAGAACGAGCTGAGCAACAAAGTGAAAAAGCTGGAGGCGGATCTTGAGGAACACAGCAAGGAACTCTCGACGCTCAAAGGCAACAGGGAGAAAACTCTCCACAGCCTGGCGGAGATGCAAATTGCTATATCCGACAAGACCAAGCAGCTCTCTTCAGCCAATGATGCCATTGCTGATCTGAGGCTGAAGTTAACCATGCTGGAAAAGTCTCTTGAGGACGGCAGGGCCCGCGAGAAGGCCCTAAGAAAAGATCTTCAAGATGAGAAGAACTTGCTTAAGAGCACTGCCGCCACCCAAATCGACTATGAGAAGGGTGTGAAAATCTGGACCGATCGCCTTGTCGACACCGCGGAGAGGCTCACAGCACAATTGTCAACCACGGGCCAGGACGGCCTGCAAAACTTCAGGTATTCCTCCGAAGAAAGGATATCCTCGAGCGCCAGGTTGACCATGTTCTTTGAAAACATCATTGACGCTTTGAAGATGCTACAGTCCAACCGAGCGACCCAACTGGCCAATGAATCCCGCAAACTTTGCCGGCCCATCCTCTGCAAGGTACTCGTCAAGGTGGCGCATAAGAACCCTGGTGTTGATCTCACCAACGTGCTCGACCGCTTGCCGAAGGATGCAGATCTCAAGGCACTTGAGGAGCTTGTCGCGCCCATCCTTGAGAAGGTGGATTCAATCAAGAGGGCCGAGGGCCAACGTAGGGACTAGCCGTCTTACTTTTCCTTGCCGCCACCATTCCATGCCAAAGATAATTTAGTCTTAAGTTAGAACTACGGCAGCTATCAATGTAATATAACTTACTATGATTGAATACATGCATGCTATTTCTCCTGTCCAATTTCTTCCCGTATGGTATACGCCCTACGCTAACTGGAAACTTGCTGGCGCGCAACCTGCCGCGAGCGCTAGGTGTGGGACTTCAGTAGCCTGCTGGAGGTGCAGCAGCCGGCAAGATACCTTGGTGCTCTTGGTGCAGCCACTTAAACTTTTGAGCGGACTCGAAACAAAATAAGGGCGCAACCAATTATGACAAGGGTTCCTTCGCGTGCAGGTTTTCCATACAAGGATCGAAATCGTCTGAAGAAAATAGCCTGATTGTAAAAATTGAAAAACATGTTCAAAGTTTCGCAACTTAGCTTTCTGTCGCTGTACTCCTTCTGGCAAGACATCATACCTTCCTTCCCCCCCCCCCCCGGCAAACTTGTGCGCGAAGGAACCTTCCATCTTTTGAGAAAAAGAAAGAAGAGAAAATAAAGATATGGAACCTTGATGGTTCGTTAATGCTTACCAGGAGCAAGTGTCATACAATATCTCAGACAAGCATGTATATATATATAAAAACATGGAAATCAACAAGAAATGTACAACACTTATGCTTATTCAACTGCGTACAGGGTCTGTGCCTGGCTTTGTACAAAGGATTATATGCCTTGGAGGCAAAACTCGTACAAAAGGAGGTTGTCGGGATCCCCCGGCAACCGCGCCCTACGGTTAGAACTTGCGAAGATGTTCGATATTCCAGGAGTTACTCACTGGAATGCCATCCTCGGTCTCCAGGCGGACAGCGCCGGGCCTGGTGACTCGTACTACCCGATAGGGGCCTTCCCACTTCGGCGTCAACTTGTTTGAATTCTTGGCGGACTGAATCCACTGAAGAACAAGGTCGCCTTCCTCAAGACTTCGGGCATGAACTTTGCGGCTATGGTAGCGACGCAAAGCTTGCTGGTAGCGTGCAGCTCACACAGCAGCTTGAAGACAATCCTCCTCAAGGAGCACATCATCATCTTGCCGCAGTTGCTCTTGCTCAAGCTCATCATAAGCGAGCACTCGAGGTGACCCGTATATGAGTTCCGTGGGGAGAACTGCTTCCGCTCCGTAAACCAGAGCGAAGGGTGTCTGGCCAGTAGCTCAATTTGGTGTCGTTCTGATTGACCAAAGAACCGCCGGCAACTCATCAATCCAGCGCCTTCCGCACTTTTTCAGCTTGTCAAAAGTCCTGGTCCTGAGACCGCGCAGCACTTCTGCATTAGCCCTCTCTGCTTGGCCGTTGCTTCTCGGGTGAGCAACAGAGGCAAAATAGATTTTGCCGCCAAGATCTTGGACGTACTGCATGAAGGTTCGACTTGTGAATTGTGTGCCGTTGTCGGTGATGATCCTGTTGGGCACACCGAAATGGCAAACTATCCCTTTAAAGAACTTGACGGCTGATTGTGCTGTCACCTTCCTCACTGCTTCCACCTCCGGCCACTTTGTGAACTTGTCGATTGCAACGTACAAGTACTCAAAGCCCCCGGTAGCACGGGGAAAAGGGCCCAGTATGTCGAGCCCCTAGACCGAAAATGGCCAGGAGAGAGGGATTGTCTGAAGAGCTTGAGCTGGCTGATGCGATTTCTTTGAATGAAACTGGCACGCTTCACACTTGGTTACTAGTGCAGCTGCATCCTGGAGAGCGGTGGCCAAAAGAAACCTTGTCGGAATGCCTTTCCGACAAGCCCTCTTGACCCTATGTGAGAGCCACATATGCCTCCATGTATCTCTGCCAATAGCCCTAGTCCATCCTCCCTAGGAATACAGTTCAATTTCACACCATTCAGTCTCTTCCTGTACAGAACGCCATCGACGAACTGGTACATGCTAGACTGACGGGCTACTTTTTCCGCTTCTTCCTGCTCCTCAGGAAGTTCTCCTGTCTGAAGAAAATGGACAATGGGCTGTGCCCAAGCTGGAGCCTGGGGCTCGACAACTAGGACTAAAGGCATTTCTTCTGTCGGGGGAACATTTGTCTCAACGGCAAGGGCCTGAGCCCCTGCTGGAGCCTATTGTTCCCCGGCAGGCTTGTCGTTGATCCCGGCAACTTCCTTGCCGGCGGCTCCCGGGAGCTCTGCCGGAAAGTACTGACCAGAATTCAACTTCCTTCTCTTTTCTTGCCTCATTGATGGTGTTACAGATAGCTGAGTTAAACGGAGCACAAAAGTTCCTGGTTCCACAGGTAACTTGAGAGCAGCGCGCTTTGACATGTCATCTGCAATACTGTTTTCGGCACGAGGAATGTGCTTTGTTTGCAGGCCGTCAAAGCGCTCTTCCATTTTTCTCACTTCATCCACATAAGCTTGCATCAATGGACTTTGATAATCTTTGTTGACTTGCCTGACAACAAGCTGCGAATCGCCTCTGATGACGAGCTTCTTGATACCAAGGTCTGCCGCGATCCTGAGACCGGCAAGCAGGCCTTTGTACTCTGCAGTGTTGTTCGTCGAGCTCTCCCGGGGAAAATGCATCTGAATTACGTACTTGAGGTGCTCTCCGGTGGGTGTGACAAGCAGCACGCCAGCACCGGCGCCTTGTAGCGAGAAAGCCCCGTCAAAGTACATAATCCATTCTTGATCTGTTTCCTTGCGGGGAAGAGTCATTTCTTGAATCTCTTCGTCTGGCGTTGGGGTCCATTCCGCAATGAACTCCGCCAAAGCTCTGCTCTGAATTGCTGAATTACTTTCAAATTTGAGACCAAAGCTTGATAGTTCCAATGCTCACTCGACAATCCTACCGGTTGCCTCTGGATTTCGCAAAATCCGCTGCAACGGGAAGCGAGTGACAACGGTAATCTCATGTGCTTGGAAATAATGGCGCAGCTTCCTCGAGGCCATAAGAAGACCGAAGAGCAGCTTCTGCCGACCAGAGTATCTTGACCTAGCCCCCTGTAAAAGAGAGCTAACAAAATAAACTGGGCGCTGCACCGTCTTCCTCTTTTTAACTAATTCCTCTGACTGCGCAAATCCTGTCTTGCCGGTACCAGACCTTGCCGGGGAAGATCCCGGCGTGTCACCTGATGGTCCTGCAGCTGCCATTGCCTGCTCGTCAACTTCTCTCTGCACCACTAACTCGGCACTAACCACTTGATTCGTTGCCGCTAGATACAACATCAACGGCTCTTGTGGCCTAGGCGCGACTAGCGTCGGCGGAGAGGAGAGGTACCTCTTCAAATCTTGCAACGCTGCCTCCGCTTCCGGAGTCCATCTCATTGGACCTGCCTTCTTCAAAATTTTGAAAAAGGGAAGGGTGCACTCAGCGGATTTGGAGATGAACCTGCTTAGGGCAGCAATGCAGCCGGCAAGACGACGTACATCCTTGACGCATCTTGGTGGCTCAATCTGCTCAATAGCTTTGATCTTGTCGGGATTCGCTTCGATTCCACGCTAAGATACAAAGAACCTGAGAAGCTTGCCGGAAGGAACGCCAAACACACACTTCTCAGGATTGAGCTTTAAATTGATCTTGCGCAGATTTGTAAATGTTTCTTCTAGATCTTGTATGAGCGCCGCTTTATTCTTGGTTTTGACCACCATGTCATCCATATATGCTTCCATATTTCTATGTAGCTGAGGCTCAAAACCAATTTGGACCGCTCTCGCAAATGTAGAACCAGCACTTTTCAACCCGAAAGGCATTCGTATAAAACAATACGTACAACATGGGGTGATAAATGCAGTCTTTTCTTCATCTTCTTTCGCCATGATATCCCGAGTAGGCATCAAGGAACGATAGTAGGTCACAACCAGCAGTGGAGTCCACAATCTGGTCGATGCGCGGCAAGGGGAAAGGATCCTTCAGACAGGCTTTATTGATGTCTGTATAATCAATACACAGCCTCCATTTCCTATTCGCCTTGCGCACTACAACCGGATTGGCCAACCACATTGGGTGAAGCACTCCTCTGACCAAGCCTGCCGCTTCTAGCTTTCTGATTTCTTCGGCAATGAATTCTTGCCGCTCCAAGGCTTGCTTCCTGACCCTCTGCTTGATGGGCTGCGCGTGAGGACAGACAGCAAGGTGGTGCTCAATTACCTCCCTGGGAACACCGGGTATGTCAGATGGTTGCCATCCAAACACGTCGACATTCGCCCGCAGGAAGGCAATGAGCGCGCTTTCCTATTTGTCATCAAGGGTGGAACTTATGGTGAAAGTTCCTCCCGTTCCATCCTCCCTGACAGGCACCTTCTTGATCTCTGGTGGAGCAGCCTTGGGTTTCTTGTTCTTGCCGGTGGAACTCTCTGGTGCGTCCTCAACGGAAGTGCAGCACTCCGAGGAGGTGCGCTTGCCGGAGTTTGCGCCAAAGATCTTGCCGGTCTTCTTCTTCCCCCCGGGAGTTCCAGCGGCAGGAGCAGATGCCTTGATGGCAGGTGCTGCAGCTGCTTCCCGGTATAGTTGGTCGGTGCAGATAAGTGCATCCTTCTTGTCGGAGTGGATAGTGATGACACTTATCGACCCGGGCATCTTCAACACATTGTACGCATAGTGTGATGCCGCCATGAACTTAGCCAGCGCTGGGCGGCCAAGGATCCCATTGTATGACATAGGGATCTTGGCGACATCAAACACTACCTTCTCTATCCTGTAGTAGAGCTCGCTACCAAATGTCACCAGTAGCGTAATCTTGCCTTTTGGCTGGGTCCTTCCTGGATTGATCCCTTGAAACGTTCCCGTTTCCTCGAGATCTTCATCAGGAATTTGGAGCCTCTTGAGCATGTCCGGCGAGATTAATTTCAGCCCGGCCCCACCGTCAACTAGCATTTTTGTCACCTTGAGGTTGCGGATTGTTGGTGAGACCAACAAGGGCAAACACCCAACCGCAGTTGTACGATCAGGGTGATCCTCGGCGTAAAAAATGATAGGCGTGCTGGACCACTTCAAAGGTTTGCGTGCCTCGAACGACGGCTCCGTTGCATTAACCTCACGCACCCACTGTTTAAGTTGGCGATGAGAAGAATGCAACGAGGCGCCCCTGTCAATACACATGGCCTCTGTGGCTTTCTGAAACTCGTGCTCGCTGGATTCATCGTCTTCTTCATCATCATCGCCTCCCTCGTCTTTGTCGCGGCCTCAGGCGGGCTTTTCCTTCTGTTGCTTAGCCTTGCCGCGGCGGCCTCCTCGGCTACCATGTTTCTTGCCAGATCCCTTAGCACCGTCTTGGGCCTTCTCCTTGTCTCGTCTTTCGTACTCAGCTCTCTGCTTCTCGACAAGCTGCTCAACTTGTCGGCAGTTTTGGAGATCGTGGCCTTTGGTGCGATGGATCTTGCAATACTGCTTGCCGGAGTTTTCTGACTTGTCGGCAGCCGCCAAGGCCTGGCAGGAGGCACACCCGGCAACTTCCTTGCCGGGGTCGTCAACTTTGGCCTTCTTGGCGGTGCCGGGATTGCCGGATTCCTCGACAGCAAGCATGGCCTTGCCTCTGCGCTTCTTGTTCCGCCGCCGGCCTTTCTTTGGTGGGGTTGCGACATCTTCATCTTCTGATTTGCCCCCCGCGCCAACACCCTCGCCAGGGAGTTTCCTCCCTACTTCAGCTCGAGCACACTTGTCGGCCAAAGCGTAAAGCTCGGTGATACTTCTGACCTTGTTCATTACCAGCTCTTCGTGCATTTTGCGGTTGCGCACGTTCTGATGAAACATGCTAACAACAGCGGTAGGATGAACGTCTGGAATATTGTATTGCACCCGGCTAAATCTCTGGATAAACTTGCGCAGGGGTTTGCCCTCCTTTTGAGGGAGGAGATGCAAATCACTCTCTTGGCCAGGAGCTTGGTGGCCTCCAACAAAGGCGCCAACAAACTGATGGCACAAATCTGACCAGGAAGAAATGGAATTCTCCGGCAGATGCATCAACCACGACCTGACGTTGGGTTTGAGCACCAACGGGAAGTAGTTGGCAAGTATCTTATCATCTCGGCCCCCAGCAGCCTGCACCGCAATGGTGTAGATGCTCAAGAACTCCGAGGGGTGAGTCTTGCCGTCATATTTCTCCGGGACCTCTGGCTTGAACGTTCGGGAATTGGGCCACTGGACACGCCGCAGCTCACGGGTAAACGCTGGACAACCTACCTCATAGGGCAAGTCGCCTACGTCCCCTGGCGCAGGCTTGTCGACAGTAGGCCCTGCGCGTTTATCGGACTGATGACACGCCTCCCGTAGCCGCTCGATAGTAGTTCGAGCGTCTTCTATGCTCCGTTCCCGAAGAACTTGACGCTGATCGCGGTGCATCCGCGGATCGGATGACGCCGTGGAATCGTCATCACGGTCATCAGTCCGCCAGGTTGACGACCGCTGCTGCTGTCGTGGAGGGGAGTGCACCGTGGTTGCACCACCCCCAGTCTTCTCACCATCGGCTCGCGTTGGGTTGATAGACCGCTGCCGCGAGGGCCCTGCAGGCTGCGGCCTATCCTTGTTGACGAAGCTGATGAGGCTCTGGATAGTAGATTGCCACTCCTCCATCTTCTCTGGAGCAGGAGGGAAGTCGAGGAGCAGCTGCGCACGTGCCAAGGCTTCTGCCGGCGTAGGTGGCGGCGATAGGTGCGAGGTACGTGAGGTGCTCTGACTCCTAACAGTGTTAGAAGGAGCGCCATCACGATCGCGCGACCGCGCGCCACCTCCATCGGCAGTTTGGCGTGCATGCTGGGCCTGCGCACCTTGGGATCGATACGCAGGAGTCTTTCCATTGGGACGCTCAAACCCACCAATGTCTCGGCGCTGCTCGTCGCGTGCGACCTGAGAAGGCTGGAATGCTTGCGCCAGCGTGAGAGTCTTAGAAGGCGTCCTCCAATCTCTGGAGTTCGCTGCACTGCCCGTAGGCAGCATGGCTCCATCTCTGGATCTAGCGACGTGCGGGTTGCCGTTGCCGCTGCGAACGACGCCGCTTGCCTGGCTTGGATCACCAGAACGCCGTGGAGGCTCTAAACCTCCATCTCCTGCATCCAGGCCGTCACCCGTCCGAGTAGGCACGGGCAAGACGGACGTAGACGGAACACCCGCTGCCGCACCTTTCTTCTTGGGCGGCATGATGAAAAAGATGGTGAAGAAACTGACACGCTGATCACCAGATCAGGTTCGCGCAACCTCGATCCCCCTACCTGGCGCGCCAAAGATGTCGGCGTACGACACCTATGGGATCCCAAAGGACCCCTTTACGATTCGGCAGGGAGAGAGGTATGCACAAAGAGCAGAACTGAGGACCAGCACGAGGGGATTTTTACCCAGGTTCGGGCCGCTAACCAGCGTAAAACCCTACTCCTACTTTTGTTTATTATCAGAGTATTCGTCCCAGTTCTTGGAGCGCCTGTGATGAACAGTGTGTTCGTGCAGCGGCTACGCATGTAGAATGGACCAACAGTGTTCCTTGCCTTGGGCCTCCTTTTATATGCTCAAAGGGGTCACCACAGTGGCGAACTGTTCATACGCGAGGTGTAAAGTAGCTACAGGGTTATCATACCTAACCACAGGCGGTTTAGGACAAATGCATTTAATGCACCGTGAAGTGTCCGTTTAGGTGTCCCTACTTTCTTGGGGATGGAAAAAGGAGCCATCCCATCAGCACCGCTTAAGCTTACCTCCACTAGAGCCTTGCCACGCATCCGGAGATGGGGCCAGAATGCCAGGCTTGGTCGCTGCGCTGGAACGGTGGCACAGTGGTAGAACCTTGCCGGGGTGCGAATCTTGCCGGGCTCCGCGGGTTATCCCGACAAGATCTTGCCGGGCTCCGCAGGCTACCCCGGGAAGATCTTGCCGGGGGCCGAGCCCCTGATCTCCAGTTCTCTTTTATCTTCTGGTCCTTGGCTTGAATGTCTCTAATAATCTTGGATTAATCTTCAGCTGTTCCCCGACAAGCCTTGCCGCAGGTATGGCTACAACTGCCCGTGCACAAGTACGGGGTACTAAAGGCCCAATACTTAGTACACCAACAGAACGTTGCATGGAAAACAAAAAATAATTCTACGCACACGCAAGATCTATCCATGGAGATGCATAGCAACAAGAGGGGAGAGTGTGTCTACATACCCTCATAGACCATAAGCGGAAGCGTTTAGTAACGCGGTTGATGTAGTCGAACTTCTTCGCGCTCCAACCGATCAAGTACCGAATGTATGACACCTCTGCGTTCAGCACACGTTCAGCTCAGTGACGTCCGCCATCTTCTTGATCCAACAAGACAGCGAGGTAGTGGATGAGTTCCGGCAGCACGACGGCATGGTGACGGTGATGGTGAAGCTATCTCCGCAGGGCTTCACATAAGCACTACAAAAATATGACCGAGGGTGTAAACGGTGGAGGGGGGCGCCGCACACGGCTAAGCAATTGTCGTGGTTATGTGTGGCGCCCACCTCCCACATATATATAGGTGTGGGGGAGAGGGGAGAGGCCAAGGGGCTCTCCAAGTAGGTCTGGATCCTACTTGGGCTCCTGCCCTTGGCCGCGACCCCCCTTCCACATTTGAGTGCGGGAGGAAGGCATGAGGAGGAGGCACCCCCCCTTTCCTTTCTCTCACGAGGAGGGAAAGGCAAGAGGGGCCACCCCTCCCCTTTCCTTCCCCTAGGGCTGGCCAGCCATGTAGAGGGGCGCACCAGCCCCCTAGTGGGCTGGTCTGTCCCCTCCTTTGGCCCATCAATCCCATACACTTACCGGGGGTGTCCGGAACCCCTTCCAGTGACCCGATGACTACCCGGTGCACTCCGAAACTATTCTGGTGTCCGAATACCATCGTCCTATATATCAATCTTTACCTCTTGACCATTTCGAGACTCCTCGTCATGTCCGTGATCTCATCCGGGACTACGAACAACATTCGGTCACCAAATCATATAAATCATATAACATTATATCGTCAACGAACGTTAAGCTTGCAGACCCTACGGGTTCGAGAACTATGTAGACATGACCGAGACACCTCTCTGGTCAATAACCAATAGAGGAACCTAGATGCCCGTATTGGTTCCTACATATTCTATGAAGATATTTATCGGTCGAACCTTATGACAACATACGTAATTCCCTTTGTCCATCGGTATGTTACTTGCTCGAGATTCGATCGGCGGTATCTTCATACCTAGTTCAATATCGTTACCGGCAAGTCTCTTTACTCGTTCCATAATACATCATCTTGTAACTAACACCTTAGTCAATTTTCTTGCAAGGCTTCTTATGATGTGTATTACCGGGAGGGCCCAGAGATACCTCTCCGACACTCGGAGTGACAAATCCTAATCTCGATCTATGCCAACTCAACAAACACCTCCGGAGATACCTGTAGAGTATCTTTATGATCACCCAGTTACGTTGTGATGTTTGATAGCACACAAGGTATTCTTCCGGTATCTGGGAGTTGCATAATCTCATAGTCGAAGGAATATGTATTTGTCATCAAGAAAGCAATAGCAATAAACTGACGATCAATATGCTAAGCTAACGGATGGGTCTTCTCCATCACATCATTCTCCTAATGATGTGATCCCGTTATCAAATGACAACACATGTCTATGGTTAGGAAACCTTAACCATCTTTGATCAACGAGCTAGTCTAGTAGAGGCTTACTAGGGACATGGTATTTGTTTATGTATTCACATATGTATTTAAGTTTCCGATCAATACAATTCTAGCATGAATAAGAAACCTTTATCATGATTAAGGAAATATAAAATAACAACTTTATTATTGCCTCTAGGGCATATTTCCTTCAGTCTCCCACTTGCACTAGAGTCAATAATCTAGTTAACATCGCCATGTGATTAACACCCATAGTTCACATCGCCATGTGACCAACACCCAAAGAGTTTACTAGAGTCAATGATCTAGTTCACATCACCATGTGATTAACACCCAAAGAGTACTAAGGTGTGATCATGTTTTGCTTGTGAGAGAACTTTAGTCAATGGTTCTATCACATTCAGATCCGTATGTATTTGGCAAATTTCTATGTCTACAATGCTCTGCATGGAGCTACTCTAGCTAATTGCTCCCACTTTAAATACTTATCCAGATTGAGACTCAGAGTCATCTGAATCGGTGTCAAAGCTTGCATCGACGTAACCCTTTATGATTAACTCTTTATCACCTCCATAACCGAGAAATATTTCCTTAGTCCTCTTAGGTAACTAAGGATAATTTTGACCGCTGTCCAGTGATCTACACCTAGATCACTATTGTACCCCCTTACCAAACTCATGGCAAGGTACACAATAGGTCTGGTACACAGTATGGCATACTTTATAGAACCTATGGCTGAGGCATAGGGAATGACTTTCATTCTCTCTCTATCTTCTGCCGTTGTCGGGCTTTGAGTCTTACTCAACTTCACACCTTACAATACATGCTAGAACTCCTTCTTTGACTGATCCATTTTGAACTCCTTCAAAATCTTGTCAAGTTATGTAGTCATTGAAAATCTTATCAAGCGTCTTGATCTATCTCTATAGATCTTGATGCCTAAAATGTAAGCAGCTTCACCGAGGTCTTTCATTGAAAAATTCTTATTGAAGTATCCTTTTATGCTATCTAGAAATTCTATATCATTTCCAATCAACAATATGTCATCCACATATAATATTAGAAATGCTACAAAGCACCCACTCACTTTCTTGTAAATACAGGCTTCACCGTAAGTCTGTATAAAACCATATGCTTTGATCACCTCATCAAAGCATATATTCCAACTCCGAGATGCTTGTACCAGTCCATAGATGGATCGCTGGAGATTGCACACTTTGTTAGCACCTTTAGGATCGAAAAAAAAACCTTCTGGTTGCATCATATACAACTCTTCTTTAGGAAATCCATTAAGGAATGCAGTTTTGACGTCCATTTTCCAGATTTCATAATCATAAAATGCGGCAATTGCTAACATGATTCGGACAGACTTAAGCATCGCTACGGGTGAGAAAGTCTCATCGTAGCCAACTCCTTGAACTTGTCGAAAACCTTTTGCGACAAGTTGAGCTATTTTCTATGGCGTGCCGATCATCGGGCAAGTCCACCAAAGTCCATACTTTGTTCTCATACATGGATCCTATCTCAGATTTCATGGCCTCAAGCCATTTATCAGAATCTGGGCTCATCATAGCTTCTTCATAGTTCGTAGGTTCGCCATGGTCTAATAACATAACTTCCAGGAAAGGATTACCGTACCACTCTGGTGCTGATCGTACTCTGGTTGACCTACGAGGTTCAGTAGTAACTTGATCTGAAGTTTCATGATCATTACCATTTGCTTCCTCTCTAGTTGGTGTAGGCATCACGGGAACTGTTTTCTGTGATGTGCTACTTTCCAATTCGAGAGAAGGTACAATTACCTCATCAAGTTCTACTTTCCTCGCACTCACTTCTTTCGAGAAAACTCCATCTCTAGAAAGGATCCATTCTTAGCAACAAAGATCTTTCCTTCGGATCTGTGGTAGAAGGTGTACCCAATAGTTTCTTTAGGGTATCCTATGAAGACGCACTTCTCTGCTTTGGGTTCGAGCTTATCAGGCTGAAGCCTTTTTGACATAAGCGTCACATCCCCAAACTTTTAAGAAATGACAACTTAGGTTTCTTGCCAAACCACAGTTCATATGGATTTTAGACGGTGCCCTATCTAACATGAATGCGGCTCTCTCTAATGCATAACCCCAAAATGATAAAGGCAAATTGGTAAGAGACATCGTAGAACGCACCATATCTAATAAAGTACGGTTACGATGTTCGGACACACCATTACGCTGTGGTGTTCCAGGTGGCGTGAGTTGCGAAACAATTCCACATTTTCTTAAATGAAGGCCAAACTTGTAACTCAAATATTCGCCTCCGCGATCAGATCGTAGAAACTTTATTTTCTTGTTGCGATGATTCTCTACTCCACTCTGAATTCTTTGAACTTTTCAAATGTTTCAGACTTGTGTTTCATCAAGTAGATATACCCATACCTACTCAAATCATCTGTAAAGGTTAGAAAATAATGATACCCGCCGCATGCCTCAACACTCATTCGACCGTATACATCAGTATGTAATTTTTCCAATAAGTCATTAGCTCGCTCCATTGTTCCGGAGAATGGAGTTTTAGTCATCTTGCCCATGAGGCATGGTTCGCAAGTATCAAATGATTCATAATCAAGTGATTCCAAAAGTCCATCCACATGGAGTTTCTTCATGCGCTTCACACCAATATGACCTAAACGGCAGTGCCACAAGTATGTTGCACTATCATTATCAACTTTGCATCTTTTGCCATCAATATTATGAATATGTGTATCACTACGATCGAGATTCAATAAACCATTCATATTGGGTGTATAACCATATAAGGTTTTATTCATGTAAACAGAACAACAATTATTCTCTGAATTAAATGAATAATCATATTGCAATAAACATGATCTAATCATATTCATGCTCAATGCAAACACCAAATAACATTTATTTAGGTTCAACACTAATCCCGAAGGTAGAGGGAATATGTGATGGCGATCATATCAATCTTGGAAACACTTCCAACACACATCGTCACCTTGCCCTTTACTAGTCTCCGTTTATTTTGCAACTCCTGTTTCGAGTTACTAATCTTAGCAACTGAATCGGTATCAAATACCCAGGGGCTACTACGAATACTAGTAAGGCACATATCAATAACATGTATATCAAATATACCTTTGTTCACATTGCCATCCTTCTTATCCGCCAAGTATTTAGGGCATTTCCGCTTCTAGTGATCATTCCCTTTGCTGTAGAAGCACTTAGTTTCAGGCTTAGGTCCAGCTTTGGGCTTCTTCACGGGAGTGGCAACTTGCTTGCCATTCTTCTTGAAGTTCCCTTTCTTTCCCTTGCCCTTTTTCTTGAAACTAGTGGTCTTGTTTAACCATCAACACTTGATGCTCTTTCTTGATTTCTACCTTCACCGATTTCAGCATCGTGATGAGCTCGGGAATCGTTTTTGTCATCCCTTGCATATTATAGTTCATCATGAAGTTCTAGTAGCTTGGTGATAGTGACTAGAGAACTCTGTCAATCACTATATTATCTAAAAGATTAACTCCCACTTGATTCAAGCATTGTAGTACCCAGACATTCTGAGCACATGCTCACTGGCTGAGCTATTCTCCTCCATCTTGTAGGCAAAGTAGAGGTCTCATACCTCCCGACACGGGCATGAGTCTGAAATAACAATTTCAGCTCTTGGAACATCTCATATGCTCCGTGGCGTTCAAAACATTTTTGAAGTCCCGGTTCTAAGCCGTAAAGCATGGCGCACTAAACTATCTAGTATTCATCAGATCGAGCTTTGCCAAACATTCGCAACGTCTGCATCAGCTCCTGCAACAGGTCTGTCACCTAGCGGTGCATCAAGGACATAATTCTTCTGTGCAGCAATGAGGATAATCCTCAGATCACGGACCCAGTCCGTATTATTGGCACCATCATCTTTCAACTTAGTTTTATCTAGGAACATATCAAAAATAGGGAAGCTATATCGCGAGCTATTGATCTACAACATAGATATGCAAAAACTATTAAGACTAAGTTCATGATAAATTAAGTTCAATTAATCAAATTACTAATGAAATCCCACTTAAATTAACATCCCTCAAGTTATTTAAGTGATAGATGATCCAAATCAACTAACCCATGTCCGATCATCACGTGAGATGGGGTAGTCATCAATGGTGAACATCTCTATGTTGATCATATCTACTATATGACTCACGTTTGAACTTTCGGTCTCCAGTGTTCCGAGACCATGTCCGTACATGCTAGGCTCGTCAAGTTTAACCCAAGTATTCTGCATGTGCAAAACTGTCTTACACCCGTTGTATGTGAACGTAGAGTCTATCACACCCGATCATCACGAGGTGCTTCAAAACGACGAACTTTGGCAACGGTGCATACTCGGGGAGAACACTTTTATCTTGAAATTTAGTGAAGGGATCATCTTATAATGCTACCCCCGTTCTAAGCAAAATAAGATGCATAAAGGATAAACATCACATGCAATCAAAATATGTGACATGATATGGCCATCAACATCTTTTGCTTTTGATCTCCATCTCCAAAGCATCGTCATGATCTCCATCATCACCGGCTCAACACCTTGATCTCTATCGTTGCGTCAGGGTCATCTCGCCAACTATTGCTTCTACAACTATTGCTAACGCATAGCGATAAAGTAAAGCAATTACATGGCGTTTGCATTTCATACAATAATCAAGAGACAACCCAAAGGCTCCTGCCGGTTGTCGATATTACAAAACATGATCATCTCATACATCAACATATATCACATCATATCTTGACCATATCACATCACAACATGCCCTGCAAAAACAAGTTAGACGTCCTCTACTTTGTTGTTGCATGTTTTACGTGACTGCTACGGGCTTCTAGCAAGAACCGTTCTTAACTACGCAAAAACCACAACGGTGATTATCAAGTTTGTTGTTTTAACCTTCTTCAAGGACCGGCCGTAATCAAATTCGATTCAACTAATGTAGGAGAAACAGACACCCGCCAGCCACCTTTATGCGAAACAAGTTGCATGTTAGTCGATGGAACCGGTCTCATGTGCGTGGACATGTAAGGTTAGTCCGGGCCGCTTCATCCAACAATACCTCCGAATCAAAATAAGACATTGGTGGTAAGCAGTATGACTGTCACCGCCCACAACTCTTTCTGTTCTACTCATGCATATCATCTACGCATAGACCTGGCTCAGATGCCACTGGTGGGGAACGTTGCATGGAAAACAAAAAAAATTCTATGCACACGCAAGATCTATCCATGGAGATGCATAGAAACGAGAGGGGAGAGTGTGTCTACCTAACCTCGTAGACCATAAGTGGAAGTGTTTAGTAAAGCGGTTGATGTAGTCGAACTTCTTCGCGCTCCAACCGATCAAGTACCAAACGGCACCTCCGTGTTCAGCACACGTTCAGCTCGGTGACGTCCTCCGCCTTCTTCATCCAGCAAGACGATGAGGTAGTGTGTCGGTGCAACAATCCCTGGGTCTGTTGCCCGGACCATGCACATGCCTAAGAGCAAGATTGCAGCATCCAAGACCAGACCAAGCACAAGTGATCAACTCTTTGAGGAATCAGAGTGCAGATCAAGAAGACCAAGTCAAGCCAAATAAGCAAGATACCACTGAGGGAAAACCTCCCTTGCTGGGCAGGTGAGCCTGGAGAGGTCAAGGTTACCCCGGAAACAAACTCCAAGACCGTCCTGGCAGGCCTACCAGGCCCTACGAAGGCAAACTACCCCGCCAAGGCTCCACTGCACCACCTCACAGCGACGCAAGTCATCGATCGGTGCGGTGTCAAGCCCCCAAGTGACTAAGTGGCTGTTTTTTGCCACATGGCAGCCACTTCCTATGGAAATCACCTCCAAATGACACCCGTCCAGAGACGTGTCATGCAGGCAGGAGAGAAGGTGGCCGAACAGCCCGGCAAGGCTTGCCGGACAGGCCATGATGTGACACTAAGCGGCGCATTTAATGTGCTCTGCCCTGTCTGTAGAGTTAGGTATGATAGCACTGTTTGCTGTCTAATCAGTGCATAATGACTGATTTGCCATTGTGCTGACCCCTTTATCTATAAAAGGAGGCCTGTGGCAGCCATAGAAAGGATTCGGACCCTGGTACACTCATACGCGCGTAGCCGTTCTCGCCCGAGGCAACCCTGCCGGGCTAGAGCGCTGCGCTTCCACCACAATCCACCATCAATCCACCAAAGTAGGAGTAGGGTTTTACGCCTCGCGGCGGCCCGAACCTGGGTAAAATTGCCCGTGTGATCTCTGTCGTGCTGTGCGATGTTCTCCTCTCTTTGTGCAATGTGCTCATCCCCCCTGCCGAACCACAAGGGGCTCATGGCCTCATAGGTGGCCGTCGTTTCCCATTACATCTTTGGCGTGCCAGGTAGGGGGCAGCGCTTGCGCGTACCCGAGAAGCGTACGCAACGCATCATCTTCGTCATCGTGTTTCTTCGTCAATGCCTTCATCATTCATGGCACCCAAGAAGAAACCCGGTGCCGCCGCCCAGCCGTCCTCCTCGAAGGCCCCGCCGCACACAACCACCGACGCCGCGGGGGCTACGGGGTCACCTGGGGATGTGGATGCTGCAGGAGGCGTGGACGACGCATGCGGCGTCGTCACCACCTCCCTTGTGGCCGGAACAGGAGCAGGAGGCACCGGAGAAGGACAGCATCAGCAGCATCCCAGCGGCCATGCTCCACGAGGTATGGGTGGAGAGATCATTCTGTCTGCACCTCCCCGCCCGGCCGAGGGGCAAAGCCACAGCAGTGGCACTTGCTCTAGGGAAAATCGCAATCCTTCGGCTGCCCACGCTGTGGGCGCGACCGCGGGACATGCACCACCCCCGGAGCGAGCTGACCCAGCCAATGCACCAGGCGGAGCCGCTGGTCCACAAGCGCCTCCACCTCGTCACCACGCCATCCTGGAGACTGGCTCACGACGATGAGAGCACGGCGCAGCCACTACCGGCTCCGTCAGGAGCCGGGCGATGTTACAATCTTCATCGTCATCCATGCCAAGCACCGCTTTGGAGGCCATGGCGCGGGCCCAGCTACTGTTGAGATTTCCGCCGGCGCCTGATCATATGGATGAGTGGAGAGCCACCATTCAGAGCCTGATTGGTTTCGCCGAGGTGGGAGGATCGCAGCAAGCTGGCCCGCCACGGCCTCCCCAGGCAACGACAATGGCCCACGGTGCTGGCCGCGCGGAAGGGGCCAACCCCACAGTGCAGTCCCCTCCACGACAGCCAGTGCGGGAGCCCCGCGACCAAGAGCCTGACGACGTCTCGATGGCTTCATCCGACCCTCGGCCGCGTCAAGGCCAATGGCGGGTCCTGCAGGACAGGTAAAGGGAAGGCACAGGCATCACCGTCGAGCGACGCCGCGACACCCGTCGCCCATCCGATAGGCGCAATGGCCCCGACATTGACGAACCTGCGCTCGGAGAAGGCGGGTACTTACCTTTCGAGGCTGGGAGCCCTGCCTTCACCCATGAGTTGCGGCAAGTCCGTTGGCCATCCACTCGCACGTTCAAGCCAGAGATACCAGAGAAGTATGATGGGAGACTGAACTCGGCAGAGTTCTTGAGCATCTACACCATCGCTATTCAAGCTGCTGGGGGAAGAGATGAGAAGGTGTTCACCAACTACTTTCCTTATGCTCTCAAGCCAAATGTGAGGTCTTGGCTGATGCACCTACCGGAGAACTCCATTTCGACTTTGGCTGACCTATGCCATGAGTTTGTTGGCGCCTTCACGGGCGGCCATCAAGAACTAGGGTGGCCCAACGACTTGCAGTTCCTCCTGCAGAAAGAAGGATAGACTCTGCGGAAGTACATGCAGAGGTTCAGCCGAGTCCACAGAAATATTCCAGACATCCACCCAGTAGCTGTGATAGCTGCGTTCCAGTCCAACGTGCGCAATCGACGGATACGTTCCAAGATGAACGTTCGATTGCCCAAGACTGTGAAGGAGCTTTACACTCTGTTGGATAAGTGTGCTCGAGTAGAGGAGGGGAGGCAGCTCTCCGGAGAAGAGGATGGTGTCGACATCGACTCAGAGGATGATGACGAGGCCACCAGTCAAAAGAAGAAGAACAAGAAGTGCAATAAAAGGCACAAGGATAAGGCAGTTATGACCGTTGAAGGATCGGGCACGCCTAGTACCGGCAAGAAGGCCAAGACTGAGGTACCTGGCAAGGAAGTTGCCGCGTGCACTGATTGCCGGGAGGCCGCGGCTGCTGAAAAGGCTGGGAAAGGTGATGGGCCATACTGCAAGATACGTCGGACCAAGGGCCACGATCTCCATGAGTGTCATCAGGTTGAGCAGCTCGTCAAGAAGCAGAGAGTTGAGTATGAGAAGCGTGATAAGGAGAAAGGTCAGAATGGCGCTGGCAGGAAGGGCCGAGGCGGCAGAGCAAGCTGCCCCGGCAAGGCTCCTCAGAATCAAGGAAAACCCTCCAGAGGCCGTGAGACGGAGGATTGCAATGATGAGAGTGATGGAGGAGATGAAGAGGAAACTAGCGAGAAGGAATTCCAGAAAGCCACTGACACCCTGTGCATTAACGGGGGTGCATCCCTGCACTCCTCTCACCGCCAACTTAAACAGTGGGCGCATGAAGTCAATGCCGTGGAGCCAGCGGCAGATTCTCGGAGGCCGCTCAAGTGGTCCCGCACACTGATCATCTTCGACATAGAGGATCACCCTGACCGCACCACTGTGGTAGGGTGCTTGCCGTTGTTGGTCTCACCAACAATCCGAAACCTCAAAGTCACAGAGGTGTTGGTTGACGGCGGGGTCGGGTTGAATCTGATTTCTCCAAAGGTCATCAACAAACTTCAGATAGAAGAGGAAGAGCTCAAGGTTACTGGTACGTTTCAAGGGATCAACCCCGGCAGGAGTCGTCCTAAGGGGAAGATCACGCTACCGGTAACATTCAGAGGGGAGTTAAACTACCGGACTGAGAAGATCATGTTTGATGTGGTCGACCTCCCCCTGCCGTACAATGGTATCCTTGGTCGCCCAAATCTGGCCAAATTCATGGCGGCATCCCACTATGCCTAAAACACCTTGAAGATGCCAGGGCCGATAGGCATCATTTCCATTCCACCAGACGAGAAGGACGCAATCATTTGTGTGGATAAGATGTATTGGGAAGCAGTCGTGGCAGAGGCCGCTGAAGCCACTGTTCCCTCCAAGGGAAGTAAAAGAAAGAAGAAAGCTAACAAGGATGCCAGCAAGGAATCCGGGAAGCATACCTCTTCGGAGTATGCTGCGCCTGTTGATGACTTGCCGGAGAGTTCCAATAGCAAGAGATCCAAGGCTGCTGCACCTACTATGAAAAAGGTCCCGGCAGGGCTGGCTGGCACTGATGGTAACTTCACTATCAGTGCCACCCTCAATGACAAATAGGAAAGCGCGCTCATTGCCTTCCTGCGGGCGAATATCGATGTGTTTGCCTGGCAACCATCTGATATCCCCGGTGTTCCCAGGGAGGTAATCGAGCACCACCTTGCTGTCTGCCCACATGCCCAACCCGTCAAGCAGAAGGTCCGAAAGCAAGCCTTGGAGCGGCAGCAGTTCATTGCCGAGGAGATCAAGAAACTTGAGGCATCTGGTATGGTCAGAGGAGTACTGCATCCAACATGGTTAGCAAATCCTATGGTGGTGCGCAAAGCTAATGGGAAATGGAGGCTGTGCATAGATTTCACTGATCTAAACAAGGCCTGCCTGAAGGACCCATTTCCCTTGCCGCACATCGATCAGATTGTGGATTCCACCTCTGGGTGCGACCTGCTTTCTTTTCTGGATGCCTACTCTGGATACCACCAGATCTTTATGTCCAAGGAAGACGAAGAGAAGACCGCATTCATAACCCCATGTGGCACGTACTGCTTTGTACGGATGCCCTTCGGGTTGAAGAGCGCCGGATCCACTTTTGCAAGGGCAGTCCAGATTGGTTTGAGTCTCAGCTACACAGAAACATTAAAGCTTACATGGATGATATTGTGGTCAAAACCAAGGACAGATCAACCCTCGTTCAGGATTTAGAAGTGACGTTTGCTAATCTGCGAAAGATCAACTTGAAGTTGAACCCGGAAAAGTGTGTGTTTGGCGTTCCTTCCAGCAAGCTACTTGGCTTCTTTGTGTCCCATCGGGGGATAGAGGCCAACCCCGACAAGATCAAGGCTATCGAGCAGATTCGAGCACCCAAGACAGTTAAGGATGTGAGGCGTTTGACTGGATGCGTTGCCGCGCTTAGCAGATTCATTTCCAAGTCTGCCGAGCGCGCCTTGCCGTTCTTCAAAATCTTGAAGAAGGCAGGACCCGTGGAGTGGACCCCGAAAGCAGACGCTGCAATGCAAGATCTGAAGACCTATCTCTCCTCTGTGCCCACTTTGGTTGCTCCCAAACCATAAGAGCGGTTGCTGCTATATTTAGCGGCAACTAATCAAGTGGTTCGTGCGGCACTGGTGGCACAACGGGAAGTGGATGAAGCGGCAACCGTAGCCACTGTCCCCTCCGGAGAGGAAAGTGAACACTCCCCGGCAAGGTCAGATGCAGTTCGAGATCGAGAAGAGCAAGGCAGCAAAGGCAGTCCTAAGGTTGCGGCAAGGAAGAAGGTGGTGCAGCGCCCAGTGTACTTCGTCAGCTCCCTATTGCAGGGGGCTAGATACAGGTACTCTGGCATGCAAAAGTTAATTTTTGGCCTCGTCATGGCCTCAAGGAAACTGTGCCACTAGTTCCAAGCCCACGAGATCACGGTTGTCACCCGTTTTCCTTTGCAACGGATACTCCAAAACCCGGAGGCCACCGGCAGGATAGTGGAGTGGGCCTTGGAGTTATCCAGCTTTGGTTTGAAGTTTGAGAGCACATCATCCTTTCAGAGCAGAGCGTTGGCAGAGTTTATTGCAGAGTGAACACCAACCCCTGATGAGGAAGTGTTGGAGACAGTTATTCCCGGCAAGGAAGCACCCCAGGAATGGATCATGTATTTCGATGGTGCCTTTTCCCTACAAGGTGCAGGGGTTGGCGTGCTTCTCGTTTCTCCCACTGGGGAACACCTTGAGTACGTTGTCCAGATGCATTTTCCCGGGAGAAGGCTACCAACAATACTGCAGAGTACGAAGGGCTCCTTGCCGGGCTCAGGATTGCAACAGAATTGGGAATCAAGAAGCTGATCATCCGCGGAGACTCTCAACTTGTGGTGAGACAAGTCAACAAGGATTACCAAAGTCCATTGATGGAGGCATGCGTTGAGGAAGTGAGAAAGTTGGAGGAGCGCTTTGACGGATTGCAAACAGAGCACGTACCCCGTGCGGAAAACAGCATTGCTGATCATTTGTCAAAATGCGCTACGCAAAAGCTCCCTATGGAACCAGGAACTTTTGTTCTACATCTAACTCACGCCTCCGTATCCCCAGCAGCAATGGCTAGGAAAAGGAGGAAACTGGACTCCGGCAAGCCTCTCCCGGTATAACCTCTCGAGGCTCCCGGCAGAGAGTTTGCCGGGAACAACTCCCCTTCAATCACTGAGCTGCACCCTCCCGCCAGGCCATCGGTCGCCGCGGTCGAGGAATGCGCTCCCACGAATGAGGAGGTGCCGCTAGTCCTCGTTACTGAGCCTCAGGCTCCAACTTGGGCGCGGCACTTAGTCCATTTCCTCCAAACCGGAGAACTTCTCGAAGAGCAAGAAGAAGCTGAAAGAGTAGCCCGGAGGGCCAATATGTATCAGTTCGTTGACAACACGCTGTACAGAAGGAGGCCCAACGATGTGAAATTGAAGTGCATTTGCCGGGAAGGAGGAAAGGAACTGCTGGCAGAGATACACAAGGGTATGTGCGGCTCACACATCGGATCGAGGGATCTATTTGGAAAGGCTTTTCGGCAAGGATTCTACTGGCCCACAGCCCTCCAAGATGCAGTTGAGTTGGTCACCAAATGTGAAGCCTGCCAGTTCCATTCCAAGAATATCCATCTGCCTGCCCAAGCTCTTCATACAATCCCTTTGTCATGGCCGTTTTCGGTCTGGTGGCTCGACATCTTGGGCCCCTTCCCCCGTGCTACCGGGGGCCTTGAATTCTTGTTTGTTGCAATCGACAAGTTTACAAAGTGGCCGGAAGTAGAGCCCGTGAGGAAGGTGGCTGCTCAGTGAGCTATCAAGTTCTTGAAAGGATTGGTGTGCCGCTTCGGAGTCCCTGCTCGGATCATCACTGACAATGGCACCCAATTCACGAGCCACGCCTTCATGCAATACGTTCATCCCCTCAGAAGCAAGGTCTCATTCGCCTCTGTTGCTCATCCAAGGAGCAACGGGCAAGCTGAAAGGGCGAACGGTAAAGTGTTGCGAGGACTCAAGACAAGGACATTTGATAAGCTGCAGAAGTGTGGCAGGCGATGGGTCAACGAGCTGTCGGTGGTTCTTTGGTCCCTCAGAATGACACCAAATTAAGCTACTGGGCAGACTCCCTTCTCCCTAGTCTATGGGGCAGAAGTAGTTATCCCCATGGAACTCATTTACGGGTCACCTCGAGTGCTTGCCTATGATGAAGTAGCGCAGGAACAACACCGGCGTGACGACACTGTGCTACTCGAGGAGAACCGTCTCTGGGCTGCTACGTGTGCCGCACGCTACCAGCAAGCCCTGCGCCACTATCACAGCCGCAGGGTTCATGCCCGGAGTTTTGAGGAAGGCGACCTTGTCCTTAGGCATGTTCAGTCCCCCAAGGGTACAAACAAGTTGACGCCAAAGTGGGAAGGCCCTTACCAGGTAGTATGAGTCACCAGACCTGGCGCAGTCTGCCTGGAGACCAGAGATGGCATTTAGTTGCAAAACTCATGGAATATTGAGCATCTCCGTAAGTTCTACCCATAAGGTGCGGCTGTCGGGCCCTGCTCGGCAGCCACCCTTTTGTACAGGCCTTGTCGATGTTGCATGTAACCCCTTGTACAAAGCCAGGCGCAGACCCTGAGCAACAGAGAAATAAATGAAGCGCTGGGGGGCCCCCGACAAATTGCATGCATGCATAAGCATATCATGAGCATGGCATGTTCATATAGATAAGATCGCATGTGGCATCATTTTCATCTGCACCAAACTGCAGGCTCCTACCGTGGACTTGATTCCAAAAAGGA
This sequence comes from Thinopyrum elongatum, assembly GCA_011799875.1. Taxonomy (NCBI): domain Eukaryota; kingdom Viridiplantae; phylum Streptophyta; class Magnoliopsida; order Poales; family Poaceae; genus Thinopyrum; species Thinopyrum elongatum. The sequence goes on along the minus strand of CM022302.1, from coordinate 217,494,232 downwards.
GAAGAGAAGACAAGCCTACATTGCGATCCCCGGCAAGCCAAACAGATAAGTTCTCTCTTTTGTCCGTATGTGCTCTATACGTAAAAACTTGTGCATAAGAAAACCTCGCCACTTCTGAAACTTAGGTGCTCCCATCCCTCGACTCGAATGTTGTTTCGGTCGGGATGGTTGTAGTGGCCTTTGGCAAGAAGGTTTGGCGGAGGGCTGGTCCCTCTTTACGATTTGTGCCCGGCAGGCCTAGCTCCGCGGCAGCAAACTGGGAGTATCGGCAGGATAGCCTACCGAGAAAACTTGTTTACTTAAATGTATAGAGGCATTTTGCCTCTACATGGACATATTACATGCACATGTGCGAGGCATTGCGCTCTAACTGAACCCGAGCGAGGTGTCGGGCTCTAACTGAACCCGAGCGATTGCACTAGCTATGTTATTGAACCCCGATCGATCCCTTGCTGTTAACTGGACCCGAGTAATTCCTTCGCTACTGCTGCTAACTGAAGCCGATCGAAGCTGCCTCTTGATGAAAAGTTCCCGGTGGGGATTGCATGAACAGGACCCCGATCGAGCAGGTGGGGGTGGATGAACAGTAGCCGGTGGAGTGACCCCGTGGAGGGCTGATTGAACAGGACCCCGTGGAGGGACTGGTTGAACAGGACCCCGTGGAGGGCTGGTTGAACAGTAGCCGGTGGAGGCTAGATGAACAGGAGCCCGTGGATGAACAGTAGCTGGTGGAGGCAGGAGGGAGACGCCGTGGATGAACAGTCGCAGGTGGAGGCTGGAGGAGGTCGACGATGGATGAGCACTAGCCCGTGGAGGCTGGAGCAAGGCAGTAGATGGTGGATGAACAGTAGCACGTGGAGTCCCATTTTGCGGTACGCCACGCCCCTCCCGATGAACAGGACCCCCGTTTCAACCGTAGGCGCTCCAACACAAGTATGTTTCCTCCGTTTTGCGGTACACCACACCCCTCCTGATGAACAGGAACCCTGTTTCGACTGTAGTGCTCCAACACAAGTCTGTTTCCTCCGTTTTGCGGTACGCCACACCCCTCCCCATCAACAGGACCCCCATTTCGACCGAAGCGCTCCAACACAAGTCCGTTTCCTCTGTTTTGCGGTACGCCACACCCCTCCCGATCAACAGGACCCCCGTTTCGACCGTAGCCGGTCGAACAGAAGGCCGTTTCCTCTGTACTGCGGTACGCCAGACCCCGTTTTGGCTGTTCCGTCCAAGCCGGTTGGCTCCCGTTGAACAGGACACATTCCGACCCAGTCTGTTGCCTCCTGATGAACAGGACGCTGTTTCTCCGTTGACCCAGCCGGTTGGCTGTCTGATGAACATGACACCGTTGCTTTTGTCCGTTGCCTCTCCATGTACACGAGCCCTGGCTGTACGTATGCGCGAGTACGTGTTCGAGACCCCGCCCGTATGTACGTACATGGCCGTATTTTTTGGCATGTGGCTGTACGTACGTGTACACGGTTTGGAAGGGACTGCCTGAACTGCTACGTCGGGGGCTCTACTACTACACGTGGCGCTGCTTGCTCGGCCACGGTTCATCATTGCAGAGAGACCGATCGACCAGTATGTATGTACACGTTCGCGACCAGAATGACAACGCTACGTACGCTTCGACCAGGTGGGTCCCGGCTGTCAGGGAGGATAAGGAGGCACTTCCTTGCGTGCGAAGTTATTCATGGTGGGTCCGAGCTGTCAGGGGGAGGATTCATTTTTTTTTCGCGCCTAATATGGAGGCGCTTCCTTGCGTTCGAAGATGTAGCTGGTGGGTCCATCTATCAGCCTCACCGTGTACACTACTCTTCCGATGGCTGTCGTTCGTTGATCACGTTGACCACTCCGTGTGGACAGCACCTAGGCGATGGATGACGGCGAGGCCTAGGAAGGGAACGATGCTGAGCTAGGGAAGACGAGGCAGGTGGATGCCCACGCGGAGGGGAGTATGGGGGTTCATTGGTTCGGCTGCGGTGTAAGGTTGCCGTCGCCGGAGAATAATAGGGGGTATGGGTGAGTAGAGGGTAGGCCTGGCCAGTAGTAGTATGGTCGGGCGGTTAGGCCTGCGCGGCAGCACAGCCAGCCACGGGAGGCTGGAGCAGGTGGTACGGCGGGCGCAGGTTTGGGTGGCTGGAGCAACAAGACCAGAGGTTGAAGACGCAGCTTGGCCGTTGCATTAACATCCAACGGTCTATGCAGCTAGAATCGCTTATTGACTAAGTTGGCAAAGCCCTGCGTACGCGTTAACTTAGTAGGCCCACAAGTCAGCCTCCAAATCTGGTGGGTCCCAGCTAGCAGGAGGAATGAATTTTTTTTCACGTAATAAGGTGGCACTTCCTTGCGTGCGAAGGTGTTTTCTGTTTTTTTTAATTTCTTCTTTTTCGAGTTAGAATAAAAATAAAACAATTTAGCATCTTCGGTACAATCTATATTTTCACGAAAAAGATCATAATAAAGCTGGTGGGTCCCAGCTGTCAGGGAGAGGAAACTTTTTATTTCCGCGTAATAAAGGAAGCACTTCCTTGCGTGCGAAGATGTAGCTGGTGGGTCAAACCTGTCAGGGGGAGAAATTATTTGTTTTCGCATAATACGGGGGCACTTGCTGCGTGCGGCCATGGGCCATGTGGGTCCCTACTGTCAGCCAATCCACGTACATGCCTCATCCGATGGTTGTCGTTTGTTGACAAAGTTGACCACGCCGCGCCGAGAGAACCAACGCAGTGAACGATGGCGAGTATTACGAAGGGAACAACCCGGAGCTGGCGAAAACACAGCAGTGGATGCCCACGCGGAGGGGAGTACGAGGGTTCACTGGTTCGGCTGTGGTGTGAGGCTGCCGTCGCCGGAGAAGAACAGGAGGTGTTGGTGAGTAGAGGAATGGCCTAGACGGCGTTTGGGAGTAGGGTGGGCCGGTGAAGCCTGCGCTGCAGCACAGCCGGCCACGGGAGGCGGTACCGCCGGCGGTGGTTTGGGCGGCTGAAGCAAGAATATCCGAGATTGAAGAAGCACTACAACCATTGGATGGACATCCAACGGCCACTGCTGCTAGAATCGTGTATTGACTATAAGTTTACAAAGCCTTCCGTACGCCTTAGTAGGCCCACAAGCCTTCCGTACGCGTCACTGACTATAATTCTCAAAAGCATAGTAGGCCCACAAGTGAGCATCACATATGTGGTAGAGAACATATAGCCCATTTGCGATTTGTAATAATGTACAACCCATTTTTGAATTCTAATGGAATTTACTACAACCCATTTACAGTCTGTTAAAATTACAGTCCATTTTCTAGCTAGGACAACGATTAATAATTTCAACCAACCTCTCAAAACAGAATTCAACCAAAAATCCCACATTTTGATGGGATCCAAAATATTTTTATCCCGAAATTTCGAGTCAGATTAAATATAATTTCAAAATGAATTTGTATTAGGTAAAAATCTAAAGAAATATTGCGCGCGCAATAAGTAATGAAATTAAAATTTCCAAATTCAAAAAATAATATTTTTGAAACTAATTACCTGTTTGGTGCGTTTTTGTATATTTACAGCCCAGTTTTTATAATTACATCCCCATTTATTATTTCTTAAAGCCCATTTTCTTGTTAGGCCTAATGTATCCCTCATAGGAAAGATTTACAGCCCAGCGGGGCGGAGAATAACAAGTTGACCTGGGTTGGGTATTCCGCAAAAAAAAGTATAGCTGGGCTAGCCATTTTCACCTTGAAAAAATAATATCTGGGCTGGATATTTGGCTGACATAAAATAATAGCCTGGGCTAGACGGGCCATAGCCCGCCCAGTTGATACCCTGCTCCTCTGAACAACAACAAAAACATCGCTCAAGAAAAACTCCGCTTACACCTAAAAAAACAAATACTGCTCGAGCTGCTGGGTCCCAACTGTCGGCCGCTCCTTGTGCAATTCTCTCGTTTATTGACTCTATAGGTTGACGATGGTGTGGGACCGTGATGTCAGGAAACTAGGAGGAAGCAAAAGAAATTATAGTTGTATATAATAAGGAGGAACTTGCGTACATACGGCTATAGCCCTGGTGGGTCCCTACTGTCATCCTCTCCAAGTAAAGTCATCTCCTGATTCCTCATGTTCGTTGACCATGTTGACAATGTTCGGCGCCACGGCGAGCGCAACAACTCGAAGGACGACGAAGAGGGCCTCGCGGGCCCTATGGATGGTCTGATATAGTGCCCGCTGCTTATTCAGGAAGCCAGGATCATTGGACACCTATGAGCACCTTCGAGAGACTGAGACGGCATGAAACGGTAAGGCCGCGCTTGGGAGCTCTGGATTGTTTCACACCTGTATTAAGATACAAGTGTAATTTACTCGTCATCGGAAACAACGCGTAAAATACAGGCGTAATGAAACCGAGGGCCTGAGGTCTGTAACGAAAACCGGCGAGTTACGTGTGTAATTTGAGAGACCAGTGTATATTTTACTAGTCAAAATTGACCAACCAAGCGCTTCGCCCAAGACCATCTGCTTTTATTTACAGGCGTCAGTTTTACAAGCGGTTTTGGTTGGAAAACAACGATCCAGTCACGACCTAAGATGATGAGTTGGTCGGAAGATCATATGGTTTCACCTCTAACCTACCCGAGTTGTCGTATAGGCTATGAATGAAACATAAGACGATGAACTTCTTAAGCACAGAAACAACAGAAGAGGATGATCTTCTTAACATGCAAATCACTGGAATTAGATGAACATGCAAAACAATATGAATCATTATTCTCAGGAGGCATGGTGAACAGCTCGTGATGCCGCATGCCACAGCATTCCAAGCTCAACTTTGCAGTCAAACTCACAAGGCCTGGCATTACATAGACAACATTCAGAACAAACTCTTAATATACCTTACATAAGTCAACATTCATGTGACTATGCATCTCAGCAGAGTAAATATTTACTTCTGAACTGAACACATGAATAGGAAAAAACGATCGACGCTGCTCACAGCAAAGGGTGTCCCACTCAAAAATATCAAATGCATGTCTTCTGGCTAACATCAATGAGCAAAATTTGACAAGGTTTTCCAATTCCAGTATATTAAACTAATGTCTTCTTGCTAACATCAATGATTAAACTTTGACAAGCTTTTCCCATTCAAAATATGTAATGCCTATGATTGTGGAACGGGCAGGGTTTGTCATCAGTTTGCACATTGAAATGGCACATGGAGCCGGATTAACTAGCGTATCTTTTTGTGCAGTTCAACTCAAATCAAACAATGTCTTGTGTAGCATGGTGGATTTCGTATTTATATGCTGCAAGAAAACAAAGACACATCAGCACACACATGAATATTGGCCCCAGTGTCAACCCATCAATCAGTGGACTGACAAACTGAAAGTACGGTAAACAGATTACCATACCCAGATGCCCCATCATTGTTGCTTAGAGTGACATTGACAGACTTGGAGTCTTGTCCTGGCTTGTTGTACTTGTTAAGACAATGTCTTGCGTAGCATGGTGGATTTCGTATTTATATGTTGCAAGGCTTTGAACACGTTGGCAGCTCCATTCAATAGATAGTCCGGTGGCTCAAGGTGACGATGAATGATTAGAGAACCATTCGATGTATTGTGCATGATGAAGTATTATGGAGGACACGAACCATCTGAACATTTTGTGCAGTTCCACTAAAATCAAGCTGAGCATCCCTGTCTGCATAAATACAGAAAAAGCGTGATGAATATAATAGTGGTACTAGTTGATTAAACATACGCTTACAACTATAATCATCTTCATTATATTAACAGGAAAAGATAGCAATACAATAGCTTGAATTAAACATTTATTCAAAACAATACAACAATATAATCAGCACAACATAACAAAGCATGATCATGTGGATGAAGGCCGATACTGACCTCGTTTGTTACAGCTGCGCCAGCGACTGACTTGGTCATACCTTTCCTTATGGAGTGAATTTTGCACCCCACGTGCTGTTTACTTGTGTTTTCCTTGGTCTGCAGACTAGTCATGTCACCAGCGTCTACTAATACTCTAAAGCTTCTCGATCATTCCTTCTGTAATGTAGCGCAAACAGTGACTGCTTCTTTCTGCAAAGTGGAAAGACCAACTGGCCCCAATAATGCAACAGTTTGCCTTAAACACATTGGCTCCTTTTGTGCAGTTCAACTAAAATCAAAGTCGAAATAAAACCGAGCAGAAGTTTTGATATCCCTGTATGCAACAATAGGTATAAGGGAAACAATTACTGAGAAATAACAGTTGATGACTTATACTCCCAGAAGAAAAAACATCTACCTTATCTTAATGGGAAACAAAGCAGGAGAGTAGCAATTCTCAATCAGTGTGATTCATTCATATTAACTGAGACATTATCTTAACAATGCCTTGTTTCAACATGTACAAAGAATGACAAAGCAGAAAAGTACCATTCCTAAAACAATGCGACTGGTTCATATTAACAGAGACATTATCTTAACAATACCTTGGTTAAACATGTAGAAAGAACTACAAAGCAGGATAGTACCATTTGTAAAACACTGTAACTGATATATAATAACAGAGACATTATCTCAACAATACATTTCTTAAACATGTACTCCGGCCGATCCCTAACAGAAATGGTACTCCCCGCGATCCCTAACAAGTGTTGCAGTTTTGAACTAAGATTCAATAGTTAATTCTGAGAGTGGCATTGCTTAATTTTACCAGCGGCATTAGATTAACAAAAAGCATAAACAGTTCCAGGGGAGAGTGGGCACAACAACACCATGTGCTTCCATCTACTTATAAAGGGGTTGATGCAGAGTTTGTTGTAACAAAGCAACAAGCATCATGTCTGGGTTGGTCCCATTTTTGTCAACTACTTAATGGGAAAAGACAGCAATACAATAGCTTCAATTCAACATTTATTTAAAACAGTACCAATACAAGTAGCACAACATCTCAAAGCACACTGCACAATCATGTGGATGAAGGACTGTACTGACCTTTCATGAGGCGGACAAGATAAAATACGAATCTACCAACACGAATAGGAAATCCAATCTCGTTTTGTGCAGTTCCACTGAAATCAAGCAAAGTTGCCGGTGTGACATTTAAGTTCGCTATAGCAACAAGTTGAATAGATATCCCTGTTTTAACAGAGGCAAAAAAGGAAACAATTACTGGCCAATAAAGGAGGATGAAACATATGGCGACAAAAAGAAGCATCTAACTTATCTTGATGGAAAACAAAGTAGGACAGTAGCATTTCTAAAACGGTTGCATTGATTCATATTAACAGAGACATTCTCTTAAAACAACATTCGTTAAAAATGTAATTTACTTTTAACAGTGGCATTGCTTCAATTTTCCAGCGGCATTCTTAGATTAACAACAGCAAAATAGTTGTATGGGACATGGGACATGGGACATGCCAGCACCATGTGCGTTCACACGTATAAATGGGTGATGCAGAGTATGTTGCCAAGCAGCATATCTGCGTTGGTCCCATTTTTGTTCTCTTTGAACATTTTTCCTATGTGAGGGAAGAAAATCTAGTCCTGCACAAACTACCGGACCCCCCAGTTTCTTTCCTTTTTCAACATAGAGATCGGTTCCTTACAGATGTGTGTACTGGGTTACCCCCTTTTTCCCTTTTCAACCAACAAAGCGGCTGGATAGCCAGTCTATACTACTTTCCCTCCCTCCTTTCCTCATTGAACCATGTCCTAGATTCATGCTCCACCCCACCCCACCCTTCTTTCCTCTTTGAACCAAGACCTAGATTCGACTACAGAATCGAAAAAGATTCGCATGCAGCTAGAGCAATGACGGTTTCATAGAAAGTTATACCTTAGGGTCGTCGGGATGTGGCTAGGCATGCGGCAGGAGGCCGGATCTGCCCACACTACGTACGGCAGCGAGGAAGAAGGGGTCGGTGGCCCTCCCGCACAGGCGCTGGGTGAAAGAGAACAGCGCAGCCGGCAGTGGATTGCCTCCCTCACCGAAGGCGACAGAGTGAACGCTGCACCTCCTTCCCTTCCCAGTGCGACGGGATCCTGACGGCTTCTTCACCAGCTGTGAGGGGTGAGAGAGAGACAGAGGCCAATGCAGTCTTTTTTAGATCTGGTGAAGAGGGTGAGAGACTGTGAATATAGCAAACCCTAGCAAAGGAACGCTGAGCTTCCAACGTGTGTGTGTGTGTGTGTATATATATATATATATGTAGTGCGGCAAGAGTGTGGAGAGTGCAAACCCTAGCGAACAAGCGCTGAGACTCCAGCTTATATAGTACTCGTGTATACTACTAATATATAGTAGAGTGGTTTTCTTTTTCTCTCATAACAATCGTTTTAAATTGTGTAAGTATGAAACGAAATTCTTTATTTAACGTTCCAGTGAAGAAAACTACTTATGATCAACTAACGATCCACGCGTCCTGGTCGCACTTCCTGTCCTTCACATGCGGTACACTACCCTCCGTTAAGTGAACAACCACACACACGCCAAATTATCCGAAAGGTGTGAGAGTGTGTACAAATAAAGAATTTTAATTTCAATTATCGAAAAGGTTTGAGAGTATGTACAGTTTGCCCTCTCTCAATAATTCTGGTTTGTTGTGTTCGGCCTAAACTTGGTCAAACTTTACAAAGTTTGACTTTAGTCGAATCTAATATGCAGAGTAAATAAAAATGGAGGGCTACTACGTCCATCCGGGTGTTTAGTCCACACCATTTTTTTAATCAAAGTCTGACCACATATTTAGTTAATAGTTGGACAAATAAAATTAAAAGGGAGCTGAAGACAAAGTTGTGAGAAGGCTTAGAAATCAATACAAAACTTATGCTCTTAGTACCAACGTCGATGCTTCTTCGAGGAAACATTTGGTTCATAGCCAATTGTGTGATAAAATTGCACCAACGTGAAAGACGACTGCATCTCCAGGTGAACTGATGAAGGATATCATCTTTGTGGGTAACAAGCAAAGAGCACTGATGGACGATAGCTTGTTTTTCATTGAAAATCGATCAGCATCACCAGCCGATGCAACCATGAGACGCAACCATGAGCATCGATAGGTCATCGTGGTGATGCATCATCCATTTGGCATCAAGTTTGGGTGAGGCACCAATGAAGTTCGACAAATCCTCACTGTGGTCTGTTTCTTCTCGGTAAGAGCAAGTACAATAAGGTACAGTCAGTAGGCTGTAAGGAGTTAAATAATATTTCTATGCGTAGTTGGAGGAGAGAGGATAGGAGAGAGAATGTAAGCGGACTCTAATGCAAGAGCCAGCTGCAGCACGTGCTCCTAGGCACCATGTGAGAGTGGAAGGTGGGTCATGTATTAATAAATTAGCACATACTTATAGCTAATTGTTATACATGTTGGCTATAATGTTGGCTATAGATGACATGGCACTTTCTTATAGCCAAAAATTGGCTATATTATTAACCATGCTCTAATCAAGCTCGAGGAAGGAAGAACCACATGGCAGAGGACAGTGTGGCGGAACAACAATGGCCATCCAATTTTGTGCAGTTCCACTAAAATTGAGGAAGACATGCCCGGGTATGGAGATACGCATCGCTGTTTGCAAAAATATAAAAAAGGAATATAGTGTTGTTACTTTGTTTTGGCAGTGGTACAAGATTAACAGCGACATCTCAATTGTCAATAAGAATTAATGAAAAGTACACCAACAAACAAAAGCATCATGATTATCTTGATGGGAACTAAACCAGGATACCTGAGAAAAAAAGCAGGACAGAAGCATTTATCGACGCCTCTGGATTGACATCAGCATTACTTAAAAGGGACATCACTTTACCATGGTCATTGCTTCATTTAACCAGTGATAGTATTAGATTGGCAGCAGCAATAGGAGCATGCGGACAATGACCGCACAACCACCATGTACTTTTTGTCGAAAAAACATGTATACCTCCACCAAGGCATAAACCAGGAGAACTTTTCGAGTGGCCTTTCCTCTATAATAGTAAAAAATAGGTGATGTTGGACCAGCCGACGAACCCTATCTACTGTAGATGGGGAGCTGGGGAGTAGTGGCATACAAGAAAACCCGCATGCAGCGACCTGGGGAGCTGGACCAGTACAATGAAGCATGAAATCCAAAAGAAGTTATACCTCAGGTGGGCGAGATGTCGCTTAGGTGGGCGGGCGGGATCTGCCCACACGACGGCAGCGAACAAGGGCGCGGAGGACCTTCGTCCGTGCAAGCACTAGCTCAGAGAGGTTTGTGCGCATCGGCTTCCTCCATCGCCGACAGCGACAACGTCAACGTTGCACCTCCTCACCTCCCGCAGCGGACGGGATTCAGCCGGATCTATGACCACCGGTGAGGAGAGAGATAGAGTGGACACTGTCATCTTGTTTAGATATGGAGAGGGTGAGAGAGCGAGACACGAGAAACCCTATCAAACAAGAGGCTATATATACAATGGAGTAAAAAAATCTCTCCATAACGGTGGCTTTAAATAGAATACGCGCGTTCCTGGAAAAAAGAAACGAAAACTGGCAGACAATTTTTTTTTAACGTACCAAGAAAGAAAACTCGATCAAAAACACGCCCCCGCTTCCAGGTCACAGTTTGTATCGCTCACGTGTGGTCCCCGACTCTCCATTATTAAGTGAACAAATTAAAGGGTCAAATTATTACGTTCGTAAGCTGCCTCTTTGTGTACAAATGCGCTCCATCGTGTACTCGTGGGTATCTCGAAGGCAGAGTGAGTGCGTGTACATTTCTTCTTGTACATCGTACTCCATTTATCTCACTTCATATTGTTTCCCACTCCTATGATATTCCTATCCTAGGAACAAAATGAGGCGGTACTAAGTTTGTGTGTGTGTAGGGAGAACGAGACATTGATGGTGTGTACGAGTAGTCGCGAGAGTCGTCGCGCACACACACATAGACATAGACATGCATATCTGTGTTTACGTAAAATTCCATCTCCATCTCCAATCATATTTGTCCAACTAGCACATTATTCACATTACTAATTATATACGCAGCAATATTTACGTAGAGCATCTCTTGTTTGCGGGCGTCCGGACCGCTGCGACGCCCGCTCCTGACCAACCCGAACCCTCTTCATCACCCGCGCGTGCTTCCCGCCCGAAACGGTCAGTGCCGCATTCATGCCCGGCCAGAGCGGACGCGACCTCTCACTGGCGCCGGCATTGAAGTGGCGCGCCGGCCGAGAGAGCGTCGCCCGCGCCGCTTCCTGGTACACGCGACTGCTCTGCGTTCAAAGGTCGCAATAGCCGGCCACAACATGCATGTAAAAAGTTCTTGGGAGTCTGTGCTACAGCTAGCTGTCCTCCCCCTCCTCATCAGTCTCTTCCAGTAGTGCTAGTACTCCATGGCGCGATCCATCGACAAGCAGGTGGGAAAGTTATGGTATACTCGGTTTGCGGTGAGTGGCATGCCGAGTGACCATGTGGGGTGGAGTCGTGGAGGAGGGTGAGACACGAACATGACAGATGTGATTTAAACGTTGGTTTTGCTCGATGGCGCGATCCAACGAAACAAGACGTTGGTTTCTCTCCGTTTCCATTTTTTCTCCGGAAAAACGGAAACTTTCCACTCCATTTTCATTCCTACTCCAAGGTTGCCCCGTTACAACATTCCAGCAAATACAAAGGAAAACTAACATGCATGCTGATGCATCTCAATGATTCACAGATCATAGCCAATATTTACTTCACAACTAAAGACAAAAGTTGTGAGAGTGTGTACACAAAAGTACTGATGGGGTCACTACGACGTAAACCCTAAACCCTAAACAGGATTTAATTTTCTGGCTAGGTAGAACCTGTCGAAGGAAAGACGGCTGGCACTCTCGGATCATACGATGCTTTTGTGCAGTTCCACTAAAATCGAGCTGAGCATCCCTGTTGGCAAAGATATTGAAGAAGTGTGATTAGAATAATAGTACTGGCACTCGTTCATGAGACATAAACTCATCACAAATAGAAGCTGGTAGAAGTAGAGAAAGATCCGCATGGAGATGGAGCTACGTGGGGAGCTGCGGGAGTGGAGCAAGCCGGCTCCAAAAGGAAGTTGTACCTGGGACATCGGGCTGTAGCTAGAAGGGCGGTTGGGAGGCGGCATCAGCCCATACCATGGGGACCCCCGATCGGGACGCACCGACAGTGGGTTTTCTCCCACGCCGCTGTCGACCGCGTCTACGCAGAATATCGTCCCCTTCCCCAGCGGCGGGATCAGGCTAGATCTGTGACCAGCGGTGTGGCCACCGTCGTTCTATGCTTGTGAAGAGAGCAACCCAAGCAAGCAGGCTTGTAGCTTAGGCTCCTGCTAGTGTATATAAAGTGGTTTTCTTTTTCTTTCCATATCAACCATTTTATATTGCGTACGTGTCATTGAAGAGTGAAATGATGGTTGCTTCTTTCGACTAACTTACTGTGTGATTTGACTGCTCCTGAGTGGCCCCTACACATACTCCCCCTACGTGTATGACCGTTCCTAAGTCTCACTTGTACTTATCTCTATTTTCTTGCATGACACGTAGACAGGATGCGCATAGAGGAATTTTGTTACTGCACATTGTTACGTAGTACTACTAGTACCTACTCCCTCCTTCCGGTTCACTACTAGTACTGCCTCCGTCCTGGCTTATTGATCCCCTTTGTACTCAATTCATGAGCTCGTTTTCCTTAAGAAATTGTCTTTACCAACATATTAATATCGGGAATGCATGCGTGAACAACGAATGATTAAACCTTGCATGCAATGTTTTGACAAAGCATTGACTTATGAACATGTGAATGTGAGGGACTACAACCTCGTGCATGCATGCAACAGTCACACGTACACATAGACGCAAAAACGCGCGCGATGCCCTAATGCATGCATGTCCGAGCACACGACAGAACACACACGCTCATGCTCAAGTGCTCAACCTACACATGCATGCACACACATACTTAGCCAGGGTGAGCTAGTGACCGTATAAACATCAGAAAATGTGTATATGGAGCGCAATGAGCGTATTATGAAGTCCACTGACCATATTTTTACAAATATGCAGTGACAGACAGTGTATTTATCTCATTTCAAATTAAGCCATATTAACCGGAAAGGAAGCAGTATGCACTAGCATTACGTTGCTATGTCCCGTCAACTTGCCGAACGAGGAGAAGCTTACGCGCGGTGGCTCGCAGGACAAGGAGAAACTTTTGACTAATGCAAGCTCTCCCTCGCTCAGGAGGTGGACGTGCAACAGTTAATTCGGTGTCAGATTGCCAGAAGCATACACTGTACTAGTACCATTATTGTTCGACTTCCCGAAGAGGCGAACAGCCAAGCGCAAAGTTTACTACTAGTACTACTATACAGGTATGTACTACTAGGAACCGCATGGTGGAGCGTCTGCACTCTTATTTTATTTTAATCTGTGATAAAGCAATCTTCAACACATTTGGTTCTCTTCGAGGGTTCTCGCATGTGATAATGGAAGTTGATTGCATGGAACACTCACCACAATTCTCGCTTAATTCTGGCTCCTATGATGTTAGAAATAGGAGCACTCGGTAATATTTTTTTTGGTATTCAGCATGTAAACAGGTCAGCAAACCTTGCGGCGCATCTTTGTGCGAATCGTGCTTGCTGCACTTTGAATGTGACCGAGAGCTTGCTTGATGAAACACCTCGCTTCCTTCTTCTTTTTTTGCGGGGTACCTCGCTTCCTAGTGACCAGTCTCTTGGCTGATCGTCCTAAGAATGCTTATATATGAATAAAGCTCTCTCATTTACCCACAAAAAAGATTAAGCCATATTAACTGGAAAGGGGGGAGTATGGACTAGCACTACTTTTTGGTGTGTCCCGTCAACTCGCAGAATGAGGAGAAGCTTGCAGGACAAGGTGAAGCTCGCTTATGCCCTCTCCGTCTACCTCAAGTCTGGTGGCTCACAGGACGACGAGAAGCTTTTGACTAATGCAACCTACCCTCGCCCAGGCGGTGGACGTGCAGTAGTTCATTCGGTGTCAGATTGCCAGAGGCATACACTGTAGTACCATCATTGTTCGACTTCACGAAGAGGTGAAGAGCCAAGCGCAAGGTTTAGTAGTACGAGTAGTACTACTACTAGTATACAGGTACTAGGAACCGCATGGTGGAGCGTCTGTACTCTTATTTTATTTTAATCTCTGATAAAGTACACATTTATTCGGGAGAAGTGCGGAAAACGGCAGCCCAATAGTACTATTAAAAACATCGAACATGTAATGATGATATCGATCAACCATGCTCGAATATATCTTGGCCTCCGTGCGAGCCCGTCTGTGTGTTCTCGCTCCTCGTCTCTCTCAAGGAATGGTGGGTTGGCCATTTTGCCGTCAATTGAGAACGGTTTGCTCACACTTCGGTCCCATATGTCAGTGATATGCCAAGAGGAAGTGCGTTGACCGACTGGCCATACGCGTACTTGGTTTTGCACCTTCATACTACTCCTTCCTCCGTCACAGTTTACAGGGCGCGCTTCATTCTCATGCATTTCTCTCCATGCATTTCCACCACCAGATAGATTTTTGACGCGTTTGGTTTAATGCTCAATTAATTAGGGCGTGGTAACCGCAATCAAGTCCACAATTTTCTCTCGATGTACTAGGTGTGTACGCGGAGTGGAGTAAGTGCATGCATGTGTGTACCCGGGGTGGAAGCACTGCATGCATGTGTGTACGCATTATTTCCTCTAGTAATAGACACCGTGCTATAACTACCAACCCTATTTTTCAGGCCGATCGCTAGTCGCCTTGGTCCCAGAGATTGTTGAAGCGCGCTCTATAAACAGTGACGGAGGGAGTAGTATGAGCGGATTCAAAGAAGAGTGTATTGATGGTTGCTTCTTCCGAGCAACTTACAGTGGGAAAGGTGGGGCTTATGATTTGACTTCTCATTACTCACTATTAGTGCGGCGCAACGATCGGGCTGAGTCTCCCATGCGGTTGTGCACTACTCGCTCCATTCTTAAATATTTGACTTTCTAGAGATTTCAGAGTGACTACATATGAAGCAAAATGAGTGAATCTACACTCTAAAATATGTCCATTTGAAATTTCTAAAAAGATAAATATTTAGGAACGGAGGAAGTATAATTTTGTGCATGGCACATGGACCCGGATGCTGAAGAGGCTTCTGGCAATGCTATCAAGCTTCCATGATTTGTTTACATAATTGACGTACTATACAAATAATTTTCCAGCGACATGAAATTGTACAATGCTCTGAGCTTTCAGCTTTTGTTTCGTGTGTCTTGCCATCCATGCTCTTTCAAAAAAAATAAAAAACTAACTTCCTTGCTAATGCATCTCAATGATTAGTAGATCAGAGCTAATATTTACATCACAACTGAAGACAAAGTTGTGAGAAGGTGTTAAATTAAAATTGATCCATGCTTTCATTGGCAGCAACTTCCCCCCAGCTTTGTCTAAATCAACAAGGCATGTTGGGAAAAAAGTAGCTGTCAGGAGCATGCAACATTCCGATCATTTTGTGCAGTTCCACTAAAATAGAGCTGAGCGTCCCTGTTCGAAAGATATTATGTGTGATTACAATAATAGAGGACTGTTGATGAAACAATAAACACACAAATAGAAGCCAGTCACCTTTGCAGTCTCTCTTAAGACTAACTAGTTGGAGAAGATTAAGCAAATAGTTGGAGAAGATTAGGCTCGGAGTTGGATGAGGAGGATAGAGCAAAATCAATCTCCCTTTATGCAGTCGCACTGAAATGTAGAGACGTTACCCGTGTGACATTTTAGTACAACTGCACAAAACACTCTTAAGAAAAAAGTGATTTGTGCAGTTCACCAAAAGGTCGCAATAGCAACGAGGTGAAATGGATAGCCCTGTTTGCAAAAAAGAGGTAGAAAGGAAACAATTACTGGCCAATAACAGTTGATGACACATACGATGACAAAAAAGAAGCATATTCCTTGTCCTAAGGGAAGATAACAACACGGTTGTGTTTATCTAAAACGGTGTGAGGACGAGATTGCAATATGGAAAGTACGCCGGACGAGCTACATTTTGGGCAAAGAACTATGGAAGATCCACATGCAAGATTTTCCACATGCAGTGACGTGGGAAGATGGGCAGTGGAGCAAGGCCAGAAGGGATACCGGGGGGTCGTCGGGATGTAACTAGGAGAGCGGCGGCGCTCGGGATCTGCCCATACTACGGCAGCGAGCAAGTGGCGTAGGCCCTACCGTGCCGGAGCTTGGTCAGAGAGAACGGCGGGTACCGCAGATCGGGACATGCTGCCTCGGCGCCGTCGAACAGAGAAACGATGCACATCCACCCTTTCCGCCGGCGGACGGGATGCAGCCAGATCAGTGACCAAGGGTGAGAGAGAGAGAGGCCACCGTCGCCTTGTGTGAGATACTCTGAAGAGAGACAAACCCTAGCAGGCAGGCTCCATTGTATATTGTGGAGCGGACTGTCTTTTTCTCCATAAAAATCATTTTATATTCTGTGTACGTGCCATTGAGCGATATAACTTTATTTAAAAATAACGCGCCAACGCATAAAGTCGAACTTTGTTTCGTACACGCGTGGTACACGACCTCCGTAGGTAAACAACCGCAACACGCGCTCAAATTAGCACGTGGGCTACCATTTCGTACAGAAATGAGCTCCACTGTGTACCCGCACGGGTGTGGCTGGGCATGAAGCATGAGTTCATGCACCTATTCTCTTCGTGTAAGTACACCACCTACGTGGGGTTGTGTGAGAGAGATACAAACGTAGAGAGATATAGTGTGTGGGTTCGTGAGTGTTTTTTTGGGGGGGGGGCATGAGAGATAGACAGGGAATATGTGTCGATGATATTTCAATAAAAAATTTGTAACATATGCAATGTGTGTGAAACAGAGGCCTGGATATATCATATATATAGAGGGAGCGATCCACGAGAAGAGAGTGGAGGTATCATCGGCGTGAGGTATCCATAGAATCGAAGAGAGAGATGATGAGGTGTGTGTGTGTGTGCGCGGTCGATAAAGAGTGCCATCGAATTTGTGTGTGCCCACGTCAAAGATATAGGGTGGCTGGCCTACTGGAACGTGAGAGGGGATAGGTGCAGTTTGTCTCTGTGGCATGGATACCTACCTACAGCGCTCGACTATCGGTGTGTGTGGGGGGTGGGGGGTGGGGGGGGGGGAGACCTAACTATAGAGGTACAATGGCTGGTATATGTGTGGAGGAGGAGAGAGACCTACCTTATGTAATGAGGGAGATCGATCGGCATCCATGCATATGTGTAGGAGAGGAATAAGGTTGGGAGAGAGACAGAGCTAGAGTGTCAGAGGGGTTGGTGGTGGAGTTGCTTCTCATAAATGGTGGGAGAGGCTTGCTAGACAAACAGAGGGCACGCCTGCAATATCAATACGAGAGGGGTGCCTGCATGTCTGTGCACGTGCATGTGAGAGACGGGTCAGGAGGCATGCACAAATGATGAGGGGAACGATATGGCTGTGGTAAGCAGACGTAACTACATAGGAAGATCAATCATCCTTTCTCGGAGAAAGGAGAGACATAACTTGTGAGGTACGTCGATCGATGTGTGGGGAAAAATAGTTAAAGTCGACCTAGGTATATGTAGGGAGATCGATCGGTATACATGCATGTATGTGTTATAAGCAAATAAGGCCCGGAGAGAAGGATATAGAGAGAGGTATGCAGCTAGGAGGTGGTGCGAGAGGCATACTATATCGAGGGGGAAGGAGTGTGCGAGTACGAGATCGATGAAAAGAGGGGCGGGAGTGAGGCATGGACGGTGAGAATAGAAGAGGGAAAGCTTGTGTTTGTGGTAGGCACACCTGGCTAGAGAGGCATATCGATCGGTGTGTGCCGTAAAGGAGCTGGGGGGCCTACACACACCGTGGGTGAAAGACCTAAAGTGAAAAGACGAATTTGCGCGATGGAGCTAGAGAATGCTGAGGGAGGGTGAGAGGGAGGCGGGCGTGTGCATGCACGAGAGAAAGTTAGCACTAGCTACAAAGATAAGAGGATTGTGTGGGTGTAAAAGACGAATAGAGATCATAATTCATTATAAAAAGTGAATTCGGATATTTGAAGAATTTATCATGGTGTTTTAAACAAGTGCATGCGTGAATATATATAACGGTGATACACATGGTGTGGTTATGAACATGTTATACTACATATAATATATTTTATATATGAAAAGAACAGAGTTGGTGATGATGGTGTGCCTGCCATCCTGCAATATAGGCCGTCTGATTTATATCTGACGGATAGGAAGGAAACTATGGCAATTTTGAAAAAAGATACCCACACCCCTCTTCACATTTGCAAATAAGGCCTTCCCTTGTTCATCCTTTTCTCCCACAACATAAACTACTCATACAAATGCATCTTGATGTTCCGTGCAACGCATGGGCATCTTGCTAGTACTACATATAATATATAGAACATTGATTATAATTTTGGATAATGTGTGGCTTTTGCAGCTCAGGGCTAAATACTTGTCATAATGTAGGGGGCGGGGCACTATACTTTGTGTGATAAACGCGGTGTACGTATGGAACATGGTTTAGATTATGAATATCTAGTTAGTACATCAAATGTTCTATTATTTGGAATCTACATCAAGTGTATTCAAAAATTTGAATTCGAGTTCATATAGTACACATAGTTCATATCTATCTCTATAGTAATCATGTGGTGTGTTGTTAAGGTAATACACGAACGATGGTTTAAGTTGGCAACAATCATGACTGTAGATTCTTATTCAAATAGAGAAACGAATTCAAATTTAGTTCGAATTGCAGCGGTAGTATAGACATTTGGAATGCACTAAAATGTTGGTATGAGTAGGTTACATGCATTATACAGCCAGCAAAAAAATTTAATTGGACATAACATGGATTCATAGCTTTGAATAGTATTTGTATAGTAAAACGGGACAAGACTCTCTCTTTGTGTGGTGTGAATATTTTTATTTTTTTTCGTTTTTTCATTGCGGGAAGTGCAAATTGATTTGGTACGTACAATATTACTTGTTAGGCTTGTCCCTAAAATTCAACCCGCGCCTTGTTATATCATGAAAATTCAGATATCGTGCTCCCAAAACTCGCGCCTTCACAACCCGCGCCTTGCTATCCCGAAATTACAACGCGCGCGAAAACTCCCTCCAGCTGCCAAATCCCGACACGCGAAATCCCCCTTCTAACCCTGAGCCGAAAGGGCCGCTAGTTCAAATCGGTGGGGGTACTTTTGTAACACACCCTACATTTTGGACAAGCGCGTCCCTAAGTCATGGTTCCCCCTCCCATCGCCTCCTTTTCACCATTCGAAATCCCAGGCCGCCATAACCTCTCTGCTCCAGCTGCGAAACCCCACCCTCCTCCGTCCGCCACCTCACCGCTGCCCAGCGGGAACCTCTTCCCCGACGACGTCATCCACCGCAACAGCTCGACGTCCCTCATCCACCTCCCCGGATGAGGATCTGTCGTCCATCTCGTCGTCCCGCCGGTTCAGCCGCCCCGTCCTCCACCTCCAAGGAGCTGCTCCGATGATCGCCTCGTCTATCGCGCCTGGTCCATGCCCACAGCGGCGCCTTAACCTGCTCCACCGGAACCGCAGCATCCTCACCGACTCCTCGGACGAAGCCGAGGCCTACTCAGCGCCACCAAAGAGGTTGTACACTCATCGCATCGCATCTTCTCCTTAACTCGACCTCCCGGCACCGACAGTGCTCCATCCCGCACCCCCATGGCACGGCTACCTCGAAGCCGGTGCCGCGGGCGACATCTCCATGGCGGCTCTCCCCCAGTGCGAGGCCCCTTCATCGACGGCTTCCGTACCAGCTGGATCTGCTGCTGCTGCTGCTCCGGCTCTCACTCGCTCGTCGCGCTGCTCCTGCTCTGGCTCTCGCTCGCGCTGCTGCTGCTGCCCCGGCTCTCGCTCGCTCGCACTGCTGCTGCTGCTGCTCCGGCTCTTGCTCGCTCGCTCGCGCTGCTGCTGCTGCTCCAGCTCTCGCTCGCTCGCTCGCGCTGCTGCTCTGATCTCCCCCTCGCTCGTGCTACTGCTCTGCTCTGCCTCTCGCTCACGCTGCTAATGCTGGTACACGGGCTTCTGCAGCTACATGAGTTGCTACTCTGGCTCTAGTTCGCGCTGCTCCTCCAGGCGCTGCTGCTCCGGCTGCTATCTGTTACTGTGTTCCCCGTCGATTGCCTGCTGATTTAGATCATTGTTTCTCTACTACTAGTGCTCGAGCGGCCCAAACTACATGTGAAGTGCCTCTGTGCTACCAGTGCATTCAGTTTCGACAGTAACATTCAGATTCCACAGTAAATTTCAGTTTCGACAGTTAAGTCTGGAGTCAACAGTTGTAGTCAGGTGTTTTTTGGTGATGTAAATTTTACATCTATCACTTTTTGGTAATGTATTTTACATCATCTATTAGAGATGCTATTAGAATCCCACCTGAGATTAATGATGTCTGTCTTGTACTGCTTCAGCCTCGACGTCTTACGGCTCGCCGGAGCTGCTCCAACGACGGAACCATCCATCACAACAGAGCAGTGCCCTGGACGCCGTCTACAGATTCCTCAGATCTTCCTCCACACCTCCGACAGCCACCTCTGCCTCAACTTCTTCAGCGACCAACCCAATGATGCCGAGGTCGACACGGCTACGGCAAAGAGGTTGTGCACTTGTCGCATCACTTATTACTCTACATTCATGTCGGTCCATTAGAGCTATTTTGGTTCAAAGGAAAAACTGAAGGAAAAACATAGCAATAGGAAATTTTCCTATGGCACTCTACTATTCAATTATTCATGCATTTTGTTGAAAGGAATGGAGCAAAACATCCACCTGGACCTACTTTTCAAAATCCTATGCATGAAAACAAGACCAAGTGCATTAGTGGTAGAATAACATTCTAACTGTACATGCTTTCATATGGTTTCACTTTAATTTGGCCATGTTTCTTTGCATTCCTCTGCTCTTCCAATTCCTGTGAACCAAACACCCAAGTTGACAGAAATCCTGTGTTTACAAATGCTCTGTTTCCCACGTGCATTCCTATCCTATTCCGGTGTTTTTCCTATCCCTGCATTTTTAGAATCCTGCAAGCCAAAGGAGCCCTTACAGAATTACTTCAGTTACAGGTAGGTGTCGAAGAAAACTTTGTGTGGTTTGTCCTGCTCCTGCCGCGATGTCGTCCACCTCACCTGAGCTGCTCCATCGACAGAAGCACCCACCAAATCAGACATCACGACTCCTGACCGTCTTTCGCTGCCTCAGATCTCCTTCCCTGCCGCTGGTACCCACCGCAACGGCATCACCATCATCTACTCAGCAGATGAACCTGAGGAGTACACAGGTCCACAAGAGAGGTCGCACTCTTTTGTTTCTGCTTATGTTATGCATTGCTTAATATTACCTGCTACTTTATCGTCCTGTTCACCTCTTAGACTCCAAGTCAGGTCCAAATTAATGTTCAAACTTGAGTTTTAAAATTAGTTGTGGGGCACATATCAAGGCAGCAATGAATAGTATCTCTGTCTATTATCTGGTTCACCTAGGGTACGCCTATGTTGTTCATCTTGGGTGGGAAACAAATAGTAAATCAATCATCATCTGTCTTTTTATTAAATTAAAGCTATCATCAGCCTGCTATCATTATTTTTGGATCCATCCACTGGTTGTTACCATCACTCTAGATTTCTGCATGCTCTCCTTACATAATCTCACTATATTTTTTTCTTATGCATGTCAGATATTGTACACAGTCATGCTGAACATGTAGAGAAAAAGAGAAGAGTTTTGCGCGGCAATACAATGTCATGCAGACATCGCTCCATGGTGGGTTCAATGGCAAACCCTCCCCCCCTCTCCAGATTGTAATCCAGAGGAAGATATCTGTTCTGAGGCGGATTCAGACGTAGCTGACCACTCCTATTTACCCCCAAGGTGTTTGCTCTAACTTGGCATGATGATGTTAGTCATATCATGCATATGTTGCCTTGCAGTGCCTACTTTCGACATCATATATGTCATCTGCTTAGTTTAGACATGCTCTGGAATGCCACCTATTTAGTTTCTATATCATATATGGGAATTATGCAGTCTCATCTCTTTTAGCCAGCCATAATATATGTGAAATATGCAATGCCATCCTGTTTAACCAGGCATCATATATTTGAATGATATCTTGCCCATCCTTTTCTTCATTACATTTCCATTTGTCGACAATGTTTTTACATTAAACTACTCTTCCTGTGAATCAGCCATTTGAGTGGGTGATGGAAAAATCTGGAGTGAAAACAAGGTCTTCAGAGCAGACAGTGCTACCTGTCGAAGCAGATCTCTTGCTAGGTCCCGATAGCTCCTCAGAGATGGATTCAGAGACAGATGACCAGTCCTATTCCCCCACCGAGGTGTATGCTCTAACTTGGCACGGTTATACTGCTCATAT
This sequence comes from Thinopyrum elongatum, assembly GCA_011799875.1. NCBI lineage: Eukaryota > Viridiplantae > Streptophyta > Magnoliopsida > Poales > Poaceae > Thinopyrum > Thinopyrum elongatum. The sequence goes on along the minus strand of CM022302.1, from coordinate 217,471,747 downwards.
CATGCATATGGTGTCTTGCATTGCATAGTTTAGACAGCATATACACAATATTCAACACCATGTTCTTAGTTCAGACATCATATATGTGAATGCCCTCTGCTTAGCATATAAATCACATATGTGAATTAAATCATGCGATCCTGATTACTTAGATAACATGTATGTGAATTATGTCATGCGAACCTGTTTACTAAAGACATCATATAATTATCTCATGCCATCCTGTTTAGTTAGTCATCATATCTTTGAATTATGTCATGCTATGCTATCCAGTTTAGATAGACATCATATATGTGAAATTATGTCAAGCTATCCTTTTTAGTTAAACAATATACATGTCAACTATTTCATGCCCTCTTTTTTCCACACTATCTATTGCATCTGTCTCTCATACAATGTCTGTACATTCAACTATGTTTCCTGTTTATCAGCCATTTGAATTGGAGCGGGTGATGGCAGCATCTAGCGGAGTAAAAACAAGGTCTTCAAATAAAACAGTGCTACCTCTTGGTGGAGATAGCACCCCGGTTGTACATGCACGAGAACCAGCCCTACCACACATAACCCAGACTCTCGCAGATTGTACCCCTACTGCGATGGACAGAGAACCAGCATCACCCAATCTAACCCCAACCTCAGCAGATAGTAACCCAGTTCCTGTTGACACAGCACCATCTCCACCATAGAGCTCCCAAACAAGAGCAGTTCGTAAGGAAGCTCCAGTACTACCACGGCGAACCCCAACTCCACCAATTAGTACACCTATTCCTGTGGAGGAAGCACAACCAGCCATTCGTAGTTTAGCATCTATCGCATTTGATTTTGTTAAATCCTATGTGCGTATCTTCCCATCATGGAAATATTATACTGAAGATGAAGGAAAATGCCAGTTGTAGGTGTTCGCCCAGGAGTTATGTGTAAGTAATGTTATTCATGGCAATTACTTTGCTTTGTCCCATACATTCTACCTCCATGATGGTTATAATACAGCAAATTTTCCCATTTTTCTCTATAGAGAAGGACCGATTTGGAAACTCAGGATGAGGTAACCTATGCTAATACCTTTGCTATCTTCAAGAATGCTTGGTGGCAGTATCGGAATTACCTGAAGAAAACGTACTTCACTGGCAAAGAAACTCATCAAATTCCCTTACGTTCTCCTGAGACACATTTACTGGACGATGACTGGGAACGCCTTGTTCTGTACTGGTCCCGAACTAAGAATGTGGTATGGTCTATGAGCTCATTTTTTATTTTTAAGTACTATATGCTTTCGTCTTACTGTACTCTGTTCATGTAGAACAAGTGCTTAAACCTGAAGAACAACTGTTCTCATTTAAGATTCCATTGCTATTGTGCATACTGCTTTGCTCTTGTATCACTGTATTTACTCATACAAATTTATTTTTAAATTGAAGGATCCAATCGAAACTCCAATGGCACAACAGGTATGTTTACGCATGTTTCTTGAACAGGTTTGCTCTTATAAATAGCTCTGTTGATTTTAATTTCAATTGTGTATACAATTGACTTCTCATATCATGCACATTACTAGCATCACAACAGAGCCAATAGTGTTGTTGTACATTTAGACCCGTGGTACCCATCTGAAATCTTGTTGTGTCGTGTAGTTTCCCACGCTTTGTATTCTTTTAGTGCTGCTTTGTCTTGAACTGATATGATTTGAACCATGTCTCTATTTTGATTTGGCAAGACAATGCAGTGACCATAGGACATAGATATATGTTTGTTTGATGCTTTTATAATGTACTACTTGGCAATAGAAGACTTGGTAGTTTAATCTTGTCCACCTTACTAATGAACTGGTTCACCGAAATGAGTTTCATATGCTAGTACATGCTAAACATGTTATGTGTCTGCTTGTTTCTTCTTTTAGAATGCTGACAGAATATTGGGGAAGAGTGCCTTATTAAGCAATGGTAAAGGAAGTAATGCAGATAAGGTTCAGGATAGTGACACATCCTTGTTGGTCTCCAACAAAGCTGATAAAACAACTAAGGAAAACTATCTTGAAGAGTGTGAGACAACCCCAAAGTTCTGTCTTGGTTTAGTGTTCGAGTTACTGGCCAGTACTGCTGGCACAACCTATTCAAACTCACTGTCTGAATCAGTTCGGTTTCTTGAGTCTCAACTACAAGCTGAAAGACATCGATCAGCTGTGCTGCGACAAGAAGCGGAAGGACTGTGGAAGTCCCTGGAGCATTCAGATGCCTACTTTTTGGTGCAACAGCAAGTGTTGGAGGATTTTAGCGCCAAACAGGATAAAGCTAATAAGCTTGCTAAGCTTATTGCCAGCATGGTGGATACCCAGGATAACGTTTCTTGAGCTCTTCTGAAGTTGTTTCAGTTATGGACTTGTTTTGCTGTCGCGTTTATTTGCACTGGTGGCCAATTTAGACGGCCAGTGTATGTAATATGCTGCTTTGTTCCCTATATTTGCACTGGTGGCGAACTTTGATGCCCAGTGGATGTAATATGTGTAATAGCCATAATAGCCTAGCGTTAGTTGCTTGCTTTTATTTCCTTATTGTCTTGTTTAGTTGTTTGCTTGTAGTCACTGCAATTCTTTTTCCCCGTTTTTCTAGTGGCCACAATAACCTATTTTTTATAACTAGGCCACAATAACCATGGCAACACATGGACTGTTGTAACCATGGGCCTCCTACAGGCCGTAGGATCCATGGGCCTTCTACGGGCCGTAGGATCCATGGGCCTTCTATGGGCCGTATGATCCATGGGCCTTCTATGGGCCGTCTAATCAATGGGCCTTCTACGGGCTGTATAATCATTTCGCCAAACATGGGCCGTACTATTCGTGGACCAATAACGGTCCGCAAAATGGGCCGTAAACGGGCTAGAGCGGCAATCGTCTGTTTATGGCCCGACCATAACGGGCCGTATTTGATGACGCTATGAAAACAGCCCAACGGGTTAACGGGCCACAAACAGGCCGACTGTAACCACGGGCTGAATTTGGCCCACAAACGGAACAGGCCAGTAACGGACCTTAACTAACCGAATTCTAGAAATGAGCCCAAGAATAAATGGGCCCTTAGAAGGCCGAAAGTTAACACGGGCTGGAAACAGCGGACGGAATAATGGGCCGTTAATGGGTATAAAGCGATACACTGTTCATTATGGGCCAGTTTCATCTCAGGCCTTCAATGGGCCCAGAGTTACAAAGGGCCTCCTATGGGCCGAAAGACGTCATGGGCCATACATGGGCTGGAAGTTACAACGGGCTGGAATCATATTGGACGGCCCAGATGACGCTACTGGGCCTAATTCCGGTAGGCCGTGACGGGCCGTGAGTTAGCAGGCTGTAAATGGGCTATATGCGAACATGCCGTTAACAGGCTTTTCGTGGGCCGGCCCGCTACCTTTTTACCAAGTCAAACGGGCCGGCCTTTTCACTGGAATGGGCCTCTATTGGGCCATGCCACGTGTCGACGTATCATAGGCGCCTTCGGTCCAATGAGTGGATGACATCTGTCCCAATGGTGAGCCGACACGTGGTTCCTCTGGCCATTGAGAATTTTACACGTGGAAAATCCCCATTGGTCCGGGCTATTAATGGGTTATCGGATCCAAACCGGAACTCGATAGCTTAACGGCGACCCGTTACGGTGGACGCCACGTGTCGGTCACCCTTGACGAAAGCACTTCTATGACGCCCGATTTATCGTCATGGAAGTGGACACTTCCGTGATGATAATTTTGGGAATGTCATGGAACACTTCTACGACAACACAGGTATGACTATCTTGATTCTGTCATAAAATCGCCATGGATGTACATGCATGACAGAAAACATGACCTACTGTGACAAACACGTATCATCACGGAAGTGTATTTTTTTGTAGTCCAGATTGAAAAAAGATAAATGCCCCATGATGCCCTTTCTTGTCCCTCTCCTCCTAGGCACTGCAGCAGGAGGTGAAGAGGGCAAAAGGGGCGCCTAGGCTGAAGCCCAGCCTGACCCTGCCGGGCTCCAGGAAAGGTAGCCCAACAAGACCAGGAAGGCGCGGGCGAAGGTGATGGTGAAGAAATCGACGGAGACGACCCGTCAACCGCCACCACCAGGGCCAGCAGAACGCAGCAGGGCGAACGCAGCTGCAGCCCGCGAGGAAGCCTGCCGGGGCCCAGCTGGAAGGCTTCTGGAGGAGCCGGGGATGCCATCTCCACCCCTGCACCCAACTCCCCGGCAAATCACCTTGCCGGAGAGTAGTTGCAGGTGCAGATGGTGGTGCTGCCGCCTAACGGTGACGGTGCGGCCGGTGCTCAGCCGAAGTCAGAGTCGTCGCCCTCTCGGTCGACGCCATCGTCATCGCCGTCACTGTCCTCCTCGTCGCTATCGCTCGAGGAGGAGCTTTTGTCATCGGTCGAGCTCTCCGCGCAGCACCCTAAGCAAGCACCCGAGCTCCCAAAGACCTTGACGGAAAGAAAATCAGCCTCCATTAACTTAAAATGGAGGACGTGCCCTTCCGACAAGCTATGGGCGCGAGCAAAGGTCTTCCAGCCACGGCGGAAGAACATGACATGAGGGGCGGGGAAATCCACATCCACTCGCATGCTGCCATTCCCGCAACCCCTCATGTGCAGTTTCAACGCGCGCGGCTGTTCGAGCTCCATCGCCCTTGCGAATGGGGTGGGGAGACGGAGGCGGCCGCTCGGAGGCTTATACAGCCTAATGACGAACTCCATAGGCTGGTCTCCGATGTGGCCTTCCATCGGGGGAGGGGCGGCCAGTGGGGGCGCGAACAGAGCGCCACCCCATCCTCCCCGGCCCCGTGCGCCACGACGACCACGACCTCGCCCCCTCCCACCTCCTCTCGTAGCGGGCTCCTCCCCCGCGTCTTCGGAGGGAGGAGGGAGACACTGCCGAGTAGAAGTTCTCGTCGCCACTGGAGCAGGGCCGGATCCTCTACCTCTCACCATGATAGGTGAGGACTACTGCAGGAATGGGGGGAGAAGGAGGTGTGGAAGAACGCATCGCCCCGTATCCCCTTTTATAGGTGGGCGAGGCAGGGGGCTGGACTTTTCCACAAAGGAGGCCGCCCCGTTCGACCAATCCAGCTCCCCCTCGCCATTAACGGCTCGAAGAATCAAGGCCGACCCCCTGCACCAATCCACGGCGCCTGGCTTTCTACCATGGCGCTCATTCCCGCGCCCTCCGCATCCGCCACCAACCTTGCGCAATGCATGCGATACACGTGGCAGAAGCACTTGGGGCGGGAAAGGTAGTGGGGTGGCGGTTACCGCCCCGTGAACGCGGGACATGGGTATCCCTCGGATCATGGCCCATTATCTCCCCCACTACAATTGGCGTTACGCGACGCGCGGGAGAACCAGAAACTGACCTGGGCTCAGGTTAATGAAGAAGCAAATAATATCTCAAAGGACAAGCAACTACTACATAAATCCATTCTGCTTGTTTGCCTCAACCACTTCGAGAAAATTATGCACGCCCTTAATGTACTCGGAGGTGCGTCTGTCACCGTACATCCATTGTCGGTTCATCTGCGTGCATTATATATAATTAAGTGTGTCAAAAACCATTACAGAACATCATGAATAGAGAAGTGACCAAATTAATAGAAGTTCAACATCACATTAATACCAAAGTACAGTAGTGATCAAATGTTATTACTGAAAAAATAAATACATAAAGTTCATACATATATAGTTCTCATTGAACAACATATAGCTCTCTAGAGCATCTAATTAAACCATACATTAAAACTATGTAAAACATTTCAATGCAACAACAAATGCGATCATAATCGCAACTAAGGTAAAAATTGATCCAATGGCATAATGATGCCAAGCCTCGGTATGAATGGCATATTTTCTAATCTTTCTAATCTTCAAGAGCATTGCATCCATCTTGATCTTGTGATCATCGACGACATCCGCAACATGCAACTCCAATCTCGTCTTCTCCTCCTCAATTCTTTTCAATTTTTTCTTCAGGTAATTGTTTTCTTCTTCAACTAAATTTAACCTCTCGACATTAGGGTCGGTTGGAATTTCCGGTTCACATACCTCCTAGATAAAAATATTTATGTCACGTTGGTCGGCATAATTGTCATAAACACTAAATGAACCAAATACTTATAAAAGATAATATATACCTCATCCGAATCATAGACAGGACGAGGGCCGACGGAGGCGGATACCAAAACCATCGCACTATATAATAACAAACAATAATAAAAGTAAGAAAATTATACAAGTATCTATCTAAATCATACAAGTAAGAATTTTTTTCTTTTAGAAAGAAGATAAGAACAAGAGGCTCACCACGGTGGTGCCGGCGACGAGATCGGCGCGGCCGATCGACGGGGTGAGGATGGGGACAGGACAGGACGGACCGCCAAACCTAGACAAATCTTGAGGAAAATGGAGCTTGGACAAGGAGCTTCGAGAGAAGAAAGATTAAGTGTGGCTCGGGCATTTCATCGAACACCTCATGTGCATAGGAGGTGAGCTAGAGCACAACACACCTCTCACACACCTTTCCCAAAAAAACAGAGCAGTGAGCTGAGCAGAGCGCATGGGCACTATATATAGGCTTCTCTTTAGTCCCGGTTTGTGGCTAGAACCGGGACAGAAGATATACCTTTGGTCCCGGTTCCAGCCACAAACCGGGACTAAAGGTGGTGGGCTAGGAGCGAGGACCATTGGTCCCGGTTCGTGTCTGGAACCGGGACCAAAGGGGTCAGACGAACCGGGACCAATGGCCCCCGACGCCCGGCCGGCGCCCTGGCCTCACGAACCGGGACTGATGCACCCATTGGTCCCGGTTCGTAGGAGAACCGGGATTAATGCCCTTTTCTGGCCTGGACCAAAGCCCTGTTTTCTACTAGTGGCAGTAGAGCTGGTAAATTCCTTTAATAAGTGGCACGGACTTTCGCTACATATTAAAGAAGATCCAAGGTGACTTTGTTGGCTGGCATCGCATTGATAAAGCGTTCGCAACAAGTACTTGAGATATTTTGAGACAGTGGAATGGACTTTCTTCATGGTCTCACATTATTTTCTACCAGTGTTAGTGTGTTTCCCTAGTCTTGCATCATAGATGATGCACACGCACTAATTCGCGGCATGGACTTCCGCTGCATTAATCTCTTCTCTCATTTTTGGCATGCTTTCGCCATAATATATGTAACACTCGTTGGTGGCATGGTTTCGCTGCAACATTTAGTATTCATCTACGGCATGGGCTATCGCCGTGTTTATTTTCGTTCTCTTACTGTTTGTGGCATGGATTCGCTGCAAGCATACTTATGGTCCACGCATGGCATGGATTTTCGCCTTGGTGTTCCATTCATTCATTATATTGGTATGGAGTTTCGCCAAATTCTATGAGTTCTTTCCTTGGTACCCTGAACAAGTATAATTATTCGGTCCAAACTGAGGCAGCGATTCATATTTGCGCCATATCAGATAAGTTTGCACCAAGTCGAGTTTGTCTTGCTTCGCGCGCAAAATCCACTTGGTGGGGGGCATTTGTTCAATGAGTTTTTCTCAATTATTTTATTATTATTTTGAAGGACTCACATTATTTATTTATTTTAATCTCGGGTGAATTTTATATGCAGATCATATGTACCAAGTGCCCCTCCTCATATGCAATAATATTTGGCTTATTATCATACGCTCACATCTTATGCATGGACCTTAAAAAAGGGTTTTGCATGCACGTAGCAAACTTGGCCTGGGCTTGGTATGTATATACATCATGTATACGTATTCGGGTATTAGCGGCCGGCCGGCAAGCTCGCGTGCATACGCACCGGAATACTAGCTCATTGACATCCATCGTATATGTATGTATTCGGGTACTTGCGGCCGGCCGGCAAACAGGCGCATGTACATAGTCGAATACCCGCAATAACTAGCTAATCAACTTACGATGGCTTTGATTGTTGTATTTGATTTGGGCACGTACATGGAGAGAAGAAAAAAGCCAGGACCCTCGGCAGCCAACCAGGTACGTACCTGATGGTTTTGCAGACGTGCGCGACCAGAAAAAAATCGATCGGAAGAGATAAGCACACAAAAGCAGATAAGAACGGCCGAGCCTTGTACAAGAAGATCGGAGCCGAATCGGTCGAGCTGGTACGAGAAGATCGCAATAGCCGAACCTACGCGTCCACGCCCTAGCGCCTGCCTATATAAACCCAGCAATCCTTCACGCACAGAACACACACGGAGACCCACACAGCTACGCCGCAAGGCTGCCGCCCATCACACGCATATACACCACGCCGCAAGGCTTTTCCATTCTCTGATCTCCACACGCACACGGCGAGTACATCCATCCATGGCTGCCTACAATGGACTTTAATCTCTCTGTGGTAGAAGGCATAGTAGTCCTTAGCTTTGAAATCTGTCTTCCCCCAAACATAGGACCATATATCATGTGATCCATCAACTAGGGCCGTGCCGGCCACTTCAACCTGCACCTGCCTTGTCTCATCGTGAGCTTGCGTCGAGAGAGGGAGCCAGAAGGCTTCTCCTAGGTCAGTTGTGTTTAAGAAGGTACGAACCGAGGCATCTTCATCCACTGTATAAGAGTATGGACGTGGGTACGTCTCTGCCATTATCCCGTTTAGCCAATGGTCTTTCCAAAAGAGGGTTGTGGATCCATTTTTTATATCAATCTTGGTAATCCCTCTAAACACGGAGGTTAGTTGCATGACATCCCTCCACCATGCAGAGCAACAGGGGTCCGTAGCATGAGGGATTGGCCCTTCGTAGTATGTGTGCCAGATGAGGGTTACATAGGGGATGTCCATGCGGTTGTAGAATTTATGGAGGAACATCATGAGCAGGGCCTCATTTTGCAGTTTAAGGTTGAGAATCCCTAGACCGCTGTGTCTTTTAGGGCGCCAAACCATGTCCCAAGCCGCTAGAGAATAGCATTTCTCCCCATTATCAGTTTTCTTGTTCCAGAGACAGTGTCTTCTGATCTTGTCCAGGAGCTCCAAGATTTTAGGTTGATTTTGATCGCGCACATAGCATATATATAATAAGAGAGGTGACTATGGAGTTTAGCAGCGAGAGTCTTCCAGCTTGAGACATCATGGACATGGAGGCAGTGATGCTTCCGCTCAGTTTGGCAAACCAGTGGCATCAGATCTTGGGCAGCGGGTCTGGTTAATCTGAGAGGTAGCGGTATGTGAAAGGCATGGTGCCTAATGAGCAACCAAAAACCTCAGCAATATTCCTACTGTTGTCATCCGAGGTATTGATAGGTATGAGCATGGATTTCTGAAAGTTAATCTTCAGCCCAATTGATTCAGCGTAATCGGTTAGGACCTGTCGCATGACTCTGGCCTGATTAGAACAAGTGGGCATAACGATAATAGTATCATCCGCGTATTGGTTCATCGGGTAGTCGGAATTGCCTCGGGGGGAATAGGGTGTGTGACTAAGCCACGTCGGCAAGCATCATTGATGGCAGCCTGCAAAAGGTGATCACCTTGTCTAACCCTGCTGCGACAGTGGAATTGACGACCTGGTACACCATTGAGAAGGACTGAAGACTTGACAGTAGAGAAAAGGGTTTGGATCCAGCCCAGCCATTTGTCATTAAAGCCCATATATTTCATGATCTGGATCATTGCTGCGTGTTGGATTGTATTAAAAGCTTTGGCAAAGTCCAGTTTGATCAGAACAATTTCTTTCCTCGAACTATGGCATTGGTGGATGAATTCGAACGCCCAGGCCAGGCAGTCTTGAATAGAGCGATGTTTCAGAAAGCCATACTGGTTACGGTGAACTAGAGTTAAAATCACATGTTGTAGACGGTTTGCCAAGAGTTTAGTAATTAGTTTTATGCAACAATTCAGAAGGGTTATGGGTCTGTAATCGTTGATGGTCTCAGGAGTGTTGGTTTTGGGGATGAGAGTAATATAGCCATAGATCAGACTTTCCAAGCTGATTTTGCCTTTGTGGAATTCATTGCACAGGCGATAGAAGTCTTGCTTGATGATTGGCCAACAAGCTTTGAGGAATGCGCCGTTTAATCCATCTAGGCCGGGCGATTGATCAGATGGCATTTCAGAGATCACTCATCAATTTATTTCTCCGTGAAGGGAGCAGTGAGTTCCTCCAGATTGGAGCTTGTGCGGATCAATGAAGCCAGGTCGAAATGCATGTTGGGTGTATCTGAGCTGCCCAATCTTTGTTTGAACAAATTGAAAATTATGGATTCCTTGCCAGCATGATCATCTACCAGCGACCCGTCATCATTTTTTAGTGTGGCAATGCAGTTTCTACGGTATCTCTCAGTGGTAACAGATTGAAAAAAGTTTGTGTTCTCGTCCCCAAATTTAATCCATCGAATCGTGCATCTGTCCTTCCAGTATTGTTTCTGAGATTGCAGGAGACGGAGAAGATGTGTTTTTAGAATTTTCCTGTAATTAGCTTCTGGAACATGTAGAGTTCGTTTCTCTTCCAGTACATCGAGCTTTAGGATTGCTGTATTAGTCTTTTGGATGGAAATACAGAGCCTGGAGATTTTCTTACTCCAAGAAGTGAGAGCGTGTCTGACTGCCTTAAGCTTCTGGCAGATCAGAGAGGCCGCATTATGATCTTTGCCAAAATGGATGGGTCGTGACCAGTCATCTTTAACCACATCATGAAACCCCGGGTGAGCTAACCAATAGGATTCAAATCGAAAAAGTTTGATTTTGGGGATATTTGTCTGAATAATCACATTGCATGGAGATTGATCTGAAGTTGGTCTGCCCAGGGTTTTAACCAACGTGTTGGGAAATTAAGATGTCCAGCTAGTGGTCATGAAGAACCAGTTGAGTTGTTCCAGAAGGGGATCCATTTGCATGTTGCTCCACGTAAATCATCGACCTTTGATTGGTAATTCAATAAGATGCTGCTCTCTAACAAAATCGTTGAATGTGAGCATATCGGCGAGGGCATAAGGAATTGATGAAAGCAGCGTCAATGAGAGGCATCTTAGTCTCCTGAAGGTAAATAATCGCACAAGCACTATTATTGATAGCATGAGAGAGCGCTAACTGTTTCTTACTCGAATTAAGACCGTGAACGTTCCAGCATAAAACATTCCAGTTCAACTTAAGTACCATCACAAAAGGAAATAAACTAGACACCACGGCAAAGCGAGGTGCCCATTCGAAGAGGTGAGGTCGCAGTAACTAGGTCGAGGAAGAGGAGGCATGATCCTCAGCGAGCAGTGCTTCAGCAGAAAGTTCTTCTTCAGGGATGGCGCACCTGTGGATGCCTTCCTCTTGCATTGCAGAGATAGGGATTGGCAGTGGGATTTCGTCCTCGGGGATGACTTGAGTAGACGCAGTACTGGAGCTCGTGGCAGAGGGAATAATACGTGCCTTCACTTTAGATCTGTAGAGTTTACTATCGTCCACTTGGGGAACCTTGAATAAATCATACCTATTGGAACGAGTGTTGCGATGTAAATTGGTTGAGACAACAGGAGCTGGTGTTCTTCCTTGACGGCTAGAGATTATACTAGGGTTATTTACCCTGGGATCACTCATTGGCACAAATGGCTCAGCCTGTGACTTGACATTTGCAACAGCAGTAGAGGCATCATGGTGGGACTCGTCAGTGTCAGCATCAACATTGGACCCGAAGGGTGTGTCTGCAGCAAGTTTAGAATGAGTAGGCGGGCTCTGGGTATTGTCAGGCGGCATATAGTTGGTCATCAGGCTGTCTTGATGGTTGTCAGCTTCAGAAAGATCCTCAATGCGAACTGATGAAGTGTTGTCAGGCAGAGAAGTAAGCTGCTGAGTGGAAGAGGTAAAGTTCAAACCACTAGCTGGTGATGAGATTTGCACATTAACTTGAAAGAACTATTGTCTAGTGCCATAGCCTCCATTCCAAGGTCCCACCAAAGCGAGAAGGGGGCGGAGAGCAGGGAACAATAAACCATTGAGCTGTTGGCGAGGGACCTCATTGGTGAGGAGTAGAGTGAGAATTTCATTCCCTTGAGCAGATAGACCAAACTGAATGCCTTGGTTGTGTAAGTTGACAGTGAGGTTAACCACATCAGGCAGAGTGGGTGTCATCAGGGCTGAATGAGCATCTACAGCAGTCACAGTTTGACTTGATCCATCAGAGCTAGAGTCCCAAATAGTGATCGAGTCATTCCAAGCCTGAGCTACGCTGTCACTAATATTGGCTTCAGGAAGCACACCATCTTGAACAGTCAGACCCTGGGCCGCAAGACAGGCCTGAAAATTGATCAGGTAAGGTGGAATTTGCGGTTGTGGGGGTGGAGGGCCAGGCCACTCGCCCCAATCTGCATCAACTTGAAGATCATCAGTGTCTTCCTTTGCAGCATTGTTCCCAGCCGGTGCGTTGTTTGGCTGTGGAGTTCCATTCTGCACCAACCAATTGTGAACCTGTTGTTGATATAGCTGCTCTGCAGTTAAGTCTGATCCAAATTGCGGGTGCAGATTTCCATCAGGAGGAGTTTGCTCTTCGCCAGCCGGAGGAACTTCAGGCAGCAGAGATTTCCATTCATTACTACGCAAAATGGTAATCTAAACAGTCCAACAATCTCGTGCTCCACCAAGTTGATAAACCACAAAGCTTGTAGGTATCAATCTCATGTGAATCACTTGGGCCTTAACCAGAGTGTATCTCCTATCTTGCCTAGGGTTGTACCATGAAACCAGAGATCCATATCCACCCAGAGCTTTGTTAATGTAATAGTCTGTCTGATAGTCATATGGAAATCCAAAAAACATAAGCCAAAGCTGTGGCCCAAAAGAGGTGGTACGTCTATTAAGAGCAGAATTGTGGGTAACAAAGGTGATAAGAAAATCCTCATCCTCAAGTTCAATGTGGGTATTGACAGCCGAATCTCGAACAAAGGAATCCACAAATCCAAAAACTCCAATACCGAAAGGATGGTCACTAGATTCAGTGGCGAAGAGGTGAAGTTCATGGAGCAGACCTTCTACCATGTCTCTGATTGCAGCTTGGCGGTGGAGCGGCATGTAGTGACTGGCTTCGGCAATCGCCAGAAAGTCATGGTTGAGAGGGGAAGTCGGATGAACCACCATTCCACTGCGGACGATGTGATCCGCCGAGCATGGTTCAACGGCAGAGCCCGGAGGAGAAACGGGACGGGATTCAATGGATAGTTTGCCATTGCTCGGGGTGGCTCACTAGTCGGCAGGGGTGGCAAGGCAATGGCAGGCTGGAGTGGGGACTACTGGGGAAGCGGGGTGGAATGCGTAGCGACGAGGGCAAAGATGGAAGTATTGGATTTCTTCGGCACCCACTTCCAATTTTTCTCTCGCTTAAGTCTGTAGCAGGATCATGCCATGTGTCCATAGAATCCACAAGTAGAGCATCGTACGGTTACCTTTGGCTTTGGGTGAACAAGGTGGAGGTTTTTGGCAGTGTCCGGTAAAACAGGATCAATGATATGTAGCCCATGCATATTAGAATCATCCATGGCTGAAAATGTGACTTACCAAGAGAGGTGCAGTTAATAGCCTTGTGACCCGAGGCAAAGCACTTAAGGAAGATAATCCTTGCATGACAGGATAATTTTGAGTGCCCCCATTGTAGGCATTTTGAGCAGGGCACGGCCCAATTATCGGCTAAGGTCATAATTTATTTTTCGTCATAACGGGCTTGGGCTAAATCTGCCTTGTGACTAGCAGCAAGTACGGGCGGCCATTCCTTATGAGGAGGGGCATATTTGAAAGCCGAGGAGAGGAAACATTGTGGTGGTGCGGGGTAGGGTGCGTCAATTAAGCATGCAAAAGATCCCAATATAATATAATTTGCCACCTGTGCTTCCTCTAATTGCTCTTGTCGGGGATATTTTTTACTTGAGAATAGGAGCATTAAAGCCAGTCTCCATCATCAGAGCCCTTGTAACTGATGATGAGTCATTATGGGGCAGAAGATAAGGAACAGTTGAATTTTGAATATCCTTCTGGGCTCATGTTAGTTGATCTTCCGAGACGATGAACAAAGATAGGAAGTAGAGGCCATGGGTAGCGTCTGTTTTGCATGATAGATTGAAATGATGAAGAACACCAAGCTTCCTCACTGTTCTTGTTAGTGAAATCCATGGAAGCAATAGGAACCAAACCGAATTTGCAAAGCTCTTTGGCCGATGATAAATCATGTGTAGCATTCTTAGCCAGAAAAGATGTGTTGATCCGGACAGCCATAGGATTACGTGCTGCAATGGTATCAATAACTTCATCCGCATGCCAACGGGAATCAACATCCTTAAACCCATTAAACCGACCATTGAACAAATGAAAATGACAGATAAAATCCGGCCAAATGCGATCCTTGAGCCCATGAATGTAATGCCCCACTTTGTTTCCACCCACAGAAAAACGAAATGATCTTTCATTGATTTGGGAAACTTAAAACCTTTCCGATGGCCACCAATGCAACATTGCAAAGCAATACCAACAGATTCTGCCGAAAGAGGAAAAGAGACCAAAGAGAAAGAGACAACCAAGAAAAAATCCTTAGTAGAGCGGGAGGGTGACAAATGGACAGATTCTCCAAAACAACGACGCACCTCATCGGCCACTGCAAGGCCAGGATTGAAATCCCAGTGTAGGAGACCCTCTATGGTGGTAGATCCTAGCTAGCTCCATTGGTGAGGGTGGGAGAGGGGTGGGAGGTGGGAGAGAGGTGGGAGAGCCATTTTTTCACCCCCGTAGCATATGTTGCGTACAAGATAGTTTTCCATAATGTCTTTTGCATGAAAAACTTGGCATAATCACCTTGGTCATCGTGACATTGGGTTGAAATAGAAACTATCAGCAATTCCAATGGTTTATGACTATTATGATGTTAAATTCTAACAGTATTTGGATTTTGTGTGCACTGCATGTGACGCAGGGAAGCTAATTTTAAGACTGACACACCTTAATATCTACGCTGAACCACTCAGACTCCTTGAGTGCATCAAGTCGAGGTAAGTGGCTCCTCCCAATCATTGACTAGACTATTCGGGTATTCCATGGTTTTAAAAGACACATCTACATGATGGTCTCAAAGTGTGTCTTTATCCACACAAAAACCATTTGGTTGATTACCCTGACCATCGATTTCAAGAAAATCAAATGTGCAACATTGCAGAATTCTCCTTCGTGCCTTTAATATGACCCTAGGATAGAAGCTTAGCACTTTGTCCTAATGTCTAGACTCAAAATGGTTTGGTGGAATCCTTTATCCAAAGAATTAAGCTCATTGCATTGTGTTTCCTTTGGAATTGCAACTAACCAACATTACGTTGGAGTCATGAGGTTTTACACGCTCATGACCAAACTGCATAATATTATTCCCCTCTATCTTTGATATGTGGAAATCTATCAAGTATTTCCCATCTGCGATAATTCGGTTAAGTACCGATATCACCACCCCGGTATATATCATTGGCCCCTCAACATATAATTGGGCTCTATGTGAGGAATAACTGTATTTCCGTCAATACCTCAAGCCCCTCTCATCAGCGGTTATTCAAGGCCAGTATGCTGATTCAGTGAGGAACATTTTCAGGCATTAGGGGGAGATTTCAAGTACCATACAAAATGCCAGGAAATTAGTGGAATGCTCAACACATTTCTGCCTCAAGTCCACGTACTCAAAGATTTGAACCATGCATTCAAAGATTTGCAACATATTGCAAATAACCTGCCAAATTCATTTACTGACTATAAAGGTGTCACATAATCCTACAATCCTCCAAAAATACGCTTGAAAGAGTGGAGGTATCAACAAAGACCACTCAACTCCCCGTTCACAACAACAGGGGGAGAAGTATGGCAACAATACATCAAGATTCGGCTTCCCACAAGCAAGGATACCGAGGCCTCTGAATTAGTAAATGTGAATCAACTTCACGATGGCAGACACCTAATGGGTAGTATACACCCAGTGGATGGGCAACCTCCACCAACCCAACTCATAGTGCAAACAATGAGTGGGACATTGGAATACCCGACTCAACCACATTGGAAATCGCGAGCAGTCACCATGTGTAACGATATTTCCATCAACTATATATAGATATATAGATTCTGGAGAAACATATAACCGGAAATCTACAATTGTTGACATAAATTTCTCAACTAGATTGCAAACAACCTTTCAAATGATTCAGACCCAAAGACCATGGCCATGGAAAAGTACACTCGGGACTGAACTCGAGCAAAGTGTGCAATCCAGGTAGAAATAATCTTGCTTAATAATGGGAAGGTATTCACAAAAGCAATACCTACACCAGTTTTCTCCCAGAAACGGAATGAGAACCACGAGGTCGTGAGATATAGAGAAAGTCTTGTAGCACAAGGGTTCACGCAGATACCCAACTATTCTCCAAAGGTTGAATCTCTTTCTGATAACTTATATTATTTGCAGTACAAAATCATCTATCTATGCAATTGATAGATGTAGTGATTACATATCCACGTGGATCACTAGATTCATACATAGATGGTTCCCAATAGAATCTCACTTCTGAATCGAAATGCAAAAACGCAACATACATTGTGTAAAAAAAGCAGTAAGTCACTATACATCTTATTGTTGTCGATACATTTTGGTACAATCGACATAGTGAGTTCCTTATTCACAAAGATTACTCCTACAATCACTACTAGGGAAAACCTTATACGTGGAGGCTTATCAGTAGCGCGACTCCTATCAAGGCGCTACTACTACCTTATAGTAGCGTGGGGAACCCAAAGGCGCTACTGCTATCTCCTTAGTAGTAGCGCGGCCCTGCCCAAAGGCGCTACGGCTATGAGGACCACACCTTAGCCAACAGGCTACGTATAGTAGCAGCGCGGCCCCAAGGTGTCGCGCTACTGCTAAAAAGATAACAGTAGGGCGTTTTCCATGAACACCGCTGCAACTAAGTTTGTACTGTGCCACATGGCGGGCCCCACTTAGCAGCAGCACGGCTAGCAGGATAGCGCTACTACTAACTCTTTAGTAGTAGCGCCGTTTGCTGACACGCACTACTGCTAAGGCGCAACAGCCACCTTTTCCATCCCTCTCCCCTCCCCCTCCTCTCTCCCTTCACTTTTCCCTCCCCCCTCCTCTCTCCCTCACTTTGCTTCTTCCTCACTACTTCTTCTCCTCCCCGCATTACTCTCTTTCTCTCTCTTTAATGCCCCTAGCTAACTACACCACCTCCATTAATGCAACCCATTTATCTTTTTCCTCAATTTTCCTCCCCCTCCACTAGTTAGAGCCATCTCCTTCCCCAACTAGCTAGATCTACCCATTTAATGAATTGACCTGTGTACCTCCCTAACTAGATCTAGCCATATCAAGAAGTAATCTTTGTCCACTTTTGATCACTATCTAGGTGTGTGGCAACACCGATCGATCTCATCACCGTGCTCGATCTCTATCTCGAGATAGGTGAGTAAAAATTTGTGCTTTGCAAGAATGGAAATATGTGTGTGTGTGATATGACCTAATCGGGCGATATGATGGAAATTGTGTGTGTGGCATGAGTTGCCACCGAATTGTGCTTGACTTGCCTATGTTTTGCTGAAATGTCGATTTATTTCCGTTTCGGCGAATTTCGGGCAAACTCTATATGTCCTATTTTTAGGGAAGGCCATGCCATATTTTTGTATGACTTTGATGCATGCATGCATTTTTACAATCAATTAGCTTATTATTACCGCGCAGGTGATCATGATGGTCAGTGGAACGATCGTGGAAAAATGGTTGCGGTCGGCGGTACAGGACATGTATGAAAATAACCGGACAGAGATTTTATGTCTATGTCGAAGATGCAAAGGAGGATTCTGGTTTGACCCCTTTAAGGATGGTCGTTTGAAGGCGCACCTGCTCATGACTGGTTTCATGGATGGCTATACTATTGGGGAACGTTGCATGGAAAACAAAAAAATCTACGCACACGCAAGATCTATCCATGGAGATGCATAGCTACGGGAGGGGGAGAGCATCTACATACCCTTGTAGATCGCTAAGCGGAAGCGTTTATCAACGCGGTTGATGTAGTCGTACACCTTCACGATCCGTCTCGATCAAGTACCGAACGTATGACACCTCCGCGTTCAGCACATGTTCAGCTCGATGACGTCCTCGCCTTCTCGATCCAGCAAGAGAGACAAAGTAGTAGATGAGTTCCGGTAGCACAACGGCGTGGTGACGGTGGTGGTGAAACTATCCGCAGGGCTTCGCCAAGCACAACGGACATGGACGGAGGAGGAACTAGAACTAGAGGGAGAGGGGGTGCCGCACACGGCTTGGGGATCATGGTGTGTGTTGCCCCTCTCCCTCCTCTCATATATATAGGTGGGGGGAGGGGCTGCCCTAGGGCGCGCCCCAAGGGGGACCGGCGACCACCCTAGGCGCCTGCCTAGGCGCCCCCCTTTCCTTCTTTGGTGTGTGGGGGAAAGGAAAGGGGGGCCGGCTTCCCTAGGGCGCCTCCCCTTTCCTTTCTCCCTTGCGTGGAGAAAGGCAGGAGGGGGCCAGCCCCTCCCTTTCCATTACAAGGCCGGTGGCCAGGTTGGGGGCGCGCCAGCCCCATGTGGCCTGGTGTGCTCCCCTCCCTTTGGCCCGTTAGGCCCAGTAACTTCCCGGAACCCCTTTCGGCATTCTGATAAAACCCTGGTGCATTCTGAAACCCTTCCAGAGACGAAATAGTATCGTCCTATATATAAATCTTTACCTCCAGACCATTCCGGAGCTCCTCGTCATGTCCGTGATCTCATCCGGGACTTCGAGCAACATTCGGTCACCAATTCACATAACTCATATAATACTATATCATCAACGAACGTTTAAGCATGCGGACCCTACGGGTTCGAGAATGATGTAGACATGATCGAGACGCTTCTCCGGTCAATAACCAATAGCGTGACCTGGATGCCCATATTGGTTCCTACATATTCTACAAAGATCTTTATTGGTCAAAACTTTATGACAACATACGTAGTTCCCTTTGTTTGTCCGTATGTTACTTGCCCGAGACTCGATCGTCGGTATATCCATACCTAGTTCAATATCGTCACTGGCAAGTCTCTTTACTTGTTCCGTAATACATCATCTCGTAACTAACTCCTTAGTCACTTTCCTTTCAAGCTTCTTGTGATGCTGTATTACCGAGAGGGCCCAGAGATACCTCTCTGTCACACGGAGTGACAAATCCCAATCTCGATCCATGCCAACTCAACAAACACCTTCGGAGATACCTGTAGAGCATCTTTATGATCACCCTGTTACGTTGTGACGTTTGATAGCACACAAGGTATTCCTCTAGTATCCGGGAGTTGCATGATCTCATGGTCGAAGGAATATGTATTTGACATTAAGAAAGCAGTAGCAATAAACTGAATGATCATATGCTATGCTAACGGATGGGTCTTGTCCATCACATCATTCTCCTAATGATGTGATCCCGTTATCAAGTGACAAAACATGTCTATGGTTAGAAAACCTTAACCATCTTTTGATCAATGAGCTAGTCTAGTAGAGGCTCACTAGGGACAAGCTATTTGTTTATGTATCCACACATGTATTTAAGTTTCCGGTCAATACAATTCTAGCATGAATAATAAACCTTTATCATTATTAAGGAAATATAATAATAACCACTTTATTATTGCCTCTAGGGCATATTTCCAACAGTCTCCCACTTGCACTAGAGTCGATAATCTAGATTACATAGTAATGAATCTAACACCCATGGAGTCTTGGTGCTGATCATGTTTTGCCTGCGGAAGAGGTTTAGTCAACGGGTTTGCCACATTCAGATCCGTATGTACTTTGCAAATTTCTATGTCTCCATCCTTGACTTTTTCATGTAACACCCTCAATTTTGGCCGTTTCTTTTTCTTTTGATCTTCTTTGGATTTTGCTTTGGATTTTTTTTTCTGTGGCTCTGTGGTCTGGAAACTTGGGAAAATCATCTCTTCTCAGGTCTCACAAGTGGCTTGTCATCGTCAAACCCATCCCAAGACCTTGTCATTTCCATCTTGGACCAAGCCTAATATTCTTTTTCTTGGGAATATTCCTTTTTCTATTAAAGGAATAACCCTTTTTACTCTAGGTTGTGAAGCAACCTATATTTCTATCTTTCCTAAAATTCCCAAATAATTCTCATAAATTTTTTGGATCATATATGCCCCAAATATGTACAAACTTTCCTTGTCCTAGTTCAAAAATAATTCACAAATATTCTTTTCCTATTCTGCCCTGAATGGCACTTGGTGAAGGAAGTGTCATTTTTATCTTCTTGATTGTCCCCAAACTTTTTGGACACCTTTTACTATACATATTATTGCCTCATGCCAGAATTCAACTCAATTTGCCTAGTAAATATTCCTCAGCAATTTTTCAAAATTTCTGTTCAAACAGAGGCCTTGCGAAGGAGGTACTAGCTAGGCATATCCAAATGAGTTGAAATTTTGTCACATCCTTCTTATGATCAAATCATAGCTCTCCTCAAATTTGAGCTCCATCAAGCTATCCATGTGGACAGATTGTGGTCAGATTTTCAGTTAGTGAAGCAACTATATTTTATATTGCTTCATTATTGCTGAAAATTTACCAGGACATGCTCCTACCCTTATAAACCCTATCCACAAAATTTGGACCCATTTCATCTAGCCATTCTCCCACTACAAGTTTTCTTAGTTTTTGTCCAGAGAGGACCAGTGTGAAGGAAGTACCATTTTGGTATATCCAAATGGTATGAAATTTTTGCAGTATGTTCATATGCCCAAATGACTCCTCTCCGCCAAATTTCAACTCAATCCAGTGATCTATGTGAGTGCCACTTCATGATCTAGTTTCTGGACCAGATTGGTTAGTTGTGAAGGAACTTTATTGAATCCTGGTCCAAATCATCTCCAAATTCACAGGACTATAGTCCTTCCTACCCTAAGCATCCTGACATCTTTTAATCTCTAATGGCCATGTCTTTTTGCCCCTGCATCTGTCCCAAGTTTGCTACAACAAACTTCAGAGGACCCTTCCCATCTAACCACACTGTCTTTCATCGAGCTATCACCTCAGAGACAACCTTTGGATGGACTACACGGGAGACAACCTGTTGCATGCACTAAAAAAAATACACTTCCGTGATGATACGTGTTTGTCACAGTAGGTCACGTTTTCTGTCATGCATGTACATCCATGACGATTTTATGATAGAATCAAGATAGTCATACCTGTGCTGTCGTAGAAGTGTTCCATGAAAATACTAAAATTATCATCACGGAAGTGTCCACTTCCATGACGATAAATGGCGCGTCATAGAAGTGTTTTCGTCAAGGGTAACCGACACGTGGCATCCATCGTAACGGGTCACCGTTAAGCTATCGGGTTCCGGTTTGGATCCGATAACAGCCCCGACTAATGGGGATTTTCAACGTGTAAAATTCTCATTCGCCGGAGGATCCACGTCTCGGCTCAGCATTGGGACAGATGTCATCCACTCATTGGACAGGAGGCGCCTATGATACGTCGACACGTGGCCCGGCCCAACAGAGGCCCATTCCGGTGAAAAGGCCGGCCCGTTTGACTTAGTCAAAAGGTAGCGGGCCGGCCCACGGAAAGACTGTTAACGGCCTGTTATGGCAAACTTGGGCCCAGTAGCATCATCTGGGCTGTCCAATATGATTCCAGCCCGTTGTAACTTCTGGCCCATGTATGGCCCATGACGTCTTTTGGCCCATATGAAGCCCTTTGTAACTCTTAGCCCATTAACGGCCCGTGGTGAAACTGGCCCGTAATAAACAGTGTATCGCTTTATACCTATTAACGGCCCATTATTCCATTGGGCCGTTTCCAGCCCATGTTATCTTTCGGCCTTCTCAGGGCCCATTTATTCTTGGGCTGATTTGCAGTATTCGATTACTTACGATCCGTTACTGGCCTGTTCCGGTTGTGGGCCAAATTCAGCCCGTGGTTAAAGTCGGCCCTTTTGTGGCCCATTAATCCATTGGGCCATTTTCATAGCGTCATCAAATACGGCCGATTAATGACGACCCGTAATGGTCGGCCCATGAATGGACGATTCGAACTCTAGCCCATTTACGGCCCATAATGCGGTCCGTTATTGGCCCATGTTTGGCCAATCGATCATACGGCTCGTAGAAGGCCAATTGATTCTATGGCCCGTAGAAGGCCCATTGTTTCTACGGCACGTAGGAGGCCCATGGTCACTACAGTAGATATGTAGCCCATGGTTATTGTGGCCTAGTTTAAAAAAATAGGTTATTGCGGCCACTAGCAAACCGCGAAAAAAGTACTGCACTAATTACAAGCAAACAAATGAACAAGACAACAAGGAAATAAATAAGCAAGCAACTTAAGCTAGGCCATCACGGCTATTACACATATTACATCCATTGGGCATCAAAGTTCACCACCAGTGTAAATATGGGGATCAAATCAGCATATTACATACACTGGTTGTCAAAGTTGGCAACCAGTGCAAATAAACGCTGCAGCAAAACAAGTCCAGCACTGAAACCACTTCACAGGAGCTCAAGAAACAATATCCTGGGTTTCCACCATGCTAGCAAGACACTTAGCAAGCTTATTAGCTTTCTCTTATTTGGCGCTTAAATCCTCCAGCAATTGCTGTTGCACCAGAAAGTATGCATCTGAATTCTGCAGGGACTTCCTCAGTCCTTCGGCTTCCTGTCGCAGAACATCTGATTGATGTTTTTCAACTTGAAGTTGAGACTCAAGAAGCCGAACTGATTCAGGCAGCGAGTTTGTAGAGCTGGTGCCAGCAGTAGTGGCCAGTAACTCGAACACTACATCAAGACAGGACTTTGGGGTTGTCTCAGTGTCTTCAATATAGTTTTTATCAGCTTTCTTGGAGACCAATAGGGATGTCTCTCTATCTTGAACCTTATCTGCATTACTTCCTTTACCATTGCATAACGGGGTACGCTTCTCCAATATTTTGTCCGCATTCTAAAAGAGAAACAAACAGACACATCACAGGTTTACCATGTTGTATATGAAACTCATTTTGGTAAACTAGTTCAGTAGTAAGGTGGACAGGATAATAGCATGAAACAAACATATTTCTATATAGTATGGTCACTGTATGGTCTATATCATTCTAGTTTATGTTACCAAATCAAGATAGAGACAGTTCAAATCATATCTATTTTAGACAAAGCAGCATAGACAGAATATAAGTGTGGGAAACTACACAGCAATGACAACACTTGTAAAGTGCATGGCATGAGAACATAACTGTTTATTCAATTGAAACTGAAATCAACATAGAGCAAGTTACAACAGCAAACACGTTAAAGAAACAGGTTTAAAACTACCTGTTGCACCATTGGAGTTTCAATTGCATCCTTCAAATTTGAAATTAGTTGGTATGCGTAAATACAGTGATGCAAGAGCAAAGGAGTTTGAACCATAGCTACGAAACCTGACCTGAGAACAATTCTTCTTCTACTTTAAGCATTGACTTGGGGTTCGGAGTGGTGGTCCTCGTGCTTTGGGCACTGCAGTTGCCTTACTAACTGCTTGTGTTTGGGTGCTCTATGGTGGAGACGGTGCTGTGTCAACTGGAACTGGGTTACTATCTGCTGGGGTTGGGGTTAGAAGGGGTGTAGCTGGTTCTCTATCCAACTGGGTAGGGGTACAATCTGCGTGAGTCTGGGTTATGTGTGGTGGGGCTGGTTCTTGGGCAAGTACAACCATGGTTCTATCTGCATCGACAGGTAGCACGATCTTTTTTGAAGACCGTGTTTTTACTCCCATAGATACTGCCATCACCTCCTCCAATTCAAATGGCTGATAAACAAGAAAAGTAATTGAATGTACAGACATTGTAAGATAGACAGGTGCAATGGATAGTAGGGAAGAAAATAGGGCATGAAATAATTCACATTTATGTTGTCTAACCAAACAGGATAGCATGACATAATTTCACATATATGATGGCTAATTAAACATGATATCATGACACAATTTCACATGTATGATGGCTAACTAAACAGGATAGAATGACATAGTTCAAAATATGATGACTATGTAAACAGGATGACATGATATAACTATACGATGTGTCTATTAAAGTAGTTGGCATGCCATAATTCACAAACATGCCATCGATGGAAACATGATGGCATGATATAATTCACGGATAGAATGACATAATTCAAAATATGATGACTATGTAAATAGGATGAGATGATATAACTATATTATGTCTTTAGAAGATGGGTTTGCATGCCATAATTCAGATACATGATGTCTATGTAAACATCGTGGCATGATATAATTCAAATATATGATTTATATACTAAGCAAGTGAGCAGAGGGCAATCGCATATATGATGTGTCAACTAAGCAGATGGCATTCAATATTGTGTATATGATGTAAAAACTAAGCATTGCAAGACAAAATATGCATGATATGAGTAATATAACCCTGCCAAGTTTGACCATACACCTCAGGGGGAAAATAGGACTGGTCATCTGCCTCTGAATCCTCATCTGAGGAAATTTCTGTAACCAGCAAGATATCTGCTTCAGCAGGTAGCATTGTTTGCTCTGAAGACCTCGTTTTCACTCCAGATATTTCCATCACCAATTCAAATGGCTGATGCACAGGAAGAGCAATTGAATATACAAACATTGTCGACAAATGGAATGAGTAATACAAAAAAAGGATGGCATGATATAATTCACATACAAGACGCTTGGCTAAATAGCATGGCATTGCATAATTCACATACATAATACCTTGCAACAAGATAGCACTGCATAATTCACATATATAATGTCTTGCAACAAGATGGCATTGCAAAATTCACATATATGGTAATTAGACACTAAACAGATGGCATTCACACAAAGCATGTCTAAACTAAGCAAATGACATGCCAATGCAAGACACCATATGCACGATATGAGCAATATAACCCTACCAAGTTAGAGCATGCACCTCAGGGGGGAAATATTACTGGTCATCTGTCTCTGCCTCCTCTGAGGAGCTATCCGTAACTAGCAAGACATGCGCTTCATCAGATAGCATTGTCTACTCTGAAGACCTTGTTTTCACTCCAGATTTTTCCATGACCGTGTCGAATGGCTTATGCACAGGAAGAGTAATTGAATGTACTAAAATTGTTGACAAATTTAATACGTAATAAACAAAGGATGGCATGATATAATTCACATATAAGATGACTGGCTAACCAGGATGGCATTGGAAAATTCACATATATGATGCCTGGCTAAACAAGAGGGCATTGCATGATTCACATATATGATATAGAAACTAAACAGATGGCATTCACACAATGCATGTCTAAACTAAGCAGATGACATATTTTATGTATAAAGTAAGCAATGCAAGGCACCATATGCATGATATGACCAACATCAGCATGCCAAGTTAGAGCAAAAGACCTCAGGGGGTAAATAGGAGTGGTCTGCTCCCTCTGAATCCCCCTCTGAACTGTTATCTTCCTCTTGATTATAGTCTGGAATGGGGGGAGGGGGTTGCTTTTGCACCGACCATGGAGCAACGTCTACATGAAATTTTATTGCCATGCAAGGCTCGCCTCTTTTGCTCTACATGTTCAGTACCATTGTGTACAATAACTGACATGCATAGGAATAAAACATAGTGAGATTATGTAAGGAGTGCATGCACAAATCTAGAGTGATGGTAGCAAACTGTGGATAGACCCAAAACCAATGATAGCAGGCAGATAATAGCTTCAGTTAAAAAATACAGATAATGGCTCCTTTAATGTTTGTTTCCATCCAACATGAAACTCATAGTAGACACCTGAGATTAACCAGATAGTAGACAGATAGTATTGATTGCTGCCTCAATATGTACCCCACAACCATTTGAAAACTCAAGTTTGAGCATTAGTTTGGACCTGACTCAGAATCTAATCGGTGAACATGACGATAAAGTAGCATGTCATCATATTAAGCGATGCATAACGTAAGCAGACATGAAAGAGTGCGACCTCTCTTGCAGACCCGTGTAGTCCTCAAGGTCATCTGCTCAGTCGATGATGATAATGCAGTTGTCGTGGCTGCTGGCAGCGGGGAAGAAGATCTGAGGCAGCGAAAGACAGTCTGGAGGGCGGATCCCTGCTGTGGTGAACCCTTCCGTCATTGGACAGCTGAGCTGGGGTGGAACACAGCACAGCAGGAGCGGGACAAACCACCCAGGGTTTTCTTTGACACATATCTGTAACAGAAGTAATTCTGTAAGGGCTTGTTTGAATTGGAGGATTCTAACAATGCAGGGATAGGAAATATACAGGAATAGGATAGGAATGCACGTGCAAAACAGAGAATTTAAAAACACAGGATTTCTGCCAATCTGGGTGTTTGGTTCACAAGAATTGGAAGATCACAGGATGCAAAGAAGCATGGTGAGATTAAGTCAAACCACAAGAAAACGTATGATTATAATGCTATTATGCTACTATCTCTTAGTCTTGTGCTTCATGAATAGGAATTTGAAAAGGAGGACAAGTGGATATGAAAATTCCTACGGTTTTTGTTTCAAGGAGACACTAAAGGAACAAATACTACGGTTTTCCTTTGCTCCATTCCTTTGAACCAAATGCATGAATAGTAGTAGCATAGGAAACTTTCCAATTCCTATGTTTTTCCTTCACTTTTACTTTCAAGCACTGGCAATTCTAGTAGGCAGGCTTGAACAGGGAAAAGCCTACACTCAAAAAATGTTTTTGTGCTACTTCTACTACTTTGGACCCAGGCCACTGCCCTACTAGCTCAACTCCCAGGCCCATCTACAAATGCACAGCTCAAACACGCAGAAATAAATAATGATGGCGTTCAAGAGAGTCCATCACGGATAGCTAAGTTGCCTGGTACCTCACTGCTTGTCATATAGTAGGAGAAACTAATCGTATTTCACGTTACTACGTGTGCTCAGTGGACAATATATATAACACATAGAGTAAAAAAGTGATGCAACAAGTGTACAACCTCTTTGGCGAAGCCATGTCGATCTCAGTGTGATTGGGTTGGTCGGTGAGGATGCTCCGGCTGATTTGGCTGTCGGAGGATGGGAAGAAGATCTTAGGCGTCTGGAGATGGAGCCTGGGGTACTGCTCCGCTGTGATGGAGGGTTTTGTCGTTGGAGTAGCTCCGGTGAGTTGTACAACGGTGAGGTTGAAGCAGGACAAGAGAGACAACGTTAACCTGAGTGGAATTCTAATAGCATCTCCAATAGATGATGTAAAATACATAACCACAAAGTGCTAGATATAAAATACATCAGCCGCTCATCTCTGAACTTAACTGTCGAAACTGAATTTAACTGTCAAAACTGAATTTTACTGTCAAAACTGAATTTTGCAGTTGAAACTGAATTTTACTGTCGAAACTGAACGCACTAGTAACAGAAAAGCAGGAGCAGGAGCAGCACGTGCGAGAGCCGGGGCAGCTAGTCGTGTAGCAGCATCTTGGGTAGCAGCTGCAGGGGCTCGAGCGAGAGCAGGATAGGCTGCTCATGCAGCAGCAGCGCGAGCAAGAGTAGAGCAGCAGTGCAAGCAAGAGCAAGAGCAGCAGCGCGAGCAAGAGCAAGAGCAGACCAGGCAGGGGACCGAGAGCAAGAGCAGAGCAGCAGCGCGAGCAAGAGCCAAAGCAGCAGCAGCTCCTACTGATGTGGACGTCGTCGTCGAGGGAGCGACGCCGTGGAGGAAGTGGCCGGCGACGCCGCCGTAGATGGAGTCGCGCCATGTCGGCTCGGGACAGACCGTCGGCAGCACCGTGAGATCGAATCAAGAAGAAAATGCAACGATTAGTGTAGAACCTCTTTGGTGGCGCCGATTAGGCCTCAGTTTCATCCGAGGAATCCGTGATGATGCTGCTCTTCTGGTGGTGCAGGTGAAGACGGCGGTGTGGGAATGGAGGTGGCGCGAAAGACGAGGGGAACGTCGGGGCAGCTCCTTGGAGGTGGAGGACGGGGTGGCTGAACCGGCGGGACGACGAGATCGATGATGGATCCTCATCCGGTGTGGTGGATAAGGGACGTCGAGGTGTTGCTGTGGATGACGTCGTCGGGGAAGAGGCTCCGGCTAGGTGGCGGACGGAGGAGGGTGTGGGGCTTCGCGGGTTTTCGCGGCCTCGGTGTACGAATGGGTAGGCGGATGGGATGGGAGGGGGGAACCATGGCTTAGGGTCGCGCCTGTCCAAAATGTGGGGTAAGTTACGAAAGTACCCCTCCAATTTGAGCTAGGTGGTTCTTTCGGTTCAGGGGTATCACGAGCATTTCACGAGTCGGGATTTCGCAGGAGGTGGGAGTTTTCGCGCGCGTTGTAATTTTTGGATAGCAACGCGCGGGTTGCGATGGAGGGAGTTTGCGGAGCACAACGAGACAAAGAGATATCTTAAAATTTCGGGGTAACAAGGCGCGGGTTGAAGAGGCGGGAGTTTCGCAACACGATAGACAGAGATGCTAGCTTGAAATTTCGGCATAACAAGGCGCGGCTTGAAATTTCGGGAGAACAAGCTTAACGTGTACAAAAAAAAAGACAACTCGCACCTCACTAGAGAGAGCCATGTCCCGTTTTACTATATTACTAGAAATGCATTCAAATACAACAACAAAAAAACTAAAAAAATCAGGGCAACAAACATAACATGTACAATACCAAATCAATTTGCACTTCCCTCGACAATAAAAAAACTATTCGTGTTGTCTAGAATATGGACTAAATTTGAGTACATTTTCCCTGTTTGAATGGGATTGTACTCGGGTTAGTTATACAACCATCTAAATATTATCTTCACAACACATGACATGAACATAGGAGTAGTAAATTCCTATATAAATACGAACTACATGTACATACGATCTCAAATTCAAATATATGTATCAATTTTATGTTGAATTCAAATCATAGTACATGTATGCTCTAGCTAGATGTTCGGAATCTAAACCATCTATGATACTACTTACAATGTGTTTAACACGCACAACACACACAAAAACACCATTTAGACTAGTAAGGTACACGTGCATTGCACGCATGAGATTTGGCGACCAAATTATGAATAAATACCACATTATAGCATGTTAGCTTTGAGTCATATATGCATGATGTAGATGTTCGTTTAATTCTTATAGTTCATCTCATTCAAAATCAATTAGTTTTTATAAAAAAGCTAATCACTATAGGAATCAGGCAGTTTGCCGTATGCCATGGCTGACGGCAAAGGCATGCCTGGCGGACGGCAAAGGCCTTTGCCGTCAGCCAGCAGACGGCAACACGTCCGGCTGAACGAGCTATGGTAAAGGGTACTTTGCCGTCTGCTGGCAGACGGGAAAGATGCAAAGGTCTTTGCCGTCTGCCAGCAGATGGCAAAGGGCATGGATGGCAGACGTGGCAGCTTAGGTCCGTTATGGGGTTAACGGCGTGCTTTGCCATCTGCTGGCAGACGGCAAAGACCTTCGCATCTTTGCCGTCTGCCAACAGACGGCAAAGTGCCCAAATAGGCCAGCCCAGATGCCCCCTAGGTAGCTGCCACGTGGCATTCTATGCCGTCTGCTGGCAGACGGCAAAGCAACCATATAGGCCAGCCCAGTGCCCCTAGGTTGCACAGGAAGCTGCCATGTGGCAGCTTTGCCGTCTGCTGGCTGATGGCAAAGCTCTTTGCCGTCAGGCAGCAGACGGCAAAGAGCTTTGCCATCAGCCAGCAGACGGCAAAGAGCCTGTATAGCCCCTGTTTTTTCTGTTTTTTTCTTAAATTCATTCAACTTCACAGAATTTCACAGATATATATATATATATACAAATTTTGAAAATACTTTCAACAAGCATACCAACACATATCCAACAACAAGTTTCCAACAACATATCCAACAATAAGTTTCCAACAACATATCCAACAAGTTTCCAACAACATATCCAACAACAAAGTTCATCGTACAAAGTCAAAACAAAAAGGAAGCACAAGGAGAAGAGTAGACTCCATCAACGCAAGCTTCCTCATCTAAAGCAAATCTGCAAATTGGGAAAGAAGAAAGTTAGAAGAAGAAGAAGAAGAAGACTAGATAGAAGAAAAAGAAGAAAAAGAAGAAGAAGAAGAAGAAGAATTTTTCTTCTCTTTCTTTTTCTCCTCTCCTCTTCTTTATCTTCTTCTTATTCTAACTAAGGTAGGTAAAAATGCCATTTTTTAGCATAGCTAGGTAAAAATGCTAAGTGTTGGTCATTTTAGAGCTAAGATAGGTAAATAGGTCATTTTGGAGCTTAGTAAGGTTATTATGTCATTTTCGAGGAAAATAAGCTAAGTCTATGTCATTTTGGAGGTAACCAAGATTATCATGCCATTTTTTATCTAAGTATGCTAAGTATGTCATAAATGAACTAAAGAAGCTAAGTATAGGTCATTTTTGAGCTAACCTAGACAGTTATGCCATTTTTGAGCTAACTAAGCATATTTATTCATTTTGGAGGACAAAATGGTAAGTGTAGGTCATTTTAGAGCTATCCTAGTTAAAATCGGTCATTTTGGAGCTAGGTAAGGTTATTATGTCATTTTCGAGGAAAATAAGCTAAGTATAGGTCATTTTCGAGCTAAACCAAGGTTATTATGCCATTTTTTACCTAAGTAAGCTAATTATGTCATAAATGAACTAGCTAAGCTAAGTATAGATCATTATTGAGCTATATCCTAGGTAGTTATGCCATTTTTTAGCTAACTAAGCATATCAAGTCATTTTGGAGGAAAAAATGCTAAGTATAGGTCATTTTATAGCTATCCTACGTAAAATATGTCATTTTGGAGCTAAGTAAGATTATTATGTCATTTTCGAGGAAAATAAGCTAAGTATAGGTCATTTTGGAGCTAAATAGGTCATTTCTTAAGCTAAGTATGTATTTGTTAAGCAAAACACTTGGGAAAACTTACCATCATCATGGAGGTGAAGGACCGGTCGGGTTTGCGCCAGTGCCAGACGGAGAAGGACCGGTCGGGGTTGCGCCAATGGTAGACGGAGAAGGATCGGTCGATGCTTGTCGGGAGGCATGCTGCACCAAAGATCATTTGCAATGTCTCGTTAGCATGATGCAACTCAAATGTGAATACTAGTAACTAATGACCATTCAAATGAAACTCACCGTGGGCGCTATACCAATCTGGGGCATCGGCGGAGGGGTGTGACCGTTGTTCTGGCACACGGTCTGCACATTTTGTTTTCACGAGTTAGTCATATTAGTTAGTAATGAAACGAACATTACGTGCATGATTTGGCTAATATGCAGGAGAAACTTACCACGAGGAGCTCGTATAGGGCCTGGTGAGATGCGTCGTTCCGGTTCCTCTCCTCCTCCAACAGCCTAGCCGTCCTGTCCTCCATTTCCCTCTCCCTCTCTGCCGCCTGCCTGTTTGCCTCTGCCAGAAGCTCCTGGGCCCTAGCCTCGATGGCGAGCTCCATTGGCCGTGGACGAGGCCTTATCTCAGGATCGGAGCTCGTCTGGCGCTTCTTGATCTCCAGGAGAGTGCGAGGACAACGTATCAGTCCATCCCCAATGGCTATCGAGCCATGGGGCCTCCCGCCACCAGATATCATCACTAGCTCTCGATCAAAAGGTTGCTTGCTCGGGTTGAAGTCCTCCCCTTTCCTCGCCTTCCCCTCGTCTCTGTACCTCACGAGCTTGTGGTGGGAGGAGATGTTGGTGAAGCTCTCTGGATGATCGAGGTCCGACTCAGAGAATGCCTTGACCTTCTTGTACTTTGCAGTATGGGCCATGGCATAGAGGTCGAACACCTCTGGCACCTCCGTCTTGTTGTGTCGTGCCTAAAAGAGAGGAACAAAATATTAGTTAAGGGCTCAAGCTAGCATGAAGAACGAAATTGCATGAATCATGAAGCAAACCACATACCCAGTTATCCCCGAACTCATATAGGTTGCAGCTCCCTTGATGGTGTGGCACACCAACCATTTTGGCACGCTTATCCTTGGCCTTGTTGTGGATGGCTAGCCATTGGGGAGAGCACCACTCATCCACCAACGCCTCCCAACAGTCCATCCTATCCGCACACCATCTCGGGGGCACCTAAGTTAGTCAAGAGAAAATTTAGCGCTACGCCTACGAATCAAATCAAGGAAACTAAGTACAAGGCCTTAAGAATAGGTAATTACCTTCATGTACTTATCCTTACTCAGAAACTTGACGCGGCACTTCGTCTTGGACCTCTTAATACCAATCGAGGCGTAGTAGTCTCGAACAGCCTGCACCCGAGCCTCGTGCCGTAAGCTCTGAAGTAGGCGCTTGCACTCGGCTTCGAGAACCTTAGCCGCGGCCTCCTCCTCTCCCTCAAGACACCTGTAGAAGGTCTGCAATCAAACAAGACAACACTGATTAGTACAATCACTAGGTACTATTGATTTTTAATTCTGTAAAGGAGAAATTACCCAAAACATGTAGAAAACAATGTCGGCCACCGTGTGGCACAAGACACCGTCGACCCTCTCCTCCGGCGGGGCCAGGGCAGCCAAGTACAGCTCCCAGCTCAGTGCTAGCTGTGGAATCTCACCCTCACCGGGCAACGTGACCCACCCCGGGAAGTTCTGCCGGCAAAGCACACCAAGGACCTGGTTGGGCTTGCGGATACCAAGGCTGTGTTTCCAACCTCTGCAGTATGACAAGGCCAACGCATTAGATATTAATTTGAAGAAACATGAAGGAAAAAGGTTAAAAAAGAGTAAATGCACTTACTTATCCCCATTAGGCGCAATCAACCACCTCTGCTCGCGGGTCGCCGGCACGGGCGGGAGCTTTGTACCACCACGCTGGTAGACGTTCCCCCCTCAACCAGCTCGCCCTCGCTATAGCTATCATCACAAAAGCGGTCCTCGCCACCATCAGCATGGCCACTAGCCTCCGGAGTCTCGTGGGATGAACACTCTGGGACCGGAGTCTCATGGGACGAAGACTCTGGGACCAGAGTCTCATGGGGCGAAGGCTTGTCGGCCCGAGGCTCATGGACCGGAGTCCGAGACGGGTCCACCTCAGACGGAGCAGTCCTGTGGTTGGGTGAATTAGCTGGGGGTGGCGGCGAGGAAGGCGTAGCAGCCTTCCTACCTCTCCCGCCGCCACGTCCACCTCTAGCACCCTTCTTCGTCCTCCCCCGACCTCTCCCGGCCGAAGAAGAAGTGCCCACCGGTGGTGTCTACATACTGTCTATGAGCGCTCTTCGGAGGGGCTGGGGTGGAATGGAAGCACCCCTCCCAGCACGCGCCGAGGAAGGAGGCTCGAAGCGCTCTCGACCCGCGCCCACCATCTGTCAACACCTGCAATGACAAAGAGTAAACGAAATTAGTACAACATAAAAAAATTGAATACCTGACATGAATAATATGTATATAATTTAAGTGTATCATCATCATGAACATAATAAAAAATTGAATACCTAATATATATGTACATAATAATAATTGAATACCTGACATTACTAATATTAATCTTCATCGTCTATATATGCTCCGGGATCAATAAATGCATAATCATCATCACTATCAGTAATGACATGCTCATCATCATCATCATCATCAATAAATGCATCAACATGTGGAAGGCCTCCTTTACGTAATCGGTCAAGCATTGACAGGTCATCCGCAGCAGTAACCTCTTCTTGTTCTGGCTCTTCTTGTTCTGGCTCAGGGGTGAAGTCGGATTCACTGTCGCTGTCTACTTCAATGTTCTGGGGTGAAGTAGAGCGGTTCTTGAAACGTTTTTTGGAAACACATGTTTCTTGGAAGAATTCTCCTTCAAATGTGTCTGGGTTAATGTGAGGTTCATAATCCTCTTCATTGGGGGGAGGTGGTCTAACACGTGGCGGCACTTCATAAACGACATCCCAACCATTGAGATTTGGATTACTTTGACAGGCCCACAGTAGATAGAAAACTTGGGTTGCCTGTTGAGCCGTAATATAGACATCGGGAACATCCAAATGGGTGCTTTGTTTGATTTCGACTAGCCCTATATGTTCATGAGTCCTTCTAGTCTCCTTCGGCTAGAACCAATAACATTTGAAGACTACGACGTTTGGTGGGTTTGCACCATAGAATAGAAGTTCATAAATTGCTTCAACTCTTCCATAATACTCGGTATCTCCTTCGCCGATAGCAGAGACACAACAATTTGTAGACTTTCGGTCGGCCATAGATAGCTCTTTGCCATAGGTACGAAAGCGATACCCGTTGATGTCGTATTTGTCAAATGAACGGACCTTATTGTCAAAACCATTAGCGACTTGTCTCAACTCGTCGTCCATAAACTATGAATTATCCTACAAGTTTAATACGAAAGGATTGTTGCATTAGCCGCAAATTAGAGGAAGAAATGTAATGGCCTAATGGAAATTACCGTTTGTTTGAACCAAGAGATGAAACCGGGATAGCCGCCTCCATGCTTTGCCAGAAGCTCATACTCTTCGACGGAATCCTTTTGGATCACCGCTCCATACGAGAATTTGGCGACGTATCGACTGTATCAAATATCCGGGAATAAGAGCAGTTCAAAGGAATTAGAAGTTGCGAAACAATGTACCGAGAACTTACTCGATGTACGGCCGCACTTCTGTTAGGTTGTTGAAGATATACAACGAAATGGTCCGCCATTCTTCGACATCCAACAATAAGGAATTAGAAGCACCGGCTGGTGCGAGCTTCCCTTTGAATAGGCTGAGGTTGGATCCACCCTTTTTAGGGTCGCCAGCATTGTACCGAGGCTTCGGATTATGCAAATGACGATTTTTGGCTTCGTAGTGTGCTGTCACGAAGTTTGCCGCTTCCTCAGTAATGAATGCCTCGGCCATCGATGCTTCAGTTCTACGTTTATTTTTACATTTTGCTCGAAGCGTCTTCTGCATCCTCTCAGTTGCGTAGCACCAACGATTTTGCACAGGCCCCCCAATCTTGCCTCGGTCGGGAGATGCAAAATCAAATGCTGCATTGGATTAAAGAAGCCCGGTGGAAAGATCTTCTCTAACTTGCAGATCAACTCCGGCGCCAACTCTTCCATTTCTTCTATCACGCCAGGTGATAGTTCTTTCGCACAAAGAACACGGAAGAAATAGCTCAGCTCTGCCAGTACTAGCCATTCATCCTCAGGGATAAAGCCACGCAACATCACCGGCATTACCCGCTCAAGCCATATGTGCCAATCATGACTCTTGAGACCAAATATTTTCAATTTTTCAAGACTCGCTCCCCTCTTTAGATTCGCTGCATACCCATCAGGTAACATCAACTGCATTTTCACCCACAAGATAATTTCCCTCATAGCTGGCCTTCCAAGATTGAACCAGGCCTTTGGCTTCGTCCAGTTCTTATTTCCTTTCGGTTGTCGCATGTTCTGTAACGGTCTATCACATAGCTCCTGCTGATCGACTCTAGCCTTAGGATTATCCTTTGACTTCCCCTCTTTGCCGAACAATGTACCAAAGAGGGCCTCGGCGATATTCTTTTCAGTGTGCATCACGTCGATGTTGTGTGGGCAAAGGAGGTCTTTGAAGTAAGGCAGATCCCACAAGCAGATCTTGTGAGTCCAGGCGTGTTCCTTATTATACCCCTTGAAATACCCTGGACACTCTGGATCTGGCTCGAGAGCGTTTAACTGATCCAGGGTCTGTTGGCCTGTCAACGCAGGTGGTGCAGAGTTTTTGACAACTCTACCTTTGATGAAGTTCTTCTTGTCTTTCCTGAACTTATGGCGAGGATCCAGGAACTGTCTATGCAAGTCGAAGCAAGTATACTTGCGACCCGCCTGCAGCCAACGAAACTCAAGAGCTGCCTTGCATGTGGGGCACGGGAACCTTCCGTGCACACACCAGCCAACGAATAGCGCATACGCCAGCAAGTCATGCATCGAGTACATGTACCAGACACGCATTACGAAGTTCTTTTTGCTTGCGGCGTCGTATGTCTTGAACCCATTATCCCAAGCTACTTGCAATTCATCCTTAAGCAGATGCATGAACACATTCATATTCTTCCCCGGATAGTTTGGCCCTGGAATTATAAACATCAGGAAAATGTTCTTTCTTTGCATAATCTGTCCGGGGGGGGGGGGAGATTGAGTGGAATGACAAATACAGGCCAACAACTGTATTGGGTTGCCATCAGACCAAACACACTGAACACATCCGTGCTAATGGTGACTCGAGGATGCCTTGGATCTACCACTTTATCCCCATGTAATTCATCGAACTTCTTCCACGCAAAAGCATCCGATGTGTGTACCATCATCTGATTCCCATCTGCATCTAGTTCGGTTCTTTTCCCCATTTTGTGCCATGTCCTCTGTCTAGCCATTTCTTCGACCATGAAAAGACGTTGAAGTCTTGGTATGATTGGCATATACCAAAGAACATTAACGGGAATTTTGGTCTGCGTCTTCTCACCCATACCATTGTCTACCACAACATACCTGGAAGACTTACAAATGGGACAATAGTTCAAGTCCACATACTCAAGCCTAAATAAGGCACATCCTTTCTCACAGGCATGTATCTTCTCATAGGGCATCTTAAGTGCACGGAGGATTTTGTCCGACTGGTACAGGTTTGCAGGCATTACATGGCCTTTGGGTAGAAAGCGTCCAAATACTGTCATCATCACGTCGTAGCATTCTCTGCCCAAGTTGAATTGAGCCTTCAGAGCCATTACTTGTGAGATGGCATCCAGCTGAGAAAGCTCAGTTTGCTCGTGGAGAGGACGTTTTGAAGACTCCAACATTTCATTGAAAGCCTTTGCAGATTCCTCCATCTCCTCGTCCGAATCCCGAGCATCATCAAAGTCTTGCACCATGTCTTCCATCCCGGTACCATGCTCGTCGGTGCGACGACGAACCACCTCAGCTCTGGCACGTTGGGCAGACTCACCATGAAATGTCCACACCGTATAACCGGGCGTAAAACCACTCTTCTGCAGGTGTTTACCCATTTCATCCTCTATCCTCTTGTGCCAATT
Organism: Thinopyrum elongatum; assembly: GCA_011799875.1. NCBI lineage: Eukaryota > Viridiplantae > Streptophyta > Magnoliopsida > Poales > Poaceae > Thinopyrum > Thinopyrum elongatum. The sequence continues at coordinate 217,434,711 of CM022302.1, read as the reverse complement.
GTCGCACCGGACACAGGGGCACCAGTTTTTTCTCTGGCCATTTGCAAATGCGGCTGTCACAAACTTCTTGGTTTTTGTGAACCATTCAGTGGTCATTTCTTCCTGACTAGTGTGGCCGGTGTACATCCATGCATGATCACTCATCTTGCCTAGCTAATGGACACACAAGAAATATATACATAATTCAGCAAACCAGGTTCATCAGTTAATGGAGTTTGTTAGTTTTATTACGTCCATGCAACCTAGACGCTAATAGGTAAAGATAGGTCCTAATCCCACCCGAGTATGTGTAGATTGGGTTCGTTTTCCCATGCTCTGCTCCGGATCCGACACAAAATTTCGGCAGCACCTCCCTGCTATTCTCCTGATACACGTCTCGGCAATAAGCAGAGAGGATGTGTACCCGGAGAACAACAGGGAGGCACTGACGAAATTCTGCATCGGATCCGGAGCAGAGCATATGGGAAAACAAACCCAATCTACACATACTCGGGCTGTCCATGGATAACGTTGGACAATTCGAAAGAATCATGGTTATAAAATAAGCAAATGCATGCATATTTATAGATGTAACCCTTTCGAACGGGAGACGCATAGTGGTCACGCATACTGATGATTCAATCTACCTACAACTAGCATGTTTCATCGGCACGAAGACCGGAACAGAGCAAATGAAGGGGGGAGGAGGAGATGTCATTTGTGCTCACCCACAAAAGCAGGGGCGTAGCTCGTCGAACGCACGGGGAGGTCGTCGAACACCAGACCCTCGCAGCGACGAAACAACTGCACATTTAAATCCACCCGATCAACACAAATATATATGATGTTTTTCATAACAAAATCGGAAAATATATGACCTAACTCATAATTCACAAATATATGACCCCGTCGGCCTCTGGAAGGCCGAAAAGCACCTTTTCGGTCAACAGGAGGCCGAAGAGGTGTCGGGGGTCGGGGGTGTCGTGATGTGGAGAGGTCTGGATCAACTTGCATACATACATAAGAAGAAATGTGCTTTCCCAGAGATGGGCTCCAGATTTAGAGAGTAGCAATAGTAGGTGAGCGATTCTTATATGTGTAGCAATGTATGGTGCTCATAAAGATGTATCACCGGATCTTAGGAATGTGAGAGGAGAAGTTAGGTATTGGGCTTATGCAGCAATTAGTAGATTCCAGGGAAATTCTAATTGGAGATGGGTTTGCGTCTAACATACCATTTTATACCAAATACAGATTGCCTTTTTATCTCATTTGTATTTTGTCTCATTTCATTACAGTTGTTGACTTATGAATATGAAGATTATTGCAAAGTTGCGATTAGGAGTACATTTCAAGACTGGACGATGATGTCAGTGAGCTTAGATTTTTTTTGTGGATCAGAAGTTGTTTTCCTGGTGAAGTGGGGGTGTTAGTGCTCATAAATTCATTAATGGTTAATAAAGCATTTGTTTAAGTTTCCAAATATCATGCACACCTGCAATCACCCAGAATAACCCTGTTTATGTATTCGCACAGATCAACTTCGTAACCTACAATTTAATTGGCTAATTTGAGCTGACCTTACACTAAAATAGTATTATAAACAAGCAAGTCTATTAAGTAGATTAAGTGTTGACTAGTGAGGCACGACTGGTGAGAGAAAGAAGTACATCAATTCACACTATTGAAAACTAAGAAGTTGATAGGTAGGTATAAGCACTATTGTGTGCGTTGTCAGTTATAAATTAAACTGCAGACAACAGCAAGGATAGTAGAATTTGAAATGTAATAAATAGTGTTTAATTTGACCTTTATGTTTTTTGATAGTCTTTTTGGACATCTGTTTAGGCATACATATTTTGGGATGGGAAAAATGATATCTGCAACTGAGATATATATGACCAATGCACACTTTTTCTGAATTGATGTTTTCTGTAGTTTATATATTTCATCTATACTATACAATATTCAGAAGTTAGTTGTTCAAACTTCTTTTGAAGGTTGTTTGCTTAGATGGTAGCAATTCATCTTCCCCATCGCTTGCTGAATTCGAGGAAGTGTCCTGATTGTGGCTTAAAGCAAATCTGTAATAGACATCGTCATTTTTTTTAAGGGGAACGCCTCATGGCACTTTATTAACTCAATGGCAATGTTACATCAAGTAGTACAGGAGATAGCAGGAAATTAGGTGCAACATCTACCCACACATACTTAGTTCTGCACTTCTAATAGCAGGGAACTAAGGCATAATGCCACTGCTAAATCCAAGGCGCGAAATAGGTTTGTGCCATTCTAACATCTCTGGCCCTTAATCAAACAGAAAGACAGAAAAGAGCGGGGAAGTCCTGGCGTTCGAGCATTTCAATGAACACCAAGCAAGCGTCGGCGAACCCCAGACCTAGACAGGCACCAGATCGATCGTGACCGAAGCGGCAGCAAGAAACGAAAGGTTCGGCGCATTGAAGGGAGAGCCGAGTGACTAACTTGGAGATGGTGCAGTCCTCGAGGTGCTTCTCGCCGCTGCCGACTCACCTTGGATCAGGGATGGCGCGGCCTGGCTCCGGCAGCCACGGTGGTGGAGGAGGGCCGCGGGGAGGGGGGGCGGGCGGCGCGGCGACCTGGCTCCGGCGGTGGTGGAGGAGGGCCGCGGGGAGGGTGCGGTGGTGGAGGAGGGCCGCGGGGACGGGCCACGGAGCCACGGTGGTGGAGGTGGGCCGCGGGGAGGGGGCGATGGTGGAGGAGGGCCGTGTGGAGGGTGCAGTGGTGGAGGAGGGCCGCGGGTAGGGGGCGCCGCCGCGGCCTGGCCCTGCTGGGAGGTGGTCGGGGGAGGGGCGGGCTGGCGGCGGTGCTGGGGCGGCGGGTTCGGGAACGACGGGGCTGGGGCGGCGGGTGCGGGTGGGTGAGGTGGGGGGGGGGGAAACAGAGGGGGAGAGAGAGAGGGAGGAGGTGGGGGCAACGTTTTTTTTAACCCCAAAAAAAATAGCCCCAGCTCTTTGCCGACTGCCAGCAGATGGCAAAGAATCTTTGCCGTCTGCTGGCAGACGGCAAAGAGATGGGGCGGTTTTTTTAACCCGAAAAAAAATAGCCCCACCTCTTTGCCGACTGCCAGCAGATGGCAAAGAATAAAAAAAAATAGCCCCACCTCTTTGCTGACTGCCAGCAGATGGCAAAGAATCTTTGCCGTCTGCTGGCAGACGGCAAAGAGGTGGGGCTGGTGCGCCATTATAGTGCTGACGTGCACAGGACCCACCCACCTCTTTGCCGTCTGCCAGCAGATGGCAAAGAATCTTTGCCATCTGCTGGCAGATGGCAAAGAGGTGGGGCTGGTGGGCCGTTACAGCACTGGCGTCCACTGGACCCACCCACCTCTTTGCCATCTGCCCGCAGATGGCAAAGAATCTTTGCCGTCTGCCAGCAGACGGCAAAGAATTGGCTAATGGCAATCAAGTTCTTGGCCGTCTGTCAGTTCTTTGTCGTCTGTTTTTTGTAAGCAGACGGCAAAGACCTTCTTTGCTGTCCGCTAGCAGACGGCAAAGAGCTGACTGATGGCAAATTCCCTGTTTCTAGTAGTGAATCTATTTTAAGATTCATGGAATTGTGCGTTGTAAAGCATAAAGTAAAAACAAATAATGGCAATTCATGTAGAAAAAAATTTGGGCAATTATGATACAGAAGATTCTAGAACAAAGGAGAAGTGCTTGTGTTTTGAGGTTTGTGCATTATGCTTAAGTTCAACCATGGAGTCTTCTAGATTGTACATGTGGCAAAATCTGGTGGAATATAGATGATATCCAACAGCCAGTAGTGCTCGGATTTGCCATCTCTGCACCATCGGATTGGCTTCATCCAACGACCATCTTTCAAAGGTATTCGCACACTATATAGGGGTATAGATATGTGATGAGAAAGCCACCCATCATCTCCAATTTGAATAGTGTGTCCATGCACGGATGCAATGTGGCCAAACGATGCCTGCCATCGGTATCTCAAATTCAAATCAGTCTGACCTTGTTCAATGTGTATACAGTATAGCATGCTCATTTCCAAACCACACCGCGCATATCTCAGTTATATTCATGCATGCATGGGTTTCAAACATCATGATCTCTTATTCAAATATTTGAATTCAACTTTACATTCATTATGACCTCACCTAGTCTTTTACACCGACACAGTCGTCTTCTCCTTATAATTGTACCACTAACTTTGTCTCGTGCATGCATGCACACACACTACCACTCGGCATTATCCATCACACACATGCAATCTTTTTCTTCAGGTCGGTCTCCCATGCATGCACACACACACACCTCCCCCTCTTCATCACTTCGGGCATTCTTTATCTCTCACATGCATGCACAACGATCGATGTTCCTCTATGTGTGTGTATATATAGCTAGGTCTTTCCCATTTTTCCACACAAACAGATCGATCTATATATCTAGTCAGGTCTCACCCTCTTTCCGACGTACACATCGATCAATCTATACCTCTCTATATAGGATTACATAGCTAATACACCCACATTATATATCCATCGTCCCCCTCTCATCATCCATGCCTTCCGCTTCATCTCTCAGACGCGCGCACAGTGGCGAAGATAGGGGGCAGGAAGGGCCCTGCCCCCCCCCCCCCCAAACATCACTATATATTGAGGCTAATATGAATGTGATCAGTAGATCAACTGCTGGTAAAATGGTTTAAGTTGATGAATTGGCCCTCCCCATAAAGGATTAGCAATGCTTGGCCCCCTAGCTCATTTATTTTTCATGGCTCCGCCACTGCGCGCAACCGCGCACGTTCTTGCCCCCTCTCTTTAAATATCGACCTCGCACTTGTGCACTCCTTCATAGTCTCCCTCTACTTGGCCCCTCGCACCATCTTCCAGCCCCTCCCCATATCCCAGTGCTTGTACGCTCGTAGAGCTCTTCCCTCTATCTGTCTCTATTGATATCTCGCGCGGTCGACCCTTCCCCTCCCTTCTCATATATCACCCCGGCCCCATGCACATACATGTATGTATATAGGCCTCTCCTTCACACAAATTGCATTGACACATATTCCCTCACCATATCTTAGTATCTCTCACACACACGGACTATGTGTGCGAAAGAGAAGAGGTGCACACACGCACTCATTCCCACATACAAACGCGCGGGTGCACAGTGGAGCACATTTGTACAAAAAATAAGTGTGCAGAAAGGCTTTAGATGATGTGCCAAACTAGTCTATATCTATACCTCTATATCTATATCTATACCCCTATATTGGGTGCGAATAAATTTGAAAGATGGTCGTTGGATGAAGCCAATCAGACGGTGTAGAGATGGCAAATCCGAGCACTACTGGCCATTGGATATCATCTACATTCCATCAGATTCTGCCACATGTACAATCTAGAAGACTCCATGGTTGAACTTAAGCATAATGCACAAACCTTAAAACACAAGTACTTCTCCTTTGTTCTAGAATCTTCCATATCATAACTGCCCAAACTTTTTTTCTAGTTGAATTACCATTATTTGTTTTTACTTTATGCTTTACAATGCACAATTCCATGAATCATAAAATAGATTAACTTTTTTATAAAAACTAATTGATTTTGAATGAGATGAACTATAAGAATTAAAAAAATGTCTACATCATGCATATATGACTCAAAGCTTGCATGCTATAGTGTAGTATTTATTCATAATTTGGTTGCCAAATCTCATGCGTGCAATGCACGTGTACCTTACTAGTACTTCCAGTATGTGCAAAACACGTAAATTAGAATTTGAATGACACGCTACACTGTGTCTCTCCCTTTTTCAGTTAATATATTCTGATTAAAATGATGTGGGGGCATCCATGAAGCCACGTGGCACATGTGGAGGCGTTGTCGCGACCTCCTTGTGTGGATTGATCACAGTGACGTGCTGCTGGTTCCAGAAGAATGTACTCATCCTCTCTCACGCACACTGGCAGTACATGCACGAAGCGAAGATGTGCACTCATGCACTCATTCCCTCGCACGCACACGCGGGTACACGATGGGACGCATTTTTGTTCGAAGATCCACCCCATGTGATAATTTGACGCGTGTAAAGTCGTTCACTTCATTGATGGTCAATTAATACAGTGCATGCAAATTGAGTGGACGTGAGGGAGGAAGTAGTTGAGAAAGACATTACTACTCCACTGCGTGCATGCGAGTATTTAAATCATGGGTTTCTACTTCCATTGGTCTCCTTCGTATTTTTTGCCAATTTTGACCATAACACAATATTTATGCACGTCATAAAAATTAATGTCATCGAAAACTATGTTCAAATGTGATTCCAATGATATAATTTTTGGTGACATGCATTAACATTTTGTTAGTTAAATTTTTGGTAAAAATTGGCACAAAATAAAAAGCGGGCCAATAAACCAGGACGCAGGCAGGATGATCAATTTTTGCCTGGGTTACTGTTGGTGGCCTTTGTATTTAAATATGGACGGAGTGGAGTAGTACTATCTTTATCTTAGCCTCGTAGGGCTCTCCCAGCGCCTACGCTCACCTCCCTGCCTTGCCCACCGGATCCCGCCATGGAGGATACCGCCATGGATAATCCCTTAGATCCCAGGATCCTGCGGGCTGCCCTCTCGCTGTGGCCCGCAGCACTACCGCCTTTGAGTGAAACCCACATGTGTTTTAGAGGGGATCCAATGCTCTGGAATCACATATCGTTGGCGCCAGAGGACATGCCAGGGCTGCGTTTCAGGTGGTGGGCAGCAAGGGCAAATCGGATCGAGGAAGCGTCGCATCGATTGGAGACAAGTTCGAAGGAGCTACGCCTGGCGAAGCACAAGGCGGAGGCGCAAGTCGATCTCAGGGGAGAGATGCTGAGGGATGTCAGCATCTGGCAGCGTCGCGTTGATTTCGAGCTGGGGCCAATGACAGAGGTCATATTCAAGGAGTCGATTGCGGAGGAAAGTACGCGCATGCCTGCGGAATGGCATGAGCAGCCGGTGCAACTGTTCAAATGGGCGGTAGGAGAAGCAAAATCCCGGGACCAGCTGCGGCGGCGCCGCTGGGCATGCATCGTAGGCGAGGTGAGTTGCCCTCCTTCCCCGCCAGCGATGCAGTGACCTACTCGGTTGCTGCTGCAGTGAACTTGCGGCGCCATATATGTCGGTTTGCAACCGTGACAATCACTCCATCTATATGTATTGTATTCCTGTGAAAATACTTGGTCGTTTAGAAAAATATGGTAATTGATTTATCACTAGTTTTTAAATGCTTGGTCGTGGCAATCACCCAAAGCCACAACCAGAAGTCTCCATCCCATAATACTTACGGTCAGTCGCACTAACAGACGGTCGGTCGGACCCGCGTCTCACCGAAGGTACACGCATTGGCTTGGTCTGGCATGTACGACCAGTTACATCACTGACTTGTGCGACTGCATTTGAGCAGTAGTACTTGAAATTTACGTTCCACTAAACTCATCGGGAGCCGTTTCGGGCCTCGAAACCAAAACCATCAATTAATCTTTAGCTTGTTCCCATCACATTCCAAAGTAGTACTACCATGCTATAATTAAGTGCAAACCTACTCACACGTAGTACATATCAAACCTGAACGTGTTCCCACTATGCAGGTTTTAGTACTAGTGCTAGTACTAGGTTATAAAAAGGGGAACTACCTAGCCGAAAATAACTCTACCTTCCTCCCCATAGGTCTTTCTTGTTCATCTGTCCTTGCCATGGCCGGTGTGCAGAGCTCTAGGTCAAGAACTACTCGTAACAAGGGAGCGGCGACCAAGGCCGTGGAAAAAAAGAGAGGGCTCGTCGCCACGCAGAGACCTCGAAAGATCTCTCACGGGAAGGCGAGGGCTCCCAGGAGCGCCCTAGCCGCGGAGGCGAACATGCCAAGCTAGCGGCGCTAGAGTCGTTATCCCTCGACGACATGCCCGATCAGCTCAATAAGCAGAAGGAGTTCATCGACGGCTTGGTGGAGCTGCTGAAGGAGAGCCTCGACGACATGCCCGCTGAGCTCAATGAGCAGGTGGAGTTGACCGCCAGCTTGGCGATGCTGCTGAAGGAGAGCATTGCCTCGGGTAAGAAGGCGACCGGCGAAATCCTCTAACTTCAGGAGGACAAGGCGAAGCTCCACCACGAGCTCAACCTGCTGAAGAAGGAGAATGCCGGCTAGAAGAAGCTGCATGAGAAGAGTAGTTCCTCGGTGAAGATGCTGCATGCCCTCGTCATGGAACAGAAGGAGGAGTTGGCGAAGCTCCGCATCGAGCACCCGGCTGCTGTCAAGGTACGTAATGCGGCCGTGGAAGAGATGATGAAGACTCGCGTCGAGAAATCCCGCATCATGGACAAAATGAAGAAGATGGCGGAGGAGATGCATGAGGAGATGGAGGTCGTGGAGGCGATGAAGAAGCAGTTACGACTCCGCGGCCAGCAACCCTTCATGTAGTAGAGAGCAGTGCCCTAGACTTGTGTGTAAGTCTTCCTTCTTTTTTTGGGGGGGGGGGGTGGGGGTGGGGGGGACAATCTTCCTTCTTCTTTTGCTCCTGTGTTTCTTCTTTTGCTTCGGGTGTTTCGCCGCACGTGTCACGTTCTCTGCGAGGCATGAATAGAACAATGCTAATGATGAGCGGCGCCGTGGGATCGATGACTAGCAAATTAGATCATTTTTTATCACCATATCGCACTGGGCTGCTGTGTTTCGTGCTCCTCCGTCGTACTAGTATCCAGTGGAAAACTTGAGTATATCGCACGGTTCTTTGGTCCTCCTCAGGTCATCAGCAACATTTATACGAGCAGTCAAATCACAAGGCCCCGCCTTCTAGCAGTAATGAGCCGTCAAATCACAAAGGCCCTCGCCTCTCGTGAAACCGACCAAGCGAGACTGCCCCGCCCTCTAGCCTTTTAAATGTATACTTTTGTACAGTAGTAGTATCGATGGATTGCGCCATGGAGCAAAACTAACAAGATGAAATTAAAGAAAAAAGATGGTACATATAGAGAGCGCTCATCGCCAAATTATGCATATAGTACTATTAAAAAAGCTAGTACGTGCTTAGATGGGGTGCTAAAGTCTATTAAAGAAATTAGCATACCTATTTAATTCTTTGACAACTAAACTGCTGGCTATATGATGTTGGCCACATATATTGTACATATATAATGTGAAGAAATGAGTGGTAGTACTACCAACTACAAGATGACCTATAAGAAATACTAGTATGTATGTACTGAAGAGTTAAAGTAACGAGAAGGAACATAACATAGTTCTGCTAGGGGCTCAGCACAACACACCCCTCAAATAAAACTAAGCACCCTAAAATTAAACTAAGCAACTAATCCGGTAGACACTGCATTAGAACCACCATGAGTAACGACACTGCCACCTTACTCGGACTCCTCATCCACGTGCTCGACTTCGTCCTTGTCCCTCTTCCTCTTGGCCAATACTTCTTTGCTCGAACCGCACACTTGGCTCTCGCTCTTCATCCAACCCTTGTAGATATTGAAACAAAGGTAGGCATCCATTGCAGCATAATGGATGTGGTCTCTATCTAGTACATTCCACTGCCATGCAAGATGAAACTTGGGCGGAGGTTTCGTCAGTTTACCGTATGAAGGATCAACCATGGCTGTTGCCAGGGTCAGCATTGAAGGCTGGCAGGAGGACACCATCCCATTCCTCTGGAGGTGGATGGGTTGGCCTACAATGAGGCCTATCATGTCGTTCGTAAAGTCTACATAAATGAATTTGACTTTGCCACCCGCAAGGAAGTTCTTAAAATCTTCGCACTCAACATCGGAATGGCATATGTGGTAGACCAAGCACAAGTTATGCACGCAAACCTGGATCACGGCGGGCTTCTTCTTCTCTTCCTCCTTTAGATTCTTCCCTTTTCCCAGGACTGTGGTGTACTCAACATCTTGCCCAGCGACCCACTCATCACCCTTTTACTTTTCGAACATGCGTCTGAACCGAGCAAGGCATCCTTTCACTGTCTCAGAAGAACGGGTGTAGATGACGTCGAACTCATCGCCGGTGATGGTTCTAACCTTGTACTCACCGCTGATCATGGAGATTTGGGACGCCATGGATTTGGGAGGAGGGTTAGGATTACTGGAACTACTGTAATGTGAAAGGACAGGACAACTAGGAGCGAACTACCGTAATGTTAAAGGACGGCCGGGAACAAGTAGGAGTGAACTGCTAGCGGTTTTCCGAATGTAAAAATGCTAAGTGGGGCGTGCGAACGACAGGGTAGTGGCTTACCTGGTGGATAAATGGATTCATGCACAGTACTATGGAGGCCCAATTAGATGTCATGTCTACTAGACGCCCAATTAAATGTCTTCATGCATTTGCGTGTTTGCACGTCAAGCGTCGGGAAAATTATAGGTGATACGAAGCTTTCCATGCTCCCATGATACGGGCTTCCGAGAGCCCTTGGATCTGAGATCGAACGGTTGCATGGCGTGATTCTAGACCTATGGGTGAATATCCTATCCTGGAGGGTTATTCTGCAAATTTTCAGCAACTTAGCATGTGACCGTTCGATCTCAGATCCGAGGGCTGTCAGCAGCCCGTATCATGGTCGCGCCTACCATGACCATTGCCTCGCTCGCGCGGTCGCGCCCTTGGAGATTTCAGATGGCTATAAATGAGCATTTTTTTGCCTACTTCGCATGCATGAAACTACTTCCTCTGTCCAGGTGCGTTAGGCTATCTGATGTTGGCATGTCATACATAGTCATCACTTAGTCACTCATACAACAAGGTTAGCTATAAGGTTGGCTATAAGAGTATTTTTTTTACTTCTCTCTATCTCTTTCTTCATAGTATTTGTTGCATCTGCCAAGGAGCAAGGAGTACAGTACTTGACACCTGTATACCATGGAGAAGGTCAGGAATTGGGAGACTCACGCCGGTCGTAGCGCCGCAGTAATAATGATAATGGCAAGTCAAATCACAAGGCCACACCTGTCCAGCAGTAACGAGCCGACAAATCACACAGCCCTACATTCGGGGCACATGCATGAAGACTACTCGGCTGCCATCTAGGTCAAGCCGGCTATGTTAATTAGGACATCTATCGATTGACCCCTTTTCTACTAGTTTGTCTTTAATTTGAGCTTTCATGCTCGTCTAGTTTGTCCGTCGGGATTCATGTTGTCTCCTTGGGGCAGTGAGGTTATGGTTTCTTGTCATGTGGCATTTTTTTGTGTTACTACCTCCGTCCTAGTTTATTGGTCCCCATTGTAATTTGTGCCAAATTTTGACCATAAATTGAACTACCAAAATATTTATGCCTGTCACTAAAAATTATATCATTGAAAACTATGATCAAATACGAATCTGATGACATAATTTTTGTTGACATGCATTAACATTTTGTTATTTAAATCTTTGGTCAAATTTTGACACAAATTACAAAAGGGACCTATAAACCAGGACGGAGGTAGTATATGTTAATCCGGTGCTTCAGATCAAAATGATGACAACTGCGCCTCCGGGGCACGTGCATGAAGACTTCTCGACAGTCATTGACGAGGTCAAGCCGGCTCCGGTAGATAAAAGAAAACTACTCCACTATATAGGCAGGAGCCTCCGCGCTTTCTTGTTAGTGTTGCTCTCTTCACACTCTCTCGTCCTCTCCAGATCTAAACACGACAGCGGTGGACACACTCTCTCTCTGCTCACCGCTGGTCACAGATCCAGCCGGATCCCCTCTGCCGGGGAAGGTGAGAAGGTGCAATGTTCATGCGGTCGTCCTCGGCGACGGCTCTTACCCACTGTCGGCGTGTCCCGATCAGCGCGCCTTGCCTTTCTCTCCCACGCAGCGCTGGCTAGGGAGGGCCTCCGACCCCTTTTTCCTTGATGCCATAGTGTGGGCAGATCCGGCCTCCCGCTGCCCACCTAGCGACATCCCGGCGACCCTCAGGTATAACTTCTTTCGAAACCGGCCTTGCTCTACTTCCCCAGCTCCTGACGTCGCTGCAGTTGTATCTTTTACTATTTCTCAGGCCCCCTCGTAGATAGGATCGATCGGCTGTTCGGAAGCCACCTAAAGTTTTACTGTTAAGAGGTAAAACTACTTCATGCAGTCGAATCTAGTACTACTTGGTTCAAACAGGGAAGAAAGGGGGTGGGGGTGGGGGAAGATTTGTTACCTGAATCTAGGACTTGGTCGAATAAGGAAATAATGGGGGCGAAAAGTAGCAGAGACTGGATATCCAATTGGTCTCTTGGTCTTATAGGGAAATAAAGGGAAACACAGTAGAAACTCAATAAAAACCAATCTATTGGTTGAAAAAGGAAAGAAAGTGGGGACTGGGGGACAAGTCAACAGAGTATATCCAACACTAGATTTGCTAGCCTCACACAGTATAAGGTGGCTATACCGAGCAAAAATGGGACCAACCTAGATATCCTGTTCTGATGTTTGTTGCCCCGAGCCCCTCTTATGTAATGCCACTAGTAAAATGTAGCAGTCCCACTGTTAAATTTAAGGACACGTTAAACCAATGTTGTTTTCAATGTAATGCCTCCAGTAATATGAATCAATGGCACTGTTTTTCATGTCCTCCTAAATTTCCCATTAAGATAAGTTGCTTCTTTTCATTAGAAATGCAACTGCCCTGGTCCGCCTACTCTCCCGTGCCCAAATACCAACTCTTTAGCAGCTGTTAACGAATGTTTCTGGTAAAATGAAGCAATGGCACCATTAAAGTAATGTCGTATTTAACAGATGTCATAGTTAATCCTAATGCCCACACTAATATCTAGCAATGCTGCTGCTTTAGAAATTGCTACTGTCCTTGTAGGATCGCCAATCAGATAAGGAACATGCTTCTTTTCATTTGATCTATGTTTCATCACTTGTTAGTCACCCTCCTTTCCACCCTTTTGTGCAAACAGAGATATACATTTCACGCTTGATCATAGTTGAACTGCATAAATGATATCCAAATTATAGTTGAACATTCCACGAGCTTCACGACCAACCTTGATGTTGCTCAATTTAATTGCAACTAATGAAGAAGAATCTGCTAGCTCATGGGACATTGTTTCATTTTAGGTGAACTGCACAAAAAGGTCCCATGAATTGAATCATCCATGTTGGTGACTGGTGTCATCCCTTCTACGATGGCGTTGACTATAGATATGGTTCCCATTACGAGGTATGTTCCTTTTTGGTTCGACTGTTTGCCAAAGATCCTGCATGTTGACTCTGCTCTTGTGCTACTATTTTGGCACTACCATGATAAAGCAGTAATGTTATTATTTTGCACCTTAATCTAGTGGCACTATTAATTTAAGGCAATGTTTTGGCACCGCTAGTGCCACTGATTTTTTTATATATCGAAAGAGGGGGTTTCCTCCGATTTCATTAAAGAAACCCAACCCTAGAGAACCATTATCCGACAACATCTCAGTGTAAACGGGCAGTTATGCAACTACTACTAGAACGGACTGAGTACTAGCAGGAGACAAGTTCACCACATAAGCTAGGCAGGTAGGGGGACTGAAGGAAATATGCCCTAGAGGCACTAATAAAGTTGTTATTTTATATTTCCTTATTCATGATAAATGTTTATTATTCATGCTAGAATTGTGTTGATCAGAAACCTAAATACAGGTGTGAATACATAGACAAACATTGTGTCCCTAGTGAGCCTCTACTTGACTAGCTCGTTGATCAAAGATGGTTAAGGTTTCCTGACCATGAACATGAGTTGTCATTTGATAACGGGATCACATCATTAGGAGAATGATGTGATGGACAAGACCCATCCGTTAGCTTTGCATATTGATCATTTAGTTTTATTGCTATTGCTTTCTTCATGTCAAATACATATTCCTTCGACAATGAGATTATGCAACTCCCGAATACCGGAGGAATGCCTTGTGTGCTATCAAACATCACAACATAACTGGGTGATCATGAAGATGCTCTACAGGTATCTCCGAAGGTGTTTGTTGGGTTGGCATAGATCGAGATTAGGATTTGTCACTCCGAGTATCGGAGAGGTATCTCTAGGCCCTCTCGGTAATGCACATCATAAGAAGCCTTGCAAGCAAAGTGACTAATGAGTTAGTTGCAGGATGATGTATTATGGAATGAGTAAAGAGACTTGCTGGTAACGAGATTGAACTAGGTATTAACAAACCGACGATCGAATCTCGGGCAAGTAACATACCGATGGACAAAAGGAATAACGTATGTTGTCATAACTGTTCGACCAATAAAGATCTTCATAGAATATGTAGGAGCCAATATGAGCATCCAGGTTCCGCTATTGGTTATTGACCGGAGAGGTGTCTCGGTCAAGTCTACATAGTTCTCGAACCCATAGGGTCCACACACTTAACGTTCGATGACGATTTAGTATTATATGAGTTGTGTGATTTGGTGACCGAATGTTGTTCGGAGTGCCGGATGAGATCACGGATATGACAAGGAGTCTCGAAATGGTCGAGAGGTAAAGATTCATATATAGGACGATGGTATTCGGACACCGGAAGTGTTCCGGGGGGTACCAGGTACATATCGGAGTACCGGTACACCCGGGGGAAAGATATGGGCCATATGGGCCATAAGAGGGGAGCGCACCAGCCCACAAGGAAGGAGGCTGAGTGGGAGAAGGGAAAGAGGGGATTCAGCGCCCCCCCTTTCCTTCTCTCCTTCCTCTTCCCTTTTCCCCCTCCGGCAAATATGGAAGGGGGGGAGGCCGAATTGGGGAGGACCCCAAGTAGGATTCCTCCTACTTGGGGCTCACCCTTGCTGCTCTCCTCCCTCTCCCACCTATATATACATGTGGAGGGGGCGCTTAGGACACAACAACAATCATTAGCCGTGTGCAGCGCCCCCCTCCACAGTTTACGCATCCGATCATATTTTCGTAGTGCTTAGGCGAAGCCCTGCGTGGATCACTTCACCATCACCGTCACCACGCTGTCATGTTGACGGAACTCATGTACTTCCTCGACATCTTGCTGGATCAAGAGGACGAGGGACGTCATCGCGCTGAACGTGTGCAGAACTCGGTGGTGCCGTACGTTCGGTACTTGATCGGTCGGAGCTAGAAGAAGTTCGACTACATCAACCGCGTTGTCAAACGCTTCTGCTTTCGGTCTACGAGGGTACGTGGACACACTCTTCCCCCCTCATTTCTATGCATCTCCTAGATAGATCTTGCGTGAGCGTAGGAATTTTTTTGAAATTGCATGCTATGTTTCCCAACAGTGGCATCCGAGCCAGGTCTATGCGTAGATGATATGCACGAGTAGAACACAAAGAGTTGTGGGCGGTGATTGTCATACTGCTTACCACCAATATCTTATTTTGACTCGGCGGTATTGTTGGATGAAGCGGCCCGGACCAACCTTACATGAACATGTTCATGAGACCGGTTCCACCGATAGACATGCAACTAGTTTTGCATAAAGGTGGCTGGCGGGTGTCTGTTTCTCCTACTTTAGTTGAATCGAATTTGACTGCGGCCGGTCCTTGTTGAAGGTTAAAACAGCAAACTTGATAAATCACCGTTGTGGTTTTGATGCGTAGGTAAGAACGGTTCTTGCTAGAAGCCCGTAGCAGCCACGTAAAACTTGCAACAACAAAGTAGAGGACATCTAACTTGTTTTTGCTGGGCATGTTGTGATGTGATATGGTCAAGACATGATGTGATATACGTTATTGTATGAGATGATCATGTTTTGTAAAAGTTATCGGCAACCGGCAGGAGCCTTATGGTTGTCTCTTTATTGTATGAAATGCAAACGCCATGTAATTGCTTTACTTTATCACTATGCATTAGCGATAGTTGTAGAAGCAATAGTTGGCGAGACGACCACGACGCAATGATGGAGATCAAGGTGTCAAGCCGGTGACAATGGAGATCATGACGATGCTTTGGAGATGGAGATCAAAAAGCACAAGATGATGATGGCCATATCATGTCACATATTTTGATTGCATGTGATGTTTATCTTTGATGCATCTTATTTTTCTTAGTACGGCGGTAGCATTATAAGATGATCCCTTAAATAATTTCAAGGTATAAGTGTTCTCCCTGAGTATGCACCGTTGAGACAGATCGTCGTGTTGAGACACCACGTGATGATTGGGTGTGATAGACTCTACATTCACATACAAAGGGCGCAAGACAGTTTTGCACATGCGGAATACTCAGGTTAAACTTGACGAGCCTAGCATGTACAGACATGGCCTCAGAACACTAGAGACCGAAAGGTCGAACATGAATCATATAGTAGATATGATCAACATAGAGATGTTCACCATTGATGACTACTCAATCTCACGTGATGATCGGACATGGTTTAGTTGATTTGGATCACGTATCATTTAGATGACTTGAGGGATGTCTATCTAAGTGGGAGTTCTTAAGAAATTTGATTAATTGAACTTAATTTATCATGAACTTAGTCCTGATAGTATTTGCATATCTATGTTGTAGATCAATGGCCTGTGCTACCGTACCCCTGAATTTTAATGCGCTCCTAGAGAAAGCTAAGTTGAAAGATGATGGTAGCAACTACACGGACTGGGTCCATAACTTGAGGATTATCCTCATTGCTGCTCAGAAGAATTATGTCCTTGATGCACCACTAGGTGACATGCTCCCTCCCGCTAATCTAGACGCTATGAACGTCTGGCAAGCGAGGTCTGATGACTACTCTATAGTTCAGTGTGACATGCTTTACGGCTTAGAACCGGGACTTCAAAGACGTTTTGAACGTCATAGAGCATATGAGGTGTTCCAAGACTTGAAGTTAATATTTCAAGAAAATACCTGGGTTGAGAGATATGAAGTCTCCAACAAGTACAATAGCATTAAGATGGAGGAGAACAGTTCTGTCACTGAACACATACTCAAAATGTCTGGGTATCATAATCACTTGACTCAGCTGGGATTTAATCTTCCAGATGATAGTGTTATTGACAGAGTTCTTCAATCTCTGCCACCAAGCTACAAAGGCTTCGTTCTGAACTATAATATGCAAGGAATGAACAAGACAATTCCCGAGCTCTTCGCAATGCTCAAAGCTGCCGAGGTAGAAATCAAGAAGGAGCATCAAGTGTTGATGGTTAACAAGACCACTAGTTTCAAGAAAAAGGGCAAAGGAAAGAAGGGGAACTTCAAGAAGAATGGCAAGCAAGTTGCCACTCCCGAGAAGAAGCCCAAAGCTGGACCTAAGCCTGAAACTGAGTGCTTCTACTGCAAAGGGACTGGTCACTAGAAGCGGAACTGCCCCAAGTATTTAGCGGATAAGAAGGATGGCAAAGTGAACAAAAGTATATTTGATATACATGTTATTGATGTGTACCTTACTAATGCTCGTAATAGCACCTGGGTATTTGATACTGGTTCGGTTGCTCATATTTGTAACTCAAAACAGGGGCTATGGATTAAACGAAGATTGGCTAAGGATGAGGTAACGATGCGTGTCATGAATGGTTCCAAGGTCGATGTGATCGCCGTCGGCGCGCTACCTCTACATCTACCTACAGGATTAGTTTTAGATCTGAATAATTGTTATTTGGTGCCAGCATTGAGCATGAACATTATATCTGGATCTTGTTTATTGCGAGACGGTTATTCATTTAAGGTAGAGAATAATGGTTGTTCTATTTATATGAATAATATCTTTTATGGTCATGCACCCTTGAAGAATGGTCTATTTCTATTGAATCTTGATTGTAGTGATACACATATTCATAATATTGATGCCAAAAGATGCAAAGTTGATAATGATAGTGCAACACATTTGTGGCACTGCCGTTTAGGTCATATTGGTGTAAAGCGCATGAAGAAACTCCATGCAGATGGACTTTTGGAATCACTTGATTATGAAACATTTGATACTTGCAAACCATGCCTCATGGGCAATATGACTAAAACTCCGTTCTATTGAACAATGGAGCGAGCCAATGACTTATTGGAAATAGTACATACCGATGTATGCAGTCCGATGAGTGTTGAGGCACGCGGCGGGTATTGTTATTTTCTGACCTTCACAGATGATTTGAGCAGATTTGGGTATATCTACTTAATGAAACACAAGTCTGAAACATTTGAAAAGTTCAAATAATTTCAGAGTGAAGTGGAGAATCATCTTAACAAGAAAATAAACTTTCTACGACCTGATCGCGGAGGCGAATATTTGAGTTACGAGTTTGGCATTCATTTAAAACAATGTGGAATAGTTTCACAACTCACGCCACATGGAACACCACAGCGTAATGGTGTGTCCGAACGTCGTAACCGTACTTTATTAGATAATGTGCGATCTATGATGTCTCTTACTGATTTACCACTATCGTTTTGGGGTTATGTATTAGAGATAGCTATATTCACGTTAAATAGGGCACCGTCTAAATCCGTTGAGACGACACCGTATGAACTGTGGTTTGGCAAGAAACCTAGGCTGTCGTTTCTTAAAGTTTGGGGTTGCGACACTTATGTCAAAAGGCTTCAGCCTGATAAGCTCAAACCCAAATCGGAAAAGTGTGTCTTCATAGGATACCCTAAGGAAACAATTGGGTACACCTTCTACCACAGATCCGAAGGCAAGATCTTTGTTGCCAAGAATGGAACCTTTCGACAGAAGGAGTTTTTCTCGAAAGAAGTGAGTGGGAGGAAAGTAGAACTTGATGAGGTAATTGTACCTTCTCTCAATTTGGAAAGTAGCACATCAGAGAAATCCGTTCCCGTGATGCCTACACCAACTAGAGAGGAAGCTAATGATGATGATCATGAAACTTCAGATCAAGTTGCTACTGGACCTCGTAGGTCAAACAGAGCACGTTCCACACCAGAGTGGTACGGTAATCCTGTTCTGGAAGTCATGTTACTAGACCATGGCGAACCTACGAACTATGAGGAAGCTATGATGAGCCCAGATTCCGATAAATGGCTTGAGGCCATGAAATCTGAGATAGGATCCATGTATGAGAACAAAGTGTGGATTTTGGTGGACTTGCCCTATGATCGACGAGCCATAGAGAATAAATGGATCTTCAAGAAGAAGACTGACGCTGATGGTAATGTTACTGTCTACAAAGCTTGACATGTCGCGAAAGGTTTTCGACAAGTTCAAGGGGTTGACTACGATGAGACTTTCTCACCCGTAGCGATGCTTAAGTCTGTCCGAATCATGTTAGCAATTGCCGCATTTTATGATTATGAAATCTGGCAAATGGATGTCAAAACTGCATTCCTTAATGGATTTCTTAAAGAAGAATTGTATATGATGCAACCAAAAGGTTTTGTCGATCCTAAAGGTGCTAACAAAGTGTGCAAGCTCCAGTGATCCATCTATGGATTGGTGCAAGCATCTCGGAGTTGGAATGTATGCTTTGATGAGGTGATCAAAGCATATGGTTTTATACAGACTTTTGGAGAAGCCTGTATTTACAAGAAAGTGAGTGGGAGCTCTATAGCATTTCTAATATTATATGTGGATGACATATTGTTGATTGGAAATAATGTAGAATTTCTGGATAGCATAAAAGGATACTTGAATAAAAGTTTTTCAATGAAAGACCTCGGTAAAGTTGCTTATATATTGGGCATCAAGATCTATAGAGATAGATCAAGACCCTTGATAGGACTTTCACAAAGCACATACCTTGATAAAATTTTGAAGAAGTTCAAAATGGATCAGTCAAAGAAAGGGTTCTTGCCTGTGTTACAAGGTGTGAAGTTGAGTCAGACTCAATGCCCGACCACTGCAGAAGATAGAGAGCAAATGAAAGTCATTCCCTATGCCTCAGCCATAGGTTCTATCATGTATGCTATGCTATGTACCAGACCAGATGTGTGCCTTGCTATAAGTTTGGTAGGGAGGTACAAAAGTAATCCAGGAGTGGATCACTGGACAGTAGTCAAGAACATCCTAAAATACCTGAAAAGGACTAAGGATATGTTTCTCGTTTATGAAGGTGACAAAGAGCTCATCGTAAATGGTTACGTCGATGCTAGTTTTGACACTGATCCGGATGACTCTAAGTCACAAACCGGATATGTATTTATATTGAATGGTGGAGCTGTCAGTTGGTGCAGTTCCAAGCAGAGCGTTGTGGCGGGATCTATGTGTGAAGCGGAGTACATAGCTGCTTCGGAAGCAGCAAATGAAGGAGTCTGGATGAAGGAGTCCATATCCGATCTAGGTGTAATACCTAGTGCATCGGGTCCAATGAAAATCTTTTGTGACAATACTGGAGCAATTGCCTTAGTGAAGGAATCCAGATTTCACAAAAGAACCAAACACATCAAGAGACGCTTCAACTCCATCTGTGATCAAGTCAAGGAGGGAGACACAGAGATTTGCAAAATACATACGGATCTGAATGTAGCAGACCTATTGACTAAGCCTCTTCCACGAGCAAAACATGATCAGCACCAAGACTCCATGGGTGTTAGAATGATTACAATGTAATGTAGATTATTGACTCTAGTGCAAGTGGGAGACTGAAGGAAATATGCCCTAGAGGCAATAATAAAGTTGTTATTTTATATTTCCTTATTCATGATAAATGTTTATTATTCATGCTAGAATTGTATTGATCGGAAACCTAAATACATGTGTGAATACATAGACAAACATTGTGTCCCTAGTGAGCCTCTACTTGACTAGCTCGTTGATCAAAGATGGTGAAGATTTCTTGACCATGGACATGAGTTATCATTTGATAACGGGATCACATCATTAGGAGAATGATGTGATGGACAAGACCCATCCGTTAGCTTAGCATATTGATCGTTCAGTTTTATTGCTATTGCTTTCTTCATGTCAAATACATATTCCTTCGACTATGAGATTATGCAACTCCCGAATACCGGAGGAATGCCTTGTGTGCTATCAAACGTCACAACGTAACTGGGTGAACATAAAGATGCTCTACAGGTATCTCCGAAGGTGTTTGTTGGGTTGGCATAGATCGAGATTAGGATTTGTCACTCCGAGTATCGGAGAGGTATCTCTGGGCCCTCTCGGTAATGCACATCACAAGAAGCCTTGCAAGCAAAGTGACTAATGAGTTAGTTGCAGGATGATGTATTACAGAACGAGTAAAGAGACTTGCTGGTAACGAGATTGAACTAGGTATGAAGATACCGAAGATCGAATCTCGGGCAAGTAACATACTGCTGAACAAAAGGAATAACGTATGTTGTCATAACGGTTCGACCGATAAAGATCTTCGTAGAATATGTTGGAGCCAATATGAGCATCCAGGTTCCGCTATTGGTTATTGACCGGAGAGGTGTCTCGGTCATGTCTACATAGTTCTCGAACCCGTAGGGTCCGCACGCTTAACGTTCGATGACGATTTAGTATTATATGAGTAGTGTGATTTGGTGACCGAATGTTGTTCGGAGTCCCGGATGAGATCACGGACATGAAGACGAGTCTCGAAAATGTTGAGAGGTAAATATTCATATATAGGATGATGGTATTCGGACATCGGAAGTGTTCCGGGGGGTACCGGGTACATATCGGAGTACCGGGGGGGTTACCTGAACCCCCGGGGGAAAGATATGGGCCATATGGGCCATAAGAGGGGAGCACACCAGCCCACAAGGGGTGGCGCCCCCCCCCCCCAAGGAAGGAGGCCGAGTGGGAGAAGGGAAAGAGGGGATTCGGCCCCCCCTTTCCTTCTCTCCTTCCTCTTCCCTTTTCCCCTCCAGCAAATATGGAAGGGGGGGAGGCCGAATTGGGGAGGACCCCAAGTAGGATTCCTCATACTTGGGGCGCACACTTGCTGCTCCCCTCCCCCTCCCACCTATATATACATGGGGAGGGGGCGTCTAGGACACAACAACAATCGTTAGCTGTGTGCGGCGCCCCCCTCCACAGTTTACGCCTCCGGTCATATTTTCGTAGTGCTTAGGCGAAGCCCTGGGCGGATCACTTCACCATCACCATCACCACGCCGTCGTGTTGACGGAACTCATCTACTTCCTTGACATCTTGCTAGATCAAGAGGATGAGGGACGTCATCGCGCTGAACGTGTGCAGGACTCGGAGGTGTCGTACGTTCGGTACTTGATCGGTCGGAGCTAGAAGAAGTTCGACTACATCAACCGCATTGTCAAACACTTCCGCTTTCGGTCTACGAGGGTACGTGGACACACTCTTCCCCCCTCATTTCTACGCATCTCCTAGATAGATCTTGCGTGAGCGTAGGAATTTTTTTGAAATTGCATGCTACGTTTCCCAACAGGGACGCAGCACCAGCTTGACCAAGTTTGGATTACAACCCAAATGCTACCACAGAAACAACAAGGGGGAAGATAGGGACTGAAAGTGCCAGCTTCAGCATCCCAGTCTAAGCACCCCCGGCCTCCATCCTTGCTACGCACGGTACACCTCGCTTGCCACCTGCTTGACCCTAGTGCCACTGATAAAATTAAGTAATAATACGGTTAAAATAGAGTGAGTGTCCTCTCTATTATTTCATTTGCAATGTAGATAAAGAAAGTGCTTCTCTTTGTTAGTATATGTTTCATCAACTAGTCTCATTGTTAATGTTTAAGTGTTTCTGCAAACTGGGGTGCTTAATTTTAGTTGATCTGCACAAAAATAGAGATTGGAATTTCTCAAGGCCCCTCCTTGTACTACCGCTGTACACTGATGTTCATCACTGGCAGAAGGTGTATTGGGGAGAATTGGGTCGATTTCTAGTATGAGGCCTACCGTATGAGGCGTCGCAGGGCCCATCTCGCCCTCGCAGCATGGCATACTGTGATACTATCGCAATATTTTCTTCTATTTATTAGTGTATGTTTCATCAACTAGTTCCACTATAATGTAATCACGCTTTTTCATTATCTGTGCAAACAGGGTTATTCAGCTGCATTTTGGTGGAACTGCACAAATGTACTGATGGAACCAGCATATATGGATAGTGTGAGGTGCCAAGTAAAAATTACCGACACCAACCATACTCCATCTAAGCATTGGCATCCACCACCACCAGTGGGATGGGTGGCGCTCTCTGTGGACGGATCTTTCTCGGCAGCAAATCCTCTAATCGAATACTAGTAGCTTATATTGGCACCTTTCTAGGGAGTACTCTTTTCTGAAGGAAGCACCAATCTATTTTTCTTTATTTGTACATAGTGTCACAACTTTGTTTTTGATCCAGAGCTATTTTAGGGTGATTGGCGTAGTACTCGGAGACTGATTGTAAGCATGATTTTCATTAGCCGTCACGCTGATTGTAAGCATGAGCAGATGGAAGATTAGGTTAGTGCGAAGCTTAGCTTAAACCCTACCACCGCCATTGAAATGAGGCGAGCAGCGAGGGAACCATGGAGAACGGCGGGGAAGTGACGTCGCGCCATCCGGCCTCCTCTTGCGGTGGGGGAGCGAATACTCCTGTGGCTCCGGCTGGCACTGCACCCTCACGAACGGCACATTGTACTCGATCGATTCGTTATCCTCTAGATGCTCGACTTTCGACCTATACGCCCACCACCTCCGCCTGACTTTCGCCTCTGGCGAATCTGTCTGCTCCATCGCCTAGAGGAGATACTCGATGAACTCAAAGGACTATGGCGTGACTGCCGCCGAGGAGTACATCGCCGCCCTCATCGCCGCTGTCTCGCTCTTTCGCATACATTGCCACATGGCCCTCACCGTCCTCGAAATCTCCCACTAGTTTTCAAACCAAGTAAAGATCTCCTTCAACTTGGCTAACTTCGCCTGGTCGCCGCTGGCGATCTGCCCGATTCACTGCTGCATCCTCTCCATAGATATCCTTCTGAGAGGTCCGGTGCTAGCTTTGGAAGATGGGAGAAGAGATGGTGGTCTTGCAACGGAGAAGAGGGAGAGGTGAGATGGTGGTGTTGCAATGGAGAAGATGGATGGTTTTGCAATGGAGAAGAGGGAGAGGCGAGACTGTGGTTTTGGAATGCAGATGATGGAGAGGAGAGGAAGTGGTTTTGCAATGGAGAAGAGTGAGAGGAGCATGCGGTAGCGATTTAGGATTGGACGAGAGGGCCGGCACGCTGTGATTGGATCAAATCCAAAATCAATTTACCTTCAATTAAGAAAGTGACCCCACATTAACTAGTCTCTCTTGTATTCTGGGTCATATTTGACCATGATTTTCACAGATAAAATATATGTTATATGTTGCAAAAATAATATAATTTGAAAGTACATTCAGAGATGAACCAAACGATAAAATTTTTGATGACATGCATTCACATTTTGCTTGTGAAATACAGTACATGGTCAAACTTTGAACCAAAATAAGCAAAACAAAAAAATACTTCCAAGACCAGCGCCGTTCCTCTCCTCTTAAACCACTGCCGCTCCTCTCTTGTTCCAATCAAAATCCAGCGCCGCTCCTCTCCTCTTCCATTTCAAAACCACCGCCCCTCCTCTCCGGTTCCAATCCAAAACCAGTGCCGCTCCTCTCCCGTTCTAATCCAAAACTAGCTCCGCTCCTCTCCTCTTCCATTCAAAAACCACCGCTGGCGAGTGAAGGTGCTGTGGAGAAGTAGATCGATGGAGGAGTACAACTGATACGTGAGGATCACAGACGGTGACCCTGTGAAGCTAGTTAGGATGTTGGAGATAAAGTCTTGGTTTGACAACAAGGACCTATTAGCGGCGACGGCGACATCCATGACCAAATATCTGCAACAGAGCAAAAAGGCGGCGATACTCCCGAAGGGAGTCGCGCGGGAGTACATAGAGCTGCTCCTCTGGGCCATGGAGCAAACAGATTCACCGAATCCGATCGTGAGGCAGCGGTGGAGGGAGTATCGATCCAAGATGGAGCATCCACCAGAGATTGAAGGATCGAGCATCTACAGGGTGCCGTTTGTGAGGGTGATGTGCCAGAGCGAGCCGGTGGAGTCTTCGTTGACCGAACCCAACTGCAAGAGGAGAAAAGTAGTTGGCCCGACGATGCTTCCCCGCCATCCTCTCCCTCGCCATTCACCTCGTCTCATGGGGCGGCTGTCTGCCGCCGAGGAATAGGAGGGGACTGCCCCCCCCCCCAACCCAATAGTCGGGCAGGTTGTGAATTGTCAGGAGGAGCTTAGGTTGTCAGTATTTGCAGGTTGTGAATTGTGTTTTGTGTTGTGTATTTTGAGAGTACTTTCACATATGAATGTCTTCTGAATTTCAGATTTGCAGTATTGAGCATATGAAGTATTTTATGAATTCTAGAGATCTACTTTTAGCACTTAAAAAATGTAGTTTCATATAAAAGTGCAGACAATTTGATTCTCAAAGAAGAAACAACAAGTTTCAGTTTCAGATAAGAAATTGCAAGTTTCAGAGGTAGAGCATTTATATTAACACGCCCTTTTCAAATAGGGATAACATCATGTTGGAAGTTTTATTCATGGTCGAAAATAGAACTACCAGCCAGTTAACATCATGCTGATCAACATTCATGCATAGCACATCTTCATATGATGCACAGTCAAAAAGATATGCTATTTTCAAAATGCCCACACAATGTTGAGTGTGTTGGAGGTGGTGTGCGTAGATGACAACGGGCACCCACATGTCAGAGGCAGAGGCAAAAATTTGTGAATATTTTCACTGCATTAGGTGGAATCGAACCCGGGCGGAGCAACGGTTGGGGAGTGGAACTTGGCCACTGGGCTACTCCAGTACTTGGCCACTCAGAAAATGAGGGACGAAGTTTTGGCAAGTGTTGGAGGTGGTGTGCGTAGATGACAATGGGGACCCACATGTCAATAATGGCAGAGGCAAAAAAATTGGAGATATTTTCATTGCATCAGGTGGAATCGAACCCGGGCGGAACATCGGTCGGGTAGTGTCACTTGGCCACTGGGCTAGTTTAGTAGTTCCGCTAGAAATTATGCACAACATCTACCATTACTGTAGCATGCCTTCCCCGGCTCCGGTTCGTTCTCGTCCGGGGCTGGGCGTCATCCTCCGCCTTTGTGTGCTCGCCGCGGCGCCGCTGTCTGCCGTTGTGAACATGCTGAACACACGAGAGGAAACTGGAGAGGACTGTACGCGGAGAGTCGGACAGTCGGGACCCACCAAGTCCATGGCCGTACGCAAGCAAGTGCCTCAGAGAAAAAATACTTCCTCCTAATGCTATACTGACATTGGGGCCCACGGGTTTGTCAACATAGTTACATTTTTTGTAGGTGCTTCAACGTAGTTACTAAAGGAGATAAATTTACAACGAAGCCGGGGAGCTGGCAGGTATCATTTATTATCAGTGGGCCAGCAAGTATCAACTGGGTTGTGGGTTGCCCCGTCTAGGCTTTCTTTTTTAACATGCGCAGCCCACGACATGCCAGTTTGTATTTTCTTGAGGGCCGTCATATATCGACCGGCCTATGGACCTCCCATCCTAGGTTTTATTTTTCCTGAAACATCCGCAGCCCAACTTATGTATTTTTTTGAAGAAAACGCAGAGGTCTGTTCTATTTTTCTATATAAGAATAGGAACACCAGGTCCAACTTATGTTTCCCTCTAACTCTATTATATATATTTATATTATTTTATATGTTATTATATATTATTTTTATTGTCATCATATATTTAACAGATACTTACATATATAAGAAAAAAAATATCCCACGTCTTATTAAATTATAAAAATAATTTTTTAACAATAAAATCCTGGATTTTTTTACATTAAGGCAACAAAAATCCTTGTGATTGTGTACAAAAGCTTGGTAAGATTTAATGACCAATGTAATAATAAAGCACTTATTATTTAAATATATTATAAGAAAATGCTGAGCCCCTATTTATTTTTTTATAACATTGCTGAGCCCAACCCAACATTATAATTAGAACCATCCCAGCAGAATCGTGTATTTCGAGAAAGTGCAAATGGGTTGTAATTTTTTAGGAAAAAATAAATGGGTCGCATGGATGCTACATTATTTGTTCAGACAGCCCAGCAAATTTGTGTATTTCGAGAAAGTGAAAATGGGCTGTGATTTTAAAAAAATGGGCCGCATGGACGCTACATTATTTGTTCACCCAGCCCAGCAAATGGACTGTAATTCTAAAAAATATCAAATGGACTGTAAATTCTGAAAAAATGGGTTGAATATGTGCCACATTTTTGGAGGCTAAAATGTGGGCCAATAGGTCGAAGCCAATGCAAGTCGTTGTCAACTTAGTCAACAAATGATTCTGACATCGATAGCCATTGGATTTACATCCAACGACTGGCATCCATCTTCAATCTCTCGTCTTCTTCCTCCAGCGCTGCCGGGACCACCTGCTCCCGCCTCTTGCTGCTAGCAGCTCTGCTTAGCACGCTTCGCTGTGAAGCGCTACCCCACCGGTGACCAAGCCATCCCTCCACCCCTCCACACCACCTATTATTCTCCACCGACTGCCGAACCACAGCGCACCAGAACTAGTTAACCCTCGTACACCTCTCCGTCTGCGACTCCACTCCCGCGTCTTCCCATCTCCGGCTCGTTGCCGTCCGGGGCCTCGCCGTCGTCCACCACCTTGGATGCGCTCGGCGCGGCATGGTCAATGTGGTCAACAAACGAGAGTCATCGGAAGAGGACTGTACGTGGAGAGGCTGACAGTGGGGACGCACCAAGTCCATGGACGCACGCATGCAACCGCCTCCTTATTACGTGAAAATAAAATTATTCCTCCCCCTGAAAGCTGGGACCCACCACGTATATCTTCGCACGGAAGTAAGTGCCTCCTTATTCCTGCCACTAACAATTGGGACCCACCAGCTACATCTTCGCACGCAAGTAAGTGTGTCCATATTACGAAAAAAATGATTCTTCCCCCTGACAGCTGGGACCCACCAGCTATATCTTTGCACGCAAGGAAGTGCCTCCTTATCCTCCCTGACAGCTGGGACTCACCCGGTCGAACCGTACGTAGGGTTATCTGTCTGGTCGCGAACGTGTACGTACATACTGGTCGTTCGGTCTCTCTGCAGCGATGAACCGTGACCGAGTAAGGAGCGACACGTGTCGTAGTAGAGGCGCGGACGTAGCATGTCACGCCGTCCCTTCTATATCATGTACATGTACGTATAGCCACGCTGCAAGAAAGTAAATACGACTACATATGTACATATGGGCGGGGTCTCGAACGCGTACAGCGACGGCGTCCTGTTCAGCGGCAGCCAACCGGCTGGGTCAGAACGGAGAAACTGCATCGTGTTCATCGGGAGGCAACAGAATGCGTCTTGTTCATCGGGAGCCAACCGGCTTCGATGGAATATCCAAAACGAGGCCTGGCATACCATAGAACGGAGGAAACGGCCTTCTGTTCGACCGCCTACGGTCGAAACGGGATCCTGTTCATCGGGAGGGGTCTGGCGTATAGCAAAACGCAGGAAACGGACTTCTCTTCGACCTCCTACGGTCCAAACGGGGTCCTGTTCATCGGAAGGGGTGTGGCATACCGCAAAATGGGACTCCACAGGCTAGTGTTCATCCACCGTCAACCTCCTCCAGACTCCATAGGCTACTGTTCATCCACGGTGTCTCCCTCCTGCCTCCACGGGCTCATGTTCATCCACAGGCTCCTGTTCATCCAGCCTCCACCGGCTACTGTTCAACCAGCCCTCCATGGGGTCCTATTCATCCAGCCTCCACCGGCTACTGTTCAACCAGCCCTCCAAGGGGTCCTGTTCATCCACCCCAACCGGCTCGATCGGGGTCCTGTTCATCCAGCAGCAACGGCCTCTACTACCACGGGGTCCTGTTCATCCAACCCCCACCGGGAACTGTTCATCCAACCCCCAACAACGCTCACTGTTCATCAAGAGGCAGCAGGTTCGATCGGCTTCATTTAGCAGCAGTAGCGAAGGAATCGCTCGATCAGGTTCAGTTAACAGCCAAGGATCGATCGATCGCCCGGGTTCAGTAACGCGTAGCCAGTGCAATCGCTCGGGTTTAGTAAGCGAGCGCCTCGCTCGGGTTCAGTTAGAGCCAATGCCTCACACCCACGCGCGTAAGTGTATGAGAGAAACACGCAATCCCTCCGTGCATCGCTCGGCCCCGACCACCCACCGTAACCGGGAACTCCCCGATATTTTCCTCACCCTCGCTTCTACCATGATTTTTTCCGTAATGGACAGCCCAAAGAATGTCATGCAGCTGCGTCTCCGGCCCGCCCAGGATGAAAAGCCCATTTTTTGTCATGATTTTTTGTCATAGAAGTAGGAGCCCACCACATCTATGATGATACCGGGTTTTGTCACAATTATCGTCATAGAACTGTCTCAAGCATGACAGAAAAAAAAATTGTTCAGCCCAAAATGTCATGGATGTGTCTTTTTTTGTAGTGATGCCAGAGCTCACAAGGTGCGCCTGTTCTCGCTATGACCGTGCGGCTGGCATGCAGTCTGCGCGCACTGGCAGATTGGACTCCTCCTCCCCGTCTGTTCACTCGAGCCCTCGTCGCGTAGCCTTGTCCATTAGCTCCCCCGTGCCGTCGCCATCGCCCTCGACCTCTCTGCCCCGCTCCGGTCACGTCCTACGTGGTGCTCTGGCCGCGCCCATGACCTGCCCTCCTTTGCTTCTCCATTGTTGGGTTGCATGCGTGCTCTCGAGCTCTCCCGAGCCTCCCCGCTGCTAAAAGTAGCCTCCCCGACCTCCTCCGCAGCTCATCACCCCCTCGACTCCTCCTAGACCACCAGAGCTCCTTGCCTCCTTCTCTGTCCGCCACGGTCATCGATGGCCACCGCTCAAATTGGAGCTAGCCGAACCCCCTCTCGCCCTCTTGACCTCACCGGAGTTCGCACCTAGCCCCCCGATCCTTCCCATACCACCAGCCCCTCCCCTGCGCCTCTCTGATCGTGGAACCACCGGAGCCCGACGCCACCGTCCACCGTAGCCGACGACCCACCCGTCCTAGCCCTCCCCGAAGACCGTGCGGCATCCCATCCAAAGCGCAGTGTCGCCCTGATCATTTTGGTAGTAGGGGCCTCGCCAGAGGTGGCTGGAGCTGCCGGAGACCTGCCTCTGTCCTCCGCCATTGCCGCTACCACGGCCCTCCCCCGCGGCTCCTGCTGGGCCTCCCCGGCGCGGCACTCCACGGCGAGCACCACAGTGGTCCCAGCTCCACCGGAGGTGGCCGGAGTCGCCGGGGCCAGCGCCACGGCCTCGCCTTTCCTTTGTCCCGTGAGCAGCCGACTGGAGGTAGAAGAAGGCGCGGGAGGAGAGAGAATGGATAAGGTAGGCCCCACACGTCAGTGACCCAGCCGGCCCGCTGACGTGGATAAGTGGAGACGACTTTCTGAGAATACATTTTTGTTTAGTGAAAGCATAGTTTGAATCTACTTCGGCTAAGAATACGCTTTATCTGTGTAGAAGACATATTTTCCCAAAGGTGTTTTTTGTTTTTCCAATCAGGGGCCTGTTTGCGAAGATTCTTTTTACAGATTAGCCCCTGGACTTCAAACGTCAGTATCTCTGCGACCGTAACTCTGAATTAGGTGATTCCAAAGCCCACGTTCTCGTCTTGTCAAGCCCGTTCTACTGGAGCCATTTTCACTATGTTGTCACATACTGAAGATGACCATTTTGCCCTTGCCCTTATTTAGCCCCCCTCTGAGAGAGAAGCGTGTCCGGCGAATCTTTTCGCGAGCTTCTTGCACTTCTTCCCGGAGAACCCTTCACCCTAGGCAAGTCACTACAGCCACTTGCATGATGGTCTTGCAATAGTCTTGGTTTTCAACTTGAATATTTAAATAAGTTGTGCCTGTTATTATTTCCGTAAATGCTTTATATGCTTGTGAATCCATGCTCCTTATTATGCCATGATCATTGTGCATCTGTTAGTTAAGTGATTACTTGCTAGCGTGATTTGCATGCTCTATCCTGGTAATTATTTCCGATGCTAGTGGTCATGCTATGCTTATATACTTGTGTTATTCATGCTCATCGTTAGGCTATGCTCATTTGCATCTAGTAGAATAAATGCTTTATTGTTGGTGGTGCTATGATCTTTATGTTTCTGCTTACCATTCATGCTCATGTTGATATCAAGCTCAGGTGCATTGTTATTTCATCATGCTATTTCATTGTTGTGACTCAGCTCATCATCATTCAAGTTTTACCGGACTTCAATCGAACTTGAACACCTGTTGGCTGAGTCATAGTGCCATCGAGTCGAGCAGACCAGTGCAGCCACACTTGCCTGTATGGGAAGGCCTTAATGCGGTCTATTGTCATGCCTCTCGCTGGTGCCTCCAACTAGGGAAGGTTATGCGCGCACGCTATCCTAGCCCGATAGGCGGCGATAACCCTGTGTGTCCGTAGTTGTGTTGTACCCGGGTTCTCCCCGTTTGGGACCATTTTTGTTTTGCCATGACGGTGGTCGTTGGATGTCACGAGGTGACATCGGGGCCACCCAGGACTGAGCCCAAAGGGGAGTTGGTTAGAGTGGCCGGGAGAGTGTCATGCAATATATTGGTTTTGTCGCGGCGCCGTTGGTCCACCCGAATGGGAGTACGAGGCCATGGGTTTTGGGGTGTGGGTACAGTGTACTAACGTCTGCAAAGTGTATAATCTATCGATAGCCGTGCCCGCGGATATGGGCCCAGTTCGTAGTAGGTCACACAATGGGTCAACAATAATAATAACCTGATTAATAAACAACCCTGGTTCAATGAGGAAAGAAGTCGGTTGATCTTTATGTGATCGTGAGAGGATCACAGTGGTATCATGGATACCGAAGTTGGTTGATGTTTATAGTGTCATGTGATGATCCCAGGTAAAGATCAAGCTCCTTGTGGTTAGGTGATCACTACGTTATTGTTAATACCAAGCTTGGTTGGTCCTGAGGTGATCGTGTGATGCCCAAGTTGGTAAGTTGATACATGTGGTGGTTACGAGGTAACCTCCGAACAGAGTAAGTTGGTACATGATATGGTTAACATGTTGCATGCTAGTATCATCATATGTTCATGCCATGCTTATAATATCCTAGTAGTATCATGTTCATTATTGCTTTAACCTGTAAATGCCATGCTATTGTTTGTCTTGATTGCTTTTGGTTGTTGTGAGCTTGCGAGTACATTCAAAGTACTCACCTGGTGTGTCATGCCAATTTGCAGGTCATGTCGTGAGTGGTTGCTTGTCAAGGATCCCGAGTATGCGAGCTAGGATAAGCGTTCCAGCCAGAGTCCCTACGGAGTGGAGTTCACCACTGTCGTTGTTGTTCCGCTGCTACGAGTTGTTCTGCTGCTAGCATAGAGCAACCTAAGCAGGCGTAGTGTCGCCATGCCGAGATATTCCGTTGTAATACTCGAACCCTTGTACTCCGAGTATTTGTAATAAAGAGCTAATTTGTTCTATGCCAAGCAGTGCCGTATTCCAGAAGACTTGATCTCTGGGCTGGAATACGGGGTGTTCCGGTCTCTCTAAGCCGGGGTGCCACAACGGTTGGTATCAGAGCATGTCTGGCTGTAGGATGCCCTAGTCTGCGTGAGCGTTAGAAACCGGTAGTATATAGTCTAGTCTGTTTGCTGCATTTGATTGTTGCATTTGTTTGCTACATAGCATGCATATAGGATTATTATCTTGTCACTAACGGTTGATGTTGTGAGTGTAGGTGGTATCGGTTCCGATCCACTACCTGCACCCTCCAGCTTTGCATACCTGCTTTTTGGTGTTTGGCGTCATCTCTTTCCCTGCAGAGTGATGCCGAGGCGCCAAGTGGCGTCGAGCACCTGCAGGAGTTATGCTCAGGTATCGTGTCGATGTCTTTCCGTCAGGTCTTGTCCATCACATCATTCTCCTAATGATGTGATCCCATTATCAAATGACAACACATGTCTATGGTTAGGAAACCTTAACCATCTTTGATCAATGAGCTAGTCTAGTAGAGGCTTACTAGGATAGACATGTTTTTATCCAGGATCGTGCCAGTCAACTCGTCGCTTTAGCAACCCTTACTAATCTTTGTTATCAGAAAAGGGCAATGCCAGCAAGCCCTGCCTTCACCGCTATCCTGCCCTGTCACCCATTTCCTGGACGAGTACGGTTTCCATCCGTCCACTTGATGACGATGTGGTCGTGACATCCGTGTCTCGCTACATGATCACCAAGTCCGTCCTCACCTCTACGTCTGTCCAGATGCGACCAGTGTTATGCCAGCGCTTGGTGTATCTTTGTTTACACCAACTCCTTCCACACGTGGATTCACTTTTGTGCACGCCGTCACAGCATATTAGATCGTAGGACCGGAGTTCCCGCGAGATTTGTGGGCTTAAGTAGGCACTCATATTGTTGTGTATAGCAGTAAAATATGGTGTTGCCTACATGTAATCTTGATTGCCTTGTGTGCTTTTGTTTTAGTCGTTTCTTTTGCTTCTTTCTTTGGGCCCTCGGTGTTCCCTTATTACCCCTTATGGAAGTTGCTCATCAACCGACACCGGACCCGAAGAATCAGTGAAGAGACAAATATTTGGAAGCTCAGCTAAGCATGTTGGAATTCTCAGCCGACTGCATTGTATTGGGAATATCTGATATGAATACAAATGATATCCTGGCTTGATTTTCAACATCAAGTCCACATCAGTTGCAATCTTCACAGCAGTAATGATGAAATCAGCCGGAAGACAAGTGGTGTGCAAGACCAACAATATATTATCAGTCAAAGGTATGGTTCATAACAAGGTTTGCTTCTGCTATGAGTATGATTTGAAACGTGCTATACCCCGGAAGCAAGCCAGAATATGCTATGAATTCAGTACTCAGCAAGAAAGATAGTTGAATAACCTTTTTCATACAAGTCCTCGGCAGCAGAAAAATCAAAGGGTATAAATATGGTATTCAGTCTGTATATCATAGAGAGAAGCTTCTGGTGCAAGCAATCCAGTCTTCCTCCGTAAGCAACCAGAGAAGCTTACAATGCAGGGTTCCTCAATCTTCCCGAGTACGATATGTGGATGACTTCTAGCACAAGATACTCTGTCTTCTTCAGTAAGCCACCGCAAAAGCTTCCGACATAACGTACTGAGTCTTCCCCAGCAAGCCATTATGGGGGGAAGCTTCTGAAGAATGGTACCCAGTCTTCTTCAGCAATCTGTCTGACGAAAGCTTCAAGCACAAGCTATTCAGTCTTCCTCAGCATGATGGGTTTCAGCATAAGCTCCTCAGTATGACATTGGTGCAAGATATTACACAGTGAGGTTGCAGCATATGGCAGTGCATCCCAAGAATCAGATCCGCAACAGTTTGGTCAGAAGCAAGAATCAGTCAGAACACAAGTCTACCTCGAGAATCAGCTACTTCTATATATTGTGAGCATGCTGCCAAATTCTTGCAAGTTACTGGTATGATGATGAAGTCAAGGTAAGAATCCGACAACCTCACCAGTTATGCAAAAAGAAGAAAGTCAGTCACACACCTTAGTGGGTGATGCAAGGACCGACAAGTTTTGAAGAAAGACAATATGGGACAAGAAATTTTGGTAGTGCTTATCAAGGCTAGTTTCCTCACATCTGACAAGGTGATATCATTAACCTTTGTCACCGTCTTGTATGATTGATGATAACAATGAGCTCCGTATCAGCCCACGCGAACGTGGTATATAGTCTATGCCTTGAGACATGAACAACGACGCAGTATGATTGCCGGAACATTACACCTGACGGTACCTATGGTCACACGAAGAATATATATGTGCGGCCAAGCTCTTTCCAAAGATTCATAATGACGTATCAAGACCGACAATCCAAGTATGGTACTTGTTGCATGACCAACATTGTGTAGATACTCAGGACAGTCGGATTTAGTATCGATCACCATGAATATGCACACAAGGGGTCTACTCTGTTTGTAA
This sequence comes from Thinopyrum elongatum, assembly GCA_011799875.1. Lineage (NCBI taxonomy): Eukaryota > Viridiplantae > Streptophyta > Magnoliopsida > Poales > Poaceae > Thinopyrum > Thinopyrum elongatum. The sequence continues at coordinate 217,399,903 of CM022302.1, read as the reverse complement.
GGACCTCATATCAAGGCAACCCGTTTGACCAGTTGCCTATGCTCAGAATCGTCAGTTTGGTATATCCAAGTCTGTCACGTCAGACCAAAGGCCAGCTCAATAGATTGACTGCAGTGATCGTGATAAAGCATCGCACGGCCTACTACCCACATGGGAATACCGACAGAATGAGTAATCACAATGTTGAACAACAGTCTCGAAGCATGTTGCCCTCACATATGGGAATCAATTAAAGGATGGCCTGCCGTGAACAAGATCCTTCTGTCAGAATCACCGTTAGTCAGAGTTTTTGGATACTATCATTATAAGGTTGTACTCCTTTATACTGGCCACGACAGGCAATAGTCAAATCTTTGATATAGAGTGGACACTTAAGACAGTGGAGCTAACCAAGATGATTCAAAAACCCCTGCGAGGAGTTAGATTCTGCAGGAGAACGGTTACGATTCATAGCACAATTTTGAACCCGGAGGACCTGCATCTATTTGAGCAACCCAATGCAAGAAGTGAAATATTGGGTGTCCACCGGGGAGATCTGTTCACAACTCTATGGAATGTTTTCAGTGCTGGATATAAGTATAACACCTCCATCGAAAAGCACTCTCGGACTTGTGAGAAAGGCATATATTTCAGTCATGAAAATCTTTCGCACCCCAGCTAAGTCAGCGGATATGAAAGAAATTGGAGCCAGTGTAAGCATGAACATGTCAGGTAAGACCTTTCAGACTGCAGATATAGTAAAGCAAACCAGCCCAGAGCCAGGCAATCAACCATATGGAATTCAGTGGGAACGGCGTATAAAGGAAAAAGGATACCCGAGTTGGAAATGGTTTCCTTGAGTCAGAATATTCATACTTGTTCCCTGAGCAACCAAATCTCGAGGACGATATTTCTTTAAGGCGGGAAGGTTTGTAACACCCTGGATTTTGGCCCTTACTTTTTCTTTTGATTTTCTTTGGATTTTGCTATGGATTTCTTTTTCTGTGGCTCTGTGGTCTGGAAACTTGGGAAGGTCATCTCTTCTCAGGTCTCACAAGTGGCTTGTCATCCTCAAACCCATCCCAAGACCTTGTCATTTCCATCTTGGACCAAGCCTAATATTCTTTTTCTTGGGAATATTCTTTTTTCTATTAAAGGAATAACCCTTTTTGCTCTAGGTTGTGAAACAACCTATATTTTTGTCTTTCCTAAAATTCCCAAATAATTCTCATAAATTGTTTGGATCATATATGCCCCAAATATGTCCAAACTTTCCTTGTCCTAGTTCAAAAATAATTCACAAATATACTTTTCCTATTCTGCCCTAAATGGCACTTGGTGAAGGAAGTGTCATTTTTATCTTCTTGATTGTCCCCAAACTTTTTGGACACCTTTTCCTATACATATTATTGCCTCATGCCAAAATTCAACTCAAGTTGCTTAGTAAATATTCCTCGGCAATTTTTCAAAATTTCTGTTCAAATAGAGGCCTTGTGAAGGAGGTACTAGCTATGCATATCCAAATGAGTTGAAATTTTGTCACATACGTCTTATGATCAAATCATAGCTCTCTTCCAATTTTGAGCTCCATCCAGCTATCCATATGAGCTCATCATCAAATCTTGGATTCTGGTCAGATTTTCAGTTAGTGAAGCAACTATATTTTATATTGCTTCATTATTGCTGAAATTTTACCAGGACATGCTCCTACCCTAATAAACCCTCTCCAGAAAATTTGGACCCATTTCATCTATCCATTCTCCCTCTACAATTTTTCTTAGTTTTTGTCAAGAGAGGGCCACCGTGAAGGAAGTACCATTTTGGTATATCCAAATGCTATGAAATTTTTGCAATATGTTCATATGCACAAATGACTCCTATCCACCAAATTTCAACTCAATCTAGTGAACTATGTGAGTCCCACTTCATGATCTAGTTTCTGGACTAGATTGGTCAGTTGTGAAGCAACTGTATTAAATCCTGGTCCAAATCATCTCCAAATTCACAGGACTTTAGTCCTTCCTACCCTAAGCATCCCTGACATCTTTTGATCTCTAATGGCCATGTCTTTTTGCCCCAGCATATGTCCCAAGTTTGCTACAACAAACTTCATAGGACTCTTCCCATCTAACCACAGTGTCTTTCATCGAGCTATCACCTCAGAGATAACCTATCTTGGATGGACTACACGGGAGACAACCTGTTGCATGCCAGAGCTCACAGGGTGCGCATGTTCATGCGGTGATCGTGTGGCTGGCATGCCGTATGCGTGCTCTGGCAGATTGGACTCCTCCTCCCCATCCGTTCACTCAAGCCCTTGTCATGTAGCCTTGTCCATTAGCTCCCTCGTGTCGTCTCCGTCACCCTGGACCTCTCTGCCCCGCTCCGGTCACTTCCTATGCAATGCTCTGGCCGCGCCCGTGACCTGCCCTCCTCTACTCCTCCATTATTGGGTTGCCTGCGGGCTCTCGAGCTCTCCCGAGCCTCCCCGCTGCTATAAGTAGCCTCCCTGACCTCCTCCGCGGCTCATCGCCCCCTCCCGACTCCTCCTAGACCACCGGAGCTCCCTGCCTCCTCCTCTATCCGCCACAGTCATCGACGGCCACCATTCAAATTGGAGCTAGCCGAGCCCCCTCTCGCCCTCTTGACCTCACCGGAGTTCGCCCCTAGCACCCCACCCGATCCTTCGCATACCACCAGCCCCTCCCCTACGCCTCTGTGACAGCAAAACCATCGGTGCCCGACGCCACCGTCTGCCGTTGCCGACGACCCACCCGTCCTAGCCCTCCCCGGAGACCGTGCGGCATCCCATCCGAAGCGCGGTGTCGCCCTGATCATTTTGGTAGCCGGGGCCTCGCCAGAGGTGGCCGGAGCCGCCGGAGCCCCTCCTCTGTCCTCAGCCGTTGCCGGTACCACGGCCCTCCCCCGCGGCTCATGTTGGGCCTCCCCGGCGTGGCACTCCACGGCGAGCACCCCGGTGGTCCCAGCTCCACCAAAGGTAGCCAGAGTCGCCGGGGCCAGCGCCACGGCCTCGCCTTTCCTCTGTCCCGCGAGCAGCCGACTGGAGGTAGAAGAAGGAGCGGGAGAAGAGAGAATGGATAAGGTGGGCCCCACACGTCAGTGGTCCAGCTGGCCCGCTGACGTGGATAAGTGGGGACGACTTTCTGAGAATACGTTTTCGTTGAGTGAAATGCGTAGTCTGAATCTACTTCGGCTAAGAATATGCTTTCTCTATGCAGAAGACGTATTTTTCCAAAGGCGTTTTCTATTTTTCCACTCAGGGGCCTGTTTGTGAAGATTGTTTTACAGATTAGCCCCTGGACTTCAACCATCCGTATCTCCGCGATCGTAACTCCGAATTAGGTGATTCCAAAGCCCACGTTCTCGCCTCGTCGAGCCCATTTTGTTGGTACCATTTTCACTATATTGTCACATACTGAAAATGACCATTTTGCCCTTGCCCTTATTTAGCCCCCTTCGAGAGAGAAGCGTGTCCGGTGAATCTTTCCGCGAGCTTTTCGCACTTCTTCCCGGAGAACCCTTCACCCCAGGCAAGCCACGACAGCCACTTGCATGATGGTCTTGCAATAGTCTTGGTTTTCAACTTGAATATTTAAATAAGTTGTGCATGTTATTATCTTCATAAATACTTTATATGCTTGTGAATCCATGCTCCTTATTATGCCATGATCATTGTGCATCTGTTAGTTAAGTGATTACTTGCTAGCGTGATTCGCATGCTTGATCCTGGTAATTATTCCGATGCTAGTGGTCATGCTATGCTTATATACTTGTGTTATTCATGCTCATCGTTATGCTATGCTCATTTGCATCTAGTAGAATAAATGCTTTATTGTTGGTGGTGCTATGATCTTTATGTTTCTGCCTACCATTCATGCTCATGTTGATATCATGCTCAGGTGCATTGTTGTTTCATCATGTTATTTCATTGTTGTGACTCAGCTCATCATCATTCAAGTTTTACCGGACTTTAATCGAACTTGAACACCTGTTGGCTGAGTCATAGTGCCATCGAGTCGAGTTGACCAGTGCAGCCACACTTGCTAGTATGGGAAGGCCTTAATGCAATCTATTGTCATGCCTCTTACCGGTGCCATGATACATCTCCAACGTATCTATAATTTATGAAGTATTCATGCCATGTTTACAACAATTTTATATGATTTTGGTATGATTTGATTAGAACTAACCTGGACTGACGCTGTTTTCAGCAGAACTACCATGGTGTCGTTTTTTGTGCAGAAATAAAAGTTCTCGGAACGAGCTGAAAATTTACGGAGAATATTTTTGGAAAATATAAAAAATATTGGAATGAAAAGATATCAGAGCGGAGTCCCGAGGCCACCACAAGGGAGGAGGGCGCCCCCCTACCTTGTCGTCGCCTCATGGGACCCCTTGACTTATCATCGATGCCAACACCTCCTATTAATCCCAAAACCTCCAGAAATAAACCTAGATCAGGAGTTTCGCCGCCACAAGCCTCTGTAGCCACGAAAAACCAAAAGGGAGATTGTTCTGGCACCCTGCCGGAGGGGGAAACCATCACCAGTGGCCATCTTCATCATCCCGGCGGTCTCCAGGACGAGGAGGGAGTAGTTCACCCTCGAGGCTGAGGGTATGTACCAGTAGCTATGTGTTTGATCTCTCTCTCTCGTGTTCTTGATTTGGCACAATCTTGATGTATCGCAAGCCTTGTTATTATAGTTGGATCATATGGTGTTTCTCCCCCTCTATCTCCTTGTGATGAATTGAGTCTTTTCCTTTGAGGTTTTGTTATGTCGGATTAAATCTTTGGATATGAGAGAACTTGATGTCTGTCTTGCGATGGGATATCCGTGGTGATAATGGGATGTTCTGTTGATCCACTTGATGTATGTTTTGGTTATGAAATTGCGGATTCCCGTGGTGACATTGGGGTAATCTATGCATAGGGGTTGATGCACGTTTTCATATTCCTTTCTCCGGTAGAAATCTCGGGATGCTCATGAAGTTCTTTGTGTTGGTTTGAATAGATGAATCTGAGACTGTGTGATGCATATCATATAATCAAACTCACGGGTACTCGTGGTGATAATGGAGTGCCTAGGTGACATTAGGATTTTGGTTGATGTGTATCTTAACGTGTTATTTTAGTACGAACTCTAGGGCTGTTTGTGGCACTCATAGGAATAGCCCAATAGATCGATCAGAAAGAATAACTTTGAGGTGGTTTCGTACCCTACAATAATCTCTTCGTTTGTTCTCCGCTATTAGTGACTTTGGAGTGACTCTTTGTTTCACGTCGAGGGATTGTTATATGATCCAATTATGTTATCATTGTTGACAGAACTTGCATTAGTGAAAGTATGAACCCTAGGCCTTGTTTCCAAGCATTGCAATACCGTTTTCGCTGACTTTTACTACTTGCTACCTTGCTGTTTTTATATTTTCAGATTACAAAAACCTATATCTACCATCCATATTGCACTTGTATCGCCATCTCTTCGCCGAACTAGTGCACCTATACAATTTACCATTGTATTGGGTGTGTTGGGGACACAAGAGACTCTTTGTTATTTGGCTGCAGGGTTGCTTGAGAGAGACCATCTTCATCCTACGCCTCCCACGGATTGATAAACCTTAGGTCATCCACTTGAGGGAAATTTGCTACTGTCCTACAAAACTTTGCACTTGGAGGCCCAACACGAGTCTACAAGAAGAAGGTTGCGTATTAGACATCAAGCTCTTTTCTGGTGCCGTTGCCGGGGAGGTGAGTGCTTGAAGGTATATCTTTAGATCTTGCAACTGAATCTTTTAGTTTCTTGTTTTATCACTAGTTTAGTTTATAAAAGAAAACTACAAAAAATGGAATTGAGGTTGCCTCATATGCTTCATCTTTATAATGTCTTTCGTGAGAATGATGGTAAGGAAAATTGTGCTCAAGAGTTAGAAGAAGAAGTCTATAAAATGTTTGGCACTAAATCTTTGAATGATGAGCATGATTGCAATGTTGTTAGTATGAATTCTTTGAATATCCATGATGCTAATGATATGCAAAGCTACAAGTTTGGGGATGCTATGTTTGATGAAGATGATATTTTTTGTCCCCCAAGTTTTGATGAGCAAATTTATTATGATGATAGCATGCCTCCTATTTATGATGATTATGTTGATGAAAGTGGATTTGGAGAGGTCATGACTTTATTTAGTGATGAATCCACTATTTTGGAAGAGGTTCCAATTGATTATGAGAACAAAGTTGCTATTTATGATGATTATTGTGATGACATGTATGCTATAAAGAATAACGATAACCATGAAACTTGCCATCGTGATTTTAATTTTCAATTGGATTATGTATCTCATGATAGTTATATTGTTGAATTCATTCATGATGCTACTGAAAATTATTATGAGAGAGGAACATATGCTTCCACATATTGCAATAATATCAAGTTTCTTCTCTATGTGTTGAAAATCTTGAAGTTATGCTTGTTTTATTCCTATGCTAGTTGATTCTTGCTCCCGTAAATTGTTTGCTCACAAATTCCCTATGCATAGGAAGTGGGTTAGACTTGAATGTGCTAGTCATATTCTTCATGATGCTCTATTTGTGTTCCAATTCTTATCTTTTATGTGAGCATCATTGAAATCATCATGCCTAGCTAAAAAGGCATTAAAGAAAAGCGCTTGTGTTTGGAGACAACCCAACACTAGTACCTACTGTTTTTACGTGTTCACATGATTAAGCTACTGTAGTAATCATGTTTTATAGCTTTTGTTTCAATAAAGTGCCAAGTAAAGCCTTTGGGATAGTGTGGATGATAGTTGACTTGATTCTGTGCAAAAACAGAAACATTTGCTTCCAGTCACAGAATTGTTTAAATTCACTAGAGCGCGATAAAATTTTGAATTTTTACACATTATTGGTATACATATTACCTGCGTTGTCCTAATTTTTTAGAAATTTTGGAGTAACAGAAGTATGGTAGTCGATTAGATCATTACAGACTGTTCTGTTTTTGATAGATTCTGTTTTCAATGCATAGTTTGCTTGTTTTAGTGTTTCCATAGCTTATATTAAGTGATATAAATTGTGGAAATGATAAGGTACAGTAGGAATTGTGTGAGAACAATTATGAATCTTATCTTTACAGTACCAAAGTGAATGATTTGTCTTTATCATACTAACCCATCTCATGAAGTTCCGTTAAGTTTTGTGTGATTGAAGTTTTCAAGTTTTGGGTGAGATATCTATATAAGGAGAATAAGGAGTGGAAAGACCCTAAGCTTGGGGATGCCCAAGGAACCCCAACGTAATATTCAAGGAAGATCCAAGCAACTAAGCTTGGGGATGCCCCGGAAGGCATCCCCTCTTTCGTCTCCAACATTATCGATAACCTTAATTGGAGCTATATTTTTATTCATCACATGATATGAGTTTTGCTTGGAGCGTCATTTTATTTTGTTTTCATTTGCTTGCTGTTATTTAGAATAATGTTTTGCATCTTTTAGTTCAATAAAAAGGTCAAGTATAGCCTTTACCATGCTTATTTTGCAAGTCTATATGTTGTTGTTTTGAAAACAGAAAGTTTTCTATCATTGTCTGACTTGTTTAAAAATGTCAGAACGTGATAAAATCTTGAAATTTTTACACAGTATGCTATGATAAATTTCTACAGTACGGTAAATTTTCGAATTTTTGGAGTTATAGAAGTATGAATTTTCTTGCATTCTTTACAGACTGTTCTGTTTAGACAGATTGCTGTTATGTTTGCATATGTTTGCTTGTTTAATGATTCTATTTGAGGATGGGAGTATTAAATATGCAGAGGCATTTAGTATGCAATGTTAAATAATAATTTTAGTGATTTTCTACAGTAGAGAATGATAAGGTTTTGCATTGATTTATACTAACTTATCTCACGAGTTCTTGTTGAGTTTTGTGTGGATGAAGTTTTTTAGATTTAGGGAAACCGCGATATGAAAGGAATTAAGGAGACACAAGAGCTCAAGCTTGGGGATGCCCAAGGCATCCCTAATTAATATTTCAAGAAGTCTCAAACATCTAAGCTTGGGGATGCCCCGGTTGGCATCCCACCTTTCTTCATCAACATTTATCGGTTAGCCTCGATTGAGCCTAAGGTTTTGCTTCTTCACATGATATGTGCTATCCTTATAATGTCATTTTATTTTGTTTTGCTTGCTGTTTGAATAAAGTACCCAAGATCTAAATTTTCTTTATGAGAGAGAGTCTTCACTTAGCTACTAAATTATTTGACTACTCATTGATCTTCACTTATATCTTTTTGGAGTAGTTTGTCATTTACTCTCATGCTTCACTTATATCCTATGAGTAAATGGTTGAACGAATTGAATATCATAAATCTGAATTTATATATTTTTCATATGCTTATGCCATGGGGAGTAATGACTTCACATATAAGAAGTAGAGGTGATAAATTTATTGAAAGTTAGCAAACATAGTATTGGTCACTTGAACAATTCATGTAAGAATATTGAAGGAAGAGAGATTTCACATATAAATATACTATCTTGACATCTTCTATGATTGTGAGCCCCATTAATTATTTTCAAACCTGAGCAAATTAGTTGAAGTTGGACAAGGAAGACAACGTAATGAGTTATGCTTGGGTATATTAGTATAGAAGTTATATTGTTATGGATCCTCCAACATGTGGTGCTTGCTATTTTGAATCTTTTGCTAGCCAAAATTTCTGTACTAAGCGGGAATACTGCTTGTGCATCCAAAATTCTTGAACCAAGTTTCTTCCATGAGTGTCCACCATATGTACCTATATGCGGTATTTACCTGCCGTTCCAAGTAAATTTGCATGTGCCAAACTCTAAACCTTCAAATAATAATCTGTTTTGTATGCCCGAATCGCTCATGTAGCGACTAGGGGCTGTTAGTATCTTCCATGCTAGGTGGGTTATTCTCACGATGAGTGGACTCCGCTCATCATTCACGAGAAAATGGCTGGTAACCGGGATGCCCAGTTCCATGCTAAATCAAATCAAAATATAATTGCAAACAAAACTCCCCCAGGATTGTTGATAGTTGGACGGTACCCGTTGTTTCGGACCAGCCGTGGAGTGTGCTTGTTGGTGGAGGGGGAGTAAAAACTTTACCTTTCTGTTTGGGAACCGCCTATAACGTGTCTAGTATGGAAGATATTGGGAACTCTTGGTCGTTACATTGACAATGAAAGCATACCTCTCAAAATTATATTCATCTTTGTTTTAAAAGCTTCAAGCTCTGGCACCTCCGCAAATCCTTGCTTCCCTCCGGGAAGGGCCTATCTTTTTCTTTTTGTGCAAGAGTCAGTAGTATTCCTTCTCATTCCAATCTACTCTTTAGTTGGCAAGCATCATGTGATGGGGAAAGATCTAAGCATAAATGGCCATTCAAATATATTTGATCATGAATTATTATTGTTGACAATTGTCTATATGATAAGTAAGTTGGGAGGCGAAACATTAAGCCCCTATCTTTCTCTGTGTTCAATGGATGCTATTTGTTCTAAAAATATGCTTTGAGTGGTAGCAATCATGGAAGACTATATGATAGTTGAATATGTGGGATTTGCTAAAAAGCTCTTACATAGACCCTTCCTGAAAATAAGATGAATTGCAATTGTTTGATGACTGAGAACCTAGTTTGTTAGTTTTCAAGAAAGTTTATGATCTATGCTTTAACATGTGAATAGCTTGCTACTTAATCATGACAAGTTTTATAAGATGAGCTACTGTTTATGATATATAATGATGCTAGAAAAAGTGATTGAAATTACCATTGATCAAACTTGTGCACTTGCTAACATTCACACTTCATAAATTATTTCTTTTATCATTTACCTACTCGAGGACGAGCAGGAATTAAGCTTGGGGATGCTGATACGTCTCCAACGTATCTATAATTTATGAAGTACTCATGCCATGTTTACAACAATTTTATATGATTTTGGTATGATTTGATTAGAACTAACCCGGACTGACGCTGTTTTCAGCAGAACTACCGTGGTGTCGTTTTTTTGTGCAGAAATAAAAGTTCCCGGAATGAGCTGAAAATTTACGGAGAATATTTTTGGAAAATATAAAAAATACTGGAACGAAAAGATATCGGAGTGGAGTCCCGAGGCCACCACAAGGGTTTGTAGCCACGAAAAACGAATCGGGAGCCCGTTCCGGCACCCTGCCGGAGGGGGGAACCATCACCGGTGGCCATCATCATCATCCCGGCGGTCTCCATAACGAGGAGGGAGTAGTTCACCCTCGGGGCTGAGGGTATGTACCAGTAGAAATGTGTTTGATCTCTCTCTCTCTCTCTCGTGTTCTTGATTTGGCACGATCTTGATGTATCGCGAGCCTTGTTATTATAGTTGGATCATATGGTGTTTCTCCCCCTCTATCTCCTTGTGATGAATTGAGTCTTTTCCTTTGAGGTTTTGTTATGTCGGATTGGATCTTTGGATGTGAGAGCACTTGATGTATGTCTTGTGATGGGATATCCGTAGTGACAATGGGATGTTCTATTGATCCACTTGATGTATGTTTTTGTTATCAACTTGCGGATTCCCGAGGTGACATTGGGGTAATCTATGCATAGGGGTTGATGCACGTTTTCATATTCCTTTCTCCGATAGAAATCTCGGGATGCTCATGAAGTTCTTTGTGTTGGTTTGAATAGATGAATCTGAGATTGTGTGATGCATATCGTATAATCAAACTCGCGGGTACTCGTGGTGACAATGGAGTGCCTAGGTGACATTAGGCTTTTGGTTGATGTGTATCTTAAGGTGTTATTTTAGTACGAACTCTAGGGCTGTTTGTGGCACTCATAGGAATAGCCCAATAGATCAATCAGAAAGAATAACTTTGAGGTGGTTTCATACCCTACAATAATCTCTTCATTTGTTCTCCGCTATTAGTGACTTTGGAGTGACTCTTTGTTGCACGTTGAGGGATTGTTATATGATCCGATTATGTTATCATTGTTGAGAGAACTTGAACTAGTGAAAGTATGAACCCTAGGCCTTGTTTCCAAGCATTGCAATACCGTTTTCGCTGACTTTTACTACTTGCTACCTTGCTGTTTTTATATTTTCAGATTACAAAAACCTATATCTACTATCCATATTGCACTTGTATCACCATCTCTTTGCTGAACTAGTGCACCTATAAAATTTACCATTGTATTGGGTGTGTTGGGGACACAAGAGACTCTTTGTTATTTGGTTGCAGGGTTGTTTGAGAGAGACCATCTTCATCCCACGCCTCCCACGGATTGATAAACCTTAGGTCATCCACTTGAGGGAAATTTGCTACTGTCCTACAAAACTCTGCGCTTGGAGGCCCAACACGAATCTACAAGAAGAAGGTTGCGTAGTAGACATCATGCCTCCAACTAGGGAAGGTTATGCGCGTGCGCTATCCTGGCCCGGTAGGTGGCGATAACCTTTTGTGCCCGTAGTTGTGTTGTACCGGGGTTGTCCCCATTTGGGACCGCTTTTGTTTTGCCACGTCGGTGGCCGTTGGATGTCACGAGGTGACATCGGGGCCACCCAAGACTGAGCCCAAAGGGGAGTTGGTCGGAGTGGCCGGGAGAGTGTCATGCAATACATTGGTTTTGTCGGGACGCCGTTGGTCCACCCGAATGGGAGTACGAGGCCATGGGTTCCGTGGTGTGGGTACAGTGTACTAACCTCTGTAGAGTGTATAATCTATCAATAGCCGCACCCACGAATATGGGCCCAGTTCGTAGTAGGTCACACTATGGGTCAACAGTAATAATAACATGATTAATAAACAACCCTGGTTCAATGAGGAAAGAAGTTGGTTGATCTTTATGTGATCGTGAGAGGATCATAGTGGTATCATGGATACCGAAGTTGGTTGATGTTTATAGTGTCATGTGATGATCCCTGGTAAAGATCAAGCTCCTTGTGGCCAGGTGATCACTACGGTATTGTTAATACCAAGCTTGGTTGGTCCTGAGGTGATCGTGTGATGCCCAAGTTGGTAAGTTGATAAATGTGGTGGTTACGAGGTAACCTCCGAATAGAGTAAGTTGGTACATGATATGGTTAACATGTTGCAGGCTAGTATCATCATATGTTCATGCCATGCTTAGAATATCCTAGTAGTATCATGTTCATTATTGCTTTAACCTGTAAATGCCATGTTGTTGTTTGTCTTGATTGCTTTTGGTTGCTCTGAGCTTGCGAGTACATTCAAAGTACTCACCTAGCGTGTCATGCTAGTTTGCAGGTCATGCCGTGATTGGTTGCTTGTCAAGGATCCCGAGTATGCGAGCTAGGATAAGCATTCCAGCCAGAGTCCCTCGGAGTGGAGTTCACCACTGTCATCGTTGTTCTGCTGCTAGAAGATATTCCGCTGCTATGAGTTGTCCTGCTGCTAGCATAGAGCAACCTAAGCAGGCGTAGTGTCGCCACGCTGAGATATTCCGTTGTAATACTCGAACCCTTGTACTCCGAGTATTTGTAATAAAGTGCTTATTTGTTCTATGCCAAGCAGTGTCGTATTCCAGAAGACTTGATCTCTGGGCTAGAATACGGGGTGTTTCAGTCTCTCTAAGCCAGGGTGCCACATTTCACAAATGGAGTTGAAGCGTCTCTTGATGTGTTTGGTTCTCTTGTGAAACCTGGATTCCTTCGCCAAGGCAATTGCTCCAGTGTTGTCACAAAAAACTGTCATTGGACCCGATGCACTGGGTATTACACCTAGATCGGATTATGAACTCCTTCATCCAGACTCCTTCTTGCGCTGCTTCGGAAGCAGCTATGTACTCCGCTTCAAACGTAGATCCCGCCACGACGCTTTGCTTGGAACTGCACCAACTCACAGCTCCACCATTCAATATAAATACATATCAGGTTTGTGACTTGGATTCATCTGGATCTGTGTCGAAGCAAGCATCGACTTAACCCTTTATGACGAGTTCTTCGTCACCTCCATAAACGAGAAACATATCCTTAGTCCTTTTCAGGTACTTTAGGATATTCTTGACCGTTGTCCAATGATCCACTCCTGGATTACTTTGGTACCTCCCTACCAAACTTATGGCAAGGCACACATCAGGTCTGGTACACAGCATGGCATACATAATAGAACCTATTGCTGAGGCAAAGGGAATGACTTTCATTTTCTCTCTATCTTCTATCGTGGTCGGACTTTTAGTCTGACTCAATTTCACACCTTGCAACACAGGCAAGAACCCTTTCTTTGACTAGTCCATTTTGAACTTCTCTAGAACTTTGTCAAGGTATGTGCTTTGTGAAAGTCCTATTAAGCGTCTTGATCTATCCCTATAGATCTTCATGCCCAATATATAAGCTGCTTCACCGGGGTCTTTCATTGAAAAATTCTTATTCAAGTATCCTTTTATGCTATCCAGAAATTCCATATCATTTCCAATCAGTAATATGTCATCCACATATAACACCAGAAATGCTACCGAGCTCCCACTCACTTTCTTGTAAATACAGGCTACTCTGTAAGTCTGTATAAACCATATGCTTTGATCACATCATCAAAGCATATATTCCAACTCCGAGATGCTTGCACCAGTCCATAAATGGATCGCTGGAGCTTGCAAACTTTGTTAGCACCTTTAGGATCGACAAAACCTTTTGGTTGCATCATATACAACTCTTCTTTAAGAAACCCGTTAAGGAATGCAGTTTTGACGTCCATTTGCCAGATTTCATAATCATAAAATGCGACAATTGCTAACATGATTCAGACAGACTTAAGCATCACTAGGGCTGAGAAAGTCTCATCGTTGTCAACCCCTTGAACTTGTCGAAAACCTTTTGCGACAAGTCGAGCTTTGTAGACAGTGATATTGCCATCAGTGTCTGTCTTCTTCTTGAAGATCCATTTATTCTCAATGGCTTGCCGATCATCGGGCAAGTCCACCAAAGTCCACACTTGGTTCTCATACATGGATCCTATCTTAGATTTCATGGCCTCAAGCCATTTGTCGGAATCTGGGCTCATCATAACTTCTTCATAGTTCAAAGGTTCGCCGTTGTCTAACAGCATGACTTCCAGGATAGGATTACCGTACCACTCTGGTGTGGTATGTGTTCTGGTTGACCTACAAGGTTTAGTAGTAACTTGATCTGAAGTTTCATGATCATCATCATTAGCTTCCTCTCTAGTTGGTGTAGGCATCACGGGAACGGTTTTCTCTGATGTGCTACTTTTCAATTCGAGAGAAGGTACAACTACCTCATCAAGTTTTGCTTTCCTCCCACTCACTTCTTTTGAGAGAAACTCCTTCTCTAGAAATGACCCATTCTTAGCAACAAAGATCTTGCCTTCAGATCTGTGGTAGAAGTTATACCCAATAGTTTCCTTAGGGTATCCTATGAAGACGCACTTCTCCGCTTTGGGTTCGAGCTTATCAGGCTGAAGCCTTTTAACATAAGTGTCGCATCCCCAAACTGTAAGAAACGACAGCTTAGGTTTCTTGCCAAACCACAGTTCATACGGTGTCGTCTCAACTGATTTAGATGGTGCCCTATTTAACAAGAATGCGGCTGTCTCTAATGCATATCCCCAAAATGATAAAGACAAATCGGTAAGAGACATCATAGAATGCACCATATCTAATAAAGTACGGTTACGATGTTCGGACACACCATTACGCCGTGGTGTTTGAGGTGGCGTGAGTTGTGAAACAATTCCACATTGTTTTCAATGAAGGCCAAACTCGTAACTCAAATATTTGCCTCCGCGATCAGATCGTAGAAACTTTATTTTCTTGTTACGATGATTCTCCACTTCACTCTGAAATTCTTTGAACTTTTCAAATGTTTCAGACTTGTGTTTCATTAAGCAGATATACCCATACCTACTTAAATCATCTGTGAAGGTTAGAAAATAATGATACCCGCCGCGTGCTTCAACACTCATGGGACCGCATACATCAGTATGTATTATTTCCAATAAGTCATTAGCTCACTCCATTATTCTAGACAACGGAGTTTTAGTCATCTTACCCATGAGGCATGGTTCGCAAGCATCAAATCATTTATAATAAAGTGATTCCAAAAGTCCATCTGCATGGAGTTTCTTCATGCGCTTTACACCAATATGACCTAAACGGCAGTGCCACAAGTATGTTGCACTATCATTATCAACTTTACATCATTTCGCATCAATATTATGAATATGTGTATCACTACGATCAAGATTCAACAAGAATAGACCATTCATCAAAGGTGCATGACCATAAAATATATTATTCATATAAATAGAATAACCATTATTCTCTGACTTAAATGAATAACCGTCTCGCAATAAACAAGATCGAGATATAATGTTCATGCTCAACGCTGGCACCAAATAACAATTATTGAGGTCTAAAACTAATCCCGAAGGTAGATGTACAGGTAGCGTGCCGACGGCGATCACATCAACCTTGGAACCATTCCCGACGCGCATCGTCACCCCGTCTTTAGCCAATCTTCACTTATTCCGTAGCTCCTGTTTCGAGTTACAAAAATGAGCAACGAAACTAGTATCAAATACCCAGGCGCTACTACGAGCATTAGTAAGGTACACATCAATAACATGTATTCAAATATACCTTTGTTCACTTTGCCATCCTTCTGATCTGCCAAGTATTTGGGGCAGTTCCGCTTCTAGTTACCATTTCCTTTGTAGTAGAAGCACTCAGTTTCAGGCTTGGGTCCAGTTTTGGGCTTCTTCACGGGAGCGGCAACTTGCTTGCCATTCTTCTTGAAGTTCCCTTTCTTTCCCTTGCCCCTTTTCTTGAAACTAGTGGTCTTGTTAACCATCAACACCTGATGCTCCTTCTTGATTTCTACCTCCACCGATTTCAGCATCGCGAAGAGCTCGGGAATCGTTTTTGTCATCCCTTGAATATTATAGTTCATCACGAAGCCTTTGTAGCTTGGTGGCAGTGACTGAAGAACTCTGTCAATAACACTATCAACTAGAAGATCAATTCCCAGCTGAGTCAAGTGGTTATGATACCCAGACATTTTGAGTATGTGTTCACTGACAAAACTGTTCTCCTCCATCTTACGGCTAAAGAACTTGTTGGAGACTTCATATCTCTCTACCCGGGAATTTGCTTGAAATATTAACTTCAGTTCTTGGAACATCTCATATGCTCCATGACGTTCAAAATGCTTTTGCAGTCCTGGTTCTATGCCGTAAAGCATGGCACACTGAACTATCGAGTAGTCATCAGATCGAGCTTGCCAGATGTTCATAACATCTGCTTCAGCTCCTGCAGCAGGTCTGTCACCTAGCGCTGCATCAAGGACATAATTCTTCTGTGCAGCAATGAGGATAATCCTCAAGTTACGGACCCAGTCTGTGTAGTTGCTACCATCATCTTTCAACTTAGCTTTCTCTAGGAAAGCATTAAAATTCAAGGGAACGGTAGCACGGGCCATTGATCTACAACATAGATATGCAAAAACTTTTAAGACTAAGTTCATGATAAATTATAGTTCAAATAATCAAATTACTAATGAACTCTCACTTAAATAAACATCCCTCAAGTTGTCTAAGTGATACATGATCCAAATCAACTAACCCATGTCCGATCATCACGTGAGATGGGGTAGTCTTCAATGGTGAACATCTCTATTTTGATCATATCTACTATATGACTCATGTTCGACTTTTCGGTCTCTAGTGTTCCGAGACCATCTATGTACATGCTAGGCTCGTCAAGTTTAACCCAAGTATTCTACATGTGCAAAACTGGCTTACACCCGTTGTATGTGAACGTAGAATCTATCACACCCGATCATCACGAGGTGCTTCGAAATGACGAACTTTGGCAACGGTGCATACTCGGGGAGAACACTTTTATGTTGAAATTAAGTGAAGGGATCATCTTATAATGTACTGTCGCTCTAAGCAAAATAAGATGCATAAAGGATAAACATCACATGCAGTCAAAATATGTGACATGATATGGCCATCATCATCTTGTGCTTTTGATCTCCATCTCCAAAGCATCGGCATGATCTCCATCATCACCGGCATGACACCTTGATCTCCATCGTAGCGTCGGGGTTGTCTCACCAACTATTGCTTCCACAACTATTGCTAATGCATAGCGATAAAGTAAAGCAATTACATGGCGCTTAAGTGATTGACACGCAGGTCATACAATAATTAAAGACAACCCTAGGGCTCCTACTGGTTGTCGTACTCATCGACATGCAAGTCGTGAACTTATTACAAAACATGATCATCTCATACATCAACATATATCACATCATATCTTGACCATATCACATCACAACATGCCCTGCAAAAACAAGTTAGACGTCCTCTACTTTGTTGTTGCAAGTTTTACGTGGCTGCTACGGGCAACTAGCAAGAACCGTTCTTACCGACGCAAAACCACAACGGTGATTATCAAGTTGCTATTTAACCTTCTGCAAGGACCGCCGTAGTCAAATCCAATTCAACTAAAGTAGGAGAAACAGACACCCGCCAGCCACCTTTATGCAAAACAAGTTGCATTTCAGTCGGTGGAAACGGTCTCATGTGCGTGGACATGTAAGGTTGGTCCGGTCCGCTTCATCCCACAATGCCGCCGAATCAAAATAAGACATTGGTGGGAAGCAATATGAACATCACCGCCCACAACTCCTTTGTGTTCTACTCGTGCATATCATCTACGCATAGACCTGGCTCATGATGCCACTGTTGGGGAACGTTGCATGGAAAACAAAAAAAATCTAGGCACACACAAGATCTATCCATGGAGATGCATAGCTACGAGAGGGGGAGAGCATCTACATACCCTTGTAGATCGCTAAGCGGAAGCATTTATCAATGCGGTTGATGTAGTCGTACACCTTCACGATCCGTCCCGATCAAGTACCGAACGTACGGCACCTCCGCGTTCAGCATACGTTCAGCTCAATGACGTCCTCGCCTTCTCGATCCAGCAAGAGAGATGAAGTAGTAGATGAGTTTCGGCAGGACAACGGCGTGGTGACGGTGGTGGTGAAACTATCCGCAGGGCATCGCCAAGCACAACGGACATGGACGGAGGAGGAACTAGAACTAGAGGGAGAGGGGGCACCGCACACGGCTTGGGGATCGTGGTGTGTGTTGCCCCTCTCCCTTCTCTCGTATATATAGGTGGGGGAGGAGGGGCTGCCCTAGGGCGCGCCCCAAGGGGGGCCGGCGGCCACCCTGGGCGCCTGCCTAGCCCCCCCTTTCCTTATTTGGTGTGTGGGGGAAAGGAAAGGGGGGCTGGCTGCCCTAGGGCGCCTCCCCTTTACTTTCTCCCTTGCGTGGAGAAAGGCAGGAGGGGGCCAGACCCTCCCTTTCCTTTACAAGGCCGGCGGCCAGGTTGGGGCCACGCCAGCCCCTTGTGGGCTGGTGTGCTCCCCTCCCTTTGGCCCATTAGGCCCAGTAACTTCCCGGAACCCCTTTCGGCACTCCGATAAAACCCAGGTGCATTCCGAAACCTTTTCGGAGACCAAATAGTATCATCCTATATATCAATCTTTACCTTTAGACCATTCCAGAGCTCCTCGTCATGTATGTGGTCTCATCTGGGACTCCAAACAACATTCGGTCACCAATTCACATAACTCATATAATACTATATCGTCAACAAACGTTTAAGCGTGCGGACCCTACGGGTTGGAGAATGATGTAGACATGACCGAGCCGCTTCTCCGGTCAATAACCAATAGCGGGACCTAGATGCCCATATTGGTTCCTACATATTCTAAGAAGATCTTTATCAGTCGAACCTTTATGAAAACATACGTAGTTCCCTTTGTCTGTCGGTATGTTACTTGCCCGAGATTCGATCGTCAGTATCTCCATACCTAGTTCAATCTCATCACCGGCAAGTCCCTTTACTCATTTCGTAATACATCATCTCGTAACTAACTCCTTAGGCACTTTTTTTGCAAGCTTCTTGTGATGTTGTATTACCGAGAGGGCCCAGAGATACCTCTTCGTCACACGGCGTGACAAATCCCAATCTCGATCCATGCCAACTCAACAGACACCTTCGGAGATACCTGTAGAGCATCTTTATGATCACCCAGTTACGTTTTGATGTTTGATAGCACACAAGGTAATCCTCCGGTATCCGGGAGGTGCATGATCTCATGGTCGAAGGAATATGTATTTGACATTAAGAAAGCAGTGGCAATAAACTGAACGATCATATGCTATGCTAACGGCTGGGTCTTGTCCATCACATCATTCTCCTAATGATGTGATCCCGTTATCAAGTGACAACACATGTCTATGGTTAGGAAACCTTAACCATCTTTTGATCAACGAGCTAGTCTAGTAGAGGCTCATTAGGGACACGATATTTGTTTATGTATCCACACATGTATTTAAGTTTCTGGTCAATACAATTCTAGCATGAATAATAAACTTTTATCATGATTAGGGAAACATAATAATAACCACTTTATTATTGCCTCTAGGGCATATTTCCAACATATACTCGGTGGATAAGTGAAGATGATGATGATCAGGACGCCGATGGGGCAGCCAATGATGACACGGGGCCAGACGAAGAGATGGCCGATAAAGGCGGCGGAGAAGGGGCTGGACATGGCGGCGAAGAAGAGGCTGGACCTGGCGGCAGAGAAGAGGCCAGATATGGTGGTGGAGAAGAGGCCAGAAATGGCGACGGAGAAGACGTGGACACGCTGCAGCCTTCGTCGCTACTAAGTTCAATCATGCGGGACCCTCATGTTCGAGACCTGCTTCGCAAGAAGACGAGTAGCGACAGAGCTGCTTCTAGAGAGGAGGCCAAGCTGGAGCAACTGGAGGTTGACTCGAACACTCCATTGTATGATGGTTGCGATCCCGAGGTGACCCGCTTGAGTTTCACGCTCGAACTGCTAAAGACGAAGGCTAAAAACAAATGGACCGACATAAGCCTCGATGAGCTTCTCAAGTACCTAAAGAAGGTTCTTCCCGCGGGGAACCTATGTCCTACTAGTGTGGATGAGGCCAAGAAGATCGTGTGCCCTCTTGATCTGCACATTAGATACCATGCATGCATCAACGATTGCGTCATTTATCGAAAGGAGCACGGGGAAAAAAACCAGCTGTCCGGTGTGGAATGCTTCTCGATAGAAGAAGGCCGGAAAGAAATCTCCCCAGAAAGTTGTATGGTACTTACCGATCACTCCCCATCTGCAACGTTATTTCGTAGATCTTAAGGAAGCAAAGCTCATGCGTTGGCATGCGGAGAGGAAAAAGCCCGATGATGGAGATGATCCGAAGATGAGACACCTCACGGATGCAAGCCAGTGGAGAGCATTCAACACCGTATATCGATATTTCACAGGTGATGCAAGGAACATCGTGCTTGGCGCGAGTACCAATGGCATGAATCTGTTTGGCAACTAGAACACCAACCATAGCACATGGCCCATGTTTGTATGGATGTACAACGTCCCCCCTGGTTGTGCATGAAGTCAAAGTACATACACATGAGCATGTTGATTCAAGGGCCAAAACAATCGGGAAATAATATTAATCTGTATCTGGGGCTACTTCAAGAGGAGTTAGACACGTTATGGAAAACACCGGCCAAGACATGGGACGCCAGCAAAGGCGAGTATTTCTATATGAGAGCCACGCTGATGACGATGGTGCACGACTATCTCGATTATGGATATGTCCCAGGCTAGGTGTGCCATGGATATTGCGGATGCACGCGGTGCATGGATGATACAACGTCTCAACACCTAACGAAAGATGGTGGGTCTGGGAAAATCGTGTACATGGGGCATCGAAAATGGCTCACGAAGGATGGCCGTGGAGAAACCGTGGAGATCTATTCAATGGTGAGGCTGAGCATCGAGGACCTCCACATAAGGGGAGCGGCGCCGAAATCGATGAGCTGCTGAAAAACTAGGAACAGTGCCCCACGCCGGAAAGATGAAAAAGGCGCCGGAGCCGCTGCTGAAGGTATGGAAAACGAGGTCTGTTTTCTGAGACTTGGAGTACTAGACCAAACTCAACACGCCTCATTTCCTTGATCAAATGCATATCACGAAGAATGTCCTTGAGAGCGTGCTTGCAACACTGATGAACATGCTGGATAAGACCAAGGATGGGCCGAAGGCAAGAAGAGACTTGGAAGATTTGAAAATCAAGGCAGATCTCCATATGCCGCCCCATAAAAAGTCGGAGGAGACGGAGACGGAGGCGCGGGACAAGGACAAAAAAGTGAACAAGAAGGAAGAGAATTATTGCCCCCCTCCTTGTGTTACCTTAAGTCTGAAGGAGATCGATCAATTCTTCAAGTGCCTTACCAGAATCAAAGTTAGTTCCGGTTACTGTGGGAAGATAAGCAGATTTCTAGACACGAAGAGGAAAAGGTTCAGCGGGATGAAGTCTCATGACTATCATCTGATGATGACACAGATACTCCCTGTTACCCTTAGAGGGATAATGGACAAGAACGTCTGTGACACACTTATTGGTCTCTACAACTTTTTTGACGTTATCTCTCAAAAGTCGATCGGTGTGAAGCAGCTCCGAAGGCTACAAGAAGAGATCATTGTGATAATAAATGAGCTTGAGATGTACTTCCCGCCCGCGTTCTTTGACGTCATGGTGCATCTATGTGTCCACATTGTTGACGACATCATTGACCTGGGGCCGACATTCTGCACAGTGCAACTTCTTGAGCTTGCGTTGGTTTTTCCCTTAAAGAGGAAAGGGTGATGCAGCAAAGTAGAGTAAGTATTTCCCTCAATTTTGAGAACCAAGGTATCAATCCAGTAGGAGACAACAAACAAGTCACCGAATACCTACACAAACAATCAACAACTTGCACCCAACGCGATAAAGGGGTTGTCAATCCCTTCACGGTTACTTGCAAAAGTGAGATCTGATAGAGATAGATAAATGGTAAAGTAAATATTTTTTGTATTTTTGGTTTATAGATCAGAAAGTAAAAGATTGCAAAATAGTATATCGGAAACTTATATGATGGAAAATAGACCCGGGGGCCATAGATTTCACTAGAGGCTTCTCTCAAGATAGAAAATATTACGGTGGGTGAACAAATTACTACCGAGCAATTGATAGAAAAGCGCAAAGTTATGACAATATCTATGGCAATGATCATGAATATAGTCATCACATCCGTATCAAGTAGACCGACTCCTGCCTGCATCTACTACTATTACTCCACACATCGACCGACTCCTGCCTGCATCTAGAGTATTAAGTTCATGAAGAAGAGAGTAACGCATTAAGTAAGATGACATGATGTAGAGGAATAAACTCAAGCAATATGATGTAAACCCCATCTTTTTATCCACGATGACAACAACACAATATGTGCCTTGCTGCCCCTACTATCACTGGGAAAGGACACCGCAAGATTGAACCCAAAGCTAAGCACTTCTCCCATTGCAAGAAAATCCAATCTAGTTGGCCAAACCAAATCGATAGTTCGAAGAGACTTGCAAAGATATCAAATCATGCATATAAGAATTCAGAGGAGATTCAAATAATATTCATAGATAAGTTGATCATAAATCCACAATTCATCGGATCTCGGCAAACACACCTCAAAAAAGTATTACATCGAATAGATCTCCAAGAACATCGAGGAGAACATGGTATTGAGAATCAAAGAGAGAGAAGAAGCCATCTAGCTACTAGCTATGGACCTGTAGGTCTGTGGTAAACTACTCACGCTTCATCGGAAGGGCAATGGTGTTGATGTAGAAGCCCTCCGTGATCAAATCCCCCTCCAGCAGGATGCCGGAAAAGGCCCCTAGATTGGATCTCACGGGTACAGAAGGTTGTGGCGGTGGAAAAGTGTTTTTGTGGCTCTCTCTGTTGGTTTCGGGATATATGAGAATATATAGGCGGAAGAAATAGGTCGATGGAGTCACGAGGGGCCCACAAGGGTGGGGGGCATGCCCTACCCCCCTGGGCGCACCCTCCGTCCTTGTGGCCGCCTCGTGGCTTCTCTGACGTGTACTCCAAGTCCTCTGGATGTCTTCTGGTCCAAGAAAAATCATCGCGAAAGTTTTATTCCGTTTGGTATTCCTTTTCTGTGAAACTCTAAAACAAGGAAAAAAACAGAAACTGGCACTGGGCTCTTCTTTATTGTAGCATGAATGTTCCGATCCGTATGATTCAAAACAAAAGTTTAATATTGACATAAGAACAATAATACTTCAAGCATACTAACAAGGCAATTATGTCTTCTCAAAATAACATGGCCAAAGAAAGATTATCCCTACAAAATCATATAGTCTGGCTATGCTCCATCTTCATCACACAAAATATTCAAATCATGCACAACCCCGATGACAAGCCAAGCAATTGTTTCATACTTTTGATGTTCTCAAACCTTTTCAACTTTCACGCAATACATGAGCGTGAGCCATGGACATAGCACTACAGGTGGAATAGAAGGTGGTTGTGGAGAAGACAAAAAGAAGGAGATAGTCTCACATCTACTAGGCGTATCAACGGGCTATGGAGATGCCCATCAATAGATATCAATGTGAGTGAGTAGGGATTGCCATGCAATGGATGCACTAGAGCTATAAGTTTATGAAAGCTCAAAAAGAAAAACTAAGTGGGTGTGCATCCAACTTGCTTGCTGATGAAGACCTAGGGCAATTTGAGGAAGCCCATCGTTGGAATATACAAGTCAAATTCTATAATGAAAAATTCCCACTAGTATATGAAAGTGACAATATAGGAGACTCTCTATCATGAAGATCATGGTGCTACTTTGAAGCACAAGTGTGGTAAAGGGATAGTAACATTGTCCCTTCTCTCTTTTTCTCTCTTTTTTTTATTTTTTTTTATTTTTTATTTTCTCTTTTTTTAGGCCTTCTCTTTTTTTATTTGGCCTTTTCTCTCTTTTTTATTTCCTCACATGGGACAATGCTCTAATAATGAAGATCATCACACTTTTATTTACTTACAACTCGATACTAGAACAAAATATGACTCTATGTGAATGCCTCCGGCGGTGTACCGGGATGTGCAATGAATCAAGAGTGATATGTATAAAAAATGATGAACAGTGGCTTTGCCACAAATACGATGTCAACTACATGATCATGCAAAGCAATATGACAATGATGATGCGTGTCATAATAAACGGAACGGTGGAAAGTTGCATGGCAATATATCTCGGAATGGCTATGGAAATGCCATAATAGGTAGGTATGGTGGCTGTTTTGAGGAAGGTATATGGTGGGTTTATGGTACCGGCGAAAGTTGCGCGGCACTAGAGAGGCTAGCAATGGTGGAAGGGTGAGAGTTCGTATAATCCATGGACTCGACATTAGTCATGAAGAACTCACATACTTATTGCAAAAATCTATTAGTCATCGAAACAAAGTACTACGCGCATGCTCCTAGGGGGATAGATTGGTAGGAAAAGACCATCGCTTGTCCCCGACCGCCACTCATAAGGAAGACAATCAAAAAATATCTCATGCTCCAACTTCGTTGCATAACGGTTCACCATACGTGCATGCTACGGGACTCACAAACCTCAACACAAGTATTTCTCAAATTCACAACTACTCACTAGCATGACTCTAATATCACCATCTTCATATCTCAAAACAATCATAAGGAATCAAACTTCTCATAGTATTCAATGCACTTTATATGAAAGTTTTTATTATATCCCTCTTGGATGCCTATCATATTAGGACTAATTTTATAACCAAAGCAAATTACCATGCTGTTTAGAGACTCTCAAAATAATATAAGTGAAGTACGATAGTTCATCAATTTCTATAAAATAAAACCACCGTCGTGCTCTAAAAAGATATAAGTGAAGTACTAGAGCAATATTGCCTAGCTCAAAAGATATAAGTGAAGCACATAGAGTATTCTAATAAATCACGATTCATGCGTGTCTCTCTCAAAGGGTGTGTACAGCAAGGATGATTGTGGCAAACTAAAAATCAAAAGACTCAAATCATACAAGACGCTCCAAGCAAAACACATATCATGTGGTGAATAAAAATATAGCCTCAAGTAAAGTTACCGATAGACGAAGACGAAAGAGGGATGCCTTCCGGGGCATCCCCAAGCTTAGGCTCTTGGTTGTCCTTGAATATTACCTTGGGGTGCCTTGGTCATCCCCAATCTTAAGCTCTTGCCACTCCTTATTCCATAGTCCATCAAATCCTTACCCAAAACTTGAAAACTTCACAACACAAAACTCAACTAAAAATCTCATAAGCTCCGTTAGTATAAGAAAATAAATCACCACTTTTGGTACTGTTGTGAACTCATTATTTATTTATATTGGTGTAATATCTACTGTATTACAACTTTTCCATGTTTCATACCCCCCGATACTAGCCATAGATTCATCAAAATAAGCAAACAACACATAGAAAACAGAATCTGTCAAAAACAGAACAGTCTGTAGCAATCTGGATATTTCGAACACTTATGTAACTCCAAAAATTCTGAAAAATTAGGAAAACCTAAGAAATTTATTTATTAATCTTCTCCAAAAATAATAAATATTTTATTATGCTTCTGTGATTTTTAACAATTCTGGGACTGAGCGCAGAATTTTCTGTTTTTCAGCAAGATCAAATCAACTATCACCGTAAGCTATCCCAAAGGTCTTACTTGGCACAAACACTAATTAAAACACAAAACCACATCTAACCAGAGGCTAGATGAAATATTTATTGCAAAACAGAACCTAAAAAGCAAAAGCAAAAAATAAAATTGGGTTGCCTCCCAACAAGCGCTATTGTTTGACGCCCTTAGCTAGGCATAAAACACGAATAGATCTAAGTATTATCATCTTTGGCATGCAATCCATAAGTGGCTCTCATAATAGATTCATAAGGCAATTTGATTTTCTTTCTTGGAAAGTGTTCCATATCTTTCCTTAATAGAAATTGAAATATAGTGTTTCCTTCTTTCATATCAATAATTGCACCAGTCGTTCTAAGGAAAGGTCTACCAAGAATAATAGGACATGTAGGATTGCAATCTATATCAAGAACAATGAAATCTACGGGCACATAATTCCTATTTGCAACAATAAGAACATCATTAATCCTTCCCATAGGTTTCTTAATAATGGAATCCGCAAGATGCAAATTTAAGGAACAATCATCAAATTCACGGAAGCCTAGCACATCACAAAGAGTTTTTGGAATCGTGGAAACACTAGCGCCCAAATCACACAAAGCATGGCATTCATAATCTTTGATCTTAATCTTAATAGTAGGTTCCCACTCATCATAAAGTTTTCTAGGAATAGAAACTTCCAATTCAAGCTTTTCTTCAAAAGATTGCATTATAGCATCAACGATATGTTTAGTAAAAGCTTTGTTTTGATTATAAGCATGAGGAGAATTCAACATGGATTGCAACAAGGAAATACAATATATTAAAGAACAATTATCATAATTAAATTCCTAGAAATCCAAAAGAGTGGGTTCATTGCTACCTAAAGTTTTGACCTCTCCAATCCCACTTTTATCAATTTTTGCATCAAGATCTAAAAACTCCAAATCATTGGGACGCCTTTTAACTAAAGTTAACTCATCTACAGTCCCATATTTATCAAGATTTATATTGGAAAACAAAGATTCAATAGGAGTCACATCAATCACTTTAAGATCTTCATCATTATTTTAACGGAAACTAGAAGAACACGCTTTTATAAACCAATCTTTTTTAGCACGCATCTTAGCGGTTCTTTCCTTGCACTCATCAATGTAAATTCTCATAGCTTTGAGAGACTCATTGATATCATGCTTGGGTGGGATAGGTCTAAGTTTCAAAGAATCAACATCAAGAGAAATTCTATCCACGTTCCTAGCCAAATCATCAATCTTAAGCAATTTTTCTTCAATCAAAGCATTGAAATTCTTTTGGAACTCATAAATTCTTTCACACTATTCTCAAAATCAGAGGGCATATTATTATAATTTCCATAAGAATTGTTGTAGGAATTACCATAATTATTAAATGAATTACTAGGAAACGGCCTAGGATTAAAATTACCTCTATACGCGTTATTACCAAAATTGTTCCTACCAACAAAATTCACATCCATAGATTCATTATTATTCTCAATCAAAGTAGACAAAGGCATATCATTAGGATCAATAGGAGCACTCTTGCTAGCAAATAATTTCATAAGCTCATCCATCTTTCCACTCAAAACATTAATCTCTTCAATTGCATGCACTTTTTTACTAGTGAAAGATCTTTCGGTATGCCATTGAGAATAATTAACCATAATATTATCTAGGAGTTTAGTAGCTTCTGCTAAAGTAATTTCCATAAAAGTACCTTTCGCGGCCGAATCTAAAAGATTTCTAGAATCAAAATTCAATCCGGCATAAAACAATTGTATAATCATCCACAAATTCAAACCATGCGTAGGGCAATTTCGTATAATCAATTTCATCCTCTCCCAAGATTGTGCAACATGTTCATGATCAAGTTGCTTAAAATTCATAATATCGTTCCTAAGGGAGATGATCTTAGCGGGAGGAAAATACTTGGAAATAAAAGCATCTTTGCACTTATTCCATGAATCAATACTATTTTTAGGCAAAGATGAAAACCAAGTTTTAGCACGATCTCTAAGCGAGAACGGAAATAGCTTCAATTTAACAATATCATTATCCACATCTTTTTTCTTTTGTATATCACACAAATCAATGAAATTGTTTAGATGGGATGCGGCATCTTCACTAGGAAGGCCAGAAAATTGATCTTTCATAACAAGATTCAGCAATGCGGCATTAATTTCACAAGATTCCGCATTAGTAGCGGGAGCAATCGAAGTACTAATAAAATCATTGTTGTTGGTATTGGAAAAGTCACACAATTTGGTATTCTCTTGAGTCATCATGACAAAGCAAATAATCCAACACATGAGCACACAAAAAGCAAGCGAAGAAGACGAACGGAAGAGGGACGAAGAAAAGGCAAATCTTTTCGAAAATCGTTTTAGAAGTGGGGGAGAGGAAAACGAGAGGCGAATGGCGAGTAATGTAATGCAAGAGATGAGAGTTTATGATGGGTACTTGGTATGTCTTGACTTGGCATAGATCTCCCCGGCAACGGCGCCAGAAATTCTTCCTGCTACTTCTTGAGCTTGCGTTGGTTTTTCCCTTGAAGAGGAAAGGGTGATGCAGCAAAGTAGAGCAAGTATTTCCCTCAGTTTTGAGAACCAAGGTATCAATCCAGTAGGAGACAACGAACAAGTCACCGAATAACTGCACAAACAATCAACAACTTGCACCCAACACGATAAAGGGGTTGTCAATCCCTTCACGGTTACTTGCAAAAGTGAGATCTGATAGAGATAGATAAACGGTAAAGTAAATATTTTTGGTATTTTTGGTTTATAGATCGGAAAGTAAAAGATTGCAAAATAGTATATCAGAAATTTATATGATGGAAAATAGACCCGGGGGCCATAGGTTTCACTAGAGGCTTCTCTCAAGATAGAAAATATTACGGTGGGTGAACAAATTACTGCCGAGCAATTGATAGAAAAGCGCAAAGTTATGATGATATCTAAGGCAATGATCATGAATATAGGCATCACGTCCATATCAAGTAGACCGACTCCTGCCTGCATCTACTACTATTACTCCACACATCGACCGACTCCTGCCTGCATCTAGAGTATTAAGTTCATGAAGAAGAGAGTAACGCATTAAGTAAGATGACATGATGTAGAGGAATAAACTCAAGCAATATGATGTAAACCCCATCTTTTTATCCTCGATGGCAACAATATAATACATGCCTTGCTGCCCCTACTGTCACTCGGAAAGGACACCGCAAGATTGAACCCAAAGCTAAGCACTTCTCCCATTGCAAGAAAAACCAATCTAGTTGGGCAAACCAAATCGATAGTTCGAAGAGACTTGCAAAGATATCAAATCATGCATATAAGAATTCAGAGAAGATTTGTTCGCACACAAACACGTCACCGTGTATCTCCAATGCCGAGGGTGATGCACCGCAGCTCACGTCGAAGGAGAACCGTCGGGAAGCGCGGTACGCAAGCAATTCGGCGGGTGCTTTTCAGGACCCGAAACCCCACACGCCCGGGAGGGACCCCGTCAGGGCGTGCGGCGGCTATGGGCTGCCCTAGGTCGACCTGATCGTCCCTAGGGCCTCGAGGTTCGCCACCCTGCAAATGAAGAACGAACGAAGAACGAGAAGAAACATAAAAGGATAGGGGATAGATGAACACGAAAAAGTAGTAGATATGTTTGTTCGATTGTGTGTTGTTCAATCGGCCGTCACCCCTTAGGTATATAAGAGGCGGCTGGACTTCCCATGCAATAAAAAGGCTAGGATTCACGTCCAAAACCCTAGTCAAATTCGGATTGGTTTTGTCCAAACTTTCCAAAACTGTTCGGTTTAAAACTAGCTGCACCTTGCGGGTCTTTTTTGAGGTGGTAAACGACCTCGGATGGAAACGAGCCCAAAAGCAATCTTGACTGTTTCGACGAGACGAACAACTTTCATGTTGAATGTTTTTTTATCAGAGGTCATCTTGAGGGTCAAATCGCTCACGCAAAATAGGCTATTATTCGCGCTACCCATCACACAAGGTGTCTGGTGGGGCGCGCCATATTTTGCCTCCTGACAGGGCTGCATTCCGACGGCTCTAACTTTTGCATACGAACTCGGATTGTGACGATTTTTATATCAAAATCAACCGTTTCGATGAGACGCACAACTTTCATGTTGAAACTTTTTCCCTTTGAGGCTATCTTAATTGGTTTTAAATCCATTATTTAATCTGGTGTCAACATGAGCATCTCCGAACTTGTCATAACTTTTGCATCCGAGCTCTGTTTTAAAACACCTTCATATCCATCTTGATCTTCTAGAAGAAAGGCATCCCATGGTGACTTCCAATCATAAGTTTGAATTAATCTTGACATAGCTTAAAGCAACTTTTACGATTGTGCCACTTTTGAGCGTCAACACATGCCCCCCTGTTTTTCGGCAAAGCTAGCGTGCCGAAAAATAACTTGTACCATGTTTGTTCTAAGGACAATGTCAACACTCCATCGGCCATTTATATGTGCTTAAGGCGATAATTGTGTATCGGCCATGTCTTTGCTTAGGCGATATTTATATATCAGCCGTTATTTGTTTGAACCCTTGATTGCAAACTTGGGTGAAACCTTCTCAACTTCATTAACAATCCGATGATAAGGTTTCATATATATGTATCTCAAAGCCATCTTCTGAACCATATTATTCACCCTTTCGCTAGGATTTTGCAGATAATCAAGAATGAACTTCCTACAATCCTTGCTTCGCCTGCATAAAAGTTTCATTAGTGGCCGAGGTGGTGAGCTCCAATTCGGCCTTACCTATGTTGGCAAGAATAAACAACGGCTATTGATAGAAGTGCAATACACCATGACCGACATGGTAGCCGGATGCTTGCTATGCCAACTCTCTCCAATTGTCATGTCTAGATATATGAAGAATATTAAAACAACCCAAGGTAAATTTTGCATCTAGACATACCCCAAGATAAAATATAAGTGAGTTATCAAAACATTGATAACCCTTGGATATTTATTGCACTACTCGTAAGGAATCACCGAAAGCCTCAATATATATAGCACCTATAGCAAGTAAAAGATTCTAACCGAATAACATTGCATATTCGGCTATGATTATTGTGCAATAAATATTTTAAGAGGCATACGAGGCCTGTTTTGGTCTCCAATTGAACTAAGGACGATGTTAGGATACTACACCGGCCATGCTTTGACATATTCTTAGGGCGATAGATAAATATCGGCCATTACCATGAGGTCCATGTAGAATTCACCCACCAAAGTTTCTATAGCGGAAATAAACAAATAAAATAGCAATAAAATATTCCGGCCCCTTTGTATTAGCAACAAAAATGTCACTAACCAAATATAGTGATTTGGTAATACCCTGTCATGATATAGAAAATTATGTTGCATCCATGGATCAAGATAAGTCCATGGAGGGTAACTGATCATACCTAGGGATGAATTCCATGGCAAAGGCATCAATGGCATGGTTGAAGAAAATGGATGATGAACTAACAGAAGATTTTGATGTTGTGATGCACACCTTCGGCTTAATTGTTTGTTGCCTCCATCCTTCTCTTTCTTCACTTTTATTGTACTTGTTGCAATAGAAGCATGCACATCATTTTTGTTTTGATTGATCCTCTTGGGAACCCATGCCATGTTCCTCTGTCTCAGCTCTTGTGCACTAAGATTTTGTAATTCCTTCTTTTGCCAATACGATAAGCCGAGCGGGCATCTCGGCTATGATTCTGTTTTGACCAATGGCAATTCCTTTTTGGCCTTGTGCACCCTCAACTTATTTCCTTCATATTTGGCACTTTTATTTTTAACAATTGATTGCTCCACTTCTTTGCCTTTTGTAGCTAATGTCAACACTTTAATTGGCTCTTTGTTATTTGAGATCAAATTTGAAGTAGCACACTTACGGCCACCTTTCTTGACCCGGTATACTTGCTTGACCACCTCTTTCTTCGTCCATGGGGTCCGGACCGATTCCTTATGATTGAAACGGTCTTTAACATGTGATTTTTAAATGTTGATCTTCTCGGAGCTGCATAATATTGGTGAGATGGTCTAAAATAAGATGGAGAATGTGCCCTTGTATCATACATGTCCCATGATGGATATGGATCTATATGAGCATAGGGAGGCATCCACGGCATTGGCATTGGCGGCCCAAAATAAGGATATGAATATGTTGCATTAAAATTCTCACTTTGCCAATACCGATCCTCATATTTGCGCCTTGGGGGTGATCTTGGTTTCTTTGCATGATTTGGCCGATAAGTATTCTTCTCTTCACTCTTCTTTTGACATTTATCCAATAGTTCAGCGAAGGTGATTTTTGATCTCTTACATTTGCGCTTACTTTGGCCTTTGTTTTCTTTTGGTTTGCTTTCATCAATCATTGGATTTGCTTGCTGCCCCCAGTCCTTGGCGTCTCCATTGTAGCTTCGATGGAATTCTCGCCCTCAAGATTATGTTCATTATGCTCTTCAACAACTTCTTTACTTGAAAGCTTCATCCCATCACCTGCAGTTTTTACCTTCTCTTTAAATGGATCGGCTTGAAGCAGCCGATGCAAAAACTTTCTGCCATCGAGACCAATCGGAATAGACTGGTCATCTCTTGGTGTCTCAACAAATTTCAATCGTCCTTTATCAATGGCAGATTTAACTATTTGATGAAACATGTTGCAATCCTTAAAATTATGCTTGGACGAATCATGCAACTTACAATACATTCGTCCCTGGACAGATGGCTCAACATGGTGATCAAGAATTCTAATATAATTATTTCTCAACAACAAATCAAAGATTTGATCACACATGTTTGAATTGAAGGTAATTTTTTTATTTTCTAGCCGATCTTGCTGTGAAAACGGCTTTGGAGTTAAGCAAACGAATGGTTCAGATTTTCTATCACCCCATTCGGCTATGATTTTTATTTTGCATTCTTTTACCGATGTCATTGGATAAGATATTATACTAGCATCAGTTTTTTGAAAAGAATCTAACCTTGGCTTTATGTTTCTGAAACAAAAATAGTTAGAACATGCATGCCTCAATTGAGACCAAGAGTAAGCCAAGTATGAAACAAGCAAAGCTACCCATGTACATACGAACTTTAAATAAAGCAACGGGGAAAGCTTTGGCTGCAACAGTAAGTCATTATCGGTCTTTATAAATGGCGCAATGGGTTGACCGATATGTTCTATAACAATTTTATTGCTAACAAGTAAATTACCCTTCTTCATTTGTCTTTCAAAATTACTTATGAGGATTTTTCTAATAGATGCATCAACAATAAAGTTTTGACCAAATCTGAAAACAGGTAAATTATTTGCAAGCCATACCTCTTCAAATATGTTGGGAGAGCATGATGGTGGTGCGACTTGAAGAACATCTTGCTCCGTCTTTGGATGGCTCCCCAACGCGTTATCATCATCTTTTTCTTGATTCCGTGCATCATTACTTTGAAGATCCTTGCCAGCCGAACTTTGTTCGTCTACTTGCTCTTGTCCATTAGGCTTGTCAATTTCTACGCACGGAACTCATAGGGCAGGAAGTAGGTTCCATTAACTTTAGAAAAATCAAGCACCACTGTTTTCCTATGCTTGCCATGCGCTTTCTCAGTGATGTTTGCCTCTTTGGATTTGATGGATTCAAAATATATACTATTTGATTCGGCTTTTTCAACCGAAGTACTTTTAGTTTTTGAATCATCATTCTTTTCATCGGTTATATCAATTGGCAAGGCTTCTTTCCTTTGAGCCAATTCCCTATCAATTCTCTCTTGGCGAAGTACTTGCACCCTATCGCGCAAAGCTTTAACTCCCCTCTCAATTTCAGCTCGCTCTAGATCAGTTTGCCCCCCAATGCTTTTAGGATCTTTCGGCAATGAACTGTTAGTGTTGCCAAAATTTTGCAACTGTGTAGGGGGTGTATAATATGCTGCGGTACTAGGTGGAGGTGTATGCACTGGTGTATAACAATATGCTCTCTCACCAATTCTATCAATTGATGAAGTTTCATCTTCTTGCAAAACTCTAGCCTTTATTGCAGCATAATCAGAAAACAACCCCTTTTCATATTGTTCAAGGCAAAGAGCACTAATCCTCTTGTTTTGTGCCAAGCTCTTTTTTAACGCAGCCACAACCGCTTCTGGAAGGGATTGCTCCACAATACTTTCAGATTCTTTCGGCAATGATTCATGAGTGTTGCCGAAATTCTCGAATTGCGTAGAGCATGCATTATATGCTACAGTATTAGATGATGGCACGTGTGTTCCTATAAATTTTTCACTTATTCGGCTATGACCATGAAGGTGCGGGGCCGAATTATGAACATCTACAGTTGCATATGGTGCTGAAAAATTATTAACATGAGGTGTAGCATATGATGGTTGAGAGTAACTGGCCGAATAGCTAGTAATAGCATGGCCAATTCTCCCATCCATCGGCAAGGTTGGATTCACATATTGTAAATTAGTTGCCGATGAATAAAAGGGTGAAACACTTTCTTGTATGCTATTGGAAATTTTAACATGAGGTGTTTCAAATTGATTGCCTAAACCCATCATGTTGTTCATCGGCATATGAATTTGTGGGGTTGCCGATGGATGAGAGTTAGGATACATATGTTGTATGTTGCTAAAATCATAAGAATTTGAAGCATGAAGATTATTTTGCATCGGCCCTTGCACGTAATTAGATGCATGATTGATAAAACTAGGGCTAGCCGATACATTATGCTCATTAGGCGATCTAGCAACAACATATGAATTATTTGCATCTACATAGGGGAATTGAGTGTTCATATTACCTTTGTAAATTGCAAACCCTAGATGACGATCTCTTCGTAGCAAGAACGGGCTGGAGACCGTTCAAAGCTTCGTCCCTAGCGGAGTCGCCAAAAAGTGTGTTCGCACACAAACACGTCACCGTGTACCTCCAATGCCGAGGGTGATGAACCGCAGCTCACGTCGAAGGAGACCCGTCTGGAAGCGCGGTACGCAAGCAATCCGGCGGGTGCTTTTCAGGACCCGAAACCCCACACGCCCGGGAGGGACCCCGTCAGGGTGTGCGGCGGCTATGGGCTGCCCTAGGTCGACCTGATCGCCCCTAGGGCCTCGAGGTTCGCCGCCCTGCAAACGAAGAACGAACGAAGAACGAGAAGAAAGATACAAGGATAGGGGATAGATGAACACGAAAAAGTAGTAGATATGTTTGTTCGATTGTGTGTTGTTCAATCGGCCGTCACCCCTTAGGTATATAAGAGGCGTTTGGACTTCCCATGCAATAAAAAGGCTTGGATTCACATCCAAAACCCTAGTCAAATTCGGATTGGTTTTGTCCAAACTTTCCAAAACTGTTCGGTTTAAAACTAGCTGCACCTTGCGGGTCTTTTTTGAGGTGGTAAACGACTTCGGATGGAAACGAGCCCAAAAGCAATCTTGACCGTTTCGACGAGACGAACAACTTTCATGTTGAATGTTTTTTATCAGAGGTCATCTTGAGGGTCAAATCGCTCGCACAAAACAGGCTATTATTCGCGCTACCCATCAGACAAGGTGTCTGGTGGGGCGCGCCATATTTTGCCTCCTGACAGGGCTGCATTCCGATGGCTCTAACTTTTGCATACGAACTCGCAT
This sequence comes from Thinopyrum elongatum, assembly GCA_011799875.1. Taxonomy (NCBI): domain Eukaryota; kingdom Viridiplantae; phylum Streptophyta; class Magnoliopsida; order Poales; family Poaceae; genus Thinopyrum; species Thinopyrum elongatum. The sequence goes on along the minus strand of CM022302.1, from coordinate 217,364,627 downwards.
TGGGATGATTTTTATATCAAAATCAACCATTTCGATGAGACGCACAACTTTCATGTTGAAACTTTTTCCATTTGAGGCTATCTTAATTGGTTTTAAATCCATTCTTTAATCTGGTGTCAACATGAGCATCTCCGAACTTGTCATAACTTTTGCATCCGAGCTCCGTTTTAAAACACCTTCATATCCATCTTGATCTTCTAGAAGAAAGCCATCCCATGGTGACTTCCAATCATAAGTTTGAATTAATCTTGACATAGCTTAAAGCAACTTTTACGATTGTGCCACTTTTGAGCGTCAACAAGATTCAAATAATATTCATAGATAAGTTGATCATAAATCCACAATTCATCGGATCTCGGCAAACACACCGCAAAAAAGTATTATATTGAATAGATCTCCAAGAACATCAAGGAGAACATGGTATTGAGAATCAAAGAGAGAGAAGAAGCCATCTAGCTACTAGCTATGGACCCGTAGGTCTGTGGTAAACTACTCACGCTTCATCGGAAGGGCAATGGTGTTGATGTAGAAGCCCTCTGTGATCGAATCCCCCTCCGACAGGACGCCGGAAAAGGCCCCTAGATGGGATCTCACGGGTACAGAAGGTTGCGGCGGTGGAAAAGTGTTTTCGTGGCTCTCTCTATTGGTTTCGGGATACATGAGATTATATAGGCGGAAGAAATAGGTCGGTGGAGTCACGTGGGGCCCACAAGGGTGGGGGGCGCGCCCTACCCCCCTGGGCGCGCCCTCCGTCCTTGTGGCCGCCTCATGGCTTCTCTGACGTGTACTCCAAGTCCTCTGGATGTCTTCTGGTCCAAGAAAAATCATCGCGAAAGTTTTATTCCGTTTAGACTCCGTTTGGTATTCCTTTTCTACGAAACTCTAAAACAAGGAAAAAATAGAAACTGGCACTGGGCTCTAGGTTAATAGGTTAGTCCCAAAAATAATATAAAATAGCATATTAATGCATATAAAACATCCAAAACAGATAAGATAATAGCATGGAACAATCAAAAATTATAGATACGTTGGAGACGTATCACACAGCATGATGCCGTTCTAGAGGATGAATGGGGTCATCAAAGGATTCGTTCGTAACATGTCTCATTCGGATGGAAGCATCATCCAGGGCTATCTGACCCAAGAGTGCATCTCTTTCTGCGAGAATTATCTATATGGCGAAGACCCTGTTGTTGGTTTGCCCGTTAAGAAGCACCTTGGGAGGCTCGAAGGAGAAGGTCACACCAACGGCCACAGGGAACTGCATGTGGATTACTTGGGTCGACGCAACGACTTTGACATAGCAAACTTAGTAGTGCTACATCAGCTAGACGTGGTAGATCGTTTTGTCACACTGCACAAAGAAACCATCACAAAGAAGTACCGTGACCGGGGGCTATGCAGGACGAACACCAAAGTTATTAGAGAGCACAACTCCACTTTCCTGCCTTGGTTCAAAGAGCATGTTCTTGCTAATTCCCCGAAAGAGGGCTCTACGGACGAATTGCTCATATACGCCTTAGCACATGGCTCCGCGGCTAACCTCGCAACCTATCAGGCATATGATATCAACGGCTACATGCTCTACACGAAGGCCAAAGATATAAACAGTGATTTTCAGAACTCAGGGGTGACGATGGAATGCATGATCGACGACAATGCCGCAACTAAATGATTCTACGGAAGGGTCAAGGAGATCTGGGAGCTTGACTACTCTGGAATGCACAGTGCGATGATGTTCCATGTCAGATTGGCTAAGAACGTTGAAAGAGAAAACCGGTATTTCACTACCATGTCTATACTCGACGCCAAGAGCGCTACCGTGAACGCCATCACAAAAAACGAGCCATGGGTACATGCTAAGCATGTGACACAATGCTTCTTCATAACCGACCCGAGAAATCCCAGCCGTGTTGTCGTGAGGAGAGGCAAAAGGAACATCATCGCAATGGATGCAGTCACCAACGAGGAAGACTACGACCAGTATGGCAACCCGATGAGGGAAGATGACGATGATGATGAAGCATACATCAAAAGAAGAATCAATAATACATTACCTAAGAAAGATCGTACTCCATGAAAAAGGAAAGTCACAACGAGGGGCTCAATTATTCAAGAACGAATAAGAAGGGAAAGAAGCTCACTCAAAAATGAAAACGTCAACGATGAGAAACCATCATTTATATATATATGTATGTATTTATTCTGTGTACGCACTTAATCGTTATCGGTCAAATGATGTGTAATATATATCATCGCCCGAGTTATATACATTGTATCTGATCCGATCCCCTTCTTCTCGGCTCGATCGTCTTTCGGAAAAGAAAACTAAAAGAAAAATGAGCAAGGAAAGAAGAAAATGAAAGGATTAGAAAAGAAAATGAAAAAGGAGAAAGGAAATAAGAAAAATAAAATGAAAATAAAAAGTAAAAGCAAAAGGAGAAAGTGAAAAGAAAAATCACAGGAATGGCAGTAGCGAGGGTCTAGGCCCGCGCTATAGCTAACTTAGTTGTAGCGCGAGTTAAGCAAACCCCGCGCTATGGCTAAGTTAGCTATAGCGCGGGCCCAGCCCCTCACTACTGCTAATTTTGACTTAAGCAGCGCGTGGGCTCCCTTCCTCCACATTCTCCCCCAAATCCTCTGTCGCCGCCGGAGCACCTGCCCTCGCCGGAGCCAGAGTCACTGCCCTCGCTGCGCCCCAGCCTCCTCGCCGCCGGAGCCCCTGCCACATCGCCGCCTCGCTCGGGTGCGCCAGCAGCCTCGTCGCTGCCTTGCTACCGTCTCCCCCGACCTCCACCTCCCCATTGTAAGCCCCTCCTCTCCCATCCCCTCTTCTCTCTCTCTCTGCTCTCTCTCTATGTCTCTATCATGTATGAACCCTAGGTTAATTAGTGCTAGATTAGTTCCATTACAAACCCTAGGTTAATTAGTGCTAGATTAGTGCCATGTAAACCCTAGGGTTAGTGGTAGATTATGAAACCTATGTGTCATTTGAACCCTAGGTTAGTGTTATGAACCCTAGTTAAAAAATTGTTGCTTTTTACATTTTTTTAGTTAAAACAGAATTGTTGCTATTTAAAAAATAATTAAAGAAATTGCGCTAGATTATGAACCCTAGCTAGTTAAAACAGAATTAGTGCTAGGGCTAGATTATGAACCGAGGAAGTTAAAACAGAATTGTTGCTATTTAAAAAAACTTAGTTCAATCAATTGTTGCTATTTAGATTCTGTAGTCCATAAGATCGTGTGCTGAAGTTCCTTGTTTGCGTCAATACGATCATGTTCCGGCGATGTCATGTGTATTTTGATGATCATGCACAAGATAAATGTCATGACGTGGATGATCATGTAGCCAAGTGTTGTCTTGGCTTATATTGTTTGCAGGGAAAATGATCCGAGTGGCCTATGTTTTGCCGGAATGTTGATTCATTTCCGTTTCGGCGAATTTCAGGCACTCGATATGCCCACTTTCTAGCAAAGGTCATGCCGTAATTTTTCGTGAATTTCGGCATGACTTGTGCTAAAAAGTAGGCATATCGAGTGCCCAAGATTTTTTGTGACGGGAATGAAATGGCATTCCGGCAAACCATAGACCTTTTTTATGAAATTACTCATTTTATTATAGTTTAAGAATTAAATGAGCAGACTTAATCATAGGAAACATGTCGAACAACGAAGAAACCGGGGCTTCTGACCACGCTGCCGATGAACTACAATATGATCATGAACATGACTTCCTCGACTTTTTGTCTAGTCAGCACACACAAGGTTTGTAGGGTGCCCTCGATGATGGTACTGGCGCCGATATCGATACCGATGGCACTGGCGCTCATGGTGGCGCCGAGACTGGCGCCGAAGCCGCTAATGAAAAGAAGAAGCAGAAGAAGCAGATGACAAGATGCCCTAACAAACTCGACATCGGAAGACTGCTGGTCACAGAGATGCAACCCGGCAAATTCGAGCCAATAGAACCGGCTGAAGCTCGCAAGTGCTACGGCAACCAAGTCGGATGCATCCTACGGGAATGTGTGAGCATCAACGACTTTAACTTAAGGAGTAAACCACATATGGAGCACTTGCTCCTAACGAAGCCGCACAAGAGATTCCAGTACCCTGGCCGGAATGACCGAATAGAACACCCGTGGGATGATCCTGCCATGAAAAATATTAACAACCATGCTATGGGCATGTTCAGCAATGATTTAGCCTCCTGGAAAGGGAGGGTGAAATGAGCTATTGAGGCTGATGAACCCCTGACCAAGATTTTTGCGGATAATCTGACACTGACGGAAGAGGACTTCGAGAAGTTCAAGGACACTTGCGCTACCGAGGCAGCCAAGCTTAAGTCTGAGAAATACAAGGAGCTTCAACAAAGGAACACGGGGAACCAACGCCTCAGAAGTCGTGGCTACCTTGGCAAAAGGCCCATATGGGACAAGGAGGATGCGGAACGTGAAGTAGCGGGGATCCCAGACCCCTTCGTGGAGTTCACCGACCCGTTGGAGCATGACTTCATCAGGGCCGGTACAAGTGGGACAAGGAAAAGAAGGTTTGGTACATGGACCCGATCACGAGGAAATTGATTAGAATACTGGTAATTATTCTTTTACCACCTTACATTTAGCTTTGATCGAGTAGACTACACGTTGTAGTAACATTCATAAACGGTTCATGTTCCTTTTGTAGAAGGAGCAACATAGGCTTGCGGCCAAAAGCGACTCATCGTCTCAGTCATCAACGAGGCCCAAGTGGGACACCCCTCTCAACCGGGCCTTGAACCAACTGAAGGGCCTCCCTTTGGACCAGTGGCCGCAATATGGACGTGTGCATGGTGTCAGAGACGGCTCCACGTGGAAGTACTATTACGACGAGGGCCCGGAGGCCAAGAAGCAGAGAAAGAAGTTCAGTTAAGCGAACATCAACGAGAAGGTGAAGCTTGCATTCAAGAAAAAAGCAGTTGAGGACGAGAAAAAAGCAGCTGAGGCCAGAAATGAGTTGGTCCAGTAGGCAGTCGATGCAGCTCTAGCTGCCTGCAGAAATGATTTCACTACTAACTTGATTCCGGCTGTCATCAATTAGATGAAGGAAAATCCAGACAAGACGGCACATGATTTTCCCATGCCCAGCTTCGTCGGGAGCAACTCGGTGAACATCGCAAGCACAACATCACATGCTCTCGCAACCGCACCTGCTCCCGCACCGCACCCGCTCATAGCAGCCTGTCCTCTATCTCTGGCGTGCTAGGCGGGCCTTCGTCTTTGGCTGACCTCGACGCCCTCACCGTAATTACACATCGCACCAACATATATCTATAATCTTCCATTTTTGTTGCCTTTTCAGGTGTTTTATGCCGCAGACAAGTCTTTGCAGGTCGATGAAACCCCGTGCACCGTACTCTATGTGATCAAAGGCCAGAAGGTGGACGTGGGAAAGGTAGTGATAACGAAGCCCTTGGAACTCATGTTCCACGGCCAGCCGATCCCCGTTGGAAACTTCAGGGTTACCTTGTCGAGTGTGAAAGCGGGCCATGAGGATTTACCTCCTCTAGTACAGCTCGAGGGAGAGGAGGACAAGACCCTGATGCGGCTTGGAGAATGCAAGGGTTGGATGCTGCTGTGGCCGAAGAATCTTCTTCGTCTGGAGGTGGCCGAGAGCACACCAATAACCACACATCAGCAAGCAGGTATGAACACCACCACCCCGCCTACGCAATTACCTGTGCATGTAGTGCCGGGTGAGAGCAGCGGACGATGCGAGGAAGGGGGTCCAATAGTGGATGACGTAATCGCCCCCGTGGAACAAGGAATGGATGATGAGATAGACGAGGAGGACCCTCTTTGGTTCCTCAATACAGGCACCTATGACGACAGACAATTGATGAGTCAACCATATGACTCATGCTATCAGCATGCGGATGAGGAGATGGATGATGTGCCCGGCTAGGAACGTCCTAGGGTTGATTGCAAGAAGTCTCTCTTCATGCAATCCTCAGAGGACATTGATACATCCATTTTGCATCATGTTTTCCTACTTTTATTTATAGTGTTTTCATTCAATATAACACTTTGTGCAGTAACTCTAATGCCTTTTCTCTCATAATATGCAAGGTTTATACAAAGAGGGAGATTGCCATCAGCTGGAATTCTGGACCTGAAAAAGCTACGTCAGAGATACCTATTATGCACATCTCCAAATGAGCTGAAATTTTATGGAGATCAATTTTGGAATATATAAGAATTATTGGAGAAAATAATTACCAGAGGGGCCCACCCAGGTGCCCACTAGGCACCAGGGTGCACCTACCTCCCCTGGCTCGCCCTGGTGGGTAGTGGGCCCCCTGTCCCGCTTTCGGTGCCCATCTTCTGGTACATAAGGCCATTTTCCCTAGAAAAAATAAAGAGAGGACTTTTGGGAAGGAGTGCCGGCATCTCGAGGCAGAACCTGGGCAGGAGCACTTTTGCTCTCCGGCGAAGCGATTTTGCCGGGGATACTTCCCTCCGGGAAGGGGAAATCGAAGCCATCATCATCACCAGCAACCCTCTCACCTTGGGAGGACCAATCTTCATCAACATCTTCACCAGCACCATCTCATCTCAAAACCCTAGTTCATCTCTTGTGTTCAATCTTTGGATCAAAACCTCAGATTGGTACCTGTGGGTGACTAGTAGTGTTGATTACATCTTGTAGTTGATGCTAGTTGGTTTATTTGGTGGAAGATTAAATGTTCAGATCCATTATGCTATTTGTTATCCCTATGATCTTGAGCACGAATATGATTTGTGAGTAGTTGATTTTGTTCTTGAGGACATGGGAGAAGTCTTGTCATAAGTAATCATGTGAACTTGATATTCGTTCGACATTTTGATGATGTGTATGTTGTGGTTCCCTTAGTGGTGTTATGTGAACGTCGACTACATGACACTTCACCATCTTTGGGCCTAAGGGAATGCATTGTGGAGTAGTTATTAGACGATGGGTTGCTAGAGTGACAGAAGCTTAAACCCTAGTTTAAGCGCTATTCCGTAAGGGGCTGATTTGGATCCATATGTTTAATTTTATGGTTAGATTTTATGTTAATTCTTCTTTCATAGTTGCAGATGCTTGTGAGAGGGGTTAATCATAAGTGGGGGGCTTGTTCAAGTAAGAACAACACCCAAGCACCGGTCCACCCACATATGAAATTATCAAAGTAGCGAACGCGGATCAAACAAACATGATGAAAGTGACTAGATGAAATTCCCGTGTGTCCTCAAGAACGTTTTACTTATTATCAGATATCGTTCCGGTGTGTCCTTTACTACAAGAAGGATTGGGCTACCTTGCTGCACTTTTGTTACCGTTACTATTACTTGATCGTTACAAATTATCTTGCTATCAAACTATCTGTCACCGACAATTTCAGTGCCTGCAATAAATACCTTGTTGAAAACCGCTTGTCATTTCCTTCTGCTCCTCGTTGGGTTCGACACTCTTACTTATCGAAAGGACTACGATTGATCCTCTATACTTGTGGGTCATCAGACACGCCTCTAGATGTTGCCTCAACACAGGCTGAACTAGCTGAAGGTCGTACAGTGCTTAGCTCGACAACACTGGTGGCGGGGGTAAGGCAGGGTCTGGAAGGCCAACCCAAGAAAAAGGAAAGGAAGAGACCACCGAAGAGAGGCTTTGCTGCTGTGATGTCTACTACGCAACCTTATTCTTGTAGACTCATGTTGGGCCTCCAAGCGCAGAGTTTTGTAGGACAGTAGCAATTTTCCCTCAAGTGGATGACCTAAGGTTTATCAATCCGTGGGAGGCGTAGGATGAAGAATGTCTCTCTCAAACAACCCTGCAATCAAATACAAGAAATCTCTTGTGTCCCCAACACACCCAATACAATGGCAAATTGTATAGGTGCACTAGTTCGGTGAAGAGATGCTGATTAAAGTGTAATATGGATGGTAGAAATATATTTTTATAATCTGAATAAATAAAAACAGCAAGGTAGCAAACGATAAAAGTGAGCACAAACGGTATTGCAATGCTTGAAAATGAGGCCTAGGCTCCGTACTTTCGCTAGTGCAATCTCTCAACAATGCTAATATAATTGGATCACATAACCATCCCTCAACATGCAACGAAGAATCACTCCAAAGTTCTTATCTAGCGGAGAACATAAGAAGAAATTGTTTGTAAGGTACAAAACCACCTCAAAGTTATTCTTTCCGTTCGATCTATTCAAGAGTTCGTACTAAAATAACACAAAGTTATTCTTTCCGTTCGATCTATCCAAGAGTTCGTACTAAAATAACACCATATGATATGCATCAACAAACTCTAATGTCACCTAGATACTCCAATGTCACCACAAGTATCCATGAGTTAATTATACGATACGCATCAAACAATTTCAGATTCATAATACTCACTCCAACACAAAGAACCTCAAAGAGTGCCCCAAGATTTCTACCGGAGAAACAAAGACAAGAACGTGCATCAACCCCTATGCATAGATTACCCCAATGTCACCTCGGGAATCCGCGAGTTGAGTGCCAAAACATATATCAAGTGAATCAATATGATACCCCATTGTCACCACGGGTATTCATAGCAAGACATATATAAAGTGTTCTCAAATCCATAAAAGTATTCAATCCGATAAAACGAAATCTCAAAGGGAAAACTCAATTCATCACAACAAGATAGAGAGGGAGAAACACCATATGATCCAACTATATTAACAAAGCCCGTGATACATCAAGATCATGACATCTCAAGAACACGAGAGAGAGAGAGAGATTTAACACATAGCTACTGGTACAAACCCTCAGCCCCTAGGGTGGACTACTCCCTCCTCATCATGGTGGACGCCGGGATGATGAAGATGGCCACCGGTGATGATTTCCCCCTCCGGTAGGGTGCCGGAACGGGGTCTAGATTGGTTTCTCATGGCTACAGAGGCTTGCGGTGGCGAAAATTCTGATCTAGGGTTATCCCCAGGGTTTTTGGAATATTTGGCAATTTATATGGCGAAGAGGCGGTGCGGGAGGCCACCGAGGTGGGCATAACCCACCTGGGCGCGCCTGGGCCCCCAGGCGCGCCCTGGTGGGTTGTGCCCCCCTTGGGGCTCCCCTCTGGCACTTCTTTGGCCCACTGGATGTCTTCTGGTCCCAAAAAAATCTCCAAAATTTTTCGCTGCATTTGGACTCCGTTTGGTATTGATTTCCTGCGATGTAAAAAACAAGCAAAAAATAGCAACTGGCACTGGGCACTATGTCAATAAGTTAGTCCCAAAAAATGATATAAAGTTGCTATAAAATGATTGTAAAACATCCAAGAATGATAATATATTAGCATGAATACTTCATAAATTATAGATATGTTGGAGACGTATCAGCATCCCCAAGCTTAATTCCTACTCGTCCTCGAGTAGGTAAATGATAAAATAAATAATTTATGAAGTGTGAATGCTAGCAAAGTGCACAAGTTTGATCAATGATAATTTCAATCACTTTTCCTAGCATCATAACAACAATTCTTTCTCATAAAACTTCTCATGTTAAACTAGCAATCAATTCACATGTTAAGGTTCAAACAATGAATTCTCTTGAAACTCAACAACCTATATTCTTAGTCACCAAAAATTGCAATTCAACTTATTCAACAGAGTCTAAGTAAGAGCTCCACATACTTAATCATCATATAGTCTTCCATGATTGCTACTACTCAAAGCATATTCTTAGAACAAATGGCATCCATCGAACACAGAGAAAGATAGGGGCTTAATATTTTGCCTCCCAACTCATTTATCATAGAGATAATTGTCAACAATAATAAATCATGATCAAATTTATTTGACTGGTCATATGTGCCTAGATCTTTCTCCACCACATGATGCTTGCCAACTAGAGAATAATTGAGGTTGAAATGAGAATGCATACTATTGACTCTTGCATAAAAGTAAATACTAAAAAGTAAAAGATAGGCCCTTCGCAGAGGGAAGCAGAGGTTGCCATGCGCTTTTTATTTGGATGCCCAAGCTCTTAATGCAAAGGAATGTCACATTATATTGCCCCTTATGATAGCAACCTTTATTATGCAGTCTGTCGCTTTTATTGCTTTGCCATCACAAGTTCGTACAATGCTCAATTTTCCCTTACAATAAAAGATCAAACATATTTAGGAGCAATTTTTACACAACTTACTTGAGGGATCTTATTCAATCCATAGGTAGGTATGGTGGACACTCATGGCAAGAAACTGGGTTTAAGGGTTTTTGGATGCACAAGTAGTATATCTACTTAGTACGAATTTTTGGCTAGCAAAAGATCCTAGGCAAACACCACATGTTGGAGGATCCATGACAATATAACTTCTATGCAAATATACACAACCATAACTCATTATGTTATCTTCCTTTTCCAACTTCAACTAATTTTCTCAAGTTTGAAAATAATTAATGGGTATTCGCAATCATAGAAGATGTCCAAGATAATATATTTGCATGTGAAAGTTCTCTTCCTTCTACTAATCATTCATGAATTGCTTGTATGACCAATATTCTGATTGTCAAGCTTCAAAAGATTTAACTTTCTAAACCCTATGTGAAGCTATCACTAGGCATGATATGAACATATAATTTCAACTTCATGATATTCAATTCATTCAACAATTTACTAATAGGATATAAGTGAAGCACAAGAGCAAATGACAAACTACTCCCAAAAGATATAAGTGAAGATCAAGCGAGTAGTTAAGTAAATAGGTAGCTAATTGTGGACTCTCTCTTAAAAAAACTTTCAGATCTAAGTATTTTATTAAAACAGTAAGCAAAATATAATAAAATGAAATTCCAAGAATAGCACAACTCATGTGAAGAAGCAAAAACTTAGGCTCAACCGATACTAACCGATAATTGTTGATGAAGAAAAGTGGGATGCCTACCGGGGCATCCCCAAGCTTAGATGCTTGAGACTTATTGAAATATTATCTTGGGATGCCTTGGGCATCCCCAAGATTGAGCTTTTGTGTCTCCTTAATTCCTTTTATATCACGGTTTCCCTAAATCTTAAAAACTTCATCCACACAAAACTCAACAAGAACTCGTGAGATAAGTTAGTATAAATGAATGCAAAAACCTTATCATTCTCTACTGTAGCAAATCACTAAAATTATTATTTAACATTGCATACTAAACTCCTCTGTATATTTAATACTCCTATCCTCAAATAGAATCATTAAACAAGCAAACATATGCAAACAATGCAAACATGACAGCAATCTGCCAAAACAGTACAGTCTGTAAAGAATGCAAGAGTATCAATACTTCTTTAACTACAAAAAGTATGAAAATTTACCAAACTGTAGAAAATTTATAAGATCCTATTGTGAAAAAAATTTCAACATTTTATCACATTCTGACTTTTCTCGGGAATTTTTGCAACAGCGATAAACTTTCTGTTTTGAAATAGCAACATGTACACTTGCAAGATAAGCATGGTAAAGGCTATCCTTGACATTTTTATTGAACAGAAAGAAGCAAAATATTATTCTAACTAACAGCAAGCAAATCCTAACAAAATAAAATGATGCTCCAAGCAAAACACATAACATGTGACGAATAAAAATATAGCCTCAAGTAAGGTTACTGATAATGTTGGAGACGAAAGAGGGGATGCCTTCTGGGGCATACCCAAGCTTAATTGCTTGGATATTCCTTGAATATTACCTTGGGGGTGCCTTGGGCATCCACAATCTTAGGGTCTTGTCACTCCTTATTCTCCTCATATCAATATCTCACCCAAAACTTGAAAACTTCAATCACATAAAACTTAACGAAACTTCGTGAGATAGGTTAGTATGATAAAGCAAATCATTCACTTGGGTACTGTCAAAGACAATATTCATAATTGTTCCCACACAATACCTACTGTAACTTATCATTTCCACAATTTATATTGAGCAACATAAGCCATAGAAACTAGGAAACAAGCAAACTATGCATTGAAAACAGAATCTGTCAAAAACAGAACAGTCTGTAATGATCTGGATAACTACCATACTTATAATACTCCAAAAATTCTGAAAACTTAGGAAAACATAGACAATTTGTATATCAATCATATGTAAAAAAATAAGAATTTTATCACGTTCCAGTGAATTTAAACAATTATGTTTCTGGAAGCAAAATTTTCTGTTTTTGCACATATTCAAGTCAACTATCATCCACACTATCCCCAAAGGCTTTACTTTGCACTTTATTGAAACAAAGGCTATAAAACATGATTACTACAGTAGCTTAATCATGTGAACGCACAAAAACAATAGGTAAAAGTGTTGCGTTGTCTCCCAACAAGCGCTTTTCTTTAATGCCTTTTTAGCTAGGCATGATGGTTTCAATGATGCTAGCATAAAAGATAAGAATTGAAACATAACAAGAGCATCATGAAACACTTGGAAAGCACATTTAAGCCTAACCCACTTCCTATGCATAGGGATTTTGTGAGAAAACAATTTATGGGAGCAAGAATCAACTAGCATAGGAAGGCAAAACAAGTGCAACTTCAAGATTTTCAACACATAGAGAGGAAACTTGATATTGTTGAAATATGTAGAAGCATATATTCCTCTCTCATAGTAATTTTCAATAGCATCATGAAGAAATTCAACAATATAACCATCACATAAAGCATTCCTTTCATGACACAAAAGCATAGAAAACTTATTACTCTCCACATAAGCAAATTTCTTCTCATCAATAGTAGTGGGAGCAAACTCAACAAAATAACTATCATGAGAGTGAAAATTAAAATCATGCTGACAAGTTTCATGGTTATCATTATTCTTTATAGAATACATGTCATCACCATAATCATCATAGATAGCAACCTTGTTCTCATAGTCAATTGAAGCCTCATCCAAAATGGTGGATTCATCATTAAATAAAGTCATGACCTCTCTGAATCCACTTTCATCATTATAATCATCATAAATAGGAGGCATGCAATCATTATAACAAATTTGCACATCAAATCTTGGGGGACTAAAAGTATCATCTTCATCAAATATAGCATCCCCAAGCTTATGGCTTTGCATATCATTAGCATCATGGATATTCAAAGAATTCATACTAACAACATTACAATCATGCTCATCATTTATACCAAACATTCTATTGAATTCTTGTTCTATCAATTGAGCACAATTTTCCTTTCCATCATTTTCATGAAATACATTATAAGGATGAACAATATGATGCAACCTCAATTTCTTTTTTTTATAGTTTTCTTTTTATAAACCAAACTAGTGATAAAACAAGAAACTAAAAGATTCAATTGCAAGATCTAAAGATATACCTTCAAGCACTCACCTACCCGGCAACGGCGCCAGAAAATACCTTGATGTTTACTACAAAACTTGTTCTTGTAGACTCGTGTTGGGCCTCCAAGCACAGAGTTTTGTAGGACAGTAGCAATTTTCCCTCAAGTGGATGACCTAAGGTTTATCAATCCGTGGGAGGCATAGGATGAAGATGGTCTCTCTCAAACAACCCTGCAATAAAATACAAGAAATCTCTTGTGTCCCAACACACCCAATACTATGGCAAATTGTATAGGTGCACTAGTTCGGCGAAGAGATGGTGATAAAAGTGTAATATGGATGGTAGAAATATATTTTTATAATCTGAATAAATAAAAACAGCAAGGTAGCAAACGATAAAAGTGAGCACAAACGGTATTGCAATGCTTGAAAATGAGGCCTAGGCTCCGTACTTTCGCTAGTGCAATCTCTCAACAATGCTAATATAATTGGATCACATAACCATCCCTCAACATGCAACGAAGAATCACTCCAAAGTTCTTATCTAGCGGAGAACATAAGAAGAAATTGTTTGTAAGGTACAAAACCACCTCAAAGTTATTCTTTCCGTTCGATCTATTCAAGAGTTCGTACTAAAATAACACAAAGTTATTCTTTCCGTTCGATCTATCCAAGAGTTCGTACTAAAATAACACCATATGATATGCATCAACAAACTCTAATGTCACCTAGATACTCCAATGTCACCACAAGTATCCATGAGTTAATTATACGATACGCATCAAACAATTTCAGATTCATAATACTCACTCCAACACAAAGAACCTCAAAGAGTGCCCCAAGATTTCTACCGGAGAAACAAAGACAAGAACGTGCATCAACCCCTATGCATAGATTACCCCAATGTCACCTCGGGAATCCGCGAGTTGAGTGCCAAAACATATATCAAGTGAATCAATATGATACCCCATTGTCACCACGGGTATTCATAGCAAGACATATATAAAGTGTTCTCAAATCCATAAAAGTATTCAATCCGATAAAACGAAATCTCAAAGGGAAAACTCAATTCATCACAACAAGATAGAGAGGGAGAAACACCATATGATCCAACTATATTAACAAAGCCCGCGATCCATCAAGATCATGACATCTCAAGAACACGAGAGAGAGAGATTAAACACATAGCTATTGGTACAAACCCTCAGCCCCGAGGGTGGACTACTCCCTCCTCATCATGGTGTCCTCCGGGATGATGAAGATGGCCACCGGTGATGATTTTCCCCTCCGGCAGGGTGCCGGAACGGGGTCTAGATTGGTTTCTCATGGCTACAGAGGCTTGCGGTGGCGGAACTTCTGATCTAGGGTTATCCCCAGGGTTTTTGGAATATTTGGCAATTTATAGGGCGAAGAGGCGGTGCGGGAGGCCACCGAGGTGGGCATAACCCACCTGGGCGCGCTTGGCCCCCAGGCGTGCCCTGGTGGGTTGTGCCCCCCTCGGGGCTCCCCTCTAGCACTTCTTTGGCCCACTGGATGTCTTCTGGTTCAAAAAAAATCTCCAAAAAATTTGGCTGCGTTTGGACTCCGTTTGGTATTGATTTCCTGCGACGTAAAAAACAGCAACTGGCACTGGGCACTATGTTAATAGGTTAGTCCCAAAAAATGATATAAAGTTGCTATAAAATGACTGTGAAACATCCAAGAATGATAATATATCAGCATGAATACTTCATAAATTATAGATACGTTGGAGACGTATCATGCTGCCAAAGCTTCTAGCAGTCAGCCGACCGATTTTGCAGACCGTATACCGGTCTAAGGTGCAGCGATGTACCATGTCGCGGGCGATCCGATCCTACCGTTGAAACCGCTGGAGGGCATATTAGGGGATCTCGGGAGACTGCACGACCATGTGCTGTCTACTGAGAAAAGACTTCTCGCCTCGGAGGATCCCGGATATCCGCTTTACGCGGTTCATGTGCTTGAGGGGAAGTGGTACATCGACACACTGCCCGCGGAAGCATTCTTCTTATGATTTGATCATATCTTTGAGATGTTTCTCATGAGGCTGCTCGATTTTATTGATCGTCCGCCTTTTTGCGCTACATATGAACTTCGTCATCACGAGAGAACAAATCTCAAAATATGTGCGGCGGATCCATACTACATGCACGAGTTCTTCTTGAGTCTCAGCGACTTTGAGCGTAAAGCTACTAGGGAGTACATCAAAAACTTCATGGTAATGAATTAGGACAAGGAAACAGCTCTCATGCCTTATCATCCAATGTAAGTCATTGCCGGACAACCCTTTCGTACATTTCAATCATTCCTTCTCACTCATATGGAGAATAATTTGAGGTGTTTCTTTTCCCGCAGCAACGGGCGTGCCGTCCTTATCGTTCTTTTCCCACGAGTCTCCCACGCTGTGTATTTTGACTCATCCAAAACCTACGAGAAGGACTACACCCACATAATGGATATTCTGGATGATGCTCTCCACGGCTTCAGCATGAGGGGTGGCCACCTCGAGATCAGGAAACAAAGGAAGAGCAGGCCGGGTTTCTCGCATAAAACTACCTTCTGCTGCCTCCATCAACCGACAGCAAGCAAGAACGATGGATTCTACCTCCTCCATCTCATGACGGAGTTCAGAAGGGATCACCAACAGCTTCGCATGACAACCAGAAATGATGATCATATCCGCAAATGGGCAGAATCCTTAGGAGAAGAACCGGTTTATAAACTCAGAGATGACTTCTTTTGCATCCAGAGGGACATTGCAACGATCATCATGAAAGAAGTCGTATAAGAGAAGGGGATGTTCCACCATGGCCCTATATCGTGAGCTGACGCCCGAACTTGCATTGGACAACAACGTCAGGACCTGACGTCGTTCACGAAGCTAGGGTGCATCCTCCCGGATATTGATGGATGGAACTTCCAGTGATTGACGATTTCGATGATGATGTGTCGGTTGAACTTGTACTTTCTGTAGCGATGAAACTTCGTGATGTCAAAGGTACTTCTGAACTTGCGTAACGCTAGTTTGTTAGTTTGGGTACGATGGCATGCGTACATCTAGTTAATTAGTTTGGGTACGATGAACCTGCGTTTATTAATTGTGTTTACTATATGTTGCATCTATTTGCTAACTCTTTCTTTTCGTGTTGCTCAAGTATATTATGTTGCATATTATTGTTGAATTCACTTGATGAAGATGCATCTCTAACAGGTACATAGGTCCTTGATGGCAAAGAAGTGCTATGCCGTGTAGATAGAGAGGGTTCTGGGAGTGTACGACGAGTGGCCAGAGTGTCAGGCCCAAGTGGAGCGGTACTCGGGCGGCAGCCACAAAGGGCTCGATAGCAGACAAGAAGCGGAAGCTAGTAACTTGAGGTTCACGCTAGCGTGAGAGAGGAATCAGAACCAGCGCCTCATGTACTGCATAATTCCGCTCTTACTCATAGTGATGGCTCTTCTCTTCTATATCATTGTTTAGATTGATGATGATGTAGTTGCATGTATTCGAGACATGTCATAACTTGTATCATTTTGAGATGATGACGAGAGACATAATTTGTGTTGGATGATGATTATGGTGATGACATGATTTGATGAGACTATTTGTATGTGTATGATATGATTAGATTTGTATGTGTATGATATGATGAGCATATTGTGTGTATGATATGATAGAGACTATTGTATAAAACCTGTACAAATATAGAGGAAATATGCTACAGAAAAAAATCAGAAAATATTACCAGTAGCGCGGGGTATGTGTGTAGCAGCAGCGTGGCTTTAGCAGTAGCGCGCCATAAATAGCAACGCTGCAGCTTTTAGCAGTAGCATGGTTAAATGAATCGCACTGCTGCTACATATGAATAGCAGTAGCGGGGGTGCCCCTGCGCTACTGATAAAAGTTAGCTGTAGCGTCGTACCAGTAGCGCACGTGCCCGCGCTACTGCTAGCCGTTTAACCCGTGCTACTGCTAGGCTTTTCCCTAGTAGTGAATGATGATTACCCATGCATATTAAGCATGTGATCATCTAAATTATGGAATGTGAGATGAAGGATTTAGTTAAAACCTGGAGCACCTTCACTCATACATTATGGTACATCATGTTGTCTATATCTAGAATATATTGGAGAAATTCATTATGGACAAGTCTTATTCATCTATAATTATCATGGTTGTTCAATCTCTAGACGTAGGGAAAGATCCATTAAGACCATGAGATGATGGAAATGTGATATCGGGACACAAAGTTCCATATCCTAAGTGTCATTGGACCCACCAAACACAAGTGGTTGGGACTGACGAATGTCTTTCGATATCTCCAAGGCATCAAACATCTTGTCCTAATTTTCCAGATTCAGAGAAATCTGGACACCAATATTATTGGATAAATCGATCAGATCCCCACTATGTTAGATCATACACAAGCTTTGTATTCCTCCTAAGTGTGGTAGACATACCATGGAAGTCTTCGAAACAGACCTTAGTAGCTACATCCACCAACCATTATCTCAAAGATAATGTTGCTAGTGTTGTCTGGGTGCAAACAGGTTACACAGTAAGTAATATCACGAAGGAAATATGCCCTAGAGGCAATAATAAAGTTGTTATTTTATATTTCCTTATTCATGATAAAGGTTTATTATTCATGCTAGAATTGTAATGATCGGAAACTTAAATATGTGTGTGAATACATAAACAAATACCGTGTCCCTAGTAAGCCTCTACTAGACTAGCTCATTTATCAAAGATGGTTAAGGTTTCCTAACCATAGACATGTATTGTCATTTGATAACAGGATCACAACATTAGGAGAATGATGTGATGGACAAGACCCATCCGTTAGCTTAGCATAATGATCTTTCAGTTTATTGCTATTGCTTTCTTCATGTCAAATACATATTCCTTCGACTATGAGATTATGCAACTCCCGGATACCGGAGGATACCTTGTGTGCTATCAAAGGTCACAACGTAACTGGGTGATCATAAAGATGCTCTACAGGTATCTCCGAAGGTATTTGTTGAGTTGGCATAGATCGAGATTAGGATTTGTCACTCCGAGTATCAGAGAGGTATCTTTGGCCCTCTCGGTAATACACATCATAAGAAGCCTTGCAAGCAAATGACTGATGAGTTAGTTATAGTATGATGTATTACGGAACAAGTAAAGAGACTTTTCGGTAACGAGATTGAATTAGGTATGAAGATATAGACGATCAAATCTCAGGCAAGTAACATACCGACGGACAAAGGGAATTACGTATGTTGTCATAACGGTTCGACCGATAAAGATCTTCGTAGAATATGTAGGAGCCAATATGAGCATCCAAGTTCCACTATTGTTTATTAACTGGAGAGGTGTCTCGGTCATGTCTACATAATTCTCGAACCCGTAGGGTCCGCACGCTTAACGTTCGTTGACGATATAGTGTTATATGAGTTATATGATTTGGTGACCGAATATTGTTCGAAGTCCCGGATGAGATCACGGACATGACGAGGAGTCTCGAAATGGTCGAGAGGTAGAGAATGATATATAGGACGATGGTATTTGGACACCGGAAGTGTTTCGGGACGTACCGGGAAGTAATCGGGTCACCGGAAGGGGTTCCGGGCACCCCCCGGGAAGTTATGGGCCTTATGGGCCAAAGGAGGGGACAGGCCAGCCCACTAGGGGGCTGGTGCGCCCCTCCCATGGCTGGCCGGCCCAAAGGGGAAGGAATGGGGAGGGGTGGCCCCTCCTGCCTTTCCCTCCTCAGGTGAGAAAGGAAAGGGGGGGCGCCACCTCCTCCTTCCTTCCTCCCGCGCTCAAAATAAGGAAAGGGGGGCGCGGCTTGGGAGAGACCCCAAGTAGGATTCCCCCTACTTGGGCGCCCCCCTTGACTGCTCCTCCCTCCCTCCCACCTATATATATGTGGGAGGGGGGCGCCTAGCACAGAACAGACAATTGCTTAGGCGTGTGCAGCGCCCCCCTCCACCGTTTACACCCCCAGTCATATTTTCATAGTGCTTAGGTGAAGCCCTGCGGAGATAACTTCACCGTCACCGTCATCACGCCATTGTGCTACTGGAACTCATCCACTACCTCGCCATCTTTCTGGATCAAGAAGGCATGGACGACACCGAGCTGAATGTGTGCTGAACGCGGAGGTGCCGTATGTTCGGTACTCGGTCGGTTGGATCGCGAAGAAAGTTCGACTACATCAGCGTTGTCAAACGCTTCTGCTTACGGTCTATGAGGGTACGTAGACACACTCTCCCCTCTCGTTGTTATGCATCGCCTTGATAGATCTTGCATGGGCGTAGAAAAAAATTTGTTTTCCATGCAACGTTTCCCAACAGTGGCATCCGAGCCAGGTCTATGCGTAGATGATATGCACGAGTAGAACACAATGAGTTGTGGGCAGTGATAGTGATACTGCTTACCACCAACGTCTTATTTTGATTCAGCGGTATTGTGGGATGAAGCGGCCCGGACCAACCTTACATGTCCACGTACATGAGACCGGTTCCATCGACAGACATGCAACTAGTTTTGCATAAAGGTGGCTGGCAGGTGTCTGTTTCTCCTACTTTAGTTGAATTGAATTTGACTGTGGCCGGTCCTTGAAGAAGGTTAAAACAGCAAACTTGATGAATCACCGTTGTGGTTTTTGCCGTAGGTAAGAACGATTCTTGCTAGAAGCCCGTAGCAGTCACGTAAAACTTGCAAGAACAAAGTAGAGGACGTCTAACTTGTTTCTGCAGGGCATGTTGTGATGTGATATGGTCAAGACATGATGTGATATACGTTATTGTATGAGATGATCATGTTTTGTAAGTTATCGGCAACCGGCAGGAGCCTTATGGTTGTCTCTTTATTGTATGAAATGCAAACGCCATGTAATTGCTCTACTTTATCACTATGCGTTAGCGATAGTTGTAGAAGCAATAGTTGGCGAGACGACCGCGACGCAACGATGGAGATCAAGGTGTCGAGCCGGTGACGATGGAGATCATGACGATGCTTTGGATATGGAGATCAAAAGCACAAGATGATGATGGCCATATCATGTCACATATTTTGATTGCATGTGATGTTTATCCTTTATGCATCTTATTTTGCTTAGAACAGTGGTAGCATTATAAGATGATCCCTTCACTAAATTTCAAGATAAAAGTGTTCTCCCCGAGTATGCACCATTGCTAAAGTTCGTCGTTTCGAAGCACCTCGTGATGATCGGGTGTGATAGACTCTACGTTCACATACAACGGGTGTAAGACAATTTTGCACATGCAGAATACTTGGGTTAAACTTGACGAGCCTAGCATGTACAGACATGGTCTCGGAACACTGGAGACTGAAAGGTCGAACGTGAGTCATATAGTAGATATGATCAACATAGAGATGTTCACCATTGATGACCACCCCATCTCACGTGATGATCGGACTTGGGTTAGTTGATTTGGATCACGTATCACTTAGATAACTTGAGGGATGTTTATTTAAGTGGGAGTTCATTAGTAATTTTGATTAATTGAACTTAATTTATCATGAACTTAGTCCTGATAGTATTTGCATATCTATGTTGTATATCAATGGCCCGTGCTACAGTTCCCCTGAATTATAATGCGTTCCTAGAGAAAGCTAAGTTGAAAGATGATGGTAGCAACTACACGGACTGGGTCCGTCACTTGAGGATTATCCTCATTGCTGCACAGAATAATTATGTCCTTGATGCACCGCTAGGTGAAAGGCCGGCTACAGGAGCTGAAGTTGATGTTATGAATGTCTGGCAAGCTCGATCTGATGACTACTCGATAGTTCTGTGTGCCATGCTTTATGTCTTAGAACCGGGACTTCAAAGACGTTTTGAACATCATGGAGCATATGAGACGTTCCAGGAGTTGAAGTTAATATTTCAAGCAAATGCCCGGGTTGAGAGATATGATGTCTCCAACAAGTTCTATGGCTGCAAGATAGAGGAGAACAGTTCTGTCAGTGAACACATACTCAAAATGTCTGGGTATTATAATCACTTGACTCGGCTAGGAGTTGATCTTCCAGTTGATTGTGTTATTGACAGAGTTCTTCAATCACTGCCACCAAGCTACAAAGGCTTCATGATGAACTATAATATGCAAGGGATGAACAAAACAATTCCCGAGCTCTTCGCATTGCTTAAGGCCGCGGAGGTAGAAATCAAGAAGGAGCATCAAGTGTTGATGGTTAACAAGACCACTAGTTTCAAGAAAAAGGGCAAGGGAAAGAAAGGGAACTTCAAGAAGAATGGCAAGGAAGTTGCCACTCCCGGGAAGAAACCCAAAGCTGGACCCAAGCCTGAAACTGAGTGCTTCTACTGCAAAGGGAGTGGTCACTGGAAGCGGAACTACCCCAAGTATTTGGCGGATAAGAAGGATGGCAAAGTGAACAAAGGTATATTTGATATACATGTAATTGATGTGTTCCTTACTAATGCTCGTAGTAGTGCCTGGGTATTTGATACTGGTTTGGTTGCTCATATTTGTTACTCGAAACAGGGGCTACAGAATAAATGAAGATTGGCTAAGGACAAGGTGACGATGCGTGTCAGAAATGGTTCCAAGGTCGATGTGATCGCCGTCGGCATGCTACCTCTACATCTACCTTCGGGATTAGTTTTAGACCTCAATAATTGTTATTTGGTGCCCGTGTTGAGCATGAACATTATATCTGGATCTTGTTTATTGCAAGACGGTTATTCATTTAAATCAGAGAATAATGGTTGTTCTATTTATATGAATAATATCTTATATGGTCATGCACCCTTGAAGAGTGGTCTATTCTTGTTGAATCTTGATTGTAGTGATACACATATTCATAATATTGATGCCAAAAGATGCAAAGTTGATAATGATAGTGCAACATATTTGTGGCACTGCCATTTAGGTCATATTGGTGTAAAGCGCATGAAGAAACTATATGCAAATGGGCTTTTGGAATCACTTGATTATGAATCATTTGATACTTGCGAATCATACCTCATGGGTAAGATGACTAAAACTCCGTTCTCTGGAACAATGGAGCAAGCTAATGACTTATTGGAAATAATACATACCGATGTATGCGGTCCGATGAGTGTTGAAGCACGCGGCGGGTATCGTTATTTTCTGACCTTCACAGATGATTTGAGTAGATATGGGTATATCTACTTAATGAAACACAAGTCTGAAACATTTGAAAAGTTCAAAGAATTTCAGAGTGAAGTGGAGAATCATCGTATCAAGAAAATAAAATTTCTACGATCAGATCATGGAGCCGAATATTTGAGTTACGAGTTTGGCCTTCATTTAAAACAATGTGGAATTGTTTCACAACTCACGCCACCTGGAACACCACAGCGTAATGGTGTGTCCGAACGTCGTAACCGTAATTTATTAGATATGGTGCGATCTATGATGTCTCTTACCGATTTACCACTATTGTTTTGGGGTTATGCATTAGAGATAGACGCATTCACGTTAAATAGGGCACCGTCTAAATCCATTGAGACGACACCGTATGAACTATGGTTTGGCAAGAAACCTAAGCTGTAGTTTCTTAAAGTTTGGGGTTGCGATACTTATGTCAAAAGGCTTCAGCCTGATAAGCTCGAACCAAAATCGGAGAAGTGCGTCTTCATAGGATACCCTAAGGAAACAATTGGGTACACCTTCTACCATAGATCCGAAGGCAAGATCTTTGTTGCTAAGAATGGATCCTTTCTAGAGAAGGAGTTTCCCTCGAAAGAAGTGAGTGGGAGGAAAGTAGAACTTGATGAGGTAATTGTACCTTCTCTCAAATTGGAAAGTAGTACCTCAGAGAAAACTGTTCCCGTGATGCCTACACCAACTAGAGAGGAAGCAAGTGATAATGATCATGAAACTTCTGATCAAGTTACTACTGAACCTCATAGGTCAACCAGAACACGATCCGCACCAGAGTGGTATGGTAATCCTGTCCTGGAAGTCATGCTACTAGACCAAGGCAAACCTACAAACTATGAAGAAGCTATGATGAGCCCAGATTCCAACAGATGGCTTGACGCCAGGAAATCTGAGATAGGATCCATGTATGAGAACAAAGTGTGGACTTTGGTGGACTTGCCCGATGATCGGCAAGCCATAGAGAATAAATGGAACTTCAAGAAGAAGACTGACGTTGATGGTAATGTTACTGTCTACAAAGCTCGACTTGTCGCGAAAGGTTTTCGACAAGTTCAAGGAGTTGACTACGATGAGACTTTCTCGCCCGTAGCGATGCTTAAGTCTGTCCGAATCATGTTAGCAATTGCCGCATTTTATAATTATGAAATCTGGCAAATGGATGTCAAAACTGCATTCCTTAATGAATATCTTAAAGAAGAGTTGTATATGATGCAACCAAAAGTTTTTGTCGATCTTAAAGGTGCTAACAAAGTGGGCAAGCTCCAGCGATCCATCTATGGACTGGTGCAAGCATCTCGGAGTTGGAATATATGCTTTGATGAGGTGATCAAAGCATATGGTTTTATACAGACTTACGGTGAAGATTGTATTTACAAGAAAGTGAGTGGGAGCTCTGTAGCATTTCTAATATTATATGTGGAGGACATATTGTTGATTGGAAATGATATAGAATTTCTGGATAGCATTAAAGGATACTTGCATAAGAATTTTTCAATGAAAGACCTCGGTGAAGCTGCTTATATATTGGGCATCAAGATCTATAGAGATAGATCAAGACGCTTAATAGGACTTTCACGAAGCACATACCTTGATAAAGTTTTTAAGAAGTCCAAAATGGATCAGTCAAAGAAAAGGTTCTTGCCTGTGTTACAAGGTGTGAAGTTGAGTCAGACTCAAAGCCCGACCGCTGCAGAAGATAGAGAGAAAATGAAAGTCATTCCCTATGCCTCAGCCATAGGTTCTATCATGTATGCTATGTTGTGTACCACACATGATGTGTGCCTTGCCATAAGTTTGGCAGGGAGGTACCAAAGTAATCCAGGAGTGGATCACTGGACAGTGGTCAAGAACATCCTAAAATACCTGAAAAGGACTAAGGATATGTTTCTCGTTTATGGAGGTGACGAAGAGCTCGTCGTAAATGGTTACGTCGATGCAAGCTTCGACACTAATCCGGATGACTCTAAGTCACAAACCAGATACGTATTTAAATTGAATGGTGGAGCTGTCAGTTGGTGCAGTTCCAACCAGAGCGTCGTGGCGGGATCTACGTGCGAAGTGGAGTACATAGCTGCTTCGGAAGCAGCACATGAAGGAGTCTGGATGAAGTAGTTCATATCCGATCTAGGTGTAATACCCAGTGCATCGGGTCCAATAAAAATCTTTTGTGACAACACTGGAGCAATAGCCTTGGCGAAGGAATCCAGGTTTCACAAGAGAACCAACACATCAAGAGATGCTTCAACTCCATTCATGAAAAGGTCAAGGATGGAGACATAGAAATTTGCAAAGTACATACGGATCTGAATGTGGCAGACACATTGACTAAGCCTCTTCGGCGAGCAAAACATGATCAGCACCAAGACTCCATGGGTGTTAGATTCATTACAATGTAATCTAGATTATTGACTCTAGTGCAAGTGGGAGACCAAAGGAAATATGCCCTAGAGGCAATAATAAATTTGTTATTTTATATTTCCTTATTCATGATAAATGTTTATTATTCATGCTAGAATTGTATTGATCGAAAACTTAAATACATGTGCGAATACATAAACAAATATCGTGTCCCCAGTAAGCCTCTACTAGACTAGCTCGTTGATCAAAGATGGTTAAGGTTTCCTAACCATAGACATGTGTTGTCATTTGATAACGGGATCACATCATTAGGAGAATGATGTGATGGACAAGACCCATCCGTTAGCTTAGCATAATGATCGTTCAGTTTATTGCTATTGCTTTCTTCATGTCAAATACATATTCCTTCAACTATGAGATTATGCAACTACCGGATACTGGAGGAATACCTTGTGTGCTATCAAATGTCACAATGTAATTGGGTGATCATAAATATTCTCTACAGGTATCTCTGAAGGTGTTTGTTGAGTTGGCATAGATCGAGATTAGGATTTGTCACTCCGAGTATCGGAGAGGTATCTCTGGGCCCTCTCGGTAATACACATCATAAGAAACCTTGCAAGCAAATGACTAATGAGTTAGTTACGAGATGATGTATTACGGAATGAGTAAAGAGACTTGCCGGTAACGAGATTGTACTATAGGTATGAAGATACCGACGATCGAATCTCGGGCAAGTAACATACCGATGGACAAAGGGAATTACGTATGTTGTCATAACGGTCCAACCGATAAAGATCTTTGTAGAATATGTAGGAGCCAATATGGGCATCCAGGTTCCGCTATTGGTTATTGACCGGAGAGGTGTCTCGGTCATGTCTACATAGTTCTCGAACCCGTACGGTCCGCACGCTTATCGTTCATTGACGATATAGTGTTATATGAGTTATATGAGTTGGTGACCGAATGTTGTTCAGACTCCCGGATGAGATCACGGACATGATGAGCAGTCTTGAAATGGTCGAGAGGTAAAGATTGATATATAGGACGATAGTATTTGGACATCGGAAGTATTTCAGGACGTACCGGGAAGTAATCGGGTCACCGGTAGGGGTTCCGGGCACCCCCCGGGAAGTTATGGGCCTTATGGTCCAAAGGAGGGGACAGACCAGCCCACTAGGGGGCTGGTGCGCCCCTCCCATGGCTGGCCAGACCTAAGGGGAAGCAAAGGGGAGGGGTGGCCCCTCCTGCCTTTCCCTCCTCAGGAGAGAAAGGAAGGGGGGGGCACCTCCTCCTTCCTCCCGCGCTCCAAATAAGGAAAGGGGGGCGCGGCTTGGGAGAGACCCCAAGTAGGATTCCCCCTACTTGGGCGCCCCCCTTGGCTGCTCCTCCCTTCCTCCCACCTATATATATGTGGGAGGGGGCGCCTAGCACAGAACAGACAATTGCTTAGCCGTGTGCGGCCCCCCCCCCCCTCCACCGTTTACACCCCGGTCATATTTTCATAGTGCTTAGGCGAAGCCCTGCGGAGATAACTTCACCGTCACTATCACCACACCATTGTGCTGCCGGAACTCATCCACTAACTCGTCGTCTTGCTGGATCAAGAAGGCATGGACGTCACCGAACTGAACGTGTGCTGAACGCGGAGGCGCCCTACGTTCGGTACTCGGTCGGTTGGACCGCGAAGAAAGTTCGACTACATCAACCGCGTTGTCAAACGCTTCCGCCTACGGTCTATGTGGGTACGTAGACACACTCTCCCCTCTCATTGCTATGCATCTCCTTGATAGATCTTGCGTGGGCGTAGAAAAAAATTTGTTTTCCATGCAACGTTTCCCAACATATCATTATATTGTTCATCTTGCAAGTCAAATCATGTGACAACTATGAGTCTCTACCAACTTCAACATTCCATAAACATGTTCATGGAATTGGTATTCAACTACTTCAAGATATGCAAGTATCAGGGAATGTATCTTCCTGAATTACTCCTATTCAAAGCACCATATTATACTGAGGTAATTACACCGGTGATCCCTGAACTTGCCATGGATGTTCACTTTAGTGCCTAAACTTGAAAATTACATTGAACTGGTCCTAAAACTTGGCTAGCTCATGCAAATACAGTGCTAAACACATCTGTAGACGTATAATGTGCTGACATGGCATCGTATTTGGTAGATGTCGCATGGGTCCATAATTGTAACGATGAAATATGATTATAAAATGGAAAAAGGAAATTTTGCTCAACTAGAGTCGAGCATGTGACCAGCTATTTGAGGATGCACGTGCTGACCACTACACGAAAGACGCTTCAATGCGAACTGCGGCCCCTCTAACTTTATCTATCATAGACTGGCTTTTTGTGCTTAAATCGGATGCATCTAGTGCCCATTCAGTACAGATTAACTCTAAATATTGTTAAAAGTCTGTAAATTATAATCATTATAATAAAATTTAGATTTAATTAGTCATGTGTTATTAATAATTACCTCATGATATTCAAAAAATTGTGTGTTATTAATAATTACCTTGTGGTATAAAAATATTCCTATGCACGTATTGTTTAAAAAAAACTAGGCACCATGCCTGCTGTGGGTTATAAATATTTGTGGTACATATATAATAACCTCATGGTTCACAAATATTTTTGTGGACACACAATAAATATATAGAGGTATGTTATAAAATACTCCCTCTGTCCCATAATATAAGAGCATTTTTCACACTACACTAGTGTGAAAACACTTTTATATTATGGGATGGAGGGAGTAACTTACTCAAAAATGTTCCTGTAATTTTTAGAAATATTCACTTATTATTTTAAAAATACTAGTTTAATTATAAGCCATGAGTGTTTAAAAATGTTTAGTAAATACAAACTTCTAAAATATACAATCATGGATTATTTATGAATTTTTGTTAAATACATTTTTTAAATGTTTGTGAATACAAACAATACACTAGGTAATTATTAATAACACACTAATATTTGAATCTAAAATTTATTATTATGATTAGAATTTACAGACCTTTTGCATTCTTAAAAAAATTAGTATGCGCTTAATGGGCCACGGGATGTAGCCCATTTAAGCACCACAAGCCCTTTTATTTACTATTCATTAAGCTTAGTGGAAAGTGTTGTCATAGTAGCGTGTTTGGTGTATTGGTCAGTGCATACTTTCTTCAAGCAAATGGCCCCATGCCATGTCAGCATAGAGTACAGGTTCTCATCAAGGTTTCTAATGAGGTAATATCAATATGAGATCATATGTCATACTTTCTGTTTTTTCCATCAGTTTTTTAGGGAAGTATACACAACATATTTATTGTCCCTTAAACTCTATGGATTTTCGCATAGAGTAAAGAGGCAATTATCATAATATGTCATATCATTTTTCGCCTTATATTTTTGCCACTTGGTTTTAAAGGAGTTTTCAATGGCATATCAGAGCGCACTCTTTTTTCTTATGAGCTTTCTCTCGAAGTTTCTCATAAAAGGTTTTAACGAGGCGACATATGCAATACTTTCTATTTTTTCCTCCAATGGGGTTTTTAAAGGAAATATACAAAGCATATTTATTGTTCTCCGAACTCACCAATGAGTTTTCTCCTTTCTCTAATGTTTTCTCATATGAGTTGATGAGGACATCAATACTACAGTTACACCCACGATCCCTGCAGCTACATATACTGGGCCAATTACTAGAGCTCGCGCACGCCAATTAAATTATCAGGTACTTTCGTTTCTTGGTAACGATTCTAGTGTTCATGAGAATATGATGCTGCCTAAATTGGATACATTTGTTTTGCTTACAAATGAAGGGCCTAGCTTGGACAAGAAGGATGAACATTGGACCAAGATCAAGCATGGAGATGATGGCATGCGCAAGGGGAACAAGAACGGAGTTTTCGGTGATGATTTCAGGACTTTGAAGCCACCATAATGAGTGCATGAAGGCTTGGACAAAATATACAAGATGCCACTTCATACATTTCATCCAGAGGCTATTTTAGGTGCTGCGTCACTTTATTATTGGGCCAGGCCCATGTAATTTCGAAATACTTAGTATAGGTTGTTTTTAGAGTCCGTATATGTGTGAGGAAACAGAGTTAGGGTTGGTTTTGGACCCCTCCTCTAAGGGGTCACGAAATTCCCCCTATTCCTACATATATACAGCCCTTAGGGCATCGTTTAGACTTTGGGTATTGTTTAGATTAAAATTTGCCATAGCTGCAACTTCACGTACTTTGTTTGTGTTCAATGACCAGACCAAGACGTCACAGAACCCCACCTTGATCAATAAAACTTTCCTCTTATATTCGCAATATCTAGATTGCAATCTCAGTTTCTTGCTTGTTCTACGTTTGCTTGCAGGAAATGGACCCTCGTGGTTAGGTTGATCGTGCTCCGGCGTGGTCAATAACCTCTCGGAGTTGGTTTGGCGATTGCTAAGGCGCGACGTCCTCGCATGTTCGTAGTCGGATCGTCTAAGTCTACTCCTCCAAAAATGATAATTCACCATCTCATCGAAAGGCGGGCCATTGTTGCCTCTATCAAGTGGTGTCAGATTTCCAGGTTGCTCGGTGAGATTTTACCAGTTTTTCATAGTCTAGATTGCACCTGTTCTTCATACCTACAATCCACGAAAAAGCAAAAAAGAAATTAGGTTTAGTTCATCATATCCGAACCAATCTGAGCCTTTGCATAATCTTTTCAGTTTTTTGCTTTGTTGAATTTGCTGTTGCATCGTCGTGTCTAGTTGCTGGTCTTCGGATCTAGTCCATTAGAGTTTCGAGTTCTGTTCACAAGTTGTCACGTCGCCATCGCACCATCTTCATCGCCGCTGCCATATACCACCACCACTGCCATATCCTACCACCTTCACCGTTGTTGCCATAGAACCACCGCATACCACGCCACCAATCCCAGCAGATTCAATTATTGACTAGTACACTGCATGCAAACAATAGTAAAATAATCTAAGCAGATTCAATTAGTCATGCTAGCATGGTGTTACGTAGGACTACAATACTAGTCAGGTTGAAAGATTAGAAATTCAGAGCAGCTCTAGTGGCTAGCCGGACGTCCGCTATAGCCAACAAGGATTTGCCGGTGATTGCTGGCTCGCCGGAGTCTGCTGGATGTTGAGTTGTTCGCCAAAGGCCAGAGAGAACACCGCTTGATAGAGTGACGGTTGACGGGTACGTGGAAGTGGGAGGCTAGGGGTGATTATATTAGGTAGTGAGTATTACATATTACTAGATACTACTAATGGGTTGGGCCGATGGCAAATGAGCCCTATGTGCTTACGGAAACAAGGCATTACACAAGGTGTCGTACATATCGGCTAATTCGGTCTATACGGTTTCTGGGCACCGAAAACCGAACACACACTAAACACACCGAACAACCATAAACTTTCCCACCGAACCAAAAAACCAATCACTGAATTAACTAACAAATCGGCTAATATGATGGTTTTTCAGTATTCGGTTTGACAGTGCCCACCCCAAGCTACACCGTTGCAACAATAGCAACAACCACCTCCACGTCGCGATCCAGCCGGCCGAGCGAAGCGTGTTCCTCTTGAGCCAGGCCAAACTTCTGGTGCCGATGCTACTGCAGTTGATGATTCTGTAGCTCCTGCTGCTCCGGCAGAGGAGGGGGACGATTACAAGGGTGATTACGAGGACGAGGTTGATCAAAATCAGAACTACGTGCAGCCACCAGCACCACCACCATCACCAGGTCGTCCACATGCAAATAATCGCAATGGTAGGGCTGCCCCACCACCTCAGGTACGAGATCATGACCATCTTCCTAAACTAAAATTGAATATTCCACCATTTGAGGGTAGATATGTTCCTGATATATATCTTACTTGCGAGTTAGAAACTGAACAATGTTTTACATGTTTACAATATCCCGAGGAGAGACGTGTTGTTGTTGCTGTTTGTACTTTCACTAGTTTTGCTTGTGTGTGGTGGTCTGAACATTATAGATTATATAATATCCCAGCTACTTGGGCTGCTTTGAAAATTGCTATGCGTACTCGTTGGGTTCCACGATATTATCAACATGAATTATTTCAAAAATTGCAGCGCTTAAGACAAGGAAAAAATTCTGTAGAGGAGTATTATCAGGAATTACAAACTAGCATGATTAGATGTGGTATTGTTGAGGATAATGAAGTTATGCTTGCACGTTTTATGGGTGGATTAAATAGAGAGATTCAGACCATTTTGGAGTATAAGGAGTATAACAATATCACTCGTTTATTCCATCTTGCTTGCAAAGCTGAACGTGAAGTGCAGGATCGACAGGCATTGGCGCGAACTAACTTTTCTTCAGGTCGATCTTCATCATGGACACCACGCACATCATCTACTTCTACATGTCTTGCTGCAGCACCGCCTACTTCAGCTTCCAACTCCAACTGATATAAAGAAAATAGGCACCACCACCAATGTCCGCCTAGAGCACACCTTCTGGTCATGCACAGAGCTCTTCTTCATCCATGGCATCAACAGGGCAAACACATGAGGTTATATCTCGTCGTTGCAAGGGTGGAGGTCGCTATGCGAGCAAATGTCCATCTCCGTGTGTGATGATTGTTACTGAGGATGGTGGGTATGAGTCCGCTAGTGACTATGATGAGGAGACTTTGGCTCTTATTGTAAGTGAAGACCAGGGTGGAGATGATTCTAAACAAGAGACGCATTACATGGCTGCTGAAGACGCTGACAGGTATAAAAGTTTAGTTGCTCAATGTGTTTTGACTGTGCAGGTAACACAGGCTGAGCAAAATCAAAGTCACAATTTGTTTCATACAAAGGGGGTTGTGAAGGAACGTGTTGTTCGCGTCATCATAGATGGAGAGAGTTGCAACAACTTGGCTAGCATGGAGATGGTGGAGAAGTTGTCTCTACTACCAGACCACATCCTCATCCTTACTACATACAATGGTTCAACAACAGCGGCAAGGTTAAGGTAACACGTAATGTTCGTGTGCATTTTAGTATCGCTACATATGCTGATTATGTTGATTGTGATGTGGTTCCCATGCAAGCATGTTCTTTATTACTTGGTAGGCCATGGCAATTCGATAGAAATTCTGTACACCATGGTAGAAACAATCAGTATACTCTTGTTCATAAGGATAAACATATTACTTTGCTTCCTATGTCTCCTGAACACATTATGAAAGATGATCTTTCTAGAGCTAGTAAAGCAAAACAAGAGCAAAACAAGAGTGAAAATCAGATTGTGGCAAAAGAATGTGAGCAACAAATGAATCCTAATAATAAACCATCATCTCATGTTGCCTCTGAAATTAAATTGAAAAGTGGATGTTTACTTACCACCAAATCTGATATTGATGATCTAGATTTCAGCAAATCTGTTTGCTATGCTTTTGTGTGCAAAGAGACATTATTTTCATTCGAGCACATGCCTTCCTCTTTGCCTCCTGCTGTCATTAACATTTTGCAGGAGTTCGCTGATGTCTTTCCACAAGACGTACCACCGGGATTACCACCTATTCGAGGGATTGAGCATCAGATTGACTTAATTCCCAGTGCTTCGCTGCCATACCGTGTGCCATACCATACCAATCCAGATGAGACAAAGGAGATTATGCGTCAAGTACAGGAGCTGCTCGACAAAGTTTATATACGCGAATCTCTTAATCCCTGTGTTGTTCCTATTATTCTAGTGCCAAAAAAGGATGGTACATCACGTATGTGTGTTGATTATAGAGGCATTAATAACATTACTATTTGTTATCGTCATCCTATTCCTAGGCTAGATGATATGCTTGATGAATTGAGTGGCTCTACAATATTCTCTAAAGTTGATTTGCGTAGTGGATACCATCAAATTCGTATGAAATTGGAAGATGAATAGAAAATGGCATTTAAAACTAAGTTTGGATTATATGAGTGGTTAGTCATGCCTTTTGGATTAACTAATGCACCTAGTACTTTCATGAGATTAATGAACAAAGTTTTACGTGCTTTCATTGGATGATTTATGGCAGTCTACTTTGATGATATACTAATTTATAGCAGATCTTTGGAGGAACATTTGGAACATTTACGTGTTGTTTTATTGCGCTACGTGATGCACGTTTGTTTAGTAACCTTGGAAAGTGCACCTTTTTGCACTGACCGAGTATCTTTTCTTGGCTATGTTGTTACTCCACAGGGAATTGAAGTTGATAAAGGCAAGATTGAAGCTATTGAGAGTTGGCCACAACCCAAAACGGTCACACAAGTGAGAAGTTTTCTTGGCCTCGCTGGTTTCTAAAGGCGTTTTGTGAGAGATTTCAGTACCATTGATGTACCTCTCAATGTGCTTACAAAGAAGGATGTGCCTTTTGTTTGGAGTACCACACAGGAAGAAGCCTTCATGGATTGAAAGATAAGTTGACACATGCTCCTTTACTCCAATTTCCTGATTTTAATAAGACTTTTGAGCTTGAATGTGACGCTAGTTGAATTGGATTAGGAGGTGTGTTATTACAAGATGGTAAACCTGTTGCATATTTTTCTGAAAAATTGAGTGGGCCTAGTCTGAACTATTCTATATATGCTCTTGTTCAGACTTTAGAAACGTGGTAAAATTATTTATGGCCCAAAGAATTTGTTATACATTCTGATCATGAATCTTTGAAACATATTAAAAGTCAAGCAAAATTGAACCGTAGACATGCTAAATGGGTTGAATTAATTGAGACTTTCCCTTATGTTATTAAACACAAGAAGGGTAAAGAAAATGTTATTGCTGATGCATTGTCTCGTCGCTATACTATTCTTTCACAACTTGACTTTAAAATATTTGGTTTGGAGACCATCAAAGATCAATATGTGCATGATGCTGATTTTAAAGATGTAATGCAGAATCGTAAAGAAGTAAGAACGTGGAACAAGTTCGTCATTAATGATGGATTTGTGTTCCGTGCTAACAAGCTATGCATTCTAGCTAGCTCCATTCGTCTTTTGTTGTTGCAGGAGGCACATGGAGGAGGATTAGTAAGACACTTTGGCGTGAAGAAGACGGAGGACGTACTTGCTACACATTTCTTTTGGCCAAAGATGAGACGGGATGTTGAGCGTTTTGTTGCTCGCTGCACTACATGTTAAAAAGCTAAGTCACGACTCAATCCTCATGGTTTATATATGCCTTTATCTGTACCTAGTGTTCCTTGGGAGGATATATCTATGGACTTTGTTTTAGCCTCAAACAAAGAAGGGGAGGGATAGCATATTTGTTATCGTGGATAGATTTTCAAAAATGGCACACTTTGGGCGTGTTCGGAACTTCTCCCAACTCTCCAAACTCCCCGAATCCAACTTCTCAGAGCAGCTTCTTGCTCCACATAGCGAAGTAATTTCGTTCGGTAGCATGGCTAAGATTCTAAATCGCTACCGTGGCTGGGAGCGTCGTTGGCCTGCCTTAGCGCCATAACGGGCCGTCTCAAGCCAGCCCAGTTAAGCCAACCCTGTGTACGAGAGAGGGAGTCGCTCCTCTAGCACTAGACTTTTCTGTTTCAAGGGGCTGAAGAATGAACCATTTTCTTTGGTGGGGGCAACTCTCTGTAAATATGGTAAACTCTTCGCTTCTTGGTTTGGTGGAAGAAGGCCCGGACTACCTTGTACCTGCCGGTGGAAGTATCCAGGCCGAGCCCTACAGGCAGACAGAAATCATGGGGTACCAGGACCTTATTGGGGTTATTTTTTGGCAGTGTCAATGTGTCCCTGGTGGCCGGATTGAAGAGGTAGACATTGGTATTGGTGGGTAGAAGCACCAGGCCATCGCAATGGATCAAGTGGCACACCGAATTGAACTCTCCACGGAAGTCCTTGCTGTGCATTAGTCTCACCTCCGAAATGCAGCCTCGCTACCAATGGTAGAAGCGGATTTTTGTGGAGAAGGTGGTCAGTCAAATCTATCCCTTGATGATACTATCGACGGGGTGGGGGCTGATTAGCAGTGATGGGTTATGCTTCCATTTTGAGACCGAGTGCTGAAGGTGATTCCGGATGAACACGGGGTCGGAGATGATAGCGCGCCACGCCTTGCTCACAGACTTGAACCGCACAAGAGCCTTGACGGGCAGACGAATAAGGATCTCCACAACAAGCTCCTCCAGTAATTCTATTGTCGATTTATTACGCTTCCTCCTCGTTGATGTTTGATCACCCACAAAAACAAAACTTGAAGATTTCTTGAAGAACAATAGCAAAAAACAACAAGAAGAAAATCAACCATTCTATGAGATCTGACGTGCGATATCGCAACTAATTTCAGATCTAAAAAAATAAAAGATAGGTCTGGTCAGAGCTAACTTACACAAGGGGGCCACCGGCACCCTTCATTCCTCATTCCTCCACCCAGGATGACTGTTCGCTCGGACCCTAAGTTTCTTTTTTTTAGAACTGCTCGAACCCTAGGCAGGATATAAATTGTCACAGCTCCCCCACCCCCCGGGCAGGTGGGCAACGACTGGGCTTGGGCCGTCTAACTGTGTGGGTCCTGTGTGTCAGCAAGGCCCAGCCCAACTGTGTGTCATTTAGGTGGCGTTTGTTGGGGCATTTCCTATTTGGCGCCTTCAGCGCTTGTTACTGCACATTTTCCAAACTGTCGCACACCATTTGTTTCTTTTCTTTTTCTGTTAAACTGCAAAAGAAGTTGCACGGGCAACGGGTTCGAACTCGGACACTCTACGTCAGAGAGCAGTGCACCAACCACTAGACGCCGCATCACTTGTGCCTACTAACTTCGTTCTTTTCCTTCTTTCTCCAGTTCACGCGAAGTCCCCGGTTTTGGGAGGCTTTCAAAACTGGGGGTTTTCAGTTCGCTGGTAAGCTTTCGGATGGTTCTTATTCTCGTTTTTTCTTGTTCCTTTTTCCTTATTTTTTCTTATTCTTTTTTGTTTTTAATGCGCGAACTTTTTTCTAATTCATATCTTTTTAAAAAAATTGATGACTTTTTTCCAAAATGCATGATTCATTTTTCAAATTCGTGAACATTTTTCAAAATAGATGAACTTTTCCAAAATCTGTACATATAGTTTGCAAGAGAGATTCGTAAACATGACTATATTTCATTCTCATTTCTGCTCTGATGCATATGGCCAAGATACATGTAACACATGAAACTTCCTACCCTATTGTTCATTTGCGTTCAAAAAGCAATTATCCTCTTAAGAGTCTACACACTTGTAGGGGAGTTTATGCATGTTGCATATCATTCAAAGCTCTCATATTTTCTTTGATATAATCTTATTTGAAACTTTGATATTGTCATCAATTACCAAAAAGGGAAGATTGAAAGCACATTTGCTCCCTTGGTGGTTTTGATAATTCATGTCAACATATATGTCGTTGGACTAACATTTTCATCTAGTATATTTCAGGAAAAGTTCAATCTAGGCCTGGCAAGGACATGTGATTGTGGACCCCTTAAGCTATAAAGGACAAGCATTGGCAAAAGCTCCAAGAGTCTTCATTTTTAGTTAAGTGATCAAAGATCACATTGAGTCCATAGGAATGCCAGTACTATTAAAAGGGGGTGAGGTTTTTGATCATGACTCAGTTGCTCATGTGCTTGAAGATATTGCTCCAAAAAGCCTCAACCACATTCTCATTTTCCATCTGTCCAAAACCCTAAGTCAAACTTGGCCCCCTGAACCACTCTTATCCAGATCCACCGAGTTAGCCAAGACACAGCCATAAGCCAAAGCCCTAGAAACACGGTACAACTGTGATGGCATTCAGTCCCACCGAAGTGCGGTGACCAAGTTTCTGTAACCCAACTAGTTCATTTCGAAATCACCGAGTTGAACTGATCGAAATTACCAAAATGAGGAATCTGCTTAGGTCATCATATTGGAGCCACCAAGTGGATTCATCCGGTCCCACCGGAAAGCCTAATGTTCGAATCTTTTACACTGTTCGGTCTCACCGAGATTTCTTTTTGGTGTCAGCGAGCTGTGCTTGAAGTTTATAACGATTGGATTTTTGGTGAAGGCTATCACTACAAAAAAAACACTTCCGTGATGATACGTGTTTATCACAGTGGGTCACGTTTTCTGTCATGCATGTACATCCATGACGATTTTATGACAGAATCAAGATAGTCATACATGTGCTATCGTAGAAGTGTTCCATGACAATACTAAAATTATAATCACGGAAGTGTCCACTTCCGTGACGATAAATGACACGTCATGGAAGTGCTTTCGTCAAGGGTAACCGACATGTGGCCTCCACTGTAACGGGTCACCGTTAAGTTATCGGGTCCGGTTTTGGATCCGATAACCCGCTAACAGCACGGACCAATGGCAATTTTCCACGTGTAAAATTCTCATTGGCCTACGGAACCATGTGTCAGCTTCGCACCGCGATAGATGTCAGCCGTCCAATGGACAGTAGGCACCTATGATACGTGGACATGCGGCATGGCCCAAGAGTGGCCCGTTTAGGTTAATAGGCCAGGCCTGTCAAAATAAGCGGGCTGGCCCATTAGCGGCCTACTTGAGTCAGGCCCATTCACAACTACGGCCCATGCGAGTTACACAAAATCAGCCCATCAAAGGCCCATTCTAGATTTCACAATTTCTAGCCCATCGTCAGTTCTAGCCCGTTAACAGCCTGCTACGTCTTTGGGCTCAATTACGGCCCAACCTTCTTTCGGCCTGTTAGCAGCCCATTATAGATATGGACCAATATGCCTCTGGTACATCTTTCGACCTTTTCTTGGCCCATTCTATGGTTGGGCCAACTTCTAGCCCATTGTGACTTTCGGCCTTTTCTCGGCCCATTATGTACAAGGGCCAACTTCTAGCCCGTTTTGTCTTTTGGCCTGTTAACGGCCCGCATAAATTGGGCCTTTGACAGTGCCACCTGATTTTGGGTCCATTAGCGGACCACGTTCCCCAGGGCACAATTTCAGCGGCCGCAATCTTCAACCGGGCAGCCAAGGCAGCCCAAACGGTAGCTGTTGCTTCTTAGGTGGCGGCAGCAACATCTGCCTCGGGGATAGCAACTAGCGAGAGCGGCACAGCAGCTGTCCGTTCTGCAGGGGCGGCCTTAGCCCTGATGGAGGCCACCCACGACCATGTCGAGGCCGCCCACGCCCAGCTCGTGGCGGTCACCGCACAAATCGAACGAAGCTTCTCCGACAATGGTCGGCATGCCCACGGCCGAAGAATTGGCAATCGCCGAGAGCGTTTGAGAAGCCGTCTGTTCCTCTGCCGCATACCTTGCCACGACGAAGCCCGTCCTAGCCTAGATTGCGGCCGCCCACGCCCAACTCATGGTGGCCTTTTCCAAAGAGATGGCGGACGCGGATGGCGAGATGCTTGCCGAGTATGGTGCGATGGATGCCATGGAGCCCCTTCCCCAGGAGACCGTCGGGCGCGAGCTGGACATGGAGGAGGAGGCGGAGATCGATGAGCACCAGCCGTAGTAGTACTCTTTGTTTTGTTTAATTAAGAGCGCCGGTCTTTAATTTGTTAGAGTAATGTTTAGGTCAGCTAGGTCAGTTTAATTGCTAAACTTGCTCGATTAAGAAGTGTGGGTGTGCTGTAGTCTCCTTTGTGTACCCAAATTATGCAATGACGTGGATGACCACTTTAACCAGGGAAATTCGAACCAAAAATGTTGACGTTCAAACTCATCACACACGGGTTAAGCTATCTGAATCATTTGTGATGTTCACATATCGTACACAGTTCTGAATAAGGGACCATGTCTAATGACACTTTGCACGCCAGTTTTTTCGCTGAACCGATTCAAAATTTTCGGCTTCCGCAGAAATATCTACTTCCCCGCCCCCTCCCCTTACCAAAATCACCCCTATTTCTTCCTTCCTTTCCAAGTTGAAACCTTCACTCCTTGCTTGCAGCGCCGCCTCCTCACCGGCGACCCTCCTTCACGCTGCTCGACCTCGTCTATCCAGGCAGGTAATCCACACTCGCCCCCATCCTCCTCCTC
Organism: Thinopyrum elongatum; assembly: GCA_011799875.1. Classification (NCBI taxonomy): domain Eukaryota; kingdom Viridiplantae; phylum Streptophyta; class Magnoliopsida; order Poales; family Poaceae; genus Thinopyrum; species Thinopyrum elongatum. The sequence continues at coordinate 217,325,774 of CM022302.1, read as the reverse complement.
CTTCCACATCTCACGTGCCCCGACCACCGGCGCGACACCTTCCACCCAAATCACCGACCCCTCCACCAAATAAGTGCCGCCCTAAGCCATGGTGCACGCAGTATAGGCAAGAGCTCAAGGAGCATTTGGCAGCGGAGAAGCAAATCATGGCCGCACGCGAGGATGAGGTTGCGATGGCTGCCATTCGTGTCGACCCCCAGATCTTGGAGGAGCACCTTGCCATTTTCTAGCTACGCCGGTTAAGCATGCTCGGTTTACCCGTTGCGTGTGCTGCTCCTACCTTTTCTTAACAAATTCTAGTGAATTGTGCTATCTAATTTTACCATGCAATCTATTGCTCTAGTGTATATGTTCTATATGTCGTGCAATGTGGTGCTCACTTATTAAATGTTTGGTTAATTAGTTATCGTCTTCAGTTAACTGTTTGGTTCAATTCTGCAAATGTGATGTTCAATTCTTCAGGCTGCAATTTTGTATTATCTTCCATGTTAGAAATAAATCGAATTTGTCTTTACAAAATACATGAGAAATGAATACAATTGCTATATTTCTAAGTTGTCAAGCATGCTTGGTTTGGTTAACTGTCTGATCTTCTAGTATGTTATACATTGTGCAATGTGGTGCTCAGTTAACGTTTGGTTCATTTGTTGTGGTGTTTAGTTAACTGTTTGGTTCAATTCTGCAATGCGATGTTCAATAGTTGTGGGTGCATTCTGTTATTGTATACCAAGTGAGAAGTAAATCAAATTTGGCTGTACTAAATACATGAGAAACAAATACAATTGCTATATTTCTAAGTTGTTAAGCATGCTTGGTTTGGTTAACTGTCTGATCTTCTATTAGGAATATGTTATATTGTGCAATGTGGTGCTCAGTTAACGTTTGGTTCATTTGTTGTGGTGTTTAGTTAACTGTTTGGTTCAATTCTGCAATGTGATGTTCAATTGTTGTGGGTGCATTCTGTTGTTGTATACCATGTGAGAAATAAATTGAATTTGGCTGTACTAAATACATGAGAAACAAATACAATTGATATATTTCCAAGTTGTTAAGCATGCTTGGTTTGGTTAACTATCTGATCTTCTATCAGGAGTATGTTATATTGTGCAATGTGGTGCTCAGTTAATGTTTGGTTCATTTGTTGTGGTGTTTAGTTAACTGCTTGGTTCAATTCTGCAATGCGATGTCCAATTGTCGTGGGTAGAATTTTGTATTGTTCTGCATGTGAGGAATAAATTGAATTTGGCTGCACTTAATACATGAGAAACATATACAAGTGCTATATTTCCTAGTTCTTAATCATGCTTGGTTTGGATAAATAGGTTTTCCATGTGGCTTGAATTAATCTGATGAATCTGCAATGTGCTTATTTTTTATCAACATATTTTACTGATAGCATGCGAACCCTCACTTAACCTAATGACTAACTACCTTATATGTGTTGCAGGGAAACAATGGGAAGCACTGAGGTTTACAATCGAGGTTAGCACATGCATGGTCCGTTGTCTAATAGCACATTATTGTGCAATTGTAGGAACCATTCTAATATTTAGGTTTTTAACAATTTGGTCTTGCACATGTAGTTCCTGCTGTCAGAGGTTTTGACCCGCTGTTCGACCCTTTTTGCATATGGGGAAATCAGTTGTCCATGAATATCAATCAAGTCAAGAAACTTAGAAAGTTGTTAGGATAAATAAGTTAGCAACAAAAAACAACAAGATCTTTGTCTGCACAATGAAGAAGACATCAGTTCACTACAAGATGGTACTAACTATTATACGTTGCCTTTTTTTATTCCTTTACCCCATTTCCAATATAGAGAAGATATTTATGCACATCCTTGTTTTCAGGCCTTTCCAAAGTAGTTCACTGATGATTACCTCTCAAACCACCTCTATGGTCAGGAGGTGATGAAGGTTTTCATACAACACCCACGGTTCAATAATGAAGTGTTCCTGAAGAGGATGAAGGATGGACGGTCAATCATCCACAGGCACTGGCCTAAAGTTGCAAAGACCTTCAACATCAATGAAGGGTCAATATTCGCCTTCCGCTTCAGCAGTTTTCCAGATGAGATGCATCTGTCTATGTACCGTCTATGATGTTAATTTCGAAAGGTTCTAGATGTTGCATGTGATACTTGGTGCTGGTGTAGTTGTGTAATGGGGTAGCTGAGTGCTGAAGCTATATGATGTTGTACTCTGATGTATTTCAATTATGAAATCCTGCTTCCTTAATATGGAAATGAAATATATTGTGTGATTAATATGAAATATCAATTAGATTAATAAATGGATTATTAATAATAGGGCAATTAGCCTATTAATGGCCAATTAGCCTGCTAATTGGGTTTTTCTATTGCAAACGGTTATTGAGAAAACACCGTGGGCGATGACCTCAGGCAACGCACACAGTTTCTAGGAATAAACCATATTGGATCAATGAACAATCACACACGACATCCTCTTGAAAACTGTTTGCCTTAGGCCACCTTGCGCAAACATTTACCACATAAAAACTGTGTGTGATGGACAACCTTTGCCACACAGTTTCTTCTATGCACCATGTGTGATGCATTCAATAACGAAAACGATAAAATTGTTCATATCGTGTGCAATGGCAACGCTATCACAAATGATTTAACGGGGAAAATTGTGTGTGATGTACCTGTGAACGGAAACATTTTCCTTGGAACCACTATGTGGGATGTATATACGAACGGAAAAGTTTAGCGGGGACTGACTGTGTGGGATGTACTTACGACCGGAAACTATTTCGCCTGTATAATTGTATTTTTTTGAGCACTACTATACATATAACTGTATTTGATCGCTCGCCGGTCGCACACGACCTCATTTTGCCGAGCGTGTGTGCCAGGAGGGCATATCCCCGACGGTTTCTGGGTCGTGTGCGAAGGACCCCCCTATCACAGCCACTCACTAGGCAACGGTTCAGAACACCATCGCGGAAAGGGGTTAAAAACCGTTTGTATATCACCTCGCTGTACCAGTGAAACAAGCAATTGAACTGTTGATTTGGCAGCTGATGTCTACTACGCAACCTTCTTCTTGTAGACTCGTGTTGGGCCTCCAAGCGCAGAGTTTTGTCGGACAGTAGCAAATTTCCCTCAAGTGGTTGACCTAAGGTTTATCAATCCGTGGGAGGCGTAGGATGAAGATGGTCTCTCTCAAACAACCCTGCAACCAAATAACAAAGACTCTCTTGTGACCCCAACACACCCAATACAATGGTAAATTGTATAGGTGCACTAGTTCGGCGAATAGATGGTGATACAAGTGCAATATGGATGGTAGATATAGGTTTTTGTAATCTGAAAATATAAAAACAGCAAGGTAGCAAGTAGTAAAAGTGAGCGAAAACGGTATTGCAATGCTTGGAAACAAGGACTAGGGTTCATACTTTCACTAGTGCAAGTTCTCTCAACAATGATAACATAATTGGATCATATAACAATCCCTCAACGTGCAACAAAGAGTCACTCCAAAGTCACTAATAGCGGAGAACAAACGAAGAGATTATTGTAGGGTACGAAACCACCTCAAAGTTATTCTTTCTGATCGATCCATTGGACTATTCCTATGAGTGCCACAAACAGCCCTAGAGTTCGTACTAAAATAACACCTTAAGATACACATCAACCAAAACCCTAATGTCACCCAGGCACTCCATTGTCACCACGAGTACCCGCGAGTTTGATTATACGATATGCGTCACACAATCTCAGATTCATCTATTCAAACCAACACAAAGAACTTCATGAGCATCCCGAGAATTCTACCGGAGAAAGGAATATGAAAACGTGCATCAACCCCTATGCATAGACTACCCCAATGTCACCACGGGAATCCGCAAGTTGATAACCAAAACATACATCAAGTGGATCAACAGAACATCCCATTGTCACCACGGATATCCCATAGCAAGACATACATCAAGTGCTCTCACATCCAAAGATTCAATCCGACATAATAAAACCTCAAAGGAAAAGACTCAATTTATCACAAGGAGATAGAGGGGGAGAAACACCATATGATCCAACTATAATAACAAGGCTCGCGATACATCAATATCGTGCCAAATCAAGAACACGAGAGAGAGAGAGATCAAACACATAGCTACTTGTACATACCCTCAGCCCCGAGGGTGAACTACTCCCTCCTCGTCATGTAGACCGTCGGGATGATGAAGATGGCCATCGGTGATAGTTTCCCCCTCCAGCAGGGTGCCGGAATGGGCTCCCGATTAGTTTTTCGTGGCTACAAAGGCTTGCGGCGGCGGAACTCCCGATCTAGGTTTATTTCTGGGGGTTTCTATATTTATAGGAACTTTTGGCGTCGGGAACAATTCAGGGGGGTCCACGAGGCGACGACAAGACAGGGGGGCGCGCCCTCCACCCTTGTGGATTCCTCGTGGCTCTTCTGGCCCAACTCTTTTGCTTCGGGGACCTCTTCTGCTCCATAAAAAATCACCGTAAATTTTCAGCTCATTTGGACTTCGTTTGATATTCCTTTTCTGCGAAACTCAAAAACAAGGAAAAAAACAGAAACTGGCACTGGGCTCTAGGTTAATAGGTTAGTCCCAAAAATAATATGAAATAGCATATAAATGCATATAAAACATCCAAGATGGATAATATAATAGCATGGAACAATAAAAAATTATAGATACGTTGGAGACGTATCAAGCATCCCCAAGCTTAATTCCTGCTCGTCCTCGAGTAGGTAAATGAGAAAAACAGAATTTTTGATGTGGAATGCTATCTACTGCACAAGTTTGAACACTGATAATTTCAATCATTTTTTCTAGCATCATTATATATCATAACAGTAGATCATATCATAAAGCTTCTCATGATCAAGTAACAAGCTATTCACATGTTAAAGCATAGACCATAAACTTTCTTGAAAACTAACAAACTATGTTCTTAGTCATCAAACAATTGCAATTCATCTTATTTTCAGGAAGGGTCTACGTAAGAGCTTTTTAGCAAATCCCACATATTCAACTATCATATAGTCTTCCATGATTGCTACCACTCAAAGCATATTTTTAGAACAAATAGCATCCATTGAACACAGAGAAAGATAGGGGATTAATATTTCGCCTCCCAACTTACATATCATATAGATAATTGTCAACAATAATAATTCATGATCAAATATATTTGAATGGCCATATATGCTTAGATCTTTCCCCATCACATAATGCTTGCCAACTAAAGAGTAGATTGGAATGAGAAGGAATACTACTGACTCTTGCATAAAAATAAAAGATAGGCCCTTCGCAGAGGGAAGCAGGGATTTGCAGAGGTGCCAGAGCTCAAAGCTTTTAAAACAGAGATGAATATAATTTTGAGAGGTATGCTTTCATTGTCAACGTAACGACCGAGAGTTCCCAATATCTTCCATGCTAGACACATTATAGGCAGTTCCCAAATAGAATGGTAAACTTTTTACTCCCCCACCACCAACAAGCACACTCCACGGCTGGTCCGAAACAACGGGTACCGTCCAACTATCAACAATCCTGGGGGAGTTTTGTTTGCAATTATATTTTGATTTGATTTGAGCATGGAACTGGGCATCCCGGTTACCAGCCATTTTCTCATGAATGATGAGCGGAGTCCACTCATCGTGAGAATAACCCACCTAGCATGGAATATACTGACAACCCCTAGTCGCTACATGAGCGATTCGGGCATACAAAACAGATTATTATTTGATGGTTTAGAGTTTGGCACATGCAAATTTACTTGGAACGGCAGGTAAATACCGCATATAGGTAGATATGGTGGACACTCATGGAAGAAACTTGGTTCAAGGAGTTTGAATGCACAAGCAGTATTCCCGCTTAGTACAGAAATTTTGGCTAGCAAAAGATTCTAAATAGCAAGCACCACATGTTGGAGGATCCATAACAATATAACTTCTATACAAATATACCCAAGCATAACTCATTAAGTTGTCTTCCTTGTCCAACTTCAACTAATTTGCGCAGGTTTGAAAATAATTAATGGGGCTCACAATCATAGAAAATGTCCAAGATAGTATATTTATATGTGAAATCTCTCTTCCTTCAATATTCTTTCAAGAATTGTTCAAGTGACCAATACTATGTTTGCTAACTTTCAATAAATTTACCACCTCTACTTATTATATGTGAAGTCATTACTCCCCATGGCATAGGAATATGAAACATATATAAATTCAGATTTATGATATTCAAATCATTCAACCATTTACTCATAGGATATAAGTGAAGCACGAGAGTAAATGAAAAACTACTCCAAAAGATATGAGTGAAGATCAATGAGTAGTCAAATAATTATTTAGCTATGTGAGGACTCTCTCTCATAAAGAAAATTTTGATCTTAAGTATTTTATTTAAACAGCAAGCAAAGCAAAATAAAATGACATTCTAAGGATAGCACATATCATGTGAAGAAGCAAAAACTTAGGCTCAACCGAGGCTAACCGATAATTGTTGATGAAGAAAGGTGGGATGCCAACCGGGGCATCCCCAAGCTAAGATGCTTGAGACTTCTTGAAATATTAATTAGGGATGCCTTTTCCATCCCCAAGCTTGAGCTTTTGTGTCTCCTTAATTCCTCTCATATCATAGTTTCCCTAATTCTTAAAACTTCATCCACACAAAACTCAACAAGAACTCGTGAGATAAGTTAGTATAAATCAATGCAAAACCTTATCATTCTCTACTGTAGAAAAATCACTAAAATTATAATTTTACATTGCATACTAAATGCCTCTGCATATTTAATACTCCCATCCTCAAATAGAATCATTAAACAAGCAAACATATGCAAACAATACAAACATAACAGCAATCTGCCTAAACAGGACAGTCTGTAAAGAATGCAAGAGGAATCATACTTCCCTAACTCCAAAAATTCTGAAAAATTACCACACTGTATAAAATTTTTTGTTGCTCATTGTGTAAATTTTTCAAATTTTATCATGTTCTGACTATTCACAAATATCCAAAACATAACAGAAAACTTTCTGTTTTCAAACAGCAACATATAGACTCGCAAAATAAGCATGGTAATGGCTATACTTTACCTTTTTATTGAACTAAAAGATGCAAAACATTACGCTCAATATAAGAAAGCAAATAAAACTAAAATAAAATGATGCTCCAAGCAAAAATCATATCATGTGACGAATAAAAATATAGCTCCAAGTGAGGTTACCGATAATGTTGAAGACAAAAGAGGGGATGCCTTCTGGGGCATCCCCAAGCTTAGTTGCTTGGGTATTCCTTGAATATTACCTTGGGGTGCCTTGGTCATCCCCAAGCTTAGGGTCTTTCTACTCCTTATTCTCCTCATATCGATATCTCACCCAAAACATGAAAACTTTAATCACACAAAACTTAACGGAACTTCGTGAGATGGGTTAGTATGATAAAGACAAATCATTCACTTTGGTACTGTCAAGATAAGATTTATAATTGTTCTCATACAATACCTACTGTACCTTATCATTTCCACAATTTATATCACTTAATATAAGCTATGGAAACACTAAAACAAGCAAACTATGCATTGAAAACAGAATCTGTCAAAAACAGATCAGTCTGTAATGATATGAACAACAACCATAGTTCTGTTACGCCAAATTTTTTGAAAAATTAAGAAAACGTAGACAATTTGTATATAAATAATGTGTAAAGAATTCAGAATTTGATCATACTCCAAAGAATTTAAACAATTCTGTGACTGGAAGCAAATGTTTCTGTTTTTGCACAGAATCAAGTCAACTATCATCCACACTATCCCAAAGGCTTTACTTGGAACTTTATTGAAACAAAAGCTATAAAACATGATTACTACAGTAGCTTAATCATGTGAACACATAAAAATAGTAGGTACTAGTGTTGGGTTGTCTCCCAACAAGTGCTTTTGTTTAATTCCTTTTTAGTTAGGCATGATGATTTCAATGATGCTCACATAAAAGATAAGAATTGAAACACAAATAGAGCATCATGAAGAATATGACTATCACATTTAAGTCTAACCCACTTTCTATGCATAGGGATTTTGTGAGCAAACAATTTATGGGGGCAAGAATCAACTAGCATAGGAAGGCAAAACAAGCATAACTTCAAGATTTTCAACACATAGAGAGGAAACTTGATATTATTGCAATTCCTACAAGCATATATTCCTCCCTCATAATAATTTTCAGTAGCATCATGAATGAATTCAACAATATAGCTATCACACAAATCATTATTTTCATGATCTACAAGCATAGAAATTTTGTTACTCTCCACATAAGCATATTTATTTTCATGAATAGTAGTGGGAGCAAACTCAACAAAATAACTATCATGTGAGGCATAATCCAATTGAAAATTAAAATAATGATGACAAGTTTCATGGTTATCATTATTCTTTATAGCATATATATCATCACAATAATCATCATAGATAGCAACTTTGTTCTCATAATCAATTGGAACCTCTTCCGAAATAGTGGATTCATCACTAAATAAAGTCATGACCTCTCCAAATCCACTTTCATCAACATAATCATCATAAATAGGAGGCATGCTATCATCATAATAAATTTTCTCATCAAAACTTGGGGGACAAAAAATATCATCTTCATCAAACATAGCATCCCCAAGCTTGTGGCTTTGCATATCATTAGCATCATGGATATTCAAAGAATTCATACTAACAACATTGCAATCATGCTCATCATTCAAAGATTTAGTGCCAAACATTTTATAGATTTCTGCTTCTAACAATTGAGCACAATTTTCCTTTCCATCATTTTCACGTAAGACATTAAAAAGATGAAGCACATGAGGCAACCTTAATTCCATTTTTTTGTAGTTTTCTTTTATAAACTAAACTAGTGATAAAACAAGAAACTAAAAGATTAAATTGCATGATCTAAAGATATACCTTCAAGCACTCACCTCCCCGGCAACAGCGCCAGAAAAGAGCTTCGTTGACGGGATGTGAGTGCCGCTTACCTAGCCTCCCCGGCAACGGCGCCAGAAAAGAGCTTGATGTCTACTACGCAACCTTCTTCTTGTAGACTCGTGTTGGGCCTCCAAGCGCAGAGCTTTGTAGGACAGTAGAAAATTTCCCTCAAGTGGATGACCTAAGGTTTATCAATCCGTGGGAGGCGTAGGATGAATATGGTCTATATCAAACAACCCTGCAACAAAATAATAAAGAGTCTCTTGTGTCCCCAACATACCCAATACAATGGTAAATTATATAGGTGCACTAGTTCAGCGAAGAGATGGTGATACAAGTGCAATATGGATGGTAGATATAGTTTTTTGTAATCTGAAAATATAAAAACAGCAAGGTAGCAAGTAGTAAAAGTGAGCGAAAACGGTATTGCAATGCTTGGAAACAAGGCCTAGGGTTCATACTTTCACTAGTGCAAGTTCTCTCAACAATGATAACATAATTGGATCATATAACAATCCCTCAACGTGCAACAAAGAGTCACTCCAAAGTCACTAATAGCGGAGAGCAAATGAAGAGATTATTGTAGGGTACGAAACCACCTCAAAGTTATTCTTTCTGATCGAGCCATTGGGCTATTCCTATGAGTGCCACAAACAGCCCTAGAGTTCGTACTAAAGTAACACCTTAAGATACACATCAACCAAAACCCTAATGTCACCTAGGCACTCCATTGTCACCACGAGTACCCGCGAGTTTGATTACATGATATGCATCACACAATCTCAGATTCATCTATTCAAACCAACACAAAGAACTTCATGAGCATCACGAGATTTCTACCGGAGAAAGGAATATGAAAATGTGCATCAACCCCTATGCATAGATTACCCCAATGTCACCATGGGAATCCGCAAGTTGATAACCAAAACATACATCAAGTGGATCAACAGAACATCCCATTGTCACCACGGATATCCCATCGCAAGACATACATCAAGTGCTCTCACATCCAAAGATTCAATCCGACATAACAAAACCTCAAAGGAAAAGACTCAATTCATCACAAGGAGATAGAGGGGGGGGGGAAACACCATATGATCCAACTATAATAACAAGGCTCGCGGTACATCAAGATCGTGCCAAATCAAGAACATGAGAGAGAGAGAGAGAGATCAAACACATAGCTACTGGTACATACCCTCAGCCCCGAGGGTGAACTACTCCCTCCTCGTCATGGAGACCGCCGGGATGATGAAGATGGCCACCGGTGATGGTTTCCCCCTCTGGCAGGGTGCCGGAATGGGCTCCCGATTGGTTTTTTGTGGCTACAGAGGCTTGCGGCGGCGGAACTCCTGATCTAGGTTTATTTCTGGGGGTTTCTATATTAATGAAGTTCATAAACTGAAACTCAAAAACAAGGAAAAAACAGAAACTGGCACTGGGCTCTAGGTTAATAGGTTAGTACCAAAAATAATATAAAATAGCATATAAATGCATATAAAACATCCAAGATGGATAATATAATAGCATGGAACAATAAAAAATTATAGATACGTTGGAGACGTATCTGCAGCATGCATACATGCACGCCTCAATAACATCTATGGCCTAGCTACATTTTCTATATAAAGGAACAAGTAATGTAATATTGTTTGTCCCCTATGAAGTATCTCGACTAGTATGTAATCAAGCTCCTAGTAATGATAGGGAGGCTAATGATGTGAACATGCATTTGGTTATGACATTTATGACATCGACAACTCTACCATAGCGGGAAGTAGTTTCACACTGTTCACTACTATAAGATGTTTTAGATATTTAAAAGTAGACTACATCCGTAATGAGTGAACAGACACATTAAAATGTGTTTACATACATCTGATTTACAAAAAAGTTAGAACATCATATAGTAGTGAGCAGAGGGAGTTTTAATCAATGGCCCAATGACTGGGTTACAGGTGAGGTGAAGAACCCTATGCAAGAACAATGTCAGACAAATAGGATGTCCTGGTAATTGTAATACAGTGACTTACCATAATGGTTGAACAGGCTCAGCGCTCCTCCTCCTTCTCTCGCAAGGCTCCTTCCTAACATCTTGTACATGGAAATCCTCAATCTTATCTTCATTGCACCCCCTATGCAAGGTGACACAAACTAGTTACTGGTCTCCTTGGAAGATAAATATGCATACTTTCCAGTCTGTGAACAACATCAAAGGATGAGTCTATAACAAAACAACACCACATAATGAAACATGCCACATCGCTTGCATACAATGAAATGAACATTTACTATGTGTGCGATGTGTAAAAACTAGGCATACCTTCGAACTAGACATCCAGGTACTCTTGGAGAGCCTAGTTTAGTGTACAACCAAACCTTTATGTCACCTATGAGTTATACAAGCCCCCACTATAGCAGCCCTTAGTGTTTAAATCATTGACAAGCTCTGTTAGGTCAAGAACAGCAAGTAATCAAAGCAAACAGTCCTAGTATGGCTGGCTGATACAAACAAGCAATTGAACATATGTGTCACTGGTACAGCGAGGTGCTATACAAACGGTTTTTAACCCCTTTCTGCGACGACATTTGGAACCATCGCCAAGTGAGTGTGGGCGATAGGGGGGTCCTTCCCACACGACCCAGAAACCATCGGGGATATGGAGCCATGATCCAGAGGCCTTGCAAAATGTAATCGTGTGCGATGCAGCACACAGTAAATTCTTTCACACGTGTGGGATCGGTGATTAAACGTTTCTAATGACGCAGTGAAACCAAACGGTGTGTCATAATGAACCGTTTGGGAAACAGTATGTAAGGCACACGGGCCAACATATGAACTGTGTGCAAAATGTGCCCCATCGCACATGAGTTTTCTGCGGAACCCCGTCTACCATGCAAGACTCCATCGCACATGTTTCCCAATAATTACCGTGTGCGATAATGTTCTATCACAAATGGTTCGGGAGCCCCTTCGCACATGTACAAGTGCTGCAGACCATTTGTGATTTGTTGTGTATCACCGACGGTTGCAGCAAGAGTGACATGTGCTTTTCGTTTGGGATCCCACACGTTTCTTGAAAAATTTACGACTGGGATTGTATTTTACATTGGGCACGGTTTACTCCGAGCTCTCGTGTGCGATAACGTAATATCACAAACGGTTCCGGAGACCCTACGCACACGTAGTAGCGCTGCAAATCACTTGTGACCTACTGTGTATCACCGACGGTTCCACTACGATTGACGTATGCTTTCCAATGTGGATCGCACACAATCATTTAGTTGAGCCGAGTGCGGAGCAATTGCCAGGTTAAAACAAAAATATCCCATTTTGAATCGGCATGCAAAAAGCAAATTCACCACAATATTCAATTGAACAAATAGTGTCCACAGGAAGAACATTCATCAGATTTCGCAACAATTGCAATTGAACATATGGTAGCTAAATTCCAATGATTTGTCGACACATATATGCATTTCATAATTAATCATAGTGGACAAAATATGAAGACCTCATCAGATGGAAAACAATGGATCCACGCGTATATGTTTAGTGGCTCACTCTTACTCAATGTTTCAGGAGAACGCATGCTGAAATCTTCATTATCACCAGTGGGATTGATGTAGTGAATCAGGAAGAAGTCGCTGATAAATCTTCGAATCATCAGCAATTCACCAGCGGGGAGCGGTTCAGAGGTCCTCGGTTCTAAGATGAGATGCAGTATTTTTAAGATCAGAATGTGCCATATGAGTGGAGTAGAAGATATTAATTAAGATAGACTTACTGGTACTAATTCGCAAGGATCTTCACAACTATCAGTAGATTTGCAGATGGAGATCATGTGTCTGCAAATATAGTATCCAAAAAGGTTGGTCCCTGCTTGTTGCTGAGGACACTGAAATTTTTTGTACAAAATTAGTCATGTATTTGTCCTGTTAGGAACAACCTAACCGGTGTTAGATGTATTTTTTTTTCTTTGGACAGAAATATAAGAGGTTTATTTAGAAGCTTCAACATTTGACTTGCGTAAGAAAAGGTATTTGCAGACTATTGGATAAATTTTTCGAAAATAATGGATTTCGGTGTGTTACCGGAGAAACGATCTCGTGCTGCAGAGGTAGTTCCATCTTGAACAGGTTCCCTGGTTTAGTTTTCCACAATGCGAGCACACTGCAAATGAAGATGAATTTTGGCAACATCAATTATTGAACCAGATATGAATGCAAATTAATTTCAACAGCATAGAATTCAATACCTATCCATGAATTACTGAAGATGTGTCAGATCCTAAGCGTTTGTTGACTCTCTGAGAGAATCCATGTAGTAAACTGTGTTCTTGTTTGGAACAATGAATACCAATATTCAGTGATTGCTACATATTAAGAAAGCCATGAACTTATGAATTATGTCGAAATCTGAAAGACAATCAGTGTATGCGTGGTTGTTTACTTGACTTACCGTTCATGATATGGCCAGAGAAATGATTCTGCATGGGACGTGTTTTCGAAGATACGGACGACCGTGTTAATGGCCTAGTCCCATAGGTCCTTACCATCTAATGTTGTGCCATTTGCTAATGCAGGATCTATGAAATAAACACTCTCCTTTTTTCTTCTCTGCGCGTTCAATCCCCTGAGAGGAATAAAATGCAGTTAGTTGTTTATCATTTACAGCCTTGTATGGAGAAAATGATCAGAGTTTGTTAAGTACTTACAAAATCAGTCATCTAACAAGAGTGGCATCGAGCTCGTTGAAGTTGAAGAAGAGATGTAAGTCCTCGAAACTCACATTGATGGAACCAGCATCATGTCAGAAATGATCTCTGTTGTAGTGGACTAGCAGACCATGATGACCTGCTGACATTTGATCCATGAAATATTCATGTAACTCACGGCAACTGGAGCTGCACTCATCAAAGTATTCGCCAACAAGAAATGGCTGGCCATGGACGTAATTGCGTGCTTCAAGTACGTCTGCTTTATTTTTAGCAAGCACCAAATCTATTTCTGCATCATTCATGCCGTCAGAAATAATATTACTCTCCAATTCGAACAACTTGTTGTTAATTTGGTTCTAGGCGATGAGTGCTTTACGTAAGAGGCAATCGTTCTCTTTCCTCTTCGCTCTCCCGGCGCGCTTCCTCGGGGGTGCAGCCTTTTTGGCCGCTTCCTTCTTGGTACTTGAAGCATTTCTGGTAGAACGTCTGGTTGGCTGAAAGTAGACTGCCGAGCAGACGGTGAAGCTTCGACGGACTGCTTAGCAGACGGTTTAGCTATGCCGGACCGCTGAGCTGGCGGTGCTACTGTGACGGACTGCTGGGCTGTAGGAGCAGAGGCATCGGACTGCTGACCATGCGTTGAAGCTATGTTGGGTTTCTGTGCAGGTGGTGCCAAGTTGTCGGTGTGCTGAGGAGGCCATGCCAACGTGTTGGTTTGCTGAGCAGGAAGTGCTGATGCATTGGTATGCTGATCATGCAGCTGCGGACCGACGAACTGACGAGCAGTCGGTTCTAGACCTACAGACTGCTTAGCAGGCGGTTCCGAAGCATCAGACTGCTTAGCAGTCCATTCCACCAGGTTGGTCTGCTGAGCATGTGCTGTAGTTGGGTCTCCCCCCGCTGCTTCAGCGGCTGGCATCTGAACCGGTGGTGTGTCTTCAGCAGTTGTAGGCCTTGCCACTGGCTGCTCTGGGGCGGACGATGACATGGCCTGTATGGCACAAAGTCGGGCCGGCTGATCACAGGTTGATGCATCAGCCGTCGGATTACGAGTATTAGGTTCTTTGGGGGAAGCACACGAGAGCTGCTGTGGCAAGGAGAGCGTCACCGGTTGAGGGGCGACATTGGTTGCTCTTGGTGGGGCTTCAGGGATCTCATCGATGAACTCTATTTCCTTTCGTGGCCACTGGATGTGATGTAACAGTGTTTCTCCCAAGGTCCTTTGCTCATCAAAGTCTCCTAGGACATTCTTCAGGGCAAATTCATTGAATCCAGGCTTTACTTCAGTCACGTAGCACTTCACACAACCCGGCTTCAATGGCACATTGTCCAACAAGAGGCCCTCTTCCAAGAAGGGTGGGCAAACCCAGGTTGTTGCACATTTTAATGTACCTTCATAATGTGTAAGCACGCCCTTCAGTCCGTCTTTCATTCTAGATAGATCAGATATAGCATCATCATGAGCAGCTGCAGTCTCAGTGTCGCTGGGGTCAGCTGATGCACAACTACTCTTGTGTGGTGTTGTCGTGCAATAAGCAGCATCCTCCATGCCTGCCTCCCCTCCCATCTGCTGGCTATCTGTCAGTGTTAGAGTCTTCTGCATCATCATTGACTCCTCAATATCCTTTTGAACAGCCGGATACATGTCCTTCCTCAACCTTTCATACAATTCATTCTGCTTCACTTCACTCCTCGCTTTTTTCATGCTGAGCCTCTCTTCTTTGCTGAGTGTGAAAGCCCTCTTGTGCGGGACATTAACACCTATACCCCTTGCACGGCCAGGGGCTCTCTTGTTTCTAGAGCATCGAACAGAATGCCACATGGCCCTGAGTTCCTGTAGAACCTTCCAGGGATCTTGGAAGCCTTTAACATCACGAGATACAGTTCTTCGTCACGTGAGTTTTCAAAGTAATAAGTTCCATCATCACGCCTCCTTGCACGTGCCCGCAAGTAGTCTCTAGCGCGTTCGCTCCTGATTTCACTAAAGGTCGGTTTCCCACCCGCCACTACTGCTTCTTTGTCCTCCTGGTCCCATATCGGTTTCATGCCGTAGTATCCTGCCACACCCATATGATGGGGGTGTGTGTTCCTCTTCTGAAGTTCCTATTGCTTGGCACTCTTCTCAACAAACTCTGTAGTTGCCATGACCCTTTTGAATTCTGCCCAGCCTGCCTTTGTAATTTGGGGGTATGCGGGGATTGGGTCCTTGCCTTCACTCAAGTACTTCTTGTACAGCACATGCTTCCAGTTTCTCCAAGCATCCCTAGCCTTCTTCAGTGCAGCATGTTCCACCTGCATTCTCCACTGCTCTGGAATGTTGAAGTGATCCATGATCTCCCGGACTATCCTTTGCCGTGTTTCTGTGTCAGCCTTTCGAAACCCCGGCAGATTAATGTTGAGCCATGCCCTGCCAACAAATCCACACACACTCCTGAACCTCGTTCGTGCTTTATCTGGTTTAGTTGGAGCCCAAGACTTTAAATCGATCTCGGTTACTTCATATACACCTTTAGGCTGGTGTGTGGGCTTCCTTGGAGCGTTCCTCCGTGTCCTGACTGGAAGGGTAATTGTTGCAGCTCTATCCCGTTCAAGATTACTTGATCCCTCACCATCTGCTGAAGACCTAGGGTTGTCGAAATCAGATGAAGATACATCGCCTGAAGCTTGAGTGTTGTCGCTGCTACTCGGCATCTACAGAGAACACATGCGAAACTCAGGAAAGGAGGATAAGCATAAAACTAACAACTTGGTATCAAGCTGTCTAAACATGCCATGCAATAATTTAGAAAATGTATGGCTTATTTGTTAAGTTTGTGTGACTTGGGCGCCCGCGATCTGTAAATCGGCAGTAACATATTGGAACAAATACAACTTATATGTACTAGTTAGGAAGGTAGATAATGAACATATATACGCTCTCCGTTATTTTATAGCCAATTTGAGAACATACGGAACAAAATAGGAAGAGGGATTGCGAGGAAATATGCCTCACCGCTATGGAGAGCATTAACTAACAGGTTTCTTAATGCAAACCCGGCCGGACCACAGGAGAGGCGAGGGTTACAGGATCGATATGCTCGAGGGTGGCTGGCGAGCAAACAAAGACGGCGAGGCGCGGACAGCCGTGTGTTGGGAACGGCAGTGGAGGTAGGCTTGACGCCGAAGAGCGGGCACACGGCCGGGGTGAGCACGCCTGCGCCGGAGAGGGTTCTGCTGTGGATCTGGGGGAGGGGGGAGCTGGCGATGAAGATTGGGTGGACTAGTTGAGTGAAACGCGGGCGAGCGGTGGGGGTGTGTTGGCGGCCTAGGTGAAAAGGGTGAAAAAATATCCCCGGTCGCCGCGCGGAAAGGCCTATGCAAACGGTTGCCTCTAAGCGCTTGTGTGCACAAAGAGAATAATTTCGTTTGAAATGAAGATGTACTAATTTTGAAATGAAGACCTGAGTTCATCGTTTCGCCTCTAAATTTTTCCCACATTAAGCAATCACCATTATACCACGGGTTTGATTTGCTGGCACATTTCAGGTCTCGTGTGCTATATTTAAGACATTTTTTGGCATTTACCATGCATTTTGTCATATAAATCAAATCCTAGCCGGACTGCATTTGCTGTCGAAAGGGATGAGGATTGCCATTTGATCTGGGAGCATCCAAAGGTGCAGACGTACGATCCGTGGGGTTTGGGTTCTGGCCAATCATAACACACGACTCAGATCGCGTGTGCAGCAAGGGGGGGCATCAGCCGTGGTTTGGTAGGCACACGGCTTTCGTGAGTGAACCATGTGCTATTTGAAAACATTTACATGAACTAACAGCATATTTTCGTTTGAATGAAAACAAGAGTTCATCATTTCGCCTCCAAATTGTTTCCACGGTAAGAAATCACCATTGTACCCTATGGTTCAATTTTCTCGTGCATTTGAGGTATCGTTTGCTATATTTGAGTCATTTGCTATAGTATCAACTACATGTGGGTGCTAGCTAGCAAGATCATTTGTGTGTCGCTTTGGGAGTTTTCATTCATTGTTCGAGAAATGGGAAAAAATTCAAACAATTCGGCCGTAGGGTGCAACCAGAGGCATAGGCCTTGTTGGTATTCTAATTACAGGAAATGCATATAGAGTCCAGAAATAACAAAAATCGGTGTGTCACCGTGGCGTGCTCTCAGGATCCCATGGAAAAAATTTGGTAAAGTTGGCACAAGTTTTGATGCTCACACCTTGCAAATCGGAGCATCTCACAAGAAGGATCATAGTTTCCAGAAGAAGACGCGGCACTTCGGACTCCAATCGTCAGTGACTACATCGTTTGGCCTCGAATTTTTTTCACGGTAAACAATCACGTATATACCCTAGGTTTGATTTTCTGGCCCATTTTAGGTCTCGTCTGCTATATTTAAGTCATTTTTTTGCACTTACCTTGCATTTAGTGCATATAAATTCAAAACCGTCCTACAACTACATATGGGTGTTAGTTAGCAAAGAAGGTGTACAAATCATTTGTGTGTCGCTTTGCGAGTTTTCATCCATTGTCCGAGAAACGGGGAGAAGTTTCAAACATTTTGGCCATGAGGTGCGGCCACCGGCATAGGCCTAGTTGGTATTTTAATTACAGGGAATCCAGATGGACTCCACACATCATCAAAATCGGTGTGTGCCCGTGGCGTGCTCTCACGACCCCGGGGAAAAAATTTGGTAAAGTTTGGCACAAGTTTTGATGATCGCTCCTTCCAAACCGGAGCATCTCACATGAAGGACCATGGTTTCCAAAAGGAGATGTCTCAATTCAAACTCCAGTGGCCGGTGACTTCATCGTTTGGCCTCATAAAAATTTCCACAGTACGCAATCACCATTATACCACGGGTTTGATTTTTTAACGCATTTCAGGTATCGTTTGCTATATTTAAGGCATTTTTTGAATTTAACGTGCAATTTATGGATATAAATAAAATCACAACCGGAACTTCATGTGCTGTAGAAAGGGATGAGGATCGCCGTTCGATCAAGGAGAATCCAACGATGTAGACGTACGATCCGTGGGGTTTGGGTTCAAGCCAATCAGAACGCACGACTCAGATCGCGCGCGTGGCAGGGCGGGGAGCACCGGCCACGGTTTAATAGGCACACGTCTTTCATGAGTGAACCGTGTACTATTTGAAAACATTTACATTAAATAACAGCATATTTTTGTTTGAATGAAAACATGAGTTCATCGTTTCGCCTCCAATTTTTTTCCATGGTAAGAAATCACGATTGTACCCTATGGTTCGATTTTCTGGTGCATTTTACCAGGTGGCAGGACTGGCTAGCAATCTCAAACTTTGAATATGCAAAAAAAAGAGATCTCGTTTCCTATATTTGAGTCAATTTTTGCACACACACACACACACACACACATATATATATATATATATAGTCGCAACTACACGTGGGTGTTAGCAAGATCATTTGTGTGTTGCTTTGCAAGTTTTCATTCATTGTCCGAGAAACGGGAAAAAACTTCAAACAGTTCGGCCGCAGGGTGCGGCCAGAGGGGTAGGCCTTGTTGGTATTTTAATTTCAGGAAATGCATATAGAGTCCGAAAATAACGAAAATCATTGTGTCACTGTGGCGTGCTCTCACGATCGCATGGAAAAAATTTGGTAAAGTGTGGCACAAGTTTTGGTGCTCGCACCTTCCATACCGGAGCATCTCACAAGAAGAATCATAGTTTCCAAAAGGAGACACAGCACTTCGGACTCCAAATCGTCAGTTACTACATCGTTCCGCCTCGAAAAAAATCATGGTAAACAATCACGGATATACCCTTGGTTTGATTTTCCGGCCCATTTCAGGTCTCGTCTACTATGTTTAAGTCATTTTTTGCACTTACCTTGCATTTAGTGCATATAAAGTCAAAAGGATACTACAACTACATGTGGGTGTTTTAGTTAGGCTATACTTAGGCTACTCATAGCGGAGAGTATCATCTACTAGTATCATGCATATATATGATACTAGTGTATGATACTCTACCATTAATTATAGTGCATAGTATAATAGAGTAGTATCATAGATGATCATATTTATTGCCATGCATGACACAAATTAGCATCGCATTTAACATGATACGGTATCTACCTATATATTACTCTAACCCTCTCTATCTTCTTTAATTCTTTGCCACATCAGCATAATTGCTATTTCCGAGTGCATGATACCGGCTATGATACCACCACTATGGCCAGCCTTATAGTGGGGAGTATCATATACTAGTATCATGCATATGATACTAGTGTATGATACTATGTACCTTTATAGTGCATAGTATCATAGAGTAGTATCATAGATATGATGACCGTATTTATGGCCATGCATGATACAAAGTAGTATAGCATTTATTATGTTACGGTATCTACCTATGTTACTCTAACCCACTCTCCCTTCTTTAATTCCTTGCCACATCATCATATTTTCTATTCCCGAGTGCATGATGCCGGCTATGATACCCCCACTATGGCCACCCTTAGCAAAGAAGGTGTACAAATCATTTGTGCGTCACTTTGCAAGTTTTCAACCGTTTGTCCGAAAAGCGGGGAGAAGTTTCAAACATTTCGGCCGCGAGGTGCGGGCACTGGCATAGGCCTAGTTGGTATTTTAATTACAGGAAATTCAGATGGAGTCCAGACATCATCAAAATTGATGTGTGCCCGTGGCATGTGCTCTCACGACCCCGTGGAAAAAAATTGGTAAAGTTTGGCACAAGTTTTGATGATCGCTCCTTCCAAACTAGAGCATCTCACATGAAGGATCATGGTTTCCAAAAGGAGACGTGTCAATTCAAACTCCAGTGGCCGGTGACTTCGTCGTTTGGCCTCATAAAAATTTCCACGGTACGCAATCACCATTATACCACGGGTTTCATTTTCTGGCGCATTTCAGGTATTGTTAGCTATATTTAAGACATTTTTTGAGTTTAGCATGCATTTTGTGCATAAAAATAAAATTACAACCGGAACTGCATTTGCTATCGAAAGGGATGAGGATTGCCGTTCGATTTGGGAGCATCCAACGGTGCAGACGTACGATCCGTGGGGTTTGGGTTCTGGCCAATCAGAAAGCACGACTCAGATCGCGCGCGGGGTTTGGTCGGCACACGGCTTTCATGAACGAGCCGTGTGCTATTCGCAAACCAGATTGCATATCTTTTGTTGACACATGCTAGAGTGAGATCAATTGAGTGTGCTACCTCTATGATATAATAATAATAATAATAATAATAATAATAATAATAATAATAATAATAAACAGTTCATGTTCATTGCCTGAGCTGACAATATATCAAGGTCAACATATTAACGATTCTTGCATCAACAGAAAACCGGGCATAACTCACAAATTCAGTACATGCGACAGTTCTAAATTGAACGAATTAAGTTGCAGGGTAGGCATAAAGACTAGTCTTACGGATTAATTCCCATGTACATGGGGGAACTGGGATCATTACGTTGACCCCGAATGAACTTGGGTTTTCTGATGATTTTACGCTTCTCTGTTACATGGGTGTGTGATCCCTTGGCTGGCAACTCAGCAAATTCATCGTACTCATCCTCATCGGCAACATCCTCGACACCCAGTACCCTCCTCTTCCCATGCATCACTACATGGCAGTTCTTATGCAAGGGGTCTTCCGCATAGAAAATCTGGGTAGCATCGCTGGCAAGAATGAACGGGTCCGCATGATATGCCATCATTGTCCTGTTAACACAGGTCTTCCTGTAATCATCAACCTTTACATGACCAAGAGGGATCCATGCGCACCTGAATAATGCCAGCTTAACTTTCACATAGTTAAGCTCCCAAATCTCTTTGATGGTTCCATAGTATACCCTTTTTTCAGCTTCATCTACAGTCATGCATTCTATTCGAACAGAGCTGTTCTGATATGAGGTCTTCTCATCACATTCCTCAGTGTAGAACATGTATCCATTTATGTCATATGCTTGGTACGTCAACACCGTAGGTGATGGCTTTTGTGCCACCCACGTAGCAATGTCATCTATGGATCCTTGTGCCAAACGATACTTCAGCCATTCGGCGTAGTTCTTAGTGTGCCCCTTCATCTCCACATCTGATGAAGGCACCATTGGTAAGAAGCTTTGGCGTATCTCCGCCAAGTGTTCTTCGGCCTAAGCGTTGAGAACTGGGCTATTAAGCAGTACCGTCAAATGGGCTTTCTCTGCCAATTCTCCGGGTGCAGCCATTTGCGTGCCAACAAGGACCGGCTTACCTTTCAGCCTTCCCTCGTGGCGAGAGAGGGGAAAACCTATAGGTCTTTGTTTCATGTATTTGGTGCAAAACTCAACCACCTCCTCCGCGGTATAACCTTGTAGGATGCTTGCCTCTGGATGGTTTCGGTTCCAACAATAGCGCTTCAGTATTCCCATGAACCGCTCGAAGGGATACATGTTGCGAAGAAACACAGGACCACAATACTTTATCTTGTCGACAAGGTGCACAGTGAGATGGACTATGACATCAAAGAATGATGGTGGAAAAAACATCTCTAGGTTGGACAATATTCTTGCAATATCATCTTGCATATGATCCAACTCTTCAGGATCTACAACTTTCTGCCATAGTTGGTTGAAGAAATCACAGAGCTCAATGAGTGTGTTTCTTATATCTTTGTCCATCAGATTCCTGATGGCCACCAGGAGGATTTGTGTCAACATTACGTGGCAATCATGTGACTTCATGTGTCCCAACTTCATTTTACCTGAGCTCACATCCACGAGACTTCTGATGTTTGCAGAGTAGGAAGAGGGTGTCTTAACTGACAACAAATAGGTGAAGAACTGTGTTGCTTCTTTTGTACTGAAATTGTAACTCTGGTGAGCTTTGATGAATTTGTCATCATCTTCTGCTTCACTCTTGCGTTTTGATTGATCAGCAAGCATATCGAGCCGTGCACCATCACGATCCTTTGTTTTACCTTTAATCTTGAGCAGAGTACCAAGGATGCTTTCACATACGTTCTTCTCTATGTGCATGACATCGATGCAGTGACGGACACATAGAATCTCCCAGTAAGGTAATTTCCGGAACACCAATTTCTTCTTAAACACTTGACCCTTGTGAGGGAGTCCTGGATTAGGGGGTCCTCGGTTGTCCGGGCTGTTTGATATGGGTCGGACTAATGGGCCGTGAAGATACAAGCAGAAGACTTTCCCCCCGTGTCCGGGTGGGACTCCTGTATGCGTGGACGGCAAAATTGGTGTCCGGATATGTTATTTCCTTCCCCTATAAACCGACTTTGTATAACCCTAGGCCCCTCCGGTGTATATATAAACCGTAGGATTTAGTCCCTGGAGGCTATCAGAATTCTCATAGGCTAGACTGCTAGGGTTTAGCCATTATGATCTCGAGGTAGATCAACTCTTGTAACCCCTATACTCATCAAATACAATAAAGAAGGATGTAGGGTTTTACCTCCATTAAGAGGGCCCGAAACTGGGTAAACATTGTGTCCCACTTGTCCCTTGTTACCATCGATCCTCAGACGCACAGTTCGGGACCCCCTACCCGAGATCTACAGGTTTTGACAGCGACATTGGTGCTTTCATTGAGAGTTCCATTGTGTTGTCGATAGTAGGATCGATGGCTCGCCTTGTCATCAACAATGATATCACTTCTGGAAGGAACCTGACTTCAGGACAGGTCCTCCAGCTCGGCCGTTTCACCATGGGCGCTCGCACGGTCGTTAAGCCAACGTTGGCCCCCACAATTTCCAAACATCACCTCCGCATCGGCTTCGAACACTCCGAAAAGATGGATCCGGCGGATGTCTCGTCCTTGAACGAGTTGCTAGATCGCATCGCTGCCCTGGGGCTTGCAACAAACTATGTCGGATCGGGCTCAAACCCGATCAAAGGGAAATCAAGTCCCCGCCGATCACCCATCTGGTAGCGGTCATCGAGGAACGAGCCGAAAACACTTCTTCCCCTAAGTTAAAAACCAGCTATGTCCGGATCTCCGAGCCCCTCGAGCTGGACACCCTCCCTCGGGATGAGACTTCACGTCCTCTAAACTCGGGGTCAGACATAGAGCCCGGAAAGCACTTGGATCTTCCTGGACCCGAACTGGTGACCTTGGGGATTTTTCAAGCTCCAGATTCAATCTTGGGTCAGGATTCGGGTTTTAACCCACCCACCCACCACAATCAATACTCTCCAAGTAATTCAGGCCCTCCAGACATATGTGACCTAATGTATGTACGGCAGCAACCTCAGGAAACGGTCCATCACTTCTGGGCCAGATTCCTCCTTGTTAAAAACAAGATCACAGATTGCTGCGACGATGAAGCAGTTTCGGTTTTTTATCGTAATTGTACGGACGAGGAAATTCTGAATGCCCTCAACCGCCGTCGCATACAGACCTTTACGGAATTATCACACTTAGTACAGAAGTACTGTGCGATGGAAAGCACATGGAAGGCCCAGAAAGCCTGGTTGGAACCTACTGCCTTTAAGCGGTCCACCACACGGGCAAAACGGATACACCCCTACGAGGCTTCCAATCATAAGCCCGTTGGCAAGAAAAACAAACCCCTCACAGGGCACAGAACAGTTCTTGACGAACTCCTCGACAAACCCTGTCAGATACATGCGACGCCGAGTACCGAACCAACTCACAGCCTGCGGGCATGTTGGGTACTCCGGCAAGTGGCTAAAAGCGGTGAGGCTATCCTCACCAACATTACTCCAGAGAAGCATTCTTCGGAGGATGACGATCTTAACGTCTTTACGGTCTTCGAGACCTCCTCTTCAAATAATTGGCGCAAAAGGGCGCTCCGCGACCTCACTGAAATCAACCAAGTAATCGCTATGAGCCCTTGGAATGACGCGGCCATAACTTTCATCGCGGACGATGAACCAAGGGCCCGATCAGTCCGAGCACCAGCCGCCTTGGTCTTAAACCCAATTGTAGATGGCTTTCGACTCACCAAAGTGCTCATGGACGGCGGCAGTGGACTTAACCTCATCTACGAGGACACGCTCGACAAAATGCAAATCGACAAGACCCGCATCGAGCAAAGCAGTACCACCTTTCGAGGCATCATCCCCGGTCGAGAAGCACGATGTTCGGTGAAAATCAAACTTGATGTAGTATTCGGCACGCCTGAGAATTACAGGTCCGAAGAGTTGCTCTTTCACGTAGCCCCCTTCAACAGCGGATATCATGCCCTTTTGGGGCAGGACGCCTTCTCACGCTTCCAAGCCATATCCCATTATGGGTACATGAAGCTTCAAATGCCGGGGCCCAATGGAATAATCACAGTTACAAGTGATCTGGATAAAGCACTCCGTGCCGAAAATAAAACTGCATCCTTAGCCCTCGAGGCACTATCCGAAGCCCTTGCGGCCGAAGAACTAACCACCTTGAGATCCACGGTAGATAAAGACGATGTGATCCTCGATAAGAGGCCCAAATATACCTCTTTCAAACCAGCAGATGAAATAGTTAAATTTCAAGTGCACCCGACGGATCCCAACAAAACAGCGTCCATTGGAGCATAGCTGGATCCGACGATCGATGCCGCCCTACTAGCGTTCCTGCGTGAAAATTGGGACATCTTTGCCTAGCACCCTTCGGACAAGCCCGGGATCCCACACAGACTGGCCGAACATAGCCTCAACATAATCAAGGGATTCAAACCAGTCAGGCAAACGCTGCGGCGATTTTCCGAACCCAAACGACAAGCTATGGGGGAGGAGCTACCCAAACTACTCGAGGCTGGGTTCATTAGAGAAATCAAGCACCTGGACTGGCTGGCCAACTTGGTCATGGTGCCGAAGAAGGATAAATCATGGCGCCTTTGTGTCGATTTCAAAGACCTCAATAAGGCTTGCCCTAAGGACCCTTTCCTGCTGCCCCGCATTGACCAAATTATTGACGCAACCGCGGGACACGACTCCTTGTGTTTCCTCGATGCCTACTCCGAATACCATCAGATTAAGATGAAGGAGTCCGACCAGGCCGCAACGACATTTATTACCCCGTACGGGCCTTTTTGTTTCAACACTATGCCCTTCGGGCTTAAAAACGCTGGTGCCACTTACCAAATCATGATTCAAACATGTTTGGAAAAACAAATCGGCAAGACAGTGGAAGCATATGTGGACGACGTGGTCATCAAGACTAAACACGTCGAATCATTGGTGGACGATCTCCGCCTCACATTTGACAACCTCCGAACATATGACATACGGCTTAATCTTGAAAAATGTGTTTTCGGTGTTCCAGCCGGAAAACTGCTCGGGTTCATTGTTTCCAATAGAGGAATCGAAGCGAACCCAGCCAAAATCCGAGCCTTGTCACAATTGGCCATGCCAACAGACTTAAAGCAGGTCCAAAAACTAGCTGGGTGAGTGGTAGCCTTGAGCCGCTTCATCTCCAGATCGGGAGAAAAGGCGTTACCACTTTATCGACTGCTCCGACGCACCGACCATTTCGAATGGACGGATGCGGCTACAGCCAAATTGGAAGAAATAAAAACCTTGTTAGCAGGCAACCCAATCCTAGCTGCCCTAGGCGTTGGCGAGCCTATGTTGCTCTATATATCCGCGACTCACCAGGTAGCAAGCGCCGTACTCGTCGTCGAGCGAGAGGAAGAGGGACACAAATTCCCCATCCAGAAACCAGTATACTATGTATCGGCGGTCCTTACACCATGCAAATCCCGATACCCTCACTATCAGAAGATAGCTTATGCGTTCTTTATGGCATCCTGAAAGCTGCGACACTATTTTCAAGAGTATTCGATCACGGTGGCATCCGAAGTACCACTCAATGACATCATAAATAATCGGGATGCCACCGGCCGCATAGCCAAATGGGCCATTGAGCTCTTACCATTTGAACTAACATACAAGCCGTGCTGAGCTATTAAATCTCAGGTGCTGGCCGACTTTGTTGCCGAGTGGACAGAAGCCGAGCTCCCTAAAGAGTACAGTTCATACTCCAACTAGATCATGTGCTTTGATGGCTCTAAAATGCTAGCCGGACTGGGGGCTGGTGTCATTTTGACATCCCCTACGGGGGACATAGTCCACTACGTGCTGCAAATCATGTATACGGACTCTAATAACGCAGCCGAATACGAGGCACTTCTACATGGTCTCCAAATGGCTGTCTCCATGGGCATAGAACGCCTAGAGGTGCGCGGTGATTCAAACCTCGCAATATCCCAAATAAATGGAGAGTTCGATGCAAAAGATCCAAAAATAGCGGCGTATCAAAACACCGTACTCAAAATATCGGCTCGGTTCGAGGGGCTGGAGTTCCATCACGTTGCTCGAGACAGTAACCAGGCAGCGGACATCCTCGCTCGAATGGGCGCCAAACGCGATCCCGTCCCGCCTAACACCTTTGTGGAAAGGCTCTTTAAGCCATCCGTGGTATGGCAGGAAGAGAGCGGAAATACTAGTCCGGACCCGATCATAACCCCAGCAGCCGAACACAGTACAGATATCATTGGGGGTTCGGGTACTGAAATAACACCCTCTGCCCATGAAATCATGGCCATTATTGCTCCATGGACCGAACCCTTCCTGGCCTACCTTAATAGACAGGAGCTTCCTGATGATCAAAATGAGCCCCGTTGCGTAGTTCGATGTTCTAAAGCCTATAAAGTTCACGAAGGTGAACTATACAAGCAAAGTACTAGCGGAGTCCTTCAAAGGTGCATCTCCGAAGAGGAGGGATGACAACTCTTGGCCGAAATACATGCTGGTCTAGGCGGCCATCACGCCGCAACTCGGGCCCTTGTAAGCAAGGCTTTCCGGACAGGTTTCTTCTGGCCAACGGCCCGAGCAGACGCACAAGCCCTTGTGCAACGTTGCGTAGGATGTCAGGTTTTCGCCAATCAAAGTCACATGCCTCCCATTGCCTTACGAACAATCCCCATCACTTCGCCTTTCGCGGTCTGGGGGCTAGACATGGTCGGACCCCTTAAAGGGGGAAGCCACAAAAAGAAATATTTACTGGTCATGGTGGATAAATTCACTAAGTGGATAGAGGCCAAACCAGTAAAAATGGCTGAAGCAGGGCCAGTGATCGACTTTATATCCGGCGTGGTACACCGTTATGGTGTCCCGCACAGCATTATCACTGATAACGGCTCCAATTTCACAGACGATGAGGTGAAAAACTGGTGCGCCAACTTGGGCATTAAGCTCGATTACTCATCCGTGTACCACCCTCAAACAAACGGACATGTTGAACGGGCTAACGGCCTCATAATGAGCGGCATTAAACCCAGACTGGTGCGCTCCCTACAGGAGTCAGATAAGCACTGGGTTGAGGAACTCGATTCCGTGCTCTGGGG
This sequence comes from Thinopyrum elongatum, assembly GCA_011799875.1. Taxonomy (NCBI): domain Eukaryota; kingdom Viridiplantae; phylum Streptophyta; class Magnoliopsida; order Poales; family Poaceae; genus Thinopyrum; species Thinopyrum elongatum. Next base: position 217,297,707 of record CM022302.1, on the reverse strand, counting down.
GCTGCGGACTACGCCTAATCGAATGACCGGATACACACCTTTTTTCATGGTGTACGGTTCAGAAGCTGTCTTGCCCTGCGACATTATTCATGACTCACCTCGAGTGCGCATGTATGAAGAGAGAGAAGCCGAGCTTGATCGGCAGGACGGCCTTGAAGAGGTGCGCGATATTGCACGAGCCCGTTCTGCATTTTACCAACAATAGGCTAGGAGATACCAAAGCAGAGAAGTGCAGGCCAAGACTTATAATGTCGGCGAACTCGTTATGCGCCTCCCTGAGAAGAAGAAGGATAAGCTCAAACCAAAATGGGAGGGGCCCGTCATCAAAGACGAAGTTCTCACAGGAGGAGCCTATAGCCTTCGTAATGCATCGGATAATCGCCTTGAGCTGAATCCATGGAACGCTGCTCGGCTCCGAAGATTCTACGCATAGTTCGGCCGTATCCTTTTCTTAGTCCCTTTTTTTCCTTCTTCTTTTTCTCTCCTCTTCCTTTTTTCTTATATACTTCCCAGTGTATGTTCAGATATGCCGAACTATTAGGGGTACACATCTTTAAATGTACACACCCCACTATGACTGGGGGCTTCTTTGATGAAGCTTATTATTAAAAGCCTGGAGCTTACATTACCTATGTCATTTGTTATATACACTTTTTGCCATTATATACACCTCTATGACTTAAGTTTTTGCCAGGCTGGGTTGCCTTGCTCCTGTGTTTATACCCTATGTTCCCGATCGGCTAGGGTGTAAAGGGAGCACCTCTGCCACTGTTACAACCGGGTAATCCGGACCTGTACCTTAGACGGGTGAAGCCAAAAGCTAGCGTTCTTAAGAGAATAATTGGTCGGCAAGCAATGACAGATTGTTAAGTTCCTGTAACTCTTTTGAAAAAATAATACGGGACAGGTTCCCCGTAATTCGGATCAAAGCCTAAGCCCGCGCAATTAAGCATGCCAACCCAAGGAAAGGAACCCTTAACGGAACTATTCTCCTTGGAAGATGTTTCTTACATAAGTAATATAACAACCTCCCCGAACTAAATTTTTGTCTTTTCGAGTAATATGACTGGATTGCCTGGTTTTCGGACATAATGAATGTTTCTTACATTCGACAATAGTATCCAGAAACACTCCACCTTCTTGGCTCGGAGGCCGAAGCCGAAAGTCTGCGATGACAAATTTTCACATGTTTGGTCGGAGATAAAAATTCAAGAGTAGAGGTACATCGATACATCAAAACAAACACCTGCTCCTTATCTATACCATCTATAAGACTATCTAAACTACAGTCTTCTTGCGAGTACTTCGCAGCTATCATCACTTGGTCGTATACCAAGTTCACGGGAATCTCCTTTTTGTCGGGCCCTCGAGGTCAAACTCGAGCCATATGATTTGGATCGAGTCCGGTGTAGCGCATTTTCACCATCGCCCACGCTTCTCGTGCACCTTCCTGGCATGCGGACGCCTTCCATAGCTCGAAACAGCATCGGGCACCTTTGAACAGGTTCACCAACCCCTCCATACTTTCCGGAGGGGCATCGGATGGCCATAAAGCCTTCGCCATACTTCTCATAGCTTTTCGGGCTCGTTCATGCCTCACGGACAGTTCCTTAAGCACGTCGCCTCGAAATCCGGATACTTCCTCCTCAGGTCGACGGGTTAATAGACCTGCAATAACAAAGTTGTGACAATCCGGACTATGGGATGATCTACGTCCTTTAGATGTTTCAAAAGGTCATACCGAATATGCCGCCTTTCAACTTCTTATTTTCTCGTTTTGCGGCCTATAACTGCGCCTTTAAGCTCTTTATCTCTTCGGCTTGTTTATCCTTTTCCTCCTCAAGCTTGTTCTTCTGATCAGTGGTCATGGTGGCCTTTTTGATCCCTGCCAGATCTATGGTGGCGGCATTCAGCTTTATCTGGTTTGTCTTCAGCTCCTGGGACAATGCGTTGTTCTTCTCCCTGAGAACCTGCAGGTTGTAACGATCCTTAAATCGGTTAGCCTAACCGCTTCAAGTCTCGGGGGCTACTGGCATATATCTATTAAATTTGCACAAACTATTACCTGCATATCCTTTGAAAACAGTTGAGTAATTCCAGCAAGTCTGTCTCGGGCGGCTCGGATATATGCATCCATGGAGCTGAGTGCGGTAAATTCCTGTTCAGTGAAAACTGGAGCGCGCATGGCCTCTTTCATTCGGCGATGATTCATCACGCTCTCTACCTCAGAATTCGTGACGGATACGTCATCCGAATCCTCTTGAGGAGGTGGGGCCGGCACTGTATCAGCCCTCATTCTAGTTGACGAGTCTGGTGCCGGATTAGCTGACATTCGGCTAACAGGGCATTTTCCCACAGTTTGCCGCGTGCTCCTCCTGAAATAGAGGTAGAAGAGAGATTTAACAATCTGATCTCATGCGTAGGCATACACCAAAGGACATACCTCTTTGAAGGAGGAGAAGGCTTGACAGCGCTCCCGGTTTCCTTTCATTTTGAACGATTGCCCTGCGTAGGGGCCGCTCTCGAGGGAGTGCGGCATGCCAAGCGCCGATCCTATGAAGTACAGTTTAGTGCATTGGATAAGGTGCAAGTAGGGGCTTCTTTTTTAGGAAGCCTTTTGGAGAAGGAGTAAGGGCGGGGGTAGTCGGCCGTGATAGACACTTCCGAGCCGTCAAGGCTCGCTTGATAAAATACTCCATCATCGAACTCTATGTATTTATCCGGATCCTCGCAGAAGCCAGGGTCTTCATTGCGGTTGTGATCCTATGGCTGTGGGGCAGGACAGTGAACGTCCTCGATCATCTTCCTCCATGACTGTTTTAAGACAACAAAGAACAATTTGATTAGCGTGCCTCGATAGCAGTAAAGCAGCACTGATAATCAAAACCTTACCCATTCAATGGGGTTGTACACGGAAAAACCTTCTCGGCAGTTTAAGCGAAGGAAGTCTTCTTTTTCCCCCTTATACAGATCGGCCAGGATCATGGCCAGTTCAGCCGGGGTGACCGGACCCTTGCATCTGTAACGAGATGCGTCGTCTTCTCCGTTGTAGCACCATAAAGGCGTTACTCTGGACTGAAGGGGCTGGATACATCGTTTTATTGCAATGGCCATGACTTCGATTATCAAGAGCTCGGTATGAGCTAGTAATCTGACCTTGCTGACCAACCTTTTTACTTCCGCACTGTCTTCCTCCTTGGGACTCTGGGGACGCCAATTGAGGCGTTTCTTCAGAGGAGCACTGGAAAATTCGGGGAGGCCGCGCCGAACTGGGTCCGGAAGTGGGACATCATCAATATAAAACCACTCCGAAGACCATTCTGGGATACCTCTTTGGGAGTTCCAATAGGGTAGCCTGATCCAGCTATGCGCCATACTTCGGCGCCGCCCACTTCAAATATGGAGCCCCCTCGATGGCAAGGGACGAGGCAAAAGAACTTTCTCCATAATTCGAAATGGGCCTCGCAGCCCAAAAACAGTTCGCAGAGAGCGACGAAGCCTGAGATGTGCAGAATCGAACCTGGGGTAAGGTTGTGCAGCTGGATGCCGTAAAACTCCAACAGACCCCTGAGAAAGGGATGGATCAGAAATCCTAAGCCCCGCAAGAAAAATGAAATGAAGCACACCCTCTCCTCCTTATTGGGGTTGGGGAAATTTCCTGCTAGTACATCATTGCCAATCGAAGCCAATTCCGCTCGTACAGAGACTAGATCTGCGAGGGGGACATATCCCTGCGTCTGGAGTCGACTCAACTGAAGATGAGACACTGAACAGCTCTGCCCATCACCCTCTTGAGGGCCATGGGGGCGCGAAGAAGAGCCTGGGGCGCTGGCCATGTTTTGAAGTTTTTCGTGGCTAGTCCTGGTGTTCTCTGCACGATGTGGATGGCACTTGGAGATCTAACCTCTTCATATAGGCGCCGTTCCTGTGTGGCCAGGGGTTTTCTTTTTGGTAAAAATTATTATGGACCGTTCGCATTCGCCCAGCGTGTGGAAATCGAGGCGACGACAGGGAAGGAGTCATAAAGGCAGAACGTGGAAGTCAGGGCCGGACTGTTATCCATCCAAGGTATGATGAACAACCAACCTTGCAAAAAGTCGAAGACATAAGCCGGATACTGCATCGTCATTTGAAGGCTAGTTCGGGGGCTACTGAGGGAGTCCTGGATTAGGGGGTCCTCGGGTGTCCGGGCTATTTGATATGGGCCAGACTAATGTGCCGTGAAGATACAAGCAGAAGACTTTCCCCCCATGTCCGGGTGGGAGTCCTGTATGCGTGGACGGCAAGATTGGTGTCCGGATATGTTATTTCCTTCCCCTATAAACCAACTTTGTATAACCCTAGGCCCCTCCAGTGTATATATAAACTGAAGGATTTAGTCCGTGGAGGCTATCAGAATTCTCATAAGCTAGACTGCTAGGGTTTAGCCATTACGATCTCGAGGTAGATCAACTCTTGTAACCCCTATACTCAACAAATACAATAAAGCAGGACGTAGGGTTTTACCTCCATTAAGAGGGCCCGAACCTGGGTAAACATTGTGTCCCACTTGTCCCTTGTTACCATCGATCCTCAGACGCACAGTTTGAGACCCCCTACCCGAGATCTGCCGGTTTTGACACCGACACCTTGGGTGTTTGTTTCACCGTCAACGCGTGCTTCTTGCTAAGCACAACATTAATTTATTTAGCCATGTTGTGGACCACCTCCCCATCATAGGGTCTTGGGCCCACATCTACCTCTAACGTACCATCAAATTCAGCTTTCATCTTTCGATATGGGTGATTTCTCCGTAAGAACCTACGATGATGCAAATACACGGTTTTGCGCGAGTTGGGGAGAAATCTGCTAGCTGTCCTATCCATGCATGTGACACACCCTACATCTCCCTTTGTTTTCTGCTCCGATGTGTTGCCTAATGCCGGCATATATTGAATGGTGTGCTCCAGCATCTCATGTAGATCAAAAATCTCCTTTCTGTAAGCATCATAACATTTTACAGCAGGCGCATCTATCCACACTATCAGCAGTTCTTCTACCAGTAGCTGAAAGTAAATGTCGATGTCATTTCCAGGTTGCTTCGGGCCTTGGATAATCATTGACATCATAATGTATTTTTTCTTCATACACAACCAAGGAGCTAGGTTATATATGCACAGAAGCACCGGCCATGTGCTGTGATTCGTGCTCATATCGCCAAAAGGATTCATCCCGTTAGTACACTCCCCGAGCCTTATACTTCCGGGATCCTTGGCAAAGTCTTCAAACTTGTTGTCGATTAATTCCCACCGAGCCCCATCTTTCGGGTGCCTCATATATTTATCCGCAGTTCGCTCATCATGATGCCACCGCAACCTCTTTGCCTCACTAGGGTTTGCAAACAAACGCCTCAACCTTGGAATTGAAGGCAAGTACCAAACAACCTTGAACGGGATTCCTGTCTTGATCTTGTCGTCCAATTTGTACTTGCCCTTTGCTCTCCTGCGCTTGTATCATGCATGCTTGCATGTGGGACATGCACGCAAATCTTTGTACTCACCATGGTTCTGGGGACATGGGACAAGCGTGTATCTTCTGTACTTCAAGTTCTAATGGGCAAACAATTTTCTTCGCTTCGTTCATGCTTCTGGGGAGCACATTATCTTCCAAAAGAATTTCTTTGAAAAGACCTAACATCTCTATGAAGCCCTTGTTTGATAGACCATTTGCTGCTTTAAATCTGAGAAGCGCCAGGGTGGCACTCAACTTGGAATATTTCTTTTTGCAACCTGGATACAATTATTTCTTGGAGTCCGCATCAATGGTTGGCAGATCCTTATACCCAATCATATCCTTTTTTGGGCCCTTGAAATCTGCAATCATAGCAGCAAAATCTGGCATATCAAGATCGTCGTCATCTGCGTCGACATCTTGGTTTTCCAGTGGGCGTTTCAGCTTTTCGGTGTTCCATTGGTAGCTTGACGCCTCTGCCCTGATGTTAGATTCATATTCCATGTGACACTGATCGGGGTTTGGCATCTCGCAGCCCTGTGTATATTCATCCATGACCTGCTCTTCACCGTGTCTGGTCCAACTGTATATCCATCCATGAATCCATGAGAGACTAAGTGCCACTGGACATCTGCAACTTCACGTGACTCTGTATTGGCACAATCAGTACATGGACACAGGATGTAATCCGCATCACCAATTCTCCTCTTTGTACTTTCAGCCAAATTCATGAACTCTGTCACGCCACTGATAAAATTTGCGGTTCTCCGATTCTTCATCCATTGAGATCGTTCCATCTGCACCACACGAATGGTAATTAAAAACAAAACAACAACATTAATACACGGATTAACTGCTGCCCAAAGATGCGTGCATAAATCACAAGTTTTTATTTTCATAATTACTGAGGGCTCTCCATATTGTTATCCAGACGTGCAATGACAAAAATTAATGGCCAGTCAATTTACACGCCGAGTACTAGTACAACACTACCCTTAGGAATTGAATACCTTAATTAAGCCACTCACGAAAAGAATACCTTAATTAATTAGCCGCGCGGCGACCTCCACCCAGCAGACAGAGAAGCGCGATGCGGCGGCACGCCGAGACAGCAGGGTCGAGGAGCAAAGCTTAGTGTGGCTGCCGCCTGAAGTTCGACCTCCACTATCCCGCCATCGACCATGATGGATGTGCTCGAATCACGCTGCCGCCGACCTCGATGGTTGAGCTCCTCCTATCTCCTGCCGCAGACCGAGGATTGACCTCCTATGACGCCGCCACCGCCCACCGACCGAGGATTGACCTCTTCTCTAGTAGCCGCTGCCTAGGCCGCCGCCGCCATCTCGATATGCAGAGCGGCTATTTTCTTTTTTGACGGATATCCGCAGAGCGGCTGTTTACACAGTATCACTGTAACTCAATTATATGTACATGGTAGTACATCACATACGGTTATGTAACGGCAACAGTGTCTCACCTACGTTAGTTTCTCACATGGTTTGGTGCGGAAATCATGTGTGAAGTTGTAATATGTAACACAAACGACATGTATAAACAGTGTGCCGTGTACAACATATAGTGCCATAAGTAGTTCCCGACCATTAGCTTATCCCCACAGTTTCCCCATTTCCCCCAAATCCCTGGATAGCCTCCAAATTACCTCGCGTGGCGCTGACATTGGGGAAACGCGGACGAGTGGTGCTGATGGTTTTGGTGCGGCTCCTCCTGCTCGTATTGTCGCCACGACGGCGGTCGCCGCCGAGCACTTGACTAAGGTCATCAGAAGGCAGGTGTACTATGGATCCGAATTGTCCTGTCAGGTTCCAATCTATCCCAATCTTTTTTAGCATGTCCAAAGTAGCTCCTTGCTGAATCCGTCCTGAATGACCCCCCCCCCCCCCCCACACCAGGAAAGCGATCTGCTGCCGGATCCGGAGCATGACTCCAGACTCCCGCAACACGAGTTGGACTCTGAGTTGTGCGGCACCGAGAAGTACGAAAAGCTGAGTTGTGTGAACGGGACACTCCTACTCGACGTGTATGCATGGAGGGATTCGACATTGGTAGGCGGTTTCTCAGTTTCCCCTTAGAGGTTAGTGCTAAGTTCATCATTTTACTTGAGTTAATGCCACCGCTCATCCTAAATACTATTTAACATTGGCAGGGATATGAGGCTTGTGCCTTTGTTAACTGGCTGGATGAAGAATAGCATGGCAGGGCTCGGAGTGTTATCACCAAGCTCGCAGAAGATAACGTAAAGCCGAAGAAGAAACTGGCTGATCTGGAATGTACAATCAGTACGATTAAACAAGAAAGAATCAATCACACGCAACAGATGAAAGCAAGAGACAAGAAGCAACTAGCATGTGTAGTTGTGGTTGTCGCATTAGCCATGTTCTATGCGCTGTTTGCAATGATGATTAGGGGTTTTAATTGACAGTATTGCTAAAGCACATCTAGATGTACTCTAAGTAATGCACATCTAGGTCCTATGCCATTGATGTTACGCGAAGATTCAAGCAGATATTTTCCTTTATCTTTTTTTCTTTTCCTTTGTAGTTTGATTATTACTGGCTTCATCAATAAGAAGAGCTCAATGTATTGCTTGCCAACTGTCCTACTTCATTTGTACCGGTACTGGTGCATAATCCCAAAACTCGTTCCTTATTTTTGTCCTGAAAAAAGAAATTAGCCAATAGGAGTCCTGCGCAACCCCGAGAATTTGGAGCGACTGGGTACAAATAATTGCGGTTGATTATATCAGTTCTTAGATAATACGTCAACCCCCGCTTCAATTGGCATTTCCTCTTCTCTGCATACGCCGCTTAAGTGTCCACCATCTTCATCGTCCCCGGCAGGCCGCGCTACACACTTGCACACACTCTGCGCTTTCTCGTGGTTTTTATACGACCACAGCCATGTCAAGAGACAGCGAGGACGATAGTTCGGCCAGCAGTCTGGCGCCCGATGATATGTCAACATCGGAATCATCCCGCTCATCTTCCATGAGTCCGGCGTCGATCCCAGACCTCGAATATATCCAGATCATGGAAGGGACGCCGCCTCCGGAGTCGACAGACGACAACCAGATGAACGAGAAGCCGTCAGAGGACGAAGAAGAGGATGATGACGATGATGAGTGTCGGCGTTCTGGGAACCGGGGTACCCAAACTTGCCTGCCTGCGGCCCATGGCGTGGCTCCATTGACAGCCTGGTACGGCCCATCTTCGGCATCAACAGCACAAGACCCTCGCAAGGGGCCAAGCCTCGCGAGGCAGATGACGCCAAGACCTCCAGAAGGAGTGGCCTCCCTAGGATGGCTCCTGAGGAGCGGAGATTCCTATGCAGGCACCCACCTCGTGAGGTTAAGGTGACACAAGCCATGACGACCGAGGCCCGGCGGGCGCCAGCGGGCGCAGTACAGCAGGTTTCCTCTTTGGTGCTAAAGAGGCAAGCGCAGGCGCGGAGTCCCGAGGAATCAGCCAAAGGTTTCCATTTCCGTGCTACAAGACCAAGACCGCCAGGACGGAGGTCATCGCCGAGCCCACCATGACGTCATGACCAGAAGCTTTGCAGGTGAAGACCACCTTTCGTCAGGATAAGATGTACTAGTTGTCTCCCTTCGAATTTGGCCATTGTGGGATCCCTTCCCACCTTCATTTTGGGAAGAGGACCAAGGCCACTATAAATATAGCTTAGCCACCACCATAGCTGGAGGAATCATTCAGACCATCCGAACCCCCTCCAGCTCACACCAACACAAGAACACGCCTCCTGAGGTTGTTCTCCCTTTGTACTAGTTCATCCTCAGCCCACCTCGAGGCTAATCCACCACAAAGCAGGAGTAGGGTATTACACCGCAAGGTGGCCTGAACCTGGGTAAACCGCCTTGTCCCATTCCTTTCCCGTTCATCGAGCTAGGCTGTGAGATCGATGAGTTGGCAGGCTGGGGAGATTGAGTTCTTCGCACGCACCCCAGAATTCAAATCTTTCTTGGGTCTGCGAAGCCCCAAATCCGACATTTGGCGCTCCAGGTAGGGGTGCGTCGGAGCCTCTCCTCCGCCGGTCGATTCGCCACTGTTCCGCCGTTCTCATGGCTGACGCTCGTCGAGTTCGTGCTGAGCGCCGGGCTGCCCTCGCCGCCCGCATCGCCCAAACAACGCCTGCAGGCGATGGCGCTCCCCGTCGTTCCCCATCGCCTGTGGCAAACACCGCCACTGGCCCCACGGCCCACGAGCAGCAGGCTTTGTCGTTGCAGCCTTCCGTGCGGTGTGATGGACGCACCGCCACTCCGTCGCTGACTCCGGCGGCTGCCTCGTCTTCTCATGCTCGTCGCGGGCCGGCGAACGCGCAGGCTGCGTTGCTCTTGGCACGCAAGCTTCTGCGCTATCGCCCGATCGACGACCTCTACGAGGACTGGCTGGACCTCATCGCCGAGCTCGTCAGCGCTGCTGGAGAGGCCCCTGCATCGTCCCGCTCGCTGCCTCTCCCGCCGCCTCTCGTGGGCGACGTGGCCCACGGTGCGCCTCCTCCACCTCCCAGGCAAGACATCGTCCTCGAGCCAAGGTGTGAGGCCCCTCGGCGCAACCCGCCGCGCAAGGCGCTGGCGCGCGATGAAGAGAGCTGCCAAGTGATGCAGTGGCCCCAAGGAGAGGCGTGTGCGCTCCCAGCACCGCCACATCAAGACCGCGTGCTGCCCGAGGCGGCAGTGCGCGAGAGCCAAGACCAGGCTCCCCCTCCACGACGGGTTCCCATGACCTCGGCGGGCTGCCATGTGTTCACCCCAGAGCTGCACCGCATCGTCTGGCCAGGGAAGTTCAAGCCAGACCTGCCTCCACGCTACGACGGCACCCCCGACCCTGCCGAGTTCCTACAGCTCTACGAGCTGAGCATCGAAGCGGCCAACGGCAATGAGAAGGTCATCGCAAACTGGTTCCCCATGGCCCTCAAAGATGGTGCACGCTCGTGGCTCCTGAACCTCCCCGCTGGATCGATCTCCTCTTGGGATGAGATGCGGGAGCGCTTCATCGCCAACTTCCAGGGCACTCGCGACCGTGCACCTGCTGCGGGTGACCTACGGCGCATCATGCTGCAGCCAAGAGAGAACCCTGCACAAATACATCCAGCGCTTCACCAACGTTCGCCTCAAGATCCCCAAGGTGTCAGACGAGGCCATCATTTCGGCGTTCACTGATGGCGTCTGGGACGTCAAGATGAAGGAAGAGCTCGCCATACACGAGGACCTGTGCTCGGCTCTGGAGATGTTCATCATGGCGACTAGATGCGCGAGGGCCGAGGAAGGACGCCTTTCCCTCCTCGAGCTCCCGGAGGCCGATACAGAAGATAAGAAGGCCAAGGCCAAGGACGTGAAGCGCAAGGGCCAGCTGTGCTCGCGGCATAACCTGAGATGAAGTGCAGCTGCAACCACCCGGAGTCCTCCAAGGGCAGCCGCCCATTCTGCGTCTTCCACAATGTGCACAGCCACAACACCAACGACTGCCAAGAGCTCAGGGCCATCCGAGACAGGCGCCTTGGGTGTCGCCCTAAGTGCAACGACCGTGGCTATGTCCATGGAGGAGGCCGAGGTGGGGGACGCTGGGACAACCGCGACCCCCGCCAGGACTGGCGCGTTCAGCCTCGTGAGGACCGCTGGTAGGGCCAGCCTCGCTTGGGCCCCTGGAGGGATTAGCCCCGTGAGGACCGCCCTCAGGGCAATGCTGGCCTTCCTTCGCTGCCACCACCACCAAGAAGGAACGATGACCACCACCAAGATGATGGGGCCGGGGGCTTCCAAGAGCCTCGTGCCATTGCGTGCATCCTGGGCGGCGCTCAGGCTCCCGCCTCCCATCGCATCTTCAAGCAGTTCGCTCATGAGGTGAACGCGGCCCTCCCCAAGCTCGAGGTGACGCGTCCGCTCAGGTGGTCCAAGTACGCCGTCACCTTCGACTCTACCGACCAGCTCAAGTGCGCGGCCACTGCCGGCGCCCTCCGGATGCTCTACTCGCCCACCATCAGCAACATCCTCATCACCAAGACACTCATCGATGGTGGCGCGGGGCTCAATGTCCTCTCGTTCGAGATGTTCGACACGCTCCAAGTGCCGTACGACCAGCTTCATCCTACCAAGCCCTTCTCGGGGGTAAACGACGGCTCCACTATCCCCATAGGGCAGATCCGCCTCCCCGTCACCTTCGGCAAGCGCGACAACTACCACACTGAGCTCATCAACTTTGACGTTGCCCACATCCGCCTCCCGTACAACGCCATCCTTGGGTACACGGCCCTGGCCAAGTTCATGGCTGCGACTCATCATGGCTACAATGTCGTCAAGATGCCAGGGAGTGGAGGCATCATCACGGTTGCCTGCAACGAAAAGGACGCGGTGTGCTCCCTCGAGCGCGCCTACCAGGCTACGGGGTTGAGAACCCAGACGAGAAGGGCGCCATCTACCCTCCTGAGGTCTTCCCCAAGAAGAAGAAGCAGCTGCTCCGCCGAGGATCTCGGGAGGATGGGGCGTCCGGCGACCGCGCCTCAGCACCTGCGCCCACTGACGGGGCGCCTTCCCCTCTCACATAGGAAGGCGCGCCCGGCGCCCCTCTCAGGTTGGGCTCGGGGGCTCTCCTCTAGAGGGCCTCAGACCTGACCAGCGTCACGAGGGATGTGTTCAGGCAACATGTGGAGGCATGCTTCAACGCGCGCTTCCACGAAGAGAGCACAGGGCACGAGGCGCCAGGTGCTCAGGAGTTCATCACCAACGCAATCAAGGAGCTTTAGGAGGCGAAGGACATGTGAGGCGAGCGTCGCCCCGCACCACCCGGTGCGGCTGCCGCCCCTGACGACGGCAGCGAGCTGCGCGTCTGCGTCAACATCCCAGGGCTCAACAGAGCCGCGTCTCAGGAGCTCTTCTGGCCGTCCCACCTTGGCCGGTGCGAGGGCCCCCCTCATAGCTACGTTCGCATGCCTTTCGGTCTGCTGAACAGGGCTACCACGCATCAGCGCTACATGCAGGGCATCCTGGCGGCTCACGAGGCCAGGCACCAGGCGATCCTATCGGAGGTGGCGCTGGATCCTCACGAGCCCCCCGGGCCCCCAGAGCCTCACGAGGCTCAGGACCTGGACGGCTCGTGAGGACCGACTTCTGCGCCACGCGTCTTCAGCTACTCCAACACTCCTTCAGCAACGGTGCCAGGTGTCATCTTTTGGTTTGTTCAATTGAGGGCGCCCTTTGGGCTGTATTACCCCCAAGCCGTATGGGTTCGTCCCTACGGCGTGTATCATTTTTCGCATATATCAGAACTAGCCTTACCCTTTCATGAGTTGCTTTCTGATTATCACCTGTCTGTATGGTGCTTCGCCGCCATGAATGTTGTGCGCCCTTGCAAATCCGCCCAGGACCGCCTCATGATTAAGGACTGGCACGGTGTCTGTGCTCGGGTCTGTCCCTACAGCGTCGTTAAACCCAAGTGCCTAAACTCTGGCTCGCGGGCATGCTCCCGTGCACATCACCTCCCATGGTCCTTGGTGCCTTGGTATCGCATGAGCTAATCGGGAGCGGATAAGTAAGGGCACGCGACCCGGTGCCTCGCCATCGCGGGAGCCACGTGCCGGTTTTCTTTCTTCAGGACCTTCGCATGAGAAAACTAGGCACGGCGTCTGTGCTCGGGTCCGTCCCTACAGTGTCGACAAACCCAACGGCTGAGCTTTGTCGGGCGGGCCGGTCCCGTTCACGTCACCTCCTGGGGTCATTGGTGTCTGGACTTCTCATGCGATATCCTCAGGAGATTCACTCGGCCCAGGCTACATAACCATCTCGCAGGACCCTTGCAAATGTTCCGAACCAAATTTAGGCGCAACCCACCTTGAGGTAGGGCCTCGTGAGTCCCGCGCTGGCTCACAAGTGCCCATACACACCTCCTCCAGTCCTGCCGTGCAAGCCACGTGCCAGGACGGGGATGTACACGCCCCGGAGTCTCCCCTTAGAGGGAGCTCCCACCCACAAACCAGTGGAAACCCCATGCTCTGTGCTGGCGGACGACACAGTCGAGGAGCGGCTATTCCCGTGCAAGAGCGGAAGAACCATGCTCCACGCTGGTGAATAAACAACTGAGGGCAACCTAGCGGCTGAAGTAACCTCAGGAGAGCCACCAGGCTCGCTGCTCAGCCTCACCGCACCGCTTTCCCTCGGGAAGGTCGCGCGAGGGGGCTGGGCACGGGGGCTATGCTCAGGTCATGCCTGGCATACGGCACCTCACGAGGTCCCTCGGACCTGGTCTTCTCGCGTCCCTCCCGAGCGAAAGCCCGATGAGGAAAGGTATGGAGAGCTGTTCGTACGTCAAGGGGGACCCATGAGCATCGTGACTCAGGGGCCTCACTGGTCACGTAGCCCCTCACCCCTTGGTCTCGTCCTGGTGATCCGGACGCCCCAATGCCGGTTGAGGTATGGGCGGGGCCGGGCCCTGCCGATGCAGAACGCTAAAACCTATACTCACATCTCTTTGCCGAGGGCTGTTCGTATGTCAAGGGGGACCCCTGAGGATCGCGACTCAGGGGCCTCACTGGTCACGTAGCCCCTCACCCCTTGGTCTCATCCTGGTGATCCGGACGCCCCAACGGTGGCTGAGGTATGAGCGGGGCCGGGTCCTGCCGACGCAGAACACTAAAGCAAGCGGAAAGGAAATCGCGAAATCCTAGCAAATTATTACAAAACATACTGTCTCTTAAAAACTTAAAGCAGGAGTTCTCACACCTCCACGAGGCACGGTAAATGTTGCAGGGTTAAAGCGGGAGAAAGTGCCACCTTCGAACCTCTCCTTCAGCCTTGGATGCCGCCGTCGCTCGCTTGCAGGAGCCTGTCGTTGACAATGCTGCCGCCGTCTTCACCGCTGGCTCCGGCTGTCGCGGTCGCGTGGTCGACGCAGAGGAACTTCTGCAGCAGGGCCTCCACCTGCTTCTCCACGGCCTCGGCGGCAGCACCTTGGAGCTCAGGGGCCACGGGTTCAAGCAGCATGCCAAGATCGAAGCTTGGGTCCCGAAGGTGGAGGTGTCTGAAGATGCGCGTCATGGCCGAGGTGAAAAGCGCGCGAGCTTCCGCCTCCACTAGGGGGCCCACTCCGGCGACAATGCCCTCGAGCGCCATGGCAAGCTTGGGGAGCAGTCCGGCGGGGCCCACCTCCGGTGTCGCCAGTGGTTCCTCGTACCCTTCCCCGTAAAGGGACTGCAGGGCTGCACGGGACCTCTGCTCGAGGGAGACGAAGGCGTCGCGCCCCGCGGCAGCTGCCTTCTCAGTCGTGGCAAGGAATTTCTCCCTGGCCTCTAGCCGAGCCTTCTCTTCGGAGACGAACTTGGTGTGGGACGCCTGGGCCGTCTCCGTCTCCTCCTTCAGCTTCGCCAGGCGGCTCCGTTCCGTGGCCTGTTCCTGGGCCGCCTGCTCCAGCTCGGCGTCAAGGTCGGTGAGCGTAGCCTCCCGGGCCTTGAGCCCCTCCTCCTGCTCCTCAAGCAGATGGATGCGGGCGGCCTGCTCATCGTGAAGGGCCTTCAACTCGGCCTCCACCATGCGGCAGCGCTCCTTGGCAGACGCTGCGTCGGTCAGCGCTGCGTCGTGATCCGCGGTGGCCTCGCCAGCCTCCTTCCTACCCTCCGCGACGATAGCCTCGGCCTGGCCCCAGGCCGTCCTGATGGACGAGTCGGCCTGGAGCCACCCCGAGACCAGCCCTAGACGCCCCGTCGCCGCGTGTCGGTCGGCGCCCTGAAGATCAGTCCGGAGCCGGTCTAGTGCGGTGAAGGCCTCCTCCAAAGCGCCGGGCATGGTAGAGGAGCCATGGTCCGCCAGCGTGACAACTTGGGGAGGAGGTGGCACCGGCACCTGAGCTGGCGACGCTGCAGTAGCAAGGACAGCAGGGGGCTCCGGAACCCTTGAACCCCCAGCAGGTGCACTGGTGACGGGCGCCCCCGGAGTCTACTTCGCCACGGAGGCGGTCTTCTCCTGAGGCTGGGCCATCGAGCCTCGTGAGGCTCACACCGCCGTGGGTGGAGGCGAGGCGGCCTCTTCCTCCCACGCCGGGGTCACCGTGGCCACAGCAGGGTGCATGGCCTCAGAGGCCCTGGCCTCCTCCTTCTTCCTCTTCATCACCGGCTGCAGCCTGGCCACCGGGAGGAGGACATCGTGAGCACGGCATCAGGGATGGGAAGCAGAAAACAAGGTAAAATACTTACTCATCGTCAGCAACGTACGCCCTCTTCTTGGCTAGGAGCGCGGCGCCCCTGAGCTTCTTGAGCACGGGCTTCGCTGTGCCCTCAAGAGCGGTCGGGTGCATGACGGCTGGCTCTGCAATGGTGGCGATGGGCGGCAAGGCGGGGGTGTCGCCCAGGGGAAGCGACGCCACCTCACCCTTCTTCGGGGTCCCTTGCTTCAGCCTCCGCAGAGGGGTGCCCCCTGACCTCGTGACGACCCCGGCAGGGCGCGGGGAACCCTCGGCGAGATGCTCGCCGGCATCATCATCATCGGAGAGACCGCGGAGGAGATCGCTCTGCAGTGGAGGAGAGGTCTTTCCCACCTCCTCCATGGTCGCCTCCGAGTCCTCCTTCCCTTCCTCTCCGGAGCTCTCGCCGGAGGACACCGGCACCGGGGAGTTCGGGAGCTTGGGCGGCACAAGCCCCTGCTCGTTGAAGACAAGCATCGCGGCGGCCACTTCCGCCCCGTTGTCATGATGGTATAGCGGGAGGTAGGCCTCTGGGAGGCCGCCCGGGTCCTTCTCAAGCAAGGTGCGCAAGGCCTTGCTCAGCTCCTCGCCCGTCAAGTCCTCCGGGCACAGCTGGAGGTCGTCTTCCGCGCCCTTGAGACTCCACAAGGGGCGCGAGTGCGCCTGGAGCGGGGCTAGGCGCTACGTCAGGAATTCCCTGACGAGCATGGCCCCCGTCAGCTTCTCCGCCTCTAGGTCTGCCGTCATCTTCTCCAGCACCAGAGCCGCCCAGGGATCGATGAGCTTCTCGTGAGCCCACTGGTCCAGCTTCGCTGGCATCACGGTCGGTAGCTCCAGTGGAGCGTGGAGGCGCTTGGCATCCATGAAGATCCACTTGCACCAGAAGTTGTCCACCTTCTTCCCGGCCCTCGAGAGCGCGTAGCTGCCGTGGGATGGAACGAAGCAGATGCACCCGGAGCACTGGGTTGTGCTGCGCATCCGGAGATAGAAGAAGTGGCGGAGCAACGCAATAGAGGGTGCCACCCCCACAAATGCCTCACAGTAGAAGGCGAAGATCGACAGGAGGAGGATGGAGTTGGGATGGAGATGAAGGGCGCGGATCTGGTAGTGGTTGAGGACGGCGAAGAAGAAATTGGAGAAAGGGGGGATGAGCCCTGCGAAGACGCTGAGTAGGAAGAAGGGGTAGAAGGTTTCCCCCAAGTCGTCCTGCCTGGTGGAGCCAACCCGAAGCGCTGTCTCCCTCCCCTCATTGTCGTTGCTCGCCGTCAGCGGGAGCACGGCGGCGAGGTGCTTCTCCTTGGTGATGGTGGACATGCTGAGGGCCAGCTCAAGCACGGGGCCTGAATGCGCGGAAGAAGCGGCGGGCTTCGCCTTTTTGGTTGGCATCGGTGGCGAGCTCGGGGGGAAGTTCGGCAGATCTGGAGGTGCTCTGAGCAGGGAGAGAAGGGGATCTGGAGCAAGACAAAGGGAAGGCAATGAAGGCTCAGCAGCAGGCACCAGCCTTTTTGTCAGCCCAAGACGGTTGCCGAGGCAGCGTGGGGAAGCGGAGACGCCCACATCCCACCAAGCGCCAAGCATCGACCGGGTCCGTAGGCAGTTGGGGCCCGTGGCGCTTCGCACATGCCCTTTGGCTTTGCCTCGAAGCCAAGTTCGAGCGCGCCTTGGGCTCGGGGGCTACTGTCGGCATTCTGGGAACCGAGGTACCCAGACTTGCCTACCTGCGGCCCACGGTGTAGCTCCATCGACGGCCTGGTACGGCCCATCTTTGGCATCAACAGCGCAAGACCCTCACGAGGGGCCAAGCCTCGCGAGGCGGATGACGCCAAGACCTCTAAAAGGAGTGGCCTCCTTAGGCTGGCTCCTGAGGAGCGGAGATTCCTATGCAGGCGCCCACCTCTGGAGGTTAAGGTGACGCAAGCCATGACGACTGAGGCCCGGCGGGCGCCAGCGGGCGCAGTACAGCAGGTTTCCTCTTTGGTGCTAAAGAGGCAAGCGCAGGCGTGGAGTCCCGAGGAATCAGCCAAAGGTTTCCATTTCCATGCTACAAGACCAAGACTGCCAGGACGACAGGACGGAGGTCATCGCCGAGCCCACCACGACGTCACGACCAGAAGCTTTGCAGCCGAAGACCACCTTTCGTCAGGATAAGATGTACTAGTTGTCTCCCTTCGAATTTGGCCGTTGTGGGATCCCTTCCCGCCTTCATTTTGGGAAGAGGACCAAGGCCACTATAAATATAGCTTAGCCACCACCATAGCGGGAGGGATCATTCAGACCATCCGAACCCCCACCAGCTCACACCAACACAAGAACACGCCTCCTGAGGTTGTTCTCCCTCTGTACTAGTTCATCCTCAGCCCACCTCGAGGCTAATCCACCACAAAGCAGGAGTAGGGTATTACACCGCAAGGTGGCCCGAACATGGGTAAACCGCCTTGTCCCATTCCTTTCCCGTTCATCGAGCTAGGCCGTGAGATCGATGAGTTGGCAGACTAGGGAGATTGAGTTCTTCGCATGCACCCCAGAGTTCGAATCTTTCTTGGGTCTGCGGAGCCTCGAATCCGACAATGAGGAGGAATGGTCGAACGAGGAGGAGGACGATGACGACAGCAACGACGATGACGAAGGCGGCGACGATGAAAAGCCAACGGTCAGCAGCAAGAAGCGTCCTCGCCAAGACGATGTCGCGGGGCCGTCCAACAACAACAACAATAAGGACTAAATTTAGCAGACTGTATATATCTCTGTTTCCGTTCGCTCATATTAATTTGTTATCTCTGTTTATCCTGTCAATCTCATCGCAGACGGTTAGTAATACGTATTCGACAGATATCTTCTACATTTTCGCCCACAGGTTGGTCTGTTGAACTGTGTGCCCTGATGAGCACACAATTCACAAAAAAAGCCATATGGGTTGTCTATAATGATCCCACACAATTCTGATTGCCGACCTGTTTGCCGGGTATCACACACATCTTGTTACGCCAAATCGTTTGTGTTCACCTCGATCATCGCAAGCGGTTCATCGGAGTGAACTGTATGCCGTATATCGCACACACCTTGATCTGGCTACTCATTTCTGTTGTTCTGTCTCATCGCAAACAGTTCGTATGGATCAACCGTATGCCCTGCATCGCACACGCAACTAAAATTTGAATCATGTTTGATGTATCATTCATCACAAAAGTTTTGCATCTTTTTTGATGGTTTTTTTACATCACTGTTTGCGATTAATGCATCGCACACAGTTTCATCAAAGGGTCTCTGATCGTAGTGTCGCGTTAGTAGCATCCTGCAGTAGTGTGTGAGCAATTCTTGCACAACACTGAGTTACATATCAAGAAAACAAGCATAGAAGGAGGCTTAAAGACCATCACTTGACTGACCAGATTTAAGGGGCATTTAAACATCATGTGCAACGTATGAACTAACATAAACATTGCATATTTCAGATTCTATAATGAAATGCACATGTATTAGGTTATGCCATGTATGATGCCTAAATGTACACTATAGCAGGCAAGAGAGATTCATCATTGCACGCAAAATTGAATTGCAGGTTAAGGGCCAGTTCTATTCTGCCTTTTCAGAGCTTATTGTCAAAATAAGCGATAAAAGATGTAAAGAACTCATTTTGGAGTTATGGGCTAGGGCTTAACTTATTTCGCTTGGGGGGGGGGTGCTTCGCGTAGAAGCTCACTAAAAATTGAAGCGAAGGGGAATAGCGAAATGACTCTGTTATCTGCCTATATTACACTCAAAATGCCATTGCTCATGCCCGCGTCACACCTGGCCCTCAAGTAAAAACAAGCACGCAAGCGTTCATTGCCCTGCCCACTTGCATCTCCTCTTCCCTTTCCCTCTACGTCGATCCCCTGCCTGCAGCACCGGGGTTCCTCCAGCGAGCCACCGCCACAGGTCCCATCTGGCCTGCTCCTCGACGATGCTCTGTCCAGCTAGGCTACATGGCCGGTGGGTAGGGACCAATCTCCCCGACTGCTCCTTCCTCTGGCGCCGCCCCTCACTTGTTGGAAATATGCCCTAGAGGCAATAATAAAGTGGTTATTATTATATTTCCTTGTTCATGATAATCGTTTATTATCCATGCTATAATTGTATTGACCGGAAACTCAAATACATGTGTGGATAGATAGACAACAACGTGTCCCTAGTAAGCCTCTACCGGACTAGCTCGTTGATCAAAGATGGCTATGGTTTCCTAGCCATGGACATGAGTTGTCATTTGATAACGGGATCACATCATTAGGAGAATGATGTGATGGACAAGACCCAAACTATGAACGTAGCATATGACCGTGTCAAGTTTATAGCTATCGTTTTCTGCATGTCAAGTATATGTTCCTATGACCATGAGATCATGCAACTCACTGACACCGAAGGAGTACCTTGTGTGTACCAAATGTCGCAACGTAACTGGGTGACTATAAAGGTGTTCTACAGGTATCTTCGAGGGTGTCTGTTGAGTTGGCATGGATCAAGACTGGGATTTGTCACTCCGTATGACGGAGAGGTATCTCAGGGCCCACTCGGTAATACAGCATCACAATGAGCTTGCAAGCAATGTGACCAATGAGTTAGTCACAGGATCTTGTATTACAGAACAAGTAAAGAGACTTGCCGGTAACGAGATTGAACTAGGTATGGAGATACCGACAATCGAATCTCGGGCAAGTAACATACCGATAGACAAAGGGAACTACATACGGGATTAGGTGAATCCTTGAAATCAAGGTTTGACCGATAAGATCTTCGTAGAATGTGTAGGAACCAATATGGGCATCCAGGTCCCGCTATTGGTTATTGACTGTAGAGGTGTCTCAGTCATGTCTGCATAGTTCTCGAACCCGCAGGGTCTATACACTTAACGTTTGGTGATGATATAAGTATAGTTGAGTCATTATGGTGGTTACCGAAGGTTGTTCGGAGTCCCGGATGAGATCCCGGACATGACGAGGAACTCTGGAATGGTCTGGAGGTGAAGATTGATATATTGGACGAAGGGTATTGGAGTCCGGAATTGTTCCGGGGGTATCGGGTGATGACCAGCGTCACCGAAAGGGGTTTCGTGGGGGGCCCAGCAAGTGTTGGGGGGCCCCATGGGCCAAGGGGAGGGGGCAAACCAGCCCACTAACGGGCTGAGCACCCCCATCACCCCATCTCACATAACCAGGAGGGGTGGGGCGCCCCCTAGGGCTTACCACCACTTTGGCTTGGGGACCAAGTCTTCTAGGGGGGAAAACCCATCTAGGGTTTCCCTCTTGTGGCCGCCGGCCCTAGATGGGATCCCCTAGGGGCGCCCCCCTCTCCCCCTTCCCCCTATATATAGAGAGGTAGAGAGAGGGCATACGTACCCTTCTACGCCATGGCGCTGCCCCCTCCTCTCCATCGTATCCCTCTTCCTCTCCATAGTGCTTAGCGAAGGTCTGCTGAGATTCCGCCACCACCACCGCCACCACGCCGTCGTGCTGCCGGAGGACTCAAGCTACTACTTCACCATCGCTCGCTGGATCGAGGAGGTGAAGGCGTCATCAAGCCGTACGTGTGTTGAACGCGGAGGTGCCGTCCGTTCGGCACTTGGATCAGAGTTCGCGGAACGGATCGTGATTGGATCGCGAAGACGTTCGACTACATCAACCGCGTTTCTTAACGCTTCCGCTTAGCGATCTACAATGTTATCTAGATCCAATATTTCACCTCATAGATGGTCATCTCCTAGATTGGATCTTGGTGAGCGTAGGAAAATTTTTGTTTCCCATGCAACGTTCCCCAACAGTGGTATCAGAGCTAGGTTTATGCGTAGATGACATCACGAGTAGAACACAAAGGAGTTTGTGGGCGTTGATATTCAGATTGCTTCCTTCCTTGGTCTTTTCTTGATTCGGCGGTATTGTGGGATGAAGTGGCCAGGACCAACTTTACATGTCCACGTACATGAGACCGGTTCCATCGACAGACATGTGACTTTGTTGCATAAAGATGGCTGGCGGGTGTCTAGCTCTCCCACCTTAGTTGAATCAGATTCAACAAAGGCGGTCCTTGTAGAAGGTTAAATAGCAACTTGCATATCACCGTTGTGGCTTTGCATAGGTAAGAATCGTTCTTGCTAGATACCCATAGCAGCCACGTAAAACATGCAACAACAATTAGAGGACGTCTAACTTGTTTTTGCAGGGTATGTTGTGATATGATATGGCCAAAGACATGATGAAATATATTTGATGTATGAGATGATCATGTTTGTAATAGTTTATATCGACTTGCATGTCTATGCATACGGCAACCGGCAGGAGCCATAGGGTTGTCTTTAATTATTGTATGACCTGCATGTCAATCATTAAGCGCTATGTAATGCTTTACTTTATCGCTAAGTGGTAGCAATAGTAGTAGAAGCATGGTTGGTGTGACAACCCCAATGGCGACACGATGATGGAGATCATGATGATGGAGATCATGGTGTCATGCCGGTGACAACGGAGATCATGCTGGTAATTTGGGGATGGAGATCTAAAGCATGAGTTGATGGGCATATCATGTCACTTATGATTTGCATGTGATGTTAATCCTTTTATGCATCTTATTTTGCTGAGGACGACGGTAGCATTATAAGGTGATCCCTCACTAAAATTTCAAGATAAAATTGTGTTCTCCCCAAGTGTGCACCGTTGTGAAAGTTCGTCGTTTCGAAGCACCACGTGATGATCGGGTGTGATAGACTCTACGTTCGCATACAACGGGTGCAAGCCAGTTTTGCACATGCGGAACACTTGGGTTAAACTTGACGAGCCTAGCATGTACAGACATGGCCTCGGAACACAAGAGACCGAAAGGTCGAACACGAGTCATATAGTTGATATGATCAAGATGGAGATGTTCACCATTGAAACCACCTCATCTCACGTGATGATCGAACTTGAGTTGGTGAATTTGGATCGTGTTACACTCGGACAACCAGAGGGATGTTGATTTGAGTGGGAGTTCTTAGGTAATATGATTAATTGAACTCATTTATCATGAACAGTAGTCTAAGTTATCTTTCAAAGTTATGTTGTAGATCAATGGCTGGCGCAGTAGCTCCCCTGAATTTTAATGCGTTCCTAGAGAAAGCTAAGATGAAAGATGATGAAAGTAACTTTGTGGACTGGGCCCGTAATCTGAGGATTATCCTCACGGCTGCCCAAAAGGCTTATGTCCTTGATGCACCGCTTGGTGCGCCACCCCCTCCAGCGACTGTGGACGTTGTGAACGCCTGGCAGTCGCGTGTTGATGACTACTCAATAGTTCAGTGCGCCATGATGTATGGCTTAGAGCCGGGACTTCAAAGGTGTTTTGAATGTCATGGAGCATATGAGATGCTCCCGGAGTTGAAGTTTATCTTTGAGAAGAATGCCCGGATCGAGAGGTATGAGACCTCCGATAAGTTCTATGCCTGCAAGATGGAGGAGAACGGGTCTGTCAGTGAGCACATACTCAGAATGTCTAGGTACTACAACCGTCTTGCTGAGTTGGGAGTTGAGCTCCCGCCAGAGGCTGTCACTGACAGAGTTCTTCAATCGCTACCACCTAGCTACAATAGCTTTGTGTTGAACTATAACATGCAAGGGATGAGCAAGTCAGTCTCCGAGCTGTTCGCGATGCTAAAAGTCGCTGAGTCAGACATCCGGAAGGAGCATCAAGTGTTGATGGTGAATAAAACCACTAGTTTCAAGAAAGGCAAGGGAAAGAAGGGAAACTTCAAGAAAGGTGGCAAAGCAGTTGCTCCTCCCATGAAGAAACCCAAGGCTGGACCCAAGCCGGAGACTGAGTGCTTCTATTGGAAGGGAACTGGCCACTAGAAGCGGAACTGCCCCAAGTATCTGGCCGACAAGAAGGGGGCCAACGTCAACAAAGGTATATATGATATACATGTTATTGATGTGTACCTTACGAACTCTCGTTGTAGTGCTTGGGTATTTGATACCGGTTCGGTTGCTCACATTTGTAACTCAAAGCAGGAACTACGGAATAGATGGAGGCTGGCAAAGGATGAAGTGACGATGCGCGTGGGAAATGGTTCCAAGGTTGATGCGATCGGCGTCGGCACGCTCGCTCTTCGATTACCATCGGGATTAGTGATGAACCTGAAAAATTATTATTTAGTGCCTGCGTTGAGCATGAACATTATATCTGGATCTTGTTTAATGCGAGATGGTTACTCATTTAAATCAGAGAATAATGGTTGTTCTATTTATATGGGTAATATCTTTTATGGTCATGCACCCATTGTAAGGGGTTGATACTTACTGAATCTCGATAGTGATGATACACATGTTCATAACATTGATGCCAAAAGATGTAGAGTTGATAATGATAATACCACTTTCTTGTGGCACTGCAGCTTAGGTCATATTGGTGTAAAGCGCATGAAGAAACTCCATGCTGGTGGACTTTTGGAGTCACTTGATTTTGAATCACTTGACACATGCTAACCATGCCACATGGGCAAGATGACTAAGACCCCGTGTTAGTGCAACAAACCCCAGGTGTGTTGCCCTGACTGTACACAGGCTCAAGAGCAAGGCTATAGCATCCAAGACCAAGTTGAAGAGATTGCTCTTTGAGAAATCAAAGGGCAGATCAAGAAGACCAAGTCAAGTTAAAGGAGCAAGATCTCACTAAGGAAAAACCTCCCTTGCCGGGTAGGCAAGCCCGGCAAGGTCGAGGTTGCCCCGAAGACAAGTCTCAGGACTGCCACGGCAAGCTTGTCGGGGACGCCAAGGGCGGACTACCCCACCAAGGCTCCACCGCTCCACACAGCAACACAAGTCATCGATCGGTGCAGTGTCGAGCCCCCCAAGTGACTAAGTGGCTGTAATTTGGCACGTGGCAGCCACTTCCGAAGGAAATCACCTCCAAATGACACCCGTCCAGAGACGTGTCACACAGACAGACGAGAAGGTGGCTGAACGACCCATCAAGGCTTGCCGGGCACGCCATGGTGTGACACTAAGTCGCGCATTTAATGCGCCCTGACCTGTCTGCAGAGTTAGGTATGATAGCACTGTTCACTATCTAATCAGTACACAATGACTGATTTGCCATTGTGGTAACCCCTTGATCTATAAAAGGAGGGCCATGCCAACCTTAGAAAGGATTCGGACCCTTGTACACTCATATGCGCATAGCTTCTCTCACCCCGAGGCAACCCTGCCGGGCTAGAGCACTGCGTCTCCACCACGGTCCTCTCATCAATCCACCAAAGCAGGAGTAGGGTTTTACACCTCGCGGCGACCCGAACCTGGGTAAAACTGCCCATGTGATCATTGCCGCGCTGTACTGCACCCTCCGCTCTTTGTTCAATGTGCTTTTCACCTTGCCAAACCACAAGGGGCCGATGGCCCCATAGGTGGTCGTGTTTTCCCACGACATCTTTGGCGCGCCAGGTAGGGGGAAGTGTTTGCGCGAACCCGAGAGTGTACGCAGTGCGTCATCTTCATCATTGTTTTCTTCATCAACGGCTCCATCATCCATGGCTCCCAAGAAAAAGCCCAGCGCCATGGCTCACCCGTCCACCTCGAAGGCCCCTTCACATGCAGACGCCGGCGCCGTGGGGGCGACGGGGGCACACGGGAATGTGGAAGCCGCAGGGGATGTGGCCGGCACAGGCACCATCCCTCCTATGGCCGAAACGGGAGCGGGAAGCGTCGGAGGAGGACAGCATCAACAGCCCTCTGGTGGCCATGCTCCACAAGGTACGGGTGGAGAAATCATTCCATATTTACCTCTCTGCCCCGCTGAAGGGCATAGCTGCAGCAATGGCGCTCGCTCTGGGGCGAACCGCGATGCTCTGGCCACCCCCACTACGGGTGCGGCCATAGGGCACGCACCACCCCCGGAGCAAGCTGGCCAAGATAATGCGCTGGACGGGGTTGCCAATCCCCGCGCGCATCCTCCTCGTCGCCACGCCGCGTTGGCGAACGGCTCACGGCGGCGAGAGCATGGTGCCATCACTACTGGCACCGTCAGAAGCCGAGCGATGTCACAATCTGCGTCGTCGTCCATGCCGAGCATTGCTTTGGAGGCTATGGCACGAGCCCAATTCCTATTGAGATTCCCCCGGCGGCTGATCAAATGGACGAATGGAGAGCTACCATTCAGAGTTTGATTGGTTTCGCCGAGGCGGGAGGATCACAGCGAGTAGGCCCGCCATGGCCTCCATAGGCGGCAACGACGACGCGAGCCGCTGGCCGTACCGAAGGGGGCACCCCCATGATGCAGTCCACTCCGCGACAGCCAGCGCAGGGGCCGAAGCCAGAGCCACGCAACCAAGAACCCGACGACGTATTTATGGCTTCATCCGACCCTCGAGCACGTCGAGACCAGCGGCGAGCCCTGGAAGACAGGCGGAGGGAAGACACAAGCGTCACCATCGAGCGACGCCACGAAACCCGTCCCCAGTCTGATAGGCGCAATGGCCCCGACATCGACGTACCTACCTTTCGAGGTTGGGTGCCCCGCCTTCACTCGCTAGCTGCGGCAAGTCCGTTGGCCATCTTCCCGCATGTTCAAGCCAGAGATACCGGAGAAGTACGATGGGAGATTGAACCCGGCAGAGTTTTTGAGCATCTACACCATCGCTGTTCAGGCTGCCAGGGGAAGAGACGAGAAGGTATTCGCCAACTAATTCCCTTTGGCACTTAAGCCAAATGTGAGGTCTTGGCCGATGCACCTGCCGGAGAACTCCATCTCAACCTGGGCTGACATGTGCCATGAGTTTGTTGGTGCCTTCACGGGCGGCCATCATGAACCAGGGCGGCCTAGCGATCTATAGCTCCTCCCACAGAAGGAAGGATAAAGTCGTGGAAGTACATGGAGAGGTTCAGTCGAGTGCACAGGAATATTCCAGACATCCACCCGGCAGCTGTGATAGCTGCGTTCCAGTCCAACGTGCGCCACCGCAGGATACGTTCCAAAATGAACGTGCGGTTGCCCAAGACTGTGAATGAGCTGTACACTCTGGTGGATAAGTGTGCCCACGTAGAAGAGGGGAGGCGGCTCCCTGGTGAAGAGGATGGCATCGACGTTGACTCAGAGGATGATGACGACGCCACCAACCAGAAGAAAAAGAGCAAGAAGCGCAATAAGAAGCACAAGGATAAAGCTGTGATGACCGTTGAAGGATTGAGCGCACCTAGTACCAGCAAGAAGGCCAAGACCGATGCCCCCGGCAAGGAAGTTGCCGCGTGCACTGATTGCCGAGAAGCCGCGGCTGCCGAGAAGGCTGGGAAGGGTGATGGCCCGTACTGTAAGATCCATCGGACTAAGGGCCACGATCTTCAGGAGTGTTATCAGGTTGAGCAACTCGTCAAGAAGCAGAGAACTGTGTACGAGAAGCGTGATAAGGAGCAGGACCAAGATGGCGCTGGCGGTAAGGGCCGAGGCGGCAGAGCAAATCGCCCCGGCAAGGCTCCTCAGTATCAAGGAAAACCCGCCAGAGGCCGTGAGAAGAAGGAATGCGATTACGAGAGTGATGAAGGAGATGAAGAGGAAACCAGCGAGCAAGAGTTCCAGAAAGCCACTGACGCCCTATGCATTGACGGGGGTACATCTTTGCGCTCCTCTCACTGCCAACTTAAACAGTGGGCGCGTGAAGTCAATGCCGTGGAGCCAGTGGCAGATTCTCCAAAGCCGCTCAAGTGGTCCCGCACGCCCATCATCTTTGATGAAGAGGATCACACCCTGACCGCACCATAGCGGTAGGGTGCTTGCCGTTGTTGGTCTCACCAACAATCCGCAACCTCAAAGTCACAAAGATGTTGGTTGACGATGGGGCTGGGTTGAATTTGATTTCTTCAAAGGTCATTAGCGAACTCCAGATAGCAGATGAAGAACTCAAGGTTACTGGTACGTTCCAAGGGATCAACCCCGGCAGGAGTCGTCCTAAGGGAAAGATCACACTGCCAGTGACATTTGGAGGGGAGTTAAACTACCAAACTGAGAAGATCATATTTGATGTGGTTAACCTCCCCCTGTCGTACAATGGAATCCTTGGTCGCCCAGCCCTGGCCAAATTCATGGCGGCATCCCACTATGCCTACAACACTTTGAAGATGCCAGGGCCGATAGGCGTCATTTCTATTCCATCGGACAAGAAAGACGCAATCATATGCATGGACAAGATGTACTGGGAAGCAGTTGCTGCCGAGGCCGCGGAAGCTACTGCTCCCGCCAAGTAAAGCAAGAGAAAGAAGAAAGCTAACAAGGACTCCAGCGAGGAATTCGGGAAGCGCACCTCCTCGGAGTGCGCTGCACCCGTTGATGACTTGCCGGAGAGTTCCAATAGCAAGAGATCCAAGGCTGTTGCACTCGCTGTGAAGAAGGTCCCGACAGGGCTGGCTGGCGCTGATGGTACATTTACTATCAGTGCCACCCTTGACAACAAATAGGAAAGCGCGCTCGTTGCCTTCCTGCGGGCGAATGTCGATGTGTTTGCATGGCAACCATCTGACATCCCTGGTGTTCCCATGGAGGTAATCGAGCACCACCTTGTTGTCTGCCCACATGCCCGGCCCATCAAGCAGAAGGTCCGAAAGCAAGCTTTGGAGCGGCAGCAATTATTGCCGAAGAGATCAAGAAACTTGAGGCAGATGGTTTGGTCAGAGGAGTATTGCATCCAACGTGGTTAGCAAATCCAGTGGTAGTGCGCAAGGCGAATGGGAAATGGAGGCTTTGCATAGATTTCACAGATCTAAATAAGGCATGCCCGAAGGACCCATTTCCCTTGCCGCGCATCGACCAGATTGTGGATTCCACCTCCGGGTGTGACATGCTTTCCTTTCTGGATGCCTACTCCGGGTACCACCAGATCTTCATGTCCAAGGAAGACGAAGAAAATATCGCGTTCAGAACCCCATGTGGCACGTACTGCTTCGTACGGATGCCCTTCGGGTTGAAGAGCGCCGGATCCACTTTTGCAAGAGCAGTACAGATTGGCTTTGAGCCCCAGTTACACAGAAACATTAAAGCTTACATGGATGATATAGTGGTCAAAACCAAGGATAGAATGACTCTCATTCAGGATTTGGAGGAGACCTTTGCTAATCTGCGCAGGATCAACTTGATGCTGAACCCAGAGAAGTGTGTGTTTGGTGTTCCTTCCAGCAAGCTACTTGGCTTCTTCGTGTCCCATCGAGGGATAGAATCCAACCCTGACAAGATCAAGGCTATCGAGCAGATTCAAGCACCCAAGACAGTTAAGGACGTGAGGCGTTTGACTGGATGTGTTGCCGCGCTAAGCAGGTTCGTTTCCATGTCTGCCGAGCGCGCCCTGCCGTTCTTCAAAATCTTGAAAAAGGCAGGACCCATGGAGTGGACCCCAGAGGTAGATGTTGTGCTACAAGATTTGAAGGCATATCTTTCCTCTATGCCCACTTTGGTCGCTCCCAAGCCACAAGAGCCGTTGCTACTGTACTTAGCGGCAACCAGTCAAGTGGTTAGTGCAGCACTGGTGGCGCAGCGGGAAGTGGATGAAGCGGCAGCCGCAACCACCATCCCCTCTGGAGAGGAAAGCGAACCCATCACAGCAAGGTCAGATGCAGTTCAAGATAAGGAAGAGCAAGGCAGCAGAGGCAGTTCCAAGGTCAAGGCAAGGAAGAAGGTGGTGCAGCGCCCAGTGTACTTCATCAGCTCCCTGTTGCAGGGGGCTAGATCAAGGTACTCTGGCATGCAAAAGTTGATTTTTGGCCTCGTCATGGCCTCAAGGAAACTGCGCCACTACTTCCAAGCCCACGAGATCATGGTTGTCACCCGCTTCCCTTTGCAACGCATACTCAGAAACCCCGAGGCCACTGGCAGGATAGTGGAATGGGCCTTGGAGTTATCCAGCTTTGGTTTGAAGTTTGAGAGCACATCAACTATTCAGAGCAGTGCACTGGCAGAGTTCATCACAGAATGGGCACCGACCCCTGATGAAGAAGTGTTGGAGACAGTCATCCCCGGCAAGGAAGAGCCCCAAGAATGGATTATGTATTTTGATGGTGCCTTCTCCCTACGAGGTGCAGGAGCTGGCATGCTTCTCGTTGCTCCCACTGGGGAGCTCCTTAAGTACGTCATCCAGATGCATTTCCCCCGGGAGAAGGCTACCAACAATACTGCAGAATATGAAGGGCTCCTTGCCGCACTCAAGATTGCGACAGAACTGGGAATCAAGAAGTTCATCATCCGCGGAGATTCACAACTTGTGGTGAGACAAGTCAACAAGGATTGCCAAAGCCCATTGATGGAGGCATACATTGAGAAAGTGAGAAAGTTGGAGGAGAGCTTTGACAGATTGCAAACAGAGCACGTGCCCCGTGCAGAAAACAGCATTGCTGATCATCTGTCAAAGTGCGCTGCGCAAAAACTCCATGTGGAACCAGGTACTTTTGTTCTCCATCTGACTCAGCCCTTCGTGTCCCCGGCAAAAATGGCCAGAAAGAGGAGGAAATTCGACTCCGGCAAGCCTCTCCCGGCAGAGCTTCCCGAAGCCCCTGGCAGAGAGCTTGGCGGGAACAACTCCCCTTCGATCGGTGAGCTGCACCCTCCCGCCAGACCACCGGTCCCTGCGGTCGAGGAGTGCGCTCCCACCAACGAGGAGGTGCCGCTGGTCCTTGTTGCCGAGCCTCTGGCTCCAACTTGGGTGCGGCACATAGTCCATTTTCTCCAAACAGGAGAACTTTCCGAAGAGCAAGAAGAAGCTGAAAGAGTAGCCCGGAGGGCCAGTATGTATCAGTTCATTAATGACACGCTATACAAAAAAAGGCCCAATGGTGTGAAATTGAAGTGCATTTGCCGGGAAGAAGGAAAGGAACTGTTGGCAGAGATACACAAGGGTATGTGTGGCTCACACATTGGATCGA
Source organism: Thinopyrum elongatum (assembly GCA_011799875.1). NCBI lineage: Eukaryota > Viridiplantae > Streptophyta > Magnoliopsida > Poales > Poaceae > Thinopyrum > Thinopyrum elongatum. Next base: position 217,267,124 of record CM022302.1, on the reverse strand, counting down.
GGGCCCTGGTTGGAAAAGCCTTCCGACAAGGTTTTTACTGGCCCACGGCCCTCCAAAATGCAATTGAGCTAGTCACTAAATGTGAAGCCTACCAGTTCCACTCCAAGAATATCCATCAGCCTGCCCAAGCTCTCCAGACGATCCCTTTATCATGGCCCTTCTCGGTCTGGGGGCTCGACATCTTGGGCCCCTTCCCCCGTGCTACCGAGGGCTTTGAGTTCTTGTTTGTCGCTATCGACAAGTTCACAAAGTGGCCAGAGGTGGAGCCCATGAGAAAGGTGACCGCACAGTCAGCTATCAAGTTCTCGAAAGGATTGGTGTGTCGCCTCAGGGTACCTGCCTGAATCATCACCGACAATGGCACCCAATTCACAAGCCGCGCCTTCATGCAATACGTTCTTGCCCTTGGAAGCAAGATCTCATTTGCCTCTGTTACCCATCCCAGAAGCAACGGACAAGCTGAGAGGGTAAACGTTGAAGTGCTGCAGGGCCTAAAGGCAAGAACATTTGATAAGCTACAGAAGTGCAGCAGGCGATGGATCGACGAGCTGCTGGTGGTTCTTTGGTCCCTCCATACGACACCAAATCGAGCTACCGGGCAGACTCCCTTCTCCCTAGTCTATGGGGCAGAAGCAGTTATCCCCACGGAACTCATATACGGGTCACCTCGAGTGCTTGCCTACGATGAAGTAGCGCAAGAACAGCACCGGCGTGACAACGTTGTGCTACTTGAGGAGAACCGTCTCCGGGCTGCTACACGTGCTGCACGCTACCAGCAAGCCCTGCGTTGCTATCACAGCCACAGGGTTCATGCCCGGAGCTTTGAGGAAGGCGACCTTGTCCTTAGGCGCGTTCAGTCCGCCAAGGGTACCAACAAGTTGATGCCGAAGTGGGAAGGCCCTTACCAGGTAGTACGAGTCACCAAACCTGGCGCAGTCCGTCTGGAGACCGAAGATGGCATTCAATTGCAAAACTTATGGAACATTGAGCATCTCCGTAAGTTCTACCCATAAGGCGCGGCTGTCGGGCCCTGCCCGGCAGCCACCCTTTTGTACAGGCCTTGCCGATTTTGCATGTAACCCCTTGTACAAAGCCAGGCGTAGACCCTGAGCAACAAAAAAATAAACGAAGCGCTGGGGGCCCCCGACAGATTGCATGCATGCATAAGCATATCATGAGCATAGCATGTTCATGTAGATAATATCGCATGTCGCACTATTTTCATCTGCACTAAGCTGCAGGGTCCTTGCCGTGGATTTGGTCCCGAAGAAAGGAAGAGAAGACGAGTCTACATAGAGATCCCCGGCAAGCTAAATACATAAGTTCTATATCTTATCCATACGTGTTCTGTGAAGAGAAAACTTGTGCATATGAAAAACTCGCCGCCTTTGAAGCATAGGTGCTCCCATCCTTTGACTCGAACATTGCTTCGGTCAGGATGGTCGTAGTGGCCTTTGACAGAAAAGGTTTGGCGGGAGGCTGGTCCCTCTTTGTGATTTTGTGCCCAGCAGGCTTAGCCCCACGGCAACAAACTGAGGGTACCGGCAGGATAGCCTGCCGGGGATAACTTGTTTACTTGAACGTATAGAGGCATTTCACCTCTGCATGGATATAATACATGCACAAGTGCCCGGCAAAGCTTGTCTTTTTCATTAATATGCTAATAAGCAAGTACAGATCTTATAAAACACAAACATGGATAAAGAAGATTACATAATTTAGACTAAAGTTTGGCAAATGCCTACATATTTTAGACTGAAAAAAGATAAGTGCCCCATAATCCCCCTTTCTTGTCCCTCTTCTCCTAGGTACTGCGGTGGGAAGTGAAGAGGGCAGAAGGAGTGCCTGAGTAGACGCCCGACCCGATCCCGTCAGGGCTTGCCAGGCGTAGCCTGACAAGATCGGGAGTGGCGAGGCTGCGAAGGAGAGGGGCGGGGGGAGCAGCTCGGCGGTGCCCTGGTCACCACCTCCAGGACCAGCCAGAAGCCCTAGCACAAGCACCGGTAGGGAGAACCGCCGGAGCTCAGCTGGAAGACTGCTAGAGGAGGCGAAGGCCCCAAGAGATCGACCCCCTCCACAGCAACCGTCCTGAGGAGGCCGGTGAAGATGGTGCCGTGGAGGGAGGGGAAGAGCGGAAAGACGAGGCGGCGGGCCGGCAGTACGAGACGAAGGCGTCGGTGCCATTGTACTCCGACCTGACGGCCTGCCACCCGCCTTCTCCGTCTTCCCTCGTTCTTTTTTCATCACCACCGCTCCGGGAGGACGCCAGCTCCTCGAGTCGTCACCTCCCTCGGAGAAGCAACGGGCGACGACGGCGTCCGAGACGCGCAAGGAGCATCGCTCCCCACCTCGGAGGGCAGGAAGATGCCGCCGTCTTCAATGTTCGCCCCAACTTCACCGAAGGGAGCAGTGCTGGGATTACCAAAGGCCCCGAGCGCTGCACCCCAGACAGGCGCCGGAAACCCCAGGGGCCCCGACATCAAGGCGACAAGCCGCGGTGACTCACAGCGAGGGCCAGCGCTCCCCACCAGACGGCCGGCCCGAGCGGAGGAAGCAAGCATTCCACCATTTTTGAAAAGCTTGGCACCTCCTGCTCTGCGAGCGGCTCGACCACCGCATCTCCTCGGGGCCCGGACCAGACTCACTCCCCAAGCATCGACACAAGCATTCAGCGCCATCGACCCCAAGCTGGAGCCGGGGCCTAGCCCCAGTCCCTCGCTCTCAACATAGCAAGAAGAAGGCAGGGGGTGGGAGAAGAGAGGTGCGTGGACGAGCATTTCCGCCCCTTCCAACCCCCACTTTTATAGGCGGGCTGGGACTGAGGGCTGATCCCTGATACGTCTCCAACGTATCTATAATTTTTGATTGTTCCATGCTATTATACTATCTATCTTGGATGTTTTATATGCATTTATATGCTATTTTATATGATTTTTGGGAGTAACCTATTAACCTAGAGCCCAGTGCCAGTTTATGTTTTTTCCATGTTTTTGAGTTCCACAGAAAAGGAATATCAAACGGAGTCCAAATGACCTGAAAATTTACGGTGATTTTTTATGGACCAGAAGAAGCCCCCGAAGCAAAAGAGTTGGGCCACAAGAGCCACGAGGCCTTCACAAGGGTGGAGGGCGCCCACTACCCCCTGGGGGCGCCCTCCGGTCTTGTGGGCTCCTCGTGGACCCCCCTGACTTGTTCTCGATGCCAAAAATTCCTATAAATATAGAAACCCACAGAAATAAACCTAGATCGGGAGTTCCGCCGCCATAAGCCTCTGTAGCCACGAAAAACCAATCTAGGCCCTCTCTGGCACCCTGCCGCAGGGGGCCATCATCGCCATGGAGGCCAAGGACCAGAGGGAGAACCTCTCCCCATCTAGGGGGAGGCCATGGAGGAGGAAGCACAAGGGGGAGACTCTCTCCCCCTCTCTCTCGGTGGCGCCGGAGTGCTGCCAGGGGAATCATCGCCGCGGTGATCGTCTTCATCAACATCACCATCTTCATCACCTTCCTCATCTCTTTTACACGGTCCACTCTCCCGCACACTGCTGTAATCCCCTACTTGAACATGGTGCTTTATGCCACATATTATAATCCAATGATGTGTTGCCATCCTATGATGTTTTGAGTAGATTTCCTTTATCTTTTGGGTTGATTGATGATTTAGATTGGTTTGAGTTGTATGTTTTATTTTGGTGCTGTCCTATGGTGCCTTCCGTGCCACGCACTCGTGAAGGATTCCCGCTATAGGGTGTTGCAATACGTTCATGATTCACTTATAGTGGGTTGCTTGAGTGACAGAAGCATAAGTCGGAGTAAAGGGGTTGTTGCGTATGGGATAAAGGGGACTTGATACTTTAATGCTATGGTTGGGTTTTACCTAAATGATCTTTAGTAGTTGCGGATGCTTGCTAGAGTTCCAATCATAAGTGCATATGATCCAAGAAGAGAAAGTATGTTAGCTTATGCCTCTCCCTCATATGAAATTGCAATGACGACCACCGATCTTGTTAACAATTGCCTAGGATAATTCCGCACACCGATCCATCATTACTCCACACTCGCTATTTATAATATATAGTAATATATTCTAACTTTATATTAATAGCACCTACTTTTATATTTTAGTTCTCTGATATCATGCAAAGTTATCCTCTTCATACCCACAACGTAGTTTTATTTCTCGTTTCTAGATGGAAGCAAACGTTCGGTGTACGTAGAGTCGTATCAGTGGCAGATAGGACTTGAGAGAATATTGATCTTACCTTTAGCTCCTTGTGGGTTCAACACTCCATACTTACCACTTCCACCTTTGGAAATTGTTACGATGATTCCTTGCACTTGGGGATTATCAAGCTCTTTTCTAGGGCCGTTGCAAGGGAGCAATAGCGTGGGGTTGATATTTTCGTGTATGCTTGTTTGCTTTCTTCACTAAGTAGATTTTGTTTTTCTTTTGTTTTTTTTTTATTTGTGGGTGAAACAAATATTTTTTTTAAATAATGAATATACAAAAAAAAAGTTACTTGCCTCTTATGCCTAAAAACCTTTTCAAAAAGAGAAGTGATTGGAAGGTTATGCATTGGAGAAGTGAGGGTCAACCTTGAACACTTGTGTTCATGATCATGGAAACAATGTAGAATTTTTCATGGGAATTTCTCAAAAATAAGTATCCCCTTGTATATATTCATTGTATTATAAAAATAATGTGTCAAGGCTTGGCTTTAGAATGTTTAAATTACTTGTTTGGTGTGTGCAGCAGAAAAAACAGAAACTTTTTCTGTAGTGATTGAATTTACATTTTTTACTGGAGCGTGATAAAATCTTGAAATTTTTAAAGTGTACTTCTATGAAAAAAAATTAGATTGTCCTAATTTTTAGAATTTTTGGAGTTACAGAAGTATACGAAAGTTTCAGATTGCTACAGGCTGTCCTGTTCTTGACAGATTCTGTTTTCTATGTGTTGTCCACTTATTTTGATGAATATATGGGTAGTATCGGGGGGTATGAACCATGGTGAAGTTGGAATACAGTAGATATAATGCTAATATGAAATTGGAATGAGTTTACAACAGAACCTAAAGGTAGTGATTTGATTTATTATACTAACGGATCTCACAAGGTTTTTTGTTATGTTTTGTGTGGATGAAGTGTTCGAAGAACGAGGAGTTACCGATATGAGAAGAATAAGGAGAGGCAAGAGTTCAAGCTTGGGGATGCCTACGGCACCCCAAGTAAATATTTCAAGGATACTCAAGCATCTAAGCTTGGGGATGCCCCGGTTGGCATCCCATCTTTCTTCTTCAACAATTATCGGTATACCGCGGGTTTTGTTTTGTTCACATGATATGCGTCTTTTGTGTTTATTTCTCTTTTATTTTTCCTTTATGCACCATGCTAGTATGATATATTCCTTCATTGATTTATATAATGCTTCATGTGCTTCACTTAAATCTTTTGAGTATGGCGTTATAGAATGTTCTTTGTGCTTCACTTAAATCTTTTGAGCATGGCTTTATAGAATGCTTCGTGTGCTTCACTTATATATTTTGAGCTTGGATGTTGGTAAATTTATATTAATTGTAGAATGCTCCATGAACTTCACTTATATCTTTTGGAGTATGAATAAGATTATCATCGAAATTGGGCTTGGAAGAGTATCATTATAATATCATGCCTAGCTAGAAAGGCATTAAAGAAAAGCGCTTGTTGGGAGACAACCCAATACTTATACCTACTGTTTTTGTGCATCCACATGATTAAGATACTGTAGTAATCATGTTTTATAGTTTTTGTTTCAATAAATTGCCAAGTAAAGCCTTCGGGATAGTGTGGATGATAGTTGACTTGATTCTGTGCAAAAACGGAAACATTTGCTTGCAGTCATAATTGTTTAAATTCACTGGGAGTGATAAAATTCTGATTTTTTTACACATGATTGGTATACAGATTTCCTATGTTTTCCTAATTTTTCAGAATTGTTGGATTTACAGAAGTATGGTTAATGTTCAGATCATTACAGACTGTTCTGTTTTTGACAGATTCTGTTTTCAATGCATAGTTTGCTTGTTTTCTAGTTTCTATGGCTTATATTGCTCAATATAAATTGTAGAAATGATATGGTACAGTAGGCATTGTGTGAGAACAATTATGAATCTTGTCTTTGACAGTACCAAAGTTAATGATTTGCTCTTTATCATAATAACCCATCTCACGAAGTTCTGTTGAGTTTTGTGTGGTTGAAGTTTTCAAGTTTTGGGTGAGATATCGATATGAGGAGAATAAGGAGTGGAAAGACCCTAAGTTTGTGGATGCCCAAGGCACCCCAAGGTAATAATCAAGGAAGACTCAAGCGCCTAAGCTTGGGGATGCCCCGGAAGGCATCCCCTCTTTCGTCTTCAAAACCATCGGTATACCTTACTCGGAGCTATATTTTTATTCGTCACATGATATGTGTTTTGCTTGGAGCGTATTTTCATTTTACTTGCTGTTTGAATAAAATAATTGGATCTGAAATCTTGAATGAGAGAGAGTCCTCCCATGGCGAGTTAATTATTCAACTACTCAGTGTTCTTCACTTATATCTTTTTGGAGTAGTTTGTCATTTACTCACATGCTTCACTTATATCCTATGAGTAAATGGTTGAATGAATTGAATATCATAAATCTGAATTTATATATGTTTCATATGCTTATACCATGGGGAGTAATGACTTCACATATAATAAGTATAGGTGGTAAATTTATTGAAAGTTAGCAAACATAGTATTGGTCACTTGAACAATTCATGAAAGAATATTGAGGGAAGAGAGATTTCACATATAAATATACTATCTTGGACATTTTCTATGATTGTGAACCCCATTAATTATTTTCAAACTTGATCAAATTAGTTGAAGTTGGACAAGGAAGACAACTTAATGAGTTATGTTTGGGTATATTTGTATAGAAGTTATATTGTTATAGATCCTCCAACATGTGGTGCTTGCTTTTTAGAATCTTTTGCTAGCCAAAATTTTTGTACTAAGTAGAGATACTACTTGTGCATCCAAAAACCCTTGAACCAAGTTTCTTCCATGAGTGTCCACCATATCTACCTTTATGCGGTATTTACCTGCCGTTCCAAGTAAATTTGCATGTGCCAAACTCTAAACCTTCAAATAATAATCTGTTTTGTATGCCCGAACCGCTCATGTAGCGACTAGGGGCTGTCAGTATCTTCCATGCTAGGTGGGTTATTCTCACGATGAGTGGACTTCGCTCATCATTCACGAGAAAATGGCTGGTAACCGGAATGCCCAGTTCCATGCTCAAATCAAATCAAATTATAATCGCAAACAAAACTCCCCCAGGATTGTTGATAGTTGGATGGTACCCGTTGTTTCAGACCAGCCATGGAATGTGGTTGTTGGTGGTGGGGGAGTAAAAAATTTACCATTCTGTTTGAGAACCGTCTATAATGTGTCTAACATGGAGGATAGTGAGAACTCTTGGTTGTTATGTTGACAATGAAAGCATACCTCTCAAAATTATTTTCATCTCTGTGTTAAAAGTTCGAGCTCTGTCACCTCTGCAAATCCCTGCTTCCCTCTGCGAAGGGCCTATCTTTTACTTTTATGCAAGAGTCAGTAGTATTCCTTCTCATTCCAACCTACTCTTTAGTCAGCAAGCATCATGTGATGGGGAAAGATCTAAGCATATATGGCCATTCAAATATATTTGATCATGAATTATTATTGTTGACAATTACATATATGATAAGTAAGTTGGGAGGCGAAACATTAAGCCCCTATCTTTCTCTGTGTTCAGTGGATGCTATTTGAGTGGTAGCAATCATGGAAGACTATATGATAGTTGAGTATGTGGGATTTGCTAAATCAAAGCTCTTACATAGACCCTTCCTGAAAATAAGATGAATTGCAATTGTTTGATGACTGAGAACATAATTTGTTAGTTTTCAAGAAAGTTTATGGTCTATGCTTTAACATGTGAATAGCTTTTTACTTGATCACGAAAAGCTTTATGATATGAGCTACTGTTATGATATATATTGATGCTAGAAAAAGTGATTGAAATTATCATTGATCAAACTTGTGCACTTGCTAGCATTCCACATCAAAAATTCTGTTTTTATCATTTACCTACTCGAGGACGAGCAGGAATTAAGCTTGGGGATGCTTGATACGTCTCCAACGTATCTATAATTTTTTTATTGTTCCATGCTATTATATTATCTATCTTGGATGTTTTCTATGCATTTATATGCTATTTTATATGAATTTTGGGACTAACCTCTTAACCTAGAGCACAGTGCCAGTTTCTGTTTTTTCCTTGTTTTTTAGTTTCGCAGAAAAGGAATATCAAACGGAGCCCAAATGACCTGAAAATTTACGGAGATTTTTTATGGACCAAAAGAAGCCCTCGAAGCAAAAGAGTTGGGCCAGAAGAGCCACGAGGTCTCCACAAGGGTGGAGGGCGCCCCCTACCCCCCTGGGGACCCCCTCCGGTCTTGTGGGCTCCTCGTGGACCCCGCTGACTTGTTCTCGACGCCAAAAATTCCTATAAATATAGAAACCCCCAGAAATAAACCTAGATTGGGAGTTCCGCCGCCGTAAGCCTCTGCAGCCACGAAAAACCAATCTAGGCCCTCTCTGGCACCCTGCCGGAGGGGGCCATCATCACCGGAGGCCATGGAGGAGGATACTGGAGGGGGCCATCATCGCCATGGAGGCCAAGGACTAGAGGGAGAACCTCTCCCCATCTAGGGGGGAGGCCATGGAGGAGGAACCACAAGGGGGAGACTCTCTCCCCATCTCTCTCGGTGGCGCCGGAGTGCCGCCGGGGGAATCATCGCCGCGGTGATCGTCTTCATCAACATCACCATCTTCATCACCTTCCTCATCTCTTTTACGCGGTCCACTCTCCCGCACACCACTGTAATCCCCTACTTGAACATGGTGCTTTATGCCACATATTATGATCAAATGATGTGTTGCCATCCTATGACGTGTTGAGTAGATTTCCTTTATCTTTTGGGTTGATTGATGATTTAGATTGGTTTGAGTTGTATGTTTTATTTTGGTGCTGTCCTATGGTGCCTTCCGTGCCGCGCACACATGAAGGATTCCCGCTATAGGGTGTTGCAATACATTCATGATTCGCTTATAGTGGGTTGCTTGAGTGACAGAAGCATAAACCCGAGTAAGGGGGTTGTTGCGTATGGGATAAAGGGGACTTGATACTTTAATGCTATGGTTGGGTTTTACCTTAATGATCTTTAGTAGTTGCGGATGCTTGCTAGAGTTCCAATCATAAGTGCATATGTTCCAAGAAGAGAAAGTATGTTAGCTTATGCCTCGCCCTCATATGAAATTGCAATGACGACCAACGATCTTGTTAACAATTGCCTAGGATAATTCCGCACATCGATCCATCATTACTCCACACTCGCTATTTATAATATATAGTAATATATTCTAACTTTATATTAATAGCACCTACTTTTATATTTTAGTTCTCCGATATCATGCAAAGTTATCCTCTTCATACCCACAACGTAGTTTTATTTCTCGTTTCTAGATGGAAGCAAACGTTCGGTGTACGTAGAGTCGTATCAGTGGCAGATAGGACTTGAGAGAATATTGATCTTACCTTTAGCTCCTTGTGGGTTCGACACTCCATACTTATCACTTCCACCTTTGGAAATTGTTACGATGATTCCTTGCACTTGGGGATTATCAAGCTCTTTTCTGGCGCCGTTGCAAGGGAGCAATAGCGTGGGGTTGATATTTTCGTGTATGCTTGTTTGCTTTCTTCACTAAGTAGATTTTGTTTTCCCTTTTATTTTTTTTTATTTGTGGGTGAAACAAACAATTTTTTTAAAGAATGAAAATACAAAAAAAAAGTTACTTGCCTCTTATGCCTAAAAACCTTTTCAAAAAGAGAAGTGATTGGAAGGTTATGCATTGGAGAAGTGAGAGTCGACCTTGAACACTTGTGTTCATGATCATGGAAACAATGTAGAATTTTTCATGGAAATTTCTCAAAAATAAGTATCCCCTTGTATATATTCATTGTATTATAAAAATAATGTGTCAAGGCTTGGCTTTAGAATGTTTAAATTACTTGTTTGGTGTGTGCTGCAGAAAAAACAGAAACTTTTTCTGTAGTGATTGAATTTACATTTTTTACTGGAGCATGATAAAATCTTGAAATTTTTACACTGTACTTATATGAAAATTGTTTAGATTTTCCTAATTTTTAGAATTTTTGGAGGTACGGAAGTATACGAAAGTTTCAGATTGCTACAGACTGTCCTGTTCTTGACAGATTCTGTTTTCTATGTGTTGTCCACTTATTTTGATGAATCTATGGGTAGTATCGGGGGGTATGAACCATGGTGAAGTTGGAATACAGTAGATATAATGCTAATGTGAAATTGGAATGAGTTTACAACAGTAACTAAAGGTAGTGATTTGATTTATTATACTAACGAATCTCACGAGGTTTTTTGTTAAGTTTTGTGTGGATGAAGTGTTCGAAGAACGAGGAGTTACCGATATGAGAAGAATAAGGAGAGGCAATAGTTCAAGCTTGGGTATGCCTAAGGAATCCCAAGTAAATATTTCAAGGATACTCAAGCATCTAAGCTTGGGGATGCCCCGGTTGGCATCCCATCTTTCTTCTTCAACAATTATCGGTATACCTCGGGTTTTGTTTTGTTCACATGATATGCGTCTTTTGTGTTTATTTCTCTTTTATTTTTACTTTATGCACCATGCTAGTATGAGATAGTCCTTCATTGATTTATATAATGCTTCATGTGCTTCACTTAAATCTTTTGAATATGGCGTTATAGAATGTTCTTTGTGCTTCACTTAAATCTTTTGAGCATGGCTTTATAGAATGCTTCGTGTGCTTCACTTATATATTTTGAGCTTGGATGTTGGTAAATTTATATTAATTGTAGAATGATCCATGAACTTCACTTATATCTTTTGGAGTATGAATTAGACTATCATCGGAATTGGGCTTGGAAGAGTATCATTATAATATCATGCCTAGCTAGAAAGGCATTAAAGAAAAGCGCTTGTTGGGAGACAACCCAATACTTATACCTAGTGTTTTTGTGTGTCCACATTATTAAGATACTGTAGTAATCATGTTTTATAGTTTTTGTTTCAACAAAGTGCCAAGTAAAGCCTTCGGGATAGTGTGGATGATAGTTGACTTGATTCTGTGCGAAAACGGAAACATTTGCTTGCAGTCACAGAATTGTTTAAATTCACTGGAGAGTGATAAAATTCTGAATTTTTTACACATGATTGGTATACAGATTTACTACATTTTCCTAATTTTTCAGAATTGTTGGATTTACATAAATATGGTTAATGTTCAGATCATTACAGACTGTTCTGTTTTTGACAGATTCTGTTTTCAATGCATAGTTTGCTTGTTTTCTAGTTTCTATGGCTTATATTGCTCAATATGAATTGTAGAAATGATATGGTACAGTAGGAATTGTGTGAGAACAATTATGAATCTTGTCTTTGACAGTACCAAAGTTAATGATTTGCTCTTTATCATACTAACCCATCTCACGAAGTTCTGTTGAGTTTTGTGTGGTTGAAGTTTTGAAGTTTTGGGTGAGATATCGATATGAGGAGAATAAGGAGTGGAAAGACCCTAAGTTTGGGGATGCCCAACGCACCCCAAGGTAATAATCAAGGAAGACTCAAGCGCCTAAGCTTGGGGATGCCCCGGAAGGCATCCCCTCTTTCGTCTTCAAAACCATCGGTATACCTTACTCGGAGCTATATTTTTATTCGTCACATGATATGTGTTTTGCTTGGAGCGTATTTTCATTTTACTTGCTGTTTGAATAAAATAATTGGATCTGAAATCTTGAATGAGAGAGAGTCCTCCCATGGCGAGTTAATTATTCAACTACTCAGTGTTCTTCACTTATATCTTTTTGGAGTAGTTTGTCATTTACTCACATGCTTCACTTATATCCTATGAGTAAATGGTTGAATGAATTGAATATCATAAATCTGAATTTATATATGTTTCATATGCTTATACCATGGGGAGTAATGACTTCACATATAATAAGTATAGGTGGTAAATTTATTGAAAGTTAGCAAACATAGTATTGGTCACTTGAACAATTCATGAAAGAATATTGAGGGAAGAGAGATTTCACATATAAATATACTATCTTGGACATTTTCTATGATTGTGAACCCCATTAATTATTTTCAAACTTGATCAAATTAGTTGAAGTTGGACAAGGAAGACAACTTAATGAGTTATGTTTGGGTATATTTGTATAGAAGTTATATTGTTATAGATCCTCGAACATGTGGTGCTTGCTTTTTAGAATCTTTTGCTAGCCAAAATTTCTGTACTAAGTAGAGATACTACTTGTGCATCCAAAAACCCTTGAACCAAGTTTCTTCCATGAGTGTCCACCATATCTACCTTTATGCGGTATTTACCTGCCGTTCCAAGTAAATTTGCATGTGCCAAACTCTAAACCTTCAAATAATAATCTGTTTTGTATGCCCGAATCGCTCATGTAGCGACTAGGGGCTGTCAGTATCTTCCATGCTAGGTGGGTTATTCTCACGATGAGTGGACTCCGCTCATCATTCATGAGAAAATGGCTGGTAACCGGAATGCCCAGTTCCATGCCCAAATCAAATCAAATTATAATCGCAAACAAAACTCCCCCAGGATTGTTGATAGTTGGATGGTACCCGTTGTTTCGGACCAGCAATGGAATGTGCTTGTTGGTGGTGGGGGAGTAAAAACTTTACCATTCTGTTTGATAACCGTCTATAATGTGTCTAGCATGGAAGACAGTGAGAACTCTTGGTTGTTATGTTGACAATGAAAGCATACCTCTCAAAATTATTTTCATCTTTGTGTTAAAAGCTTCGAGCTCTGGCACCTCTGCAAATCCTTGCTTCCCTCTGCGAAGGGCCTATCTTTTACTTTTATGCAAGAGTCAGTAGTATTCCTTCTCATTCCAACCTACTCTTTAGTCGGCAAGCATCATGTGATGGGGAATGATCTAAGCATATATGGCCATTCAAATATATTTGATCATGAATTGTTATTGTTGACAATTATCTATATGATAAGTAAGTTGGGAGGCGAAACATTAAGCCCCTATCTTTCTCTGTGTTCAATGGATGCTATTTGTTCTAAAAATATGCTTTGAGTGGTAGCAATCATGGAAGACTATATGATAGTTGAGTATGTGGGATTTGCTAAATCAAAGCTCTTACATAGACCCTTCCTGAAAATAAGATGAATTGCAATTGTTTGTTGACCGAGAACATAATTTGTTAGTTTTCAAGAAAGTTTATGGTCTATGCTTTAACATGTGAATAGCTTTTTACTTGATCATGAAAAGCTTTATGATATGAGCTACTGTTATGATATATGTTGATGATAGAAAAAGTGATTGAAATTATCATTGATCAAACTTGTGCACTTGCTAGCATTCCACATCAAAAATTCTGTTTTTATCATTTACCTACTCGAGGACGAGCAAGAATTAAGCTTGGGGATGCTTGATATGTCTCCAACGTATCTATAATTTTTTATTGTTCCATGCTATTATATTACCTATCTTGGATGTTTTATATGCATTTATATGCTATTTTATATGATTTTTGGGACTAACCTATTAACCTAGAGCCCAGTGCCAGTTTCTGTTTTTTCCTTGTTTTTTAGTTTCGCAGAAAAGGAATATCAAACGGAGCCCAAATGACCTGAAAATTTACGGTGATTTTTTATGGACCAAAAGAAGCCCCCGAAGCAAAAGAGTTGGGCCAGAAGAGCCACGAGGCCTCCACAAGGGTGGAGGGCGCCCCCTACCCCCTGGGGGCGCCCTCCGGTCTTGTGGGCTCCTCGTGGACCCCGCTGACTTGTTCTCGATGCCAAAAATTCCTTTAAATATAGAAACCCCCAGAAATAAACCTAGATCGGGAGTTCCGCCGCCGTAAGCCTCTGTAGCCACGAAAAACCAATCTAGGCCCTCTCTGGCACCCTGCCGCAGGGGGCCATCATCGCCATGGAGGCCAAGGACCAGAGGGAGAACCTCTCCCCATCTATGGGGGAGGCCATGGAGGAGGAAGCACAAGGGGGAGACTCTCTCCCCCTCTCTCTCGGTGGCGCCGGAGTGCCGCTGGGGGAATCATCGCCGCGGTGATCGTCTTCATCAACATCACCATCTTCATCACCTTCCTCATATCTTTTACGCGGTCCACTCTCCCGCACACCGCTGTAATCCCCTACTTGAACATGGTGCTTTATGCCACATATTATGATCCAATGATGTGTTGCCATCCTATGATGTTTTGAGTAGATTTCCATTATCTTTTGGGTTGATTGATGATTTAGATTGGTTTAAGTTGTATGTTTTATTTTGGTGCTGTCCTATGGTGCCTTCCGTGCCGCGCACACGTGAAGGATTCCCGCTGTAGGGTGTTGCAATACGTTCATGATTTCCTTATAGTGGGTTGCTTGAGTGACAGAAGCATAAACCCGAGTAAGGGGGTTGTTGTGTATGTGATCAAGGGGACTTGATACTTTAATGCTATGGTTGGGTTTTACCTTAATGATCTTTAGTAGTTGCGGATGCTTGCTAGAGTTCCAATCATAAGTGCATATGATCCAAGAAGAGAAAGTATGTTAGCTTATGCCTCTCCCTCATATGAAATTGCAATGACGACCACCGATCTTGTTATCAATTGCCTAGGATAATTCCGCACACCGATCCATCATTACTCCACTCTCGCTATTTATAATATATAGTAATATATTCTAACTTTATGTTAATAGCACCTACTTTTATATTTTAGTTCTCCGATATCATGCAAAGTTATCCTCTTCATACCCACAACGTAGTTTTATTTCTTGTTTCTAGATGGAAGCAAATGTTTGGTGTACGTAGAGTCGTATCAGTGGAAGATAGGACTTGAGAGAATATTGATCTTACCTTTAGCTCCTTGTGGGTTCAACACTCCATACTTATCACTTCCACCTTTGGAAATTGCTACGATGATTCCTTGCACTTGGGGATTATCAATCCCTCGGTGGGTGACCGTCGTCCTTCTCCACCAATCCGAGAAAACCAGGCCCTTGCCTTGACGCTCTTCCGCACCACGCGCCTTCGTTACCTACCCCACTCAATGCATGCAGCATACGTGGCAAAGGATAAGAACGTGGTGGGAGGAGTGAATTGGCATTTACTCCCCCGTGCGTTAAAGTCATTCACGGGCCATTACAAAGATGGCCCCACTGCAATTGGCTTTACGCAACGTGCGGGAGAACCGGAAACTGATCCAAGCTCAGATTAATGAAGATGTAAAAGAAGACCTCAAAGGACGAACTACCGCAGCCTCCTCGCGTGTGTACCTGGAAGGGCCTACCCCGACGACGCTCGCCAGCGTGTTCAGGCCATGCCCGGGGGCTCCTGTCGGTGCAACAAACCCCAGGTGTGTTGCCCTAACTGTACACAGGCTCAAGAGCAAGGCTACAACATCCAAGACAAAGCTGAAGAGATTGCTCTTTGAGAAATCAAAGGGCAGATCAAGAAGACCAAGTCAAGTTAAAGGAGCAAGATCTCACTAAGGAAAAAACCTCCCTTGCCGAGCAGTTGAGCCCGGCTAGGTCGAGGTTGCCCCGAAGACAAGTCTCAAGACTGCCCCGGCAAGCTTGCCGGGGACGCCAAGGGCGGACTACCCCGCCAAGGCTCCACCGCTCCACCTCACAGCAATGCAAGTCATCGATCGGTGCGGTGTCGAGCCCCCAAGTGACTAAGTGGATGTCATTTGGCATGTGGCAGCCACTTCTGAAGGAAATCACCTCCAAATGACACCCGTCTAGAGACGTGTCACGCAGACAGACGAGAAGGTGGCTGAACGGCCCGGCAAGGCTTGTCGGGCACACCACGATGTGACACTAAGCGGCGCATTTAATGCGCCCTGACCTGTCTGCAGAGTTAGGTATGATAGCATTATTCGCTATCTAATCAGTACAATGACTGATTTGCCATTGTGGTGACCCCTTAATCTATAAAAGGAGGGCCATGGCAACCTTAGAAAGGATTTGGACCCTTGTACACTCATACGCCCTTGCCGGGCACACCAGGATGTGACACTAAGCGGCGCATTTAATGCGCCCTGACCTGTCTGCAGAGTTAGGTATGATAGCACTGTTCGCTATCTAATCAGTACACAATGACTGATTTGCCATTGTGGTGACCCCTTAATCTATAAAAGGAGGGCCATGGCAACCTTAGAAAGGATTTGGACCCTTGTACACTCATACGCGCGTAGCTGCTCTCGCCCCGAAGCAACCCTGCCGGGCTAGAGCACTACGTCTCCACCATGGTCCTCTCATCAATCCACCAAAGCAGGAGTAGGGTTTTATGCCTCGCGGCGGCCCCAACCTGGGTAAAACTGCCCGTGTGATCATTGCCGCATTGTGCTACACCCTCCACTCTTTGTGCAACATGCTCTTCCCCCCTGCCGAACCACAAGGGGCCGATGGCCCCATAGGTGGCCATGTTTTCCCACGACACCCCGTTTTCTGAAACAATGGAATGGGCAAGTGACTTGTTGGAAATCATACATACTGATGTGTGTGGTCCGATGAGCATTGACGTGCATGGTGGTTATCGTTACTTTCTCACCTTCACCGATGACTTGAGTAGATATGGGTATATTTACTTAATGAAGCATAAGTCTGAAAGGTTTGAAAAGTGCAAGCAATTTCAGAGTGAAGTTGAGAATCATCGTAACAAGAAGATTAAATTCCTACGATCTGATCGAGGGGGAGAATATCTGAGTTATGAGTTTGGCAATCACTTAAGACAAAGTGGAATCGTTTCACAGTTGATGCCACCTGGAACACCACAACGTAATGGTGTGTCTGAACGTCGTAATCGAACCTTATTGGATATGGTGCGTTCTATGATGTCTCTTGCCGATCTGTCACTATTGTTGTGGGGTTATGCATTAGAGACAGTTGCATTCACTTTAAATAGGGCACCATCTAAGTCCGTGGAGACGACGCCGTTTGAACTGTGGTTTGGCAAGAAACCTAAGTTGTCGTTTCTTAAGGTTTGGGGCTGTGATGCTTATGTCAAAAGGCTTCAGCCGGAAAAGCTCGAACCCAAAGCGAACAAATGTGTCTTCATAGGATACACAAAAGAGACGGTTGGGTATACCTTCTATCTCAGATCCGAAGGCAAAGTGTTTGTCTCTAAGAACGGGTCCTTTCTCGAGAAGGAGTTTCTCTCGAAAGAATTGAGTGGGAGGAAGATAGAACTTGATGAGGTTGTTGAACCTTTACTTCAACCAGTGAGTAGTGCAGCGCAGAAAGATGTTTCTATGACACCTACGTCAGTTGATGAGGAAGCTAATGATAGTGATCATGAAGTTTTAGATCAAGTTACTATCGAACCTCATAGGTCGACAAGGGTACATACAGGTCCTGAGTGGTATGGTAACCCTGTCTTAGAGGTCATGTTGTTGGACAACGATGAACCTACAAGCTATGGAGAAGCGATGGTGGGCCCGGATTCCGACAAATGGTTAGAGGCCATGAAATCTGAGATGGGATCCATGTATGAAAACAAAGTATGGACTTTGCAAGTACTACCTGAAGGGCGAAAGGCCATTCAGAATAAATGGATCTTCAAGAAGAAGACGGACGCGGACGGTAATATCACCATCTATAAAGCTCGACTTGTGGCAAAGGGGTTTTCACAAGTTCAAGGAGCTGACTACGATGAGACTTTCTCACCCGTAGCGATGCTTAAGTCCGTCAGAATCATGCACTACAAAAAAAAGACACATCCGTGACATTTTGGGCCAAACAATTTTTTTTCTATCATGCTTATGACACTTCTATGACGATAATTGTGACAAAACCCGGTATCATCATAGATGTGGTGGGCTCCTACTTCTATGACAAAAAATCATGATAGAAAATGGGCTTTTCGTCCTGGGCGGGCCGGAGACGTAGTTGCATGACATTCTTTGGGCCGTCCATGATAGAAAAAACCGTGGTAGAAGCGAGGGCGAGGAAAATATCGGGGAGTTCCCGGTTACGGTGGGTGGTCAGGGCCGAGCAATGCACGGAGGTTTGCGCGTTTCTCTCGTACACGTACGCGCATGTGTGCGAGGCATTGGGCTCTAACTGAACCCGAGGGAGGCGTTCACTTACTGAACCTGAGCGATTGCACTGGCTACGCGTTACTGAACCCGAGCGATCGATCGATCCCTGGCTTTTAACTGAACCCGATCGAGCGATTCCTTCGCTACTGCTGCTAACTGAAGCCGATCGAACCTGCTGCCTCTTAATGAACAGTGACCGTTGTTGGGGTTGGATGAATAGTTCCCTGTGGGGGTTGGATGAACAGGACCCCGTGGTAGTAGAGGCCGTTGCCGCTGGATGAACAGGACCCCGATCGAGCCGGTTGGGGGTGGATGAACAGGACCCCGTGGAGGGCTGGTTGAACAGTAGCCGGTGGAGGCTGGATGAACAGGACCCAGTGGAGGGCTGGTTGAACAGTAGCCGGTGGATGCTGGATGAACAGGAGCCCATGGATGAACAGTAACTGGTGGAGGCAGGAGGGAGACGCCATGGATGAACAGTCGCATGTGGATGAACAGTAGCCCGTGGAGTCCTGTTTTGCGGTACGCCACACCCCTCCCGATGAACAGGACCTCGTTTCGACCGTAGGAGGTCAAAGAGAAGTCCGTTTCCTCCGTTTTGTAGTACGCCACACCCCTCCCGATCAACAGGACCCCATTTCGACCGTAGGAGGTCGAAGAGAAGTCTGTTTCCTCTGTTTTGCGGTATGCCACACCCCTCCCGATGAACATGATCCCGTTTCGACCATAGGCGATCGAACAGAAGGCCGTTTCCTCCGTTCTGCAGTACGCCAGGCCTCGTTTCGGCTGTTCTGTCCAAGTCGGTTGGCTCCCGATGAACAGGACGCATTCCGTTGCTTCCTGATGAACACGACGCAGTTTCTCCGTTCCGACCCAGCCGGTTGGCTGCCGATGAACAGGACGCCGTTGCTTCCCTCCACTGCCTCTCCCTGTACACGAGCCCTGGCCGTACGTATGCACGAGTAGGCGTTCAAGACCCCGCCCGTATGTACGTACGTGGCCGTATTTACTTTCTTGCACCCTGGCTGTACGTACGTGTACATGATATAGACGGGACTGCGTGACATGCTATGTCCGCGCCTCTACTACGACACGTGCCCTTCCTTACTCGGCCATGGTTCATCGCTGCAGCCTGCAGACAGACCGATCGACCAGTATGTACGAACACGTTCGCGACCAGAGAGACAACCCTACGTACGGTTCGACTGGGTGGGTCCCAGCTGTCAGGGAGGTAAGGAGGCACTTCCTTGCGTGCGAAGATATAGCTGGTGGGTCCCAGCTGTCAGGGGGAGAATCATATTTTTTGCTCGTAATATGGACGCACTTCCTTGCGTGCGAAGATGTAGCTGGTGGGTCCCAGCAGTCAGGGGGGAAATGTTTTTTCATGAAATACAGTGGCCCGTCCAGTGGGTCCCTGCTGTCAGGTGGAGGAATCATTATTTTGCGCGTAATAAGGAGGCACTTCCTTGCTGCGGCCGTTGACCCAGCTGTCAACCTCTCCACGTACAGTCCTCTTCCGATGGAAGTCGTTCCTTGACCACATTGACCACGCCGTGCCGAGAGCACCAAGGCGGTGGACGACGGCGAGGCCTAGGATGGCGACGACGCGGAGCCGGGGAAGACGTGGCAGTGGATGCCCACGCGGAGATGAGTACGAGGATTGACTGGTTCGGATGCTGTGTGAGGCTGCCGTCGCCGCAGAATAATAGGGGTTGTGCGTGAGTAGAGGGATAGCCTGGCCAGGGGTTGGAGTAGGGTGGGGCGGTGAGGCCTGTGTGGCAGCAGAGCCGGCCACGGGAGGCAGGAGCAGGCGGCACGACCGACGCTGGTTTGGGCGGCTGAAGCAAGAAGACCAGAGGTTGAAGAAGCACTACGATCGTTGGATGGACATCGTACGGTCATTGGAGCTAGAATCGTTCATATTTATTAAGTTGACAAAGCCCTCCGTCCGCGTCAACTTAGTAGGCCCACAAGTCAGCCTCCCACTATGGTGGGTCCCAGCTGGTAGGGGGATTATTCATTTTTTTGTGCGTAATAAGGAGGCACTTCCTTGCGTGCGAAGATATAGCTGGTGGGTCCGAGCTGTCAACGAGGGGAACGTTTTTTTCATGAAATACAGAGGCCCTTCCGATGGGTCCCAGCTGTCAGATGGAGGAATCATTATTTTACGTGTAATAAGGAGGCACTTCCTTGCGTGCGGTCGTTGACCCAGCTGTCAGCCTCTCCACGTATAGTCCTCTTCTGATGGATGTCTGGGTGAGTAGAGGTATGGCTAGGGCAGCGATGGGAGTACGGTGGGGCGGTGAGGCCTGCGCGGCAGTATAGCCGGCCGTGGGAAGAGGGAGCAGGCAGTCTCGCCGGCGTTTGTTTGAGTGGCTGGAGCAGGAAGAACAGAGATTGAAGAAGCACGACGACCGTTGTATGGACATCCAACAGTCACTGCTCTCCTGTGTTGACTAAGTTGACACAGCGTTGCATGTGCGTCAACCTTTTTTTTAGGAAAGCGTACGGGTCAACCTGTAGTAGGCGCACAAGTTAGCCTCAAATGTGTGGAAAATAGCATACAACCCATCTGCCATTATTTCTAATAATTTACAGCCCATTTGCTAATTCTTAAGGATTTTTTTGGAGCCCATATTCTTTTTGGGCCACGGTTAAAAATTATACGAAATTTTGCATATTTCGGTGCGGTCCCAATTGTTTTTAATCCCAAAATTTCGAGTCATGTTCAAACTAATTTGAAAAATAAATTTATATCAATATAAAATCCTAATAATTGTCCACGCATAAAAATCAATGGAATTTAAAATCTTAAAATGAAAAAAAAATTGAAACTAATTCCCTGTTTGATGTGTTTTAAAAATGTACAGTCCATTTCTAATTACTGATAGCCCATTTTCTGGACAAGCCGAATGAAACTCTCCTCATCTTGAAAGATTTGCAGCCTAGCAGGGCTGACAAAGCAAGTAGGCCTCGGTTGGGTATTTCTTTAAAAAAAGTAGAACTGGGCTAGCCATTTTCAGCAAGAAAAAAACACAACTGGGCTCATGATGTGGTAAACATAAATAAAATCCTGGCTAGACAGGCCACAGCCCCCGCACAGCCCCGTTGTTACCCTGATCCGTCTCTAAAACTAGTAAATAACAACTGCTTGTTCCTAAAAAAAGTAAATAACAACTGCGTGACCTGCTGGGTCCCTGGTGTCATCCGCTCGTTGTGTAATTCTCTCATTTATTGACTACGTTGACAATGGCGTGGGCCCTAGATGTCCAACCATTAGGAGGAACCATTTTTTTGGGCTTGTAATAATGAGGCACTTGCTTGTGTACTGCCATGACCCTGGTGGGTCCCTGCTGTCATCCTCTCCATGTACAGTCATCTCCTTGTTCCTCTCGGTTGTTGATGACGTTGACAACGCAAGAGGGCGGCGCACCGCGCACGTCAAGCGAACCAAGGCGGAGGACGACGGCGAGGCCTCGGACGGAACGAACAGGAGTTGTGGAAGATGCCCCAGTCTATTCGCAGGCGGAGGGGAGTACGAGGGTTGACTGGTTCGGGTGCGGGTGCGTGTTGGGGCTGACGTCGACGGAGAATAACAGGACGTGTGGGGGAATAGAGGGAGGGACTGGCCAATGTTTGAGGGTACGGTAGGGCGGCGGAGGCGCAGCCAGCCGTGGGAGGCGGGAGCAGGCGGAACCGACGGGGTGGTTTGGTTTGAGCGGCTGGAGGAAGAAGACAAGAGATAGAACATACATGACAGATGTTGGATGTCAATCCAATGGCTGGTAGGCAGAATCGTTTGTTGACTAGTAAGTCGACACCACCTTAGATAGGCTTTTTCCTCGTGGGTCCCAAATGTCAGAATCCAAATCTTTCATGGTCATGCAGCCTTTCTTATGAAAATTTACAGCCCATTTGGTGTGCTAGTTCAAAATAAGTTTGTGGGTGCTAGTGGGGGCTAATCACTTGGGTTCTGTAATGCACAGTGAGCTCAAGCAGTCGGCGAGAGTGATGTTATTTCCCTTGGTTGGAATTTGTTACAATATTTCACTCTTAATTAAACAAATGGCAAGCCATTTGCCTTGTTTCAAAGAAAATATGACAGTCACAGCCGAGTTGAAAAGGGCAACAACATCTAACTCCAGCTTACAAACTGTACAAAAGCACGAGGGTTAATTGTTCATCAGGTTTAGACAAAACCCAGATTGAAAAGGGCAACAACATCTAACTCCAGCACTGTTTTCGGCAGTCACAGTCAAATGGATCAGTCAGGTCCATAGAATGAACATCCTAGGTCGTAAAATTCACTGGATTATGACCACAAGATGTTGTAAATAGAAGCCCGGCACGTTCAGAAGCCCTTTTGTCCACCTGAAACTCCTTTTTTTGCTCTTCGACATACCCATCCATCAAAACCATGTTGCTGATAAACTTAAGCCTGATGGACAATAGTAACCTCTCATTCAGCAGGAAGAATGTGGCAAATCTAGTGTTTGCATGGTTGGCTACATATCATTCTAGCGTTATTGTCTTCAATCGAATGTCATGAGAAGTGAGAAAATCCCGGTGCTTATGAATCCATCGATTTGTTATAACTTTCTGACCCCGTCCTGTTGCCTAAATAGACATGAATGTTGAAAAGAGTTAAGGTCTAAAAAGGAGTGTCGAAAGAGCAACAGCGGAACGGTTAATTCTAGTACACTATATGCGGGCTTCCAATGTGCGTGAAATTATCACCTTTATATACAACTTCTCCAGACATGGAAAGCATTGCAGCAAGCCAATAATCTTGTTCAGATCAAAACTATTCATTTGGATATATAAGATCTTGACAGAATCCAGCACCATTGATAGGCTTTCCATGGAGAAACTCTTCATTGAGCATAGAACATAATATTAGTAAAAAACGTGTACTCCAAGATTGTCAGCGTTCTGGGAACCAGGGTACCCAGACTTGCCTGCCTGCGGCCCATGGCGTGGCCCCATCGACGGCCTGGTACGGCCCATCTTCAGCACAAGCAGCGCAAGACCCTCGCGAGGGGCCAAGCCTCGTGAGGCGGACGACGCCAAGACCTCCAGAAGAAGTGGCCTCTTCAGGATGGCTCCTGAGGAGCGGAGATTCCTATGCAAGCCCTCACCTCGTGAGGTTTGGATGACGCGAGCCATGACGACCCAAGGCCAGGCGGGCGCCAGCGGGCGTAGTACAGCAGTTTCCTCTTTGGTGCTAAAGAGGCAAGCACAGGCGCGGAGTCCCGAGGAATCAACTAAAGGTTTCCATTCCCGTGCTACAAGACCAAGACCGCTAGGACGGTAGGATGGAGGTCATCGCCGAGCCCACCACGGTGTCACGACCTGAAGCTTTGCAGGCAAAGACTACCTTTTGTCAGGATAAGATGTACTAGTTATCTCCCTTCGAATTTGGCCGTTGTGGGAAACCTTCCCGCCTTCATTTTGGGAAGAGGACCAAGGCCACTATAAATAGGGCCTAGCCACCATCGTAGAGAGGGATCCGGATCCAATTCAACCACACCCTCAGCAGCTCACACAGACACAAGAACACATCTTGTGAGGTTGTTCTCCCACTGTACCAGTTCATCCTAGCCCACCTCAAGGCCAATCCACCACAAAGCAGGAGTAGGGTATTACACCGCAAGGTGGCCCAAACCTGGGTAAACTTCCTTGTCCCATTTCCTTCCAGTTCATCGAGCTAGGCCATGAGATCGACGAGTTGGTAGGCAGGGGAAGTTGAGTTCTTCGCACGCACCCCAGAGTTTGAATCTATCCAGGGTCTGCAGAGCCCCGAATCCGACATTTGGCGCGCCAGGTAGCGGTGCATCGAAGATTCGCCTCTTTGCCTGCTGTACACCGCCCGCGCCGTTCACCCTCATGGCGGGTGCCGCTCCACCGACCGGACCGACAAGTGCGTTCGGAGGCACCATGGGTCTCCGGGCTTTCACCCCCACCTTGCGGCGAGTGAAGTGGCCGCCCAAGTTCAGGCCAGAGCTGCCGCCTCGATACGACGGTGCGGCGGATCTGGCGGGGTTCCTCCAGGCGTATGCGGAGGCTATTTGGGCGGCAGGCGGCGATGACAAGGCCATGGTGAACTTGCTACCCATGGCCCTTACGAGTGTGCTGCGTGCCTGGCTCCTAGGCTTGCTAGAGTCCTCGGTGGCCTCCTGGGAGGAGCTGTGCGGCCTCTTCGTCGCGTGTCTCATGGTGTCGGCGCCCCACGCCGTCGCGGCCCTCCTTGGCGGCTCGCAGGCGCCACCCTCAGACCGCCATGCCAAGTAGTTCTTCCGCCAGATGGGCGCCGCCCACGTGCAGCAGGGAGCTCCTCCGGGCTGGGCTGCACCTAAGGCCGACCTCACCTTCAACTCAAGAGACCACCCCGCAACCACGGCCGGCATCGGCGCGCTTGCGATGCTCTGCACCCCCACCATCTGCAACGTAGCGGTCACAATGACCCTCATCGACGGCGGCGCCGGCCTCAATGTGCTCTCTGTGGAAGCGTTCGGCCTGCTTCATGTGCCCCATGACCGGCTACGCGCTACCAAGCCTTTCTACGGGGTTGTTGACGGCTCCACCTACCCCCTGGGGCAGATCCACCCTCCCGTCACCTTCAGCACATGCGACAACTACTGCACTGAGCTTATCGACTTCGACATTGCCTGCATCGGCCTCCCGTACAACGCCATCCTCGGGTACCCGGCCTTGGCCAAGTTCATGGCGGTGACCCACCCCGGTTACAACCTCATGAAGATGCCGGGAAGCAGCGGCGTCCTCACCGTGGCGGGGGACACCAAGGACGCGCTATTGACCCTCAAGCTCGCCTTCAGAGCCGCGACGGCCGCGCGGCCAAGCGAGGAGGGAGCCCCGGAAGCTCCGGGGGCTGCACCAGCGAAGAAGAAGCAATTGTTCTCTAGAGATCGGGCCGAGACGAAGCAGGTGCCGGTCGATGAAGATGGGGCATCGGGCTCCACCTTCACCATAGGCGCCGGCCTCCCTCCAGACCAAGAAGAGGCATTGGTCAGCTTCCTACGCACGAACAAGGATGTGTTTGTATGGGAGCCTAAGGATCTGGTCGGGATCCCCAGGGGGATAATCGAGCACCACTTGAGGGTGTGCCCTAACACGCGCCCGGTGAAACAGAAGGCGCGGCGGCAGTCCACAAAGAAGCAGTCATTCATCGTCCAAGAGACCCGCAAGTTGCAAGAGGCTGGCGTCATTCGGGAGGTGCGGTATCCAGAATGGCTGGCGAACCCGGTTATCGTCCCCAAGAAAGGTGGGAAAGAGCGCATGTGCGTCGATTTCACCAACCTCAACAAGGCTTGTCCTCAAGACCCCTTTCCGCTTCCACGCATCGATCAGATCGTCGATTCCACCACTGAGTGCAACTTGATGTGCTTCCTGGACGCCTTCTTGGGCTATCACCAAATCAAGATGGCGGTGCAGGATGTTGAGAAGACGGCTTTCTTGACCCCATGCGGGGTGTACTGCTACACCTGCATGCCGTTCGGGCTGCGTAATGCCGGAGCAACCTTCCAGCGGCTAATGTATCGCTCTGCATCGGTAGCTCAGGAGGACATAGTGGTGAAATCTCGGGAGGCAAGGACCCTTATTGAAGACCTGGAGGAGACATTTGCCAGCCTGCGCGAGGTGGACTTGCGACTCAACCCAGAGAAATGTGTGTTTGGCGTCCCGTCTGGCAAGCTGCTGGGTTTCCTGGTGTCGCACAGAGGGATCGAGGCCAACCCGGAGAAGGTCAAGGCCATAGAAAGGATGAGTCCGCCGCAAACCCTCAAGGAGATGCAGAAGCTGGTGGCCTACGTAACCTCGCTCGGGCGTTTCATCTCCAAGCTGGGGGAGCGCGCTCTCCCCTTCTTCAAGCTGATGAAGAAGAAAGGCCCGTTCGAGTGGACTCCGGAGGCTGACGCAGCCTTCCAAGACCTCAAGAGGTACCTCACCAGCCCACCGGTGATGGTAGCACCGCGCCCCCTTGAACCTTTGGTGCTCTTCCTGGCCGCCATGCCTCACTCCGCCAGCGCGGCGCTGGTGGCGGTGCGGGAGGAGCGCCCGACTAAGGGCTCACGGCGAAGCACCTCGCCCCCGGTTGAGGCGCTGCAGCCTCAGGACAGCGCTCCTGAGGCCCCGGCTGCCCCACCAATCAACGACGCTCTTAAGACCTCGGCCAATCCTCCAAATAGCGAGACTCCTGAGGATGGTGCTCCTGAGGCCATGACTGCCCTGACGGATGACAAGGCACCTGAGTACCCTCAGCCCCAGGAGGTGCAAGACCCCGCCGGTGCCCCCTCCCTCATTGAGCACCCGGTGTACTTCGTCAGCACGGTGCTACGTGATGCGCGGCCACACTACCCCATGCCGCAAAAGCTCTTGCTCGCGCTCCTCGTCGCCTCCCGAAAGCTGTGCCACTACTTCCAAGCCCACCCCATCAAAGTTGTCTCTACTTACCCACTGGAAAGGGTGCTCCGGAGCCCGAACACCGCGGGGAGGGTCGCTAAATGGAACATTGAACTATAGTCATTCCAATTGGAGTTCAGCACCACCAGGATCATCAAGGGTGCGGCCCTCGCCGACTTCGTAGCAGAATGGACTGACGTCCCCGACCGAGAGGTGGGTGAGGACCGTTCCCTCTCGCCTGGGGACGAAGCACCGGATGGTTGGGTCATGTACTTCGACGGTGCATTCGCGCGTCAGGGCGCGGGGGCTGGAGCCGTGCTCATCTCGCCCACCCAAGACAAGCTCTACTACGCCATGCAGCTCTGCTTCCAGTAAGGCGAGAAGGTCTCCAACAATATCGCGGAGTACGAAGGCCTGATCGCCGGACTCAAGGCTGCCGCGGCTATGGGGGTCAGGCGCCTCACCATCCGGGGCGACTCACAGCTCCTCGTTAACTTCTCCAACAAGGCGTACAAGCCGAAGGACGAGCACATGGAGGCATACCTCGAGGAGGTACGCAAAATTGAGAAACGATTCTTGGGCCTGGAATTGCAGCACGTGCCACGCGGCACGAACAAGGAGGCTGACGACATCGCCAAGAGGGCGTCTCGATGTCTGCCTTAGGAGCCTGGCGTCTTTGAGGAGCGGCTCTTCAAGCCATCGGCAGCTCCCCCCGCCGCGGGACCAGCATCGCCTCAGGAGGAGCTCCCCCCAGCACCCCTCTCAGGTGCCCTGGCTTGCGGTCCGACCTCGGGAGCCCGCCTGCTCCTCGTGCTTGAGCCTCAGGAGGGGTGCTGGACCGAGGAGTTCAAGGCGTACCTGCTCCAAGGCGCCTTGCCGGAGAAGGAGGAAGACGCAGAACATGTGGCCCGCTAGGCCTCCGCGTACTACATCCGGGACGGTGAGCTCTATCGAAAATGGCCAAACGATGTCTCTCTACGATGCATCTCCAGGGAGCAAGGATGCGAGCTGTTGGCCGACATACATGATGGGGACTGTGGGCATCACTCCTCATCACGTACCCATGTGGGCAAGGCGTTCCTTAGCGGATTCTACTGGCCCATAGCGCTCAACGATGCCACCAAGCTGGTAAGATCCTGCGACGCCTGTCAGTTCCATGCCAAGCAGATCCACCAGCCCGCTCAGGGCCCCCAGACCATCCCGCTCTCATGCCCGTTCGGGGTCTGGGGGCTGGACATCCTGGGCCCGTTCCCTCGAGCGCCTGGGGGCTACCGCTACCTTTACGTCGCCATCGACAAATTCACCAAGTGGGCGGAGGTGGAGGCCGTCCGCACCATCCCAGCCGGCTCGGCCATCAAGTTCATCAAGGGCCTCGTGAGCCGGTTCGGGTTCCTAATCGCATCATCACCGACAATGGCTCGCAGTTCACCAGCAACCTTTTCAAAACATATTGTGCTAACCTTGGAATGCAGATATGCTACGCCTCAGTGGCACACCCCAGGAGCAATGGCCAGGCTAAGCGCGCCAATGCAGAGGTCCTAAGAGGCCTCAAGGCAAGAATTTTCAAGAAGAAGCTCGAGGCCTGCGGCAGGGGCTGGCTCGATGAGCTCCAGTCCGTGCTGTGGTCCATCCACACCACCATGACCAAGCCGACGGGCGAGACTCCATTCTTCCTCGTCTATGGAGCTGAAGCGGTTCTCACTCACGAGGTCAGGCATCGCTCCGCACTGGTCTTGGCGTTTGACGAGGCACGCCAGGATGCCTCGCGGGGGATGGACCTCGTGCTGGGGGAGGAACGCCGCTGCCAAACCTCGCTCTGAGCAGCGAGGTACCAGCAGGCGCTGCGGTGGTACCACTGCCGCAACGTCCGCTCCAAGATGCTCATGGTGGGTGATCTCGTCCTGAGGCGGGTGCTCTCTAGGGAGGGCCTGCATAAGCTCTCGCCCATGTGGGAGGGCCCGTTCAAGATCGCCCGTGTCTCCAGGCCTGGCGCCGCGCGCCTGGAGACGCAGGACGGGATCCCCATCCAGAACGCCTGGAACATCTAGCACCTCCGGAAGTTCTACCCATGAAGCAAGGCCCCACGCCTGTGAAGGTCTCCGCTCGTGACACTCTCACGTAATAATGAGTTGGGGCTGTACACGCCCCGAAGTCTCCTGAGGTTGCCCCTGGGCCTCACGGGGCCCCCACCCACGTCTTAGTGGGGGCCCCATGCTCCGCGCTGGTGGGAATACAAGAAGACTAGTGTAGGTGCTGGACGCGGCTGTTCTTTTGCTTGCTTTTTGTAGCTGGTTTTCAACTTCTTGAATGAAATTTGGAGCTTTCGTGTCTTTCGTTCGCCAGAGTTGGAATCTTCTCTCTTCCTGTTTTTTTGTTTTTTTCGCCTTTCCAACTTGTCCCAGGAAGAGCGACAGTTGCCCATCGCTCCTCCTCGCGCGTCCCGCGCGCGGGGGCTAGGCAGGTGTGTACGCTTGGGCTCGCCCGCAATTACACCTCGCCGAAGCCTCGTCGCCTCGATGAGCTTCGGCGTCCTTAATCCTCGCGAGACGCTCTCGAATGAGCCCGTGGGCATGCGCACCCCCCTAAGTCCGTGCCTCCGGGCATCGCGACGTGGTGTACCAGCCACAACCAGCCCATGCTCGGGGGCTTGCGCGAGGTAGGACGAGGCGCCTCGTGAGGTCTTTTTAAAACTCTGCAGCTATACGACGCCTCCTGAGGCTCGACGGCTCCTGAGTTGTTAGGAAGGAAGCCCTTGGAAGATACCTCTGGAAAGGCGCGCCCTCGCGACATGGGAGACTACCACAAGCACATCGAGCTAAGTTACCCTAACCGCACCTAGCAGAAACACGGGTATCACGGCACGATATCAAAATAACAAACATAGCATAGTGGCGCAAGCGCCATGGTTCATTACACACCCCAGCGACGCCCTCTACTTTTTTCAAATGCAGGAGAAAGGAAAGGAAAAACAAAAGTGGGCTACATGACCGCAGCAGCTCCCGAGTCCAGGCTCCAGCAGTGCCCGAGCTCAGTCCGAGTCTTCCTCCTGCTTCACCGGAGCACGGCGGCGAGACGGCTCGTCGCCTTCACCGATCCGAGCCCGGCGGCATGGTGGTTCATCGTAGCCGCCACTGCTGGTGCTCTCGCCGGAGGAGGAGCTGCTGCTGCTGGAGGCAGCGCGGCCGTCGCCAAGGGCAAGCTCACCCTCGTCATCGTCGCGGCCGTCGCCAAGGGCAAGCTCGTCGTCGCCGCTGCCATCTTCCGGGGCAGCACCCCGCATGACGGCTGTCTTCCCCGAACACCCTCACATAGAGGGTCGCAAGGCCGTCGTACCTGAAATGGAGGGTGCACCTCCCGCTCAGGCCCCGCGCGCGTGCAAATGCCTGCCAATCGCGGGTCAAGGACACGCTGCCCGCGGCTGTGACTTCGACCCCAGCCCATGAGGCCCTACTGCAGCAGCCGTCAGCCTGCAGCCATAGGCCATCAAGCCCCGCGGTCGACAGCGCACCCACGAAGGAGCGCGGGAGCGGGAGCCAGGTGCCAGCGGGCCTCTCCGACCATATGACAAACTCCGGGAACGCATCCGCTGAGTGGGAGCGCGGCCGAGGAGGCCGGGCGACCGCAACACGCCTCCCCCCGTCGCAGGAGCGGCCCGGTCCTCGGCGGCTCCCACCGCGAGAGGAAGCGCCGCCGCGGCTGCCTAAGGCGACGCTTGCCCTCGAAGAGGTGTGCCCGCGCCCCCGAGGGGCCGCCGCCGGGGTCGCAGCGTACTTGCGGGGGCGACCGCGGCCTCTCTTGGGCGGAGGGGAACCCGGCCCCTCCTTGGGGGCCTTCCCCTTTTCGGCGGCAGAGAACCTTCTCGTCGGCGCCATGGATGCTACGGCAAGATGGCGAGACAAGGAAGCAGAAGGAAGGGTGAGCAGCGAGAAGATGGAGACGAGCAGGGGGGCTCTGCCCCTCCCCCCATTTATAGCCAGAGGGAGGCCAACCGCCGGCCTCCACGATCCCTAGTAATGATGATCTTTTTTGCATGCAGCAGGCTCTTGTCAAGTCGAACGGTTGCCGAGGCAGCGTGGGGAAGTGGAGACGCCCACGTCCCATCAAGCGCCACGCGTCGGCCAGGTTCGCAGGCGGTCGGGGCCCGCGGCGCTTCGCCCTTGCCCTTTGGCTTCGCCTCGAAGCCAAGTCCGAGCGTGCCTTGGGCCCGGGGGCTACTGTCGGCGTTCTGGGAACCAGGGTACCCAGACATGCCTGCCTGCGGCCTGCGGCGTGGCCCCATCAACGGCCTGGTACGGCCCATCTTTAGCACCAGCAGCGTAAGACCCTCGCGAGGGGCCAAGCCTCGCGAGGCGGACGACGCCAAGACCTCCAGTAGAAGTGGCCTCTTCAGGCTGGCTCCTGAGGAGGGGAGATTCCTATGCAAGCCCTCACCTCGCGAGGTTCAGATGACGCGAGCCATGATGACCCAAGGCCAGGCAGGCGCCAGCAGGCGCAGTACAGCAGTTTCCTCTTTGGTGCTAAAGAGGTAAGCGCAGGCGCGGAGTCCCAAGGAATCAACTAAAGGTTTCCATTTCCGTGCTACAAGACCAAGACCGCCAGGACGGCAGGACGGAGGTCATCGCCGAGTCCACCACGGCGTCACGACCAGAAGATTTGCAGGCAAAGACTACCTTTTGTCAGGATAAGATGTACTAGTTGTCTCCCTTCGAATTTGGCCGTTGTGGAATCCCTTCCCGCCTTCATTTTGGGAAGAGGACCAAGGCCACTATAAATAGGGCCTAGCCACCACCGTAGAGAGGGATCCGGATCCAATTCATCCAAACCCTCACCAGCTCACACAGACACAAGAACACATCTCGTGAGGTTGTTCTCCCACTGTACCAGTTCATCCTCAGCCCACCTCGAGGCCAATCCAGCACAGAGCAGGAGTAGGGTATTACACCGCAAGGTGGCCCGAACCTGGGTAAACTGCCTTGTCCCATTTCCTTCTAGTTCATCGAGCTAGGCCGTGAGATCGATGAGTTGGCAGGCAGGGGAAGTTGAGTTCTTCGCATGCACCCCAGAGTTCAGATCTATCCAGGGTCTGTGGAGCCCCAAATCCAACAAAGATGATATATAACTTATGCGCAGAAATTTAAAATGCAGCTTATGGTTACAAGTGTAGATGATAATATACAGTACCTGAAGAACTATGGAGCCAAACACCATCTTGAAATGAGCACAGAGATCATGTATTACACCCAAGGTCTCCAGTTTAGGCGCAGAGACAACGGTTATTTGTGATGGTGAATAACTAGAATCAAGGATCAACCTTTGAAGTGAAGGGGCATCTTGGATGATGAGCTGCCTTCCGTCAAAAGAAATTCCAATTCTTACAAGGTTAGGCGACTTTATTTGGAGACAACCAATTCTAACTGTGAAAACAAGTACCAAGCACTCCAGGGCAGGGCAACTGGAGTGGATGATGCTGTGCAATGAGGCCTCCGATATACGAACCCGCACAAGTGAATGTTTTTTGAGAAATGGGAGTCGAAGGTTTAGTACCAGATTATCTGGTAGGTAGCACAGCGCAAAGGTGGCGGTGTGGAGAGAGGAGGAAAACCGCGAGATGGACATCGATGCTGAGGGCACAAGTACATGGAGTTCGGTATCTGGTAGGTGATTTCCTGGGGAATAGTAGAGCTCAAGCAGCTGTAGTTCTGTGAATTCAGGGGATTTCAGCTAGGCGTCGACCGTGCAGGGCATGGTATGCTTGCTCAGGTAGCATGACGGGATGCAGAGGCTTTGAACGGAGCCCTCGTGGGAGGAGATGATGGTTCTGGGGAGTTCAAAATCATTAAAGAGAGATAGCTGACGATAGTCGAGATTAAGGGGCACGGCGCGCCATAGAGGGCGCCACCGAATTGAGAGGACTTGGGTGCGGCAGCAATCCTTGGTGGGGAGAAGCGAGATGATCTCCCCAAGGATGGCGTCCAGGAGATCGCTGATGCGGTCCACCCGAGATTCTACGGGTTCCTGGGATCCGGTGGGGGCGGGCTCGCCGCTTCTCCCCGCGCTACCGGGTGCGGGATCTACAACAGGCGTCGCCGCCGGCGGGAGCCTCATCTTCTTGGCGCTGGGGTCAGCAGACTCCATTTTCCTCGAGGGCGTCGCGTCGAGCT
This sequence comes from Thinopyrum elongatum, assembly GCA_011799875.1. Classification (NCBI taxonomy): domain Eukaryota; kingdom Viridiplantae; phylum Streptophyta; class Magnoliopsida; order Poales; family Poaceae; genus Thinopyrum; species Thinopyrum elongatum. The sequence goes on along the minus strand of CM022302.1, from coordinate 217,234,352 downwards.
CACAGATTTGAGCAGAGTAACGAATGACGAGCCTAGTTGTAGTGCGAGTGAAGAAGGGGAGCTGGGGTTTTTCTTTAGTAGTGAGGAAGAAGGAGAGCTGGGGTTTTCTGTAGGAGTGAGGTAAGGAATTTGGGGGTACGAGTGGAGCGAGCTGACGTGAGGTGGGTGGGAGTGAGGAGGAAGAAGAGCACCCAGGTTTTTTTGGGGGGCGGTGTGCTGGGTAGCGCCTCTCATTAAGTAAATATATGGGCTTTTGAATTGATTTTATTATTTACTAGGGTGGATGCGCTGTTTTGTCTTGGGCCCAGAGAAACAATTACTACTAGTACAGTGGAGACACTCTACAGCTACCCAGAAAAACAATTACTACTAGTACAGTGGATACACTACCGCTTCTGGCTCCTCCGAGGTCATTGAAATGTCTTCCTCTACTGAATGCCGTTTTACTTTGGTTCACCGACATGCGGGCCATGCAGCGCGCGGGCCCAAATCCCATCCACCAAATTAGAAGGCAGTATGCAGGCGGAGAGTCACCCCGGTCGTAGCGCGGCAGTAATGAGCTATCATATCACAAAACCCCACCTCCCCGCAGTCTAAGTTTGACGGACGAAGCAACCATCATTTCACTCTTCGCTGAATCCCCTTCTCCCTCACTGTCTTCAAGAAAGCCAACACTCGCATCTGCCATTGTTCTTCTCTCCTAACAAAGGGAAGGTAAGCGGATCCGTGATGTTGGTATATTTTTGTTCAGAAAAAAAAAGAACTTTTGCAAAGCAGTAATCGATCCTCACTCTCTTTTTTGTTTCATTGTCATTGCGATTGTGTTTTCCTTTCAGTTGTCTCCTAGTATTCGTTAGTTTCATGATGGACCAAGGAGAACTAGGCAAAGATCTGCCGATGTTGGAGCAGACACGGGAGGCTGATCCCCATGAGACAGAGAGCTCCAAGAAGATGGAGGCAGCCACCGAGCCGACCCAAGATACGCTCACGGCCACTACTGAGATGGTCAATGCCCCGTTTGAGGTTACAACCCCCGTGGCCCTGCAGGAGCAGTTTTCCCCCTTCGAGGATGTGTCCCCCCCCCTCCCCGCTGAGCTGCCCAAGGTGATTTTCTTATTTGCCGATCTCGATTGTGGTTTTTCATCTAAGTATGTGGTGATAAATAATGCAAAATTTTATTAGCTTCGATTCCATGCTACCTTCCCTATCATGCATACTTTTGACTCTACATAGTGGTTTAAATAACTTGTGTTTCTTATATTGGAAAGTAATTAAGAATTTATTTCTATTTAAATTAGAGCCCTGATGTAGATAAGGATTGTGTGGTTGTGCATGTCACTCGCTATGAGGCGGATGACCTGAATATACGTACTGGGAAAACAGAGTTCTTAGGCTGTTGGATCCTGGAAGCCATTTGCACTTATACCAATGTCGAGATGTATTCTAGCCTCACTGTTGTCAGGCGTGTTATCCAGGATGTACTGAAGCACAAGAAGTTCAAAGCTACTCCTTCATTTGTGAGGCATACTGTTCTTGTCAAGCTTACGCAGGAAGATGGCATGGCATGCCTCCACAATTAAGTTTATGATTGGCAAGGCCACAAGGTTATCTTCAGGAAGGTTCACAGGATTGAGCTACTGCCGGACGTCCTCGATGATGTTCATGGCAAGGTCCGTCTTGTGTCCATCCCAAATTAGATCGAGGCATGATATAATTGCCCCAGCTAGTGTTTAATAGTAGTTTGGATTGTGTCTAATTATCTGAACCTTGCCTATTATCGTGCCCTCTGGGACTAGTACTCTGTTTGAATCCGTCTATGGGAACTGCTGCTACTTTTGTGTGCCCGTGAATCATGTGAGAACCATCCTAATTGTTGCCGAAACAGATGCATCCTCACTAGTTTTTTCATGTAATATGGCCTGGTAAGACATAAGTTGTCACGGTTTATCATACGAGCAGTGTGTGTTTGATGAAATAGAGTACTCGTTCGAGAACTGTGCACCGATGTATACATAGGGTACGTAAGGCTGGTTAAGTACTTGTAAACACTATTGGTGCTACCCCACTTGTAAGCAGTTGTGCAAAACACGGCACATTGGCTCAGCTCGCTTCAACACTAGAAAAGTCGGCTATCGAGCAGCTAACATTCAATAATCTGCTGTCTGACATATAAGCAACTACGTATCTTGTTACAGTGGTTCATGCAGTTAACTGAGGCCACAATGTAAATTCCAAACGTTCACACGCTAGTCCAGCGTTCATGTGGACCATTCACATTAAATTCGGCTTCATAAAATACTTGAAAAGCATAAGTTAAGCAATTTTATACACATCTCAATGATTCATAGAACATAACAAACATATACTAGTTCACAGCAAAAGACAAAGTTGTGAGAAGATTTACAAATCAGGAAAAATCAAGTAAGGCTTCTGTGAGCAAAGGGCCTCCCTAGGCAGGCTTTAATTTCCTGGAGTTCACTCTGGTTTTTCTTGTTGCCACCATCCAGTGTTAGGTTCTCTCATTCCAGAATAACCAATCATAATTGTGTTATCAGTTGGAATGCTGAACTGAACGATGTAGTGTACTAACCATCTGAACTTCTTGTGCAGTTCCACTAAATTTAAGCACTGCTATTTGCAGAAATAAGCAGACCACAATGCCTCTTGTCCACGCACCTGTCCCAAAAACCTCCGTGCAACCGTGCCAGCTAGTCCTCAGTCCATGGATGAACTGGTAGAAAGTGCATTCCTGACTAGGATGCAGTTGTTTTCGCTCGTCCCTGCACTACAATCAGGAAGTAAAACATACGAATCAGCTTCTTTTAGATTGCATTGGTCATTCTACCTAGTTACTACCAATGTAGGAATACCTGGAAGACGGGTGGTTAGACGACGACAGCTAGGAATAGCCATCTCATTTTGTGCAGTTCTACTAAAACTGAGGTGTGTACATTTGATTGTGCAGATAGAAACGATATGGAGACAGACATCCCTATTTGCGCAAATATGAAATACAGTTATTTAAACAGTGACAGTTATTTGCAGTGGCATATGATTAACAACAGCATCTATTGTGTTATAATTGGCACTACATTGACAGTATGAAAGTGCCCTTAAGTAAGAAGTAGCATCACAGCACATCAACACCGCCACTAGATTAACATGCAGAACAATAGCATTAGTATTACTGTCATGAGAGTAGCACATGGTCAGTAAATGTGCAATCAAATTTGTGCAGTTCCACTAGGATGAAGCAATGTTAGCGGTGTGAGATTTAAGTGTAACTGCAAAAACACAATTCATGGGAAATAAAGCAAGACGGAATCACTTCATAAAATGGTGGTGGCATTGCTTCAATTTATCGACGGTACTAGACCATTACTTAATAGTGACATTAGGTGGCATTGCTTCAATTTATTGACGGCACTAGACCATTACTTAATAGTGACATTAGGTGGCATTGCTTAATGCTTCATGTGATTTTACATTAACGGTAGCGATATGGGTGTAGGGACAGCAGGGGCATAAAGTGGCGAGGCAGATGTGGTTGCCGAGAGCGGCAAACACTCAGCCAGCATGTCTGCATTTGTCCCATTTTTTATCTCCTCAGCGACATTTTCCTATGTGAGCACAGAAAATCTAGACCTGCTCGTTCTCCTTTGCGTTGTCCCCCAACACCCCTCGCTTTCTTTCCTTTTTCGACCAAGAGACAGGTCCACTTCCCCCCACCCTTTGCCATCCACCACGCTTTCTTCGCCTTTTCAACAAAGAGACCGGTTGGGTAGCCAGTATCTACTACTTTCCCCCATTTCCTCTTAGAACCAAGTCCTAAATTCATGCTACAGCTTTCCCACTTTCTTCCCTGTTTGAACCAACTCTTAGATTCGACTGTATGAACTAGCTTTACCTTTAATAATAGTAAAAGTCTAGGTGGCTTTGGAACAGCCAACGCGAGTAGAAAAAGATCCACACGCAGCCACGTGGGGAGTTGGGGTAGTAGAGCAAGGCAGGTTTCAAAGGAATATATACCTGAGGGTCGTCGGCATGTGGCAAAGACGGCGTCGGGAGGCCGCATCTTGGCCACAATACCACAGGGAGGAAGAAGGGGTCGGAGGCCCTCCCGAGCAGGCGCTGTCCCGGAGAGAATGGCACGGCCGCTGATCGGGACGTGTGGGCAACTGTTGGTCTCCTCCCTCGCCGCCGACGACCGCGTGAACAATGCACCTACACCCCTGCCCCGGTCGAGGTGGTCCGGCCGGATTTGTGACCAGCCGTGAGTAGAGAGAGAGTGTGGCCACCTATGTCTTGCTTAGATCTGGAGAGCATGAGAGAGTGAAAGAGAGGAACCCAAGTAAAGCAAGCGCCGATGCTCCTGCTTATATATATAGTGGAGTGATTTTGTTGTATTAGCCGTTATTAAACTGAATACGCGTGAACCACTATTTTCATTTACAGTTCAAGTAAAAATAAAACTCAATCAATAACGTGCCACCGCATCCAGGACGCACAATACTGTATCATTCACGTGCGTTCCCCAACCCTCCATCAAGTTGAAAACTAGACTAGTCAAAATGTCAATTGGGATGCCTCTTTGTAAACAAATGCGCTCCTAGCTTAAAAAAATGCGCTACTATGTGCACCCACGAGTGGGTGTGAGAGAACTAGTGCATGCGTGCACCGCTTCTCTTCGTGAGAGTACAATATACTACGCCCAAAGAACATTCACCACAAGAGTAATAGTATAAGTGTGAGACGTGTGAGTTAAAATAAAAGGTGCGTGACGTCTTTTATTTTTTAGAAGTTCTGAGGGTAGGGTGTGAAGAGCACATATGTGTGTGACGTCTACCTATAGATAGACGATCGGTGCGAGAGGACTCAGGAGAGTCGTGACTCGTGAGGGTGCGTGTGTGCGTGAGAGAGAGGGGGGCACGTATCAATGCAATGCATGTGTCCGTAAATCATATATGACAAACGTTCGCCACAAGCAGTCTCCTGATGAACACCGTAAGAACCGTTAGATCGGCATCTGACAGTGTCAGTTTTGCCATGTCATTTAACAGAATAACCACTCCTCCGACACACAAATCTTCCATGTGAGTGTTAGCAACTGCCGTATGCTCCTCCCTCCATTCCAAAATGTAGTGCATATAGCTTTATTGAAAATTCGAACCTCGCAAACTTTTACCGAGTTTTCGTATACCAAAATGCACATATAGAATACCCAGTATATATCATTTCATTTATCTTCGAGAGGTAACTATAAAGATGGGGGAGGAGTGTACAAAGAAAGACCGTCGTATCACCTGCAGCAATTTCAACCATCCTTTGGTGTGGAGGAATATCATAGGAACTCTATATGATATGATTTTTATAGGATTTTTTCCTTTAGAGCCAATTGGTTCATAGGAATAGATTCATATACTCCACATTTCAAAGGAAAATAAACATGATATCATTTTTATAGCTTTAGAGCCACTTGGTTCATATGAATGGATTCCTATACTCCCACAATTTCAAAGGAAAATAAACATTAGCGTATATTTAATAGAAAAGTTCCTATGATGTGAACCAAATGACATCTCTTTTCTAATCCCTCCTCATAGGAATTGAGATACATGTCATCTGTAGATTCAATAGAAAAGTTCCTATGATGTGAACCAAATGACATCTCTTTTCCAATCCCTACTCATAGGAATTGAGATACATGTCATCTCTTTCCCTACAACTTCCATGTATACATCTTCTATTCCTAAATAGCTAGTACAACCCACTAGTAGCTTTTTTCCTGGACATGCAACTATGGCACAACAACACGTCATGCATGCAAGTCATAAATCACATTGTTTTTGTGCTCTATGCATGCAAGCACCACATCATCAATTCATGCATGTTACTGATAAGTTATTTCTTGCATTAGATTTTGTATTGACAATGTATGTGTTGGTCACGTGCACACATATGTAGTTCACATTCACATTTTTGTTAGAAATGTCATTCTTTTAACTGCAATTCATTTTTTTTCTTTGTATTACATTTTAATTTTAAGCATACATTCACTTCCCATTAGGTATAGATGTTTTTGGAGGAACTTTTATGCATTATTTTGAGTAGTAAATTTGACGCGGCCGCGGGTATATCAAAATGCGGGGCCCATGCATCATTGCCTTTCGGTCGAACCTACATCCACAATTTTTTGTACGTATATCTCCACTTGTCCCCGAACCCAAAATGCTGCCTCGTTCTCGTAAAACCAAGTGGCCCACCTATATTAAGGCGTCGCCTCGAACTCAATCCCTCTCCCATTAATATGCCGTGGCCCCGCACGCCGTAGTACTCCTACAAACCCTACCCGTCGCACGCATCATCGGTTTTCTTCAAGAGGACGAGGGAGAAGCAGATTTGTAGTGGAGGCTCCTACCCTAGGGTGCCCTAGGTAGCTGCCGCACGCATCATTGGTTTTCTCTTTTCTTTATGCTCTTGCGCCCTACAGTGAAATGATGGTTGCTTCGTCCGTCCAGCTTAATGCGGGAAAGATGGGGCTTTGTGATTTGACCCCTCATCGCTCATTTACTACTACTGCGGCGCTACGACCGGGGTGCCTCCAAGTCCAACCGCTGTTCCGAACTGTAATTTGGTGCATCGCACGTGGAACAAGACGGTGGATGAGCCACATGTCGGCCAAAGGGGTCCTATTAAGTTGATGACCCACAAGTATATGGGATCAATTGTAGTCTTTTCGATAAGTAAGAGTGTCGAACCCAACGAGGAGCAGAAGGAAATGACAAGTGGTTTTCAGCAAGGTAATGTCTGCAAGCGCTAAAATTGTAAGTAGTAGAGTAGTTTGATAGCAAGATATTTTGTAACGAGCAAGTAACGATAATAGTAACAAAAGTGCAGCAAGGTAGCCCAATCCTTTTGAGGCAAAGGATAGGCCAAAACGGTTTCTTATAATAAGCAAAGCGTTCTTGAGGGTACACGGGAATTTCATCTAGTCACTTTCATCATGTTGGTTTGATTTATGTTCGCTACTTTGATAATTTGATATGTGGGTGGACCGGTGCTTAGTTGCTGTTCTTACTTAACCTCCTACTTATGATTAACCCCCTCGCAAGCATCCGTAACTACGAGAAAAGTATTAAGAATAAATTCTAACCATAGCATTAAACTTTTGGATCCAATCGGTCCCTTACGGAATAGCGCATAAACTAGGGTTTAAGCTTCTGTCACTCTTGCAACCTATCATCTAATAACTACTCCACAATGCATTCCCTTAGGCCCAAATATGGTGAAGTGTCATGTAGTCGACGTTCACATGACACCACTAAGGGAATCACAACATACATACTATCAAAATATCGAACACATATCAAGTTCACATGATTACTTGCAACATGATTTCTCCCGTGACCTCAAGAACAAAAGTAACTACTCACAAGTGATAAACATGCTCAAGATCAGAGGGGTATTAAATAGCATAATGGATCTGAACATATAATCTTCCACCAAATAAACCATATAGTAATCAACTACAAGATGTAATCCATACTACTAGTCACCCACAAGTACCAATCTGAGGTTTCGGTACAAAGATTGAACACAAGAGATGAACTAGGGTTTGAGATGAGATGGTACTGTTGAAGATGTTGATGGAGATTGCCCTCCCCAAGATGGGAGAGTTGTTGGTGATGATGATGACGATGATTTCCCCCTCCGGGAGGGAAGTTCCCCTGGCGGAATAGCTCTGCCGGAGGGCAAAAGTGCTCCTACCCAAGTTCCGCCTCGAGACGGCGACGCTCCGTCCCGAAAGTCCTCTCCTTATTTTTTCTAGGTCAAAATGACTTATATCCCAGAAGATGGGCACCGGAGGTGAGCTGGGCTGAGCACAACCCACCCAGGCGCGCCATGGTGTCTTGTGCTCACCAGGTGGCCCCCCTCCGGTACTTATTTGCTCCAGTATTTCTTATATATTCCATAAAAATTCCTCGTGAAGTTTCAGCTCATTTGGAGTTGTGCAGAATAGGTGGCCTGACGTAGCTTTTTCAGGTCCAGATTTCCAGCTACCAGAATTCTCCCTCTTTGTGTGTACCTTGCATATTATGAGAGAAAAGGCATTAGAATTACTCCAAAGAGTATTATTATGGATAAAAACAATATAAATAACAGTAGGAAAACATGATGCAAAATGGACGTATCAACTCCCCCAAGCTTAGACCTCGCTTGTCCTCAAGCGAAAACCGAAATCGAAAAACATGTCCACATGCTTAGAGAGAGAGGTGTCGATAAAAACAAAATACGGACATAGAAGCATCATGTATATTATTATAACAGCAACAAACTTTAACATAAAACTTTTATCATAAACTTCTCATGAACAAGTAACAATTCATCACAACATCGAAGTATAAAGCATAAACTCTATTGGAAACCAACAAACTATGTTCTCAGTCAACTTTGCAACTACAATTCATCATCTTTTCAGGAAGGGTCACGTATCGGAGCCTTTAGGCAAGTCCACATACTCAACCATCATGTAGTCTTCTATGATTGCTAACACTCACCGCATCCACATGAGCAAAACGTTTCAACCGGACACATAGAAAGATAGGGGCTTATAGTTTCGCCTCCCAACATACTCACCTCGAGGTTGATGTCAACAATAATAACTCATGCTACCCATATCCAACTGGATATATGTGCCTAGATCTTTCCTCACCACATGATGCTTGCCAAAAGAGAAAATAAAAAGGAATAGAGAGAAGAACTTTGACTCATGCATAAAAGTAAATACATAAAAATAAAAGATAGGCCCTTCGCAGAGGGAAGCAGAGGTTGTCATGCGCTTATTTGTTTGTATGCTCAATCCCTTAGTGCAAGAGAATGTCATGTTGTATTGCCCCTTGTGATGGCAACCTTTATTATGCAGTCTGTCGCTTTTATTCTTTACCATCACAAGTTCGTACAACGCTCAATTTTCTCTTACACTAAATGATCTCACACTTTTAGAAGCAATTTTTATTGCCTTATTGCACCGATGACAACTTACTTGAAGGATCTTACTCAATCCATAGGTAGGTATGGTGGACTCTTGAAAATAAGATAAGGGTTTAAGGGTTTTTGGATGCACAAGTAGTATCTCTACTTAGTGTAGAATTTTGGCTAGCAAAGATGGTGGGCAAGCACCACATGTTGAAGGATCTATGACAATATAGCTTCTATGTGAATATGAACAAACATAAATCATTACGTTGTCTTCCTTGTCCAACGTCAACAATTTTGGCATATAATATTTTGATGGGGGCTCACAATCACAAAATATTTCCAAGATAGTGTATTTGCATGTGAATCTTCTCTTCCCTTATTAATTCTTCCATGAATTGCATCATTGACCAATGCTATGTTTGTCAATCTACAATAAAATTTTCTACTTATACTTTTCCTTATGTGATGTCATTACTTACCATAAGATTAGCATATGATCTTTTTTATTTATTTCCTTTCTTTTTATTGAAACAAGAAAGTAAAGAGAATAAAACTCAAACTAAACTTTATTATATATCTCGCACACGATTACAAAGATAGATCACTAAGCATACTCTCAAAAAGAAAGGATCGAACTAAACTTTTATTCATCTAAAGCAAAAGATTATTATGGATCGAACTAAGATAAGTAAAAACAAAAGATAGTGGAGATGATACGATACTGGGGCACCTTCCCCAAGCTTGGCATAAGCCAAGGGGAGTGCCCATACCCGATACTCAATTTTCTTTTGGTGATGAAGAAGGAGGTGGTGGTGATGAAGTGGTCCTCCCCTTCATGATCAAGAGATTCTCCAATCTACGGACGACGCTCAGGAGGAAGGTGATGTGCTCTTGTAACCTAATATTTTCACGAGTGAGATATTTATTTTGCACACGAACCGTTTCAATGATCTGAAAGGCTTCAATCTCCGTGGGGGTAAGATAATCATAGTAGGGTTTAAGGATATCTTATTCTTCCTCCTCGGTAGGCAGGGCTTGCTCAACCTCCGGTGCTTGATCTCTGATGGCCTCCTTGCTCTTGCTCCCTTCGAGAGGTTCTTCGGGATCCTCTCTCTTCAGCTCGATCGTCATCAACCAAGCATCCTCTTCTACGTTGTTGGAGGAGGGAGAAGACATGATGCCTGGCTTGACAGATCTGACCGAAAACAGCAAGAAAAGAAAATATAAAATTTCTCCATGCTACGGTGGTCAATGGGTTCGGGGGGTATATAAAGATTTTTTATCTTGGGAAACAAGCAAACTGAAGAAAAACGGAGTCCGAAAGGTACCCCAGGTGGGCACAACCCCAGGCGCGCCCTGGTGTCTTGTGCCCACCAGGGTGACCTTCCTGGTTGTTTCTTATTTTCCTAATTTTTTAAATATTCCAAAACTGACAAAAAATATTTTTGTGGATTTTTCGGAGTCCGTTTACTTACCGTATCACGTACCTCCTCTTTTTCACGATTCTGGAGTGTTCCGGAATGTTTCTTTTATGTGTTCTTCCGGTGTCATAGTTTGGATAATATTGCTTTCAACATTAATGGGCGTACCTGAGATATAATGTTTTATTCGTTGCCCATTAACAACCTTCGGGTTAGTACCTTCGGCATTATTTATTTTGATAGCTCCAGACCGATAAACCTCCTCGATAACATAGGGACCTTCCCATTTGGAGACGAGTTTTCCTGCAAAGAATCTGAAACGAGAGTTGTACAAAAGAACATATTCTCCAACTTTGAACTCACGCTTTTGGATTATTTTATCATGCCATCTTTTAACTTTCTCTTTAAATAACTTGGCATTTTCATAAGCTTGGGTTCTTCATTCATCTAATGAGCTAATATCAAATAACCTCTTCTCACCAGCAAGTTTGAAATCATAGTTGAGTTCTTTAATTGCCCAATATGCTTTATGTTCTAACTCAAGAGGCAAATGACAAGCTTTTCCATAAACCATTTTATAAGGAGACATACCCATAGGATTTTTATATGATGTTCTGTAAGCCCAAAGTGCATCATCTAATTTCTTAGACCAATTCTTCCGGGACCTATTGACAGTGTTTTGTAAAATTAATTTTATTTCTCTATTGCTAAGTTCAACTTGACCACTAGACTGAGGATGATAGGGTGACGCAATTCTATGGTTAATATCATACTTAGCAAGCATTTTACGGAAAGCACCATGAATAAAGTGTGAACCACCATCAGTCATTAAATATCTAGGGACTCCAAACCTTGGGAAAATAACTTCTTTAAGCATTCTAATAGAGGTGTTGTGATCAGCACTACTAGTTGGAATAGCTTCTACCCACTTAGTAACATAATCAACAGCAACCAAAATATGAGTATACCCATTAGAGGAAGGAAAAGGTCCCATGCAATAAAATCGCCAAACATCAAATGGTTCAACAACAAGTGAATAATTCATAGGCATTTCTTGATGCTTACCGATATTACCTATTCTTTGGAATTCATCACAAGATAAGACAAACTTACGAGCATCCTTGAAGAGAGTAGGCCAATAAAACCCAGATTGCAATACCTTGTGAGCAGTTCTGTCTCCCGCATGATGTCCTCCATAAGCTTCGGAGTGACATTTCCGTAGGATTTGTCCCTGTTCATGCTCAGGTACACAACGTCTAATAATACCATCTACTCCTTCTTTATAAAGATGTGGGTCATCCCAAAAGTAATGTCTTAAATCATAGAAGAATTTTTCTTTTGTTGGTATGTAAAACTAGGTGGTAAATATTTAGCAACAATGTAATTAGCATAGTCAGCATACCAAGGAGTGTTATTGGAAACATTTATTGCAGCTAACTGCTCATCAGGAAAGCTATCATCAATAGGTAGTGGGTCATTAAAGACATTTTCAAGCCTAGACAAGTTATCAGCCACAGGGTTCTCCGCTCCTTTTCTATCAGTGATATGCAAATCAAATTCTTGTAGCAAGAGAACCCATCGGATAAGTCTAGGTTTAGCATCTTTCTTTTCCATAAGATATTTTATAGCAGCATGATCAGTGTGAACAATAACTTTAGAGTCAACAATGTAAGATCTAAATTTATCACAAGCAAACACCAGTGCTAGAAATTCTTTTTCAGTAGTAGCATAATTTCGTAGTGCACTGTCTAGAGTTTTACTAGCATAATGAATAATATTTAGTTTCTTATCAACTCTTTGTCCTAGAACAGCACCAACAGCATAATCACTAGCATCACACATAATTTCAAAAGACAAGTTCCAATCAGGTGGTTGAACAATAGGTGCAGAAATTAAGGCTTTCTTGAGTGTTTTGAAAGCTTCTAAACAATCATCATCAAAAACAAAAGGAATATCCTTTTGCAAAAGATTTGTAAGAGGCCTAGAAATTTTAGAAAAGTCTTTGATAAATCTCCTATAGAAACCAGCATGACCTAGGAAACTACGAATACCTTTGATATCTTTAGGACATGGCATTTTCTCAATTGCATCAACCTTAGCTTTGTCCACCTCAATACCTCTTTCAGAAATTTTATGGCCCAAAACAATACCTTCATTAACCATAAAATGGCACTTCTCCCAATTCAAGACAAGATTTGTTTGGTCACATCTCTGCAAAACTCAATCAAGATTGCTTAAACAATCATCAAAAGACTTCCCATAAACAGAAAAATCATCCATGAAAACCTCAACAATCTTTTCACAAAAGTCAGAAAAATATAGCAGTCATACATCTTTGAAAGGTAGCAGGTGCATTGCATACACCAAAAGGCATACGTCTATAAGCATAAGTTCCAAAAGGACAAGTAAAAGTGGTCTTTCCTTGATCAGGTTGAGAAACAGGTATTTGTGAAAAACCAGAATATCCATCAAGGAAGCAAAAATGTGTGTGCTTAGACAATCTTTCTAGCATTGATCAAAAGGCAGAGGGTAATGATCTTTTCTAGTTGCTTTGTTTAATTTTCTAAAATCAATTACCATTCTATAGCCTGTAACAATTCTTTGTGGAATAAGTTCATTCTTATCATCTATTTATATTAAAAAGTACTTGATGGGGTTACCAGAATAAAGATAATTAGCTTACAAAATCCCACAAAAATTAGAAATATCCGACCTTTAATTTGGTGTGCGTATTCCCAGTTAACAAAGTACAACCGTTTGATCTTCATAAACCAGGTGGGACCATACCATGAGATAAGCATTCCACGTTCAATTTCACGATCCCCAGGCAAGATCACCCCACGAGGGATCAGATTTCACGATCCCAGGTTGGACGTTCAACAAAAAAAACATACAACATTGAAAGAAAACGCATACAGGTTGGGCCATCCCATAGGTACAGGTTTTTTTGCATCTCCCACACGTACAGGTTGTACCATACCTTACCATGAGCGATGAGACCTTCCAAAAAAACTGACGCATGTAGGTACAATATCCCCAAACAAATCCAAACTATCATCAATAATGTACAAAGATTCAATCTCTGCAAATAGAATATGTCTCTTTCCATCGTGCAAACTTGGTAAACTTTGCTTCCACAGCCTCAGAGGTTCATTGTCCTCTAGGTTTTAGGGTACAATTTCTACATCATCTTCCTCTGGCAAACAACACTTCGAGGTCAACTTCCCCCAACCAGTGGCACTTCAGAATTGTCTTCCTCCAGCGGCCACAACCCAGCTCCGTCGAGCAATCAGACCATATCAAGTAAGTATAATCTGCAAAAAAAATAGACCAGACATGTTAATGGATCAATTATAGTTCAATTATGCTCAAGGCAGTGCTCATCTAAAAAGATTTCACATGTTACATGAGAAAGTTGATTATGTAGAACTAGCAGGTGCACCCGCGCATTTGCGCGGCTAGAATTTTATAGAGAATAATTATGCTATTTTCTTTTTGTGTTGCAAGCTTCATATATAAAAGAAATATATTATGCATCTGCATTATAATAAATAATTTATAGCTTTAAATTTTCTATTGAGTTACCCGCAATTTTTTTTGCTATTGAGGTTTTCAGGCAATGTTTTTTACTATAAAAAATGCATGTTTGGTGGTTCGCCAATTGCCTGTCTGTGCCGTATATGCCGCAGAGACACATAGCTGCCTTGTGCATGACCATCTTCCATGGCTCATCTTATCCAATTACCTAGGTGTCCAATTTGAGTATGTATCTCTCTTTCCTTTTTACATTGAAACATGCCATACAATTTTTTTGCAAATTCTTTTATAGAACATATTTACATGATATATATAGTTGATTTATTTGACTTGCCATTTATTTGAGTTAGTTAGCTAGTGATTTGGACTTAGATTTTTTTTCCATTATACAGAACTTAAAATTTTGTTTTTGTGAACACATCAAAAGCAAATACATGCAACTTATATAAATTATATACCCCCAAAAAAACTGTAACCAAATCTGTTTTTGGATAAAACTGTAACCAAGTTTTTTAGGTAACCAAGTTGTTGTGGATATATACAAACTGAAACCAAAATGTGTGCATAGCGCATCGTATGTAGACTCATCGGTTTTGATGTAGGCCCAATAGTCATACCACCACGCACCTTTTTTCTTCCAAGAAAAACAGCCCGTTTCCCTTGAAAAAAATACAACGCACCATTCTCATCTCGTTAGATCCCCCACCATGCTCTTCTCATCCAGATGCACCATTTCTTTCGATTTGCTGCGAGTGATTGAAAGATGTCGCTGCTGGCATCAAGTAATCGATCCCCATGCTATCCTGGATCTAGTTGCCACTTATTTTCTTCGAATTTCTCTTCCTTGGGCGGTGGCTCAGGTGGCCGCATGAGTGCGTGCACGCGTTGATGCAGCCTCTACGGTGCGGATCCTGACTTACCTCGTCGACACTGGCAACACGGCCACGGTGAGGGCCAGGTAGAAAGCGCTGCCTGCGCTGCTCAACCTCGTCTAGCGGCCGTGGCAGAGGGGCTGAAGGTTGGCGGCGCGGAGGAGACGGCGAGGGATCTCACGGAGGATGGGGCACTGGTTCGTGGATTTGCAGAACGAAATCGTGCTACTGAGTTGTTACCCTCCTCATTTGTCGTGCTGTCGGACTCGTACTGAATGTAAGTACTGATGATATTCACATTTCCTAATGCAGATTACATCTTATAATTCCTCCATGACACTATAAAGTGTTTTATTTTGTATTTTTTGTGTTACTATGTCCTAGCAAAAAGGCTTTAATTTGTTAACTGTAATTTGGTTCATATGTATTAATCCACATAGAATGGTTGTAGTTTCATGGTTGAAGGTGGTGCTTACGATATCGAACATATACTCATGGTTTTATTTAACTGAAAAGTCGTCTGAGCTATAGAAGTTTTATTGTCCAGAACAATAAACTGACAAAAGATCATTTCTTTCAAGATATTACAATATGAGCTGCTTCTAATATTGCGTACATTCACACCACTATAATCTAATAGGTGTCCTTATCCAGTTATCATGGTCGTTGTCAAGTACTCTTATCATATCTTTGTAAATACATATATAGCCTACCTTATTATTTTGTTGATAACCAATCCACTAATTTTCTGGATTACTTCCTTGTTCTCCAAGGCTCTGTTTCACCTACTATATTATTGAGCCGAGCACTTGTCTTCTTCCTTATGATATCAGTAACAATGGATTTTCTTTTTCCGCAGTGAACATATGGCTTTCTCTTTTGCAAAAAAAAACAACAACATCTGACCTTCATACTCTTGGTCTTCCAGCCTTATTTTTTTTTACTTTTGCTCCAGCAGATTTCCTGTTCTTGCAGACATCTTTTCCCTTTCTTTCTGTCGTACTTGCCACATTTCATTCTTCCTCTTGAGTTATTTGATAGTACAATAGATCTCAGTCTCCTCTTTTTGTCACTTTGTAGTTCACATGATGATAACAGATGGTCGCGGCGCCCATCTTTGTTTACTGTAGCCCCATTGCTATCATGTGGTTCCTCTTTCACAGGCACCCGTTCACATGACATTTTGGTAGGTGAAACTTTATTATTCCATGACTGCAAAATAAATATACATTTGAAAAATTAGACATGCTTCTAAAAATCTGGAAGTGTGTATGTGAAAAAAATATCAATTACCCTTTTAACTGCATGTTCAGCTTCTTTGTATTATGTTTTAGCAAGGCATCCCCTCCATCATCCATCAAATCATGTGTAACATATGTGCTGAATCGGTTTGGAACTTATAAACATGGTACCTATTTTTTTTAGTTTTGGAAAATGAATAAAAACACCTTTACCTCCTCAGCTTTATTGTATAAGTATAGTATCTCAAGTCTATCATTAGGCACAAATGTTATTTTTACATAATTATGGTATTATCTTTGGCGCTTCAGATTTCCCATCCAATGACTCAGCAAGTTAGAGACAGATGTATAATGGTCAGAAAAAATAATTAGTTTGAAGTCTTAATTTACCTCCTCAGCTTTATTGTATAAGTATAGTATCTCAAGTCTATCATTAGGCACAAATGTTATTTTTACATAATTATGGTATTATCTTTGGCGCTTCAGATTTCCCATCCAATGACTTAGCAAGTTAAGAGACAGATGTATAATGGTCATAAAAATAATTAATTTGAAGTCTTAATTACAACTATAAAAATACCCGAGCGTTGGAGTATAGTTGAAAGTCTCAGTTAAAATTATAAACATACATGAGCATTGTATATCTTCCTCTGCCTGTTCTTGTATTAAGTCAGGTTCTTGGTAGATAGCTCGAAGTAATAATAGGCAATATTCCGGAGATCTTCGACCTCCTGTACCTTTGTATTATGTGCAAAACTATTTTAATTTCATTGCTTAGAGGACGATATTTTGTGGATTCCTCAACCGTAAAATTGCTAAATGCATAAGTAGATTGCTCATCGATCTTTGATCTGAAAGTGTCTATGAGACTTAGTAATTGTTTTTTTAAATGCTAGAATAATTTCAAGTTTGAAATATAAAGAATATACATGTTCATCCATTAAGATCATATCTAGGCTAATAAGCTCATCAATTGCAGGATTTATCCTGTATCCTTATTACTTTCACTTGAATGTCCCCCTTTTGTCCCTTTGTTGTTAGGTCGCTCAATTTCTTGCGTGGCACAATGTTTTGCCTACAAATAATACAAAAATAAATTTTCAATTCATGAAGTACCAGTGAAGACTGTGGTAAAAAATAAGTGAATTTAGTAAATAACAATTACCAAACTTGATGATTCAGGTGAGAAGACATTGGGTGTGGCTTCGTGGAACTTCTAGTTACGTGTTATGTGAAGCTGTTGGATGTGGTAGTCGTGGAGTGTCAGTTCTTGCTGACTTCAATATTTGTCGGTGTCGAGTTGAGCGTCAAGTCGCCTGTTGCTTCCTATTACCAGCTGACTTTGTTTTTCTTTGTGGTGTCAAGACTCAGGCATTGATTCGCTCATCGTGTCTACCACTGGCTCACTTTGGTTTTCATGTTTTTGGCATATTCTTGGGCGTGTGCTATATGTGGTTGGCTACTAATTGGTGAGAAGACATTGGACATCGTCCGACTTTGAGTTTTCGTGCCAAATGAAGCAGTTGGATGTGGTAGTTGTGGAGTGGCAGTTCTTGCTAACTTTGATATTTGTCGGTGTCCAGTTCAGCGGCGAGTCTCCCATTGCATCGTCATACAAGCTTCATTTTTCTTTGTGGTGCCAAGACTCAGGCATCGATTTCGTCCCACTGGCTTTGTCGGTGTAGAGTTGAGCGGCAAGTCTCCCATTGCATCGTCGTACTAGCTTCATTTTTCTTTGTGGTCAAGACTCAGGCATCAATTTCGTTCCACTGACTCCCTTCAATTTCTTGATTTTGGCTGATTTCTTGGGCGTGTGTTTTATGTGGACGACTGGTCTTGTTTATATTGGTTGATGTGGCTGGCACCGTGTGGAGTCCTGATCTTATATTTGTCTTTTGCATGCATCTGTCTGGTTTTGGATTGTCAGCACGTGAGTTGTACTTAGCGTATCCTTATATGTTTGGGTATCCTTATTTGTTGATCCATCATTGGGAAAGAAAGCTATTATTTGGATCTGTCCGTGGTTGTCTCGCACAGATTTGGTAGAAGACTTGTTGTACTACTTGACGTGACGTGTTGTATTGTTTTGTAGTACACAGTAATATTTGCATGTAGACATGTGATAGGTTATGGCTCTTTTATTTCCTAAATCAATACGGACATTTTCTTTTGAGCCGAACACACACGGTTCCGTGCTTCCCACCTGTTCATATGCTTATGGGCGTGATAGTTTTTTTTTGAGGAATAGACGTGATAGTTCAATATATTGACATGTACATATTAACATGTTACGCAAAATCTTTTAAATCTCAGCCATCATTATTTTGATCTGACGGTGGTAATAATATTAGCATATGTGGGTAAACGTGATGGCTCGTTTGACTCTTGTTTTAATAATATAATAGATTCTATATGTGTGGGTTCCTATCTTAATGGTGGTAGCGTTCATGCTTTTTACTCATCTAGAGAAGGTTGATGTCATGGATGGTGCATCCAGTGTATTCACGTTAAGGTAGTATACTAAAGATTAGAATTATACTACAACTATAACAGAAACAAGTGGGATTGCCTGCTGCGACATAGAGTAACTTATATGGTGCATCAGATGGTTTTCATATTATAGATCAGACCTCTTAATGGATCAATAATACTTCAATTATACTGTAGGCAGTACTAATCTTAAAAGGTTAGACATGTTACCTCACAAGGTTCGTTATGTAGAAACAAAAGAAACTATGAAGTGTATTCTACATTAAGTAATGCAATTCTATAGGTATGGGTTCCTATCTTAATGGTTGCACATTCATATCTTAATGGTTGCACGTTCATACTTTTACTCATCTATAGGAAGTTGATGCCATGGATGTTGGTTCCAGTGTATTCATGTTAGATAATATACTCTAGAAGACTAGAGCCATACTACAGCTATAACAGAAACGATTGGGGTTGCTTGGTGCAATATAGAGAAACATATATAGATGGTTTTCATATTTGACCAACCTCAAATTCGATAGTGGGTTCTTGTCGTAATGCCAGTAGCTCCATGTGAAACAAAAATTCAGACCAACTGTCAATAAAATTGTATTTATTCATCTACTATGATTTTCTGTTAAGCGTGTGTACATGACTAAAAGTAACACAAAGTGTACAATAGAAAAATCAAGGGCAGAAAAACCAGATATGTCAGTTCTATTAAGTTTGTTGTATTAGTAAGAAAAAAGAACATACTAATATTCAAATTGATGCTAAATTCAGAAACTTAAACAGGACATCGAAAAGGACAGATATAGAAATTTGGAACTTCGTAAGTCCAAGATGCAAGTGTGAATGGTGTGGTGCAATTTTCTGGCATGAAGAAAGAGCAACTTGAGAAGGGTCTTGTGACATGCATACAAGGCGAGAAGAACGTCAATGAAAGAGCAACTTCGGAAGTTCAACGTGGATGCCCTTGCATGCATTTTGTAGTGCAGACTAGACTGGATCAAAAAGCATCAAGGAAACATAAGAGCAGAATTATATGCTGTCTTGCAGGACGCAACGTAAAGAGGAGATACAAGGGCTGACGAGGTAGGAAGGAGAATACTACTGCCATCCAGCTTCACAGATAACCTCAGTTACAAGCACAAAACTACCAAGATGCTATAGCAAGGTGTCGAGATGGGCTTGATACACAGACCTATTTGTGACATTCACGTGCAACATAGCTTGGCCGGATATTCAATCTACGCTTATGGAAGTAGGCCAAAGAAAATCACAGAAACCTGATATTGATTGAATGTTCCACATAAATCTCAATGAGTTCATGAGGGACATAAGAAAAAGGAGATACTTTGGGAAAACACTTGCCAGTAATAGCCTACTAACTTGATCATACCTGTTATTTTCTTTTCTATTGCAAATGAACTAACAACAAGGATGATGTGGTCAAGAACATAGTCTACACAGAAATATTCTAAAGGTAGGAACAAAAACAAACTTCCAGATGCTACTAGCCTTTTAGATAAACATAAGTAGATGGAAAAATAGTACACTACAAAACTATCTTCAAAATAAAAACTGACTTTTCTATGCTAGCATTATATGGCAGAATGGATATGATCTACTACTCCTAGAATTATTGGAAACATGCATCAACATTTGAAGGAAATAGCTGGATAATACCAAATGTCGACACTTTGTGTTATCTGATATTTTAAGCTTATTCTATAGTACAAGCCAATAGTGACAACATCAACGCATCGTTTTAGTTCATATGTAGGATGCAATCACATCTATTTTCCTTTAAACTTTATCTTTGGTAGTACTAAATAGTAAGACATGGCTAATCACGAATACACTAATTACTTACTAAATTTGTTGAATATGAACGGGGCTGCCGGCCATAAACAGATATACATCCTAACAAGCAATACCTTAATCTCATTATATTGTTTACCCATACACATGCAGAAAAAGGATAAGAAACAAAAACATGAGGGGGGCAGGAAAAGAGAGAAGGGGGTCCTGCAAGTGGAAGAATGAGCTGCCAAAATCAGGCTGCCAGTCCAGCATGAAGATGACCTGCCGGGCTGCCTCGCTCGAGGGCAGCCATGATGCGATCGAAAACAACGCTGCCAGCATCTCACAATTAAGTTGGATCCAAACTGACTGCGGGAGACAAGATCCACACCAACATCACATGGATGGACGCCGAAGGCAATGACACCGTCGAGATCGACGAACTCGCGTCCTCCCTTGAGCCGCTTCTCCTTGGGCCCTGCTACCACTCCGTCGCCGTTGACCAGTCTGAGAGATCGACGAGGCGTATAGGAGCCAAACTAGGCGCCGTAGACGGCCAACCCATGACCGCACCAGTGAGTTCAGCTGCAGGTGTGCGTGCAAGTTAGTACGAGCAAGGCCGCGGCAGGGAATTAAGAGAGAAAACCGAGGTGCTGTTGGGATTGAATCCGCAGCACCAATTACCAGCGCTAACAGCCAGAGCTCATCGGGTGGAAGGAGGAGCGAGAGGAAAGAAGGAAATGAAAAGGGGATCAAGAAACAACAAGCATTTTATTTTTATTTTTTTGAGGATTAGAAACGGCAAGGTGTGAGTGCGAGAGTTCTTTTTCTTAGCCAAGAGTGCGAGAGAAGACTTGAAGGTTTGTGTACGTCTGTGTGAATCTGTTGGGCTAAAGCCCAACAAATCAATCCACCAGAAAAAGTTTCCCTTATGTAGAAACAACACAAAATGCAAATTCAATTACGTACAATATTTTTTTTCTAACACACTATAGACACATGCACTCATACATACGCATAAAATAAGATTACTTACAGTATACATGTACTAGAATGGTAGAGTTCACGATGTGGGTTGAACCTAAATCATTGTATAATTTTCTCTCAGAATATTCTAAACAAATGCATGCAAAAAGAAATATAGTACACGATCATAAAAAATATGTCTATCCGGTACCAATCATTTATATTTAGACTATGCATATGGAACTACCATTTCATGTCAAACTGCCACACACGATGAACACCAATTCATTAGTAATGAAAAGGGTGGGAGACTTTAAAAAAAATATATAAGATCCATCTGTTCGGTCACATCAAGCAAACCCACGGGTTGGAGCAACGGACTCCCGAAGATTTTGATGAGAACATTCGTGACCAATATTTCCTAAAACATGGAAGGGAAATTCCCTTGCAGGGAAAACCACCAAGGATATGTATAAAGGTAAAATCGTGTTTACAACCGCCACTAACGAACAACCGACAAAAATAACCAATATTTACTTTGTTGCATTACTAAATTTTGTTAATTACTGCCCATGTAAATAAATCCATGTTTAAAGTGAAAATGCTAGAAAAATTATACAAAACATGAATTGCCCAGCGGGATTTATCATGAAAATACATTTACTACGGCATGCATACTAGGCATGTAAATGATAAATGAATAATATATAGAGAACTATGTTCGCAAAAATATTATGTTTCAAATGTCATCATATTTGGTCCCAATTTTTTTAATAAAAATAAAATACTCTCATTATTAAACTTTCTAAAGATCTAGCCCGCGCATCGAGCGGGCCACTTTGCTAGTTAGGAACAACAGTAATACCTCCTTTCTTAGGGACACAATGAATGAGACTTACCCATCTACTATCAGCTATAGGATAGATTATACCTTCTTTCAGAAGTTTTAATATTTCCATTCTTACCACTTCTTTCATCTTCGGATTTAACCGACGTTGGTGATCAACAACGGGTTTAGCATCAGGTTCCATATTAATCTTGTGCTGACATAGAGTGGAACTAATGCCCTTAAGATCATCAAGAGTATACCCAATAGCAGCTCGGTGCTTCCTTAGAACTTTCAATAATCTTTCTTCTTCATGTTCTGAAAGGTTAGCACTAATAATAACAGGATATATCTTCTTCTCATCAAGATAAGCATATTTCAAAGTGTCTGGCAATTGTTTTAATTCAAACACAGGATCACCTTTAGGTGGAGGAGTACCTCCTAGAGTTTCAATAGGCAAATTGTGTTTAAGCAGAGGACATTGTTCAAAGAAATTTTTATCTATTTCGTTTCTTTCATGCATATGTAAATCATTTTCATGGTCTAGCAAATACTGTTCTAAAGGATGAGTAGGAGGAACATCAATAGAAGCAAGACCAATTATTTCATCCTTACCAGACAATTCTTTATTATGAGGTTTTCTGCTAAACTTTGAAAATTAAAACTCATGAGACTCATCACCAAAGCTAACACTGACAGTTTGTTTCTCACAATCTATTTTAGCATTAACGGTGTTCAAGAAAGGTCTACCAAAAATAATGGGACAAAAGTCATCTTGTGGGGAACCAAGAACAAGAAAATCAGTAGGATATTTTATTTTCCCACACAAGACTTCAACGTCTCTAACAATCCCAATTGGTGATATAGTATCTCTATTAGCAAGTTTAATAGTAATATCTATGTCTTCTATTTCAGCGGGTGCTATGTCATTCATAATTTCTTGATATAAAGTAAAAGGAATAGCACTCACGCTAGCACCTATGTCGCATAAATCATGATAATAGTGATCTTCTATTTTAACTGAGACAACAGGCATGCCAACAACAGGTCTATGTTTATCTTTTTTATCGGGTTTGGCAATTCTAGCAGCTTCGTCACAGAAGTAAATAACATGCCCATCTATATTATCAACCAAGAGATCCTTAACCATAGCAACACTAGGTTCTACCTTGATTTGTTCAGCTGGTTTAGGTGTTCTAATATAACTTTTGTTGACCACAGTTGAAACTTTAGCATATTCCTTCATCCTAACAGGGAAAGGTGGTTTTTCAATATAAGCAGTAGGAACAACTGGATCAACATTATAAATAATAGTTTCATCTTTAGCTATTACCGGTTCTTTAATTTCTTCTTTAATTGGTGGGTGATATTTAAACCACTTCTCTTTAGGGAGATCAACATGAGTAGCAAAAGATTCACAAAAAGAGGCTACTATCTCAGAGTCAAGTCCATATTTAGTGCTAAACTTTTGAAAAGCATCGGTATTCATAAAAGATTTAACACAATCATACTTAAGCTTAATACCTGACTCTTTACCTTCATCGAGTTCCCAATCTTCTTCATAAAAGAACCAGCACAAGAAGTATCAAGCATGGATCGATCATTATGAGAAAGCTGAGCATAAAAATTCTGAATAATAATTTCTCTTGAGAGCTCATGATTGGGGCATGAATATAACATTGACTTAAGCCTCCCCCAAGATAGAGCGATACTTTCTCATTCACGAGGCCAAAAATTATAAATTATAATTTCGATCACGATGAACTAGATGCATAGGATAAATTTTTTGGTGGAACTCCAATTTCAATCGATTCCAATTCCAAGATCCAATATCATCGCATAGCCTATACCATGCCAATGCTTTTCCCTTCAAAGATAAAGGGAAAACCTTCTTCTTAACTTCATCTCCGGGTAAACCTGGAAGCTTAAACAATCCACAAATTTCTTCCACATATATCAAGTGCATATCAGGATGTTCGGTTCCATCTCCTGCATAAGGATTAGCTAGCAGTTGTTCTATCATACCCAAAGGAATTTCATATTCAATATTTTCAGTAGGTGTAGTAGGTTGAGGGGTAACTAATTGTGGTTCCGGTCGAGGTGAAGATACCCCGAACAAACCCCTCAAAGGATTGTTCTCCATAGTAACAAGTGACAATAAATTTCAGCACGTAGTAATAAATTTTCCTTACCAATTTCCACTTACCAAGAGCGCTTCACTCCCCGGCAACGGCGCCAGAAAAGAGCCTTGATGACCCACAAGTATATGGGATCAATTGTAGTCTTTTCGATAAGTAAGAGTGTCGAACCCAACGAGGAGCAGAAGGAAATGACAAGTGGTTTTCAGCAATGTAATGTCTGCAAGCGCTGAAATTGTAAGTAGCAGAGTAGTTTGATAGGAAGATATTTTGTAACGAGAAAGTAACGATAATAGTAACAAAAGTGCAGCAAGGTAGCCCAATCCTTTTGATGCAAAGGACACGCCAAAACGGTCTCTTATAATAAGCAAAGCGTTCTTGAGGGTACACGGGAATTTCATCTAGTCACTTTCATCATGTTGGTTTGATTTATGTTCGCTACATTGATAATTTGATATGTGGGTGGACCGGTGCTTAGGTGCTGTTCTTACTTGAACAAACCTCCTACTTATGATTAACCCCCTCGCAAGCATCCGCAACTATGAGAAAAGTATTAAGAATAAATTCTAACCATAGCATTAAACTTTTGGATCCAATCGGTCTGTCGGGGAAAACAGACAGGGGTATATATTTTCCCCTGACACGTGCATGGACAAGCAAAGGCCAAGTCAGAATACAAGAAACCAAGATCTTCGAAGAACCAACCTGAAGCTCAAGAGGACCAAGATCGAGCAAGAGAAGCAAGATACCACCTGGAGAAAAGCCTCCCTTGCCGGGCAGACGAGCACTACGAGGGCGGGGTTACCCCTAGGAGAAAGCATCCAAGACATCCCGGCAGGGCCTGCCGGGACTCGCGGAGGCAAAACCACCTCACCAACTGCTCCGCCACGACCCACGTCATCAATCAGTGTGGTGTCAAGCCACAGTGTGATTAAGTGGCAGCCATTCGCCACATGGCAGCCTCTCTGCACAGGAAATGCCTACGAACGACACCCGTCCAGCAATGTGTCAAGCGAGCAGGTATGGAGCTGGAAAAACAGCCCGGCAAGGCTTGCCGGGCAAGCGACGATGTGACATTGAGCGGCGCATTTAATGCACCCTATCAGCCTGCAGGGTTAGGTATGATAGCACTGTTTGCTATCTTATCAGTGCATAATGACTTCTTTGCCATTGTGGTGACCCCTTAACCTATAAAAGGAGGCTGATGGCAACTGCAGAAAGGGTTACAGGGTTGGATAACACACACACCCATACGCGCGTAGCCCCTGGCGCCTCGAGGCGGTCCTGCCGGGCAAGTGTATTACGCTCCACCACCATTCTTCCACCATCAATCCACCAAAGCAGGAGTAGGGTTTTACGCCTCGCGGCGGCCCGAACCTGGGTAAAATCGTCTGTGTGATCGTTGCCGCGCTGCCCCACGCTCTTCTGCTCTTTGTGTAACGTGACACCCCCCCTGCCGAACCAGCAAGGGGCCCTTTGTCCCATAGATGGCCGTGGTTTCCCACGACATCTTTGGCACGCCAGGTAGGGGGATCACTGGCGCGAACCTGAAAGTGTGGGCGGCGCGCCCTATCCGCAGAAGCCCACTTGAAGTTTTCAACGTCTACGGCACCTCCAAAGATACGAAGATCGAGCGGGGCCGTCCCCACGCACACATTATTCATCACCGCATCCCGCCGTAGCTACGGCTACGGCGAAGGTTGCTGCTGGCGGAGATATGCCCTCTCCTCCTCGGCGGCCCATGCAGCGTACTCGTTGTTCAGGCGCCGTACTGAAAAAAGGGACGAGACGCGCAGACGCGAAATCTCCCCTCTCCATCCCTTCCCGTCGTCAGCAGTCGGACCGCTTTAGGCCTGACATCATTAGTGTCGATGACCACCGCGTGATACTCGGTCCAGTATTTACCCCGTTTTGGGAAATCCTGAGTGAAACGCCGGTGTGAATCCGTTGGTTGATGCCCCAGCAAGAGCGCTCCGGCAAGGCCATCTGCATTGGCATGACCCATGCGACGGCCGCCGCCTGGCTGACTCAAATGGAAAAAGGGGAGAGAGGACTGGAAGAGCCCGGCACCATACCCCACTGCCCGCCAAGCGCGCGTGGTGTGTATCGGTCTTTGCCGGGAATGGGAGAACTACCCGTTTGGCTTCCACTCTTCCGGCCGTCGTGAACACGCCAAGTGCGCATGGCCAGGAGGAAAGGAAAAGAACTGAAGACAAAAGCTAAGTCTACGTTATCATCTCTTGTTGATGCATTTAAGATCCTTGCGATTGTTTATCCCTCGTCTTTAGTAAACGTTCGTATCGTGAAAGCCCTCATGTGATGGAACCTTGGTTAGTTTCTCTGACCGCACCATCGTCCTGTCTCGAGCCATGCTCGCATGACGAGAGGCTGCGTCGAGAGCTACCTGGGAAAAACCTGCCGGGACGCATCCACGCCAAGATGAGTGTTAAGGGCCAGACCCTTACGACAATCATGGCAATATGATACCGGCAGGCATCCAGAACAGACATAGGGATGGATCGTGCGAACGCAAGCATATAAAGCTTGAAGGGATAAACACACATTTAAAGATTTAACAGGAAATATCAGTTTCACACAAACACAAAAGATATAGTGCCTAAACACAAAGCATATGTCATGTTTTGTTACAGGGAAACGCAGGGGGCAACAGGGCCCGTTACTTGGTCTGGTGCCTAGATGAAGCCACTTAGACGTGAAGGTCCCTGGCGGCCCGGGGAGCGGCCTTCTCCTTGGCAGCTGCGACGTCGGCACCCGCTGGCGGCTTCTTGAATCCATCGTCAAGGTCAAGGTCTGGGTGGTGGTAGGCAATATTGCTCAAGACCATGAAGAGGGCATCGCGGGCAAGCTTCCGGGACTCGGTCGCGAAACGGTCGGCCCTCCCCTCCTCATGCACCTTCATCTTCTTGATCAACTCATTGAAGAAGACTCCCATCTTGGTGCTTGGAACCTCGTGCTTGTTAACCGAGAAAATTGGACCATCCATACCCATCACCACAGCCTGGGCACCAAGACGCTCAGCGATATCGATCAAGCTCTTGATCCAGAGGTCGACTTGTTCGGACCGATTCTTCATTTTATCCTCGGCATCTTTCCGAAGATGCTTGGCGGTATCCAAATCCTTGGACAGCAGATGTTGGCGGGATTCGCTGGACTCCGCCGTGCTCTCCAAGGTGCCGATCCTGGCCTTCACATCGGTGATGGTGCCATTGGCGGTCTCAAGGCTCTGGATTTGGAGGAGAGCTGTGATTGCGCGTCAGTCAAGAGGACCCCCACCTGTCGTGCTTCTTCTTTGAGTGCCTCCACCTCCTTGACGATCCTGGCAAGGTCCTCATTCATCTTAGCCACCTGCTAGTCAAGATCAGTCTTGGCGACTGATGCGGCAGCCAGATCTTTAGTAAGCTTCTTCAGCTGAGCAGCAGAGTCAGCGGCAAGGGCATCCAGGGCAGCTCCGTGCTTGTCCTCCAGTTCCTTGGTGCGTTGTCGCACAAGAGCCTCCAGATCTTCATCCTTGGCGCGGAGAGTGGCTTCGAGTTTCTCCTCCCGGAGGGAGATCTCTTGCTCTTTGGCTTCCAAAGATGCCTTGCGGTCCGCCAGGCGTGCCTCATGGGCCATGACGTCTTCCCTCATCATTAGGAGCGTCTCTTGCTGCCTCATGAGCACCTTGAACTGCTTATCAAGCCATTCGCACCGCTCCAGGCATTTATCCTTCAGCTTCTGGTCCACCCTGTTGGCGGACTCGGGCCGCTCCTTGAACGCCTGCCACTTCTGGGTGTGCTGGGTCTGCATCTCCTTCATACCCGTCGCCATGGACTCCATGAAAGACAAATCCATTGCGATGGTGGCTGAGTCATCGGCCTCCCCAGCTTCCTGGTACAGCGGCGCCAGGAGGCGTTTAAGCTCTTCATCGAGCTCCACACCCGTCGACAGAGACAGGCCGGGGGCTCCAGCTCCAGGTGGCGACAACGCGATGGCCAGCGTGTTTGAGGGAGGTGGCGGAGGCTCCGTAATTACCCCAGAGGAGGGAAGCGGATCCATGGTTCGGAGGGGAATTTTCACCTCAACCACCACTTCCTCTTCCTGGGCGTCCTCCGAAGAGTGCTCCACCACCGCCAAGGAATCCTGGGCATTCCTAGCAGCAAGGTCCTGTCCCTCCGCGACAGCAATCTCGACAGCCTCGTCCGCAGCGGCCCTTCCTATGTCAACCACCACCTCCAGCAGTTCTGGCTCTTCGGCTTGGGGGACTGCGGATGAGAAGACCAACGAACAGCGAAGAGACAGAAGTTTCAGATAATGAGAGAATCAGGAGAAGCAATCAGGGTGAGAAAGGAAAAAGGGCATAAGTGGATTACCTGGAGAAGTCTGCCGGGCAGGGACCTCAGTTTCACCGGCAGCACCCGTTGCTGGGTCATGTACTTCACCCCCCATCACGGCAACCGCGGCGGCTCTCTGTGCAGTTTCATCCGCGGAGGGCTCTGTCGGGGGTTCCTCGACTCGGTCGGCGGAGGAGATACGCCCCTCCTGGAGGGGCTCGCCATGCGTCATCTCACCTCCACCACCGGCAGAAAGGACTGAACCCCCACTTCCGGGCCGAGGGCTGGACTGGGGGCTCGGCACGGGGTCCTCCGCATCGATCACCGCCAATACCAGGCTCCCCGCGGTCCTCGGCAACCCAATGCGCCGGAGCCTTTTTCGGGAACGGTGGACGAGGGTTTCCGTGTCCTCCTCCACTTCCCTATCGGCAACAGCGAAACAAGAGGTTAGTCAACAAAGGGTAATCAAGTATATCAGAGCTATTTACGAAGGGAAAAATCTTCCTTACTCTTCTTCAATAAGCATGGAGTTCAAGTTGAACTCCACGGGAGGCGAGGGCTCCCTTCCTCTCTTTGGAGGTGGAGGGGTAGAACTCCCCGGCAGCCTCGGCGCCCGGGGCTCCAAGGGAGGCGAGCTCTGCGAAGAACTCGAGCCGTAGTGGGGGCTGGAATCGACTTCCACATCCGTCGATTGCTCAGCAGGGGAAGTCTTGATCCGAGCCAGGCGAGGGGATTGGCGGCATGCCACATCTGCCTTGGTAGCCTTGGAGGTGGTCTTCTTCACCCTCTTGGCGGCTAGCGCTGGATTAGAAGCTGCCGCCCCCCGGTTAGCACCGCGCCTACGGGAGCGTTGGTCCAAAACCGGCTCGGGGCTTGAGACCCAGCTGCAAGCCACTCCTCCTCGAGCTCCACCACCTCGCCAATCTCCTCCTCCTCCTCCTGAAGCTTCGTCGCCGCTGTGGCTAAAGCATCAAGCCCGGCAAGGTTGTCCCCGACGGGAATATCCCCGGCAGGCTCTTCCCCGGCAGCCCCTTCCGGGGCTTGCGCCTCGCTGCCGCCGTGGGAAGAACTCCCATCCTCAGCTTTCCCCTTGCCCTTCCCGGCCTTCGCGGCCCTTGCCATCTCCGCAAGGTGGGCAGCCTTGTCCTCCTCGACCCTCCTCAAAAATATACACCACCTCCACAGAGGAGGTGAGTTTATACATCCCAGTCTCAACCCTGGTGGCCTTCTCCACCAGGGTGTTTGACCACTGAAGCTCTTCATCAAGGGTGGGCAGTCGCCAATCACCTGCCACTCCATGAGCATTGCAATCTGGCATCCACTTCAATATCTGATCCCGGGCTGAATTGATGTTCAGAGGGATAACAGTTGCCGGGAGCTTGAATAGTTCGAAGCGGCCAAACAATTGGTCGCACAACCAGGCGTGGCCATAGACTGACAAGTTGTTGGCCAACCCTGGGAGCAACCTCATCCTGTCTCCAGCGTCGCCATATAGCCAGGCAGGTCTGTCCCTCTCCTGCAGCGGCGAAATGCGACGGAGAAGAAAGTCTGCCCCCACTTGCTCAATGGTTAGCCCGGCAACCTTCAAACGTGTAATCCTGTTGATTGCCGGGCGCAACCTATCTTCAGTAAGGCCATGAGCACTCGACTCGTAGCCACGCTCCGCGCATTCTATCCGTGCTTCGCAAAAATCAGGGGCTTTCTCATCCAGAATCCAACACCAATCCCCTCTCCACTCATCCCACCTCTCGCGCTGCTTCCCAGGGATATAATCCCAGAGCTTCCTCGCCACCCGCGGCATCCAGCAAATGTTCCCGGAGCGGTGGACTTTCTTCTCCACTCGCGGAACGAAGTAATGCCAGAACAGATCCACATTGGGGGCGACTCCGACAAAATTCTCACACAAATGTGCGAAAATG
This sequence comes from Thinopyrum elongatum, assembly GCA_011799875.1. Taxonomy (NCBI): domain Eukaryota; kingdom Viridiplantae; phylum Streptophyta; class Magnoliopsida; order Poales; family Poaceae; genus Thinopyrum; species Thinopyrum elongatum. Next base: position 217,203,844 of record CM022302.1, on the reverse strand, counting down.
GCCATGGTCGCCATCACATTCGGCGTGAAATCAAGGAGGTGGAAGCCATAGATGGTCATGATCGCCTCAAAGAATTTGGAGAAGGGGGGACAGAGGCCACAGATGAAGTAAGCACAGAAGAACCGATATGAGTCTGGCGGATCTTCCTTCCCCTCCGCCAAAACATTGGGTGCTCCATGCCCTTTCGGGGCAGGCCTCCACCACAGATACCCATACCTCGCTTGAAGGACCGGGCCGCTCAGGGTCGATAGAAGGAAGACGATGTCTCCCCTCCGTTTCTTGTTCAGCTCCGCCGCCCTCTTGCTCCCCTCAGCGGCCACTTCCTTCACCATGGCCGTCTGCTTTCCTTTCTCTGTGGGTTTCTTCCCCATTCCCGCGGCGGCGAGGCGGACGGAGAAAGGGTTCGGTGGGAAGGACGGCGGCGGACAAGAGAGCGATAGGGGAAACCATCGTTTGGCTTGTGGAGGAAGATGATAGGAGAGCGAGGCAAGCGACAGGTGAACCATGCCGCTCCACTTTTCCCTATTTTTAAGGGGGGAAGTGCGGAACTGAGGCACGACGCTTCAGAAAGTTTCCGTTTTACCTTAACTGCAACAGTCCCATGACCCCACGACGCGTAGTAATTGTGCAAAGTGGACGTTTGATTGACTAGTTGCCATGGCAAACCGGCATGCGCAGCCATCTCCTGCCACATGTCCGCGCACTGTTTGGGGCCTAACCCATAGTGCCGCGCCGACACGTGTGGCTCAGGCCCGGGGGCTTATGTCGGGGAAAACAGACAGGAGTATATATTTTCCCCTGACTCATGCACGGACAAGCCAAGGACAAGTCAGAATACAAGAAACCAAGATCTTCGAAGAACCAACATGAAGCTCAAGAGGACCAAGATCGAGCAAGAGAAGCAAGATACCACCAGGAGAAAAGCCTCCCTTGCTGGGCAGACGAGCTTGGCAAGGGCGGGGTTACCCCTAGGAGAAAGCATCCAAGACGTCCCGACAGTGCCTGCCGGGACTTGCGGAGGCAAAAGCACCTCACCAACTGCTCCGCCACGACCCACGTCGTCAATTAGTGTGGTGTCAAGCCACAGAGTGATTAAGTGGCAGCCATTCGCCACATGGCAGCCTCTCTCCACAGGAAATGCCTACGAATGACACCCGTCCTGCAACATGTCAAGCGAGCAGGTATGGAGCTGGCAAAACAGCCCGGCAAGGCTTGCCGGGCAAATGACGATGTGACGTTGAGCGGCGCATTTAATGCACCCTGTCAGCCTGCAGGGTTAGGTATGATAGCACTGTTTGCTATCTTATCAGTGCATAATGACTACTTTGCCATTGTGGTGACCCCTTAACATATAAAAGGAGGCCCATGGCAACCGTAGAAAGGGTTAGAGGGTTGGATAACACACACACACCCATACACGCGTAGCCACTGGTGCCTCGAGGCGGTCCTGCCGGGCAAGTGTATTACGCTCCACCACCAATCTTCCACCATCAATCCACCAAAGCAGGAGTAGGGTTTTATGCCTCGCGGTGACCCGAACCTGGGTAAAATCATCTGTGTGATCATTGCCGCGCTGCCCCACACTCTTCTGCTCTTTGTACAACGTGACATCCCCCCTGCCGAACCAGCAAGGGGCCCTTGGTCTCATAGGTGGCCGTGGTTTCCCACGACACGGTCCCTTACGGAATAGCGCATAAACTAGGGTTTAAGCTTCTGTCACTCTTGCAACCCATCATCTAATAACTACTCCACAATGCATTCCCTTAGGCCCAAATATGGTGAAGTGTCATGTAGTCGACGTTCACATGACAACACTAAGGGAATCACAACATACATACTATCAAAATATCGAACACTTATCAAGTTCACATGATTACTTGCAACATGATTTCTCCCGTGAGCTCAAGAACAAAAGTAACTACTCACAAGTGATAAACATGCTCAAGATCAGAGGGGTATTAAATAGCATAATGGATCTGAACATATAATCTTCCACCAAATAAACCATATACTACTAGTCACCCACAAGTACCAATCTGAGGTTCTGGTACAAAGATTGAACACAAGAGATGAACTAGAGTTTGAGATGAGATGGTGCTGTTGAAGATGTTTATGGAGATTGCCCTCCCCAAGATGGGAGAGTTATTGGTGATGATGATGACGATGATTGCCCCCTCCGGGAGGGAAGTTCCCCTGACAGAATCGCTCCGCCGGAGGGCAAAAGTGCAGCTGCCGAAGTTCCGCCTCGAGACGGTGGCGCTCTGTCCCGAAAGTCCTCTCCTTATTTTTTCTAGGTCAAAATGTCTTATATACCAGAAGATGGGCACCGGAGGTGGGCTGGGCTGAGCACAACCCACCAGGGCGCGCCTGGGGGGCCAGGCGCGCCCTGGTGTCTTGTGCTCACCAGGCGGCCCCCCTCCGGTACTTATTTGCTCCAGTATTTCTTATATATTCCATAAAAATTCCTCGTAAACTTTTAGCTCATTTGGAGTTGTGCAGAATAGGTGGCCTGACGTAGCTTTTTCAGGTCCAGATTTCCAGCTGCCGGAATTCCCCCTCTTTGTGTGTACCTTGCATATTATGAGAGAAAAGGCATTAGAATTACTCCAAAAAGCATTATAATGGATAAAAACAATATAAATAACAGTAGGAAAACATGATGCAAAATGGACGTATCATAAGTGTGTCGCCATTTTGTGTGTGGACTGACCCTGCTTAAGTTGCTACGCCAACACGACAGGAGCAGCCTACCACTTGGTTTTGCTCCTTGGTGAATCCTGACTATATTGATCTAAAAAGATACTACTCCCTCCATCTCGGTTTATAGGGCGTGCACGTAGTTCTAGGTCATCCATTTGACTAACTAAATATGAGTTACTATGTCACAAAAAGTATATCATTGGATTCTTAAGCGGATGTAGTTTCTAAACATATATTGTTCATCACATATAATACATATATAGCTACTCCCTCCGTCTAGGTGTGTAAGTCACCTTGCAAAAACCAAATAATCCCAAAACACTTAGGCACGGTACATTAACCCCCTCCTTGTTTCTTGTTTCGTGACTTGAGACTACCAAACATGACATGCAGTGGTTAATTCATTGCATGCAATGCTATTGACTAGCAAAAAAACATTAAGTTCTCTTGTTTTCCCCTCCGCCTTGGTCGTGATGCACAACCTAAGATGACTTATACACCTAGATGAAGGGAGTAGTTAAATTCTCAACCTAGAACGACGCGCATGCCCTGTAAACCGAGATGGAGGAAGTAGTAAAAATGAGGTGATTTTATCGAGCGGTGGGCGGGGGAGCATGGCCTGTCATGCGGTCCCACGTGTCATGATGTACCAAGGCGATGCACGTCCCTCTTGAGGTAGAACAATGGCAGAAGCAATACGTGGTTTTCTTGAAGGAGATGATGGCGAAGCGGATTCAGCGAAGTGTGAAATAATGGTTGCTTCGTCCATCTGGGAAGGTGCGGCATTGTGATTTGACGTCTCATTGCTCATTACTACTACTGGGGCGCTACGACTGGGGTGCGTCCCCCCTGCTGTTCTGCATTGTTATTTGGTGCATGACACGTCGACCCGGTTGCTATATGTCCCACATGTCGGCGAGAGGAAGTACAGAATTCATGAAAGCGAGCGTCTCCACTCTTTTAGTACGACAGAGGAGTACAAGACACGGCTTGGTTTTTGCTTCTTCGCGAGATCCATCGATACGAACCCGGACTAAAAAAGGCGAGGGCGGGTCTTTTCCCGCGCGGCAGGCAGGGGAGTTTGGCATAGTCTGTTCGAGGCAACGAGGCAGGAAGGGAAACAAGAAATAAAGGTTGAGCGACTTAGTTTTGGGAAAATCTGATTTTATGGAGTTCGTACCCACTATGGCGGTAGTACTACTTACTACTCCCTTCTTTCCGGTTTATAGGGCTCATCTAAAAAAATTCGTTTTTCCGTTTTATAAGTCTCAATTCTACTAGTAGTACCATCACATGTTTGGATTTCGAGCTGCATTAAATCACCCGATGCAAGCAATATCAAGAGAAAACTCACCAACGCATGTAGAAGTTCATGGAAATTTAGTTGTCATGCATGCATTCGTTGTAATTAATGCATCAGTAAACATAACTTCTTGGGAAAAACGAGCGTACTAATTACTTGTGCAAACTATGAAATTAATTCCACCACTCACCGTCTACCTTGGTTGGAGAGATTTTGAAATTGAGACATAAACCAGAAAGGAGGGAGTAGTAACATAGCCTAGGGTAGCTTGCTGCACCACAGACTCCAAGGAAATTGCTGTAGTACTGCCTATGTACCACTGTACTACTCCTACTACTAAAAGACATATATTTCAAACAATATGATAATCTCTCTAACCAAGGTAGGGACGAGGAGTAACGGAGGGAGTAGTAAAGTTTTCTCCTCGTCCTGCGATCCACCGCGCGCGTGGGCGAGGGAGCGGGCGTAGGCGTAGTAAGCAGGCTTCTCCTCGTCCTGCGACTCTGCGAGCCACCGTGCCCGTGGGCGGGGGAGAGGGCGTACTAAGCAAGCTTCTCCTCGTTCTACGAGTTGACGGGACACATCAAAAGTAATACACAGCATCTCCAGTGTATAGAGCCTTGCCTCTAAGGTAGGCCCCACATGGTTTGCCTCTTATCAAATGAAAAAACCACAATGTATAAAGACTCTAACCAGCCTCTAAGGTGGGCACTAGCTGAAATTTAAAAAGTATTGATTAGCAACACATTTGTCTAATCAGTACTATTTCTCTTGTACTCCTACTTTCTTATGCTTCCTAAGGCTGACAAGTGGGACCAGATGGATTGTTACATTTTTAGAGGTAGCCTCTAGGGTTAGACGCGATGCTAGCCAATTTTTTGTTAGAGGCAGTTCATGCAATGTATAGAGGCCTGCCTCTAAGAGGAGAGAGGGCTTAGAGGAAACAAAAAGCATACATTGTGGATGCGCTAAGTGCCTACTTTCCGGTCTATATTACTCAATTTGAAATGCACAATGCATCTATAATAGATGCTCAGTGGTGGAATAAGTTTGTTACTTACATAGTTCACAAAAGTACTGAGCATGTGAGATGGTGAACGGAGGGAGTACGATACCATTAGTACTACAGTTCTTTTGGAAGGGTTGTAGTAGTCCCTCCCATTCACATGTTCACATTTCAAGTTTCAATAAAAACGTTGCACACAAGGATTAAGAGAAACCTCAGCAATGCATGTACTCCCTCAATCCATATAGGGTCTAAAATGCGTTTTGGAGGCTAACTTTGACCACATGTTAGAGCAATAATATGACATCCAACTTACACAAATCGTACAATCAAATTCGTACGTGGTCATTATACCGCTAACACATGCATGCGTTGCAATTAGTATGTAGATATAGCAGTAAACACTCACTATCTAGTAGTACTAGTAGTACTCTACACTACTACTATGAGGCCATCCAACTGTGTCCCGGTAGAAGACCGCGGACACCGATTATTCGTTCATATTTAAATTTGTTTTCACACAGCAAAATATCCATGAAAACAACACATGGCAAAATTTCATGGCGAACGAGGGATTTGAATTTGCTGGGAGGGGCTGTTTGGATCTTGCCCGGGGTAGCCAAAATATTGGCGACCCTTTTCTTCACCCGTGCCTTTGCCACCGATGAACGAGGAAGAGCTCGGGTGCTCATGCGTTGGAGACGAGCTCGCATGAGCTGTGCTGTTTTTGTCCCACCATGCTGCCCGAACCGGCCGCAGACCGACCGGCGACCCACAAATTACGCCATCCAACCGTAGCCGCACACATTCTGAAAGCAACTCAACCAACCGGACGAAATTCATGCAAACACGGTGATATTTCATATAAACAATGATGGAATTCATATAAAATACCGGATTTTCATATAAACATGACAAATTTCATTACATTCAAATCAACTAAGCGGTGCTACTCCTGAACAACACAGGTATAATAATACCTATCCTAAATGGTCGCCCGCGGATCCATTTGTCTTCCTCATGTCCGGCAGCACGATCACCGGACTGCCGGAGCCCCGGCGGTATATGCTTCAGCGCAAAGGACGGCTCACTTCCCCACCGCTCAACTGACATCATTGGCTGATGCCCAAGATGGAGTCCGAAGGGGGCTTCTCAGCTTCCATGGAGCCCATGCGGGGTCGACGAAGGTCCTAGTAATAGAAGGATCCGGCAAGACACCTGCTCTGTACGCCGGCGTCGCCTCGGCGGTGGCCTTCATGGGACCCAAGCGGCGGCGGCCTCCCGTGTTCTACTTCTCCTCGATGATGGCAGCGGACGCGGAGGCGCTGGCCACCGACTCGTCTCTCTCCGCGCACCCAGCTTTTGTCTCTGCTTGCATGGCGCGGCCGTAGGCATGGGAGTCTCGGCCACAGAAATGGGAGACGCGGTCACAGACACGGGAGGCGCGGTACGAGGCGGCGGCGTGGACAGCAGCGATGACGCCCGTGCTCTCCGCCGTGCTGGCGTGGAGTAGCTCGCCGCTCCTCGTCAAGCTGGCCTGGAGCGGCGAGTTGCTGAACCGCGCACCGGCTTGAGGTGGCAACTGGCTCTGTCGGGCGAGGCGAGGGAGGTGGATCAGCGAGCTGCATAGCTCGTATCCGGCGGGCTCGGCGGGCCACCCAGCCAGCTTGGATGCCGGATAACTACTCTTCGTAAGCCATTGTAAGAGTGGAGAAAATGGTGAAGGAGGAGATAGGGGAGCAGAGGAGGTGTGCGATTCTTGGCCGGCGTCAGGCCTCATTTAAATAGGAGATTAAATAGACAGCGGACGGGTCATGAACGAACGTGTGTCAGGAGTGGGTTTCTCGGCTTCCACGCGGGTTTCATGGAGGCGTCTGAATGCGGCAAGGAGGAGTGTTCAGCCGGGTGTGCAGCGAGCAGCGCCCTCGACTCTGACGTACGACACCGCGCCATTCTTCCACTGATGTGTGGGCTCGTTGGGTACCTGGCCTGCTTGTCAGTGACCCAACGCAGGAAGCGCATGGCAGAGGAGCTTTTGGTGGGCCAGGGTGGTCAGAAGCGGGCATTTCATAAACCGATGATTGTTCATTGAGTGTGACGTCATCTATTTCATGTAGATAAGCATACTATATAATGTAAGAGAATTTTAAAATTTTCATATATACGTTGATACCCCGTTCGATACGTTGTGATTCATAAAGACCGTGTTCTGCTTATCACAGATAAGATTGATTAATACCCATAACAATCCATGTCCTTAACAAAGGGTGCATGCACGTATAGGTTGAGCGTGTGTCTTGCGTCGTGTGCTGTGTGCATGCAGGCGTGCGAGTGTTGCGTGCGTGCATGTGTACGTTTCAGTGTTGCATGCATGTGTGCGTGCGTGCATGTGTTCGTGAGTGCATGTGTACGTGTCAGTGTTGCATGCCTGCATGCGTGCGTGTGTTCGTGCGAGTGTTGCATGCGTGCATGTGTACGTGTGAGTATTGCATGCATGCATGCGGGCGTTGCGGGCGTGTTTGTGCGCATGTGTGATGTGTTTGTATTCACCACAGTGGCTCGTGCGTGCGTGCAATTAAAACGGCCGGCTCAGCATATCATCATAAGGCGATCCTTGTCCGCTGTGGTTAGGGGGCGCGGGCTGCCAACCAGAGGTCTCACAACTTCGAATCCCCACCGACCACTAATTTATTACCATTTCTGTCTTTCATATACGCGCTGACGGGTGGGCCCTACGGTAATGTGCGCTAGTGAATGTGGACCGTTTGACTGGTCAATTGATCGTGTCATCAACAAATTACGGAGCTGTATGGTGAGCCAGTGACCGTATGATCACCATAAAATGTATTTTATTAACACAGTACAGACTCAAACTACCATTTCTTTCTTTCATATACGAGCTGACAGGTGGGCCCCATGGTTATGCGCGCTGATGGTGCAACACTACTTGCGCCACGTGGAACGTCTGACTGGTCAATTGATCATGTCATCCACAAATTACGGAGTTGTACTGATGAGCTAGTGACCGTATAATCACGACATGTATTTTTTTAACACAGTACACACGCAAGCGCTCATATATACGCGCAAACACTCACCGCTATAAGCGCACACACGCACACCCTACCCCTATGAGCACCTTCGAGAGAGTGAGCCAGCATATGATCTTGAGATTTTACAAAGTCACCATAGGTGCCTCGTAGTCGAGGGGAACGTCTCCTCCCACTGAACGCACATCGCTGGAAAATACTGAAATTAATCCAGGATAAATGCGAGCACCAGGACTTTAACCCTGGTGGGCTGGGGAAACCACTATCCTCCTAACCATCCAACCACAGGTTGGTTAGCACTACAATATATATGGTGACCGTGATGAGCTTATTCTGAAGTCCAGTGGCCATATCGTGCTTTCGCTTCAAATACAATGACCGTAAGTGTCGTCAACAAAATACGGATCACGCATCAAATACAATGTCCGTCAGTGTGATCAACAAAATACGGAGACATATCATGAGCTAGATACCGTATGATCACCACGAGAATGTATATGGTGATAGTAATGAGCATATTCGGAAGTCCAGTGACCGTATAGTGCTTTCGCTTGAAATACAGTGACCGTCACGCGTGAATATGTCAGGGGCATGCATACTTTTAGAGGGCCGAGAGATAGTTTGTCTGCGTACGTGAAAGTGGTGTAGAGAGAGGGGGTGTCCGGAGGAGACAAGGAGAGATATGCCCTTCGTTTCTCTTTCCCGTGACTAATATTTTAGGAGAAAATATAAACATTCACAATGTAGAACAAATATTATTGGATGCACCATGCAATTAACTTTCATGTATAAATTTGTACTATTGTATATGCTTATTTTCTTAGTGGCCGATTGCGTGTAGGGTGTGGTGGGCACATCATTTTTAGTTGTGGTGGGTCAATGTGAGGACTGATGGGTCGGTTCCATCCTGCGCCACATAGGTTGGACTGAGACGCATTATACGAACACCCATGTGGAGGACTCGGCGTACAAGACGAAGCTACCAGAGTCGTGGAGGACTCTATCCCCACTGATGATAAGCTGACTATATATGATTTGTAACCCTAGGCCCCGAGTTTGTTATATAAGCCTGGGGGCTAGTTCGTCGATAGTATACACGCACGCACAATGCCTGGTATTCACATGTACTTTGTACACACCCCTATCACAAATATACTGTACCAGGAGTAGGCTTTTTCCTCGACTGCAAGGGCCCGGACTTGGGTAAAACTTTGCCTCATATTACCATCCAACCTAACAGTCAGGGATATCCTACCGAATGATCTGATGGAATCATATCTGCCAACTACTAAGAGAGAGGTGTGTGTGTGTGGGGGGGGGGGGCAATGTGTGAGAGAGAGGCCTAAAGATAATGTGCGTGCGGGAGACACATAGGCACATATACGTGGCTATAGAGGGCTAGTAGAGACCGTGCGTGTGTATATATGCATGTGAGAGAAATAGTGTTTTCCAACTGAGATTAGTGAAAAGAGTGGTACATAGTAGTAAGAAAGAGAGAGGGAGATATATAGAGAGTGTGTGCGTGAGACACCCCGGGAGAGATTGTGAGCATGTGTGAGAGAGAAATGCCGACGTATATAAAGTGTGTGCACTTATGCGTCAGATAGAGAGATATATAGCGCGTGTGTGAGAACGGGCCGAGGCATAGTGCATCTATGTGTAAAAGGCGGTTATACGCATTAAATTTAAATATAAATGGCATTATTATTTTTGGATGTGACCATGAATTTTGCAATTTGCGTATGAACGAACATCGGTCTATCAGACACCCATACTCTATTGAATTCTAGCATGTGCATGGGTTTATTTCATATTATCGATCCATAGAGTGAGAGTGGTTTGAAATCTAGACAATGCATTGCTTTTGCAATTCATATATAAACATTAATTAGTGCACTCCATGTTGTTAGTGTGAAGCACTTTATAAATTTGTCACTTACATGGATACATTCCAAATTGCTAGCTACGAAATAGAATACATGTTGAATTCAACATAAAGGGGTTTCAAAGATTCGAATTCATAGGAAGTGCATTCATCTATTTGAATCCGAGATAATGGCATTTGTAAATCAGATCTAAAAGGGGGCATCAATCTTTGTTGTGAGTTTGAACATGCTATATATTCATACGCATGTCTAACTATTTTTTTTGCAACCAAGGAGATTATATCTGGAACCATGCATGAACTGAGGTAAGTTGCATATTTTTTAATATATACTCATGTATAATGTATATTCAAATGTACCCCCTCCATTCCAAAATAATCGTAGTTTTAGGATTTTCAAGAGTCAAGATTTGTGAAGTTTGACAAATCCTGAAAGTTCAATTCAACAGAACCGAAAACGTTAATACTTCTGCTCCCAAATATTGAACGAAGCACCTCTGGTCACCCAGAACTGTGCTAGACTAATGTTTGGTGGTTCGAAATTACTGTCCTGACTCTAACCCGTGTAGCCTATCGGCCGATGTCCAAAGGTCTAAACCGGGGTAGGTTTGTAACTTCACCAAGACGCCAGTCTCAACCGCCTCCGAGAAGCATTCATACGCTGTGGGCGCCTAAACACCCATGCGTTCGGCCGAAATCTATCCCGCCCACCATTTGGGACACCTGAGATTACTGTCCTACCCCCGACCCGCAATATGTCCGAAATTTTAGATGGGGGCAAAGTTTGTAACTTTCCCCAAATTTCAAACAAGCGCGTCCCAAACCGAAACATTGTTCCCCCTTAGTTCCCCTCCCTCTGTTTCCGCATTCATACTCCGTGGGTGCCAAAACGCCCTCTCCACCAGCCGCGAAACCCCAGCCTCCTCCGTCGTCCACCCCATCACGCCCAATCCACCGCCGCGCTCCTCCATCACGCCGGAGCCGGTACCCCGACGTTGTCGTCCAATGCAACCACAACCGCAATGCCCTCAAGGACTTAGCAGCTGAAGCCAAGGCAGAGCTGCCTCCATGATGCCGACGCCGACGTGCGCCATACCAGAACAACTTCGACCACGCCGTCCTGCGCCTCACCGCTGCCGCTCCACTGTCACAACTGTCCACCGCACCAGAGCTGTTCCTGCTACGCCGTCATTCGCCGCCTCGGATCTGGTTCCCCGCCGCCGACAGACGGCCACCGCACCACACTCAACAACTTGGCCATGGGTTCGTCCAAGGCTCCACCATCCTCCACAACTTCTCGTTTCCAGTGAACCACAAGAAGATTGTTGGAAAAACAGAAGGAGGACACAACACTGCCTGCAGAAAGAGGTACTCCTCTTCCCTTATTCATGCAAATCTTACGTCTCTGCTTGCACCGTATTCATCCCACGAAAGAAACTAGTTGAGCGCTTCTTACTGCACCTTCTTCGTGATACTAAATGCACAAGGTTTCCTCCCATTTACTATTTCACCTTAGCTAGAGGTCAGTAGCCCGCCTGGATTTCAATTCAGGGTCAGTTGATTCGCAATTAAAAGAAGCAGCACCCGCTTAGGCGCGCGGAGCACCTAGTCCGCCTGTTCGCCGGGGAAGCGGCGCATCGGTGTCTATCATAGGGGTGTGGGGCACAGGAGCTGCTTGCGTCCGATCTGGAGGTCGGCGGGGCTTGAAGGGATGGCCGGGAGGCAGTGGCAAGCACGGTGGTGCAGTGAGGTCGAGGGGAGGGCGGAGGCAGGGGACTGGGCCAGTGGTCGCTGGCGTTTCGAGGAAGATCATCAACACTGACTGGCTGGAGGTAGTTGAAGGCGATCTGCCCGTTCTTTGTACATCGGATGGTGCATAAAAAATGGACTGACCTATTTGTTTTCAGTCGACTGTTATTTTAATAGTACCACATCTTGTGGTGTGTTGGAGGAGCATCTGCATTTCCCAGCCATCCCTGTGCTCATATTTCAAAATCCTAGAATCTAGTAATTTTGTGTGCCATGCATGTTGTAGAGCTATCATATGTCTCCCGTCATTTATTTCTCACCGACCTGCTATCTGCTACTTTTACACTGTACTACTTGTGCACACACTTCACCCATACTCACACTATTGTTTTTTATGCATGGGTATTTCAGACTCTGACGCAGTGTTGATGAATACACAAAAGAAAAGACAGAAGTCGCTCCAGTGTAATTCAAAGATAAGCACTAAGCGTTTCAGCGCTCTAAAAGGTGTAGTGTCAACAGATGGAGACAGTAAACGTAGCTCTGCAGTTGATGATCTCAATTGCCACACACAACCATCCCAGGTGCTTGCTTTAACTTCGTGCTGTCAAATGTGGTTCCATGTTGCATATGGTGTCTAGCTTGTATTGCTTCCAGTTTGGTTAAATTGCATCTGCTTACTTTACACATTATACCTTTGATAATGGCATGCCTTCCTGTTTTTGATACATACTACATATGTCTATTAACCATGTTCGTACATCAAACTAATGCTCTTTTGTATCCCTCATCAATCACTTATGATGAGACAGTCACCCCAGTGGGTTACTGTGAGGCGCTACTCGTTTAAAGAGTGCAGTGTCATCCTCCCCACATGATTCTCAAGAAACAACAAGGCTAAATGAAGATAGTCAAGGTAGCTCTCTAGTTGATGACCGCAATTCCCCTACACCACCATCGCAGGTGCTTGCTCTTACTTGGCAATGTGATATGTGGTTACATGTTGCATATGGTGTCTACCTTGTAATGCTTCTAATTAGGGTAAATTGCATCTGCTTAGTTAACACATTATACCTGTGAATATGACATGCCTTCCTGTTTTTTGTATATACTACGTCTTTCTATTAACCATGTTCTTACATCAAATTACTTTTCTTGTGTATCCCTCATCAATCACTTCTGACGAGACACCTTCAAATTGACAGTGTAATATTGGTTGCATCTTGCATATCATTTCAAACATGTATTGCCTCTAATTTGTTGAAGTGCCACTTATAATGAGACACATCTAACTTGGTAGAGTGATTTTGGTTGGATCTTTCATATGGTGTCTAGATTGCATTGCTTCCAATTTGTTGAAATGCCTTCTGCTTAGCATTTTTTGTACATATTCCATCCTCCTACAATGTGGTTGCCTTACATAAAAGTTGTGCAGTATCTTGCATCAACGAATTTGGAAGAGCGAATTTCATTCCTTTTTCTTGTGTGTTTAATTGACAAGGCAAAATCTAAAAGGACGAATGCATGGAATGATGGTGGTCCTCTGGAGCAACCGAAACAGATGATCTCTGCAGATTCTCCTGCTACTCCTACTGGCAGTGCAAGTTCCAAATCTCATCTCCCCTACTCCACAACCCCAGGTGCTTGCTCTAACATGGCAGTGTGATATCTGGTTGCATGTTGCATATGGTGCCTAGCTTGTATTGCTCCTAATTTGTTAAATTGCATCTCCTTAGCTTACACATTATACGTGTGAATATGACACGCCTTTCTGTTTTTGGTACATACTACATCTGTCTATCACACCATGTTCTTACATCAAACTACTGTTCTTGTGTATCCTGCATCTATCACTTGTGATGAGACAGTCACGCCCGTGGGTTAGTATGAGACGCACTACTCTTATAAAGAGTGCAGTTTCATCCTCCCCACATGATTCTCAAGAAACAACAAGCCTAAATGAAGATATTGAACGTAGCTCTCTACTTGAAGACTGCATTTCCCCTACACCACCATCGCAGGTGCTTGCTCTAACTTTGCAGTGTGATATGTGGTTGCATGTTGCATACGGTGTCTAGCTTGTAATGCTTCTAATTAGGGTAAATTGCATCTGCTTAGTTTACACATTATACCTGTGAATATGACATGCTTTTCTATTTTTGGTACATACTACATCTATCTGTTAACCATGTTCTTACATGAAACTACCTCTCTTCTGTATCTTGCATCAATCACTTACGATGAGACACCTTTATTCATTGCATATTGCATATTATTTCTAGCCTGTTCCCATGTATTGCTTCTAATTTGGTCAAATACATTTATGAGGCCACCCTTTTAATTTGGCAAAGTGATATTGGTTTCATCTTTCATATGGTTTGTAGCTTGCATTGCTTCTAACTAGTTCAAACACCTTGTGCTTAGTTTACACTTTACACATCATAGATGTCAATATGTCATGCTGTCCTATTTTTCATACATATTCCATCCTCCTATCATGCGGCTGCCTTACATGAAAGTAGTGTTCGTCAGTATCATGCATCAATGAGTTCTGAAGAGCAAATTTTATTCCTTTTTCTTGTGGGTTTGACTTGACAAGGCAAAATCAAAAAAGAGGAAGGAAAAGAGTAAGGAAGGCGATGATGGTGGTCCTCTGCAGCAACGTAAACAGAGCATCTGTACGGATTCTCCTCGTACTGCTAGTGCATTACAAGTTCCAAGTCTCCGCTCCCCTACTCCACCATCCAAGGTGCTTGCTCTAACTTGGCAGTGTGATATCTGGTTGCATGTTGCATATGGTGTCTAGCTTGTTTTGCTTCTAATTAGTGTAAACTGCATCTGCTTAGCTTACACACGATACATGTGAATATGACACGCCTTCCTGTTTTTGGTACATACTATATCTGTCTATCACACCATGTTCTTACATGAAACTACTCTTCTTGTGTATCCTGCATCAGTCACTTATGATGGGACACCTTTAAGTTGGTAGTGTGCTATTGGTTTGCGTCTTGAATATGATTTCTAGCATGTAGTGCTTCTAGTTTGATGAACGCCACCTATGACGAGACAATTTTAACTTGGCAGAGTGATATTGATTGCACCTTCCATATGGTGTCTAGCTTGCAGTGCTTCTAATTTGTTGAAGTGCCTTCTGCTTAGTTACCACATCATAGGTGTGAACATGTCAAGCCGTCCAGTTTTTCGTACATATTCCATCCTCGTATCATGACTTTGCCTTTCATCAGAGTAGTGTTCGTCAGTATCATGCATGAATGAGTTCTGAAGAGCGAATTTTATTCCTTTTTCTTGTCGGTTTGACCTCACAATGCAAAATCAATAAAGCGGAAGGAAATTGGTAAGGCATTGGATGATGGTGGTCCTTTCGAGCAACTGAAACGGAGGGTCTCTACAGATTCTACTCCGCCATCCTCCCAACAAGATTCGCAAGACAACGCAAGGCTAGATAGTCAACGTAGCTGTGTTGATGATGAGCACATATCCCCTACTCCACCATCACAGGTGTTTGCTCTAACTTGGCACTATTATATGTGGTTGCATGTTGCATATGATGTCTAGCTTGTATTTCTTCTAACTTTGTTTAATTGCATCTACTTACTTTACACATAATGCCTGTGAATATGACACGTGTTCCTGTTTCTAGAACATACTATATCTGATCATACCATGCTCTTACATCAGACTACTGTTCTTGCGTATCCCGCATCAGTCACTTATGATAAGGAACCTTTAAGTCGCCATTGTGATATTGGTTGTGTCTTGCATATGATTTCTAGCATGCACTGCTTCTAATTTGTTGAAACGCGAGACAGTTTGAACTTGGCAGAGTGATATTGGTTGCATCTTTCATATGGTGTCTCGCTTGCAGTGCTTCTAATTTGTTGAAATGCCTTCTGCTTAGTTACCACATCATAGGTGTGAATATGTCACGCCGTCCTGTTTTTCGTACATATTCCATCCTCGTATCATGTGTTTGCCTTTCATCCGAGTAGTGTTCGTCAGTATCATGCATGAATGAGTTCTAAAGAGCGAATTTTATTCCTTTTTCTTATCGGTTTGACTTCACAATGCAAAATCAATACAGCTGAAGGAAATTAGTACGGCAGTGGACGATGGCGGTCCTTCGGAGCAACTCAAATAGAGGGTCTCTACAGATTCTACTCCGCCATCCTCCCAACAAGATTCGCAAGACAATACAAGGTTGGACAGTCAACGTAGCTGTGTAGATGATGAGCACATCTCCCCTACTCCACCATCACAGGTGCTTGCTCTAACTTGGAACTGTTATATGTGGTTGCGTATTCCGTATGATGTCTAGTTTATATTGCTTCTAATTTTGTTGAATTGCATCTGCGTAGCTTACAACTTATACCTGCAACAATCACTTACCCATAAGACACAATTAACTTGGGAGTGTGATGTAGGTTGCATCTTGCATTGTCTTCTAGCTTGTACTGCTTCTAATTTCTTGAAATGGCACTTACGACGAGACACTTTTTACCTGATAGAGTGATATTGGTTGCATGTTCATATGGTGCCTAGCTTTCATTTCTTCTAATTTTGTTGAAATGCCTTCTGCTTACTGTTTTTCATACATATTCCATCCTTCTATCGTACGTGTGAAAATGCAATGCTGTCTTTTTTTGTATATATATATTCCATCCTCCTATCCTGCGCTTGCCTTACATCAAAGTAGTGTTAGTCTGTATCATGCATCAACCAGTTATGCAGAGCTAATTTTATTCATCTTCTTGTGGTTTTGACTTCATAAGGCAATATCAGAAAAGAGGAAGGAAAAGAGTAAGTTAGGGGACCGATGCATCAAGATGTGAAGGAGGTTGAGTGTTCAGAAGACGGTCACGCTGAGGTAGCTTTGGTGCATTGAAGGTGTTATGATAATCAGAAGGATTGGACACTGGTGCTTTTCCCGAAGAGAAATCTTCCATTACTTTCAGCGTATCATGCACATGAGGAATGAAACTTTTGTGACCGACTTTGGCAAGATATTCGGTCTTCATTGCATAGTCAACCACTTTCTGAATCCAGGGCGCATATACCTTGATAGTTTTAGGGCACTGAGCTGAATCCATCAGTACGCGCAGGAACATGTCTTTGACATCGAATATAAAACCTTGTGAGATGGCATGGATGGTGTTGCGAAGAACATCAGATATCACATTGTCTGTATTCATTCCAGTCAGTGGACAGAGGGTGTAAGTGAGAATATGATAGAGGGTCTGATTGTTGAATGTCAAGTGCTCAGGCAGAGGAGGACCATTGTAGTCATGAATTTTATCTTCATCCATTGTGCATCGAAAATCTTCATCAGATACAGCATCAATGTTATGAACCCGAATTTCAATCATGCCATGTTCAAATCGAGGAAAATGAAAATGAGATACAAAGTCCATGGCAGAACATTTGATCCTTTTCCTTCAGTCATCCATTCCATGATCCATTTAGTGCTGTCAGATTCATCACAGGAGATATATAGAGTAGCATAAAATTGAAGGATAATCTCCCTATTCTATGGATGCTGATATGCAAAGACATGCGTGAGACCATAGTCTTCGATGTCTTGCAAGACTTGAGCAAAGCAGCCAATGTTCTTCATCGCAACAATATCTGGAAATTCATGAGGGAAAATCTTCAGGTTGTCATAAAGGATCCACGAATAATATACTGCCTGTTCCTGAGTCCAGAACCGAGGAGATTTAGAAGTATGAGGCTTGCTGCATGGACTCTCTTGGAATAAATTCGGATGAGTGTTTCGATTGAAAAGAGGCCCTTTAACGCCAACGCCTGTGGAAAACAATGGCAGTCGCTCATGAGGATAAGGGTAGTTTAGTTCATCTTCAATAGAAATCACTTCATCTCTATAGATAACTGAGTTAGAGTGATGTGCTGACGCTGATTTTGCTGCAGAAGGATCAACAACATCTAAAGTTCTTCATGTAGTGTCGAGGGAAATTCTCAGAGGATAGGGATTAGGCACTTGTTTAGGTGCAGAGTCATGCACCGTAGCTTTGTCAGCCGCTGGGGACTGGTGAGGATTTGCCTTAGGAGTTGCTTAGGGAGTAGAGGGAGGAACCGAATTATTTGGTTCAACACAAGCTGGAGAGGCCTGTCTTTGAGACTGAGGAATTTCTCCTTCTTCAGACACTTGGTGCTGAGAAGGATTTTCTTCATGAGCCGGGGAGGCCATAGGCACTGGCTCAGTTGGCCTTGGCAAATGAGATGCATCTACAACTGGATCAAGAGTGGTCGAAGGAATTGCTTGAGTCGGAGACTTTTCTCTCTGTGCATCAGCTTCTAGAGGAGGAGGAGCATTCTTCTTCGCTGTCTTTTTCTTCTTCTTTTGCTTGGATGGATCAATGTGTCCTTTGACAAGATCATTGTAGTCAGTGGCTTGGGCTAGATGATCGAGGCAAATCTTGCGAACGATTTGATCCAGGTCTGAGTGAAATCCTAGTCTTCTATGCCGAAGGACTTTCAGCTCCTTAATAACATCCTCATAGGATTCTTCAAGTTGCTTGACGACAAACTTGGATTTCATATTTTTCATACGGTTGTCAAGCTCCTTGTGTGGGCCAATGAGCTCACTGATCTCAACCGAATCATTTCTCAAATCTTGAACAAGATTAGACGCTTGAGTAATTACTTCAGAGGGAATTGGCAAAGATGCCACTTCTCCATCAAATAGGTTTTCCACAAATGTGTCCAGCTGCACCATTATGAATACATGATTGAAGTAATGGGGAGCATGATCATCTTGAGGCTGTGCAGTAGGGGCAGTTGGGGCCACATTTTGCTCGGACGGAGGCATAGAGGCCAATGGTTGAGTTAGCTTTCGAGCGAATTGAGCAGCCTTTTCTTTCACTATTGCAGCACTTGGAGCATTTTGCTTAGCAGAAGATGCTTTGATTTGCATTAGCTTTTATTTCGGGAGCCTTTCTCCTGGCTTAGCAGAGTTAATAGGGGCTTCAACGACTATCTCTTGCAAATTAATTGCATCAGGATGAGGATCAGTATTCACTTTGTCAACCATTGTGACTGTGGTCTGAGGAGTCTTTCTTTTCAAGTGAATCTTCTTCGGAGGTGCAGATGGGACAACACTTTCTCGAAGATCCGGCAGAACAGTGGATCTAGTGACATTCACTTGTTCGGAGAGAGTTGCGTCAATCTCTTCTCTCATGAGCGGAGGATAATCTTGTTCAGAAGAGTCACTTTCAGGTTCAACAGGCTTAGCAGGTCTTTTCCACGGTGCACTCTTTTTATTCAGAGTAGTAGATTTTGGATCATGTTTGTTCTTCGTGCGGCGTTCAGCTTTTCCTTCAGCCTTTTTCTTCTTGATGTCTGATTTGATGAGACGATGATTTTCTTCTTCTCTTGCCTGCTCCTTTTCAGCCTTCTTGCCTCTCTTTTCAGCATTCTTGAGGCGCTTGGCTTTTTCTTCAGGATAGGAGTCTGGAGTCTTGAGAGATGAATCATGAGCATTTGGTGGTGGTTGAGGCCTTTCTTGAGGCTCACCGGCCTTGATGAGTCCAATTTCACGACAATCACCCCACGGGGGATGGAAGGCAAAGTTCTTGGCATATCGAGGATGAACCATCTTGTAGTGAACCACTTCCAAACCCAGTGACGCCGAATTTTTTGCACATGCCTTTTTCTCTGAGTTGAATCTTCTCCAGGTACTATGTTATAGTCATCATGAGAGATATATTCAGCTGAATTTGTGATGGGTTGCCTGCCACCTTTCCTTTTCTTCGGAGCATTTGCTTCTTGCTCATTCTCATTTGGCTCGGATCTCTTCCTCTTGCTAGTTGATGGGCCTACCATTGGGCCCTTCGCATTTCGCACTTTTGATTCGTCAGCTATTCCCATGAATGGCTCTTCGTCATCAGCCATACCGTGTGGCTTAGCAGAATCTTCAACTGGGTGTATTCACCTATGAAGGAGAGTAGGTACGAGGGAAAATGGGGACAGGGTCACAAATGCTCACAGCGCATGATTTTTTGAATAAAAACATTTTGAGGAAGAATCAGATACATATTTTGAGAAATGGTTCGAATGAATGAAACAAATAGATTGAGCTAGTAGGTCCGAAGAAAACACTAGATAGCGAGCTAAGCATATCATTCGAGCGAAGCATAACACAAATTCTAGATCTGAAAGAATTTGATGTGAGGAACAACTACAAACCACATCTGCACTAGAACGGTAAAAATCTAGATCTACGATATGCGGTAAAATCGGAGATAAATAACCACGGATGAACTCGAATCAAGAGAGATGGAGGTCTGAGTTCGAACCACACGTACCCTAGCTTGGTGACGTGCAGCAACTACGGCGGCGAGGGGAAGAGGATGGCCCGCGGCGGCGTGGAAGGACTCCGGTGACCTCTTTCCGGCAGTTAAGCGGCAAAGGGATCGTCGGCGTCAAGCTCAAGGAGGAGCGCTGTGGCGAGGGTTTCGGCGGAGTGGATGCGAGGAGAAGGAGGAAGGTGTAAGAAGGAGTGGTGCAGTATTTATAGGCGAATGGAAATAACCAGACGCAGAGGTTTATGATCGGACGGTCACTAGACCGGGACCATTGCGATTCAAAGGTCAGGATGAAGTGGTAGTTGATGTGTTGCACGTGGCAACTGTCGTAAAGATCATGGTCCTGACTTGGGCAGGAATCCCAAATTTTGGACAGCTTTCACAAAATAGATAAATGTTCGGACTGAATCTTAATCGTGGTCAAGGACACCAGATAAGTTTCGATCTAGATAAAATTTGAGCATTTGCAACAGAACAACACAGACTGGAAGAGATAGATCAGAGGGAAAATAGGGTCCTTGGCATTTCACTCAGGCAAAACACAAGCACATGAGCAAAAAGCTATGAGAGAAATGCATTCGGACAGAAACCAAAACTATCGATCAAAGAGAAATTAAATCAAGAACAAGAACTGTGGTGGCTTAACCCATCGTATAAGAACTGTATGACCCTGAGCATCGCACAATTATCGTGGCACCCAGTTAGTCTAGTTCTTCGTTAATGTATTCACTCTCAGAAAGAAACTTTCACTTCGTCAAAAGTCTCAAACTCTTCGAAGTGTTATGCACCCATTCCTTCAAAGATGTGGAAGTTTTAGCACGGGTGCCGAGTCCAGCATACTACACGTTTGCGAAGTCTAGGATATTTAGGTCACACCATAA
Source organism: Thinopyrum elongatum (assembly GCA_011799875.1). Classification (NCBI taxonomy): domain Eukaryota; kingdom Viridiplantae; phylum Streptophyta; class Magnoliopsida; order Poales; family Poaceae; genus Thinopyrum; species Thinopyrum elongatum. The sequence continues at coordinate 217,182,928 of CM022302.1, read as the reverse complement.
TGCACAGAATCTTTTCTCGTCGAGAAGCTTGGTGAATATATCTGCAATATTATCTTCGGTCTTGATGTGATTGATGACAATATCCTCTCGAGCAACATGATCACGAATAAAATGGTGTCTGATGGTAATATGCTTCGTGCGAGAATGCTGCACAGGATTATGTGCAATTTGATGGTACTCTCCTTGTCACAATATAGAGGAATATGCTTGACCTTGATGCCATAATCCTTCAGTGTTTGTTTCATCCACAATAACTGAGTGCAACATGTGCCATCAGCAATATATTCGGTTTCAGCCATAGACAGAGATACACAATTCTGCTTCCTTGATAACCAATAGACCAAAGATCTACTGAGGAAATGACATGTCCCTGAGGTAGATTTCCTATCAACCAAGTCACCAGCCCAATCTGAGTCTGAATAACCAACAAGTTCAAACTGTGCTCCCTTAGGATACCATAAACCTAAGGTGGGGGTGTGAGCCAAGTATCTCAGAATGCGCTTGATCGCTTGGTGATGCTATTCTTTCGGTGCAGCTTGATAGCAGGCACACATGCAAACACTCAACATGATGTCAGGTATGGATGCACATAGATAAAGAAGAGATCCAATCATTGAACGATAGGCTTTCTGATCGTAGTCCTTACCATACACATCTGCATCTAGCTTACCATTCGTGGGCATTGGAGTCTGATAGCCCTTCATTTTGGAATCTTGCATTTTGGACTTCTTCAGGCATTCCTTCAGATATTTCTCCTGAGAAATGAAAATGCCATTTGCTTGTTGACGAATTTGCAGTCCGAGGAAAAATTTGAGTTCACCCATCATGGACATTTGATATTTATCGGACATCATTTTCCCATATTCTAAGCTACAAGCATTGTTAGTACAGCCAAAGATAATATCATCCACATAGATTTGACAAATGAATAAATCATTGTCAACAGCACGAGTGAAAAGTGTGGGATCAGTGGATCTTGGCTTGAACCCTTTGTCGAGCAAAAACTTCTTCAGGGTGTCATACCAAGCCCGTGGGGCTTGCTTCAGCCCATATAAAGCTTTCTTCAACCTGAAAACTTTGTTAGGAAACTCAGGGTGTTCAAAGCCAGGTGGTTGTCTAACATAAACTTCCTCATCAATTTCACCATTGAGGAAAGCACTTTTCACATCCATTTGATAAAGCAAGATATTATTGTAATTTGCATAAGCGAGAAGAATGTGAATTGTCTCAAGGTGTGCAACAGGTGCATATGTTTCACCGAAATCAATACCTTTTACCTATGTGTACCCTTGAGCAACAAGTCCTGCTTTGTTTCTCACCACAATGCCATTTTCATCTTGCTTATTGCGGAAAATCCATTTTGTGCCGATGATATTGTGCTTCTTGGGATTCGGTTTTTCAATCAGTTCCCACACATCATTTAATTCAAATTGCACCAACTCCTCTTGCATGGCATTCATCCAATCTGGATCATTCATGGCCTCTTCATACTTGGTAGGTTCTGCCAATGAAACAAAGGAGAAACTTCCACAGTAGTTAGCCAAACGAGTGCGTGAGCGAGTTGTGGGTCGATAACCTGGATTCTCAATTTCATCAAGAATTAATGAAGGATCAACTCGATTTGCCACACGAGGATGAGCATTTTCTTCGTGATGGTTATTTTCATCAGCATCAACATTTGTGTCATCATTCCCTTCATGATTGCCATTTTGATCGGCATTTGGATTTTGATTGCGATTAGCATTCAGAGGAGCATTTGCTTCGGCAGTGGCTTGATGAGTTCTGCTGCGAGTCATGGGAGCATCATCATCAGAGGACTTAGGTCCATTTCCTTCAACAGGCTTGATGCTCCCAATGGCCATTTGCCGAATAGCATCCGATATCAGCGGTTCATCTATCACATTTGGCAGGTGCTCCTTTTGAGAGCTGTTAGATTCATCAAACCGCACATTTACCGTTTCCATAACTTTCATGTGGTGAGAGTTATAGACACGATACGTATGCGAGTTTGAGCCATAACCAAGAAGAAAACCTTCATGTGCCTTGGGTGCAAACTTGGAAGAATGATTCATATCAAAAATATAACAAGGTGCACCAAAAACATGTAGATAAGAAACATTTGGTTTCTTGCCAGTGATAAGCTCATATGAAGTTTTCTTAAGGAACCTGTGAAGATAAACATGATTGATAACATGACAAGCAATGTTAATAGCATCAGCCCAGAAACGGATGGGAGTTTTATACTCACTGAGCATTGTTCTCGCCATTTCAATGAGAGTTCCGTTCTTCCGTTCAACAACTCCATTTTGTTGGGGAGTGTATGCAGCAGAGAACTCATGAGTAATACCATCATCATCGAGAAATTCAGCAATGTGAGTATTTTTGAACTCAGTTCCATTGTCACTTCTGACATGCTTAATTTGCACATCATATTCATTCTGGGCCTTCTTGGCGAAGCTTTTGAAGATATCTTGAGTACAAGTCTTGTCTGAGAAAGAAGACCCAAGTGTATCGAGATAAATCATCAACAATAACCAGACCATAATGACTGCCATCGAAGCTTGCATAATTTTGAGGACCGAATAAATCCATTTGAAGAATTTCCAGTGGTCTTGTTGTGGTCATTACTGTCTTGGAGGAATGGTGCTTCTTAGCCAATTTACCAGTCTCACAAGCAGCACAGAGGTGATCCTTGTCAAATTTCACACCAGGAATGCCACGGAGATGATTCTTCTTCACTAGGGTCTGCAAATTTCTCATACCTACATGACCAAGTCTTCGGTGCCATAGCCAACCTTTGGTTGCTTTGGCAAGCAAACAAGTTTGGACTGAGGGACCCTTAGAGAAATCCACAATATAAAGATCACCCTTTCTAATTCCCTCAAAGACAAAGGAATTGTCAGAGGCAATGAAGACAATGCATTTGGATATCGAGAATAAAACTAGCATGCCACGATCACATAACTTGCCAACAGACATTAGATTGTATCCAAGAGATTGGACCAGTAGAACATCATCAATGGACTTATCTTTGGATATTGCAATTTTACCTAGACCAATTACCTTTCCTTTGTTGTTGTCGCCAAAAGTGATATACTTCAGAGGAGAAGTAGTTAAGTTGGGGTCGACAAACAACGACTTGTCTCCAGTCATATGACTAGTGCATACACTATCCATTACCCATTCTGTACACCCGGAGACATAGTCCTGCAGAAGAATTAGGCTTTCTTAACCACCCACATCTTTGTAGGTGGCTTTGAAACAGTAGGGCGAGCAGGATAGGATTTCTTTCGATAAGCATAATTATTGTTCGATGAGGTACGAGCATAATTGAAGGAGTAAGCACTGAAATTTCTTCCAGAGACATGAGCAAAATGATTGAATGAGGTATGCATGTACTCATGCTGTCAAACTTTTTCTGCCTGCATGGTTAGCTGTGTAGAAATAGGCAAGGCATCAACCATTTTCTTAGGCACCCAAATAGCTTTCTTTAGGGAGCCATTTTTGCTGTTTGGTCCAACATAGCGAGCATAAATTTCATCGAGTTGATTCTTAAACAACTTGTAGTTGTCCAAAGAATCATTATCAGGATATTCATGGATGGGAGAGTCATATTGTCGCGGGAAACCACGGCCACCTATGGGACCAATAGCCCCTTTCTGGTTCAGCGAGGGGATGGCACGTTGCACAAAGAGCAGAGGAGCGTGGAACAGCACGGCAGAGATCACACGGGCAGTCTTTACCCAGGTTCGGGCCGCCGTGAGGCGTAAAACCCTACTCCTACTTTGGTGGATTGATGGTGGAAAAATGGTGGTGAGCGCAACACGCTCGCCCGGCAGGGCTGCCTCGGGGCGAAAACGGCTACGCGCGTATGAGTGTGTGAGGGGGTGGATTAGCAAACCCTTTCCATGGTTGCCTTGGGCCTCCTTTTATAGATAAAAGGGTCACCACAGTGGCAAATCAGTCATTATGCACTGATTAGATAACAAACAGTGCTATCATACCTAATTCTGCAGGCTAACAGAGTGCATTAACTGCGCCGCTCAACGTCACATCACAACTTCCCCGGCAGGCCCTGCCGGGTTGTTTTGCCAGCTTCGCTCCTGCTTTCTTGACACGTCGTAGGACGGGTATCGTCTGGAGGCATGCTCCGTAGGAAGTGGCTGCCATGCGGCAAATAGCAGCCACTTCATCACTTTGTGGCTTGACACCGCACTGATCGATGACTTGGGTCGCTTGTGAGGTGGAGCGGTGGCGTGGTTTGCCTCCGCTGGCCCCGGCAAGCCTGCCGCGACGATCTGGAAGCTTGCTTCCGGGGCGAACCCAACCCTGCCAGGCTCGCCTGCCCGGCAAGGGAGGTCCTTTCCCTTTGCAATATCTTGCTTCTCTGGCTAGTCTTGGTCCTCTTGTGCTGCACGCCGGTCCTTCGCAGGACTAATCCCTAGTGCTCTAATATGATCTTGGTGCTGTGATCTTGTTCTCGTGCCTGTGCACAGTCTGGGCAACAGACCCGGGGTTTGTTGTACCGACACATATCCCGAAAGTAATGCTGGATCGAGCGTTTTGTTCTTTGCAGGAACCCACACTGTTTGAGGATATTGATGTGGTTCCTAGTAAGAACCATCTTCATTCAGTTTCCTTTCGAAAACAATACCTTCCTTTCTGGGTTTTTGTGAAGGATATATTTCTTCAAGACATCATAGAGGTTTGATGCCCCTTGAGAGATTTGAACATTCCTGTCTGAAGAAGATCCTTTAACCTGGCATTCTCATCAGAAACAGAACCATTTTCCTCGATCGAGGGGTTAGCATTCACAGATGATTCAGCATTGGTTTGTTCAAGGCATTTTAAACATGGTGGCTCAAACACCTCAGGTTTCTCTTTAAGTTGTTGGGTGAGAAGAGAATTTTCTCTCATCAAATCCTCATGAGCCTCTCTCAGCGCCTCGAGTTCCTATTTCCTTTTCAGGTAGTCATAGGTCAATCTTCCGTGGTCTGCTAAGAGAAAATCATGACGAGTTGAGAGTTCATCCATTCATGACTTGAGAGTGGAATACTCTTCAGTCAATCACTGATTTTTCTCCATCTCCTCAACCAACAACCCTTTAGATTTTCTGAGGGTTTTCTCAATTTTCTCGAGAGAATTTTGTTGGATATTAGCAATTTTGATTAACTTTGCATGGTCATCCTCATCAGAAGAATATTGATCACTGGAGTGAACCTTGTGATGTTTGAAGGATACCTTTTCTTTTGAAGCCTTGGCCATGAAGCAGTAGGCAGGAGCTTCATCATCGCTTGATGGATTCTTAAAGAAGTTTGTCGATGGGGATGTGGCAAAAGCTATGCCCGCCATACCGGAGTCGGAATCCTCACCGGATTCTTCTTCTTCTTCAGAACCTAATTATTCTTCTTCATCAGAGTCCATTTCCTTGCTGATGTATGCCTTGGCATTACGAGAGGTATTCTTGCGGTTGGAGGAGGACTTGGAAGGATTTGTTGACGAAGATTTTGATGTGGAGTTGTCCTTCTTCTTGACGAATTTCTTCATTTTCTTCTCATCATCGGAGTCGTAGTTCTTGCTCTTGCTTTTGCCTCGATGGTTGCTCGAATCATATCTCCCACTAGCACGGATTTCAGCTTCCCAGAGAGGGGAGTCCAAAATGAAGTGTCCTGGCTTTTTGCACTTGAAATAGGTGTATTCTCCAGCGGGTTTTGATGAAGATTTGAACCCCCAGAGTTGCTTGAACTTCTCTTTTGGAAGTGGCTCTTTTTGTGAAAGCATCGGAATCTTTTCGTGATCAGTGCGAGATCCTTGCTGAGTTTTTCTGGATCATCAGAATCATCTTCGGCATTTCCACAGGAGGAGGAATCAGCGACTGCCTTGAGAGCATGTTTTTTGCATAAGCTTGAACCATACAGATCTCTTTTCTCTTCTTCCTGTTCCTCGTGAGTGTTTAGTCTCTCCATCATATCAGCAGAGTCAAGGTACTTGAAGTCAGGTCGTTCACGTATCATCAGAACAAGTGTATCGAAGGAACTGTCAAGAGATCGAAGAAGTTTCTTCACGACTTCATGGTTAGTGATGTCTTTGGCGCCGAGACCTTGAAGTTCATTCGCGATATCACTTAGGAAATCAAAGATTTGTTGGCAGCTTTCATTTCCAATGCGCTTGAAGCGATTGAACTTGGCTCGAAGTGTATCAATTTTGGCTTTTTTCTGAGTTGAAACTCCTTGATTGATCTTTTCGAGGATGTCCCACAATTCCTTTGCAGTTTGACATTGGCGGTAGCGAAGAAATTGTGCCCGATTGAGATGGCCACCAATTTCATCTTTAGCCTGAGCATCCAGTTGAATAAGCTTCTTTTCTTCGTCGGAAGGGGTTTGAGGTACAACAACGTTGACACCAAATTGCACCATGTTCCACATATCATCATCTATTGCTCGGAGACGGATCTTCATCTTCTCCTTCCAGAAGGGATAGTCCATCCCATCGAATAGGGGAATCTTGAGATGCGACTTGTAGTTCACTGAAGACATACTTAAACTCCAAAGTTATTAGAATAAAATGAGCAGAGTCAAGGAGTACCTCGCTCTGATACCAATTGTAGGAACGAAGTATGTCTACCAGAGGGGGGGGGGGTGAATGGGAGTTTTAAATTTTCTTCGGAAAACTTAAATCTCTCAGAACCCAGCAGCGGAATAAGTGAGAAACAAACTACAGTGAACTAAAACAGAGTACCGATGGAAAACTAAAACATGCATCGAAGTAGATCATACGAATGAAAACGCATCGAAGGTAAACCCAAGTGACAGAGATAACTGATGATGCTCGATGGTGATAAGTTATTTGTTCGACCAGTTCGTCCTTCTGCACAAGGACTACGTCTGGTTGGAGGGGCTGTGACTTAACACAGAAGATAAACTCTCTTCACCCTATTCTCCTGGACAATCGATTCGTCAATCGATGCCGATCACTCATGGTAGATACTTGAAGGCGATCTCCGAACCATTACAGACTTCTTCTTCGAGAACCACAATCACTCTTGGTCTCTGAAGAAATTGACACCTAACAGTCTAGAGAGTTTGCAGCTCTCAAGAGTAATAGGCGGAGCGTACTAAACTTAGATTCCAGTGATGCTGAACCACTATCTAATTCTTCGGCTCTAGGGTTTATCTCTTGGTGGATTTTAAACTCAAATCGCTCAGAGAGTGGGTTGCTCAACAATCTTCTCAGAATCAAACGGAGCAGCCACCGGAAAAAGCCGACGCGGGGTGCCTATTTATAGCTGCAGCCTTCCCGGATGGGGAATGACCATTTTGGACATGAGGTCCAGCCAATGGCCAACCGATAGATTCACAACGGGCGGATTTTGGAGCAATGGTAACATTACTTGAGGAATAAGTAATGCTAACTCCTTGGTCTGAGACAAATCTCTCATAGCAAAGAAGATCACAGTCTCTTGCTGACAAGTATTTTCTCGGAGCACAAAGAGATTTCTCTCACAGCTTTCATAGGATTTGGGTTTAGCATCAGAGAATCAAAACTTCGAACGCTACAACCCTCTTAATAGTACGGTGGTCCTATGACTCAATGAAAGAAGAAGAACAATGAAGCAAATGCTACGTCTTAATTTCGTCTTCATTCTTCCTCAAAAGCAGTCATTTGCTTCGAACATGCACCGAACCAATTGCTTAAACTTCAGCAATTTTTAGGGGTCACTCTTGTTAGCTTTATCTTCGGTGATAACCTTTGCTGCCTCACAGGGAGATTATCTTCGTCGTTTGCATCAAACTCCACGATGCTTCAGGGACCTGTTACTCTGTGTGCACTAGTAAACACATAAGTCCCATACTGTTTATGTCAACAAACTCCAAAACACAAGGGGGCCTGTCATTGCACCAACAAATGTAGTGACCTACCATAGCACACTGTATAGGCTCACCGCTGCCTCTCCTTTTTTTGCGATGTTCCATGAAATTGCCACATACATCTTGTACTTTTTCATTGCGGCACTCCATCTGCAAGTTGACACGTCTAGTTGGAGATATCTCTACATGATAATACATTGCATATCCCTTGCGCATATTTAAACCACCAATTAACAATTGCATGCGTAGCAAAAACTATCCATGACTCTTTGCACTGGAGTAGCAGGCACTCTAAGGGAGCCTAATGTAGTGCACTGGAATTCCTACATGCCACCTATGATTTTGTGTAATGTACTACCTCTGTTCCTAAATATATGTCTTTATAGAGATTCCACTATGGACCACATACAGATGTATATAGATGCATTTTAGAGTGTAGATTCACTCATTTTGCTCTGTATGTAGTCTATAGTGGAATCTCTAGAAAGACTTATATTTAGGAACGGAGGGAGTATCATGTATGACATCTAAATCTCTAATTTAGCAGCCAGTAGTGGAAATCATTGTCTGCACAAAGGGATTACTGGTCGAAAATCCTAGCAAAGCACGCTGGCAGGCACACAACAATACAAGAGAGAGACGCACTTACAAGATCATAACAATGCCTCAGTCCAGGATCTTGGTTGGCCAAGCTGTTAGATCCAGAAGAAACATCGTCCTTGTAGTTCTTGCCAGCTGCATAACATGTAAGAATGACCTGTTAGTATATTTTAAGTATATCAGGCAAGTGATGCTGGACGGGTTTAAAGGTGACAAGTACCTAGGCCGCGGCGGTGCTTGGCATCTTGGCAGACGGTGGGAATCAGGTTAGAAACGTCAAGGGTGATGACGCTGCGCTGGCTATCGGGGTTCGGTAAGGAGATCTAGAATCGAGGAGTAGGGTGTTTGTGAAGCGGCTCTGATAGGGTGGATTACTGTGTGGGCGAAGTGGATCTGAGGCCATGGAAGGGGGCGTCGGTGAAGCTGCTCCGGTGGTTGGGTTCAGGATGGTGTCGACGATGCGGATCTGCAGCCGTGGACGAGGCGTCGGAAGCTGCTCCGGTCGGTTGGACGAGGGTCTGAGGCCGTGGACTTGGGCGTTGGCAAAGCGGTCCCGGTAGGGTTGAGAATGGTATAGGCGAAGCTACTCCGGCAGGGTTGAGGATGGTGTCGGTGAAGCGGCTCCGGTAGGGTTGAGGAAGGTGTCGACGAAGAGGATCAGAGGCTGTCGATGGGGGCGTCGGTTGGGCGGCTCTGGGGGCGTGGACGAAGTGTCTCCGGTGGGGAGTATGAAGGAGCCGCTGCAGATGCGCTGCGGTTGACGAGAGTACTGGCAAAGCAGATCCGGCACCGTGGACAAGGCTGACACTGAATGGGCTGTGGTATAGTGGTGGATGAGTAGTCTACTTGTTTCTAGGGGAGGTGGGAGGGGTAGATGCAGCCGTAGAAGCAGATCCGGTGAGGTGGACGACGCTGGCAGTGAATGGGCTCTGGTACGCCGGTGGATGAGCAGTCTAGGGTTTTGAGAGGGAAGGGGTAGAAAGGCTGATGAATTACAGACGGCATGATCTAAGATGCTCTGGTGTTGTGGAGTAGTCGTTTTTGCAGGAGGGGGAGAGGAAATGGGGGTGCCGTGTGGTGGGGGGAACCGGAAGTTACCAAGGCAACCCCGACCTATTATGTAAATGAGGGCCGTATTGTAGCTATTGTTCTCCGTGCACCAAGGACAAAAGGGGAATTTCACATGCTAAAGACTAGGTGGCAGAAATTTTAGAAGGAGACGGGAGATTTTGCCGCCCGCGGGGTCGTTCATATCCAGTTTCAACTAATTTTGGATAGTGCTAGTGGGAAGGTCATGCGAGACTATATACATGGGGACACGTCAGCAGTATGAAGTCCACCCCAGAAAAAAAGACAATAACTTGGGATGACGCACCGATAACTTGGACGTTCACATGGGAGCGGCCAATCGTACGGGTGTAGAGGCGCGTTAAAAAAAAACAAATCAAACGCCCAGCCTATGTATTTCTCGTGTAAATATATAATTTAGTGTCATTGGTTATTTATTTTAAACACAATGCATTGACGTGTTAATTTTAATTATATTGTACAGTAACAAATGGATAATATAGATACACAAAAGAAATGGATATTGTAGTCCGCTACTTAAAAGTGTTACCTAATATGATTACATGGCCTCCATTTCATAAATTGCGTACCCATTGAATTCATATATGAATATTACATATATTACTTCATAATAGAACCTTAAATCATCCAAGACTAATGAATTTGAATGCAAAACTAGCAATGGTGCATGTACATGATAACTACAGTGGTTGTTTGAAGAAACATCACTGTAACTTTGGCATGCACAATTGAAAAAGACTATTTGAAAAAAATGTGATATGTGAGTGTCCAATCTTTATAGCGTTGAATCGATATTGTATCTTTGGCCACGATACGAAGTAGATATTGATAATGTTCAAGTGATGCACTTCCACGATCGCTAGACAGTGATACGTGAATGAAGTGTGCAATCTCTCTCACATGCATACATATCATCTGATTTCTCTGTGGGCATCGGAATCACACACGCACACTTCATGTATTTCTCTCCCTCCGTCAATGTTAGAATTCGACTTTCTACCTCGTCCTACAAGTCTATCACACAAAAACACACACGCCCTTTCTGTCGAACACGGCCACACCTTTAATTCTGCCCACCCACTGCCACTGATGTCTCAATGTATAACTATGTCTCGCACACATATCCGTAAGGTTAACTCGAGTCCCGGAACCATATGAATACATACAATGGGATCCCAGCAGAGCAACTTTTGTTTTGATATTTCGCTCACACACACACACACACACACACACACACACACACACACACACACACCACACACACACCAACACACACCACAACACACAACACACACACACACACACACACACACACACACACACACAGACGCACACATTGTTTCTCTCTTCATTTTTTCCCGGCACTTGCATGCACATCGCTTGTTTATCTCCGTGATGCCTTAAGTATGCCTTGCACACATGCTATCTACCTATCCCTTAATATAGATACTATGTAACACACAAACTCCTCCTCCCTATATCTAAGTGTCACTGGCACCCCCTCCACACACTTCCCAACACCGAAGGAGTAGGGTGACACCTCGATCTTGATACTAATCTATCTGCTGGCTTCTCTCTCAAACACCACACACCCACACACACACACCAACCACACTCGCTAGTTGTGCCTCTGTGCCTACCGGTGCACACTCGATACGTCTTTCTCTCCCTCCCCCTCCCCACCCCCCCAACAATGACAGCAAAAGGGTGACACCTCGATCTTGATCTTAATCTATCCATTGGCTTCTCTCTCAAACACACACACACACACACTCGATACGTCTTTATCTCTGTATCCCCCCTTGATATGTAGATTTCTTGCGCGCGCACAGCTGTAGTGACTATGACGATGAACCCATTGTGCCTTGTTTTTACCGGCCTCATGTGATAGTTTTCGCCCTATTTTCTATTAATTAACAAGGTAACCTTTTCTTTGTTACTACTAGTGAATTTGATATCATTCGGGGCAGACCTAAAATATATCACTTCAAACCAATTATCCCAGTAACTATTTAAAAAGAAATATATCTCTTGCATCATCCAAAACGAACATCTGGTGGACTGGTTAGCGCCGGATGCTCGCAACGCGATGACCTGAGTTCGAATTCTGTCTTAAACTTTAGATTTTTACATTGTTTAATATATACTTCTTTCGCTACTGTACTGACAGTGGAGCCCACAGAGTACTTAGAATACAAGATTAAGGATGGATTCGTTTCTTTTTAACTTTCTGTACGAATCTGTAGCCACCATGCAAGTCATGTACATTGTACATGCAATTAACTTTTTATCTTTGAGAATCATACACGCAATTAACTCAAATGGATTGGATGTGACTCTATTATTTCTAGCATAAGAGCATCTCCAATGGCAACCGGCAAATGTCCTCCCGCTTCCTTCCGCGGAGGACGACATCCAACGCCAGCGGCATACATTTTCACAACTCTAACCAACCAGAGGAAATTCATGCAAACGTGGACTGATTTCATATAAGCATGAAGGATTTCGTATAAAAAAGCCAGATCTTCATATAAACATGACGGATTTCATTACATTTACATGAACTAAGCAGTGCTAATCCGGTTCTCGTGGTATAATTAATACCTAATCTAAATGGCCGCCCGCGGATCCCTTTGTCTTCCTCATGTCCGGCAGACACTTGCGGGGTCGACGAAAGTCCTCGCAAGAGATGAAGCAGCCAAGAGATCACCTGTATACGCAGTCGTTGCCTCGACGGCGGCCTTCATGGGATCCAAGCGGCAACGACCACCCGTGTTCTACTTCTCCTCGATGAGGGCGGCGGACACGGAGAAGCTGGCCACCGACTCGTCGCTCTCCGCGCACCCGGCTTCTATCTCTGCCTGCATGGCGCTGCCGCAGGCATGGGAGGCGCGACCACAAACACGGGAGGCGCAACCACCGCAGACACGGGAGGCACGGCCATAGACACTGGTGGCGCGGTACGACGTGGCCACGACGATGCTCGTGCCGCCATGCTCGCCGCCGTGCCTACGTGGAGCAACTCGCCACTCCTCATCGAGCTGAACTGGAGCGGTGAGTTGCTGAACCACGCGTCGGCTTGGGGCGGCAACTGGCTCCGTCAGGCCAGGCGTGGTACATGAAGCACCGAGCGGCCTCGCTCGTATCCGGAGGGCTCGGCGGGCCGCCCAGTCGGCTAGTATGCCGAAGAACGGCTCCTCGGAAGCCATCGGATGGGTGGAGAAAATGGTGAAGGAGGAGATGGGGGAGCGACAGAGGGGTGCGATTCTTGCCCGCCGTCTGGCCTCGGTTTAATAGAGGGCGGACGGTAGGAGCTTGGCCGTCTTGTGACCTCGTTTAAACTGAGGGAGGACGAGAGAAGCTTGGCCGGCGTTGCGTTTAATTCCGGACCACTCATGAACGGACGTGTGGCCGAAGTAGGTTTCTCGATTTGCATGCGGGTTTAACGGAGGCGTTTGATGGAGACGAGGAGGCATGTTCAGCCGGGCGTGCAGCGGGCAACGTAGTACTATTCGATTTGAGTAGTAAACCAGGACGGTACAAATATATTGAGTAAACCAGGACAGTTCCCGAGACGGCTTTAATGCAGACGAGGGAGAGGGTAGCGGTTCCCAAAATGTTGAATGGCCAATGATGCATCCTCCTTCAATTAGCATGCTGAGCGAAGTAATGGGAGGAGGACGTGGAAAGGAGGTAGCACGATGTGAATGCAACATAGTTTGCACTCATATAAAGGCGCCCCTCCGTTCCAATGCATCTACGACATCGTACGCACCTACACACCTACACTAAGCGCAACAGTGCTCACTCCAGACCCATGGCGGCGATGCGCGCGAGTGGCCAGCGGCTGTGCCAGATGGTCCACGACGCAGGCCTGCGGCATGGCACCGAGGATCGTCTCCAGAGGGTGTTGGCGACTGGTTGGTTCATGGCCATCGTCGACGCCAGTTACGACTCTCAGTTGGACAAGATGATCGTTGCCACCATCAACAAGTTCAGCATCGTCAAGAAGCTCATGGACGACATCGCCGTACTCCTCCAGCCCGCGCTCCTGGGCTCCTCATTGCCTACCACCCTAAATGGCCTCTGTGACGAGAACCTCTTTCAAGCACTGGTGGCCCTGCGACTGCCCGGCGACGCAATGAAGAATGTCCACCTAGAGGCCATGCTCGCCGCGAGGCACCTCGCCCTGCAAGAATTCGTCGACCTACAGATCCACGTGTACGAGGAAGTCGTGTACATAGGTATCTACAAGGCCGGTGAGGACGCTACGATGTTGGCCTTCGTCAATCGGCTGGAAGCCTTGGACGCCTTTGTTGAGAAGCACCTTGACCTCGCCACAAAAGCCACCACTCCTCAGCCGCCAGTCGGTGGCCCGGTGCACTGAGTCAAGGAGGAGGAGGTCGTTGATGGATGCATCTTTCTTCTTGCCTCCTGTAATCACCACTGCGATCACGTCATCGTGGCCTTAACTCTTATTGTACTATTGCATTGCCATTCCAGTCCATAAGGACATGTGTGATCCCTTTGCCCACATTTGGCGTCAATTATATGCATCACTTTAACTAGTACTCCCTCCGTCAATTAATAAGTTGTGCTTACCTTTTGCGTCAACTTCGTAATTTATGTACGATGCTTGACCCGACCTATGAACTACTCGTAAATTCAAAAACTGCGACCGAACTTATAAATTCAAAACTACTCGTGCAGCACGGCTGTCACATTTGCAAGTTCAAAACAAGAAACTGGAACATGTACATGAAGCATGTCCCTTCCCCGTCGCATGCCACACTGTCATTTAGGTCCCCCGGTCAACGCGCCTTGGCTATGCTTTATATCACTACAACATGTGGGACTGCATGTGACCAAACCGACGATGTGCCAACCTAGCTATTACTCCGCTTATCGGGCAGGAAAAGCCCCGCCCTAGCGTTTCCAATCATTGTTTCTATCTATCAACCGCGCGCAGAACCAAATGTTACAATTTATACGTGTTTAAAAGGAAAAGGCCCGCCGCGTCGCGTTGCACCCCCACACACCCTGGAATCGGGAGTACTCCATGGTCAGTCTGGCACACCACATAGCTAGGGAAGGCGTGTTGCCCAGCATTTTCACTTCCATGTGGGACTGCAGTTGAGCAAACCGACTATCGGCAAATCGCACCCCACCCGCCGGGTTGGAAAACAGAGACGAGGAGGGGAAGATCTAGCTGTAGCACAGAAGCCAAGAAATTTGGTCTCAGATGAGACTCGTTGATAGAGTAGGAGCACTCCGTACTACTCCTACTACGAAGTTTGTACTACTACTACCACTATACAACTAGGTACGTGCACGACACAACATCGTAGGAACAAAAAACGGAAAGTTCTTGTTTTGGGTGCTTTATCTTTTTTCCAGTCAATGTAGTAGGAATAATATGATGTGGGGGATACGCATGAAGCCACGTGGCATGTCTGGAAGTCTTATTGAGAGCTTCTTGTCTGGATCGATCACACTGTCGTGCTGCTCGTTCGAGAAGAACGTGTATTGGTACAATTTTAGGTTATAGTAGATCCGAATCGCAGCCACCTGGACCATTGGATCAACATCAATCAACGGTTTATATCATGTATGTGCAAATACACGCATTGACTCCCGAAAAATAATGAATATAAAATATATAATACATAATACCGCATATTGGGTTTCTCTAAAGTCAAACTTAGTATACTTTCAACAATTTGTAGGAAAAAGTATTAACATATACACAACCAAATTGTCGTGGGGAACCACGGCCACCTATGGGGCCATGAGGCCCTTGTAGTTCGGCAGGGGGGATGAGCACGTTGCACAAAGAGCAGAGAATCGTAGCATAGCACAGCAGAGATCACATGGGCAGTTTTACCCAGGTTCGGGCCGCCGCGAGGCATAAAACCCTACTCCTGCTTTGGTGGATTGATGGGAGGACCGTGGTGGAGACACGGCGCTCTAGGCCGGCAGGGAGGCCTTGGGGCGAGAGCTGCTACGCGCGTATGAGTGTACAAAGGTTTGGATCCTCTCTATGGTTGCTATGGCCCTCCTTTTATAGATCAAGGGGTCACCACAATGGCAAATCTGTCATTGTGTACTGATTAGATAGCAAACAGTGCAATCATACCTAACTCTACAGACAGGACAGAGTGCATTAAATGCGCCGCTTAGTGTCACATCGAGGCGTGCTCGGCAAGCCTTGCCGGGCTGTTTGGCCACCTTCTCACCTGTCTACATGACACGTCTCTGGACGGGTGTCATTTGGAGGCGATTTCCATAGAAAGTGGCTGCCATGTGTCAAGAAACAGCCACTTAATCACCTGGGGGCTTGACACCGCACCGATCGATGACTTGCGTCGCTGTGAGGTGGAGCAGTGGAGCCTTGGTGGGGTGGTCCGCCCTTGATGTCCCCGGCAAGCAGTCTTGAGACTTGTCTCCGAAGCGACCTCGACCTTGCCAGGCTCGCCTGCCCGGCAAGAGAGGCTTTCCTCTAGTGGTGTTTTGCTTCCTTTGGCATGACTTGGTCTCCTTGATCTGCCCTTTGATTCCTCAAAGAGCTATCTCTTCAACTTGGCCTTGTCACGGATATTGCAACCTTGCCGGGCCGGTGGTTTGCTATCCGTGCACAAGTCAGGGGAAAACATACACCCCTATTTGTGTTCCCCGACAGTAGCCCCCAGGCCTGAGCCACACGTGTCTCTGGGCACATTGGGTTAGGCCACAAACAGTGCATGGACATGTGGCGAGAGAATGCTGCCCGTGCAGCGATTTGTCATGATAACCATTCAATCCAATGTCCACTTCGCGTAATTACCGCGGGTCGTGGGTTTGTGGGATTGCAACAGTTAATGTGAAAATGGTAACTTTCTGAAGAGTCGTGCCCTTCCCCACATCCTTTCCCTTAAGAGAGGAAAACGCGGAAGGGCACTGCTCATTCATCGTCTGCCTCGCCTCCCCACCATCTTCCTTCGAAAGCCAAGCAACTGCTCCCCCTCCTCGCCCACGCTCGCCGCCGATCTCCACCCAACTTCTTTCCCCCATCCCTGCCGTAACTCGAAGGGATGGGGCAGAAAGCCGCCGCTCCCAAGGGGAAGTGGTCGACAACCGCTAAGGAGGCAGCCGCCGAGGGGAGCAAGAGAGCGACAGAGCTGGACAAGAAGCGAAGGGGAGACGTCGTCTTCTTCCCATCGAATCTGGACGGCGAGGTGTTGCAAGCAAGGTATGGATACATGTGGGGGAGGGAGGTCCCAAAGGGGCATGGCGCACCCAAGGTTTTGGAAGAGGGAAAGAATGACCCGCCAGATTCATATCGATTCTTTTGCGCATACTTCATCTGCGGCCTCTGCCCTCCTTTCACGGATTTCCTTGAAGCAATGATGTTGATCTATGGATTCCATCTTGTGGATTTCACGCCAAATGCAATGGCTTGCATGGCGATTTTTGCCCACTTGTGCGAGAACTTCGTCGGAGTCGCCCCCAATGTTGACTTGTTCAGGCACTATTTCGTTCCACAGGTGGAGAACAGGGCTCACCGTTCCGGGAACATAAGTTGGATGCCGTGGGTGGAGAGAGAAAGCTGGGGTTACCTCCCAGGTCAGCAGCGCGGCAAATGGGAGGAATGGAGAGCAGATTGGTGTTGGATCCAAGACAAGAAGGCCCCAGATTTCTGCCAAGCACAGACAGAGTGCGTTGAGCACATCAACGATTGGAGGGAAGTCGGCCTCACCTATGACAGGCTCCGCCCGGCAATAAACAGGATCACCCGCCTAAAGGGTGCGGGCTAACCATTGGGCATGTGCAGGCCGATTTCCTCCTTCGTCGCCTCACACCACTTCAAAAGAGGGATAGGTTTGCCTAGCAGTATGGAGATGTTGCGGATAGGATGAGGTTGCTCCCTGGTCTGGCCAACAATCTGTCATTTTACGGCCATGCTTGGCTGTGCGATCAACTGTTTGGTAGCTTTGGCCTATTCAAGCTGCCGGCAAACGTCATCCCATTGAACATCAATTCCGCCAGGGACCGGATCTTGAAATGGATGCCAGATTGCAATGCTCATGAAGTTTCGGGTGACTGGCAGCTACCCGTGCTCGACGAAGAGCTTGCGTGGTCCTCCACCCTAGTGGAAAGGGCTACCAAGGTGGATACCAACATGTACAAGCGCACCTCCAAGGTGGAGGAGGTGTACATCAGGAGGCGGCTAGAGGAGGACAGGGCGATCCGAGCTGCTGCAATGGCAAAGGCCGGGAAGGTAGCGAAGGGGAAGGAGGAGTTTGAGGATGAAAGCTCATCCCACGGCAGAGGCGAGGCACAAGCCACAGAGGAGGCTGCCGGGGATGCGCCTGCTAGGAACGAGCCTGCCGGGGATGAGCCTTCCAGGATCGAGGCTCTGTATGACGCGGCAGCAGAAGTCCAGGAAGAAGAGGAGGTTGAGGAGGCAGAGCAACCCGAGGAAGAGTGGCTCGCGGCAGGCCCTCAAGCCCCCGAGCCAGACCTGGACCAGCGTCCTTGCAGGCGAGCGGCTAGTCGTGGAGCAGCGGTCCCCGATCCTGCGCCTGTTACTAAGAAGGTGAAGAAGACCACCTCCAAGGGCGGCGTCCCGGATGCGGTGCGCCGGCAGTCCCCTCGGCTTTCCTGGGCTCAGGCCCCTCCTGCCAAGCAATTGGAGATAGTGGGAGTTGACTCCAGTTCCCAGTCTGGCTCGAGCTCCTCACATAGCTCGTCTTCGTCGGAGCCCCCTGCGCCTCAGCGGGCTCAAAGTTGTCGGGAAGCTCTGTTCCTCCGCCCCAGAAGAGAAGCAGGGCGCCTTCTCTGCCCGTCGATTTCGTGCTGAGCTCCATGCTTATTGACGAAGAGTAAGAAAGGACGACTTCCTTTCCTTGCCACCATTTCCGCATATTTTCTTGCTTGTTGACTGATCTTTGCTTGCCGCCTTTGTCAGGGAGGAGGAGAAGGAAGGCGAGACCCTCCTCCACTAGACCAAGCGGCTCAGGCGCGCGGGGCCGCCAAAGACGGTGGAAGGCGAGGGTCCGGTAGGAAGCAGCACGGACGATCCGACACCAAGCTCCCAGCGTAGCCCCCGACCTGAAAGTGCAGAGGTGGCTCCTCCCGTCAGAAGAGACGGAGGAGAGCTGCCCACCACCAAAGCCAAAGGAGGGGAGGATACCACTCAGGGCGAGCCCTTTCAGGAGGGGCCCACCCTGCCCGCTGATCAAGTCGAGGGATCCCCGCCAAGGGTCTCCATGGAAGGGTCCGCCCTGGGCGGCACCGTGGTTGCCGAGGGAGGGGGTGGTGACCTTGGCCCGGCAACTGATGTTGCCGGGGAAACTGAAGCTCCTTCACAGCAGGCGTCTCCAGGTAATCCATTTACTCTTTTTGTGTCCTGCTGCTCTCATCATCTCGCTTCATGCTTCTGTCTTGTTAACAATTCTGCACTCTTGTCATTGATTACTGACTCTTCTTACTGCCCCTTTGAGCGAATAGCCAGAACTACTGGATGAGGTGGCCAGCATAGGGAAAGATGCCGCGGAGGAGGCTGCCAAGATCACTGCCACAGAAGGGCAGGAACATGCTACCGGGGGCGCCCTGGAGCCCCTGAAGGAATCAGAGAAAAACCCCGGTGGCACGTCAGGGTCGGGGGTTGTGGTTGAAGAGAAAATCCCCCTTCAAACCATGGACCCCCTTCCCTCATTCGGCTCCCTGGCAGGGGCCCCGCCACCAGCTTCGAGTCAACTGGCGCTGGTGCTTCCACAACCTGGGCTTGGAGCCCCCGGCTCGTCAGTGGCCACGAGCGCGGAACTTGATGAAGAGCTTCAGCGCATCCTCATGTCACTGTACCAAGGGGCCGAAGAGGCAGAAGATCCCACCACTTGTTGCCATGGACTTGTCTTTCCGAGAGTCCATGGCGCAAGAATCAAAGAGATGCAGGCCCGGCACAGCCAGAAATGGCAAGTGCTCAGGGAACAGCCCGAGTCCGCCAACAAGGTGGACCAGCAACTGAGGGACAAAGGTAACGAGCTGCACGACTGGCATGGCAAGCAGTTCCAGGTCCTGATGAGGCAGCAGGAGACAATCTCGATGGTGAGGGAGGATGTTATTGCCCGGGGGGCTTGCCTGGCGGACCGCAAGGCGCTTCTGGATGCCAGAGAGTAGGACATCTCCCTCCGGGAGGAGAAGCTCGAAGCCACCCTCCGTGCCAAGGACCATAATCTGGAGGGCCTCGTGCAGCAGCGCACCAGAGAACTGGAGGACAAGCACAAGGCCGCCTTGGACGCCCTTACTACCGATTCTGCCGCCCAGCTGAAGAAGCTCGCCGATGACCTTGCCGCTGCTTCTACCGCCAAGGTTGATCTTGACCAGCAAGTGGCCAAACTGACAAAGGAGCTTGCCGGGAGCACCAAGGAAGTTGAGGCTCTCAAGGAGGAGGTGCGGAAAGCAGAGAGCCTTCTGAAAGAAGTGCAATCGCAGCTTTCCTCCAAGAGCCAAGACCTTGCGACTGCCAATGACTCCATTGAAGACATGAAGGCCAGGATTGGCACCTTGGAAAGCTCGGCAGAATCCAGCGGGGCTCGCGATAAGCAGCTGAGAAGGATCTGGACACCGCACGGCGTCTTCGGACGGATGCAGAGGACAAGCTGGTGAATCATTTCGAGTAGGTCGACCTCTGGATCAAGAGCTTGATTGATATTGCCGAGCATCTCACTGCCCAAACTGCAGCAATGGGCATGGAAGGGCCAGTTTTCTCGGCCAGCAAGCAGGAGGTCCCTAGCGTCAAGATAGGGGTCTTCTTCAACGGGCTGATCGAAAAGATGAAGGTGCATGAGGAGGGAAGGGCCGGCCGCTTCGCGACTGAATCTCGGAAGCTTGCCCGCAACGCCCTCTTCATGGTCTTGAGCAACATCGCCTGCCACCACCCGGATCCCGACCTTGCCGATGGCTTCAGGAAGCCGCCACAGGGTGCAGACATTTTTGCGGCCGAGGAGAAGGCTACGCCTTATGCTGACAAGGTCCTTGCCGTTCCCACTGCTCCACGAGGCCGCCAGGCTCGGCCTTGAATTACCATTGCGCTGCCCTGTAACAAATAATGATGCAGGTCCTGTGTTTAGACATCGTACTGTTTACGCTTGTGTGGAACTTGATGCTTTAATTAATCTGAATTGCATGTTTATCCCTTTTGAGTCTACCCATCGGTATTCGTATGATTAATCTCTATGAACGTTCTGGTTGCCTGCCAGTATCATATTGCCGCGATTGTCGTACGGGTCGGGCCCTTAATATTCATCTTGGCATGGATGCGTCCCGGCAGGTTTTTCCTTGGTAGTTTCTGACGCAGCCGCCCATTCCGCGAGTAGGCTCGGAACGGAACGAGGGTGTAGACATAAATCTAGCAAAGGTGCCATCTTGTGAGGGATTTCTTCATACAAACACTTCGGTATCCAAGGAATAAACAAACGCAAATTCTAGTTCTGCAGTGGGGCAAGGATTGTGTGGACTTAGCTCTTATCTTTGCTTCCTTTCGCTCCTTCCAGCCGTGGTCGCTTGTCGCATTTGCACGCTTCGGGAAGGATAGCTGTCGTGCGTGTTGCTCTCCGGCTCCTGGCAGGGGCCGGTAAAATCATATGTATCTTGCGGGTGGCAGGACGCGGTGCAAGGCACGACCGGTTTCTCTCTCCTCCTTTCCATACCTTTTTTTAAACAATCTGGTAGCGGCTGGCATAGAAGTCACGCTAATGTGGACGGCCTTGCTGGAGCGCACTTGCTGGGGCGTCGATCAATGGATTCGCACCAGTGCTCGACTCAGGATTTCCCTAAGTAGGGTAAATGCTGAACCGAGTTTTGTGCGGTACTCATCGACGTTGATGATGCTAAAACCCAGAGTGGCTCGATTGTCGATAAGTGAGAGCGGCAGAGAGAGAAACCTTGTACCCGTACACTTAGTTCCTTTCCCCTGGGTGGGGCTTGCATGGTGATCATGCTGCCCGAAACATTGGGGTTGGCTCGCCGCCGTTATTATCGATTCTTGACGCTGTAGTGGCCGTGGCGAAGGGACGCGATAGAGATTGAACAGGGTGTTGCGGAAGCGACATCGCTCCCCCTCCCCGTTCCCATCATCCTCCACATTTTCTTGGGCATCGAAGACGATGATGCCGTCGATGATGAAGATGATGCACTGTGTACACTTCTTGGGTTCGCGCAAGCGCTGCCCCCTATCTGGCGCGCCAAAGATGTCATGGGGAACCACGGCCACCTATGGGGCCATCAGCCCCTTGTAGTTTGGCAGGGGATGAGCACGTTGCACAAAGAGCGGAGAATCATAGCATAACACGGTAGAGATCACACGGGCAGTTTTACCCAGGTTCGGGCCACCGCGAGGGGTAAAACCCTACTCCTGCTTTGGTGGATTGATGGGAGGACCGTGGTGGAGACGCGGTGCTCTAGCCCGACAGGGATGCCTCGGGGCGAGAGCTGCTATGCGCGTATGAGTGTACAAAGGTCCGAATCCTCTCTATGGTTGCTATGGCCCTCCTTTTATATATCAAGGGGTCACCACAATGGCAAATCAGTCATTGTGTACTGATTAGATAGCAAACAGTGCTATCATACCTAACTCTGCAGACAGGGCAGAACGCATTAAATGCACCGCTTAGTGTCACATCGAGGCGAGCCCGGCAAGGCTGGCCACCTTCTCACCTGTCTGCATGACACGTCTCTGGATGGGTGTCATTTGGAGGCGATTTCCATAGAAAGTGGCTGCCATGTGTCAAGAAACAGCCACTTAGTCACTTAGGGGCTTGACACCGTACCGATCGATGACTTGCGTCGCTGTGAGGTGGAGCGGTGGAGCCTTGGCGGGGTGGTCCGCCCTTGATGTCCCCGGCAAGCTTGCCGGGGCAGTCTTGAGACTTGTCTCTGGAGCGACCTCGACCTTGCCAGGCTCGCCTGCCCGGCAAGGTTGGCTTTCCTTTGGTGGTGTTTCGCTTCCTTTGGCTTGACTTGGTCTCCTTGATCTGCCCTTTGATTCCTCAAAGAGCTATCTCTTCAACTTGGCCTTGTCTCGGATATTGCAACCTTGCCGGGCTGGTGGTTTGCTGTCCGTGCACAAGTCAGGGGAAAACATACACCCCTGTTTGTGTTCCCCGACACAAATATATATCATTTGATTCATCATTGCTTTTATTTCCACATCATGTAAATTTGTTAGTGTAAATGTTCATATTGTTTTCACCAATTTTGGTCAAGCTTTATAAAATTTGGCTGCAGTCAAAGATATATATGTGCGGAGTAAATTACAAACGGAGGGAGTGGAATAGATATAGATATAACTATACAAATAGAAAAGGCTAGTACCTTTTTTCTAGGTTAGAACTCGCGTTGTTGTGTACACATTGTTTTGCTTCGCTTTAATTTGTATTTGCGGGGTGTGTAGGACTACTGCCTTGTTTAGATCCTATACCAGCAACCCCACAATTGTCCTTAATTAATTCTTAATGGCAATTACGATTGCATTATCTTAGTTCTAGCCGGTTCTTTGGTTGCTTGGAGGAACTCCCTCTCGTTATTCAGGTTGATTTTGTGCATAGGACAAGATCATCGACCATCGAAGATTTGTTTAGTAACGATTGTTGATTTGTATCACCGGGTACGATATAGATGGATCATCAACATCAAAATCCACCAAATTGATACTTATCCCCACTCTCATTGAAAGATTGGGTCGCCATCATAAGACTACCACCTAGAGAATTCCTTCCCTATAACATACACATGAGCACCCATCTCATTATTCAGGTCCACACCTCCCTCTCTCTCTCGAAACACACACACCTCTCCACACAATGCGTGTCTCTTGGTCTCTCTCCCAGCCCATGAAAAAAGGCACACCACCATTCTCTTCTTCTTGCTGCCCCCATCTATGAAGTTAGGTCTGCTTGCAACAAACAAGCATTCATCTCTCTCTCTACTATCTCTTTCTACCACACATAACCTTCCACCCCTTGCCAGCCGTGCTCTCGAGGTCTATGCAGCTCTCTCACACGCAAACAGACGCTGTCCGTGTGTCCCTTCATCGCACACACACTACCGCTCTCCCATAATCGCAACCGTGTAACCTTGTAGATCCCGACGTTACACGCACCTCTCTCTCTCTCTCTCTCTCTAACACACACACGGACACGCACACACCCTCTCTCTCCCTTTCGGACACTCCTCTCTCTACGACACACACAATCTTTCAAACACGCATATGCCCTTCTCTCGTTAGGTATCGCTGCCCCGCCCCCCCCTCTTTGTCACACAAATATTCTCTCTATATCTATCTCTCGCAATAATACATGCATAGTCTAAATTGAAACCAACTATCAAAATTAGCTCCGATTACAAAAATCAAATCCACTCCCAAACACAATATGAAAATAGGGTGAAATCATGCGCACAAATGTTTGTTTCGTGCATGAATGTCAATGATATGGATGTACTACTCGTACATCCACACAGACCCATTTCACACAAATTACATTAAACCCTTCTCAAAATATGGTGCGCATGTGATGTTTGTTGTACTGCTCCTGCCAGCCTTCCTCCAACACGTTCCAACATATTGTGCTACTTATATTTTTCTCCATGTGAAACCACGAAAAGGTCACCCCTGCCCCACTGGTACTATAGCTCGAAGCTCCCATACAGACACAACACCCACCAGAGCACACAGCCGTTGCCGAAGTGGATGGTACCGTGGCCTGGGAAGAGGACGGAGTCTCCGACATCGCCGAGGTGGAGCACGCCCTCGACGGCGGCGAGTAGCGCGCTGACTGGCCACGCGGAGGATAGTGTGATCTAGCAGCTTGCCCTCGTCGGCCATGAGGGGTAGCTGTGCTCCAGCAGCAAGCCCTGGTCGGTCGCGAGGAGGTGCATCGCGTCCTCGCCGCTCACAATGTGGACGAGCACGTTCTCCAGCAGCATGCCCATGAGCATCGCATCATCACCGCTCTCGACGTGGTCGAGAGCACGCCCGCGACCATCGCATCATCGTCGCTCTTGACGTGGACGAGCACGTGCTCTGACAGTACGCCCGCGAACATCGCCTCCTCGCCGCTCACAATGTGGACGAGTGCGTTCTCATGCAGCATGCCCACGAGCATCGCATCATCGCTGCTCTCGACATGGATGAGAGCATGCCCACGAACATCGCATCGTCGCTGCTCTCGACATGGATGAGAGCGTGCTCCGGCAGCACGCACGCGAACATGGCATCCTCGCCGCTCACAATGTGGACGAGCGCATCTCCAGCAGCATGCCCGCGAGCATCCCATCATCACCGCCCGCGAACATCGCATTGTCGCCGCTCTCCACGTGGACGAGCGCGTGCTCCGACAGCATGCCCATGAACATCGCATCCTCACTGATCAGGCGCATGAGCGTGTGCTCCAACAGCACGGCCGCGGGCATGGCATCCTCGCTGCTCACGAGGTGGTTGAGCGCGTGCTCCAGATAGTACCCCAGGAGTCGGGACGCGAGCACCGCGCCCCCGGCTACGAGGAGTATTGCATGGTGCCCATCGTGGTTTAGGAAAATCCCATGACTCCGCCGCTCCCTGGAGGAGTGCGAGCTCCAGTAGGCGCTCGAGGAGTCCCACGCCGATATGCAGGTGGCGGCGGACGTGCAAGATTATCCTTCGAGCTCTCCTCCTCTTACGAAGACGCCTTCACCGCCCCCATCGTACATCCTCTGCCTCGGCTCCGGCGGACATTTGGAGTTTAGTTTTATGGAACATTAATATTTGGATTAATCATACCTCTACCAAACCGTGAAGGATCAAGACTAATGCAAAAAACAACCTATGACTAATAGGCATGAATAGATGATGTGGAGGCATTGCATGCTGGAGTATATTGCAATTTATGGATTGCATGCATGACTAGCTTATGTGGCATGGTTGCATGGCTAGGAAAGGCTAGAGAAAAATAAATAGATAATGTGTTTAGAGTGCACTCCACTAAATGGGAGCATGTACATATCTTTAGAGTGCACTCCACTTTTTTTTTCAAATGCTTAGGTGCACCGGATGCCGTGCCATGCAACAAAATGTTAGAAAAAAATTTGCTCCAATGTTTTAAAAATCTATTATTATCTTGAAACCAGTGCTACTTCTTGAGCTTGCGTTGGTTTTTCCCTTGAAGAGGAAAGGGTGATGCAGCAAAGTAGAGATAAGTATTTCCCTTAGTTTGAGAACCAAGGTATCAATCCAGTAGGAGGCACAAGCAAGTCTCCAATATATGCACCTGCACAAACAATCAAACACTTGCACCCAACGCGATAAAGGGGTTGTAAATCCCTTCACGGTCACTTGCAAGGATGAGATCTGATAGAGATAGTTATAAAAGATTACTAAAACGTGAAATAAAGTAAATATAAATAAATTGTAGCAAGGTATTTTTGGATTTTTGGTTTGATAGATCTGAAAATATATGATGGAAAATAGACCCGGGGGCCATAGGTTTCACTAGAGGTTTCTCTCTTGAAGAAAGCATACGATGGGTAAAAAAATTACTGTTGAGCAATTGATAAAAAAACGAATAGTTATGATGATATCTAAGGCAATGATCATGAATATAGGCATCACGTCCGTGACAAGTAGACCGACTCCTGCCAGCATCTACTACTATTACTCCACACATCGACCGCTATTCAGCATGCATCTAGAGTATTAAGTTCATAAGAATGGAGTAACGCCTTAAGCAAGATGACATGATGTAGAGGGATTAACTCAAGCAATATGATATAAACCCCATATTTTTACCCTTAATGGCAACAATACAATACGTGCCTCGCTACCCCTATTATGTCACTGGGTGAGGACACCGCAAGATTGAACCCATCACAAAGCACCTCTCCCATTGCAAGATAGATCAATCTAGTTGGCCAAACCAAATCAATAGATCGGAGAGAAATACAAAGCTATTTTAATCATGCATAAAAGAGTTCAGAGGAGACTCAAATAATATTCATAGATAATCAGATCATAAACCCACAATTCATCGGATCTCAACAAACACACCGCAAAACAGGATTACAGCAGATAGAACTCCAAGAACATCGAGGAGAACATGGTATTGAAGATCAAAGAGAGAGAGAAGAAGCCATCTACCTACTAGCTATGGACCCGTAGGTCTGTGGTAAACTACTCACAGATCATCGATAGGGCAGCAAGGTTGATGTAGAAGCCCTCCGTGATAGAATCCCCCTCTGGCAAATCACCAGAAAAGGCCCCAAGATGGGATCTCACGAGAACAGAAGCTTACGGCGGTGGAAAATATTTTTGTGGACGCTTCTGGTGGTTTGGGAATATTTTGGAATTTATAGAGCAAAGATTAGGGGAACTCCCGAGGGGTCCACAAGCCAGGGATCGCGCCCTAAGGGCTTGTGGGCTCCTCAGGACTCCTCTGCCCCCTCCAAGTCTTCTGGGTGTCTTCTGGTCCAAGAAAAATCATCGCGAAAGTTTTTATTCTGTTTGGACTCCGTTTGATATTCCTTTCTGAAAAAGTCAAAAAACAAGGACAAAACAACAACTGGCACTGGGCACTTGGTTAATAGGTTAGTCCCAAAAAAATGATATAAAATAGTACCAAAATGCATATAAAACATTGAAGATAGATAATATAATAGCATGGAACAATAAAAAATTATAGATACGTTGGAGACGTATCAAGCATCCCCAAGCTTAATTCCTGCTCGTCCTCGAGTAGGTAAATGATAAAAACAGAATTTTTGATGTGGAATGCTACCTAACATATTTCTCAATATAATCTTATTTATTATGGCATGAATATTCAGATCCATAAGATTCAAAACAAAAGTTTAATATTTACATAAAAACAATAATACTTCAAGCATACTAATAAAGCAATCATGTCTTCTCAAAATAACATGGCCAAAGAAAGTTATCCCTACAAAATCATATGGTCTGGCTATGCTCCATCTTTACCACACAAAGTATTTCATCATGCACAACCCCGATGACAAGCCAAGCAATTGTTTCATACATTTAGTGTTCAAACTTTTTCAACTTTCATGCAATACATGAGCGTGAGCCATGGATATAACACTATAGGTGGAATAGAATATGGTGGTTGTGGAGAAGACAAAAAGAAGGAGATAGTCTCACATCAACTAGGAAAATTAATGAGCTATGAAGATGCCCATCAATTGATATCGATGCAAGTGAGTAGGGATTGCCATGCAACGGATGCACTAGAGCTATAAGTATATGAAAGCTCAAAAAGAAACTAAGTGGGTGTGCATCCAACTTGCTTGCTCACGAACACCTAGGGCACTTTGAGGAAGCCCATCATTGGAATATACAAGCCAAGTTATATAATGCTAAATTCCCACTAGTATATGAAAGTGAAAAAATAGGAGACTCTCTATCGTGAAGAACACGGTGCTACTTTGAAGCACAAGTGTGGAAAAAAGATAGTAACATTGTCCCTTCTCTATTTTCTCTTTTTTTATTTCTCTTTTTTGTTGGGCTCTTTGGCCTCTTTTTTTTCTTCGTCCGGAGCCTCATCCCGACTTGTGGGGGAATCCTAGTCTCCATCATCCTTTCCTCACATGGGACAATGCTCTAATAATGATGATCATCACAATTTTATTTACTTACAACTCAAGAATTACAACTCGATACTAGAAAAAAGGTATGACTCTATATGAATGCCTCCGGCGGTGTACCGGGATGTGCAATGATCTAGCATGACATGTATGAAAAAATATGAACGGCGGTCAAATCCACAAATACAATGTCAACTATATGATCATGCAAAGCAATATGACAATGATGGTGTGTGTCATAATAAACGGAATGGTGGAAGTTGCATGGCAATATATCTCGGAATGGCTACGGAAATGCCATAATAGGTAGGTATGGTGGCTGTTTTGAGGAAGGGTAAATGGTGGGTTTAATGCACCGGCGAAAGTTGCATGATACTAGAGAGGCTAGCAATGGTGGAAGGGTGAGAGTGCGTATAATCCATGGACTCAACATTAGTCATAAAGAACTCACATACTTATTGCAAAAGTCCATTAGCCATCGAAACAAAGTACTACACGCATGGTCCTAGGGGGATAGATTGGTAGGAAAAGACCATCGCTTGTCCCCGACCGCCACTCATAAGGAAGACAATCAAAAAAATAAATCATGCTCCGACTTCATCAAATAATGGTTCACCATACGTGCATGCTACGGGAATCACAAATTTTAACACAAGTATTCCTACCAATACAAAATTACTCACTGGCATGACTCTAATATCACCATCTTTATATCTCAAAAGAAATGCAAGGAATCAAACTTCTCATATATTCAATCTCTTTATATGAAAGTTTTTATTATATCCTCTTGGATGCCCATCATATTGGGACTAAATTCATAACCTAAGAAAATTACCATGCTGTTTAAGACTCTCAAAATAATATAAGTGAAGCATGAGAGTTCATCAATTTCTATAAAATGAAACCACTGCCATGCTCTAAAAAGATATAAGTGAAGCACATAGAGCAAACTGCCTAGCTCAAAAAGATATAAGTGAAGCACATAGAGTATTCTAATAAATTCACGATTAATGTGTGTCCGTCTCAAAAGGTGTGTACAGAAAGGATGATTGTGGCAAACTAAAAAGCAAAGACTCATATCATACAAGACGCTCCAAGAAAAACACATATCATGTGGTGAATAAAAGTATAGCCCGAAGTAAATTTACCGATGGATTGAAGACGAAAGAGGGGATGCCATCCGGGGCATCCCCAAGCTTAGATGCTTGGTTGTCCTTGAATATTACCTTTGGATTCCTTGGGAATCCCCAAGCTTAGGCTATTGGCACTCCTTATTCCATTGTCCATCAAATCTTTACCCAAAACTTGAAAACTTCACAACACAAAACTCAACAAAAAACCCATAAGCTCCGTTAGTATAAGAAAAGCAAATCACCACTTTAGGTACAGTTGTGAACTCATTCTAAATTTATAATGGTGTTATATCTACTGTATTCAAACTTCTCCATGGTTCATACCCCCCGATACTACCCATAGATTCATCAAAATAAGCAAACAACACATAAAAAACAGAATCTGTCAAAAAACAGAACAGTCTGCGAAGATCTGAATTATCCTCATACTTATGTAACTCTAAAAATTCTGAACAATAAGGAAAACGTAGGAAATTTATATATCAATCTTTTGTAAAACATTCAGACTTTTATCACGCCTATATGAATTTAAACAATTCTGTTACTGGACGCAAAAGTTTTTGTTTTTCAGCAAGATCAAATCAACTATCACCATGGATCATTCCAACGGTCTTACTTGGCTCAAACACTAATGAAAACACTAAGACACAATTACTACAGAAGTAATAATGTGTAATTATTCAAAAAACAGAAGCAAAAACTAAAAACTAAAAAATATAATTGGGTTACCTCCCAACAAGCGCTATTGTTTAACGCCCCTAGCTAGGCATATTGCAATAGATCTAGGTGTGGTCATCTTTGGTATTTAATCCATAAGTAGCCCTCATAATAGATTCATATGGCCACTTAATTTTATTTCTTGAAAAGTGTTCATGCCCTTCCTTAACGGAAATTGAAATCTAATGTTTCCTTCTTTCATATCGATAATTGCACCAATCGTTCTAAGGAAAGGTCTACCAAGAATAATAGGACATGTAGGATTGCAATCTATATCAAGCACAATAAAATATACTGGCACATAACTCCTATTTGCAACAATAAGAACATCATTAATACTTCCCATAGGTTTCTTAATAGTGGAATCCGCTAGATGCAATTTCAAAGAACAATCATCAAATTCGTGGAAACCGAGCACATCACATAAAGTTTTCGGAATAATGGAAACGCAAGCACCCAAATCACACAAAATAAAGCACTCATAATATTTAATTTTAATCCTAATAGTAGGTTCCCACTCATCATAAAGCTTTCTAGGGATAGAAACTTCCAACTCAAGTTTTTACTCAAACGATTTCATCATAGCATCAACGATATGTTTAGTAAAAGCTTTATTTTGATTATAAGCATGAGGTGAATTAAGCATGGATTGCAACAAGGAAATACAATCCATCAAAGAGCAATTATCATAATTAAAGTCCTTGAAATCCAAAAGAGTGGGTTCATCGCTACCTAAAGTCTTGACCTCTCCAATCCTACTTTTATCAAATTTTTCATTAAGATCTTTAAACTGCAAATAATTGGGACGCCTTCTAGCTAAAGTTGACTCATCTCCAGTCCCATCTTTATCAAGATTTATATTAGCAAACAAAGATTCAATAGGAGTCACACAAATCACTTTAAGATCTTCATCAATATTATCACAAGAAATAGAAGAACACACTTTTACAAACCAATCTAGCTTAGCACGCATCCTAGCGGTTCTTTCTTTACACTCATTCATAGAAATCCTAATAGCTTTTAGAGATTCATTAATATCATGCTTGGGTGGCATACATCTCATCTTTAAAGAATCAATCTCAAGAGAAATCTTATCAACGTTTCTAGCCGAATCATCAATCTTAAGCAATTTTTCTTCTACCATAGCATTGAAAATCTTTTGAGAATTTATAAAATCTTTAATATTATTCTCAAGATCAGAAGGTATCTTATTATAATTTCCATAGGAGTTGTTGTAGGAATTACCATAATTATTAGAGGAATTACTAGGAAAAGGCCTAGGATTAAAATTGCCTCTATAAGCGTTGTTACCAAAATTGTTCCTACCAACAAAATTCACGTCCATAGATTCATTATTATTCTCAATCAAAGTGGACAAAGGCATATCATTAGGATCAATAGGAGCACTCTTACTAGCAATCAATTTCATTAGTTCATCCATCTTTCCACTTAAAGTATTAATTTCTTCAATCACATGCGCTTTTTTACTAGTGGAAGATCTTTTGGTATGCCATTGAGAGTAATTTTCCATAATATTATCTAGGAGTTTAGTAGCTTCTCCTAATGTGATTTCCATAAAAGTACCACCCGCGGCGGAATCCAAAAGATTTCTAGATGCAAAATTTGATCCCGCATAAATTTTTTGTATGATCATCCACAAACTTAAACCATGAGTAGGGCAATTTCTTATCATCAATTTCATCCTCTCCCAAGATTGTGCAACATGTTCATGATCAAGTTGCTTAAAATTCATAATATCGTTCCTAAGGGAGATGATATTAGCGGGAGGAAAATACTTGGAAATAAAGGCATCTTATTCTTGTTCCATGAATCAATACTATTTTTAGGCAAATATGCAAACCAAGTTTTAGCACGATCTCGTAGTGAGAACAAAAATAGCTTCAATTTAACAATATCATTATCCACATCTTTTTTATTTTGCATATCACACAATTCAATGAAAGTATTTAGATGGGATGCAGCATCTTCATTAGGACTACCGGAAAATTGTTCTTTCATAACAAGATTCAACAAAGCGGCATTAATTTCATAAGATTCCGCACTACTGGCAGGAGCAATCGGAGTACTAATAAAATCATTATTATTAGTGTTGGAAAAGTAACACAACATGGTATTCTCTTGAGACATCGTGACAAAGCAAGCAATCTAGCACACAAGCAAACAAAAAGACAAACGAAAGAAGGGCGAATAAAAAGGCAAATATTTTTGTATTTTTCTGAAAATGTTTTAGAAGTGGGGGAGAGGAAAACGAGAGGCAAATGGAAAATAATGTACTGCAAGAGATGAGAGTTTATGATAGGTACTTGGTAGGCTTGATGTAGACCTCCCCGGCAACGGCGCCAGAAATTCTTCCTGCTACTTCTAGAGCTTGCGTTGGTTTTTCCCTTGAAGAGGAAAGGGTGATGCAACAAAGTAGAGATAAGTATTTCCCTCAGTTTGAGAACCAAGGTATCAATCCAGTAGGAGGCACAAGCAAGTCTCCAATATATGCACCTGCACAAACAATCAAACACTTGCACCCAACGCAATAAAAGGGTTGTAAATCCCTTCACGGTCACTTGCAAGGATGAGATCTGATAGAGATAGATATAAAAGATTACTAAAACATGAAATAAAGTAAATATAAATAAATTGCAGCAAGGTCTTTTTGGATTTTTGGTTTTATAGATCTGAAAATATATGATGGAAAATAGACCCGGGGGCCATAGGTTTCACTAGAGGCTACTCTCTTGAACAAAGCATACGATGGGTAAACAATTTTACTATTGTGGAATTGATAGAAAAGCAAATAGTTATGGTGATATCTAAGGCAATGATCATGAATATAGGCATCATGTCCGTGACAAGTAGACCGACTCCTGCCTGCATCTACTACTATTAGTCCACACATCGACCGCTATCCAGCATGCATCTAGAATATTAAGTTCATAAGAATGAAGTAACGCCTTAATCAAGATGACATGATGTAGAGGGATAAACTCTAGCAATATAATATAAACCCCATCTTTTTACACTTAATGGCAACAATACAATATGTGCCTCGCTACCCCTACTATGTCACTGGGTGAGGACACCGCAAGATTGAACCCATCACAAAGCACCTCTCCCATTGCAAGATAGATCAATCTAGTTAGCCAAACCATAGATCGGAGAGAAATGCAAAGCTATTTTAATCATGTAGAAAAGAGTTCAGGGGAGACTCAAACAATATTCATAGATAATCTGATCATAAACCCTCAATTCATCAGATCACAACAAACACACCACAAAAGAAGATTACATCAGATAGAACTCCAAGAACATCTAGGAGAGCATGGTATTGAAGATGAAAGAGAGAGAAGAAGCCATCTAGCTACTAGTTATGGACCCGTAGGTCTTTGGTAAACTACTCACACATCATCGGTAGGGCAGCAAGGTTGATGTACAAGCCCTCCATGATCAAATCCCCCTCTAGCAGATCGCCGGAAAAGGCCCCAAGATGGGTTCTCACGAGAACAAAAGCTTGCGGCGGCGGAAAAGTATTTTTGTGGACTCTTCTGGTGGTTTGGGAATATTTAGGAATTTAAAGAGCAAAGATTAGGGTTGGGGGACTCCCGAGGGGTCCACAAGCCAGGGGGCGCACCCTGAGGGCTTGCTCCTCGGGACTCCTCTGGCCCCCCTCCAAGTCTTCTGGGTGTCTTCTGGTCCACGAAAAATCAACGAAAAAGTTTTATTCCATTTGGACTCCGTTTGATATTCCTTTCTGAAAAAGTCAAAAACTAGGAAAAAACAGCAACTGGCACTGGGCACTAGGTTAATAGGGTTGTCCCAAAAAATGATATAAAATAGTACCAAAATGCATATAAAACATCCAAGATAGATAATATAATAGCATGGAACAATCAAAAATTATAGATACGTTGGAGACGTATCAACCAGCCACACCCGCCCCTCACATCATCAAAACAGCCCGTGGAATATGTCTTGAGTGAAGCATAATTTATTTTTACTGATATATGTATATCAAAACTAGAGTGTGTATATTTTAAGTTTGTCAACAAGTTTTATTCTACCACTTTGGATCCATTGCAACGCACGGGCCGACACATTGTTAGTAGTAAGAAGCAAATTCTGAGTTTGGCACGAGTTCGTAGTGCGGGAGCACCACAAGGCTTGGCGAAGGAGTTACATTTCCCTCTCGGGGCCCACGGAACCTAGTGCACTTGCCTTTGAGTCAATGACATGTGGATCCTAAATGCGGCTGGCCCACATGTCATTCTCATAAAAATAGAGGGGCGGTGGGACCGATAGGGGTGAGGCGCAGGTCGGGGGACGTTTGGTGTCATGGGTTCAAGCGGCGACGTGGGAATTGCGTGTAGCTGTGGTAGAAACTTGATGTCCGCCGCAGTTCAGCTCGCCCGCATGTCGTGAACACAAAGGCAGAGGAGCAGTGGGGCCGAGAGGGGTGAGGCGCATGTCGGGGGAAGTGGTGCCGTGGGTTGGAGCCGCGTCGTGGGAATCATGTGTGGCAGTGGTAGAGACGTGATGGTCGCCGTAGTTCAACTTCCATGGACAAGCTGTCATGTCTACTCACACATGCATTGCATACCGATCACTGCAAGGAGGAGTAGTAGAGAAAACTTGGCGGATAAATACTCCCTCCGTCCCAAAATAAGTGACTCAACTTTGTACTAACTTTGTACTAAAGCTAGTGTAAAGTTGAGTCACTTATTTTGGGACGGAGGGAGTAGTTCATTATAGTCAAGCGGACCTATATCAATGTACACTGAGCACACTTGTTCCAAAGACATGCACACCAGCGAAATAGTTCATCTATATCAATGTACACAGAGAGGAAATATAATTTTTACAAGAGAGGAAATGGTTCATCCATCTATAATGCACTTCTGCTGGCTGTGGGAGACGAGTTCGCAACAAGCTCTTTCGACCTTGCAGCTATCTCGAAACTCACATGGGCATCGAGGGCAGCATATTTTATCCGCTCGTTGGTCAAGGGATAATTCTCCCATCCAGACGACCTTAATCCCAGCGTCTCGTCACCCTTCTCAAGATTTGTTCCGAGCACAAAATTTGCTACGTCGAATAGGGATGGTGTTTCTTTATCACAATCGTCTACAAGAATTCTGGTTTGTAGGTCGGTGATGTTTTTCAAGTCAAGGTTGTACGGCGCCAGCTTCTCTTTGTCCCCTTTGATGGTTGCCCCACAGAAGTATATGTCCTCCTGAGACATGAAATCATGGAGCTCACCTGGTATGGAGGGCGCGTGATGTGATACACAAAAACTTCATCTTCGAGGCACAGCTGAAGGACGGCGGCGCAATGGATCTTCCTAGTGGCACACTCCGTGTACACTGTGTCCAGACCAACGACCTTCATCTCCACCTTTTGGAGGGAGTTGGATACATTGTTGATCCACTCCCGAACAACCCTTGGGTGGTCGGTGACGGTGGCAACTATGCTCAACAAGCCTTCGACGAGGACATGTGTGACGCTAAAAACCAGCATAGGGATCTCTTTCGCCATTTGGAACTGCTGGACCGGAGGAGGGCTATGGTTTGGAGAATTAGGATTAAGATGGCTAGCCTAACTGAAGAAGATGATTAGTTAAAGGGGCTTCGGAATTACTCCAGGAGGATCTGAAGAGGTTAAAACAATGTGAATCCAGTGGGGTTTGAATGCAAATGAAGGAGAGGTGAAGAAGCCGAGGAAAATCGGTTTCCGATGGAGAAGTAAATGGGAGAAGTGGCATGCAGGCAGTTGATTAGACGGCTAGGTAGACCAACCTGCAAAATGAAAAGGCTATGCGGGTAGCGTACTGAGGAGTGGTCTGTGTCCGTGTACGTGCCCATCCTACTATCGCTACATGTGCCACTTGTTAGTTGAGGTCACTCTTTTGAATCACCGTGGTGAAACATTTTATGATTCCTTTTTATTTCTGCACCCCTCCTGACAGGTGGGACCTATGCAAAACCCACTTGGGGTGGACGAACAAATATACAAACATATCCATCTCTTTGCACAAAAAAATGTGTCGTAGCTGGTTCAGATTGATATTGGCGCGTGCCTGCGAGACACAACCTTTTCTGGTTAAGGAATATGCGGTTATCCTAAAAAAAGAAAAAATCCTTCTTCGCACTTCTGCATGCACGAGAATTTGGTTCTGCTCGCAATATGGATGCTACCTGGAGGATGAAGTGAACCCAGAGGCATGCTAGCACGGGAGACCTATTTTGGCTATGCAGTACTACTTCGTATGTTACTACTAGTAGTAGTACAACTGTGCTACATTTGATGGTCAAAATATTATTCATCCGGTCCTCACAGTGAAGTGACAAGACCCTGCGCCCGAGGTGACACCAGTCTAGGCAGCGTGTTCGGGTTACCAAAGTCAGCCTCACCTTGTGCACTGTGCAGTCACTGTCACCGCCGCTGTATAGCATGCCTCGCCTCATCTCCCTCTCCCCTAGCACCACTCCATCTCCATCTCCATATCATCGAAGATCCTGAGGTCACTCTTCATCATCTCACTGTGCCCCCGTGTACCCTCGCCTCCCCCAGTACCACTATACCATCGGTAGCCGCTCCAGCACCGAGAGCCTTCTCCCCGTAAATCAAGCCCCAAAAAACCCGACCTTCCAAACTCTACCATGGCCGAACGCGAACCGCGCAACATCCATATGAGCCGCGACTGGAGCAATCTCCCCAATGACATCCTCGACCTCTGTTGTTCATGTATGGATATGTTGAGCGCCATGCGGCTGGCTGCATGCTCGAGGGACATGCAAACGGCCATCGTCAAAGTGAGGCCTGAGCTTTTCAAGACACCCTGCTTGCTGCTATCTGGTCTTGCGAGATTTGCTCACCATGATATGGAGGCGAACATGATGCCCCTCAACTTCAATCCGACCTCCATTAGCCGAAACTTCTTTGCAAGTATGTATTGGGTCGTCGTACATCATGCCCCTCGACTTCGATCTGATCACCATCACCCGAAACTTCTTCGCAGGTATGTACTTGGTCGGCCTGAACTCCCACTGGATGGCTGCCGTCAGAGAAGACCAGAAAAAGTTGGTGCTCGTGAACTTCCACACCTCCCATGAGATTATCCTTCCTACGTTGGATTATATAGGATTTTACCGTGACGGTCCAAGTCATTTAGATTACGTCGTCAGTTGGACGCACCTTGTTTTGCAGAAGATTGTAATCGGCCAAGTGCCCACACAATATGCGGATTACGTAGACTTCAAGCTAATTGCCTTGTATGACTGCGGACTCACCTATCTTTCCGCCGGTGCCTTCTTTAGCTGGAGACAACTCACCTCGCAGGATCGTCAAAGCTGACACACACTTCTGTGATGCTATTGAACACAATGGCATCATCTACGTGATCGACAAAGCAGATGGCACCACATATTGCTGGGATGACGCATGTAAGTTGTTTTCATCTGATGTTAATGATAACGCCATGACACTGTTTGAACTTTTTGTGATGATTGGCATATCCCCGTTTGAGCAGAATTTGAGTAGAACTATGGCAATGTATTAGAGACGCCGTAAATCAGCTATATTTGGAATGAGTTAATTCTTGCGATCGTGATAATGTCATTATGGCCAATTTCTACCCTTGAATAATCAAACGGTTAGGAAGATATGGATATTCTCCTAACTTTATAGTAATCTATATACTACTAAATATGAGTGTGTATCAATAGCCATGTTAGTTTCCTCATTTTCATGATATAGAAACATGCATCACACTGTTGGTTTCATCTAACCATACATTAGGGAAGTAAATGTGCATACGGAGAACTCTATATTTGGAAGCACTGAAATCCGGTAATGCCTACCATGTAAACATACCTATATTCGCCCTTCAGCAATCAATAGCTAGAATAATATCCTCACAAGAATTTTGCCCACAGAACATGAGTATATAACAATGCATGGTCTGTAAGTTTCCTTGAAGATTTTGTTTGTGAGGACAGAACATGATTACATAACATGCATGACATGGTAGTTTCCTGTGAAGAATCGATTGCGAGATAACATGAGTATAACCATGCATGGCACTTCTATATTTTTGAACCCAGTATACATTTCCCTGTATTTTCCTCTCAGTTCCAACAAGGACAGATCAATGATGTTTCTTGCATTATCCTACTCATACTCTGAGCAATGCTGATTTTACATTAACAATGCCTATCCTTTTTGATATGATGCATTGTCCCTACAATTACTACCCTTTGTAATCACACCATGTCGGGGGGATAGACCCCGGGTAGCCTCATCCAGACCTAATGACATTTCAAGACATCGGGGCTAGCAAAGCCCCTCATACCGTCCTGGCACGTTGCCGGTTCCTTGGGCTAGCTAGGACCAAGCGGCTGGTTTCAAGAAGACGGCGTGCTCATAGAAGGCGGCTCTTGGGGGAGGCCGGCTCCTAGCAGGCGGCCCCTCCTCCCCTCGGAGTCTGCACTCGCCTGCTCCGACGAGACGGGGTGTGGCTGCGGAGCCACCTACTCCCCCAAATCCCGGAGGAGCGTGGCTACAGCGTGAGCTGACCAAGCAGCCACCTACCTACCAGGCGCAGAAATGTAGCCATGCGACTCATGGCATGGCCCTCGTCAACAAGGACCATGCTACAGCAAAAGGCAATCAGTATGGACCGCAGGAGGCGGGCCCTACCTGCCCGTGAGCTACCAGAAGGCGGCGCACCCCTAGAAGGCGGCATCGAGGGGCGGGCCAGCTCCCAGCAGACGGACCCTTCCCTCCCCTTGGAGTCCGCACTCAACCACTATGACAAGACGGAGCGTGGCTATAGTGTGCGCTGACCAAGCGGCCACCAACCCCCTGACGTGGGACTGTAGCCATACGAGTCCTGACGAAGCCTCCATCATCAAGGACAGAGCTACATCGAAGAGCAATCAGCGTGGCCCGCAGCCAGCGGGCCCTACCTGTCGGCCGGATTCTCGGCAGCGGGCGGGGCCCTCCAAGGGCAGGCCCCAGCAGTCGGCGGAGAACCCGGTGACCCTAGACACTGACGTCCGGGTCCTACACCCGGCCGTATTACCATTGTACCCCTGGGGGGTTGGCCTATAAAACCCCCCAGGGCTCACCCATGCAAAGG
The DNA here is from genome assembly GCA_011799875.1 of Thinopyrum elongatum. Taxonomy (NCBI): domain Eukaryota; kingdom Viridiplantae; phylum Streptophyta; class Magnoliopsida; order Poales; family Poaceae; genus Thinopyrum; species Thinopyrum elongatum. Next base: position 217,143,764 of record CM022302.1, on the reverse strand, counting down.
GTTCAGCCTTCATTCCACCACACACCATAGCTAGGAGAAGAGAGCTAGCCCTGCCCTTCTTCCTACTCTAGCAACACAGCTCAAGGGGCAACCTTGTACACCTTTGATCATAGTCATAATAGCAGGAGTAGGGGTGTTATCTCTCCGGAGAGCCCCGAACCTGGGTACGTCTCGTGTGCCTTCGAGCTCGTGCTCACTCTTGCTTCTGGAACCCGACGACGTCCTCATGGCTCCACCCACGATAAGCCACCCCCTAGCATGTGACGTGAGATTACCATGACAGTTGGCACCCACCATGGGGCCATCCGCGGCGTCGGCCAGAGTTGTGCTCCGGACGGGAACCATCCTCCCCTTCGGCGAGTGTGTCGCGTCTGGTTTGATCAGCCAGCCCGATGCGGGAGCCATCTGCGCCGCGAGCTGCATCGTCAACCTCTTCGGGAAGCTCAGCCTCTCCGACGAGCCCGCCTCCGACGTGGGAGCCATCTGCTCTATGAGCTACCTCACCGAGCTCTTCGAGAAGCTCACCCTCTTTGATGCGGCCACCGCCGACGGGTTCCCCGGCGACATGGTGATCATCGATGACCCGCTCCCTCCTGTCGCCAGTAGCGCCTCCACCGGCGCCTTCGCGGAGGTGATGGTCACTGGCCGGAACCAGGACTCTGACGGGGCCGTCCAGGACCCATTGCGAGCGACAATGCAGAGCCTAGCCACTCCCGTCGCTGCCAACGCCGATGTTGCAGCACTAGAGGAGATCCGTGTCAACCTCCTTGACAGCGCCACCAAGATGGCGGCCATGAAGGGCCGCGCCGAAGCCAACCAGCACGAGATCGAACGCTTAGCTGGCGGAACGCCGGCTGCTGGCGAGCCCAGCCGAGCCGGCGCCGTCCGGCAACGCTGCGCGGCCATTGCTAGCATGCTGGGAGTCAGACGCCCAATCTACGGCACCACAGTGCAGAACCTGCGCGCCGCGCAGGCAGCGGCAGACAAGCTCGAGAACCTAGAAGGCGAGGAATGGCGCAGCCAGCTGAACCGCCTCCAGGAGCTCCTCGACGCGGTAAACACGTAGCAAGGCCCGTGCAACCGCGTGGTGGAAGCCAGCAAGCAAGGCGAAAACCAGCCACCCCGCCGCGAGAATGGAGCGACCTCCCGGTCCCCGAGCAGTGGCGGCCGTGGCCAGCGGAACCTGGAACCAGCTGCTAGTCGCAGCCGGCACACCCGCTTGACGGTTGTGAACAGCCGGCAAGTTCCTCCAAGGGTGGATGACCGGCGCTAGTAGGACGAACGTCCGCCTCCCCCCCCCCCCCCCCGCAGGGAGAGGCTGGCTTCTCCGGCGCCGGTTGACCACCCGACTCTGGGGGGCCGGCTAGGCCCCCGTGAAGTGGTCGGCGAGAATGACGCTCGTCACCGGATCGAGCAGCTCGCTCGGTCCCCGGAGGTAGAGGAGGAGGATACAGTCAGCCCGGCCTACATCGGCCCCCGCATCCGCGATGAGCCCTTCCCCAAAGGGTTCACGTTCCCTCGCGACACTCCCAAGTACACCGGCTCCGTGAACCCGGAGGACTGGCTAACCAACTATGCCACAGTAGTCAGCATAGGGAACGGCAACAAGCGAGTTGCCGTGAAGTATGTTCCACTCATGCTCCAGGGCATGGCCCGGATATGGCTAAACAGCCTCAAGCCCAACAGCATCAACAGCTGGTTGGATTTCATCGACGTCTTCGTCCGCAACTTGACCAGCACCTACAAGCGCCCCCCAAGGCTCGCCAGCTCTCCATGTGTGTTCAGGGTCCGATTGAATCCACTCGCGACTACCTGACGCGCTGGGCCGAGTTGCGCAACTCCTGCGAGGGGGACCATGAGGTGCAAGCCATCGAGTACTTCACCGCCGGGTGCAGAGAGGGCACCCTGCTCAAGCACAAGCTCTTGTGCGATGAGCCGGCAACCTTGGACGAGCTCTTGGTTGTGGCGGACAAGTACGCCACGGCCGACTCCTCCATGAAGTCGGAGATCCGGGTTGACGCGTCCGGGAAGGTGATCCAGCCAGCTTCTCAAGCTCCGGCTGGTGACTCCAACCGGCGCCAACAGCCGAACGACAACAAGCGCAAGGCCCAGCAGCCGGCTACCAACAACCGGCAAGTGGCCACTATCGAGGATCAGCAGCCGGCCAGGCAACCCGGCCCCAAGCGTCAGCGGGGCGGCAAGGGTGCCTGGCAGCCTACCTTCTCCTTCGAGCAGACCCTCGATGCCCCGTGTAAGTTCCACAGCGGCGCGAAGCCGTCCAACCACACCACCCGGCAGTGCAACTTGCTCGCCCGAATCACTAAGGGTGAGGGCTTGCCGCCTCCTCCAGCCGGCCCGGCGGCTCCGGCTCCCCAGCAGCCGGCGGCCCGCCCAGGCGGCATGCTCCAAGATGAGTTCCTCGACGAGAATGCCACCTATGTTGTCTTCACCAGTGAGGCCGACGACAAGCACAGTCGGTGTTAGTAGCACCACGAGGTGAACGTTGTCGCTTCAGAGGTCCCCCAATTTATGCACTGGTCCGAGAGGCCCAACACCTGGAGCCGTAATGATCATCCGGCCGTGATGCCTTCGCCGGGTGCTTATGCAATGGTGCTGGACTCCACCTTCTCAACGGAGAGGCGGGCTTGTCGTTTCTCCCGGATCCTGATAGACGGCGGTAGCCGCATCAACATCCTTTACCGCGACACCATGGAGAAGCTGGTCATCAAGGAGAAGCAACTCCAGCCCAGCTGAACCATGTTCCATGGCATTGTCCCTGGGCTTTCCTGCTCTCCAATCGGCAAGATCAAGATTGATGTCCTGTTCGGCGACAAGACCCACTTCCGCCGCGAGCCAATCTGGTTCGAGGTGGTTGACTTGGACAGCCCCTACCATGCGCTCTTGGGCCGGCCAGCTTTGGCCAAATTCATGGCGGTTCCACATTACGCCTACCTAAAGATGAAGATGCCGGGTCCCAAGGGCATCATCACCATTGCCGGCGACTACCAGAAGTCGCTCACGTGTGCCGCCGCTAGCAGTCGACTGGCCGAGTCCCTCGTCATCGCCAAAGAGAAGCGCCTCCTTGACCGGGCTGTGGCCATGGCCAGCGAGCAGCCGGCCATGCCATCCGACCCCAAGGAGGTTGAGGCCGAGGGTTCCTTCCAGCCGGCCAAGGAAACCAAGAAGATCAGCTTGGACCCGGCGCACCCGGAGAGGTACGCTGTCGTGGGGGCTAAGCTCGACAGCAAATAGGAAAGCGAGCTCGTCGACTTCCTCCATGAGAATTGGGACCTCTTCTCATGGTCTCCAAAGGACATGCCGAGTGTTTCGAGGGAGTACGCCGAGCACAAGCTACATGTGAGATCGGATGCAAAACCGGTCAAACAACCCCTCCGCCGCCTATCAGAAGAGAAGAGAAGGATCATTCATGAAGAAATCGCCCGGCTCATGGCAGTCGGCTTCATCATGGAAGTATTCTACCCGGACTGGCTTGCCAACCTAGTCCTCGTTTTGAAGAAAAACAACAAGTGGCGCATGTGTATCGACTACACGAGCCTCAACAAAGCTTGCCCCAAGGACCCTTTTGCCTTGCCCCGGATTGATCAGGTGATCGACTCCACGGCCGGCTGCGAGCTGCTGTCCTTCTTGGACGCCTACTCCGGCTACCACCAGATCAAGCTGGACCCGGCCGACCGACTGAAGACCGCCTTCATCACCCCTTTCGGCGCCTTCTGCTACATCACCATGACGTTCGGCTTGAGGAACACCGGCGCCACTTTCCAGTGCTGTATGCAGAAGTGCCTCCTGAAGCAACTCGGCAGAAACGCCCATGTCTATGTGGACGACATAGTGGTGAAGACGGAGAAGCGCGACACTCTTTTGGAGGATCTCAAGGAGACCTTTGCCAACCTGCGCCACTTTCAGATCAAGCTCAACCGGGAGAAGTGCGTCTTCGGAGTAGCAGCCGGCCAGCTCCTTGGCTTTCTTGTTTCTGAGCGTGGGATTGAGTGCAACCCCGTGAAGATCAAGGCCATTGAGCGGATGAAGAAACCAACCCAGCTGCGGGATGTCCAGAAGTTTACCAGGTGCCTAGCCTCTCTCAGCCGGTTCATCAGCCGACTGGGCGAGAAGGCCCTCCCACTGTACCAGCTGATGAAGAAGACCACATGCTTCGAGTGGACTGACCAGGCGGATGAGGCATTCCTCCAGCTCAAGCGGATGCTGTCCACACCGCCTGTTCTGGCCTCTCCGGCTGCTAAAGAGCCCATGTTCCTCTACATCGCCGCTACCAACCGGGTAGTCAGCACCATGATTGTTGTCGAGCGCCCAGAAGCTGGCAGAGCCCAGCCGGTCCAGAGGCCGGTCTATTACCTAAGCGAGGTGGTGTCTGCCTCCAAGCAGAACTACCCCACTACCAGAAGATGTGCTACGGGGTGTACTTTGCCGCCAAGAAGCTGAAGCAGTACTTCCAGGAGCACACCATCACAGTCGTCTGTACCGTCCCCCTTCCTGAGATCATGGGCAACAGAGATGCCTCGGGCTGGGTGGCCAAGTAGGCCATCGAGTTGGCTCCGCACACCATCCTCTACCAGCCCCGCACCACCATCAATTCCCAAGCACTGGCCAACTTCCTTGTCGACTGGGCTGAGACCCAGTACCTGCCACCAGCACCGGATTTCATGCATTGGCGGATGCACTTCGACGGCTCGAAGATGCGCACCAGTTTGGGAGCCGGCATCATCCTCACCTCTCCCAAAGGCGACAAGCTAAAGTACATGCTACAGATTCACTTCGCCGCCTCCAACAACATGTCCGAGTACGAGGCACTCGTCCACGCCTCCGGCTGGCCAAGGAGATCGGCATCCGCCGCATTCTATGCTACGGTGACTTGGACCTAGTGGTCCAGCAATCCTCTAGCGACTGGGACGCCAAGGATGCAAACATGGCCAGCTACCGCTTCCTCGTCCAGGAGATCAGCAGACACTTCGATGGGTGCGTGTTCCTCTATGTGCCATGGGCCGACAACGAGGCAGCCAATGCCCTGGCACGGATTGGCTACACCCGGCAGGCCATCCCAGTAGGTGTCTCCCTCGAATGTCTGCGCAAGCTGTCTATCAAACCTTCGCCAGAATCAGAATCCATCTTCGTGCCGGCTGACCCTGGAGCAGCCGGATCCGGCTCGGGGACTTCAGCAGTCGGCCCGAGGACTTTTGCAAGCGGCTCGGGGGCTGCAGCACCCAAACCCGGCCCGGGGAGTCCAGAACCCAGCCCGGGGCTCGGCCCGGAGACTTCAACGACGCAGCAAGCAGCGGCCGGCTCCGACTCGCCGCTTCGCAACCCGGCCACCCTCATGCCGGTTGCTGTCATGATGGTGGTGGAAGCTCCGTCTTGGGCGCAGCCCATCCTCTACATTCTGGTGTGCCGCGAGCTACCAGCCGACGAAATCTTGGCCTGGCAGGTGCAACATCGGGCGGCCGCATACACGATCATCAACAGAGAGCTCGTCAGGCGCAGCGTGACTGGCGTCTTCCAGCACTGCGTCAAGCCGGAGAAGGGCATTGCTATCCTTAGAGACATTCACCAAGGTGAATGTGGCCACCATGCCGCCTCCAGAGCCCTTGTCGCCAAAGCCTTCCGCCATGGTTTCTTCTGGCCGACTGCTTTGGACGACGCCAAGGAGTTGGTCCGAAAGTGCAAGGGGTGCCAGCGCTTCAGAACCAAGCAGCACCTGCTGGCCTCAGCACTCAAGACCATCCCCATCACTTGGCCGTTTGCCGTGTGGGGTTTGGACTGTGTGGGCCCATTCAAGACAGCACGCGGCGGCATGACCCATCTGCTGGTTGCCGTGGACAAGTTCACGAAGTGGATCCAGGCAAGACCGATCAAGAAGCTGAACGGCCCGACAGCCGTCACATTCATCGCGGACATCACCGTTCGATACGGCATCACGCACAGCATCATCACCGACAACGTCACGAACTTCGCCAAAGGCGCCTTGGCCCGTTTCTGCGCGACGCAGGGCATCCGACTGGACCTCGCGTCGGTTGCTCATCCGCAGTCAAACGGCCAGGTGGAGCGAGCAAACGGCCTCATCCTGTCCGGCATAAAGCCTCGGCTGGTCGAGCCATTGGAGCGCTCGGCTGGCTGCTAGATCGAGGAGCTGCCGGCTGTCCTTTGGAGTCTCCGGACCACGCCGAATCGATCAACCGGCTTCACGCCCTTCTTCCTCATGTACGGGGCTGAGGCTGTCATCCCAACAGACATCGAGTTCGACTCACCTCGCATCACCATGTACACGGAGGCGGAAGCAAATGAGGCACGAGAAGACGGCGTCAACCTTCTCGAAGAGGCCCGGCTGCTAGCACTCAGCCAGTCCGCCATCTACCAGCAGAGCCTACGCCGCTACCACAACAAGAAGATCAAGCCGCATGCTTTCCGCGAGGGCGACCTTGTGCTCCGGCTGATCCAGCGGACAGCCGGCCAGCAAGGCCTTGGGCAACGACTCCTACTACCACATCGACACACAGAAGCCCAGGGCATGCAAGAGGGACACAGCCGGCCAAGAGTGGGAGTGCCCGTGGAACGCGAACCTTCTCCGCCCATTCTACAGTTGATGCAGTGTATGTACCACGCTATCTTTTGTACTAAGCAAAGACAATAGGTCCCCCGAGGCGCACTCGGGGGCTCCCTTTTTATCTATATGATAAGCTTCGCCTACAAATGATTTTTTTATTTTTTCGCCCTGTCCGGGTCCGGTCAGCCGGCCCACGTGCTCGCCGCCTCGACCTAAGTTGGCACCACCCGAAGTTGGCTAAGTAGTGTGCCGATGCCAAAGCCCTCTCTTCGCCCCAGCCACAGCTCGCAGCGCAACTGTCCGGCTGGCAAGAGCTAAAGGTCGGAAACGCTGTCCACATGAAAAATGACTAAGGAAGAACGCTGATTCAGGCCAGGCCGGCCTCTCGCCTCACCCGTCCAGCTGCCCAGCAGCTGGCCGGCCAGCTTCTCGCTCGACTAGCTACGCTCTAAGCGGCTGAAGTAGTTTGCCTATTCTAAACGGCCAAGTCCCTGACCCGGCAATAGACCGTAGCACGGCTGTCCGGCTGGTAGGGCGGCAGCCCAAGGAAGACGGCAAAGGAAAAAGCCAAAGAAAGCAAAGGAAAAATCGAGTCAGAACTCGGCAAATCACACAAGCATGTGGGGAACAAAATCATTTACATTGCAAAAAGGCCCAAGGCCGGCATTCATCAGAGTTTAGAAATACACCCCAAGTGGGTGGAACTGCGCAGGACTAACGATGTTCTTGAGTACAAGACAGAATGAATTCAAAAGATAAAAAGCCGCCTAGGCCGAAGGCACGGCGGGCTGCTTGGACAGGTCGGCGGTGGCTGAGGCACCGGCTGGTGGGGCTTCCGGCTGGCTGGTCTCGGTCTGGTCGACGGCGGTGGCGGCCGACGTGGTCTCCCGTGGCTCGCTGGCCGAAGCTGGATCAGCACGGTTCTGGCTGGTCGCTCCGCCGTCTGGTGCGATGTCATCGCCTTCCAAGTCCTAGCTCTCGTCCGTGGCTTCGTCGCTGGAGGCGATCTCCTCCACTGGGTCCTTTCCCTCGTCCGGGTTCAGCCCGAACCAGGACGGCGGCACCTCAGTGCCGTTTTCCGCCCACTCCGGCACGAAGACGCCGATGTCGGCATAGTCGGCGAGGGCTGCCGCGCGAATGGCGATCGCCTCATGCTCCGGCCCTGCCTCCTGGTGAAAGGTGGCCAGCTGAGCCAAGCTCGCGCCTGGGTACCTCTCCTTCACGAACTCCAGTGCCGCCTTGGCGCCTGCTCGTGCCGCGGTGCCCTTCCAGGAGTCGAGCCGCTCCGCCGCCACCTCCAACTAGTCGGCGGTCCAACTGGGAGTCCGGGGCACCTGCACACCCGGCCAGAGCCCTTCCAAGACCTGGGACCCGGCGCGCTGAAATCGATGGAGCAGCCGGCGGACCGGCACAAGGCATAGCTGGATGGCCCGGAACAGCTCGCCCAAAGTCCGAGGCCGGTCCAGCGCAATCTCCTCGCCCACTTGCCTCCGCTGCTCATGCCGTGCCTCGATCGCCTGGTTGATGGCGCCGGCATGGTCCGGGAAGTACTCTGCGTAAAAAGAAAACAAAGGAATAAGAGGCCGGCTTCCAGCAATAGCCGGCGCCTCCAAGCAAGAAAGAAAAGTTACCTTCGAGCATGCCCTCGATCACCTCATAGCCTTCCGACAGGCACTTCTCCCTCTCGGCCCAGCCCGAGCACTGAGACTCGAAATTGGCCTTGAGGAGCGCCTCCCATCCTTCAGCTATCGGACCTGATCAGCGTGCCGGGTCGCCTGGTCAGCCAGCTCCTTCTCAAGCCGATTGCGCTTCGCGGTCGCCTGGCTGCGCTCCAGCTCCTTGGCCTGAAGCTGGCTGTCGAGCTCGTGCACATGGCTTCGCAGCTGGGCGGCGGCCTCTGCAGAAACGAAGAAAGGTCATCAACAAAGACAAGAAGTCACCGGGGAGATCCGGCCCGACTGCTCAGCAGTCCGCCCGAATCTCGGGGGCTACACCCAGTGGGTGCGCTTGCGCGCCCCCACTGAAAGCCGGCCTACGTACCTCGGCTCTTCTGCAACTCAACGGTCCAGTTGGTGAGCTACTGGTTCTGGGAGTTGAAGGCGGCCGCACGCAGGTTGTGGTAGTCCTGCAGCAAGCACAACATCTTAGCACTCGGAAACATGCCTTAAAGTTGCAACCCGCCTGCTCAGCAGCCAGCTTGGAACTTGGGGGCTACACCCAGTGGGTGCACTAGCACGCCCCCACTGAAGATCACAAAAATAAAAAGCAAAGTCAAGAGCGTACCCGGACAGACGTTTGCATCACCACCATCTCGCTCCTCGCCTTCAGGAGGGTGGCGCCATGGGCGGAGAACTTGTCCAGGACATCCTTCACTGCAAGGTTCAAGGCGGCCGGGCCGGCCCCTGGCGTCCAACCAAGCAGAGCGGAGCTCATGGCCTCGGTGTTGGCTCCCTGCGAGCTCGTGGCCATGTTTTCTGCCGCCCTTGGCGCGGAAGCCGCCCGCCCCGGGCGCAAGCGCGCGGAGGTGCGCGTCGCCACGGCCCGGCTCGTCGCCAACGCGGTGCTGGCCAGCGGCATCTCCGGCCCTTCAGGGCCAGCTCCCGGCGCGCGCTGAGTCACCTCCACCGCCGGGACGACGGGGTCGGCCACCTCCCGCTCCAGGGCCGACTGATCAGCTCTGGTTGCTCCAGTCGGCGCCCATTCCTCCACAACCGGCGGCTCCGGCTACTCCAAGTTGGCGGCCTCTGGAATCCCGCTGCCGGCCGGGTCCTCTGCGGCCTTGGCGTCGGCCTCTACCTGCGCCTTGGTCGCCGCCTACGCCTGCACTGCCACCACGGCTTGTGCTTCCATCTGCGCTGACGCGGCGGCCTGGGTGTCGGCCTCCGCTTGTGCTATGGCCTCCCGCTCCTCCCGCGCGTTCCTCTCCGTCGCCTCCCGAAGGGTGGCGGCCGGGTCCACGCGCTAGGCCTCCTCAGAGCCGCCTGCAGATCCGATCAGCGAGGCGGACGGAGCCCGGGATATGGAAAGGGGAGCCCTGCGATTCAAAGCAAGCAAAGATAAGAAGCTCGGAATAAAGAAAACAACCAAGACAATTCGATAGATGCACTTACCCAGACACCATTGGGAGCTCCTTCGGGGCCCTCCGGATGGCGGCCGTCTTCGCGGCCTCTTACCGCTTGGTCGCGGCCGTCGACTTGGCCTTCTTGGGTGGCTTGTTGCCAAACATCCTCTCAGCGCGGCGTTTAGGCGCGGCAGGAGCACCAGTCGGCGCTCCGCTTGACGGCCGTGCCGTCGAAGGGCTAGCGCCCGCCCTGTCGGTGCCTTCGGGGCGGCGTTGTCCGTCGCCGTCTTCGTCGTCACTCGGCTAGGACCGGACATCACCGTCTCCTCCAGCACCGCCTACCGCGGCTCTGCCTCCCCCGGTGGCGTCGTCCTCCTCCAACACGGCCGCCCCCAACTCGAGGTTGCCCACGTTGCTCTCCTCGTGGTCCGGCATCCACTGGTGACCCGGAGCCGGCGCGCCGGCTGCTACCTGGCCAGGGAAGCGCTGCCCAGCATTCGGGTGGTTAGGTCGGATGAAGAGTATTGCAAGAGCAAAGAACAGGGACCAGATACTAACCGCAGGCAGTGGGTTGGCACAGCTGTACGACTCCTTGCCGAAGCTCCAGTCGGTCTCGCTGAGCTGGCTGCCAGAGAAATAGTTGACGTGGCGGACCACCTCCATAGTCGGCAGCTCCTTGGTCGACATCCGGCATGGGTCCCGGCGGCCATTCATGTCGTAGATCAGGTGTGGCCGGAATTGGAGGGGCGAAACCCGGCGCTGGACGAAGTCGGCCAGCAAGTCCGCCGGCTTGAGGCCATCCATGTCCGTCATCGCTTGCAGCCGAACAAGGACGTTGGTGATGGCAGCCAGCAACGGCTTGGAGGGTTGCTACCCCCAGTTGTTCTGCGGCTCGGCAGGCGGGCCGATCATGAAAGCCAGCAGGTTGATGTAATCGCGAGTCGGGTGGAGGTTGCGGACATAGAAGTAGGACTTCTGCCACAACTTCGCCGACTCCAGCAGGACGATAGGCGGAAAGCGGGTCCCGGAGCCAGTGCGTCGCACGGCAATGCAGGCGCCACACTGGGCTGGCTCACCCTTGGCCTGGGTCCCAAACTTCAGAAAGAAAAACCTGCCCCACAGCTCGAGTGTGGGCAGGACGCCGAGATAGCCCTCACAGAAGGTCACAAAGGCAGAGAGGAGCACCATCGTGTTTGGAGTAAGGTGGTGAGGCTGCAGATGGTAGAAATCAAGAAAATAGCAAAGGAAGCCGCTCACCGGCAGACCGAATCTGGCGAGGAAGTGGCTCCGGAAGACGACGAACTCGCTGTCCCTCGGCATCGGTGATACGTCTCCAACGTATCTACTTTTCCTAACGCTTTTCCTCTTGTTTTGGACTCTATTTTGCATGATTTGAATGAAACTAACACGGACTGACGCTGTTTTCAGCAGAACTACCATGGTGTTGTTTTTGTGCAGAAATAAAAGTTCTCAGAATGGAATGAAACTTTACGAGGATTTTTTATACAATAAAAGAGAATTTCTGGAGCCAAGAACCACCGGAGGGGAGCACCTGGGTGGGCACAACCCACCAGTGCGCGCCCCCCTCCAGGCGCGCCCAGGTGGGTTATCCCCACCTGGTGGCCCACAGACCCTGAGACCGATGCTATAAAATCACATTATTCCAGAAAAAAAATCAAGGAAAAAGAATTATCGTGTTCCACGAGACGGAGCCACCGTCACCTCCTGTTCTTCATCGGGAGGCCAGATCTGGAGTCCGTTTGGGGCTCCGGAGAGGGGGATCTTTGATATTTGTCATCACCAACCCTTTTCCATCGCCAATTCCATGATGCTCCCCACCGGGAGTGAGTAATTCCTTCATAGGCTCGCTGGTCGGTGAGGAGTTGGATGAGATTCATCATGTAATCTAGTTAGTTTTGTTAGGGCCTGATCCCTAGTATCCACTATGTTCCGAGATTGATGTTGCTATGACTTTGCTATGCCTAATGCTTGTCACTTTGGGCCCGGGTGCCATGATTTCAGATTTGAACCGTTTATGTTATCATCATTATATCCATGTTCTAGATCCGATCTTGCAAGTTATAGTCACCTAGTATGTGTTATGATCCGGCAACCCCGGAGTGACAATAGTCGGGACCACTCCCGTTGATGACCGTAGTTTGAGGAGTTCATGTATTCACCGTGTGTTAATGCTTTGTTCCGGTTCTCTATTAAAAGGAGGCCTTAATATCCCTTAGTTTCCAATAGGACCCCACTGCCACAGGATGATAGGACAAAAGATGTCATGCAAGTTCTTTCCATAAGCACGTATGACTATTTACGGAATACATGCCTACATTATATTTATGAACTGGAGCTAGTGCCGTATTGCACTAGGTTATAACTGTCACATGATGAATATCATCCAACAAATCACCGATCCAATGCCTACGAATTTATCTTATATTGTTTCTGCTAAGTTACTACCGCTGTTGTTACTATTGCACTTGCTACAAAATTACTGCTATCACTGTTACCGTTACTATTAATGCTATCACTATTATCAAAACTATCATACTACTTTGCTACTGATCAATTTGCTGTAGATAATTAATCTCCAGGTGTGGTTGAATTGACAACTCAGCTGCTAATACTTACAAATATTCTTTGGCTCCCCTTGTGTCGAATCTATAAATTTGGGTTGAATACTCTACCCTTGAAAACTGTTGCGATCCCCTATACTTGTTGGTTATCAGTCGGCGAGATCTCCCTCGCGTCGGGAAGATGCGTCCCCACCATCGATGCAACGGGAAGCCTCCATGTCGCGTGGAGGAACTCGATGTGCCCCTCATGGACGTTGGAGCCGTCCCACTCGCCTCGCGCCATGGCTCGTCGTGGCCTGGCGGTGGCGCGGCGACGTTGGGTGGTGGTGAGTCTGCGGTGGCGTGGTGAAGCTCGACGGCGATGAGCTGCGGTGGCACTTCGGCGGCGCGTGGCATAGTAGCGCGGCGACGACGAGGAAGCAAGAGGCAAGGAAGCAAGGAAGCAAGGAAGAAGAAGAGAAGGGAGGGGGCGCGCGTGCCTTTGGCCGCCCCCTCCTCCCCTATTTATGCGGCCACAACGGCGTAGCCGAGGCGACGCATCGTGGGGGACGTGGGGATTAACTGCGCCCAAACCCCGCACGTCCCTGCAAATCCCGCACCATGATGGCGCGTATTTACTTTGCCCCGGAAGGGCAACCGCCCACCTTGGCCGCAGCGGATCCGTGCGCGCCGAGGCCGTGTAGTGGTGTGCCCGGGCCTGCGGCGATGTCCCGTCGCGCGCCTGGGCTGGCAGGCCGGTCTGGCCTGCTGGCGATGTGTGGCGAGTGTGCAACGGGCGGCAAGCGTACCACCCGGAGGCGTACCACCCGGCACCCGCCATGGCGCTTCAAAATCCACCAGGCGGCCAGCTCCTAGCAGGCGGCTTCTTCAAGCCGGACGAAGCAAAGACGCTGGATCTCTCAGAGGAGGAAACTGCTGAGGAACTCCGGCTTTGAGCCGTGGAGCCTCACTAGCTTCGAGGACTACTGTCAGGGGGATAGACCCCGGGTAGCGTCATCCAGACCTGATGACATTTCAAGACATCGGGGCTAGCAAAGCCCCTCATACCTTCTTGGCACATGGCCAATTCCTTGGGCCAGCTAGGACCAATCGGCCGGTTTCCAGAAGACGGTGCGCTCATAGAAGGCGGCTCTTGGGGGAGGCCGGTTCCTAGTAGGCGGCCCCTCCTCCCCTCGGAGTCTGCACTCGCCTGCTTCGATGAGACGGGGCGTGGCTGCGGAGCCACCAACTCCGCCGAATCCCGGAGGAGCGTGGCTACAGTGTGAGCTGACCAAGCGGCCACCTACCTTCTAGGCGCAGGACTGTAGCCATGCTACTCATGGCATGGCCCTCATCAGCAAGGACCTTGCTACAGCACAAGGGAATCAGTACGGACCGCAGGTGGCGGGCCCTACCTGCCCATGAGCTACCAGAAGGCGGCGGACCCCTAGTAGGTGGCATCGAGGGGCGGGCCGGCTCCCAGCAGACGGACCCTTCCCTCCCCTCGGAGTCCGCACTCACCCACTACGACAAGACGGAGCATGGCTACAGTGTGTGCTAACCAAGCGGCCACCAAACCCATGACGTGGGACTGTAGCCATACGACTCCTGATGAAGCCTCCGTCATCAAGGACAAAGTTGCAGCGAAGAGCAATCAGCGTGGCCCGCAGGCGGCGGGCCCTACCTGTCGGCCGGATTCTCGGTGGCCGGCGGGGCCCTCCAAGGGCGGGCCCCAGCAGCCGGCGGAGAACCCGGCGACCCTAGACACTGACGTCCGGGTCCTACACCCGGCCGTATTACCATTGTACCCCTGGGGGGTTAGCCTATAAAGGCCCCCAGGGCTCACCCATGTAAAGGGTTCATCCTTCATTCCACCACACACCATAGCTAGGAGAAGAGAGCTAGCCCTGCCCTTCTTCCTCCTCTAGCAACACAGCTCAAGGAGCAACCTTGTACACCTTTGATCATAGTCATCATAGCAGGAGTAGGGGTGTTATCTCTCCGGAGAGCCCCAAACCTGGGTACGTCTCGTGTGCCTTCGAGCTCGTGCTCACTCTCGCTTCTGGAACCCGACGACATCCTCATGGCTCCACCCACGATAAGCCGCCCCCTGGCATCTGACGTGAGATTACCACGACACACCACCTTTGCCAAAATGTGCGAGACGTCTTTTATTTTTTAGAAGTTCTGAGGGTAGGGTGTGAATAGCACATATGTGTGTGACGTCTACCTACAGATAGAAGGTGGGTCCGAGAGGACTCGGGACAGTCGTGACTCATGAGGGTGCATGTGTGTGTGAGAGAGAGGGGGCACGCATCAATGCAATGCATGTGTCCATAAATCATATCTGACAAACGTTCGCCAAAAGCTATTTCCTGACGAACACTGTAAGAACCGTCAGATCGACATCTGAGAGTGTCAGTTTTGCCATGTCATTTAATAGAATAGCCACTCCTCCGACACACAAATCTTCCACGTGAGTGTCAGTAACTGCCGTATGCTCCTCCCTCCGTTCCAAAATGTAGTGCATATAGCTTTATTGAAAATTCGGACCTCGCAAACTTTTACCAAGTTTTCGTATACCAAAATGCACATATCGAATACCCAATATATATCATTTCATTCATCTTCGAGAGGTAACTATAAAGATGGGGGAGGAGTGTACAAAGAAAGACCGTCGTATGACCTACAACAATTTCAACCATCCTTTGGTGTGGAGGAATATCATAGGAACTCTATATGATATGATTGTTATAGGATTTTTCCCTTTAGAGCCAATTGGTTCATAGGAATAGATTCATATACTCCACATTTCAACGGAAAATAAACATGATATCATTTTTATAGCTTTAGGGCCACTTGGTTCATATGAATGGATTCCTATACTCCCACAATTTCAAAGGAAAATAAACATTAGCGTATATTCAATAGAAAAGTTCCTATGATGTGCACCAAATGACATCTCTTTTCTAATCCCTCCTCATAGGAATTGAGATACATGTCATCTCTAGATTCAATAGAAAAGTTCCTATGATGTGAACCAAATAACATCTCTTTTCCAATCCCTACTCATAGGAATTGAGAGACATGTCATCTCTTTCCCTACAACTTCCATGTATACATCTTCTCTATTCCTAAATAGGAGTAGCTAGTACAACCCACTAGTAGCTTTTTCCTGGACATGCAACTATGGCACAAGAACACGTCATGCATGCAAGTCATAAATCACATTGTTTTTGTACTCTATGCATGCAAGCACCACATAATCAATTTGTGCATGTTACTCATAAGTCATTTCTTGCATTAGATTTTGTATTGACAGTTCACATTCACATTTTTGTTAGAAATGTCATTCTTTTAACTGCAGTTCATTTTTTCTCTTTGTATTACATTTTCATTTTAAGCATACATTCACTTCCCATTAGTTATAGATGTTTTTGGAGGAACTTCTATGTAATATTTTGAGTAGCAAATTTCACGCGGCCGCGGGTATGTCAAAATGCGGGGCCCATGCGTCATTGCCTTTTGGTCGAACCTACATCCATAATTTTTTGTACTACGTTTATCTCCACTGGTCCCCGAACCCAAAATGCTGCCTCGTTCCCGTAAAACCAAGCGGCCCACCCATGTTAAGGCGTCGACTCGAACTCAATCCCTCTCCCGTTTACTATGTCGTGGCCCTGCACACCGTAGTACTCCTACAAACCCTACCCGCCGTACGCATCATCGGTTTTCTTCAAGAGGACGAGGGAGAAGCGGATTTGTAGTGGAGGCTCCTACCCTAGGGTGCCCTAGGTAGCTGCCGCACGCATCATTGGTTTTCTCTTTTCTTTATGCTCTTGCACCCTAGATTGAAACGATGGTTGCTTCGTCCGTCCAGCTTAATGCGGGAAAGGTGGGGCTTTGTGATTTGACCCCTCATCGCTCATTTACTACTACTGCGGCGCTATGACTGGGGTGCCTCCAAGTCCAACCGCTGCTCCGAACTATAATTTGGTGCATCGCACGTGGAACAAGACGGTGGATGAGCCACATGTCGGCCAAAGGGGTCCTGTTAAGTGTGTCACCATTTTGTGTGCGGACTGACCCTGCTAGAGTTGCTACGCAAACACGACAGGAGCAGCCTACCACTTGGTTTTGCTCCTTGGTGAATCCTGACTATATTGATCTAAAAAGATACTACTTCCTCCGTCTCGGTTTATAAGGCATGCACGTAGTTCTAGGTCATCCATTTGACTAACTAAATAAGAGTTACTATGTCACAAAAAGTATATCATTGGATTCTTAAGCGGGTGTAGTTTCTAAACATATATTATTCATCACATACTCCCTCCTTCCCGGTTTATAGGGCTTATCAAAAAAATTTCGGTTTCCCGTTTTATAAGTCTCAATTTGATTGTTCCCCATCACATCTCTGATTTCAAGGTGCATTAATTCATTGCATGCAAGGATTATGAGAAACTTGACCAATGCATGTACTTCATGCATGCATGCATTGCAATTAATGCATTGGTAAACACAATTCTTTGAGGAAAATGAGCGCATTAATTGAGTGCTTTTACAAACCACAAAAATTATTCCACCACTCATCATCTAGCTTGGTTGGTGAGATTTTTGAATTGAGCCCTGTAAACCGGAAAGGAGGTAGTACTATATAGCTTGTTAAATTCTCAACCTAGAACGACATGCATGCCCTATAAACCGAGACGGAGGAAGTAGTAAAAATGAAGTGATTTTACAGAGCGGTGGGCGGGGGAGCATGGCCTGTCATGCGGTCCCATGTGTCATGATGTACCAAGGCGATGCCCGTCCCTCTTGAGGCAGAACAATGGCAGAAGCAATACGTGGTTTTCTTGAAGGAGATTATGGCGAAGCGAATTCAGCGAAGTGTGAAATAATGGTTGCTTCGTCCGTCTGGGAAGGTGCGGCATTGTGATTTGACGTCTCATTGCTCATTACTACTACTGGGGCGCTACGACTGGGGTGCATCCCCCTGCTGTTCTGCACTGTTATTTGGTGCATGACACATCGACCCGGTTGCTATATGTCCCACATGTCGCCGAGAGGAATTACAGAATTCAAGAAAGCGAGCATCTCCACTCTTTTAGTCCGACGGAGGAGTACAAGACACGGCTTGGTTCTTGCTGCTTCGCGCGATCCATCGATACAAACCCGGACTAAAAAAGGCGAGGGCGGGTCTTTTCCCGCGCGGTAGGCAGGGGAGTTTGGCATAGTCTGTTCAAGGCAACGAGGCAGGAAGGGAAACAAACAAATAAAGGTTGAGCGACTTAGTTTTGGGAAAATCTGATTTTGCGGAGTACGTACCCACTATGGAGGTAGTACTACTTACTACTCCCTCCTTTCTGGTTTATAGGGCTCATCTAAAAAAAATCATTTTTCCATTTTATAAGTCTCAATTCTACTCCCTCCTTTCCGGTTTTTAGGGCTCAAATCTGAAATCTCATCAACCAAGGCATTTTGTGAATGGAGGAATGTATCTCGTACTTTACAAAACTACTCGAATTAAACTCAAGCGTTAATTTGGATTAATTGCAGTGCATGCATGCTTGGCCACTAGATGAGTAGGAGCATTACATGCATTGGTGTGTTCCTTTTTAATTCTTACATGCAAAGATTTAATTCGCCTCGAAAACTAAAAATGAGATGGAGATGAGCCCTTTAAATTGGAAAAACAAAAAAGTTGAAATAAGCCCTATAAACCGGAAAGGAGGGAGTACTAGTAGTACCATCACATGTTTGGATTTCGAGGTGCACTAAATCACCCGATGCAAGCAGTATCAAGAGAATACTCACCAATGCAAGTAGAAGTTCATGGAAATTTAGTGGTCATGCATGCATTCGTTGTAATTAATGCATCGGTAAACATAACTTCTTGAGAAAAATGAGCGTACTAATTACTTGTGCAAACTATGAAATTAATTCCACCACTCACTGTCTACCTTGGTTGGAGAGATTTTGAAATTGAGCCATAAACCGGAAAGGAGGGAGTAGTAACATAGCCTAGGGTAGCTTGCTGCACCACGGACTCCAAGGAAATTGCTGTAGTACTACTCCTATGTACCACTGTACTACTCCTACTACTAAAAGACATATATTTCAAACAATATGATAATCTCTCTAACCGAGGTTGGGACAAGGAGTAACGAAGGGAGTAGTAAAATTTTCTCCTCGTCCTGTGAGCCACCGCGCACGTGGGCGAGGGAGCGGGCATAGGCGTAGTAAGCAAGCTTCTCCGCGTCCTGCGACTCTGCGAGCCACTGCGCCCGTGGGCGGGGGAGACAGCGTACTAAGCAAGCTTCTCCTCATTCTGCGAGTTGACGGGACACATCAAAAGTAATACGTACAGAGCATCTCCAGTGTATAGAGCCTTGCCTCTAAGGTAGGCCCCACATGGTTTGCCTCTTATCAAATGAAAAAACCACAATGTATAGAGACTCTAACCAGCCTCTAAGGTGGGCCCTAGCAGAAATTTAAAAAGTATTGATTAGCAACACATTTGTCCAATCAGTACTATTTCTCTTGTACTCCTACTTTCTTATGCTTCCTATGGCTGACAATTGGGACCAGATGGATTGTTACATTGTTAGAGGCAGCCTATAAGGTTAGACACGATGCTAGCCAATTTTTTGTTAGAGGCAGTTCATGCAATGTATAGAGGCCTGCCTCTAAGAGCAGAGAGGGCTTAGAGGAAACAAAAAGCATACATTATGGAGGCCCTAAGTGCCTACTTTCTGGTCTATATGACTCAATTTAAAATCCACAATGCATCCATAATAGATGCTGAGTGATGGAATAAGTTTGTTACTTCAATAGTTTGCAAAAGTACTGAGCATGTGAGATGGTGAACGGAGGGAGTACGATACCATTAGTATTACAGTTCTTTTGGAAGGGTTGTAGTAGTCCCACCCATTCACATGTTCACATTTCAAGCTTCAATAAAAGCGTTGCACGCAAGGATTAAGAGAAACATCAGCAATGCATGTACTCCCTCAATCCATATAGGGTATAAAATACGTTTTGGAGGCTAACTTTGACCACATGTTAGAGCAATAATATGGCATCCAACTTACACAAATCTTACCATCAAATCCGTACGTGGTCATTATACAGCTAACACATGTGTTGGCGTTCTGGGAACGGGGGTACCCAGACTTGCCTGCCTGCGGCCCATGGCGTGGCTCCATCGACGGCCTGGTATGGCCCAGCTTCAGCGACAACAACTCAAGACCCTCGCGAGGGGCCAAGCCTCACGAGGCGGACGACACCAGGACCTCTACGCAAGCCTCACCTCATGAGGTCCGGATGACGTGAGCCATGATGACCAAGGCCAGGTGGGGGCAGTGTACCAGTTTCCTCTTTGGTGCTAAAGGGGCAAGCGCAGGCGCGGAGTCCCGAGGAATCAGCCATAGGTTTTCATTCTCGTGCAACAAGACCAAGACCGCCAGGACAGCAGGACAGAGGTCATCACCGAGCCCACCACGGCGTCACAACCAGAGGCTTTCGCAGGCGAAGACTGCTTTTGTCAGGATAGCGTGTACTAGCTGTCCCCCTTCGATTTTGGCTATTATGGGATCCCTTCTCGCCTTTCATCTGGTAAGAGGACCAAGGCCACTATAAATAGGACTTAGCCACCACCACAGAGCGGGGGCTTTTAGATCAGAGAGGGCCAAGAGAGATCCATTCCGCCCTCACCCTCACCAGCTCACGTGAGCGCAAGAACACACCTCCTGAGGTTGTTCTCCCACTGTACTAGTTCATCCTTAGCCCCTCGAGGCCAATCCACCACAAAGCAGGAGTAGGGTTTTACACCGCAAGGTTGCCCGAACCTGGGTAACCTGCCGTGTCCTCTTTCCTTTGAGTTCTTCGAGCTAAGCTGTGGGATAGGAGAGTAGGCAGACTGGGGAGGACGAGTTCTTCGCACGCACCTCAGACTTTGAACCTCTCAAGGTTTGCGGAACCCTAAATCTGACATTTGGCGCGCCAGGTAGGGGTGCATCGAAGCCTCTCTTCTTCCAGTCGATCTGCCACCGCCCGGCCGTTCTCATGGGTGACGCTCCGAGTGCTCACGTTGAGCACTGGGCTGCACGGCCTGCCCGAGCAGTGCCGTCTATGCAAGAGGATCTCCACTCCGCGCTCCTCGCGGCACACACGCCGCCCAGCTTCGTTGGTCGCGGGCGGCGCGAGCCGCCGCCCGCCCGCCCTCGCGCCACGTCGCAGCCGCGCCACCACACGATCTTCGAGCTATGCTGCGGCGATGGCGCCACACACTCGCCGGGAGAGGGCGAACATGCGAGCCGCATTCATCGTGGCACGAGAGCTGCTACGTTGCCGGTTGGCGGAAGGCGCCCACGATGCCCTGCTGGAGCGGGTCGCCGAGCTGCTTGATGCTGCCTGTAGGGGCGCGACACCTTTCTGCACCTTGCCTACATCGCAAATGATGCCGGGGGAGCGTGCCGGTCCCCGCCATGCCCGCGCGCCCCTCCTTGGAGGATCTGGGGGACCCAATGGCGCCAACCCGGCCCGCAGCGCCACTCATCCTACCCAAGCCATGCGACCTCCAGCCGAGGCAAGCTCGGGCAGTCCCTCCTGGGGCCGCGCCGAGACACCACCCTACGGCCGCCGAAACCTGGCGCCAAGCCTGGTGGCCAACGATGCGGGGCGGCCAGGTGATTACCCCGGCGCGGCAATATCAGATGCCTACGTACCTCCCATGGTGGACCTGCTGTACTCGTCAAGAGACGGCCCCTGCCCGTTCCCCTCACCAGACTGGGCATCGGGAGCACGCGAAGCCGAGGCTCTCCGCGAGCCGCCTCGGAGCTTCACCGACACCTTCAACGACAACAGCCGCTGGGTACAGCCGACATCTCAGGAGCACGATTACACTAACCATGGACCGCAGGTGAACCAAGCCACAGCAGCAGCCGGGGACCCCAGGATGACGGCCCCGCTGCGGGCGGATGGAGTGCACTAGGCGCTGCACGGAGGTAGGTCCTCTGTCGGGGAAGGCGGCGGCTAGCCCTTCCCCCTAGCGGAGGGCCTGCGGTCGCCGGGGGCGCCGCCAGCGTCCCCCTTGCCCCTTGATCTCGTCCTGGTTTCCGGACGCCCCAACGGTGGTCGGGGGAGCCGCAGGGCAGGGCCCTCGTCAGGCGCCATGGAAATACGTGAAGGTCTAGCCCGGCGCCAGGCCCTCCTCCACACCGCATGGAGCAAGGCGCTGCATGGAGGTAGGTCCTCTGCCGGGGAAGGCGCCGGCGAGCCCTTCCCCCCCGGCGGAGGGCCTGCGATCGCCGGGGGCGCCGCCAGCGTCCCCCTTGCCCCTTGATCTTGTCCTGTTTTCCAGACTCCCCAATGGTGGTCGGGGGAGGCGCAGGGCGGGGTCCTCGTCAGGCACCATGGAAATACGTGAAGGTCTAGCCCGGCGCCAGGGCCTCCCCCGCAGAGCATGGAGCAAGGCGCTGCACGGAGGTAGGTCCTCTGCCGGGGAAGGCGCCGGCGAGCCCTTCCGCCTGGCGGAAGGCCTGTGGTCGCCGGGGGCACCGCTATCGTCCCCCTTACCCCTTGGTCTTGTCCTGGTTTTCGGACGCCCCAACGGTGGTCGGGGGAGGCGCATGGCGGGGCCCTCGTCAGGCGGCATGAAGCAAGGCCCCGCGCCTGTGAAGGTCTCCGCTCGTGACACTCTCACGTAATAATGAGTGGGGATGTACATGCCCTGGAGGCTCCTGAGTGTCACCCACGGGCCTCACGGGGGCTCCCTCCCACGTCCTAGTGGCAGCACTTAGCTCCGCGCTGGTGAGAAGACTAAACTAGGTGCCGGACACGGCTGTTCTTTTGCTTGCTTTCTGCAGTTGGTCTGCCGCGACCACACCTCACCGAAGCTCTGTCGCCCTAGAGTTTCGGTCATTAAATCCTCGTGAGATGCTCTCAAACGAGCTCGTGGGCATGCATACCCTCTCAAGTTTGTGCCTCCGGGTATCGCGATGTGGTGCACCAGCCACAACCAACCCATGCTCGAGGGCTCGCGCAAGGAAGGGCATGACACCCTGCAAAGTTTTCTAATAAACCTGCAGTTGTACAATGCCTCCTGAGGCTGCAGTACAATGCCTCATGAGGCCCGACGGCTCCTGAGCCGTTAAGAAGCAAGCAAGCTTCGCCAAATGTTGCTGGAGAGGCGCACCCTCATGAGGCGTGAAACTATGACAAGCATATCAAGCTAAGTTATTCTAACCGCACCTAATCGGAGTATCGATATCTCGGCACAATATCGATAGCATAATGGTATGAGTGCCTTGGTTCATTACACGCCCCAGCGGGGCCTTCTACTTTTTTCAAGTGCAGGAGAAAGGAAAGGTTAAACAAAAGTGGCCCGCATAACCGCAGCAGCTCCCGAGGCCAGGTTCCGGCGTCCCCCGGGATCAGTCCGAGTCTTCCTCCCGCTTCAGTGGAGCGCAGCGACGCGACGACCCGTCGCCTTCCCCAATGCGAGCCAGGCGATGTGGTGGTTGGTTATAACCGCCGCTGCTGGTGCTCTCGCCGGAGGAGGAGCCGCTGCTGCTGAAGGAAGCGTGACCATCGTCAAGGCCAAAGCCAAGGACGTGAAGCGCAAGGGACCGGCCGTGCTCGCGGCCGAACCAGAGATGAAGCACGGCCGCGACCACCCAGAGTCATCCAAGGGCAGCCGCCCGTTCTGCGTCTTCCACAACATGCACAGCCACAACACCAATGACTGCCAGGAGCTCCAGGCCATCCACGATGGGCGCCTCGGTCAACGCCCCGAGCACAACGACCGAGGCTATGGCCGCGAAGGAGGCTGAGGTGGAGGACGCTAGGACGGCCGCGACCCCCGCCAAGAATGGCGCGACCAGCCTCATGAGGACCGCTGGCAGGGCCAGCCTCGCGAGGGCCCCTGGAGGGACCAGCCTCATGAGGACCGTCCTCAGGGCAACGCTGGCCTTCCTTCGCTGCCGCCACCACCAAGAAGAAATGACGACAACCACCAGGATGAGGGGGTTGGGTGCTTCCAGGAGCGTCGTGCCATCGCCTGTGTCCTGGGCGGCGCTCAGGCCCCCGCCTCTCATCGCATCTTCAAGCAGTTTGCCCATGAGGTGAACGCGACCCTCCCCAAGCTCGAGGCAACGCGTTCGCTCAGGTGGTCCAAGTGCACCATCACCTTCAGCCCATCCGATCAGCTCAAGTGCGCGGCAATTGCCGGCGCTCTTCCGATGATCTGCTCGCCTACCATCAGCAACGTGCTCATTACCAAGACTCTAATCGACGGCGGCGCAGGGCTCAACGTTCTCTCCATCAAGACGTTCGATCGACTCCAGGTGCCCTATGACCAGCTGCAGCCTACCAAGCCTTTCTCAGGAGTGACCGACGGCTCCACCACCCTGATAGGGTTGATCCGCCTCCCTGTCACCTTCGGCAAGCGCGACAACTACCGCACTAAGCTCATCGACTTTAACATCGCCCACATTCGCCTTCCATACAACACCATTCTGGGGTATCCGGCCCTGGCCATGTTCATGGCGGTGACTCATCATGGTCACAATGTCCTCAAGATGCCAGGGAGCTGCGGTGTCATCACAGTCGCCTGCGAGGAGAAGGACGCGGTGTGCTCTCTCGAGCGCGCCTAACAGGCTGCATCGGTCGAGAACCCAGATGATGAAGGTGCCGTCTACCCTCCTGAGGCTGTCCCCAAGAAGAAGAAGCAGCTGCTCCGCCAAGGACCTCAGGAGAGCGGGGTGTCCAGCGGCACCACCTCAGGTCCTGCGCCCACTGACGGGGCACCTCCCTCTCTCATATAGGAAGGCGCGCCCGGCGCCCTCTCAGGCTGGGCTCGGGGGCTCTCCTCTGGCGGGCCTCTGACCTGGCCAACGTCATGAGGGAGGCGCTCGGGCACCATGTGGAGGCGTGCTTTAGCGCGCGCCTCCGCCAAGAGGGCATAAGGCGCGAGGTGCCAGGTGCTCAAGGGTTCGTCACCAAGGCAATCATGGAGCTTCAGGAGGCAAGAGCAATGCGAGGAGACCATCGCCCACCACCCGGCGTGGCTCCTTGTCCCGGCGAGTGTGGCACCCCGGCTCAGAGAAGACCAGAACGCCCCGTATTCTAGCCCAGGGACAAGCCCTCTGGAATACGGCACTGTTGGCATAGAACAAATCAGCTCTTTATTACAATGGATATGGTTACAAAGGGTACAAGGATTACATCAGCACGGCGACACTACGCCTGCCCGGGGGTAGCTCTATGCTAATAGAAGAGTAACTCTCTCAGCAGCGGAACAGTGACGACGGTGATGGACTCCACTCCGCAGGGACTCTGGCTAGAACGCGTATCCTAGGTCGCAAACTCGGGATCCTTGACAAGCAAGCAATCATGGCATGACCTGCAAACTGGCATGACACGCCAGGTGAGTACTTTGAATGTACTCGCAAGCTCACAGCAAACATCAGCATTTAGGCAAGACAACATCATAGCAAAATAGCTACTGAAGTAAATGCAGTAAGGTGAAGCATATTAATCCATACTCCGAATAATCTCAGGATCCAATATGAACCTGTGCCAAGTCCAATCCCAATCATGTGGTCATCCGACCACTCATCTCATAGCCATCCCATGGCTAACATCTCATATACCCGATTCCATCTGCACGTCAAGTCTGACAAACTTACTCTCTTCCGAGTTGTCTCACAACCCACAGAATACTCACGATCCATCGAGTACTACTGATCATACGACGAGTTCTTCCATCATAATCATCACTTCTATGGTTGACCATCTAGTGAGGTCTGGACGGACTGTCCAATACCGTGGACACGGCTATTCGAATAGATTTTACACTCTGCAGAGGTTGCGCACTTTACCCACACCATGGAGCACTGACCTCGTGATCCCATTCGGGTGGACCAGCGTTGCTCCAACGAAACCCGCCTGACCCGTGACTCACCCATCGTACCACCGACAATCATCCTCCCCCAGAGTCAAGCCCTGGGTGGCGCCTGTGTCACCTCGTGATGCCTGCCACCGTGGTGGCTAAACTAAATTGTCCCAAACGGGGACCTGGATCCAAATAACTCAACGGGGCTCACAAGGTTATCGCCGCCTACCGGGCCAGGGTAGCGTGCACACATAACCTTCCCTGTCGGGCGGTACCGGTGAAAGAACACGCGATCATACCAAGTCAAGGCCATCCCATACCGGCAAATGTGGCTGCACGGATAAGTCCGGATAGGTGACTCAAGGTTAACCATGAAACATCTAATCCCCGAATAATATTTCTGTCATGGCTAACACTCCGATAACCAGTATGCCTAAGCCACTATTGCTAATTCATCTCTACGAACTGCCGGATGAACTCCAAAATAATCATAGACATTGATCACAACATCATGGCATCAACGAGAGGGTAAACTACTAGTCATTAATAATCCGGTACTCAACATGGTAGTCACCTATCCGAGAATTGCATAATCCAATTCATTTCACAGATAACTCATATTTGTAGTTAAAATAAATAGTTAAACTATGACATTGGAATGCGATGATGCAGATGAGAGTTGTGGCTTACCTGGAGATGAAGGAACCATCGGGAAGGAGTGCGGAGAGTCCGCGGAAGCGATTGCCGGAAATAGTTCTCTCTCGGAGGGGGCTGTTTACGGGCAAGGGCAAAATGGTCATTTTCATAGCGGGACCACATAGTGAAAATGATACCAATACGACAGGCTCGACGAGACGAAGACATGGGCTTTGGAATCACCTCGATCGGAGTTGCGGGTAAAAAGATGTGACAGTTGGACTGCCAAGGACCTGTCTATAAGAAAAGTATTTACTTCTAGGTCCCTGGCTGTTTTTTTCTGGAAAAATGATAAAGCTACTGTGCAGCTGGGCCGGTCTGGGCCGAAAGCACTACAGCTGCTGCTGCTCATCTGGGCCAGCCCACCCCACTGTTGTTCTCTCTTTTTTAAACGGTGGGCTCTGGCGGGCCAGGCCCACCTTATCTCCCTCTCTTTCCCCCTTCCCCTCGACAGAAAAGCAGGGGAGGTGCTGGCCGCTCGGGTCGCCGGCGTAGATGAGGCAGGGGAAGACGTGAGGGCAGGCTGGGGACCTCATAGGCTCCGCCGCCGTGCGCCGCGAACAAGGAAGATGGTGGGAGCGGCCGGGGTCGGCTGTGGCGACGGCGACGGTGGGTGGCAGTGGCGAACAGAGAAGGGGCGCTGGCAATGGGGCTCGCGGTTCCGGCCATCTCCGATGGAGCTGGGACCACCGGCGAGCTCGGAGCAGAGCGCCGCACCTATCCATAGGGAGGACGAGTGCCGGGGAGGAACGGAACGGCGGCAGCCCGACGGGACAGAGGGCGGGGCGGCGGCTGGATTGGAGGGTACCCATGGCCACGGTGGCTCCAACGAGGGGGCGAGGTGGTGGGGAGGTGCGCCAGGAGGTGGAGAAGACGACAGTGGTGGCAGGGAGGGCAGAGGAGCTCGGGATGGCCGGCCTTGCTCGAACTCCGACGAGCACCGCGGCGGTCCGAGGCGATGTGAAGCCACTCTAGAGGACTAGGGAGGCAGGGGAGCGGTGGATGAGATGCGAAAGACCTCGGGGCAGCTACTTATAGCCGCTGGGAAGGCTCTGGAGCGAGCTACGAGACGGTGGACGGAGCTTCGAGAGGCACGACGAGGTGGCGGCATTCCGGCGGCGAACCGAGGTCGGCAGAGGCGGCCAAGAGCTAGGGGACGAAGGGAGAGGCTTCCAGGAGGTCCACGCATGCGGTGGACATCTCGCCGGCGCTCGCGGGCGCCAGAGCACGCATTTGGCGCGCTCTGCCCGTGGTCACCACATGGCCACGGCGTTTCCACGCCCTGATAGATGCCAAATCGTGTCCAGTGAGTAGTCCTTGCAAAGCACAGTCTCAGGGAGTGATGTATCGATGAAAAGAACTGTGGGTAGATGGGAGTGGTCACTGGAAGTTTGCTGTAGCAAACTTGACCATACCACTGTGACCAGAAAAGAAGTGATAAGGTCAAAATGATATGTCTGGGAGTGCTAGGGTAGGAAGGACTATGATCCTGTGAAATTTGGAAAGAATTGGACCATTATTTGATATGGTTGCTTTGCAACTGACCAATCTGGTCCAGAAGGTCAATCATGATGTGCCACTCACATGGAGTAGCCAATTGGGATGTAATTTGATATAGCATGATGATTTGGTCATATGAAGATTTTGTAAAATTTCATACCATTTGGACATGGCAAAATGGTACTTCCTTCACAATGTCCCTCTCTGACCAGAATCTTAGAGAAATTCTAGGGGTTATTGGGAAGATGAAATGAGGCCAAATCTTGTAGAGAGGTGTTATATAGGTAGGATAATGCTCTGGTAAATTTTCAACAATTATGGAGCATTATAAAATATAGTTGCTTCACAATGTGAAAATCTGACCAGAAACCAGGATTTAATGCTATGCTCACATAGATGATTGGATAGGGTTGAAACTTGGTGGAGAGTCATTATTTGAGCATATGAAGATGCTTGCAAAATTTGAAATTATTTGGATTCTCCTAGCTAGCACTTGCTTCACAAAGATTCCAGTTGACCAGAAACTTTGGAAATTAGCCAAGAGAGATTTAATATCCAAATAAAGTTGAATTTTGGCATGTGGCAATGATATGGGTAGGAAAGAGTGCACAAAAAGTTTGAGACCAAGCAAGCAAATATAAAGGGTACTTGCTTCTCAATCTGACAACTGGAGCAGAATCAGAAAAGGAATATTTGTGAAATATTTTTGAACATGTCAAGGAAGGGTTTGACATATTTGTGGAAGATCTGACCCAAACAATTTATGAGAATTATCTGGGAATGATGGAAATGTGGGTTGCTTCACAACCCAGAGCAAACAGGGTTATTCCTTTAATAGAAAAGGAATATTCCCAAGAAAAAGAATATTGGGGTTGGTCCAAGATGGAAATGACAAGGTCTTGGGATGGTTTTGAGGTTGGCAAGCCACTCGGGAAGAAGAATGAAGGGTGATCCATCCAGGTTGTAGGACTACCAAGCCACAGAAAAGCGAATCTGGACCAAAATCAAAAGCAAAAGAAATGGGCAAAATCCAGGCTGTTACAAACCTACCCCCCTTAAAGAAATCTCGTCCTCGAGATTTGGTTGCTCAGGGATCAAACATGAATATTTCCACTTGAGGAAACCGTTTCGAACTCGGGTTTCCTTTTTACCTTTGTATAATGCTTCCACTGAGTTTCATATGACTGATTGCCTTGCTTCGGGGTGGTTTGCTTCACTGGACCCTTTTTCTGGCAAATCTTACCTCATGTGTTACTCTGACTTCAATCCTTTTGTGTCTGCTATCTTGTCTAGGGTAATAAGTTATCCTGACCAAGCTATGTGCCCTGCTCATAAGTTCGAGGGTGGTTCCTCATGGACGTGTCGTGATGGAGTCCAATACGAACGACCGTTCACTGAGTTGTGAACAAATTCTCTTGGTGGACACGAAATCTTTTATTCATTGCATTGGGTAACTTCATATGGCTGTGTGTCCTCCAGGTTCAAAACAGTACTATGAATCGTATCATTTTCCTGGCGAAATCTGACTTCTTGCACGGATTGCTGGGTCATCTTGGGTATCTTCACTGTCTTGGGTATAAGGCTCCTACCAAATATTTGACTGTCACCTGTCATGACCAGCATAAAGGTATATTCTGCAGACTTGACTGACGGTGGTCATGGCAACAGAATCTTGTTCACGGCAGGTTAGTCTTTAACTGATTCCTATCTGTGAGGACACATGCTTCGAGACTGTTGTTCATCCTTCTGATTACTCAGTCTGATGGTACCTCTATATGGATGGTAGGCCGTGTGATGCTTTAACATGGTTGCTGAATTTGAATTGCTGAGTTAATCTTTCGGCTGACCTAATCAGCTTGGTTGCCCTCTTCTGACAATTCTGAGCATATCCAGTTGGCTGGGCGGGTTGTCTCGATATGTGGTCCTTGAAAATAGAATAGACCCCGTGGGTTTGTACCCATGGTGACTGGTGCCGAGTCAGGCTTCTCTGAGTATCTGTACCATGTTGCTCTTGCAACCATTACCATATCTGTATGGCCAATCTTGCTTTTTCATTATTGTTCTCTTTGCCTAGATCCTTTGCTGAAAGAACTTGGCTTTATGTGTTCTTGATTCTTCATGTGACCATAGGTATTGTCAGGTGCAATATTCCAGTAGGCATATTACTTGACAAGTTGTAGCTGTAGGATAATGATCGTCTGAACCCTTGAATAAAACCAGCAAATAAACCAGTAGCCACCAGAACGGCCTTTACAACTCAGATCTAGGACATTACTGGAGTAACTCAACCCCGACTCAAGACGCCTGAAAAGCAGCTCAGAGCATGAGACGGTGTCGATAAGAAGAAAGTAGCAACTCCCTAAGACAGCCGAAAAACAGCTCAGAGCATAGGGTCATTGCTACGAAGAGAAATTCAACAGCTGCCCGAGACGGCCGAAAAACAGCTCAGAACACGGGCCAGTTGCTAACAAGAGAAATAAAAAAAATCGGCATCCACCCCGGACGGCCGGAAACAACTCAGAACACAGGCGTGGTGCCGTCACCAAAGAAAGACGGGCAAGGGTTCATCCGCGTCCCATACAGCTCACTATTATGCATACAGGTATGAGCATAATAATTTGAACAAATCGGAATAACAAAGAGCAATGCTGTAGGGCATATATCTGATGGTCAGCATGCTCCATAGGTTGTTGGTCATCACACTGAAATGTATAGCTGGCGTTCTCTTCTTCTTACATAGCTCATGTAATAGTCAGATCCTCACCGGGCTGGCATCATTGTATGAGTAACCCATATGACCTTGGCAGCATGTCCACCATATCTATGGAAACATGTATAGCTGGCCACTTGATTCTCGAGGCAAGCTTGTGTCTTGACTAATCTTTGCCTTCGGACCAGCTGTTGCGGATCTGACCCTAGGGATGCATTGTCATATGCTGCTAACTTGCATCGGAAGATGTCCGTGTGTCGTATCGAGGAAGACGCAGGAATCCTTGTGTCGTAGGCTTCTCTGGTAGCTTGTGGAGAAAGACTGGGTTGCTTTCGTCTGAGACTTTCTCTTTGCCGTATGCGGGCTGAGTGCATATATATATACCTTGAGATTACTACTGTCGGTTACTTGTTGTATGCAACAGGGTATTCGGCTATCCTTCTTGCAGAACACTAAGTTCAATGCTCATGCTGGCTTGCTTCCAAGACATAATAGGGTTCAAAATGTACTCATAACGAACTCAAGCCTAGTATATATGAATCATACCTTTGGCACAGAATGCACTGTGGATCACATACACAGTTTGCCTTCTTGCTGGTTCGATCATTGCTGCTGTGAAGATTGCTCATTGAGGTATACTTGATGTTGATAATCAATCCAGCTAGGATATCATTTGTATTCAGGCCCGATATTCCTGATATAACACAATCTGCTGAAGATTCCATATTGCTGAGCTGAGCTTCCACATGACTGTCCCTTCACTGACTCTTTGGTTCAGGGTCGGTGAGCAACTTCCTTAAGGGGAAAAATAAGGTAACACCAAGGGCCCAAATAAAAACAAAAGAAACGACTAAACAAAAGCACACAAAGTAGCAAGATCACACCGAAGCAATATCACATTCTACAGCTATCCACAAGAATAATATGCATTCCTTCTTAAGCGCACAAATCTCACAAGAACTTCGATATTACGGTCTAACATGCTGTGGCGATGTGCATGAAAGTGAATCAATGTGTGGAAGAAAATTGGTGTAAACAAAGCTACACCAAATACGAGCTTAACACCGGTTCCGTCTGAATAGACACGGTGGTGAGGACAAACTTAGTGATCGGGGGTCGGAACACAAGGGTCACGACCACATCATCATCAGGCGTACGGAAGAAAACCGTACACGTCCAAAGAATAGGTAGCGGAATGAGATAGTGGTGGAGAGAAAGGCTTGCAGGCATTGGCCTTTTCTGATAACAAGGATCAGTAAGGGTTGCCGAAGCGGCTAGTGGAATGGCACGATCCGGGATAGAACTTGTCTATCACCTAAATGATAGGGTGGCTAAAGAGAATAAGTTGGTGTGGTACCGGTGCATCAATCCGACAAGGGATCGACACCACCAAGCACCTTGGCATCACTCCACTGGGACGAAGATGACACGACACCAAGGAACAAATATGCAAACTAGAGAGCGCAGGTAGGGAATCAAAACCGATGCCACCTACACTCACCAGATCCACTATTAGTGATAAGATATCTAGTCTATATGCATGCTATGCACAAACAAATGCAACAAACAAGTGCAGCAAACCAACTAGATCCTATACTACCGGTTACTAGCGCTCGCACCTAGGCCACGCGTCCTATAGGCAGACCTGCTCTGATACCAACTTCTGTGGCACCCCGGCTCAGAGAAGACCGGAACGCCCCATATTCCAGCCCAGGGACAAGTCCTCTGGAATACGGCACTGTTGGCATAGAACAAATCAGCTCTTTATTACAATGGATATGGTTACAAAGGGTACAAGGATTACATCGGCACGGCGACACTACGCCTGCCCGGGGGTAGCTCTATGCTAACAGCGGAGTAACTCTCTCGGCAGCGGAATAGCGACGACGGTGATGGACTCCACTCTGCAGGGACTCTGGCTAGAACGCGTATCCTAGGTCGCAAACTCAGGATCCTCGACAAGCAAGCAATCATGGCATGACCTGCAAACTGGCATGACACGCCAGGTGAGTACTTTGAATGTACTCGCAAGCTCACAGCAAACATCAACATTAAGGAAAGACAACATCATAGCAAAATAGCTACTGAAGTAAATGCAGTAAGGTGAATCATATTAATCCATACTCCGAATAATCTCAGGATCCAATCTGAACCTGTGCCATGTCCAATCCCAATCATGTGGTCATCCTACCACTCATCTCATAGCCATCCCATGGCTAACATCTCATATACCCGATTCCAACTGCACGTCAAGTCTGACAAACTTACTCTCTTCTGGGTTGTCTCACAACCCACAGAATACTCACGATCCACCGAGTACTGCTGATCATACGACGAGTTCTTCCATCATAATCATCACTACTATGGTTGACCATCTAGTGAGGTCTGGACGGACTGTCCAATACCGTGGACACGGCTATTTGAATAGATTTTACACTCTGCAGAGGTTGCGCATTTTACCCACACCATGGAGCACTGACCTCGTGATCCCATTCGGGTGGACCAGCGTTGCTCCAACGAAACCCGCCTTACCCATGACTCTCCCATCGTACCACTGGCAATCATCCTCCCTCGGAGTCAAGCCCTGGGTGGCCCCTGTGTCACTTCGTGATGCCTGCCACCGTCCTGGCCAAAATAAATTGTCCCAAACGGGGACCTAAATCCAAATAACTCAACTGGGCTCACAAGGTTATCGCTGCCTACCGGGCCAGCATAGCGCGCACGCATAACCTTCCCTGTCGGGCGGTACCGGTGAAAGAGCACACGATCAGACCAAGTCAAGGCCATCACATACCGGCCAATGTGGCTGCATGGATAAGTCCGGACAGGTGACTCAAGGTCAACCATGAAACATCTAATCCCCGATTATATTTCTGTCATGGCTGACACTCCGATAACCAGTATGCCTAAGCCACTATTGCTAATTCATCTATACGAACTGCCGGATGAACTCCAAAATAATCATAGACAGTGATCTCAACATCATGGCATCAACGAGAGGGTAAACTTCTAGTCATTAATAATCCGGTACTCAACATGGTAGTCACCTATCCGAGAATTGCATAATCCAATTCATTTCACAGATAACTCATATTTGTAGTTAAAATAAATAGTTAAACTATGACATTGCAATGCGATGATGCAGATGAGAGTTGTGGCTTGCCTCGAGATGAAGGAACCATCGGGAAGGAGTGTGGAGAGTCCGAGGAAGCGATTGCCGGAAACAGTTCTCTCTCGAAGGGGGCTGTTTACGGGCAAGGGCAAAATGGTCATTTTCATAGTGGGACCACATAGTGAAAATGATACCAATACGACGGGCTCGACGAGACGAAGACGTGGGCTTTGGAATCACCTCGATCGGAGTTGCGGGTAAAAAGATGTGACGGTTGGACTGCCAAGGACCTATCTGTAAGAAAAGTATTTACTTCTACGTCCCTGGTTGTTTTTTTCTGGAAAAATGATAAAGCTACTGTGCAGCTGGGCTGCTCTAGGCCGAAAGCGCTACAGTTGCTGCTGCTCATCTGGGCCGGCCCACCCCACTGTTGTTCTCTTTTTTTTAAACGGTGGGCTCTGGCGGGCCAGGCCCACCTTATCACCCTCTCTTTCCCCCTTCCCCTCGACCAAAAAGCACGGGAGGTGCCGGCCGCTCGGGTCGCCAGCATAGCTGAGGCAGGGGAACACGGGAGGGCTGGCTGGCGAGCTCATAGGCTCCGCCGCCGTGCGCCACGACCAAGGAAGGTGGTGGGAGCGGCGGGGGTCGGCTGTGGCGACGGCGATGGTGGGTGGCAGTGGCGAACAGAGAAGGGGCGCTGGCGATGGGGCTCGCGGTTCCGGCCGTCTCCGGTGGAGCTGGGACCATCGGCGAGCTCGGAGCGGAGCGCCGCACCTTTCCATAGGGAGGACGAGTGCCAGGGAGGAACGGAACGACGGCAGTCCGACGGGACAGAGGGTGGGGCGGCGGCTGGATTGGAGGGTACCCATGTCCACGGTGGCTCCGACGAGGGGGCGAGGTGGTGGAGGGGTGCGCCAGGAGGTGGAGAAGAAGACGGTGGTGGCGGGGAGGGGAGAGGAGCTCGGGATGGCCAGCCTTGCTCGAACTCCGACGAGCACCGCGGCGGTCCGAGGCGATGTCAAGCCGCCCCGATGGACTAGGGAGGTAGGGGAGGGGTGGATGAGATGCGGGAGACCTCGGGGCAGCTACTTATAGCCGCTGGGAAGGCTCTGGAGTGAGCTACGAGACGGTGGACGGAGCTTCGAGAGGCACGGCGAGGTGGCGGGATTCCGGCGGCGAACCGAGGTCGGCAGAGGCAGCCAAGAGCTAGGGGATGAAGGGAGAGGCTTCCAGGCGGTCCACTCGTGCGGTGGACATCTCGCCGGCGCTCACGGACAAGACGGAGTTCACTGGAGCGAGCTCCCAAAGGGTCGCGGGCGCCAGAGCACGCTTTTGGCGCGCTCTGCCAGTGGTCACCACATGGCCATGGCGTTTCCACGCCCTGATAGCTACCAAATCGTGTCCAGTGAGTAGTCCTTCCAAAGCACAGTCTCAGAGAGTGATGTATCGATGAAAAGAACTATGGGTAGATGGGAGTGGTCACTGGAAGTTTGCTGTAGCAAACTTGACCATACCACTGTGACCAGAAAAGAAGTGATAAGGTCAAAATTATATGTCTGGGAGTGCTAGAGTAGGAAGGACTATGATCCTCTGAAATTTGGAAAGAATTGGACCATTATTTGATATGGTTGCTTTGCAACTGACAAATCTGGTCCAGAAGCTCAATCTTGTTGTGCCACTCACATGCAGTAGCCAATTGGGATGAAATTTGATATAGCATGATGATTTGGTCATATGAAGATTCTGTAAAAAATTCATACCATTTGGACAAGGCAAAATGGTACTTCCTTCACAATGTACCTCTCTGACCAGAATCTTAGGGAAATTCTAGGGGATTATTGGGAAGATGAAATGAGGCCAAATCTTGTAGAGAGGTGTTATATAGGTAGGATAATGCTCTGGTAAATTTTCAACAATTATGGAGCATTATAAAATATAGTTGCTTCACAATGTGAAAATCTGACCAGAAACCAAGATTTAATGCTATGCTCACGTAGATTATTGGATAGGGTTGAAACTTGGTGGAGAGTCATTATTTGAGCATATGAAGATGCTTGCAAAATTTCAACTTATTTGGATTCTCCTAGCTAGCACTTGCTTCACAAAGATTCCAGTTGACCAGAAACTTTGGAAATTAGCCAAGAGAGATTTAATATCCAAATAAAGTTGAATTTGGGCATGTGGCAATGATATGGGTAGGAAAGAGTGCACAAAAAGTTTGAGACCAAGCAAGAAAATATAAAGGGTACTTGCTTCTCAATCTGACAACTGGAGCAAAATCAGAAAAGGAATATTTGTGAAATGTTTTTGAACATGTCAAGGAAGGGTTTGACATATTTGTGGAAGATCTGACCCAAACAATTTATGAGAATTATCTGGGAATTTTGGGAATGATGGATATGTGGGTTGCTTCACAACCCAGAGCAAACAGGGTTATTCCTTTAATAGAAAAGGAATATTCCCAAGAAAAATAATATTGGGGTTGATCCAAGATGGAAATGACAAGGTCTTGGGATGGTTTTGAGGTTGGCAAGCCACTCGGGAAGAAGAATGAAGGGTGATCCGTCCAGGTTGCAGGACTACCAAGCCACAGAAAAGCGAATCCGGACCAAAATCAAAAGAAAATGAAATGGGCAAAATCCAGGGTGTTACAGCGAGGACGGCGAGCTGCGCGTCTGCGTCAACACCCCAGGGCTCAACAGGGCCGCATCTCAGGAGCGCTTCTGGCCGTCCCGCGCTGGCCGGTGCGAGGGTCCCCCTCATAGCTATGTTCGCATGCCTTTGGGCTTGTCGAACACGGCTGCTACATTCCAGCGCCACATGCGGGGCGTCCTGGCCGCTCATGAGGCTAGAAGCCAGGCGATCCTGTCAGAGGAGGAGATGGATCCTCGCGAGCCCCCCGGGCCCCAAGAGCCTCCCGAGGTTCGAGGCCTGGGCTGCTCATGAGGAGCGACTTCTGCGGCACGCGTCTTCAGCTACTCCAACATCTCTTCTGCAATGGTGCAAGGTGACATTTTCTGGCTTGTTTAGTTGGGGGCGTCCCTCGGGCTGCAATATCCCCAAGCCACGTGGGTCCGTCCCTGCGGCATGTATCGTTTTGCATCTATCAGGACTAGCTCTACCTTACCTATGGGTTGATTTATGTTATCACCTGCTTGCCTGGTGTTCTATCACCTCCGCGGCCTCCCGCATTGCTGACCAGCCTCTTGCTCATCCCGCAACGGGGGCTACACATGCTGGCACGGCGCTTGTGCTCGGGTCCATCCCTGCAACGCTGACAAATCTGAGAGATCGAGCTCTGGCTCGCGGCCTGCCCCGCGCACGTCACCTCACCAGATCCTCAGTGCCTTCATCTTCTTGCGGAAAGACCAGCGGCAGGATAGCAAGCGCAATTATGAGTTATATCTCCTCTCGGACTAACCCGCAGGAATCCATGGAGCTTAGCTACGGGTGGCCCCGCTGGCCATCCCTTTTTCACGCAATTTGCTTGCACGTTAAAGGGGGGCTCCTGAGCATCGCGCTGCAGGAGCTCTTACTGACTCTCCAGCCCTCACCCCGTGGCCTTGACCACGGCATTGTGACCTGGCAAACCAGCGGCGGCTGAGCATCACTTGAGGGTTGGGACCCGAGGACGTAGAGCACCTAGACGAGCGGGGAGAACGGGTGGTCGGCGTGAGCCATACCTGGAAGCATCACTGCCAAGGCACAATCAGGCGCTGCGGAAAGGAATCACTTCAGGCCTACTAAGATAAGTCACCCATGCATATCAGAGTGAACCTCATCGTCCGGTATTTTGATTCTCGTGATCTCGCCTCGGCAATGGTGCTTCCCTTTTCAGCCTCTAGGGAGCTGTTTGCACGCCAAAGGGGACCTCTTGAGCATCGCGCCTCAGGAGCTCTTACCAGACCTTGGGCCGCTCACCTCCTGGCCTTGACCACGGCATCGCGACCTGGCATACCAGCGATGGCTTAAGCCTACCTGGGGACTGGGACCTGCCGGTGTAGAGCACTAAGCTACCACGAGAACGAAAAGGGGGAACCATGCCGGAGCAGGATGCGCGGCTGCAACATCATACTAGGAAAAATAAACCTTGGAGCAAAAGCATTACAGTTTTTTACATACCCCCGCGGGGTTTGTCACACTTCCGCGCATGGAAACAAGAGAAGGAAACGACCAGGGACCCCGGTTGCTGGGCATCCCCGACGACGCCGAGCGGACGCCGTTGCTGCGCTCCGGGCACGACAAGAGCTCGGCGGCACGTAGCTGTCATCGCTGGACTCCGGAGAATCGCTGGGCTTGGGAGAGTCGCTGCATTCCCAGGAGTCATCGCTGTTGCTGGAGCAGCTGCCGGCGAGGCCAGAGGTGGGCTCGACGTCCACGGCCGCGCCACATGGACTGCTTCCCCCGGGGCAGCACTCCAAGCGCCGGCCCTCCTCATCAAAGACCTTGAAGAACAATGTAGAGGCGCCCACGTCCCATCAATCGCCACGCGTCGACCAAGGCCGCAGGCGGTTAGGGCCCACGGCGCTCCGCACTTGCCCCTTGGCTTCGCCTCGAAGCCAAGCTCGAGCGTGCCATGGGCCCGAGGGCTACTGTCGGCGTTCTGGGAACGGGGGTACCTAGACTTGCCTACCTGCAGCCCACGGCGTGGCTCCATCGACGGCCTAGTACGGCCCAGCTACAGCGACAACAACTCAAGACCCTCGCGAGGGGCCAAGCCTCGCGAGGCAGACGACACCAAGACCTCCACGAGGAGCGGCCTCCTCAGGCTGGCTCCCGAGGAGCGGAGAGTTCTACGCAAGCTTCACCTCATGAGGTCCGGATGATGTGAGCCATGACAACCAAGGCTAGGCGGGCGCCAGCGGGCGCAGTGTACCAGTTTCCTCTTTGGTGCTAAAGGGGTAAGCGCAGGCGCGGAGGAATCAGCCAAAGGTTTCCATTCTCATGCAACAAGACCAAGAACGCCAGGACGGCAGGATGGAGGCCATCACCGAGCCCACCACTACGTCACAACAAGAGGCTTACGCTGGCGAATAATGCTTTTGTCAGGATAGCGTCTACTAGCTGTCCCCCTTCGAATTTGGCCGTTGTGGGATCCCTTCCCGCCTTTCATCTAAGAAGAGGACCAAGGCCACTATAAATAGGACTTAGCCACCACCGCAGATGGGGGACTTTTAGATCAGAGAGGGCCAAGAGAGATCCATTCCGCCCTCACCCTCGCCAGCTCACGCGAGCACAAGAACACACCTCCTGAGGTTGTTCTCCCACTGTACTAGTTCATCCTCAGCCCCTCGAGGCCAATCCACCACAAAGCAGGAGTAGCGTTTTACACCGCAAGGTGGCCCGAACCTGGGTAAACTACCATGTCCTCTTTCCTTTGAGTTCTTCGAGTTAAGTTGTGGGATAGGTGAGTAGGCAGACTGGGGAGGACGAGTTCTTCGCACGCACCCCAAAGTTCAAACCTCTCAAGGGTTTGCGGAACCCTAAATCCGACAACATACATGTGTTGCAATTAGTACGTAGATACAGTAGTAAACACTCACTATCTAGTAGGAGTAGTACTAGTAGTACTCTACACTACTACTACTATGAGGCCATCCAACTGTGTCCCGGCAGAAGACCGCGGATACCGATTATTCGTTCATATTTAAATTTGTTTTCACACAACAAAATATCCATGAAAACAACACATGGCAAAATTTCACGGCGAACGAGGGATTTGAATGTGCTGGGAGGGGTGGGGCTGGGAGGGGCTGTTTGGATCTTGCCCGGGGTAGCCAAAATATTGGCGACCCCTTTGTCCACCCGTGCCTTTGCCACCGATGAACGAGGAAGAGCTCGGGTGCTCATGCATCCTCCAGGGCGCGCGTTGGAGACGAGCTCGCACGAGCTGTGTTTTTTTTGTCCCACCACGCCGCCCGAGCCGGCCGCAGACCGACCGGTGACCCGCAAATTACGCCATCCAACCGTAGCGGCACACATTCTGACAGCAACTCAACCAACCTGACGAAATTCATGCAAACACGGCGATATTTCATATAAACAATGACGAAATTCATATAAAATACCGGATTTTTATACAAACATGACGGATTTCATTACATTCGAATCAACTAAGCGGTGCTAGTCCTGAACATCACAGGTATAATAATAACTAGCCTAAATGGTCACCCGCCGACCATTTCTCTTCCTCATATCCGGCAGCACGATCACCGGACTGCCGGGAGCCCCGGAGGTATATGCTTCAGCGCAAAGGATGGCTCGCTTCCCCACCGCTCAACTGACATCGTTGGCTGATGCCCAAGATGGAGTCTGAAGGGGGCTTCTCCGCTTCCATGGAGCCCATGCGGGTTCGATGAAGGTCCTCGCAACAAAAGGATCCGGCAATACACCTGCTGTGTACGCCGGCGTCCCCTCCGCGGTGGCCTTCATGGGACCCAAGTGGCGGCGGCCTCCCGTGTTCTACTTCTCCTCGATGATGGCGGTGGACGCGGAGGCGCTGGCCACCGACTCGTCGCTCTTCGTGCACCCAGCTTCTGTCTCTGCTTGCATGGCGCAGCCGCAGGCATGGGAGTCTCGGCCACAGAAATGGGAGACGCGGTCGCACACACGGGAGGTGCGGTACGAGGCGGTGGCGTGGATGGTAGCGACGACGCCCGTGCTCCCCGCCATGCCGGAGTGAAGCAGCTCGCGGCTCCTCATCGAGCTGGCCTGGAGCGGCGAGGGGAGGGAGGTGGATCAGCGAGCTGAATAGCTAGTATCCGACGGGCTCGGCGGTCCACCCAGCCGGCTTGGATGCCGGATAACTACTCTTCGTAAGCCATTGTAAGAGTGGACAAAATGGTGAAGGAGGAGATAGGGGAGCGGCGGAGGTGTGTGATTCTTGGCCGGCGTCTGGCCTCATTTAAATAGGAGATTAAATAGACGACGGACGGGAGGAGCTCGGCCGGCATTGCGTTTAATGCCGGCCCGGTCATGAACGGACGTGTGTCCAGAGTGGGTTTCTCGGCTTCCACACGGGTTTCATGGAGGCGTTTGAATATGGCAAGGAGGCGTGTTCAGCCGGGCATGCAGCAAGCGGCGCCCTCGACTCTGACATACGACACCGCGCCGTTCTTCCACTGACATGTGGGCTCATTGGGTACCTGGCCTACATGTCAGTGACCCAACGCAGGCAGTGCACGGCAGAGGAACTTTTGGTGGGCCAGGGCGGTCAGAAGCGGGCATTTCACAAACCGATGATTGTTCATTGAGTGTGACGTCATCTATTTCATGTAGATAAGCCTACTATATAATGTAAGAGAATTTTAAAATTTTCATATATACGTTGATAGCCCGTTCGATACGTTCTGATTCATAAAGACCGCTGCAAACATCAATGTTCTGCTTATCACAGATAAGATTGATTAATACCCGTAACAATCCATGTCGTTAATAAAGGGTGCATGCACGTATAGGTTGAGCGTGTGTCTTGCGTCGTGTGCTGTGTGCATGCAGGCGTGCGAGTTTTGCGTGCGTGCATGTGTACGTTTTAGTGTTGCATGCATGTGTGCATGCGTGCGTGTGTTCTTGAGTGCATGTGTACGTGTCATTGTTGCACGCCTGCATGCGTGCGTGTGTGAGTGTGAGTGTTGCGTGCGTGCATGTGTATGTGCGGGGTGAGGCTACACATCAATCGAGTGACTTTTTCATCTCTGGTCAGTCGATTTTCCAGCCATTGGATACGAAATCAAGGGCCTGCCGTTCATCTTCCACCTCCACCCCCCTGAGCTGCCAGCCACCACCGGCCGAACCGCCGGCCCCGGCCACCTGCGGTCGGTGGCGCTCCCGCGCCGCCTCGCCGCCCCGCCCGCCCCGAAACCACTCCCCACCACCGGTCCGCCGCCGCCCCGGCCATCCCTCTAGGCCCCCCCGCGCCGAGCTTTTTCTCCGGCGATCCCCACGCCACTGCTCCACCACCGCGCCCCCCCACCACCGGCGACCACCGCCCCCACCCTGAACCCTAAGATAGATAGTGGGGTACCTCTCCGGCGAGCCCCCTCCCCGCTGCGGCTGGTTCATCCTTAACTCCGGCGATTTCCCCACCCCCTGAAAATCGACTGACCCAAAAGTTGATTCAGTCGACTGAAGTGTAGCTAAATCGGTACGTGTGAGTATTGCATGCATGCATGCGGGCGTTGCAGGCGTGTTTGTGCACATGTGTGATGCATTTGTATTCACCACAGTGGCTCGTGCATGCGTGCAATTAAAATGGCGGCTCAGCATTTCATCACAAGGTGATCCTTGTCCGCTGTGGTTAGGGGGCGCAGGCTGCCAACCAGAGGTCTCACGACTTTGAAGCCCCACCGACCACTAATTTATTACCATTTCTGTCTTTCATATACGCGCTGACGGGTGGGCCCTATGGTAATGTGTGCTGCTGAATGTGGACCGTTTGACTGGTCAATTGATCGTGTCATCAACAAATTATGGAGCTGTATGGTGAGCCAGTGACCATATGATCACCATAAAATGTACTTTATTAACACAGTACAGACTCAAACTACCATTTCTTTCTTTCATATACGCGCTGACAGGTGGGCCCCACGGTTACGTGTGCTGATGGTGCAACACTAGTTGCACCATGTGGAGTGTTTGACTGGTCAATTGATCATGTCATCAACAAAATATGGAGTTGTACGGGTGAGCCAGTGACCATATAATCACGACATGTATTTTTTTAACACAGTACAGACGCAAGCGCTGATATATACGTGCAAACACTCACCGCTATAAGCGCACACACGCAGACCCTACCCCTATTAGCACCTTCGAGAGAGTAAGCTAGCATATGATCTTGAGATTTTATGAAGTCACCATAGGTGCCTCGTAGTCGAGGGGAACGTCTCCTCCCACTGAACGCACATCGTCGGAAAATACTGAAATTAATCCAGGATAAATGCGAGCACCAGGAATTTAACCCTGGTGGGCTGGGGAAACCACTGTCC
Organism: Thinopyrum elongatum; assembly: GCA_011799875.1. Taxonomy (NCBI): domain Eukaryota; kingdom Viridiplantae; phylum Streptophyta; class Magnoliopsida; order Poales; family Poaceae; genus Thinopyrum; species Thinopyrum elongatum. The sequence goes on along the minus strand of CM022302.1, from coordinate 217,101,668 downwards.
TCCTAACCATCCAACCACAGGTTGGTTAGTGCTACTTCTTGAGCTTGCGTTGGATTTTTCCCTTGAAGAGGAAAGGGTGATGCAGCAAAGTAGAGATAAGTATTTCCCTCAGTTTGAGAACCAAGGTATCAATCCACACTACAAAAAAATACACTTTCGTGATGATACGTTTTTGTCACAGTAGGTCACGTTTTCTGTCATGTATGTACATCCATGACGATTTTATGACAGAATCAAGATAGTCATACCTATGCTATCGTAGAAGTGTTCCATGACAATACCAAAATTATCATCACGAAATTGTTCACTTCCATGATGATAAATGACACGTCATGGAAGTGCTTTCGTCAAGGGTAACCTACACGTGGCATCCACCGTAGCGGGTAACCGTTAAGCTATCAGGATCCAGTTTTTGATCCGATAACCCATTAACAACCCGGACCAATGGGGATTTTCCACGTGTAGAATTATCATTGGCCGAAGGAAACACGTGTCAGCTCATCATTGGGTCAGATAGGCGCCTATGATATGTCGACACGTGCGACGGCGCAACACTGGCCCATTTAGCTTACAAAGGCCGTCCCGTTTGACTTGCTCAAAGTTAGCGGGCCGGCCCATGAAAAGCTTGTTAACGGTCTGTTCGCATATAGCCCATTTTATGGCCCGGTAACTCAAGGCCCGTTAGGGCCTTCTCGAAATCGGCCCAACAGCGTCATGTGGGCCACGGTGACTCTGGCCCATCATGAACAGTAAATTTCTTTGTACCCATTAACGGCCCATGATTCACATAGGCCGTTTCCACCGCGTGTTAGCTTTCGGCCTACTGATGGCCCATACGTTCTTAGGCTCCTTTTCGGCCCTCGATTACTTCCGGCCCGTTATTGGCCTGTTCCCCTAATGGGCAAAATTCGGCCCATGGTTAGAATCAGCCCGTTTGTGGCCTGTTAACCCGTTGCGCCGTTTCCAGCCCGTCCTATATTCTGGCCCATTAATGACCCTTTATGCCTGTGACAGAATTAAGCCTTTGCTATCTCTTGGCTTGTTAACGGCCCGTTACCATGCTGGCCCGATACCAATTACGCCCGTTTACGGCCCATGTGGACCCATTTATCTGACAGCCCGAGGCCCACCGATTCTACGGCCCATTGGAGGCCCATTTATCCGACGGCCCGTAGGAGGCCCATGGATCCTACAGCCTGTAACAGGCTCAAGGTTACCACGGTCCGTATATGGCCCATGGTTGTTGCGGCCACTAGCAAACCAGGGAAAAAGAAGACTAGGAAATAAGTAAGCCCGACTAACGCTAGGCTATTAAGGCGATTGCATGGATTACATCCACTGGGCATCAAAGTTCGCCACCAGTGCAAATATAGAGAACACCCTACACTATACAAAAATGGCATGCTGTTTTCTTCAGCCGGTGGCTGCACATTAAGAACAAATTTTGTATCACAACAAAACAAATTACAACCATAAAACAAAAGGAAGGTTGGCATAAAAGTTAACAGTCTGACAGATAAATGCACCACCAGAAGTTCAGAAGCTCAATTCATTTGACCTGACTGTTACGTTTTCATGCTGTACTGTTCGATGGAGCACGATAACCTTCGCCTTCATTTCTCCTAGGCTCCTGAACAACATAGCAAATGTCTGATAGTCTGGTTTCAAAACCATGCATATCTTGACGACATCGAACAATGGCTGTCCTTGTTTCACAAAGGGTCTCTGTTAGGGAATGGACTGGTGTCTGGAGCGCAGATATAACATTATTTTGAGCTTGCATATCTTGATCATGAGGCAGTCTGGACGAGATTGCCTTAACAACCAGACCAGTATTATGCAGGAACGTGCTTTTGGCACTGTTAGTGGACAGGTACTGACCCACTGCAGCAAGAGGTGACATTGCGGTTATAGTTGCCTCGTCACCTTCAGAAGGTGGCGGTTCCACCATTTTTTCCATAGCTTGCTAAAAAGTTGAGTTTTTACATTAGTAGTACCAGAACAGAAGATATTAAGGAGCCAGCAAAACCAAACAAAATAGCTTTGGTCTATATACAGAACTTATTCTGGTGAACCCGTGTAAAATATTAGTTGTATTTTACTGCAAAGTACATAATAAAACCAGGTTCCAAACATATGACCATGTACCATGGCTAATGTATTGTCTAGTTCTTCACATTGTATTGACAGCTAAGGATAATGAGACAAAGTTTATAATACAATAAGCATAGTATGACATCATTCGTATCACAAACAGGCAATTGTAACATTGTGTGGGCAAGTCCAGCACGGAACTAGATTATAGATCAAGATCAAAGGAATATCAGTCCTCTCTTTTAAACCTTGTAAGGTGCAATGATACGCTAAGACAATTGTGTATAAAATTGAAAAGAGTAATATACATTGGCTGCAAACCATGAAGTTCAATGCACGAGTTAGAGTAAGTAGTAGTTAAAAGGCATGAGGATTAAGGACTTACAACAGCGGCTTTGACTGGTGTAGTCATGCCCTTCGTGTTGCTGGTGTGACAGTCCTTGAAGATTTCCACAGCATTTGGTTCAGGTACTTTTTGGTCCTTGCGGGCTTTCCTCTGCATTTGGAACAAGTCAATATAGATCTAATAATATGGCACATCAAAAAGAGTGAAACTGCAGCTAATTACAAGAGCCTCGCAGTGTGCAATATAGCTACGAGATCCTGTCATCTATTGGAATTTCACTTTCGTATGGTTGGCCTTGTTCTTTGAACAGTTCACCTACAAGAAGATAGATTTGTGAGGCACATGCGTAAATAGGAGTTCAACATGTGATCTGATCACATACATATAACGTACTTGATACTTTGGATCAGACCAGTGTTTAACGAGGCCTCTCCAGTCTTCATCCAATATATTTTCCACTCGAGATGTTTGGGCAAGTTCACTGTTAGCCTTGCCTTCAAAGTGAGTTTTCCTCAAGTTATACCGATACTGTCGTAGAGCAGACTTGAAAACATGGGTGCAAGCTTGTCTGGTTGCATCATCTTGGCTATCCAACTTGAACCTCATATGTTGAAAATTATGGGAGTCTTATTATCAGCAACCGAGAAAGTATGGGACAATGCAAGATGATATTACTAGTTTCCATACATAACCATACTTAGATATAAATGGTCCAGGAAGGTGTTGAACAGGGTTTCGTCTTTGTCATTCCTGTACTGAATCCATGTTGGGAGGATACGTGCATGACACCTAACGGCAACCGCTGCCTCTGATACTAACTTGGCTGACTCTGTAGAATGACGTGGCCTTTTTAAACCTGCCTCAAAACAGATATCCATTCTTCCTCCTCTAGATTTAGTTAACCTATCGAGCATTATCCCTGATGTTTGTTTCCTCTTGTGCCTAGGTGCTAGTCCAACAACGAACATTGGAAGTGTTAGTGTACATCAAACTGTGAGACTACATATAAAGAAGCATGCAACTATAACTTGACTCCAGCAACTACCTTCTTGCTGTTGAAGCTCACAAGGTTCATCTGATCTTGCCAACTCGTCTTGTGTCAAGAGTTCTTCGGAAGTAGTGTCAGGTGGCAAGGAGCTTGGGAACGTGATGCTAGCTGAGTTAACAAACGAGTAACTTGTGCAGTTGGTGGTACTGTGGAAGGTCTTGCAACAACTAGGGCTGTCTCTGCTTGTTTGGTGGCAGCTATTAGTTTCTGTTTGGCTTGTTTTGTAGCTTGTGTAGCACGGGATACCGCGTTTGTACAATTTTTCGCTGGACTTTGACCTTCTGTTGCGCCATCAGTACCAGCAGAATCTGCATAATTCTTCCGCTTCCGTTTCCATGTGTCCTTAGTACTAACACCATCCCCTGTCATTCTGTGTTCCTTCCTCTTTCTCTGTGCCATGTTAAGTCAAGCCAACAAGAAAAAGGAATAAAAATTTACTTCTTCAGAACAAATTGATGCATGATACAGACAAGCTGAACTTTGATGTTAGATAACCACATGATAGGAGGATGTAATATGTAAGAAAAATAGGACGGCATGAGATAATTAGAACTATGATGTGTAAACTAAGCAGAAGTCATTTCAATAAATTAGAAGCAATGCAATAGAAGGTAGACACCATATGAAAGATGCTACAAATATCGCTTTGCCAAGTTAATAGTGTCTCGTCATAATTGCCGTTTAAACAAATGTGAAGCAGTACAAGAAATAAATCATATGCAAGATGCAAACAACATCACACTACCAAGTTAAAGGTCTCTCGTCATTAGTGCCATTGCATATTCACATCTTATGATGTGTAAACTAAGCAGAAGACATTTCAACAAATTAGAAGCAATGAAATCTAGACACCATATGTAAGACGCAACGAATATCACTCTACCAAGTTAAAACTGTCTCGTCATTAGTGCCATTTCAACAAATTAGTAGTACAAGCTAGAAAATAATGCGAGATGTAAACTATATCAGACTCCGAAGTTAAACGTGTCTTGTGAAAAGTGATTGTTGTAGGTTACACAATAGTAGTACTTTGATGTAAGAACATGGTGTGATAGACAGATATTGTATGTCCTAGAAACAGGAACACGTGTCTTATTCACAAGTATAATGTGTAAAGTAAGCAGATGGAATTCAACAAAATTAGAAGCAATACAAGCTAGACATCATACATAACATGCAACCACATATAACAGTGCCATGTTAGAGGGAGCACCTATGATGGTGGACAAGGGGGACGTGCTCATCATCAACACAGCTACTTTGAGTGTCTATGCATGTGTTGTTTTCCAAATCTTGTTGGGGGGATGGCCGAGTAGAATGTGGAGAGGCCCTCCGTTTGGAAGAAGCACCTTTATCCACTACCTTGCTAATTTCCTTCTGCTGTATTGATTTTGCATTGTCAAGTAAAACCAACAAGAAAAAGCAATAAAATTCACTCTTCAGAACTCATTCATGCATGATACTGACAATCACTACCTTGATGTAAGGCAAACACATGATACGAGGATGGAATATGTACGAAAAACAGGACGACATGGCATATTCACAACTATTTGTGTAAACTAAGCAGAAGTAATTTAATCAAATTACAAGCAATACAAGTGAGACACTGTATGCAACATGCAAGAAAATATCACACTGCCAAGCTAGAGAAAGCACCTGGGATGCCGGTTTCGCCGGAAGACCGCCATCAGTCCCGAATTATTTTTTTCCTTCCTATTTCTTAATTGTATTGCCTTGTTAGGTCAAACCCACAAGAAAAATGAATAAAAATTCGCTTTTCAGAACTCATTGATGCAGGATGCTGATGAGCACTACTTTAATGTAAGGTGACCGCATGATAGGACGATTGAATGTGCAAGAAAAAAGGACAGCATTGCATATTCACAGCTATGATGTGTAAACTAAGCAGAAGGCATTTCAACAAATTAGAAGCAATGAAAGGTAGACACCATATGAAAGATGCAACGAATATCACTCTACCAAGTTAAAACTGTCTCGTCATAAGTGCCATTTCAACAAATTAGAAGTAGTACAAGCTAGAAAAGAAGGCGAGATGTAACCTATATCACACTCCCAAGTCAAACGTGTCTTATGATAAGTGATTGTTGCAGGTTACACAACAGTAGTACTTTGATGTAAGAACATGGTGTGATAGACAGATATTGTATGTTCTAGAAACAGGAACACGTGTCTTATTCACAAGTATAATGTGTAAAGTAGGCAGATGGAATTCAATAAAATTAGAAGCAATACAAGCTAGACATCATACATAGCATGCAACCACATATAACGGTGCCAAGTTAGAGGGAGCACCTGTGATGGTGCACTAGGGGAGACGTGCTCATCATCAACACAGCTACGTTGAGTGTTTGTGCATGTGATGTCTTGCAAATCTTCTTGGGGGTGGCGGAGTAGAATCTGTAGAGGCCCTCCGTTTGGAAGGAGCACCTTTATCCACTGCCTTGCTAATTTCCTTCCGCTTTATTGATTTTGAATTGTCAAGTAAAACCGACATGAAAAAGCAATAAAATTCACTCTTTAGAACTCATTCATGCATGATACTAACAATCACTACTTTGATGTAAGGCAAACACATGATACCAGGATGGAATATGTACGAAAAACAGGACGGCATGGCATATTCACAACTATTTGTGTAAACTAAGCATAAGCCATTTCAACAAATAAGAAGCAATGCAAGCTAGACACCACATGAAAGATGCAACCAATATGACTCTGCCAAGTTAAAAGCATCCCATCATAAATGGCATTTCAACAAATTAGAAGCAGCGCATGCTATAAATCATATGAAAGATGCGACCAATATCACACTGCATATACTAAAGGTGTCTCGTCATATTGATTGATGCGGGATACAAAAAAAATAATAGTTTTTTGTAAGGACATGCTTAGTAGAAAGATGTACTATGTACTAAAAACAGGAAGGCATGTCACATTAATAGGTATAATGTATAAGCTAAGCAGAATAGCACATGCAATTTAACCAGATGGGAAGAATTACAATCTAGACACCATATGCAACATGCAACCACATATCACGCTGCCGAGTTAGAGCAAGCACCTCCGATGCTGGTGTAGGGGAAATGCGGTCATCAACTACAGAGCTACGTTCACTATCTTCATCTAGCCTTGCTGTTTCTTGAGAATTATGTGGGGAGGCTGACACTGCATTCTTTAAAAGAGCATATTTTCTCACAGTAACCCGCTGGCGTGACTGTCTCATCATAAGTGATTGATGAGGGATACACAAGAACATTGGTTTGATGTAAGAACATGGTTAATAGACAGATGTACTAGTATGTACCAAAAACAGGAAGGCATGTCATATTCAAAGGTATAATGTGTAAGCTAAGCAGATGCAATTTAACCAAATTGGAAGCAATACAAGCTAGACATCCGGCTGGAGTGGTGAGCATGATCATCGAGGACCTGAGAGCCTGGTGGGAGGCGGGCTGCTTCGCCACCATCGTGGCTTTTTAGTTGGCTTCCAGGTGATGCCTGTATGTGCTAGGCTTGTCAGTGGCTCGTCCAGTGCCCTGACTAGCTATTTGTCTTCTGGTGCTCCCGGGATGGTGGTTCATGTAAAGAATATCTTTCCTTGTCTTAATAGAGACCGACTTCGGCCTTTCGAATACAAGCTAGACACCATATGCAACATGCAACCACATATGACACCGTGAAGTTAAAGCAAGCACCTGGGATGGTAGTTCATGGCGAGCGAGATCATCAACTCCAGAGCTACGTTTACCGTCTCCATCTGCTGACACTGCACCCTTTATAACGCTGAAACATGTCTTGCCTACCCGCGAAGAAAGCAGGAGCGACTTCTCTCTTTTATTTCGTGCTTCTATCAAGGCAGAGTCTGAAATACCCATGCATAAAAACACAATAGTGAGAGTATGGGTGAAGTGTGTGCAGAACTAGTGCACTGTAAAAGTAGCAGATAGCAGGTGGCTGAAAAATAAATGACAGGAGACATATGATAGCTCTACAACATTGCATGGCAAACAAAATTAGATTCTACTCCGTATGATTTTGTAATATATGAGCACAGGGATGGCTGGGAAATGCAGGTACTCCTCCAGCACACCACCACATGTGGTCCTATCAAAATAACAGTTGACTGAAAATAAATAGGTTAGTCGATTTTTTTATGAACCGTCCAATCTATAAGGAACGAACATATTGCCTTCGTCTACCTCCCGCCAGTCACTGCTGACGATCTTTCTCGAACCGCCAGCGACCACTGGCCCAGACCCCTGCCTCCGCTGCCCCACCCTCCCCTCGACCTCACACCACCGTCGTGCTTGGCAGCGCCCCCCAGCCATCCCTTTAATCCCGGCCGACCTCCAGATCGGGCGCTAGGAGCTCCTAGGCCCCACACACCCCTAAGATAAACACCGAGGCGCTACTTCCCTGGCGTAATAGGCGGACTAGCGCCTGTTATGCTAGGGAATGCTTCCTTTAATTGGGAATCAACTGACCAGGAATTGAAATCCAGGGGGGTGACGGACCTCTAGCCAAGGTGAAATAGTATATGAGGACAAACCTTGTGCATCGCGAGTTACTAGTAACATCTAGTATCAAGAAGAAGCGGTCAACTAGTGTCTTCTGTGGGATGAATACCGTGCAAGCAGACACGTAAGATTTGCACGAATAAGGGAAGAGGAGTACAATTTCCGGTTGCCAGTGCTGTGTCCTCCAGATGTTGCGGAGATTTTCTTATTTTTACCGGGGGAACCGATGTTTTGGAGGAGGGTGGAGCCTTGGACGAACCCATGGCCAAATTGTTGACTGTGTTGCGGTGGCCGTCTGTCGGCCAAGGGGAAGCAGATCCCAGGTGGCGAAGGACGGCGTAGCGGGAACAGCTCTGGTGCGGTGGATGGTGGCGAAGTTGGAGCGGCAGCGGTGAGGCGCAGGACGGCGTGGTTGAACTGGCTCAGGTACGGTGCACGTCGGCATCCTGGAGGCAGCTCGGCCTTGGCTTCAACTACTAGCCGTGGAGGGCGTTGCAGTTGCGGTTGCGGTGGATGACGACATCAGGGTATCGGCTCTGGCATGATGGAGGAGGGCGGCGGTTGATGGGTGGGATCGGGTGGCGGACGGAGGACGCCAGGGTTTTGCGGCTGGTGGAGAGGTAGTTTTGGTGCCCACAGAGTACGAATGGGGAATCGGACCGAGGGGGGAGCTAAGGGAGAACCATGTTTCGGTCTGGCATGCGCTTGTTTTTGGTTTTCTTGAACAGATGGGACGCGCTTGTTTGAAATTTGGGGAAAGTACAAACTTTGCCCCCCTCTTAAATTTCGGACCTACTGCGGGTCGGGGGTAGGATGGTAATCCCAGGTGTCCCAAATAGTGGGCGGGAGCGATTTCGGCCGCGCGCATGTGTGCTTAGGCGGCCATTGTGTATGAATGTTTTTCGGAGGCGGTTGCGTGGCATCTAGATGAAGCTACAAACCTACCCCGGTTTAGACCTTTGGACGTCGGGCTAGTAGGTTTCACGGGTCGGAGTTACAAAAGTAATTTCCTTCTACCAAACATTGGTCTCACGCGGTTTCGGGCGAGTAGAGGCTCTTTTGGCGCTTCATTCGAAATTTTGAAACAGAAGCATTCACGTTTAGAGTACTCTTGAACTTTGAGGATTGACCTAAATAGACAACGTTAAATTTGACCTTGTATGTTTGAAAACCTCATTAAATTATGCGCTTCTTTTTGAAATTTTGACACTTGAAAATCCTATAACTACGATTATTTTGGAATGGAGGAGGTAAATTTGAATCTATTTTGTACACGACTATATATACTATTATGTACAAAAGCAGAGCAAAGATTGGTGCCCCCATAATTGAGGTATGATGTACAAATGCCATTATATCGAATTAAAATAATTGAATGCACTTGATGTTGAATTCGAATTTTTTAAACCACCTTAAGTTGAATTCAAATGTATGCTAGTTCATAGCTAGCTATTTATAATGTTCATTGTGTAACTTTTGTATGTATAATGTGCTTTACACACACAACATGAACTATACTCACGTTTATATTCGATTGCTAAAGCAATGCATTATCTGGAGTTCAGAATACTAACTTTGTGGATCAATTATGTCGAATAATAACATAGACATGCTCAAATTCGATAGAATATAGATGTCTGATGGATCAATGACCGTTCCTTGCGCGAATTGCAAATATCATGATTCCATCCTAATATTTGGATACAATTTATATTTTTAATCAATGTGTACATCCGTCTTTTACGTGTAGTTTCACTCTCCATAGGCCCCTCCTCACACACACGCTGACTTTCTCTCTCACACATACGCGCACACGGTGTATATCCATCGGCGGTCTCTCACACATGCTCACACACTCACCCGAGGTGTCTTTCTCGCAGACATGCTCTCGATATAACCCTCCCTCCCACTCGTAACCATTTACGACTGTTTTCACTAACCTTTATCACAAGCACTCTTCCTCTCACAAGCATACACACGCACAATCCCCATCGACCCTTTCTATATGCATAGACCTGCCTACGTGTCTCCCACACGCACATTATCTTTAGGCATGTCTCTCACGCATTGTCTCCACCTCTCTTCCTAATTGACGAGTATAATTCTATCAGAGCATTCTGTAGGATGCCCCTTAAAGTTAGGTTGGATGAATAGTAATACCAGAGATAAGGGGTTACCTTAGTCTGAGGACCTAGGGTTACAAATCCTAGCCGGCTTTGTCAGTGGGCACAGAGCCCTTCACGACTCTGCTATCTTTGTCTTGTACGACTAGTCCTCCATGGGTCTCCCTAAATGCGTCACAGGCCGACCAATGTGGCGCATGACCGAACCGAACCAAGGGCCTCACCTCCGCCCACCGGACCTCACGCGGTGACACACCCTCTGCCCCCAGGTCTCGTTATCTTCTCACACCCACACATACCAACACAGACACCACACCCTTTCTTGACGTTTATTTCGCATACAACATTCCTTTTGAATAAAACTACACAAAGTGTGGCCAAAAAAATATTTTAGAATTTCTACATATATACAACATTACAAAGTTATATGGAGGAGAATGAACGTTAATTTGCATTGCATGGTGCCCCCAATGATATTTATTCCGCACTGTGAATTTTTATATTTTTATACTATATATAAAGTTAGTCATAATATAGAGAAACGAAGGGCATCTCTCTCTCCATCGCGTACACCCCCTCTACACCCCTTTCACATACGCACACAAACTATCTCCAGGTCCTCTAAAAGTACGCCCCCAGCACATTCACGCATGTTTCATCTTTCCCTCGCGATATATACAGTGACGATCATTGTATTTGAAGCGAAAGCACGATACGTACATTGGACTTCAGAATCCACTCATTACGGTCACCATTTACGTTTTGTGGTTATTATACAGTCACGGGCTCATCGTAGAGCTCTATATTTGCTCAAGACACGACTAGTTGACTAGTTAAACGCTCCACGTGGCACCTCTTGTGTTGCATCACATTATCTCACTACCATTGGGCCCACCCGTCGGCGTGTATAAGAATGAAAACAAATGATAAAAAAATATTGGACGGTGGTTCGAAGTCATGACCGCGGGCACAGCGGACAAGGTGGCCTTGTATTGGTATGCTTAGCCGTCTTTTTTAACACATAGGAGCTGGTGTGGTGATTATACACACACGCACGCATGCACACGAACTGCATGCACGCAACACTCACACAAACACACGCAGCCACGCACGCACGCAACACTCACACGTACACATACAGCCACGCACGCACGCAACACTCACACGCACACACACAGGCACGCATGCACACACCACACGACCAACACACACTCTCACGCTCAAGTGCTCAACCTACATGTGCATGCGCACACATCAGGCCCTAACAGACACATACACAACCAGGTGGTTCCAGTGCACGGGTTGGAGTCTTGTCGCACCTGCGTAACTTTGTGTTTATCTGACCTTTTTCCTATGCGAACTGACAGGTGGGACCCACAAGGAACATGGTCAATTTAACTAGTCAACATAGTGCCACGCAGACTATTTGGCCGTTCAACAGAGTGCAATCCGTTGCTGAACAGTGAGCAAGTGACCGTATAATCACCACAAAACGTATATAGTGACCGTAATGAGCGTATTCTGAAGTCCGGTGACCATATTACGCTTTTCGCTTGAAATACACTGACCACCCATGTATTTATCTCTTCTCTCGCTCTCTCTGTGGAGCCGAGTAGGCCAACATGCCACTGCCTAAATTGGCGCACGCCACCCCATTATTGTTGTACTGGTTTCGTAAGAGCGAACAAGCATTCACGTCTACTGTACAAACTGTAGATATGAGTTACAAATGCTATGAAGACGAATACAAATATTTGAATCCACTTTATGCCCAATTTCTCTCTGTAGGCCCTCCAAAAGTACATCTCTACACGTTCTCGCATGTTACATCTAACAACTATGCAATACAGCACTACTACTACACTCTAACACAATAAATCATATGTGTTTTTAGTTTTACTAGATCTCATATTGTTACTTAATTATTCAGTTTGCATACATTAAAATTGCCTTTGAAATGTATGGCTAGTACCATCTACCGCGCGGGGAAAAATCCCGCCCTTGCCTGTTTAATCGGGTTTGTATCGATGGATCGTGCTAACAGCCAAACTATAGTAGTACTACAGTACAAGTAACAGTTCACTGGGCCGCCGTGTTGTGTACTCCTCCATCGTAAGAGTGGAGCGCTCGCTTTCATAAATGTTCTAGTCCCTTTCGCCGGCATGTGGGACATCAAGCAACCGGGTCCATGTGCCATACCAAAATAATAGTGCAGAGCAGCAGGGGTGAAGCACCCCAGTCATGGCACCAGCGTAGTAATGAGCAATGAGACATCAAATCACAAAGCTGCACCTTTCCCGCAGTTAAGTTGGAGGGACGAAGTAATAATGCTAAAAAAAGAAGTTGTTGGGACGAAGCAACCATCATTTCACTCGTTGCTGAATCCGCTTCTCCCTCATCTTCTTCAAGTTAGCCATGTGTTGCTTCTGCCGTTGTTCTGCCTCATGTGGGACGCGGATCGGCTTGGTAAAGCACTGACATGTGGGACCGCATGTTAGCAAACCACCAGGCCAACGTCCTCTACAAATAAGAAACCTCCCTCGCCATCCGTGTGCCAAAACCACCTCCTTTTTACTAATCTTGATACTATAAATTTTCAGATCAATATAATCGAGATTTGTATAGATAGCACACAGGAGCAAAACCAAGTGGTACGGTTAAGGGCATCCTCAATGTGTAACCAAATGTGAAACTAGCTTTTGGCATCGATGGGAACCATTGCAGACGGTGCTTCCAAAGCCAAAAAGATGGAACCGAAGCTCCCTAATTGATTGATTGAAGGAATTGAAAAATGCAACCTCTCCCCTCTTTCTCCCATGCTTGGACTCATGTACAGTATAGAGCACAAAGTCTACTCCCCTGTCCCTTCTATCACAAATCACAAAGCAGTGAGGCGTCAAATCACAAAGCACGGATGAAGCAACCATCATTTCACTCTTCGCTGACTCCGCTTCTCCATCGTCTTCTTCGAGAAACCACCTTACCGCACTAAGCTGGACGGACGGCGCTATTGTGTAGTACTAGTACATTTACGCATCCTTTGGTTCAACGGACTTCCTGGATGCAAATAAGGCGGTTCTCGGCTTGCAGGCGGCACTTGCGAACGACTTACCGTGGTCTCCCTGAATGGTGTTCTCCGTCGAACGCAGTTCACCAAACCACAATGTTTGCGATATCGTCGACGTCACCGCAATGGGGAAGGAAGTCAAATAGTTACTACCTCCAGTTTTTTGTACACAAGGCCAGTATATCAAAATTACAATTTGCAGAAGGCCACTAACACTAATCAAGGCAAAATTGATGGGGTTTGCCTCGTACTAGCAACCAAGGACATTAATATACCCTTGCATACATGCGGAAGTGAGAAGGTTCGTTTGCATGGCGCTGCATTAATCAAGCAATGAGGAGTGAGATGGTTAGCTCTTTGGGCGTTGGAGAAAAAAATACGCATTAATTGACACGTCAGACGAGGATTTGTATCTATCAATCCCGCGAAGGAAAACCCTGCCTTTCTTTTTTAACACAAGTAGTACTCCTACGTACGTACTTGTATCCTGTTTGGATCTAGGCCTTGCATTGCCATACTTCGCCACAAATTTTTGCCAAGCTTGCCGAAAGTTTTCAAAATGAAAAGGAGGTACACTTGCGCACGGCTGTCGCAGTTGCACCGCACCTTCACACAGTCACTCATGCACGCCGCAAACCCAACCAAGGGAACGCACCATCACTAACACGTGCTACCGCATGTGATCAAACCAAACTCAGCCAACCTACCGCTGACACATAATTTTCGTTCATACATTATGTTTATCCAACCGCATGTTGGGGAAGATCCGTACGACCCGTGCGGTGGTCAGTTGGGGAAGAAGAAGAGGTGAGGAAGAATGGTTAGGAGACGTAGGACATTCATCCAACCGCCTGAAATGGTCGACTGACCCAAATGATGAAAGTCAGGCGACTTGCATAAATATATGTTTTTACACAACAAAAGATCCCTAAAATCAACAACATAAAGAAAGACTATCTGTCGGTGTACTAAGTATTGGGCCACTAGTACCCCGTACTTGTGCACGGGCAGTTGTAGCCGTCCTCACGGCAAGGCTTGCCGGGATCAGCTCGAGGTTGATTCAAGTCATCAAGGAAATCGTCAAGTCAGAGATCTGAGGATCAGCAGATAAGCAAAGCTGGTAATCGAAGGCCAGCTTCCCCGGCAAGATCCTTGCCGGGATGGCCGTGGAGCCCGGCAAGGCTCGGCGCCCGGCAAGGCTTGGTTCCCAGCAAGGCTCGGCGCCCGGCAAGGCTTGGCACCCGGCAAGCCCTGGCGCCCGGCAAGATTCTGCCACTGTGCCACCGCTTCGGCATAGTAACGAGTCTGACATTCTGGCTCCTTCCATGGACGCGTGGCAACGCACCAGTGGAGGAGAGCTTAAGCGGTGCTGATGGGATGGCCCCTTTTTCCATCCCCGAGAAAGTGAGGACACCTAAACGGACACCTCACGGTGCATTAAATGCGCTTGTCCTAATCCGTCAGGGGTTAGGTATGATACCCTGTAGCTACTTTACACCTCAATGTATGTACATTTTGCCACTGTGGAGACCCCTTTGAGCATATAAAAGGAGGCCCAAGGCAGCTGCTACAGGGGAGGAGAATTTCTGGCCCATTCTGCATGCATAGCTGCTCTTGGAACGTACTGTAAATCGCGAGCGCTCCTGAAGGCTGGGCTCAAGAACATCAATAAGAACACAAAGCAGGAGTAGGGTTTTACGCTGATCAGCGACCCGAACCTGGGTAAAAGCTTCCCGCGTCGATCAATGGTTCTGCTCTTTGCGTGTACCTCTCCCCCCGCCAAATCGTAAAGGGGTCTCTCGGGATCCCATAGGTGTCGTACCCCGACATCTTTGGCGCGCCAGGTAGGGGGATTAAAGGTTGCGTGAACCTGATCTGGTGGTAGACGCCCTAGTTCCTTCATCATCTTCATCGTCATGCCGCCCAAGAAGAAGAACGCTGCGACAGCACAACCGTCCGGATCTGCTTTTCCTGCGCCTTCGCAGACAGGCGGTGGTGTGGGTGCATAATGAAGAGGACTAGAACCCCCGCGGCGTTCTGGTGACCCAAGCCAAGCGAGCGGTATCGTTCGCAGTGGCAGTGGTAACTTGCGCGCCGCTGGATCTAGAGATGGTGCTGTGTTGCCTATGGGTGGCACAACTAACTCTAGGGATCGAAGGGCGCCTGCTGGAGCTCCCACACCGGCGCAAGCCTCGCGACCTACCCAGGTCGTGCGAGATGAGCGGCATCATGGCGCTGGTGGTTCGGGGCGTCCCCACGAAAAGGTTTCTGCGCATAGATCCCAAGATGCGCGGGACCAGCACGCACACCAAGCTGCCGGTGAAGGTGTTGCATGGTCGCGTGACCGTGGCGGTGCTCCTTCTAACTTGGTTAGGAGTCAGAGCACGTCACATACCTCGCAATTGTTGCCGCCACCTACGCCAGCGGAAGCCTTGGCATGTGCATAGCTGCTCCTTGATTTTCCTCCCGCCCCGGAGAAGATGGAGGAGTGGCGAGCTACTATCCAGAGCCTTATCGGCTTCGCTAACAAGGATGGACCGCAAGAGGCAGGGCCCTCTCAGCGGAGGCCCATCGATCCAATGCGAGCCGGTGCAGAGAAAACCGGAGGTGGTGCAACTACAGTGCACTCTCCTCCGCGGCATCAGCAGCGGCCGACGACTCAGCAAGTCGACCACCATGAAGAAGTTTCCACGGCGTCGTCCGATCCACGGATGCGCAATGATCAGCGTCTGGTTCTCCAGGAACGAGTCAAGGAGGACGCTCGAACGACCATCGAGCAGCGACGGGAAGCGCGCTATCAGTCTGATAAGCGCGTGGGGCCGGTTGTCGACGAGCCCACGCCAGGGAACGTAGGAGACTTGCCTTACGAGGTAGGACCTCCAGCGTTTACCCGTGAGCTACGGCAAGTCCAGTGGCCCAATCTCCGAACCTTCAAGCCAGAGGTCCCAGAGAAATATGACGGCAAGACCCATCCCTCGGAGTTCCTGAGCATCTACACCATTGCGGTGCAAGCTGCCGGGGGCCGAGATGACAAGATACTTGCCATCTACTTCCCGTTGGTGCTCAAACCCAACGTTAGGTCGTGGTTGATGCATCTGCCGGAGGATTCTATTTCTTCCTGGTCGGATCTGTGCCATCAGTTTGTTGGCGCCTTTGTTGGAGGCCACCAAGCTCCTGGCCAAGAAAGTGATTTGCACATCATCCCTCAGAAGGAGGGCGAGTCCCTGCGCAAGTTTATGCAGAGATTCAGCCGGGTGCAATACAATATTCCTGACGTTCATCCTGCCGCTGTCATTAGCGCGTTCCATCAGAACGTGCGTAACCGCAGGATGCGGGAAGAGCTGGCAATGAACAAAGTCAGGAGTATCGCCGAGCTTTACACTTTGGCCGACAAGTGCGCTCGAGCTGAGGAGGGGAGGAAACTCCCCGGTGAGGCTGTTGGTGTGGCAGGCGACTCAGAAGAAGAAGATGCCGCGGCTCCGTGAAGGAAAGGCCGACGGCGGAACAGGAAGCGCGGAGGCAAGGCCGTGCTTGCTGTCAAGGAATCCGACAACCCTGGCGCCGCCAAGAAGGCCAAGGTTTGTGACCCCGGCAAGGATCTTGCCGGGTGCCCCTCCTGTCAGGCCTTGGCGGCTGCCGACAAGTCGGAGAACTCCGGCAAGCAGTATTGCAAGATCCATCGCACTAAGGGCCACGATCTCCAGAACTGCCGGCAAGTTGAGCAGCTTGCCGAGAAGCAGAAGGCAGAATACGAGAGGCGAGACAAGGAGAAGGCCCAAGATGGTGCTGAGGGGTCCGGCAAGAAACGCGGTGGCCGAGGGGGTCGCCGCGGCAAGGCCAAGCAACAGAAGGATCGGCCTGCTCGCGGCCGGGATAAAGAAGGAGATGATGATGAGGAAGATGACGAGTCCAGTGAGCAGGAATTCCAGAAGGCTACAGAGGCTATGTGCATTGATGGGGGTGCCTCGCTGCATTCTTCCCACCGCCAACTTAAACAGTGGATGCGGGAGGTTAATGCGGCAGAGCCATCCCCCGATGCATGTAGGCCTCTGAAGTGGTCCAGCACGCCTATCATCTTTGACGCCGAGGATCACCCTGATCGCACAACTGCGGTCGGGTGCTTGCCATTGTTGGTTTCCCCAACAATTCGCAACCTCAAGGTGACGAAGATGTTAGTTGACGGCGGGGCCGGCCTAAACTTAATCTCACCAGATGTGCTCACAAAGCTTCAGATTCCCGACGAAGACCTCGAGGAAACGGGTACGTTTCAAGGGGTCAACCAGGGAAGAACACAGCCTAAGGGCAAGATCACACTGCCGGTAACATTTGGCAGCGAGTTTAACTTCAGGACCGAAAAGGTGGTGTTTGATGTCGCTAAGATCCCCATGTCATACAATGGGATCCTTGGTCGGCCAGCGCTGGCTAAGTTTATGGCGGCATCACACTACGCCTACAATGTTTTGATGATACCCGGGCCGTTGAGCGTCATCACTATCCATTCCGATAAGAAGGATGCGCTCATCTGTGCCGACCAACTTTACAGGGAAGCAGGTGCAGCACCTGCCATCAAGGCATCTGCTCCTGCCGCTGGAACTCCCGGGGGGAAGAAGAAGACCGGCAGGAACCTTGGCGCAAACTCCGGCAAGCGCACCTCCTCGGAGTGCTGCGCTTCTGTCAAGGACGTACCAGAGAGTTCCACCGGCAAAAACAAGAAGTCCAAGGCCGCCCCGCCGGAAACCAAGAAGGTGCCTGCCAGGGAGGACGGAACGGGGGGAACTTTCACCATAAGTTCCACCCTAAATGACAAATAGGAAAGCGCGCTCGTTGCTTTCCTGCGGGCGAATGTCGACGTGTTTGCGTGGCAACCGTCTGACATCCCCGGTGTTCCCAGGAAAGTGATTGAGCACCACCTTGCTGTCTGTCCTCATGCGCGGCCCGTCAAGCAAAGGGTGAGGAAACAGGCTTTGGAGCGGCAAGAATTCATTGCCGAAGAAATTAAGAAGCTGGAGGCGGCAGGACTGGTCAAAGGAGTGCTTCATCCAACCTGGTTGGCCAATCCGGTTGTAGTGCGAAAAGGGAATGGGAAATGGAGGCTTTGTATCGACTATACAGATATCAATAAAGCTTGTCCAAAAGATCCTTTTCCCTTGCCGCGCATCGACTAGATTGTGGATGCCACCGCTGGTTGTGATCTCCTGTCCTTCCTTGATGCCTATTCAGGGTATCACCAGATTTTTATGGCAAAGGAAGATGAAGAGAAGACCGCCTTTATCACCCCATGTGGTACGTATTGTTTTATACGGATGCCTTTCGGGTAGAAAAGTGCTGGTTCAACATTCGCCAGAGCAATCCAGATTGGTTTTGAGCCACAACTCCATAGAAATATGGAGGCATATATGGATGATATAGTGGTCAAAACTAAGGATAAAGCGACGATCATTCAAGACTTAGAAGAAACATTTGCAAACTTGCGCAAGATCAACTTGAAGCTCAATCCTGAGAAGTGCGTGTTCGGTGTTCCTTCCGGCAAGCTCCTCGGATTCTTTGTATCTTGCCAGGGAATCGAGGCGAACCCCGACAAGATCAAAGCCATTGAGCAAATTGAAGCGCCGAGACGCGTCAAAGATGTGCGTCGTCTTGCCGGCTGTGTTGCTGCTCTAAGCAGGTTTATTTCCAAATCTGCTGAGCGCGCCCTGCCCTTCTTCAAAATTTTGAAGAAGGCAGGTCCAATGAAATGGACTCCGGAAGCGGAGGCGGCGCTGCAAGATTTGAAGAAATACCTTTCTTCTCCGCCGACGCTAGTCACACCTAAACCACAAGAACCGTTGCTACTGTATCTGGCGGCAACAAATCAAGTGGTTAGTGCTGCGCTGGTGGCGCAGAGAGAAGCTGATGAGGGGGCAACATCAGCGGCAGGACCACCAAGTGACGCGGCAGGATCTTTCCCGGCAGGGGTTGATCCCGGCGAGACAGGATCTGCGCAAACAGAAGAACTTGTGCAGAAGAAGAAGGTGGTGCAGCGCCCAATTTATTTTGTTAGCTCTCTGCTACAAGGAGCTAGGTCAAGATATTCTGGTGTGCAGAAGTTGCTTTTCGGCCTCCTTATGGCCTCGAGAAAGCTGCGCATTTTCAAGCACATGAGATCACCGTCGTCACTCGCTTTCCATTGCAACGGATTTTGCAAAATCCGGAGGCAACCGACAGGATCGTGGAGTGGGCGTTGGAGCTGTCCAGCTTCGGTCTTAAGTTTGAAAGCACTTCCACAATTCAGAGCAGGGCCTTGGCGGAGTTCATTGCAGAATGGACCCCGACGCCAGACGAAGAAGTTCAAGAAACAAGTCTCCCCGGCAAAGAAACCGGTCAGCAATGGGTTATGTACTTTGACGGGGCTTTTTCGCTGCAAGGCGCTGGTGCTGGAGTGCTGCTTGTCGCACCCACCGGGGAGCACCTCAAGTATGTAGTCCAAATGCACTTTCCCCAGGAGAGTTCAACCAACAACACTGCAGAATACGAGGGTTTGCTTGCCGGTCTCAGGATCGCGGCAGACCTTGGTATCAGAAAGCTCGTCATCAAAGGCGATTCACAACTTGTCGTCGGGCAGATTAACAAGAGTTATCAAAGCCCATTGATGCAGGCCTACGTAGATGAAGTGAGGAAACTGGAAGAGTGCTTTGACGGTCTGCAGATGGAGCACGTTCCTCGTGCCGAGAACAGTGTTGCTGACGACCTGTCAAAGCGTGCTGCCCTCAAGTTGCCTGTGGAACCAGGAACTTTTGTGCTCCAATTGACTCAACCATCCGTGGCGCCATCGATGCGGCAAGAAAAGAGAAGAAAGTTGAACTCTAGCCAGTACTTCCCGGCAGAGCTCCCCGGAGCCGCCGGCAAGGAAGTTGCCGGGATCGACACGCCTGCCGGGGAACAACAGGCTCTGACAGGACCTCAGGCCCTCCTTGTCGAGACAACTGTTCCCCCGACAGAGGAGATGCCTCTAGTCCTAGTTGTCGAGCCTCAGGCTCCAGCATGGGCGCAGCACATTGTCCATTTCCTTCAGACAGGTGAACTCCCTGAGGAACAAGAAGAAGCGGAAAGAGTAGCCCGTCGGTCTGTTATGTACAAGTTCGTCGATGACGTCCTGTACAGAAAGAGACCAAACGGTGTGAAATTGAAGTGCATTCCTCGGGAGGATGGACTAGAGCTGTTGGCAGAGATACATGGGGCCATGTGTGGCTCTCACATAGGGTCAAGAGCGCTTGCCGGAATGGCATTCCGGCAAGGCTTCTTTTGGCCTACCGCCCTCCAGGATGCGACTGCACTAGTAACCAAGTGTGAAGCGTGCCAGTTTCAT
The DNA here is from genome assembly GCA_011799875.1 of Thinopyrum elongatum. Classification (NCBI taxonomy): domain Eukaryota; kingdom Viridiplantae; phylum Streptophyta; class Magnoliopsida; order Poales; family Poaceae; genus Thinopyrum; species Thinopyrum elongatum. The sequence continues at coordinate 217,081,104 of CM022302.1, read as the reverse complement.
TCGAAGAAATCACATCAGCCAGCTCAAGCTCTTCAAACAATCCCTCTGTCCTGGCCATTTTCGGTCTGGGGGCTCGACATACTGGGCCCCTTTCCCCGTGCTACCGGGGGCTTTGAGTACTTGTACGTTGCTATCGACAAGTTCACAAAGTGGCCGGAGGTGGAAGCAGTGAGGAAGGTGACAGCGCAGTCGGCTGTCAAGTTCTTCAAAGGAATTGTTTGCCATTTCGGTGTGCCTAACAGAATCATCACTGACAACGGCACGCAGTTCACAAGTCGCACCTTCATGCAGTACATCCAAGACCTTAGCGGCAAGATTTGTTTTGCCTCTGTTGCTCACCCAAGAAGCAACGGCCAAGCGGAGAGGGCTAATGCTGAAGTGCTGCGTGGTCTCAGGACCAGAACCTTTGACAGGCTGAGAAAGTGCGGAAGGCGCTGGATTGATGAGTTGCCGGCGGTTCTTTGGTCAATCAGAACGACACCAAATCGAGCCACCGGCCAGACGCCCTTCGCTCTGGTCTATGGAGCGGAAGCAGTTCTCCCCACGGAACTCATATACGGATCTCCTCGAGTGCTCGCTTATGATGAGCTCGAGCAAGAGCAACTGCGGCAAGATGACGCTGTGCTCCTTGAGGAGAATCGTCTTCAGGCTGCTGTGCGAGCTGCACGCTACCAGCAAGCTTTGCGCCGCTACCATAGCCGCAAAGTTCATGCCCGAAGCCTTGAGGAAGGCGACCTTGTTCTTCGACGGATTCAGTCCGCCAAGAATTCAAACAAGTTGACGCCAAAGTGGGAAGGCCCTTATCGGGTAGTACGAGTCACCAGGCCCGGCGCTGTCCGCCTGGAGACCGAAGATGGCGTTCCAGTGAGTAATTCCTGGAATATCGAACATCTTCGCAAGTTCTATCCATAAGGCGCGGTTGCCGGGGGCTCCCGGCAACCACCTTTTTGTACTAGTCTTGCCGGAAAGGCATGTGATCCTTTGTACAAAGCCAGGCGCAGATCCTGAGCACAGATGAATAAATTTAAGTGTTGTACATTCCCTTATTGATTCTCATGTTCACATTCATATATGCATGTTTGTCTAAGATGTTGTATGACACCTGATCCCGGTAAGTTCTAACGAACCGCCAAGGTTTCATCCCTTTATTTTCTCTTCTTTCTTTTTCTCAAAAGACAGAAGGATTCCTCGCGTGCACATTTGCCGGGGGGGAAGGGTACCAGTTGGTGACGTTCGGAATCGACGCTTGTCGGAGGAAGAACAAAGCCAGAAAGCTAAGTCCTAAAACTTAGAGCAAGTTTTTCTTTTAATACCAAGTTATTTCCTTGGACGATTCCGACTCTTGTATGGGAAATCTGCACGCGAAGGAACCCTTGTTGTAATCAGTTGCGCCCTTATTTTGTTTCGAGTCTGCTCAACGATTTAAGTGGCTGCACTGAGAACGCCAAGGAGTCTTGCCAGCCGCCGCGCCTCCGGCAGGCTGCTGAAGTCTCGCACCCAGTGCTAGCGGCAGGTTGCGCGCCGGCAAGTTTTTCAGTAAGCGTAGGATGAACTCCATACATAAAGGAATCGGACAAGGAAAGTAGCTAGCATGAGCCTAAACATAGTCAAATTATATTGCATCCATAAGTTGCCGCAGTTCTAACTTGAGACTTAATTGTCTTTTACATGGGATGATGGCGGCAAGAATAAAAGAGAAGCACTCAATCCCTGCGCTGGCCTTCGATCCTTTTGATGGAGTCCACCTTCTCGAGGATTGGCGCGATGCACTTCTCAAGCGCCTCAACATTTGCATCCTTTGGCAGGTGGCCGAGTGCGCTGGAGAGGTCGATGCCGGGATTGCTGTGCACCACCTTGAGGAGCACCTTGCGAAGGACGGCCCGGCAAAGCCGGCGAGTCTCGTTCGCCAGTTGGGTCGCCCGGCTGGACTGGAGCGCCCTCAACGCGTTGATGATGCTTTCAAAGAACATCGTCAACCTGGCGCTTGGAGATATTCTTTCCTCGGAAGAATATCTGAAGTTCGACAAGCCCATGGTTGACAGTTCTGCGGTAAGCTTCTCCGCGGTGGCGATGAGACGGCCAGTCCAGATCTCCACTCCCTTTTCATAACCAGCCTGGGCGGCGGCAGCGCTCTTGAGCAGGTTCCTCTCTCCTTGGAGATCCTTGAGTAGAGCCTTCTCACGGGCCCTGCCGGCCTCGAGAGACTTCTGCAGCGTGGTTAGCTTCAGCTCCAGAACCTCAATACTATCAGCCGCAGAGGAGAGCTGCTTGGTCTTGTCGGACAGGGCGACTTGCATCTCCGCCAAGGAGTGGAGGGTTTTTTCCCTGTTCCCCTTGAGCATCGAGAGCTCCTTTCCGTGCTCGTCGAGATCTGTCTCCAGCCTCTTCACTTTGTCGCTCAGCTCGTTCTTGGCGGCCTCTGCAGCTTCGGCAGCATCGACGGCCTCCTTAAGCTTGCCGGCGTGACTGACAGTTAGAGCTTCGAGCGCCTCGTTGTGCTTCTGCTCCAGCTCCTGGGTCCGCCGCGCGACGAGATTTTCAATGTCTTCATCCTTGCTACGAAGCTTGGCGGCGAGCGCCTGCTCACGTGCGGTGAGATCTTCTTCGTAAGCATCAAGAGCAATGCGGCGCCCCGTCAGGAGGGCATCTTCGGCAGCAATTCTTTGAGCAGCTTCATCATGCGCCTTCTCCATATCAGATTGCTTCAGGAGGACCTCATTCCACTGCTGGCTCACTTGTTCTCGGCCGGCGACCAGCTCTTGAAGGGCCTCGGCATGCCAGATTTGCATTTGTGCGACGCGCCTTTGAAAATCCGCTTCGGCTGCCTCGAGAACTGCCATTCTGGAGTCCGCCTTCTCTTTTCGGGCACGATGGAGAGCCTGGAGTTTGCGAAAGTTCTCGCCCATGGCCTGAAGGAGCTGATCCTCTTCAGACTTGCCGCTGCTAGCACTGGGATCGTCAACAACTTCAAGCCCGGCAGCGGCAATAATCTCCTCGAAAATTTCTCCTTCGGCTGGTGCCTCTGTGCTTGCCGTCCCTGGCAAGTTGATGAATAGATTTTCGCCAACCTTGAGATACTTGCTGGATGAGGGCTCTTCAGATGTTGATGGCTGGTCTTCAGTGGCCGCCTCACCAGTGACAGGGGGCTCTGTGGCCGGTGCAGCGCCTGGCGCTCCTGCGGCAGGAATGCTGTCAGTGTGGTCCTCAACCTCCCTGTCGCCCTCTTCAGCAGGTCCTTCGGCGATTTCCTCTTGTGCTGTCTTGGCGGCCTCCCCGTCAAGAGCGTCACCAGCCCCGGCAACGTCATCCTTGGTGACCTCGCTGGCAGCGATCCTGTCCGCTTCGGCGGCGGCATCCCTGGAGGTCTCTTCGATGACGATGTCGACGTCCATATGTTCCATCACAGGGAACTCTGAAGGGCGAAGGAGGAAAACAGAATAAGATCAAAGTTGAAGTTTGAAGTAACCGTAGACAGAGAGATAAGAGAAAAAGAATAACAAGCACTCTGAGGCAATCGAGTACCTGCATCGGGCTGTCGGGAGGTGGCTTCACCCCTCCCGACAATTCCGGTTGCCGGGGGCGTGTCACTGGAGTCCGCGCATGCCGGCTCCCCCTCAGTTCGGACGGGCTCGTCGGCAGGATCTCTTGCCGGGGACGTGCTTGTGGGCGGAGCGGTCGATGAAGGAGGCACAATGGGAATGTCTTCTCCTTGTTGCCGTTCTTCTCCTGCGAACCTAAAGACATCAGGGACAAGAGTGAAAGCCTCGGCACCAGCCAACAGAAAAAGGGATAATGAACTTACGCTGGGGGCTGTGTTGGGGGCTGCGCTGGAGGCTGTGTTGAGGGCTAGGCTCCGGGCTCACGATGAGGGTTTTTGGCACGCTAGTGGAGCCTGCCGGGGGCTCGTCGCCCGTAGAAGTCCTTAACCTCTTCGCCATCCTCTCCAGCAAAGTTTCTGTGTCACTGCAGAAACAATACAAGCAAGTCAGTAAGATTGATACAGATTGGAAGCTGGAAGTTGTGGCAGATACTCACTCTTCTTCCTCCCGCTCTGGACTGAAGCCGGAGATGTCGAAGTCGACCTCCGTTCCGATGTCTGAGTGGGGAGGCGGAGGAGGGGTCCTGGGCCGCTTGGCTGTGGCAGGCGCCAGGGCAACCTCCGGCACGGTTGCGTGAGACCCTCCTGCCGCTCCGGCGGTGGTCGCTGGTGTGGGTCTCGCGCGCCGCGCGGGCTGTTGCCGGGCCCCCTGCCACGGTCCGGTCTTGCCGGCCACTTTCCTGCCGGGGGAGTCGCCACTCGATGTGGGTTGGCTCGCCGGGACGCCTGATGCAGCTTTCCGAAGGACACGCTTTGCCTTCTTCGGGGGCGAGGGCCCTTCTCGCGTCTCCTCTTCGGCCGTGTCTTCGCCGGATGAGTTCTCAGCGGCTGCGCCGCCTTCTTCCCCGGCAACCTTATTCTCCTCGGCAGGTTTTGCCTCCACTACCACCTCTGCATCGCTGGCTTCCCACTCTATGAAGCCAACGCTGCCGGCCTCCGCGGCAAGATTCGCTTCCTCCACTCTGGTAGTGATGTATGCTACCTCTTGATCTGTGGTGGCGCGAATAAGATCTGACTCTTGCCGGACAGGCTTCTCCTTCAGATTGTCGAAGAACTTCTGCGCTTCTTCCTCGCTTGGCTCTACCCAGGTCGGGTCAAGGCCGTGGGCGTTAAACATCGGCAAGAAGGCAATGATCGACCCCAATGCAGAGTTGTTGCATAAGGGGACGATCCTTGCCGGCAGCCGGTGCTTGTCTTCGCGCTGGAATAACTTCTAGCGGAGAGCGCCAAGCTGCATAGTGGTTAGATTATTGTTCAGCCCAGGGCGCAGCCTCATGACATCCGCTGCATTCTTATACTCCCAGGCTGGCCTCCCCCTATTCTGTAGAGGGGTGATGCGGCGGCAGAGGAAGTCGAAGCCGATCATCTCCATTGTCAGCCCGGCAGCCTTCAAGCGGAGGATCCTGGTAGTGGCGATTGTGAGCTTCTCGTCTTCTGCGGCGAGATCGCCCCAATCCTTGCCGCGGACCACCTTCTGTCGCCGGGGATGACAAAAAGGATGAGGATCTGCTTCCTGGATCCAGCACCATTCGGCCCACCACTCGTCCCACTTTTCGCGGTAAACCCCATCTGGGTATATCTCTTTGTTCCAGGCCCTTGGAATCCAAGCAATCGATCCAGAGAGAGCCTCTCCTTTTTGGATTCGAGGATAGAAATAGTGGCGGAAAAGAGCAGAATTGGGGATCACGCCAGCGAAATTCTCACAAAGGAGGGCAAAGATCGACATGCAAAATACGGCGTTCGGCGTGAAATCAAGAAGGCGGAAGCCGTATGTATACATGATGTCGTTGAAGAAATCGGAAAAGGGTGGACAGAGCCCGCAATAAAAATACGCAGTGAAGAAGGGGTATCTGTCCGATCCGCCTTTGGAACAAGCACCTGGGATTACGCGTGTGGCAGGGTGAGCTTGTGTTCCCTTCGCCCACATGCATTGGTATCACCCCTTCAAAGTTTCGGCGTCAAGCGTCGGAGGGAAGACGACGAGCCTCTTTCGCATCTTCACCAGTTCGCTCTCCGGAACTTCAGCCTGCGCCTCCTTGTCCGTGCCCTTGCTTTTGCTGTCCTTGGGTGGCATGGCGACTGTGGAGATGGAGGCCGGGGGGCGGAGCGAGCGCGGGAGCAGCGGGCAGAAGAGAAAAAAGGTCTCGCTCTGAGCTCGAGCAGAGGAAGGCGATGGCGATGGCTAGATTGGGAGAAGAGGGGGGTGAATAGGTTTGCGCCTCCATGACTTCTCCTTTTTATGGGGAAGGAGCGGGGCCGCCTTGTTTATCCCCAATATGAATGCGCCTCTGTGGGCGCGAAACAGTTTGCAGCCCTTTTGGCACGCTTCCCACGTCGCGCGCTCCGTGCGCGTAGTGGGGGGCACAGTAAAACGAGATATTCATGAGCAGATTGATTCCCTGCCACGCGTGCCCGTGCACTATTTGGGCCTAGCCCAACAACGCCTCGCACTCGTGTATGGCCTAGGCCCGGGGGCTCCTGTCGGTGTACTAAGTATTGGGCCACTAGTACCCCGTACTTGTGCACGGGCAGTTGTAGCCGTCCTCGCGGCAAGGCTTGCCAGGATCAGCTCGAGGTTGATTCAAGTCATCAAGGAAATCGTCAAGTCAGAGATCTGAGGATCAGCAGATAAGCAAAGCTGGTAATTGAAGGCCAGCTTCCCCGGCAAGATCCTTGCTGGGATGGCCGTGGAGCCCGGCAAGGCTCGGCGCCCGGCAAGGCTTGGTTCCCAGCAAGGCTCGGCGCCCGGCAAGGCTTGGTTCCCAGCAAGGCTCGGCGCCCGGCAAGGCTTGGCACCCGGCAAGCCCTGGCGTCCGGCAAGGCTGGGCGCCCGGCAAGATTCTGCCACTGTGCCACCGCTTCGGCATAGTAACGAGTCTGACATTCTGGCTCCTTCCATGGATGCGTGGCAACGCACCAGTGGAGGAGAGCTTAAGCGGTGCTGATGGGATGGCCCCTTTTTCCATCCCCGAGAAAGTGAGGACACCTAAACGGACACCTCACGGTGCATTAAATGCGCTTGTCCTAATCCATCAGGGGTTAGGTACGATACCCTGTAGCTACTTTACACCTCAATGTATGTACATTTTGCCACTGTGAAGACCCCTTTGAGCATATAAAAGGAGGCCCAAGGCAACTGCTATAGGGGAGGAGAATTTCTGGCCCATTCTGCATGCGTAGCTGCTCTTGGAACGTACTGTTCATCGCGAGCGCTCCTGAAGGCTGGGCTCAAGAACATCAATAAGAACACAAAGCAGGAGTAGGGTTTTATGCAGATCAGCGACCCAAACCTGGGTAAAAGCTTCCTGCGTCGATCACTGGTTCTACTCTTTGCGTGTACCTCTCCCCCCGCCGAATCGTAAAGGGGTCTCTCGGGATCCCATAGGTGTCGTATCCCGACACTATCACTGCTCGCGGAATGAGACGGCCTCACTGTCTTTGGCTGCTGGCACGATCCAGCCGTAGCTGCCGACGTGTGTCTCCGCACCGTGGTTGTTCTCGGCCTCCAGCTACTCGTTCACATGGAGCGTGCGGGCGCTCTCCACGGACACGAGCACCGCCCGGTTCAAGTCCAGGACGTCTGGTTCCTCCTGTAGGAGGGCCTCGATGGCAGCGGCATCGGCGTGCTCTGCATCGAGTTGAGCCTCCGCCGCCCGGTTCAAGTCCAGGACGTCCGGTTCTGCCTGTAGGAGGGCCTCGATGGCAGCGGCATCCGCGCGCTCCGCATCAAGTTGAGCCTCCGCCGCCCGGTTCACGTCCACGACATCCGGTTCCGCCTGCAGGAGGGCCCCGATGGCAGCGGCATTAGCGCGCTCCGCATCGAGTTGAGCCTCCGCCTCCCAGTCCTCCTTTAGTATCGCCAGGTTGAACCGCTGGTCTGCCTGCACCATGGGGGACCCGGACGCCGGCACGAAGTCGACGTCCATCGTCTCATACGCATCGGGGGCCTTCTGCGCAGTGACCTCCGCCATGAACATTGGATCGGCTTCCTCCTCCTCGGAGCTTGGCTCCAGAGAACTCGGGGATTGGCCCGCTGCAAAGCGAGCTTGGGAACGAAGGTCTGTGGCGCCGACCGCCGCCGCGATTTCTGCGCGGCGCTCCGGCGTCGGCATCTTATAGATTTATTGAAAAGTCAAACATCACAAAGTTTGACCATGTACGTGGAGAAAAACATTTACATCTAGAACGGCAAACATATATCATTAGATTCATCATGAGATGTAGTTTCGTATGATGTATCTTTGGTATTGTAGATATAAATAATATTTGCGTAAACCTGGTCAAAGTTTCCAAAGTTCGACTTCTAATAAATTTATATGCACTGCATTATCGAGCGGATGGAATATCTCTTTCCCGCTCTCAGCTATCTGACGCACCACTCAGCCGTATTGGGGCTCCTCTATCTCTCTCAAACTTTATATCTCCCTGGCTCACACATACACATATCTCGCTCGTGCTACATAGACCCATCTAACACTCTCCGCCCTTGTTCTCTCTCTATGTGACACGGACCCCCAATAAGTACCATAATCCCTCACTCCATCATAGGCGCACGCACTCCCCCCCTAAGTATGACTATCTCTCACTAGCCATCAGGAACACACGTATTGTCTCCTTTCATCCATACGTCTATCTCGATATCTCTCGGGGTATCTTGTATCGCGCACACACCTTGTCACTCGATCTCCCACCCATGTAGTCCCATCACTATCTCCAGGGGATCTCTCTGTCACAAACATACACTCTCTCCTCCCCATGTCTGCATTTTCTCCATACGTCTCTCTAGACCTCTCTTCCTTGTTTGTCAGACCTCTCTTGGCCACGTGCTAGGGGTCTTTCTCTCTCGGTTGCAAATAACCACACACTATCTCCTCACCCCGCTTCCGCTGTCGAAGATGCATGTGTGATATGTTTGCATAAGACACACACGGCTTTTCTCTACTTTATCGTGTGTTGTCCATGTCTCTTTCACACACGCACACACACTTTTTTCAGTCACTCTTCCAATTTCACACACACTCTCTCTCTCTCTCTCTCTCTCCAGTTAGGTACTCTCTCACGTCCATAAGCATATGGATGTTTTGAAAAGTCAAACCTCAGAAAAGTTTGACCAGGTATATGTGGAGAAAAACATTTACATCTGGAACGATCATTAGATTCATCACAACATGTACTTACTTCATACTATCATTTATCTTTGGTATTATAGATATAAGTAATTTCTTTATAAACTTGGTCAAAGTTTCAAAAGTTTGACTTTAAAAAAAATATAGGCACTACATTATCGAACGGAGGGAGTAGCTCTTTCTCTCTCTCTACTATCTCTCACGGGCCTCCCCTCTCACTCGAACTCTCTATACCGAGGGATTATACAGTCACTGTGTCAGTGTATAGCTCCATATATTGTTTAGTTGACAGGTCAACCAGTCCACATGCTGCCTTGTCAGCTCGTGTTCTCTATCTTCGTGTGCTGGCCCATGTGGCAGTGGGTGAAAATAAGTAAACTAGAGGCCCATCTGACACGCGGTGAAGTAAACAAAGTTGAAACCACTCGGGGTAGCACCCCACATGCTAGTAAACTGAGGGCACACTTCTTCCGCATGAAGGACGCACTCACGCACACTTCACCACTGCGCGGCGGCATGCACAGAAGGACGCACTCGCGCACACCCAGCACAGAATACACACCAGCACACTTGTACACCGGCATCGCCGCCGGCAGAGATGGACGGCGAGGCAGCCAACAAGCGAAGGCGGCTCGAGCCAAAACCGCATTCGACGAGCCTGGACTTCATCAGCAGCCTCCCCAACGACATGCTGCTCGTCATCATCGGCCTCCTCCCCGCCAAATCTGCCGTGCGGACCACCCTGCTCTCCCGGCGGTGGCGCCCCCTCTGGCGCCACGTCCTCCTCAACCTCACCGTCGATAGCTGCCTCTGCGACGGGGATTGCAAATGCATGGCCGCAGTCTCCAAGATCCTTTCATCACACCCTGGGCCAGCCAGACGCCTTGACATCCGCATGTTCAGTACCAACTGCCAGGTCCAAGCCAAGTTCGACGAGTGGTTCTTATCCCCCACCCTAGATCAGCTCGAGGAGCTCAGGTTTGAAGCTGGATGATGTCGCTCTCTGCCGCCGTCCGCGCTGCGCCACGCCAGCTTCAGCTCCTGCTATTTTACCCAGATTAACGCCGCGCCCGCCCTTCTTCTCCCTCAACTCAAGCAGCTCGACCTCTTTGATGTCGGCATCTCAAAGAAGGCTATGGAGCACCTGCTCCGCAGCTGTACTGCGCTCGAGTACCTTCGTCTTTGGCAGATCCATGGGTTCATTAGCCTCCACATCGCCTCGACGAATCTCCGATGGATTTATGTGTCTTGCTGGCCCCGCAACAAGACATCAATTGGGAAGAGTTCACTCCAGCTGTTCCACGTTATGGTCATTGAGAATGCGCCTTTCCTTGAGAGATTGGTTGTATCTGATCTAGAAGGTCCAACAAAAATCAGGGTCATTGACACGCCGAAATTGACAGTGTTGGTGTACTCGTCTGCCAAATTCTCCGAACTCTTTATTGGATCTGTAATCGTTCAGGTACAACACTCATCTTCTTCTCCGTCTTTTGAAATTCACATTTTTAAATATCTTCTTGATGTATTTATGACTGTCATCTAGAAAATGATTCCCACAAGCTTGACTAGTCTGTGCGCACAGTGAAGATCTTGGCAATAAAATCTATCGGCCCCAATCTGGATCAAGTTGTTCGATTCCTTACATGCTTTTCATGCACGGAGAAGCTACTCATCGAGGTGAAACTTCTTTCCTATTAGTAAACAGTAATGACAACGTAGCTCAATTTTTTTCGTAATTTTCCCAAATTACGATGATGTCGGGCCCCTTTCTGGGAATAAATCTCAGAAAAGGTCCTAAGTCACACCAGCCCCAAGATCAACACAACTGGTGGACTTCCTTGATACAGATAATTAGTACAAATAATATTACACAGGGTTGAGTCTGAAGGCTCAACAAAATTATTACAACTTGCCAAATATATGGCAGCGGCGGAATATGACAGTGGTGTGGTGGTGGTAAATCTCTGATACAATAACGTAAAGCCAAGCGTCAGAGTGAGGCTTGACTATTTATTGGTGTAGCAGAAGCTCAGCGGATGATACAGGTGGTAGACTCCTATCTCACAGGTTGACTGACTGGGACTCCTCTATGCGTCGGGCTCGCTAGCGCAATCCTTCTCCACAAGCTCGTCCTCCTCCAAGTCTGGCCAAGTAAATAGCCAGGGACAAGCCAGTGAGTACGTTGGAATGTACTCGCAAACATTATGAACAAAAGATATAATGGATGCACATGCTCATGCTGACTAAACTCCTGGTCATGACATAATTATAAAATAATGCGGAAGTAAATAAAACATGTTCGCCATAACCAGTCTCTTAAGAAAATAAAAGCAAGTGAATGCCACGGGTAGTCTAGCCAGCCCAAGTGACATTCCAAAAAAAAAAAAGAGAAATGCCGGTCGGGTGTCTACAAGAGTAGTGGCGAGATAAACCGCCTGTTAACTCGAGAGACGCCACGAGAGGTCTTGAAAAGAAATGCCTGTCGGGCGTCAAGTGACGCCACAGTTGGACTTGAAGAGAAATGCCAATCGGGTGTCCACAAGAGTAGTGGCGAGATAAACCGCCTGTTAACTCGAGGGACGCCACGAGAGGTCTTGAAAATAATAGTTGAGTGCCCGGGGTAGTCTAGCCAGCCCCTGAGACACTCAGGAAGAAAATAAAATGAGAGAAACGGTTAGTCCTCAATATTATGCATAGCCATAATAATATTTAATAAGCATAAAATAATCAAGGTAGAAACAGGGTATCAATAATTATACTGCAAAAATGAGTCAGACACATTTAATTATTTCCTCCGGAGACCGATACCGGGACCGACACTTAACCCACCCAGCTACGCCCTTTGACCAAGGACACGGCTATTCGAACAGTTTTAACTCTGCAGAGGGTGTACTCTTTACCCACAAGTAAAGGATTTCTTTAGTCAGTACCGTGACACTATCTAATTCCCATTACGGTCTTTGGGTTGAAAACACACCTAACCAGCACACACCAGAATAACTCTCCGGATGCCAGGAATCACCCAAAGCATCATTCAAGAAAAACTCTGAGACGGAGAGACCAACGTCTTGCATGGGATCACTATTAATACGCGCGGATTACAAGGGTTGCCCCCCTCTCAGTCACAACCGGAAACACCCATGCCCCCTGACCCGATGACAGGATTTAGTCCAAGGCCTTTGGAAACCCTCATCGTGGCCCTCTGTATGGTGTGTACCTGGACAGGGGTTAACAACTTACTCAGCCGCACCTTCCTTGCGGAAGGACCCGTGGCAGCACGGTATCCAGCTAGGTGTAACGGAACAAGACTCGATCTAGGCCGACTCAGGAGGTGTTAATTAACATCACCGGAATATTCCACTTAAGTCACATGACACCACCGTGTCAAGCATAAGGGCCCGTGCCCACCGGCACGTCCAAGGCAGGAGACACTCTCCCGTATTCCCACAACTTTACCATGTCAGAAGAATCTCTTGCTTGAGTGATGTGCAAGTTATGAGCAAAAGAGATATGACCATGCATGCAAGTGCTAGTGACATACTACACATATGGTGCAATATCAACCGATGCAACATGCAAATGCAAATGCAATCACCATATCCCAAGTTCAATAATGCTGGCCTTGTCCAAAGTAGTCAGGTGAAAACCCTTCAAAATTCTCGGCAAAGTTTCCCTCTTCTTTTTTTGAAAATTCGAAATCAACTCAAATTAAAAAATTTGGCAACAGTACAAAAAGTTGTCCTAAAACATTTTTAAATAAATACTAAAAAAAACTAGAGAGAAAAATAAGAATTTCAAAAAAAAGTTCAACTCAAACGGAGTTGTGGTTTAAAAGTTATTAAACTTTCAAAACCAGGGGTTTTTCTGTAAAAAGCCAGTCCCTGTGCGTTTATAAGGAAAACGCTTCGGGCCGAAATGCGCTTCTCAGCATGGAAGGTGTAAAAGTCGAGATTACGTCTTCGTTTTTAGACAAAGAAAAAGCGCGAGGTGGGGTCCACCCATCAGGTTCAAACATTTGAACCTGCGCGCGGAAACAGAGAAGAGACGGTGTTCGCCGGCGGTGATCGCCGGGGTCTTGGAAGGCGGCGATGGTCGGAACATGACCAGGGAGGAGTGCCGCATCGGAGGGAGGTGGTGGTGGTCGCCGGGGAGCACCTGAACGCCGGCGAGGTCGACGGTGGCGGACGGTGGTTCGGTGGCTTTGGGATCTCGTCGGGGAGAGCTCGGGGAGTGGAATTGACGCGGGGAATCGATGATTTGGTGGACTATATGACTACTGGCAAAATTTGAGCAGTTGAGGTGGAGTAACGACGATGAACGGATCGGTGACAGTGGCGGCGGAGCGGTGATCGAAGGGGAAGAAGAAGACCTCCTCGAGGTCGGGCGAGTGGTGTAGGGGCGATTGGGAGGTGGTGGAGGCGATGGATGGAGCAAGTGGAGCTCGGGAGGGCCTTTTATAGGCAATCCGAGGTGGTCCGGCGAGGGTCGGATCATGCCGGAGTTATGGTGGTCGGCGAGGTTGGTTTTGGGTGGTGGTCGTGGGTGGCGAGTGTCAGTGAGAGTGGTGGAGAACTCCGGAAGGCTCAGCGTGGACGGGCTTGAGCTCCTCGAGCTTATCCCGGGGCGGAGCTCCCGTACAGTGCGGCGGCGCTATCCTGGTTCCGACGGCTACCAGCGGGCCAGGGAGGGGTTCGGCGGTGCAGACGGCGTGCGAGGGCGCGGAGAGGAGCAACGTGTGGCCAGGAGGTAGGCGGGGAGGCTGCGGCGCAGTAATGGGAGTTGGTGGCTGAGGTGACTCCGCTCGTCCGCCACGGATGAGCACGGTGCAGGGCGTTACACTGGCCAGCCGCCAGCTCTCCGGCGAGGAGTGACTATGGAGTGGGCCAGGGAAGGGCGAGGCATTGTTGATCTTGGCATCGCCGTGAAGGGGAAGGAAGGGGAGGGGTGCACGGCATCGTTTCCCTCTGTTGCCTGAAGACAAATTCAGTTAACTGAATTTCTTCAGTTATGAACAGTGCACTGTTAGTCACTTAATCCCATGGCAGAGAGTGCTAGGGATTTTTTAGAATTTTGAGGAATTTTTGTGGTGATGTGTTGATATATATGAGAGGGCCTAGCAAAGTTTGGGAATTTTTGGAGCATTTAAAAATATTTTTGGATCAGAAATATTGAATCTGGTCCAAATTTGAATTGAGTAGATTTTGAAATTTTTGAACTGTGGCACCCCATGTTTTTGGAGAAATGGGTTGTGGGAACCATATATTTGTTGAGATAATTTTGGTGTAGGTGGAATCCTTGTAGAAAGGGTGGTTCCTTTGTAAACCATAGAAATGATGGAATATATGAATTCCAACTTTGGAATTTATTTGGGTGGTGAAAAATATTTTTATGGGGTAGGAAAGAGTTGGATTCTGTCCTAGATGAGGTGAGTGACTTGTGGAATAAATTTGGAGTGGAAGAGAATTTGTTGGATGGATTTTAGAAGGGTTAGAGAGAAGTGAAAAGAGCCATTCCTTTTGAAAAAAAATTAAGTCACTCCCAAAAAAACTTTTTTTTTGAATGAAACTATTTAAAAACCTCCAAATAAATTTTAAACCTCTGAAAATAGAACCTCTAAAGAGAATTTGAAAACCCATTAAAGTTGGGAATAATTTTCAAAATATAAGGGCTATGAAGAGAAAAATAGCAAGAATAATTCGAAGATATTTTATTTTTAAGGGAAAGGTTTTGGAAGTCCAAAAAGAAATATTTTTGGGGTGTTACAACACCAACCCCCCTTAAAAAAAATCTCGTCCCCGAGATTTCAGTTGTCCCTTAAACAGGTATGGATATTCAGTCCTCAGGTGATCCTCTCTTTCCCATGTTGCTTCTTCCTCGGTGTGATTACTCCACTGAACCTTGTAAAATTTTATTACATTCTGCCGGGTCCTCCGTTCAGATTCCTCCAAAATCTTTATAGGACGCTCCCTATATGTGAGGTCTGGTTGAAGGTCCAAGTCTTGGTGTTGCACTTGCTTGTCTGGGTTACTAACACTTCTTCTCAGTTGTGACACGTGAAACACATCGTGAACATCCGATAATTCCGCCGGTAGCTCTATTTGATAAGCAACCTTACCTCTTCTTGCGAGCACTCTAAATGGTCCAATAAACCTCGGTGCCAATTTTCCTTTGACCTTAAATCTTTGTAGTCCTCTTGTTGGAGATACTCTGAGATACACATAATCATCGGGCTCAAAACTGATTTGGCGGTGCTTTTGATCATAGTAACTCTTTTGATGGCTCTGAGCCGCTCTTAGTCTGTCCTGAGTAAGCTTCACTTTTGTTTCTGCCTCCTTAAGAACTTCGGGACCAAAAATTCGACTGTCTTCGGTCTCTGACCAATTGAGTGGGGTACGGCACCTTCGTCCGTACAGGGCTTCAAAAGGTGACATTTTTAAACTGGCTTGATAACTGTTGTTATATGAGAATTCCGCGTATGGTAAACTGTCTTCCCAGCTAACTCCATAGGTGAGCACACATGCTCTTAGCATGTCCTCCAATATTTGATTTACCCGCTCAGTTTGTCCTCCGGTTTGCGGGTGGTATGCTGTGCTGAATGTTAGTTGAGTTCCTAGGGCTTGCTGTAGGTGTTCCCAAAATCTAGAGACAAATTGGGTGCCTCTGTCAGAGACTATGGTCTTGGGTACTCCGTGTAGGCAAACAATCCGGGAGAGATATAATCTGGCGAGTCGCTGTGTGGTGTATGTGGTTTTTACCGGAATGAAATGTGCCACCTTGGTCAAATAATCTGTTATAACCCAGATAGCATCATTTCCATGTCGTGACCTTGGCAGTCCGACGATAAAATCCATTCCTATTACATCCCATTTCCATTCAGGTACTCTGAGTGGCTGCAGTAGTCCTGCTGGCCTCTGGTGTTCTGCTTTTATACGCTGGCATGAATCACAACGTGCGACATATACGGCTATATCTCTTTTCATCCCGTGCCACCAATAACTTTCTTGTAAATCCTTGTACATTTTTGTCCCTCCTGGATGGATAGAATATGGAGTGGTATGGGCTTCTGCCAAAATTTGTTGCTTTAATTCTTCCTTATTAGGCACACATATTCTTTTCCCGAACCATAAAATTCACTGATCAACAACGGTAAACTCAGGCGCCTTGCCCAGTTTCATTTTCCTCTTAATTCCCTCAATACTTGGGTGTCCTTCTTGGGCTTCTTTGATCTGATCCTCTAATGTTGGTTTCATCTCTAGTTCATTAATGGTTCCTTCTGTGACTAGCACCATATTGAGTTTGGCAAATTCCTGGTTGAACTTATGTTGTGAAAATTGCACACTATTATTATTGGTGCAGGGATTTCGGCTGAGAGCATCTGCCACAACATTTGCTTTACCCGGATGATAATGAATTCCGATATCGTAGTCCTTTATTAACTCAAGCCAGCGACGCTGTCTCAAGTTTAATTCCGGCTGGGTGAAAATATACTTAAGACTTTTGTGGTCCGTGTATATTTCACATCGCTCACCGAGAAGAAAGTGTCGCCATTCTTTGAGTGCGTGTATTACCGCAGCTAGCTCCAGATCATGCGTAGGATAATTCTCCTCGTGTCGTCATAGCTGTCTTGAGGCATAAGCCACGACTTTTCCTTCTTGCATCAATACACATCCAAGGCCTTTCCTGGACGCGTCACAGTATATCTCAAACTTTTTGTGCACATTGGGTACGACCAGAACGGGTGCCGTTGTTAATCTTTTCTTCAATTCTTGGAAACTTTTCTCAGAAGCTTCAGTCCATTCAAACTTCTTATCCTTCTTAAGAAATTGGGTCATGGGTTTAGCTATGGTGGAAAATCCTTCGATAAATCTTCGGTAATATCCTGCCAGACCAAGAAAACTCCTGACCTCAGTCACGTTGGTGGGTTGTTTCCATTCTTGGACAGCTTTTACCTTGCTTGGGTCCAAAAGTATCCCATCCTGTGTCAGCACGTGTCCTAGGAAGCCAACTTCTCGTAACCAAAATTCACATTTACTGAATTTGGCATAAAGTTGGTTTTTCCTCAATTCTTCCAGGACTATTCGTAGGTGTTGTTCGTGTTCTTCGGGTGTCTTGGAGTAGATAAGTATGTCATCAATAAATATGACCACGAACTTGTCCAAATATTTCAAGAAAACCTTGTTCATGAGATGAACAAAATAAGCAGGAGCGTTGGTTAAGCCAAACGGCATCACTGTAAATTCGTACAATCCATATCTGGTAGTAAATGCAGTCTTGGGTATATCTGACGATCGGATTTTCAATTGGTGGTAACCTGACCTCAAATCTATTTTTGAGAATACCTTGGCTTCTGCTTGTTGTTCGAACAAGTCACTTATCCTGGGCAGCGGGTATTTATTTTTGATGGTGACCATATTGAGAGCCCTGTAATCAATACATAGTCTGAGGGTACCACCCTTTTTCTTAGCAAATAAAACTGGCGATCCCCATGGTGACGAGCTGGGTCTGACGTACCCTTTTTCCATTAATTCTTTAATTTGTTTCTTTAGTTCAGCCAATTCGGTTGGAGCCATACGATATGGCTTCTTATAAATGGGAGCCGTTCCAGGTGCTAATTCAATAACAAACTCAATTTCCTGATCCGGTGGCATGCCTGGTAGCTCTTCTGGAAATACATCGGGGTATTCACAGACTACAAGGACCTTACTTAATTCTGTCGCATCCACTTGATTTAATTTTCCTTGTGATGCGGAAATCGTCCTTGTGCCAAATTTTATTATTTCTCCTTGGCAGCTTGTAAGAGTCACCGTGCGGTTGTAGCAGTCTATGAAACCTTTATTTTTGGTTAACCAATCCATTCCCAGAATAACATCCAGTTCGACTGTTTCCAGAACAATAAGGTTGGCTAAAAATACCATTCGTTGGATCTCGATATTTACATCCTTGCAGTACCATTGTGTGCTTTGCTTCGATCCCGGGGACTGAATAACCATGGAATTTTGCAAAGGCAAAAAATAAAATTGATTCTCCGCGGCGAACTTTTTAGAGATGCATGAATGCGAAGCTCCGGAATCAAATAAAACTGTAGCATTAATTGAGTTGACAGGAAACGTACCGAACACAATATCCGGTGCATTTTGTGCTTCCTCAAGGGTCACGTGGTTGACTTGTCCCTTCCTTTGGTTGTTATTGTGGTTGATGTTGTTGTGCTTGGGGGTTGTGTCTGTACCACGGCCATTGTTGTTGGGCTTAGTAGTATTATTTCCCTGCTTTGGGCATTGCCTGGAGTAATGCCCTTCTCCTCCGCAGGCATAGCAGGTGATGCCCAGATAGTATGTTGTATCTCTGGTTCTGTTGTTGAAAGCACTACGGTTCTGCTGCGGTGGTCGAGGTAGTAGTGTTGCTGGTCGGTGTGTTGTGGGCTTCTGAAATTCATTCTTGGGTTTATTGTTGCGAACCTGAGATGACTGGTTCATACGGCGCTTGCGTATCTCATTCATGTTATGATGCTCGTTCTCTAGTATAATTGCCTTGTCCACCAGTGTCTTGAAATCAGGAAAGGTGTGGACCACCAGTTGGCATTTTAAAGACGGAATAAGTCCATCGAGAAACTTTTCCATCTTTTTGTCTTCTGTCATATATTCATTGTTGGCGTACCGGGCCAGCTGAGTAAACTGATCCAGGTACTGTGTCACCGTGGTGCCTTGCTGCTTGAGATCCTCAAACTCCCTCTTTTTGAGTTTCATGATACTGTTGGGGATATGTGCTCCCCGAAATTTTTCCTTGAATTGTTCCCATGTCATATTGGCTCCATTGGGATGAGTGTGGCATAAGTTTTCCCACCATGATGCTGCTGTACCAGAAAAATAGTATGGGGTATAAAGTACTTTTTCCCGGTCCGTACACTGGGCAATAACCAATTTTCTTTCAATATCACGTAGCCAATCATCTGCCTCCAATGGTTTGTCGGTGTGAGAAAACACAGTAGGATTGGTCTTCTGGAGCTCAGATAATTTTGACCTGTTCTGATTTTGTCCTTGGTGGTTTCCCATATTGATTAAATGTTGCATCATTTCTTGGTGCTGTTGCTGGCTTTGCTCATACAGACGGCACACTTGTGAAAATGCTGTGTCACTGTCCTGTTGACTACTTTGTCCTTGTGTAAAATTATTTCCCATCTGTCCATGGTTGCTCTCTGGCGGATTTGGCATAGAACAGGTCCAGGGGCGATGCATTTTCTTTCTGGGGGTATTTGTGTAACACCAATGAGAAAAGAAATTATAAAGGCAACAAGAAAAAAAATTAAGAGACTGAAAATAAATCTCCCCCAGGATGCAAGTACAACAGGTTATATCATACACGCAGGATTTAATTATACAAGAAGGACTTAATTATACAAGATGCTTGCAGAAACCGTATACTACAAGACCACTTATTCAACTAGCGTACTACTTCGTCCTCTCAACGAGCTGTGGTCCGAGTCCATTACTCGCCATCTTACAAAAAAAAGAAAAGAAGAAGAAACAGAAAATAAATATCTTACAACCATGTCATCATAAAAAGACTACTACGGTGCTGACGCTTGATCAGTCCTCACGGAGTGTCTGAGACACTGTAAGCACCGCTGAGGGTGAGTCCCAGCTGTGGCTCTCGAGACTCAACCTCCTCCTCTTCTGGGATGGTCTCCAGTCATGAAGCAATTGATGCCAAGCCTGTCTGAGGTGGCACCGTGTGCGTCGAAAGTGGAACTCTGGTCGGAACAGGTGCAGCCAAGTGACTAGCCTCATCACTCGGGGATGAGTGCTAAACCGCGGGCTGTGTAGGAGAGTAGTGTGGTGGAGTCGGAATACGAGGGGCACGTGGTGAAGGTGAATGGAACTCACTCCTGCGAGTGATCCTCGCACGAGCCAGGTCCATTCGTGCAGCAAGATGGTCGTCCACCAGTGCGGTAAAGATCGACTCGAGTGCCATGATGTACTGAACAAGGGGCTCGATCGCCCCATCCCTTTCTCCCGCAGTGCAGGAAAAAGCGTAATGGTTGGTATAAGGAACATGACACGGAAGGTAGTGATAGGGACGAGTCTGCATAATAGGCAGGATGTCCCTAAGACGTGCAATAGCCTCACGTGCGGCCATCTGGATAGCATGCCTCTCAGAGGGCATGACTCTCCCCATGAAACGGTAGTTGCGGAAGGACAGGTTACTTCCACCCCGAATATATACCGAAGCCTGGTACATAGTCAGAGTGTCTGTGACCCTGTCAGAAAAAATCGTGTACTCAGGACGGCTCGGAGACCTCATCGCATCCCTAGCGATGACGGCAAGAAGACGGGAAAATCCCGCCGGCTCGTTGGCAAAAATCTGGGATGGGCAGCTGCTGCCAGACATCTACATCAGTAGACAAAAATCCAAACAGTCATATCATAAGAATATGATGACTAAGGAAAATTTGTTACGATGCATGAAATTCATGCTAAAAAAAAATTAGTACTGACTCAAGTGCTAGCGATCGTGCCTAGGGGTTTCCTACAGTCAGCCTGGCTCTGGTACCAAGTCCTGTTGGGCCCCTTTATGGGAATAAATCTCAGAAAAGGTCCTAAGTCACACCAGCCCCAAGATCAACACAACTGGTGGACTTCCTTGATACAGATAACCAGTACAAATAATATTACATAGGGTTGAGTCTGAAGGCTCAACAA
Organism: Thinopyrum elongatum; assembly: GCA_011799875.1. Classification (NCBI taxonomy): domain Eukaryota; kingdom Viridiplantae; phylum Streptophyta; class Magnoliopsida; order Poales; family Poaceae; genus Thinopyrum; species Thinopyrum elongatum. The sequence goes on along the minus strand of CM022302.1, from coordinate 217,060,684 downwards.
AATTATTACAGCTTGCCAAATATATGGCAGCGGCGGAATATGACAGTGGTGTGATGGTGGTACATCTCTGATACAATAACGTAAAGCCAAGCGTCAGAGTGAGGCTTGACTATTTATTGGTGTAGCAGAAGCTCAGCGGATGATACAGGTGGTAGACTCCTATCTCACAGGTTGACTGACTGGGACTCCTCTATGCGTCGGGCTCACTAGCGCGATCCTTCTCCACAAGCTCGTCCTCCTCCAAGTCTGGCCAAGTAAATAGCCAGGGACAAGCCAGTGAGTACGTTGGAATGTACTCGCAAACATTATGAACAAAAGATATAATGGATGCACATGCTCATGCTGACTAAACTCCTGGTCATGACATAATTATAAAATAATGCGGAAGTAAATAAAACATGTTCGCCATAACCAGTCTCTTAAGAAAATAAAAGCAAGTGAATGCCATGGGTAGTCTAGCCAGCCCAAGTGACATTCCAAAAAAAAAGAGAAATGCCGGTCGGGTGTCTACAAGAGTAGTGGTGAGATAAACCGCCTGTTAACTCGAGAGACGCCACGAGAGGTCTTGAAAAGAAATGCCTGTCGGGCGTCAAGTGACGCCACGGTTGGACTTCAAGATAAATGCCAATCGGGTGTCCACAAGAGTAGTGGCGAGATAAACCGCCTGTTAACTTGAGGGACGCCACGAGAGGTCTTGAAAATAATAGTTGAGTACCCGGGGTAGTCTAGCCAGCCCCTGAGACACTCAGGAAGAAAATAAAATGAGAGAAATGGTTAGTCCTCAATATTATGCATAGCCATAGTAATATTTAATAAGCATAAAATAATCAAGGTAGAAACAGGGTATTAATAATTAAACTGCAAAAATGAGTCAGACACATTTTAATTATTTCCTCCGGAGACCGATACCGGGACCGACACTTGACCCACCCAGCTACGCCCTTTGACCGAGGACACGACTATTCGAACAGTTTTAACTCTGCAGAGGGTGTACTCTTTACCCACAAGTAAAGGATTTCTTTAGTCAGTACCGTGACACTGACTAATTCCCATTACGGTCTTTGGGTTGAAAACACACCTGACCAGCACACACCAGAATAACTCTCCGGATGCCAGGAATCACCCAAAGCATCGTTCAAGAAAAACTCTGAGACGGAGAGACCAACGTCCTGCATGGGATCACTATTAATACGCGCGGATTACAAGGGGTGCCCCCCTCTCAGTCACAACCGGAAACACCCATGCCCCCTGACCCGATGACGGGATTTAGTCCAAGGCCTTTGGAAACCCTCATCGTGGCCCTCTGTATGGTGTGTACCTGGATAGGGGTTAACAACTTACTCAGCCGCACCTTCCTTGCGGAAGGACTCGTGGCAGCACGGTATCCAGCTAGGTGTAACGGAACAAGACTCGATCTAGGCCGACTCAGGAGGTGTTAATTAACATCACCGGAATATTCCACTTAAGTCACATGACACCACCGTGTCAAGCATAAGGGCCCGTGCCCACCGGCACGTCCAAGGCAGGAGACACTCTCCCGTATTCCCACAACTTTACCATGTCAGAAGAATCTCTTGCTTGAGTGATGTGCAAGTTATGAGCAAAAGAGATATGACCACGCATGCAAGTGCTAGTGATATACTACACATATGGTGCAATATCAACCGATGCAACATGCAAATGCAAATGCAAATGCAATCACCATATCCCAAGTTCAATAATGCTTGCCTTGTCCAAAGTAGTCAGGTGAAAACCCTTCAAAATTCTCGGCAAAGTTTCCCTCTTCTTTTTCTGAAAATTCAAAAAAAAGTTCAAAAACCAGGGGTTCAACTCAAACGGAGTTGTGGTTTAAAAGTTATTAAACTTTCAAAACCAGGGGTTTTTCTATAAAAAGCCAGTCCCTGTGCGTTTATAAGGAAAATGCTTCGGGCCGAAATACGCTTCTCAGCGCGGAAGGCGTAAAAGTCGAGATTACGACTTCGTTTTTAGACAGAGAAAAAGAAAAGAAAAAGCGCGAGGTGGGGTCCACCCGTCAGGTTCAAACATTTGAACCTGCGCTTGGAAACAAAGAAGAGACGGCATTCGCCGGCGGTGATCGCCGGGGTCTTGGAAGGCGGTGATGGTCGGAACATGACCAGGGAGGAGTGCCGCGTCGGAGGGAGGTGGTGGTGGTCACCGGGGAGCACCTGAACGCCGGCGAGGTCGACGGTGGCGGACGGTGGTTCGGTGGCGTTGGGATCTCGTCGGGGAGAGCTCGGGGAGTGCAATTGAAGCGGGGAATCGATGATTTGGTGGAATATATGACTACTGGCAAAATTTGAGCAGTTGAGGTGGAGTAACGACGATGAACGGATCGGTGACAGTGGCGGCGGAGCGGTGATCGGAGGGGAAGAAGAAGACCTCCTCGAGGTCGGGCGAGTGGTGTAGGGGCGATTGGGAGGTGGTGGAGGCGATGGATGGAGCGAGTGGAGCTCGGGAGGGCCTTTTATAGGCAATCCGAGGCGGTCCGGCGAGGGTCGGATCATGCCAGAGTTATGGTGGTCGTCGAGGTTGGTTTTGGGCGGTGGTCGTGGGTGGCGAGTGTCAGTGAGAGTAGTGGAGAACTCCGGAAGGCTCGGCGTGGACGGGCTTGAGCTCCTCGAGCTTATCCCGGGGCGGAGCTCCCGTACAGTGCGGCGGCGCTATCCTGGTTCCGGTGGCTGCCAGCGGGCCAGGGAGGGGTTGGGCGGTGCAGACAGCGTGCGAGGGCGCGGAGAGGAGCAACGCGTGGCCAGGAGGTAGGCGGGGAGGCTGCGGCGCAGTAATGGGAGTTGGTGGCCGAGGTGACTCCGCTCGTCCGCCGCGAATGAGCACGGTGCAGGGCGTTACACCGGCCAGCCGCCAGCTCTCCGGCGAGGAGTGACTGTGGAGTGGGCCAGGGAAGGGCGAGGCATTGATGATCTTGGCATCGCCGTGAAGGAGAAGGAAGGGGAGGGGTGCACGGCACCGTTTCCCTCTGTTGCCTGAAGACAAATTCAGTTAACTGAATTTCTTCAGTTATGAACAGTGCACTGTTACTCACCTAATCCCATGGCAGAGAGTGCTAGGGATTTTTTAGAATTTTGAGGAATTTTTGTGGTGATGTGTTGATACATATGAGAGGGCCTGGCAAAGTTTGGGAATTTTTGGAGCATTTAAAAATATTTTTGGATCAGAAATATTGAATCTGGTCCAAATTTGAATTGAGTAGAATTTGAAATTTTTGAACTGTGGAACCCCATGTTTTTGGAGAAATGGGTTGTGGGAACCATATATTTGTTGAGATAATTTTGGTGTAGGTGGAATCCTTGTAGAAAGGGTGGTTCCTTTGTAAACCATAGAAATGATGGAATATATGAATTCCAACTTTGGAATTTATTTGGGTGGTGAAAAATATTTTTATGGGGTAGGAAAGAGTTGGATTCTGTCCTAGATGAGGTGAGTGACTTGTGGAATAAATTTGGAGTGGAAGAGAATTTGTTGGATGATTTTAGAAGGGTTAGAGAGAAGTGAAAAGAGCCATTCCTTTTGAAAAAAAATTAAGTCACTCCCAAATTTTTTTTTTGAATGAAACTATTTAAAAACCTCCAAATAAATTTTAAACCTCTGAAAACAGAACCTCTAAAGGGAATTTCAAAACCCATTAAAGTTGAGAATAATTTTCAAAATATAAGGGCTATGAAGAGAAAAATAGCAAGAATAATTCAAAGATATTTTATTTTTAAGGGAAAGGTTTTGGAAGTCCAAAAAGAAATATTTTTGGGGTGTTACAGATGACAAGTGTAGTGTTCAAAACTGCATCTACACACTGCACCGAAAGAAATGTTTTTAATATTTTTTCTCACGTGATCACCAGCATCGTTTTTTGTTCTACTACTAGTAGCCTAGGCTAGTCATAGTGGCAAGTAACTTAGACTAGTAACTCTATGTTTACCCTAAGAGCAAGTACTACCTCCATCCTGGTTTACTCTTCCTATTTTGTAGTATCAAAATTTGACCATAGATTTAACTGACAAAATGTTAATGCATGTCACTAAAAATTATATGCATTGGCATTTTCTTAGGTAAATCTATGGTCAAAATTTTACACTAAATACGAGGTAGTACAAAATTGGGCTATAACGGCCCTCCACTATGTAGGCCAAACACGTGCCAAATTCACTTGTGATGCATTTGGCATCGATGCCCCTCCATTGCTCACCTGGGGCCCCAATCTGGATCACCTACTTTGCTCCGGTGCCAAATTAACTCACGCAATGAAAAAAATCTTGCGTGGGAGAGGGAGAGGACTGAAGCAATAAAAAACACTTGTTTGGGAGAGTGAGAGGCTGGTGTAGTTGGTTTGATTGATTTGCTTATACATGTGGGTCTGTGTGCACAGCGGTGCCAACTCTCTCACATCGCTAGAGCGGTGCCAAAATCTTTTGATTTGACATCAATGCGTATTATGTGGCATACTTTTGAGAAATATGGCATCGGCCACATAGTGGAAGGCAACAAATGCCCAAGCTCTTCACGTGCTCCTAGGTAAATGAGAGGAAAGAGAAAGAGAGAGAGAGAGAGAGTGAAAAAATATCACTAGCCAGCCAACCCTATCGTATGAGCGAATGATATTGGTACCTCTTGATGACATGGCAATCTTATACAGCTAGCTGCTCTAATATGTTCTCTTCTTTTGCAGATAAAAATAGACCCGAACGTGAAAAATGTGCTGCACTATAACAATCTCATCGAATGCCTTGATCTCCATCTTACAAAAATTGATTTGATCGACTACTGAGGCAGCACATCTGAGATTAAATTGGCCAGGTTCTTTGTTCTGGAGGCAAGTGTGCTCAAGGTAATGAGGTTTGGCGTTCTCTGGCGCAACAATGAATGGCGTGCTGATCACCGCAAGTGTCTAAGCCTAAATGACAAAGTCTCCACAGAAGCTGAATTTGTTTTTGAAACATCAAGTCGCCAGAGACTCAAAAATTTATTTGCCCATTAGTGACTTGTCAGGGTGGTGGATTTTAGTTTGTACGATAATGCTGCATCCACCTAAAGTAACGAAAGTTCTTACGTAAACTTCCTAATAATTCCCTCTTCGTAGGTGCAGCATTACTCCTAACATTTGTAATATCAGTTTGAAACTTGTAATATTGCCATGTCCTATTCCTGTGTTTTCAAAATCCTGCGAATCAAAGAGGTCATGAGTTGGTGATGATGGTGTGCCTGCCATCTTTCACCAATAGCCGTCGGATCTAGATCTGACGCATACAAAGCAAACTTCTGCAGTTTTGCAAAAAGATTCCCTCACTTGTTCCCTATTTACAAACAACTCCTTGTCTCTCACAATCAGCCTTATCTCCTCCCCACCACATCTAGAAGGGCATGGAACAATCTGGCACGATGGCCGCTGCCGGCGCCGTCCACCCCCAATCTTGGTGTTCCGTGCAATGCATGGGCATCTTACTTGTATAAGAAAAGAGTAGAGATACTCGTGGCAACGCACGGGAAATTATGTCGAACACGGCTAGTTGTAAGCAGGCTAGCTCTACACCCATGATGATTGTGACTGCACATGGTGAGGCTGACTTTGGTAAGCCGAACACGGCGCCTACACTCAGGTGTCATCTCTGGCGCAGGGTCTTGTCACTTCATTGTGAGGAGTAATTTGACCAACGGGTAGTACAGTACTAGTACTACATTGGTAGTACTACTACTAGTCTAGCACCACCATCTGGATTTAGTAGTACTACCATGTCCGTCTGGATTTAGTATTTGACTAGCAATATCTAGTAATGCATGTCACAAAAAATATACTACTCCCTCTGTAAATAAATACATGGAGTATTGTTTTATTTGGTTTTCGACGTAGTTCCCGATGATATTATACACTCTCCCTTCCGGTAGATGGCTCAAATCTGAAGTCTCATCAATCAGACTACTATTGTACTCACCGAGCGCTTAGCTTGGTAAGCTACCAACAAAAAATTGCAATCAAAGACTACTATTGTACTCCCTCCGTACTGGTGCATTAGTCACGTTACGAAAACCAAAGAATCCAAAAACTTTTAGGCGCGGTGCATTAACTACCCACCTCGTTCCCTATTTTTTTCCACGAAAAAAGAAATCACCCAATAGGAGACGTGGGGTGCGTATGCATTCAATGACTTGAGACTATAGCACATCATTTTTGGTTACATGCATTAACATTTTATTAGTTAAATCAAAGGTCAAAACTTGGTGCAAAATGCAAAGGGGACCAATAAACCAGTAATTATCAAAGTTCTCTCGTTTTGCCCTCACTTGGTCTCGGTGAGATGATCAGATGACTATACTTCACTGATACGTAGGGAGGGCCGAGGAGTAGATGGCCAACACACACGCGAATGCAATGAAGTCTGCACTTCTCATATAAAGGCTCCCCGCCAGTCCAATCTACGAAATCCTACACACCTACGCACCCTAACCAAGGGCAAGAGTGATCACTCCAATCGCAAGATCAATTGACTAGAAGCTAGACCCATGGAGGCGATGAGCGCGAGCATCAGCCGGCTGTGCCAGATGGTCCGCGGCGCCGGCCTGTGGCCCAGCACCGAGGAACGTCTCCAGGTCGTGCTTGAGGCCGCTAGGGTGAGAGGCCTCTTGGACGACGGCTTCGTCTCCTTGTTCGACGAGGTCCTTGTCGGCTTCCTCGACAAGTTCACCCTCATCAAGAAGCTCGCGGACGACCTTGACGTATGCCTCCAGCCCACACGCCCAGGCTCTACGATGCCCGCCACCCTCGACGGCCTCTATGATGACAACCTCTTCGACGCTCTGGTGGCCCTGCGACTGCCCGCCGTCGCGCCGGAGAATGTCCACCTCGAGGTCGCGCTCGCCGCGCAGCGCCTGGCGCAGCAAGACACCATCAACATAATCACCCACGTCTACGCGCAAATCGTCCACAAGGACTACTACGTGCAAGAGGAGGACGTTAGGACGCTGGCCTTCTTGGACCGCAGGCAACCTTGGACGGCATTGTTCAGAAGCACGTTGAGCTTGCCGCCAACGCCGCTGCTCCTCACACGTCGGTTGGTGACGCGGCGCAATAGGGCGTGAGGATGTCGTTGATGGATCCATATGTACCTTTATCTTTCCATCAAATCCATGTAGTAGTATAGTTTACTACTAGTAATTATCTTACCTTTCGAATCAACTTCATAATTTTCGTACGTACTCCATGCATGAACCGCGCCAGAACCAAAGTTCTCATTACTCTAGGGAAAATCATTATTTCTATCTATCAGTGGCGCCATGGAACAGAACCAAATTTTACAAGTTACAAGTTCAAAAGGAAAAGCATGCCGTGTTCGTGCCGCACCCCCACACGGTTGGTCCGGCACGCCGCTCAAGGGGGAATGCATGCCGTGTTGCATTTTCACTTACAAGTGGGACCGCAGTTGAGCAAACCGACTATCGGCAAACCCCCACCCCGCCCACCACGCGATGGCTAAGAAAACAGGAGGGAGAAGAGATGGCTGTAGCACGGACTCCAAGAAAATTGGTGTCAGATGGGACTCGTGTGGGTGGCGTGTGCCATATTGCTAGACGTGAATGCTAGTTATGGCCTATGCCACCCCACTATATCGAGGTGCTGGTTACTTAGAGCGAACACATTATTATCTCTCCAGGAGTACGGTACACCACTAATACTACTCACATTGTCGCGAAATTTCCTGGAGCCAGTGCTCAGCCCTCCTCTCTCTCTTCTCAGCCAGCCAGCAGACGCGCGGAGCCCATCGTCTGTTTGCTCACATGCGGTCCCACATGTTAGTGAAAACGCAAGATGACCCACTGAACCTGCACATCTTTCACCTCGACATGCTGGTGATGAAAAAAAATCCAATAAAGATCTTCGGTGGCCGCTTTTGGAGTTACTCAAGAGTAAGATTCTATTTACAGTTTAACCCAAGATGCACATCACGTGGCTTCAACTAGCACTCCATTTTCTTGCATGACACGACCTGGATGCTGGATGTCCGACGTGTCAGCAAAAGGAGGAAGAACTCGACCAAATCTTCTCCATATTTAGACAGGAGGAGTAGGAAACACGGCAAGCCCTGTGCCTACACCATACTACGTACAAGCCCACCTCACGTAGTCACGCTATCACCATAATTCTCGGCCTCCGTGCGACACCTAGCTCTAGTTGATTTAACTAGAACTAACTATTGTGCTAGCATACTCCAATATTAGGTTGGCTCTATGTGATGTGGAAACTTCATATAACCGGATGTTGGCTATACTACTACGGTACTCACACTCCAAGAAGTGAGTCGAAAACCATTCATAAATTGAGTTTATGACATGCATATGCAAATGTACCATTCATTACATACAACAAGTCATCAACACACAATGACAATGAGGATACATGTTGGATTATAGATTAGTTCCAACAAAACATTCTAGTAAATACTAAAGTTTTCATGACACAACAAATAACAAGCAATGAAATGAACTTCAGCTCAACCAATCCTCGGCATTGGAAATGCTTGCTTTGAACCATAGGTAAGCCTCTGGGAAGGGCCAGCTATTGTCAATCTCGAGACCAATGCAGGACTGATCATCCAGGCTGAAGCGGCCTATATCAGGACGCATATTGTGATAGCCACGGTAGGGAACCATAGCAATGTCTGAGGTATAGATACAGTTGCTTCTCATAAATGGTAGTAACATTGTGTCAACAGTAGTTGGATCGCCTTTCACCATCATTGGATAGTTTTGTCCAAGGAAGAGCGAGCTTTCTCCAAGACTATCAATACTGAACCAGGGAGAAGGTGTTGGCACTAGCACACTAGTATCCATCCCGAATACCCTGCAACGGATGTTGGAATAGGTCCGGAGAGTGCGACCATGGGAGACAACACCTGCTTTCTAAGTAGTAACATCAGCAGTGCGCTGTATATAGACAAGAAGAGGTGATCCATCGGAATAAGTTGCTAGGCGCCACTGAGTATATAAGTCATTCTCGTCCTCATGCTCATGATCATCACCATTGTCATCTCCCCCTTGGTTATACAAATTTTCAAGTATAGGTGGTGGAATGTTCACAGGACCTTGGAAACACAAGAAGGTTAATTAGTAAAGGGAAACTAGCTAACCCGCATGCATGTGGATGAAACAATTATAATTACGGTGGAAGACAAACGTACCGAAAGCATAAGGATTCCATGCAAAAACAGTGCCGAGAGTGGTGGAAGCAAACACAAGACCCTCGTATTGAATTGCATCACAGTACACATCCGTGTACAGAAACTGATTTTTGAGCAATATCCATGGAGGCGTGGAAGTAAGGATGACAACAAGCTTGTCGAAGATAGCAACAACTTGATAGTTCGTGTAATCCCAAGAGCGGTTGGGAACTCGACAAATTTCTATCTTCTGTAGACGACAGTCACCACGATCGTACTTGAACGTATGTAGACCATCTGTGTGCTCAACCTCTGGGTACTCTGAGATTTTTGGAAGTGGAACCCGGTGACGAGTGTACACATTCACAAGTTCCCACTCGCAATTGTGCCCAATATAAACAACCCAATCTCCATTTGCGCCTGCCCAGGCCTTATCCTTAAGCGATGGTATCTTAACATCACACGTATCATTATCAAGTAGCATCAACTTGCACAAGGCGAGGCTTCCGTCATTCGCGCGCCAGCGAGCAGGGTCATGGCGAAGAAGACAGGGGAGATCAAACCGCTCCTCGACCCTTGGGTTCTTTGTAATGATGTTATTAGTTGAGTCGAGAATGGTCTTGAACGAACCTGCCATGCTAGCCGAGGTGATGACGTCGCATTGATCAATGAGTTCCTCCACCACGTCATCTTTTAGATCGGGGCAAGAATAACGGGGTCGTTTCTGGCCTGTTCCCTCCATGGAGAAGACGATCGAACAATGGCAGAAGGAAGGGTGAAAGCAAATGGAGGAGGGAGGAAGAGCGTGCGACAGCAGTTCCAAATCAAGAGGGAAAGGCGAAGAGGCGGTGGACGGTTGCCACGGTACAGGAAGAGGCGCCCCGGCCTACTTAGACGCCCGTTCGGAAATTGTACAAAAGGACTCGCCATCGTCTCACTGACATGTTGGAACGGGACCACATGTCAACAAAACATGGTGTGTCATTTCTCGTGCAAAATGCGATCTGGCCACGTTGGCCCGAGGTGCCGCATTATTTCTCGACTTTATTTTTTTAATGGCGTGCCATTCAGTTTTGAAGCATGACTAACTGGTACTGTATGCAGAGAAAATATAAACTACTCTACCACTACTCAACCTATAGTACTAGTATCAAAAAAGATATATAGGCTGGAGCTTTAGCGCTTTCTTGCTAAGGGCTGCCCACTTGCTTCTCACACTATCACCCTCTCTCCAGATCTAAAAAAGACGGCCTCTCTCTCCCTCCTCACCGGTGGTCACAGATCCGCCGGGGAAGAAAAAGACGTGCAGCGCTGACACACTCGTCGTCGGCGAGCGAGGTCACGCACTGACGACAAGGCCGTCCTCTCAGACCTAGCGCCCTCGCGGGATGGCCTCGGTCCCCAAGCTCGCTGCCGTAGTGTGTGCGGAGGACGACGACCACGAGCGAAGCCACTTCCCACCGACCCTCAGGTATGCTACCTCTTTTCGAACCATACCCTTGTTCTATTGCCCCATCTGCCATGTCGCTGCTTGTGGATCTTTTTCCACTCCACCATCTTCCCAATTTGCTATCCTCTGCTCTGCTGGTCACGCAGACGAAAACCTTAATTTGCACTATTAAAGGAAACCCTACTTCATGCAGACTAATCCATGTCTGGGTTGAATAAGGAAAGGAAGGGAGAAAGTACTGTCCAAGAGACTAAGCATCGAACCCGCATCTAGGTTGAAATGGGGAAAATCAGTAGCTAAGGAACGAGTCTCGTGTCTCTTGGTTGAAAAAGGGTGAAAAAGGGTAGAAAGGCATGACAACACAATAGAGAATGACCAGGTCAATTGGTTTGTTGTCCTCACATAGGAAAAAGGTGGCTAAAGTGAACAAAAATGGGACGTAATCCAGATATGCTGCCTGGATATTTGTTGCTCTGGGCAACCATACCTCCCTCACCACTCTATGCGTCCGTGGAGGTACATCGTACTGGTGCGCCCATTGTCCGAATGGGCCTCCCATGGTCTTATTGCCACTTTTTTGCTGTTAGTATAACGCCAGCAGTAAAGTCAAGCAATGCTACTGCTGAAGTGATGCCACATTTAACTAATGCCGCACTCAGTCTAATGCCACCGATAAATTTAAGCAATGCCATTTAATGTCACTAGATTATTTTAGGGTTAGCTGTTGATTGTGGATGTATTAAAGATTTTTCAGCTAAGGCATTCTAATGCTGTTGCACAACCAGTATACCAACGATGAAACTTGTTACTACCTTCAGATTTTTGCACTGTTAATTCTTATAGATTACATACCTCACTTTCATGAGATAAGTCCATTTTTTTGTAAAGTGTCACCAAAATGTCAAGGTGCTGATGTCATTTTATTTTGGTTAAACTACACAAAACTTTATGAAGACAAGAGGAAAGGTCAAGAGTGGGCACCTCCTCCTCTGGCTATTCTCTAGATTCTTTCGATCAAGTTTTTATGTTTGATCGATTATCAAGATTGGGATAGAAATTTTGAGGTCCCCTCAAGTTCGAAATGATATTTACCTTGAATGTACATGGTTTGCAAAAAAAATTATACTGTCATTAGTTAATAATGCTAGTTACCTTCCAACTTTTGTATTTGGTTTAATGTTGTTGCACAGCTAGTATACCAATACTGAAACTTGTTACCTTTACATTTTGTATTTTTAATGCTTATAGAAATCTTCCAGTGCCAGCTTATGGAAATATGTTCAGTAAAACCATTGTATTGTACCCCGTAATAAAAAAACTACTCTACTGTTGCACTAGCCACTGGATTAGTGTATATTTGTACTATTCGAATGGTGTTGCATTAGCGTATGGACATATATAAATTGTGGCAAGCTGTCCCAGATATGTGCTCAAGAAAACTACTACCTGTTTGTCTAAATACTAGATGTTTGGGTACTTTAAATTGAACTGCGAAAACGTCTTATATTAAGGAACAGAGGGTGTAGAGTTCACTCAAATTATCCTGGTAAAGCTAGTCACACCTTTGTTAAAATTAATGTTCATTATGTTATCGGAGGAGGTCGGTATGTTTGTCTCTAATGCCTGTCGATTACATACCTGACATCATGATGTAATGTTAAGTCATTTGTTTTTGTACAGTGTCACTGAATTGTCAAGGAGGTGATGGCATTTTATTTTAGTTGAACTGCACAAAATATGCTTAAAAGAAGAGGAAAGGTCAGGAATGGTTCAGTTTCTAATAAAATACTATGTATGCCTTCCTAACATCAGCCGATGTTGCCTTATTTATTCCTTCAAACAGGTGGTTAGAAACAGTTTTGCTACCTTTTCCCGTTAAGAAATTGGAATGCTTATATTTGTGAGTCTATGCTTCAACTAGTGCCACTTTTATAGTAATCACACTTTCAATATCTATGCAAACAGGGATGCTCGATTTTAGTCGAACTGCACAAAAAGTCCAAATGGTTCAACATTAGGAGCATGTTTTCTTCCAAACCGTTATATCCAATTGGTGGCACTATGAGCTGTTCATTACGAAGGTACATGGTTTGCTACTATCTCGCTACTCTTTTTATACTGTCATTAGATAGTAATATTAGTGGTTGGCATGTGAATTTATTGGCTGGGTGGACCTACATTGGAGGTGCAGGACATGATTCAATGATTGGATGCTCAATTTCGGTTGTATCGATTTCACCTCTTCCATCACTGCGAACATGGATATCCTTGGTCTGATGAAGAATAGGCGCTATATTTTTGCTCTGTACCAGCAAAGCAATTTAGTATGAAATTATCCAAGGCAAAACATGACAGTATCAAATTGTCAAGTGCAAAACATGACAGTATCAAATTGTCCATTGCAAAACATGACAGATGCTAAGTGGAAGATACATGTTTAAACCGAAAACACAAGGTGGGGTATATGTTTACTAGTTGCTTGATATTTGTGCAGATAGATGTCTGCCCGTTGCTATTTGGAAAACAAACAAAGTGACCGTAATTTTGGTGGAACTGCACAAGAGAATAGTATAGTCACTGCATGCAGTGCCATTTGAAAATAGACACAGAAAGATTGGATAGTCACTTCATGGACTGCACAAAAGTTGTACTGTACTATTTATTGGCCAACACTAGGTGCTTCATTGCTTTGGTCTGATTATACAATGGGCATCATTTTGCCTAAGTTAAAGTTTGTATTCCGAAAATAGTCTCACCGTGTGATCGAGAGAAGACCAAATCATATTGCAGTGGATGTTCCTCCATCATGTGTGGTTCATTCTCATGGTTCCAGCTGTTGGTGAAACCACTTACGTTTGCAAGAGGAATTGTAGACTTCACAAACAAATTTGTCTTTCACTTTGTACTGAATGTTGGCCCAGAGAAGCATCCATGTTAGTAGGAAGAACAGATGTTTTTTCTAGATCTTTGCTTTTGGAGCTACATATTTGTATATGAGCTGTGAATCAATGAGATGCATTAAGATGTTGATCTTATGTATGAGAATCATACTAGTTGGTTGTGAATTTGGGCTACTAATGTGAACATATTACAATGCCTGGCCTGTGAGTCTCGTGTGAACATTTCGAACGGATCGGCTCTTACTACTGTGCACAACATGATCCTTATTTCTGTGTTCTTAGTGTTTACAAGTTACTAGCAGTTCCTTATTTCTGTTTGCTCAGTGTTTACAAGTTACTAATCGATCACTAGCTAGCCTCCTAATACGCTCCTGGCAGTTTTAGTTGCGACGTAAGAACCGAAGTGGCAGTTTTTGGAATAAAACCGCCTTCCTCTGAAGAAACTGACATGCTGTTATGAATAAAATGCCAGGCGAATCTGAAGAAACTGCCAGCAAAAACGTTCGCAAATGCATTATCTCCCAGCGAACGTTCATCCGCTATTGCGATCCTACACATACACTATTCGACCGACTCGATTGTGGAACCCCGGCTCAGAGTAAACCGGAACGCCCCGTATTCCAGCCCAGGGACAAGTCCTCTGGAATACGGCACTGTTGGCATAGAACAAATCAGCTCTTTATTACAATGGTTATAGTTACAAAGGGTACAAGGATTACATCGGCACGGCGACACTACGCCTGCCCGGGGTAGCTCTATGCTAACAGCGGAATAACTCTCTCGGCAGCGGAACAATGATGACGGTGATGGACTCCACTCCGCAGGGACTCTGGCTAGAACGCGTATCCTAGGTCGCAAACTCGGGATCCTCAACAAGCAAGCAATCACGGCATGACCTGCAAACTGGCATGACACTCCAGGTGAGTACTTTGAATGTACTCGCAAGCTCACAGCAAACATCAGCATTAAGGCAAGATAACATCATAGCAAAATAGCTACTGAAGGAAGGCAAAGCATATAAGTAGTTTAATCTATACTCCGAATAATCTCAGGATCCAATCCAAACATGTGCCAAAACCAATACCAATCATGTGGTCATCCGACCACCCATCTCATAGCCATCCCATGGCTAACATATATGATTCCATTTGCACGACAAGTATGACACACTTCCTCTCTTCCGGGTTGTCTCACAACCCTCGGAATACTCATGATTCACCGAGTACTTCTGATCATACGACGAGTTCTTCCATCATTACCACTACTATGGTTGATCACCTAGTGAGGTCTGGACGGACTGTCCAATTCCGTGGACACGGCTATTCGAATAGATTTTACACTCTGCAGAGGTTGCACACTTTACCCACACTATGGAGCATTGACCTCGTGATCCCATTCAGGTGGACCAGTGTTGCTCCAACGAAACCTGCCTGACCCGTGACTCTTCCATCATACCACCGGCAATCATCCTCCCCTGGAGTCCTGCCCTGGGTGGCCCCTGTGTCACCACGTGACACCTGCCACCGTCGTGGCCAAACTAAACTGTCCCAAACGGGGACCTTGATCCAAATAACTCAACTGGGCTCACAAGGTTATCGCCGCCTACCGGGCCAGGGTAGCACGCACGCATAACCTTCCCTGTCGGGCGGTACCGGTGAAAGAGCACGTGGTCAGACCAAGTCAAGGCCGTCCCATACTGGCAAATGTGGCTGCACGGATAAGTCCGGACAGGTGACTCAAGGTCAACCATGAAACATCTAATCCTCGAACAATCTCTGTCATGGCTGACACTCCGATATCTAGTATGCTTAAGCCATTGCTACTAACTCATCTCCACGAACTGCCGGAAGAAATCCATAATAATCATAGACAATGATCTCAACATCATAGTATGAACAAGTGGGTAAACTACTAGTCACTAATAATCCGGTACTCAACATGACAGTCACCTATCCGAGAATTTATTCAAGTATTGTATAATCCAATTTATTTCACAGATACTCATACTTGTTGGTAAAGTAAATAGTTAAACTATGATATTGTAATGCGATGATGCAGATGAGAGTTGTGGCTTGCTTGGGGATGAAGAATACACCGGGAAGGAGTGCGAAGAGTCCGTGGAACTGATTGCAGGAAACAGTTCTCTCTCGGAGGGGGCTGTTTACGGGCAAGGGTAAAATGGTCATTTCCACTGTGGGACCACATAGTGAAAATGATACCAACAGATAGAGCTCGTCGAGACGAAGAAGTGGGCTTGGGATTCACCTCGATCGGAGTCTCGGATGAAAAGATACGGCCATTTAAAGCTTAGGGACTAATCTGCAAAATAACTTCTACAAACAGGTTCCTGGCAGTTTAAATAGAACGTGCTTTTCTGAAAATAAGTTTTCCAGAGAGGAAAATGTATTCCGGGCCGAAGAAGAGTAGGATGCGCTTTCCAGTGAGGGAAACAGAAAGGTGGCGGGGCGCGTCCACTTATCCACGTCAGCGGCGGTGGGGCCGGGCTCCTGGGTCGCTTAAAGGTGGGACCTGCCAGCTCTCTCTCTTTCCTCCTCATTCCCTCTTCAACCTTCCGACAGACGAGGCAGAGGCGAGGCCAGGCGCACGCCGGCGCTGGCCCCGGTGACTCCGGCCACTCCCGGTGGAGCTGGGACGACCGGGGTGCTCGCCGTGGAGTGCCGCGCCTAGGGGAAGCAGAAGGAACGGCGGGGAAAGAGCGGGGCGACCGCTGCGGCAGTGAGCAGAGGCGTTCTCCGGCGAGGCGCCCGGGTGGCACCGGCCGTCTCCGGCCGTGGGGAGGCCACCGGCGGGTTCCTGGAGGGGTGCCGCATCCGACTCGATGGATAGTCAGTGATTGGGAGGGCCGTAACGGTGGCGCTACGTGGTGGCCGGAGCAACGGGTTGCGGCTGCATGTGGCACGCGCCTATGGGTACGCCGGCAATGAGCAGAGGCGATGGGAAGAGGCAGCGGGGTCGAGGGAGGACCCCAGCGCAGGTGGGAGCATGAAAGGAGCTTCGGCTCGCTCCAATTTTGGAGAAGGCCGACGACGGGCATGACGGCCATGAGAGGCGAGGGAAGCTTCTTCAGCTCGACTGAGGGGTTGGGGAGGACTCTGGGAGAGGAGGGAGGAGTGTGAGGTGCTCGAGCATACCCGAGGAGGGGTTCGGCCGCGGCTATATATAGCCGGGCCACGGCGAGCAGATAGGCATGGCCACGGCGGTGATCTTAGCCGCATACTGGAGCTGCGGGTCGACGAGGCTGGCTATATCCGGCGTCGGGCAGCTTCTCGGAGGAGCGGAGGGGCTTGCAGAGGCTCGGGAGAGCTCGAGGGGGAAGGGACAGGAGAAAACGACAACGACGGTCACGAGCCGAGCAGTGGCGGCGATCGCCGTGGCGTGAAGAGGAAGAATCCGGAGGGGGAGAGAGTTCCATAGTGAAGGCGAGGCCAAGGGGAAGCTGCTGGACATGTTTAAGTGGCGAGGGAGAGAAGGAACAGACGAGACCGAGCGGTTTCATCGTCAGAGCGCGCTGACTGACATGCCAGCAGCGTGGTCACCGCATGCACTGGCGCACGGGGTGCACCCTGGCATGCCAAGTCATGTCCAGCACAAAATACATCCAAGGAAGGGCCCCTCTAAAGTGATAGTTCATCAAAAGAGGCCAAGAGTGGATGTGAGGCTTCACTGCCAGTTTGCAGTTGCAAATTTGACCACTCCACTGTGATCCACAGGAAGTTGATAAGAACAATATAAGATGTCAGGGGGTTTTAGGGTAGGAAGGAACACAATCTTGTGGAGTTTGGAGGGAAATGGACCAAGATTTGATATGGTTGCTTTGCAACTGATCAATCTGGTCCAGCAAATAGATTTTGATGTGCCACTCACATAGAGTAGCAACTTGAGCTGAAATTGGGCATGGAATGATGATTTGGTCATATGAGAGTGCCATAAAATTTCATGCCATTTGGACAAGCCAAAATGGTACATCCTTCACAGCTATTCTCTCTGACCAGAATCTTAGAAAAATTCTAGTGAATTATTGGAATGATGAAATGAGCCCAAATTTTGTGGAGATACGTTATATGGGTAGGAGAATACTCTGGTAAATTTTCAGCAATTATGGAGCAATATAAAATATAGTTGCTTCACAATGTGAAAATATGGCCAGAAACAAAGATTTAATGCTGTGGTCACATAGTTAATTGGATAGGGTTGAAACTTGGTGGAGAGTCATGATTTGAGCATATGAAGATGCTTGCAAAATTTCAACTCATTTGGATACTCCTAGCTAGCACTTGCTTCACAAAGATTCTAGTTGCCCAGAAACTTTGGAAATTAGCCAAGAGATATTTATTATCCAAATAAAGTTGAATTTTGGCATGTGGCAATGATATGGATAGAAAAGAGTGCACAAAAAGTTTGAGACCAAGCAAGAGAATATAAAGGGTACTTGCTTCTCAATCTGACAGATAGGGCAGAATCAGAAAAGGAATATTTGGGAAATATTTTTGAACATGTCAAGGAAGGGTTTGACATGTTTGTGGAAGATCTGACCCAAACAATTTATGAGAATTATTTGGGAATTTTGGGAATGATGGAAATGTGGGTTGCTTCATAATCCAGAGCGAACAGGGTTATTCCTTTAATAGAAAAAGGAATATTCCCGAGGAAAAGCATATTGGGGTTGGTCCAAGATGGAAATGACAAGGTCTTGGGATGGTTTTGAGGTTGGCAAGCCACTCGGGAAGAAGAATGAAGGGTGATCCCTCCAGGTTGCAAGACTACTAAGCCACAGAAAAGCGAATTCGGACCAAAATCAAAAGAAAAAGAAAATAGGCAAAATACAGGGTGTTACAAACCTACCCCCCTTAAAGAAATCTCGTCCTCAAGATTTGGTTGCTCAGGGATCAAACATGAATATTTTCACTTGAGGAAACCATTTCCAACTCCGGTTTCCTTTTTACCTTTGTATAATGCTGCCACTGAGTTTCATATTACTGCCTGCCTTACTTCGGGGTGGTTTGCTTCACTGGACCCTTTTCCTGTAATTCTTACCTCATATGCTATTTTGACTCCAATCCTTTTGTGTCTGCTGACCTGTCTGGGGTAATAAATTATCCTGACCACACTATGTGCCCTCCTCGTAAGTCCGAGGGTGATTCCTCATGGATGTGTCGTGACGAGGTCCAATACGATCAATCGTTCACTAAGTTGTGAACAGATTCTCTTGGTGAACACAAAATCTTTTACTCATTGCATTGGGTGACTTCAACTGGTCGTGTGTCTTCCCTGCTCAAAATAGTACTGTGAGTCATACCGTTCTCGTGGCAAAATCTGACTCCTCGCATGGATTGCTGGGTCATCTTGGGTATCTCCACTGTCTTGGGTATAAGACTCTTACCAAATATTTGACTGTCACCTGTCGTGACCCGCATAAAGATATACGGTCTTATTGTGATATTATCCCTAGACTTGACTCACAGGAGTCCTAGAAGTAGAATCTTGTTCATAGCAGGTTAGTCTTTAACCGATTCCCATCCGTGAGGAAACATGCTTCGAGACTGTTGTCAACTTTCTGATTACTCAGTCTGTCGGTATCTCTATGTGGATGGTAAGCCGTGTAATGCTTTAACACTGTCGCTGCAATCAAACTGCTGAATTAATCTTTTGGCTGACCTGACCAACTTGGTTACCCTCTTCTGTCAATTCTGAGCATATCTGGTTGGCAGGGCGGGTTGTCTCGATATGGTGTCCTTGTGAACGGAATAAACCCCATGGGTGTGTACCCACGGTGACTGGTACCGAGCCAGACTGTCCGGAGTATTTGTACCATTACCATACCAATATGGACAACTTTGCTTTTTCATTATAGTTCTCTTTGCCTGGATCCTTAGCGGAAAGAACTTGGCCTTATGTGCCCTTGATTCTTCGGGCGACCATGGGTGTTGTCAGGTGCAATATTCCGGCAGGCATATTACTTTACAAGTTGTAGCTGTAGGGTAACGACCGTCTGAACCCTTGGATAAAACCGGGAAATAAACCAGTAGCCACCAGAATGGTCTTTACAACTCAGATCTGGGACATTACTGGAATAACTCAACCCCGACTCAAGACGGCTGAAAAGCAGCTCAGAGCATGAGATGGTGTCGGTAAGAAGAAAGTAGCAACTCCCTAAGACGGCCGAAAAATAACAGCTCAGTGCATAGGGTCATTGCTACAAAGAGAAATTCAACAGCTGCCCGAGACGGCCGAAAAGCAGCTCACAACATGGGCCAGTTGTTGACAAGAGAAATAAAAATCGGCATCCACCCCGGACGGCCGGAAACAGCTCAGAACACAGGCGTGGTGCCATCACCAAAGAAAGATGGCAAGGGTTCATCCGCGTCCCATACAGCTCACTATTATGCATACAGGTATGAGCATAATAATTTGAACATACCGGAATAACACAGAGCAATGTTATAGGGCATATATCAGCTGGTCAGCTTGCTCCATAGGTTGTTGGTCATCATACTGTAGTGTATAACTGACGTTCTCTTCTTCTTACATAGCTCATGCAATAGTCAGATCCTCACCGGGCTGGCATCATTGTATGAGTAACTCATATGACCTTGGCAACATGTTCACCATATTTATGGAAACATGTGTAGCTAGCCACTTGATTCCCGAGGCAAACTTGTGTCCTGACTAATCTTTTGCCTTCGGACCAGCTGTTGCGGATCTGACCTTTGCATCGGAAGATGTCCATGTGTCGTATCGAGGAAGGCATAGGCATCTTGCATTATAAGCTTCTATGGTAGCTTGCAGAGAAAGACTGGGTTGCTTACACCCGAGGCTTCTCTTTATTACATGCATACTGAGTGTAGATATATATATATATATCCCTTGATATTACTGCTGTCGGTTACTTGTTGTATGTGACAGGGTATTCGGCTATCCTTCTTGCTGAACACTAAGTTCATAGCACATTCTGGCTTGCTTCCAAGACATAGTAGGGTTCAATTTGTACTCATAGCAAACCCAAACCTTGTATATATAAATCATACCTTTGGCACAGAATGCACTGTGGATGATGTACACAATTTGCCTTCTTGCTGATTTGATCATTGCTGCTATGAAGATTGCACATTGAGGTATACTTGATGCTGATAATCAATCCAGCTAGGATATCATTTGCATTCAGGCCCGATATTCCAAATATAACACAGTCTGCTAAAGATTCCATATTGCTGAGCTGTGCTTCCACATGGCTGTCTCTTCACTAACTCTTTGGTTCAGGGTCGGTGAGCAACTTCCTTAAGGGGAAAAATGAGGTAACACCAAGGGCCCAAATAAAGAAGCAAAAGAAATGACTAAAACAAAAGCACACAAAGCAAAAAGATCACACAAACAATCAATATCACAGTCTATAGCTATTCACAGCAATAATATGCATTCCTACTTAAGCACACAAATCTCGCAAGAACTCCGGTATTACGGTCTAACATGCTGTGGCGATGTGCAGGAAAGTGAATCAATGTGTGGAAGAAAATTGGTGTAAACAAGGCTACACCAAATATGAGCTTAACACGGATGGAACCGGTGGCGAGGACGAACTTGGTAATCGGTGGTCGAAACACAGAGGTTACGACCACATCATTATCAAGCGTACGGAAGAAAATACTCATCCAGAGAATGGATGGCAGGGTGAGATAGCGATGAAAAAAAAGGCTTGCAACATTGTCCTTTTCTGATAACTAAGATCAGTAAGGGTTGCCGAAGCGGCTAGTGGAATGGCACGATCCGGGATAGAACTTGTCTATCACCGAAACGATAGGGTGGCTAAAGAGAATAAGTTGGTGTGATACCGGTGCATCAATCCGACAAGGGATCGACACCACCAAGCACCTTGGCATCACTCCGCTAGGACGAAGATGACACCACACCAAGGAACAAATATGCAAACTGGATAGCGCAGGTAGGGAATCGAAACCGATGCCACCTACACTCACCAGATCATTGTTAGTGATAAGATATCTAGTCTATATGAAAGCTATGCACAAACAGATGCAACAAACCAGTGTAGCAAACCAACTGGGTCCTAAACCACCGGTTACTAACGCTCGCACCTAGACCGCGCGTCCTATAGCCAGACCTGCTCTAATACCAACTTCTGTGGCACCCCGGCTCAGAGTAAACCAGAACGCCCCGTATTCCAGCCCAGGGACAAGTCCTCTGGAATACGGCACTGTTGGCATAGAACAAATCAGCTCTTTATTACAATGGTTATAGTTACAAAGGGTACAAGGATTACATCGGCACGGTGACACTACGCCTGCCCGGGGTAGAACTATGCTAATAGCAGAATAACTCTCTCGGCAGCGGAACAGCGATGACGGTGATGGACTCCACTCTGCAGGGACTCTGGCTAGAATGCGTATCCTAGGTCGCAAACTTGGGATCCTCGACAAGCAAGCAATCACGGCATGACCTGCAAACTGGCATGACATGCCAGGTGAGTACTTTGAATGTACTCGCAAGCTCACAGCAAACATCAGCATTAAGGCAAGACAACATCATAGCAAAATAGCTACTGAAGGAAGGTAAAGCATATAAGTAGTTTAATCTATACTCCGAATAATCTCAGGATCCAATCCAAACCTGTGCGAAAACCAATACCAATCATGTGGTCATCCGACCACCCATCTCATAGCCATCCCATGGCTAACATATCTGATTCCATCTGCACGACAAGTCTGACACACATCCTCTCTTCTGGGTTGTCTCACAATCCTCAGAATACTCATGATTCACCGAGTACTTCTGATCATACGACAAGTTCTTCCATCATTACCACTACTATGGTTGATCACCTAGTGAGGTCTGGATAGACTGTCCAATTCCGTGGACACGGCTATTCGAATAGATTTTACACTCTGCAGAGGTTGCACACTTTACCCACACTATGGAGCATTGACCTCGTGATCCCATTCAGGTGGACCAGTGTTGCTCCAACGAAACCTGCCTGACCCGTGACTCTTCCATCATACCACCGGCAATCATCCTCCCCTGGAGTCCTGCCCTGGGTGGCCCCTGTGTCACCACGTGACACCTGCCACCGTCGTGGCCAAACTAAACTGTCCCAAACGGGGACCTGGATCCAAATAACTCAACTGGGCTCACAAGGTTATCGCCGCCTACCGGGCCAGGGTAGCGTGCACGCACAACCTTCCCTGTCGGGCGGTACCGGTGAAAGAGCATGCGATTAGACCAAGTCAAGGCCGTCCCATACCGGCAAATGTGGTTGCACGGATAAGTCCGGACAGGTGACTCAAGGTCAACCATGAAACATCTAATCCTCGAACAATCTCTATCATGGCTGACACTCCGATAACCAGTATGCTTAAGCCACTGCTACTAACTCATCTCCATGAAATGCCGGATGAAATCCATAATAATCATAGACAGTGATCTCAACATCATAGTATGAACAAGTGGGTAAACTACTAGTCACTAATAATCCGGTACTCAACATGACAGTCACCTATCCGAGAATTTATTCAAGTATTGTATAATCCAATTTATTTCATAGATACTCATACTTGTTGTGAAAGTAAATAGTTAAACTATGATATTGCAATGCGATGATGCATATGAGAGTTGTGGCTTGCCTGGGGATGAAGAATACACCGGGAAGGAGTGCGGCGAGTCCGCGGAACTGATTGCCGGAAATAGCTCTCTCTCGGAGGGGGCTGATTACGGGCAAGGGTAAAATGGTCATTTCCACTGTGGGACCACATAGTGAAAATGATACCAACAGATAGAGCTCGTCGAGATGAACAAGTGGGCATTGGATTCACCTCGATCGGAGTCTCGGATGAAAAGATACGGCCGTTTAAATCTCAGGGACTAATCTACAAAATAACTTCTACAAACAGGTCCCTGGCAGTTTAAACAGAACGTGCTTTTCTGAAAATACGTTTTCCAGAGAGGAAAACGTATTCCGGGCCGAAGAAGAGCAGGATGCGCTTTCCAGCGAGGGAAACGGAAAGGTGGCGGGGCGCGTCCACTTATCCTCGTCAGCTGCGCTGGGGCCGGGCTCCTGGGTCGCTTACAGGTGGGACCAGCCGGCTCTCGCTCTTTCCTCCTCGTTCCCTCTTCAACCTCCCGACAGACGAGGCAGAGGCGAGGCCAGGAGCATGCCAGCGCTGGCCCCCGCGACTCCGGCCACTCCCGGTGGAGCTGGGACCATCGGGGTGCTCGCCGTGGAGTGCCGCGCCTAGGGGAAGCAGAAGGAACGGCGGGGAAAGAGCGTGGCGACCGCTACGGCAGCGAGAAGAGGCGTCCTTCGGCGAGGGGCCCGGGTGGCACCGGCTGTCTCCGGCCGTTGGGAGGCCACCGGCGGGTTCCTGGAGGGGTGCCGCATCCGACCCGATGGATAGTCAGTGATGGGGAGGGCCGTAGCAGTGGCGCTACGTGGTGGCCTGAGCAACGGGCGGCGGCCGCATGTGGCACGTGCCTATGGGTACGCCGGTGATGAGTAGAGGACATGGGCAGAGGTAGCGGGGTCGAGGGAGGACCCCAGCGCAGGTGGGAGCAAGAAAGGAGCTTCGGCTCGCTCCAATTTTGGAGAAGGCCGACGATGGGCATGACGGCCATGAGAGGCGAGGGAAGCTTCTTCGGCTCGACTGAGGGGTTGGGGAGGACTCTGGGAGAGGAGGGAGGAGGGTGAGTTGCTCGGGCATACCCGGGGAGGGGTTCGGCCGTGGCTATATATAGCCGGGCCACGTCGAGCGGATAGGCACGGCCACGGCGGCGATCTTAGCCGCATACTCGAGCTGCGGGGCGACGTGGCTGGCTGTATCCGGCGTTGGGCAGCTTCGCAGAGGAGCGGAGGGGCTTGCGGAGGCTTCGACAGAGCTCGAGGGGGAAGGGACAGGAGAAAACGACGACGGCGGTCATCGGCCGAGCAGTGGCGGCGATCGCCGTGGCGTGAAGAGGAAGAATCCGGAGGGGGAGAGAGTTCCAGAGTGAAGGCGAGGCCAAGGGGAAGCTGCTGGACATGTTTAAGTGGCGAGGGAGAGAAGGAACGGACGAGACCAAGCGGTTTCATCGTCAGAGCGCGCTGACTGACATGCCAGCAGCGTGGTCACCGCGTGCACTGGCGCACGCGGTGCACCCTGGCATGCCAAGTCATGTCCAGCACAAAATACATCCAAGGAAGGGCCGCTCTGAAGTGATAGTGTAACACCCCAAAAATTTAATCATGTTTTTACTAAATAATTTTTTTCCAAAATTAAATTTTTAAATTTTTACTAGGTCTTTTATTAATTTCAGAACCATTTTCTGTTTCTGTTTATCAAAATTCTTCCCTCTATATAGAAATTTTTGGAAATAATATTGTGGCTTTGGTAGTTTTCTCAAATCATCTCAATTACATTTTAATAATAGTAAGAATTATTTTCATAATAAAAATTGCCCAAAACAATTCTTTTAATAGATATTTCTATATTTTAAATGCCTCTGTTGCACTACAACTACTTTAAATAATTCTTTCAAAATTTCCACAAAAATTATGAGGGGTCATGTGATGCCTACAGATGACTTTTATACTAAAACCCAACCTGGTGTTTTGAAAATTTTGAGGGAAACAACCTCTTCTCATTTCTGTCCTGAATTTGAGTTTCTACTACAACCCCTATTTTCCTTGCTCCATTAATTCTGAAATTTTTCCCACCTATAGTCCTTCCAACAAAACCCTTAAGTCCAAAAGTTTGGATCCATTGGAATCTTTTTAGCTCACCAAATATTCCCCTTCATTTTCTGTCCAGAAATGAATTTCTCTAAAACTTGCACAAACAAGTTCTCTATTCTTACAAACCAACTTTACCACTATCTTTAACATCCAAAGAGACCTCCACCTGCCAATTACCATGACTACCAGAATCACCTAGGTCACCCTATCATTCTGTCGAACACTTTGAGTACATGACCAAAATTTTCAACTTCCCAAAGCACCATGTGGCACTTGCTCATTTTGCCAAAATAACTTGTCTAATATCCTTGCCATCTTTGATAATACCACCCTGCCACAAACTAGCTCGTTTGGAGCACCCTAGGACCCCTTGGCATATCATCGAACACCTCTGGTGCACGTGCAGAGCGTGTCCAGAGCGCCCATATTGCTCGCATCGGCATCAAGCTACTGTCGCACCTCCGCTGCTAGCCTCGCTCGTCCTAGTCTTCGCCTGGAACTCTGGAACCCCCCTGAGCCTTGCCGACACCCCTCCTTCGCCTCCAGCGCCGACCGCCGCCGCTCACGCCGGCCACGACCGACGCCGTGTCGGGCAAGCCACCGCTCGAGACACGCGGCTCACCCCCGGGCTTGCCAGCACCTCCCCCGGCTTCCCTGCATGCCCAAGCCACCCCCTGGGCCAGGTTCAACCTCCCCCGTACCAGAGCTCGCCCCCTGGCACCGCCCCCCCACCGGCCTGCGCCGCCACCGACTCTAGCACGTCGCTGTCACCGCCACCCGAGCCACCTAGCCACCCCCCTGAGCCAATCAGCCGCCTATGGACGGTGACTTCCTCCAGAAGCATGCCCACGCCGTGCCGCCCTTGTAACTACCTTGACGGCGCCATTAATGGCCACCACCGCCTCCGGACGGATAAGCACCGAGCGGAACCGACCTCGTTCCCCTATAAATACTCAACCCCAAGTCCATTACTAAACACCACCGCACTCCTCGATCATCAAGCATGCGTCCGGACCACTCAATGGAACCGGGCGCGGCCATCACCCCCATCTCCGGTGAAATCCATCGACTCCTCGGTTCGGTTGATTCCGAGCAAACCAGGGCTCCACTCATCAAAATTCTTGGCCACTGACTTCCTAGAGCTTCAGCCTATCATCTCCACCCATCTATTTCATCCAAGCTGACCCAGGGGCGAAAGCCCTCTTTCCACCCCGCCGGAGCTTCTCAGGAAGACCTCGCCGCCGGCAATCCTATGCTCCACACAGACCAAGCCGTACACCGGAGGGACCGCACGGACCACTCGAGCACTCTAGTGGGCTCGGCTCATCAAGGGGAGCCGCCGTTCTACGGTGAGCTTCGCCGAAGCCGTGCGTCTGTTCGGTTGGAAAAGAGGGGGCGCCCGCTGACCCAGTCAAACCTGACTGGTGGGACCGTGGGGCCCACCGTCAGTGACAGGAGGTCGACGCCAGCGTGGCGTAAGTGAAAGCGTATTCCGAGAATACGCTTTCAACGTCGACCCCTCCCACGCAGCTAGTCGACTGGGCTCAGCCCAATAGCATTTTTCGGCTATATAACGCTCAGAGCACACCCCTGTTCCTTCTCGTTTTTTTCCTTTCCAGTAGTTACAAAAAAATTCCAAATAATCCATTTCAAACCCAATTTTAGTAATTCAAATTTCTACATGCTTCTAAAATCATGCTCTATTAAACTAGCCAGGATGAACATTTTTGATAAGCTTAGTTTCTGTTGGGTTTGTTAAAAAGTCCATTAGGTCATTTATTCCATCTTGGTAATTCCATAAGTAATTCATTTGGACTCCAAATAATTTGATTCTTTTTCTGATATTCCTTATTTTGTCTCTAGTTTATTTTAGTAATTATTTCAAAAATATTTGAAACACTTTTTGGCACTATTTTAGAATTATGTGGTAATTGCTATATTCTTTAAAATAGGAAAAATGGAGGGAAGAAACTTTTCAAACTTTTGGAGTGCACCCAGTATTTCTGCATGCTCAAGGCAAGCATCTTGAACACTTGATATGGTGATTGCATAGTTGTTTGATTTCAGGAATAATTGAACCATGCTTATGTTGAATTCAAATAAAAATTTGCATGCATATAGAGTTGGCATGTTTCATCGTACCGTGCATCGTGTGCTGGTCATGACTAACTTGCAGAAGCAGGCATAAGAGAAATACTGTTACCGGCAGAAGGGTGATCACGTTGGAGCATGATCACGCCTTGTTTGTCATGCATGTTGGAGCATGAAAGGGTTGTGGCCCTGTTGGCATTACTGTTGAAGGAATACTTAGTTGTGCTAACCGTTGCAGGAAACTTAAACCTCCTGAGTCGACCATAGATCGAGTCTTGTCACCGGTAACCCCCATACTTGATTCGTGCTGCCACAGGTCCCTGCCACAGGTAGGGTGCGGTCCAGTAAGTTGCTAACCCCTTTCCGTGCACACACCATACAGAGGGCCACAATGAGGGTTTCCTAGGGATCCGGGACTAAATCCTGTCATCGGGTTAGGGGGCATGGGTGTTTCCAGTTGTGACTGAGAGGGGGGCACCCCTTGGAATTCAAGCGTATTAATAGTGATCCCATGCAGGACGTTGGTCTCTCCATCTCAGAGTTTTTCTTGAACAATGCTTTGGGTGATTCCAGGCATC
This sequence comes from Thinopyrum elongatum, assembly GCA_011799875.1. Classification (NCBI taxonomy): domain Eukaryota; kingdom Viridiplantae; phylum Streptophyta; class Magnoliopsida; order Poales; family Poaceae; genus Thinopyrum; species Thinopyrum elongatum. The sequence continues at coordinate 217,032,752 of CM022302.1, read as the reverse complement.
CGGAAAGTTAATCTGGTGTGTGCTGGTCAGGTGTGTTTTCAACCCAAAGACCGTAATGGGAATTAGTCAGTGTCACGGTGCTGACTAAAGAAATCCTTTACTTGTGGGTAAAGAGTACACCCTCTGCAGAGTTTAAACCTATTCGAATAGTCGTGTCCGCGGTTAAGGGCTATAGTCTGGGTTGGTCAAGTGTCGGTCTTAGTGTCGGTCTTCGGAGGAAATAATTAAACTAAGCACGAGTTACTTGGCAGGATAATTATTGTCACCACTAAAGCTATCATGAATATTTTTATTATCATGAATGATATATTAATATTACTGTCTTATGAATATTATTGTGGACAAACCCGTTTCTCTTATTTTATATTTCCTGAGTGTCTCAGGGGCTGGCTAGACTACCCCGGGCACTCAATTTTATTTTCAAGACCTCTCGTGGCGTCTCTTGAGTTAACAGGCGGTTTATCACACCACTACTTTTGTGGACACCCGATTGGCATTTCTCTTCAAGTCCGACCGTGGCGTCACTTGACACCCGACTGGCATTTCTCTTCAAGACCTCTCGTGGCGTCTCTCGAGTTTACAGGAGGTCCCGCCACTACTCTTGTAGACACCCGATTGGCATTTCTCTTCAAGACCTACTGTGGTGTCACTTGACATCCGACCGTCATTTCTTTTATTTTATTTTCCTTAAACTTTCCTTCTTTATCACTAACATTTCCATATATTCATTTATTTGCATATGCTAATATTTTATCATGCCATGATTTAATTCCTGTCAGTAGGCATATAAGTCCATCATGAGCATACGCATATAGTGTGGTTCATCATGATCATATAATTTAATTGTTGCATTCGGTATATCTTTTGTTCATGATGTTTGTGAGTACATTCAAACGTACTCACAGGCTTGTCCCTGGCTATTTACTTGGCCAGGTCAGGATTTCTACAAGGAGTACCACACCGATGTCTGTGCGGAGCCTAGGATGGCAGCCATGCGTGATAGGAATTATCCAGGTTAGCCGTTCCTGTGGGTAATGGAGCCCCATCGACGTTGTAGAACCGCGAGATAATTCCGTCATCCACCACCAGAATCACTGTTGTATCATTAGACCTTCATGGTCTTGTAACCAATTCTTGTAATAGCTTGGTAATCTGTAACAAGGACGTCTCCACCAGTAAGGTAAATCCTGGGCTGGTGATGACACGAGGGGTTAATTTCTGGGATTTCATGTCCCGGCCCCGGCAGCCTTGGTATCAGAGCCAGGCTGAGCACTGGCTAATCCGATCTTAGCCTGGTCGCTATCCCTAGGTTTCCACTCCGTCCACACCCTTCTGTGTCCATAGTTAAGCCCATCTCATCCGATAAGCCTCCACAGTGGCAGCCGACATCTTTTGACCATCGGTGCCCAACCTATCAACCTAGCCCATAGGCCATGTGCCTGTGGCTGACACCTGAGTTGTCCCATCCGCAAGCATGCGAAGGAAGACTCCGCTGGCTTATAAGAGAAGCCTTGCCCCAACCCAGCACATCACAGCCTCACTCTCAGTTCAATATCCAACCACCAAGATGCTAGGCCTCATCGTGCACAACGAGACCACCGCAACCGAGCTTGAAGGCTTTGTAGTCATTCTTGCCAATCTCACCCGTCGTGCTCTCGGCATCGAAGAGCCGCCGGAGTATGTCGTGAACCAAGAGCACGCGAGTGATGCCATCCACCACTACTGGGCCACGGTGCACATCTATGGGAGGGGCATCACCGCGGAGCGCCCTTACCGGTTCACTGGGAGGACGACCACCGATGAGCCCCAAGCCATCCAACTTGCAGCCCGAGAGGCTGTAGTTCAACTCCGGCATTGGTCGCCGAGGGTTAACTGCCGCTCCTTCTACTACTACCCTAGTAGTGAAGGCTATGGTAGGCCGACCCAAGTCGCCAACGGAGACCATGAGACGGATCCTGCTCTGGTGCGCTACCTGAGAGCGCAAGAGGCACTCTTCGATCAGGTCACCAATGATCTGATTGAGACCCGCAGGACGCTTGCTCTCTTGACCCCGGTGAGAAGTGAAGCTGCACCCGCCACCGACACCCCGATAGTACTGTTCGGGAGACCAATCGAGCCCTCAAGGTCTGCCCCCGTTGCTCACCCGGGCAATGCACTCGTTACCCCGGATGAACTCCGTCGTCTCTTTGGGATTCCCTCCAACGGGACTGTAGCCACTACACCCCGCGTGGGTCATCATCGCTACCCCAACCTTGCAGCTCCTCATAACACTCCAGTCAACTCTGACGTTGAAGCCCCTGGAGAAGCCTCGACGTCCGCAAGACACGCCCGTCTGGATGTCGACGAAGTGGACTGAGCCTACCAGAGTAGTTGCCATGTCCTTAGCAACCCTGTTGCCCTGTAAATTCCACCGTCATGCCATAGACGATTATGTGTATGTTTTAGCAGTGTGTAGTGTTTGATTGAATGATGTGCTTGTGTGTTATTGTCTGGTGCATGATTGCTAGTCTGTTGTGATTTGCATTTAGTTCCTCCGCCCTTAAGAAATCTCGAGGACGACATTTTCTTAAGGGGGGTAGAGTTTGTAACACCCCAAAAATTTAATCATGTTTTTACTAAATAATTTTTTTCCAGAATTAAAATTTTGAATTTTTACTAGGTCTTTTATTAATTTAAGAACCATTTTCTGTTTTTGTTTATCAAAATTCTTCCCTCCATATAGAAATTTTTGGAAATAATATTGTGGCTTTGGTAGTTTTCTCAAATCATTTCAATTACATTTTAATAACAGTAAGAATTATTTTCATAATAAAAATTGCCCAAAACAATTCTTTTAATAGTTATTTCTATAATTTAAATGCCTCTGTTGCACTACAACTACTTTAAATAATTCTTTCAAAATTTCCACAAAAATTATGAGGGGTCATGTGATGCCTACAGATCACTTTTATACTAAAATCCAACCTGGTGTTTTGAAAATTTTGAGGGAAACAACCTCTTTTCATTTCTATCCTGAATTTGAGTTTCTACTACAACCCCTATTTTCATTGCTCCATTAATTCTGAAATTTTTCCCACCTATAGTCCTTCCAACAAAACCATTAAGTCCAAAAGTTTGGATCCATTGGAATCTTTTTAGCTCACCAAATATTTCCCTACATTTTCTGTCCAGAAATGAATTTCTCTAAAACTTGCACAGACAAGTTCTCTATTCTTACAAACCAACTTTACCACTATCTTTAACATCCAAAGAGACCTCCACCTGCCAATTAGCATGACTACCAGAATCACCTTGGTCACGCTATCATTCTGTCGAACACTTTGAGTGCATGACCAAAATTTTCAACTTCCCAAAGCACCATGCGGCACTTGCTCATTTTGCCAAAATAACTTGTCTAATATCCTCGCCATCTTTGATAATACCACCCTGCCACAAACCAGCTCGTTTGGAGCACCCTAGGACCCCTTGGCATATCATCGAACACCTCTGGTGCATGTCCAGAGCGCGTCCAGAGCACCCATATTGCTCGCATCGGCATCAAGCTACTGTCGCACCTCCGCTGCTAGCCTCGCTCGTCCTAGTCTTCGCCTGGAACTCTGGAACCCCCCTGAGCCTTGCCGACACCCCTCCTTGGCCTCCAGCGCCGACCGCCGCCGCTCACGCCGGCCACGACCGATGCCGTGTCGGGCAAGCCACCGCCTGAGACACGCGGCTCACCCCCGGGCCAGCCAGCACCTCCCCCGGCTTCGCTGCATGCCCAAGCCACCCCCTGGGCCAGGTTCAACCTCCCCCATACCAGAGCTCGCCCCCTGGCGCCGCCCCCCCCCACCGTCCTGCGCCGCCACCGACTCCAGCACGTCACTGTCACCGCCACCCGAGCCACCTAGCCACCCCCCCGAGCCAATCAGCAGCAAATCAGCCGCCCAAGGACGGTGACTTCCTCCAGAAACATGCCCACGTCGCGCCGCCCTTGTAACTACCTTGACGGCGCCATTAATGGCCACCACCGCATCCAGACGGATAAGCACCGAGCGGAACCGACCTCGTTCCCCTATAAATACTCAACCCCAAGTTCATTACTAAACACCGCCGCACTCCTCGATCATCAAGCATGCTTCTGGACCACTCAATGGAACCGGGTGCGGCCATCACCCCCATCTCCGGTGAAATCCATCGCCTCCTCGGTTCGGTTGATTCCGAGCAAACCAGGGCTCCACTCATCAAAATTCTTGGCCACTGACTTCCTAGAGCTTTCGCCTATCATCTCCACCCATCAATTTCATCCGAGCTGACAAAGGGGCGAAAGCCCTCTTTCCACCCCGCCGGAGCTTCTCGGGAAGACCTCGCTGCCGGCAATCCCGTGCTCCCTGCCGACCAAGCCGTACACCGGAGGGACTGCACGGACCACCTGAGCACTCTGGTGGGCTCGGCTCATCGAGTGGAGCCGCCGTTCGACGGCGAGCTTCGCCGGAGCCGTGCCTCTATTCGGGTGGAAGAGAGGGGGCGTCCACTGACCCAGTCAAACCTGACTGGTGGGACCATGGGGCCCACCGTCAGTGACAGGAGGTCGATGCCAGCGTGGCGTAAGTGAAAGCGTATTCCCAGAATACGCTTTCGACGTCGACCCCTCCCACGCAGCAGGTCGACTAAGCTCGGCCCAATAGCATTTTTCGGCTATATAACACTCAGAGCACACCCCTGTTCCTTTTCTTTTTTTTCCTTTCCAGTAGTTACAAAAAAATTCCACAGAATCCATTTCAAACCCAATTTTAGTGATTCAAATTTCTACATGCTTCTAAAATCATGCTCTATTAAACTAGCCAGGGTGAACATTTTTGATAAGCTTAGTTTCTGTTGGGTTTGTTAAAAATTCCATTAGGTCATTTATTCCATCTTGGTAATTCCATAAGTAATTCATTTGCACTCCAAATAATTTGATTCTTTTTCTGATATTCCTTATTTTGTCTCTAGTTTATTTTAGTAATTATTTCAAAAATATTTGAAACACTTTTTGGCACTATTTTAGAATTATGTGGTAATTTCTATATTCTTTAAAATAGGAAAAATGGAGGGAAGAAACTTTTCAAACTTTTGGAGTGCACCCAGTATTTCTGCATGCTCAAGGCAAGCATCTTGAACACTTGATATGGTGATTGCATAGTTGTTTGATTTCAGGAATAATTGAACCATGCTTATGTTGAATTCAAATAAAAATTTGCATGCATATAGAGTTGGCATGTTTCATCGTACCATGCATCGTGTGCTGGTCATGGCTAACTTGCAGAAGCAGGCATAAGAGAAATACTGTTACCGGCAGAAGGGTGATCACGTTGGAGCATGATCACGCCTTGTTTGTCATGCATGTTGGAGCATGCAAGGGTTGTGGCCCTGTTGGCATTACTGTTGAAGGAATACTTTGTTGTGCTAACCGTTGCAGGAAACTTAAACCTCCTGAGTCGACCATAGATCGAGTCTTGTCACCGGTAACCCCCATACTTGATTCGTGCTGCCACAGGTCCCTGCCACAGGTAGGGTGCGGTCCAGTAAGTTGCTAACCCCTTTCCGTGCACACACCATACAGAGGGCCACGATGAGGGTTTCCCGGGATCCAGGACTAAATCCTGTCATCGGGTCAGGGGGCATGGGTGTTTCCAGTTGTGACTGAGAGGGGGGCACCCCTTGGAATCCGTGTGTATTAATAGTGATCCCATGCAGGACGTTGGTCTCTCCGTCTTAGAGTTTTTCTTGAACGATGCTTTGGGTGATTCAGGGCATCCGGAAAGTTAATCTGGTGTGTGCTGGTCAGGTGTGTTTTCAACCCAAAGACCGTAATGGGAATTAGTCAGTGTCTAGGTACTGACTAAAGAAATCCTTTACTTGTGGGTAATGAGTACACCCTCTGCAGAGTTTAAACCTATTCGAATAGCCATGTCCGCGGCTAAGGGCTACAGTCTGGGTTGGTCAAGTGTCGGTCTTAGTGTCAGTCTTCGGAGGAAATAATTAAACTAAGCACGAGTTACTTGGCAGGATAATTATTGTCACCACTAAAGCTGTCATGAATATTTTTATTATCATGAATGATATATTAATATTACTGTCTTATGAATATTATTGTGGACTAACCTGTTTCTCTTATTTTATATTTCCTGAGTGTCTCAGGGGCTGGCTAGACTACCTCGGGCACTCAATTTTATTTTCAAGACCTCTTGTGGCGTCTCTTGAGTTAACAGGCAGTTTATCATGCCACTACTCTTGTGGACACCCGATTGGCATTTCTCTTCAAGTCCGACCGTGGCGTCACTTGACACCCGACTGGCATTTCTCTTCAAGACCTCTCGTGGCGTCTCTCGAGTTTACAGGCGGTCCCGCCACTACTCTTGTAGACACCCGATTTGCATTTCTCTTCAAGACCTACCATGGTGTCACTTGACATCCAACCGGCATTTCTTTTATTTTTTTTCCTTAAACTTTCCTTGTTTAGCACTAACATTTCCATATATTCATTTATTTGCATATGCTAATATTTTATCATGCCATGATTTAATTCCTGTCAGTAGGCATTTAAGTCCATCATGAGCATACGCATATAGTGTGGTTCAATATGATCATATAATTTAATTGTTGCATTCGGTATATCTTTTGTTCATGATGTTTGCGAGTACATTCAAACGTACTCATAGGCTTGTCCCTGGCTATTTACTTGGCCAGGTCAGGATTTCTACAAGGAGTACCACAGCGATGTCCGTGCGGAGCCTAGGATGGCAGCCATGCAGGATAGGAATTATCCAGGTCAGCCGTTCCTGTGGGTAATGGATCCCCATCGACGTTGAAGAACCGCGAGACAATTCTGTCATCCACCACCAGAATCACTGTTGTATCATTAGACCTTCATGATCTTGTATCCAATTCTTGTAATAGCTTGGTAATCTGTAACAAGGACGTGTCCACCAGTAATGGTAAATCTTGGGCTGGTGATGACACGAGGGGTTAATTTCTGGGATTTCGTGTCCCGGCCCCAGCAGATAGTTCATCAAAAGAGGCCAAGAGTGGATGTGAGGCTTCACTGCCAGTTTGCTGTAGCAAACTTGACCACCCCACTGTGATCCACAGGAAGTTGCTAAGAACAATATAAGATGTTTGGGGGTTTTAGGGTAGGAAGGACTACAATCTTGTGGAGTTTGAAGGGAAATGGACCAAGATTTGATATGGTTGCTTTGCAACTGATCAATCTGGTCTAGAAACTAGATTTTGATGTGCCACTCACATCGAGTAACAACTTGAGCTGAAATTGGGCTTGGAATGATGATTTGGTCATATGAGAGTGCCATAAAAATTTCATGCCATTTGGACAAGCCAAAATGGTACTTCCTTCACAGCTATTCTCTCTGACCAGAATCTTAGAAAAATTCTAGGGAATTATTTGAAAGATGAAATGAGACCAAATTTTGTGGAGATAAGTTATATGGGTAGGAGAATACTCTGGTAAATTTTCAGAAATTATGGAGCAATATAAAATATAGTTGCTTCACAATGTGAAAATATGACCAGAAACAAAGATTTAATGCTGTGGTCACATAGTTGATTGGATAGGGTTGAAACTTGGTGGAGAGTCATGATTTGAGCATATGAAGATGCTTGCGAAATTTCAACTCATTTGGATACTCCTAGCTAGCACTTTCTTCACAAAGATTCCAGTTGCCCAGAAACTTTGGAAATTAGCCAAGAGATATTTATTATCCAAATAAAGTTGAATTTTGGCATGTGGAAATTATATGGATAGGAAAGAGTGCACAAAAAGTTTGATACCAAGCAAGAGAATATAAAGGGTACTTGCTTCTCAATCTCACAGATAGGGCAGAATCAGGAAAGGAATATTTGGGAAATATTTTTGAACATGTCAAGGAAAGGTTTGACATATTTGTGGAATATCTGACCCAAACAATTTATGAGAATTATTTGGGAATTTTGGGAATGATGGAAATGTGGGTTGCTTCATAATCCAGAGCGAACAGGGTTATTCCTTTAATAGAAAAAGGAATATTCCCGAGAAAAAGAATATTGGGGTTGGTCCAAGATGGAAATGACAAGGTCTTGGGATGGTTTTGAGGTTGGCAAGCCACTCGCGAAGAAGAATGAAGGGTGATCCCTCCAGGTTGCAAGACTACTAAGCCACAGAAAAGCGAATTCAGACCAAAATCAAAAGAAAAAGAAAATGGGCAAAATCCATGGTGTTACATTGATCCTACGCGAATAACTAGCGGATCACGAATGTACCTCATCTGGATGAATCGAGCGCACTCGTTTGACCATCATCCCGACGTGCGACCCAGCACGGACGGGACACACCACTGATGGGACGGGACAGGACGGCACAGTCATAATTTCAGTTTTTCTAGTTTTCCACGGCAAGCTGGCGCGCTAAGCCATGCCTTCTTATGCATTGAATTCCGATGACCACGATGACTGTCGTGTTTCCCACGACATGCTGGTTCACCTACCTTCCGCCTATAATTACTGGTTCCCGGCGTTCTCCGGTGGCACCATCACCCAACTCGCCCTATCCTCATAAGCCCTCACCGGCCCGACGTCGCTCGCCACTTGTCCTCGCTCTTGCCATGTCCGTCATGCCCCCGCCCGTCCGCAATAGGCGACGCTGGAGGAAGTCACCGCCGGAACTAGTGTTCGGTTTTTCACCGGAAGGCAGACGGAGGGAGGAGGCATTTTATCGGTCTTTAGATGGCAATGCGGAGTATGAGGACTTGTTGGAGCGCGACCGCCTGGCGGAGGAGCAGCGTATTGCTGACTTGCGCCGCCAGCGGGGCATGGAGCAACAGTGCACCGATGCTCTGAGTCGCGAGCAGAGCTCTCGGAACTGGGCCGACTACATGGAGGCCTGCGCCCGACAAATAGCCCTGGAGGCTGTCGGGCACGCACGTGTTCGGGACGCCGAATTTTACTACCAACTCGTCAAGTGGGTTTCCCGCTTAGAAGTGGAATCTTCGGTGGACCACGCCGGCATGGAAAGGGCCAATGTGCGCGAGCAACAAGCCCTATCGCTCCTCTGGCAAGTCCGAGGCAAGGAGGAGGACGTCGGTGCCGAAGTTTAGCGTGTACCGCAGATGGCGGCCGGCATCGTCGAGTTAGCTAAGAGTAAGTTAGTACTTGTACACTACTATAGTATTACTGGGAGTAGATAGTTAACTTGGCTATGATGGTTGTCAACGTGAAAGTTCAGTACCCTATATCTGGATCAGACCTGTTACTTTGCTCTGAATGTTGAATTTTCCGTTTGAATGGATGGAATGGGCTGTTATTTTTTTAAATGGGCTGTATTTGTCCGCCACGGGTTTAGAGGCTGAATTGTGGGCCTACTAGGTTGACGTGTACACAATCAGGAGATGATTGTACGTGGAGAGGATGACAGCAGGGACCCACCAGGGTCATGGCAGTACGCAAGCAAGTGCCTCCTTATTTCAAGCCAAAAAAATGGTTCCTCCTAATGGATTTCTGACATCTGGGTCCCATGCCATTGTCAACGTAGTCAATAAACAAGAGAATTGCACAACGAGCGGCTGACAGCATGGACCCAGTAGCTCGCCCAGTTATTTTTGTTTTTGAGACGGAAGCAGGGTGTCAACTGGGCTGTGCGGGGCACTCTGGCCTGTCTAGCCATCCTTTTCTTTTATGTTTACCACAAGACCAGCCCAGTAGTTTTTTTTTTGTTTCTGAAAATGGCTAGCCTAGTTTTTTTTGTTCTTTTGCAGAATACCCAACCGAGGCCTACTTGCTTTGTCAGCCCTGCTGGGCTGCAAATCTTTCAAGACGAGGAGAGCTTGATTCGGCTTGTGACGATGACATGTACCTAGGTTAGGGTCTTAGGCCTGACCTAGACGCCCTACCCAAGGACACTACACAAGAGTCCAAGGCCTATAAGGTTCAATGGAAGATACCGACTGAAATCCTCAAGAAGTGCAATCCACTCGACAGAAGATTCCACTCGGATATCCTAATTCCACTTGACCATGGCTATTGCACTCGGCCATACCAGAATACACTCGGAGTACAGAATACCTAGAGTCACCCCAGGATGGCAACGGTCAGGCATTCACTCCGTCATCATAAAGACCATTTAATACGGCGTTACCAGTAACGTTCAGGACTTAAATCTCATTGAACCCCTGTGTAACTGAGGCTGCGAGGGGCTTGCGCACTCTATATAAGCCACCCCTCCCCTCTGGCACAAGGTTTCGCACCCCCTGTAACTATTCCACACTCCAATCGACCAAGCCTCCGCGACACCGAGACGTAGGGCTGTTACCTCCTCCGAGAGGGGCCTGAACTCATAAATCTATGTGTACAACCTCTCCGTAGCTAGGACACTGCCCTCTCCTACATACCCCCTACTTCTACTGTTAGACTCATTCCCACGACAGTTGGCGCCCATCGTGGGGCAGGCGTCTAAGCGACTTCCGTTGAGGTTGCGTTCTCCGATCTTCATCAACATGGTTTCCAGCGGTGGTTTGGCCCTGGGTCATGAGATCCGTCTTGGCGTGCTCACTTTCATCGCCGACGACTCCGCCTGGCTCCAAGAAGCCCACCTCGACGTCGAGGCGCTCCCCACCCGCGGGGCGGCGCACTTCCACACGAGTGTCTGTGGCATTCTCTTGCGGCAGCCGTCGACTCCGTATCGATCGGCTCCTACGTCGTCTCCGCTTCCCGCCATCCGTCGCCGCAATCGATTCGTTCGCTCACGGCTTCAGCGGTGGGTGAAGCATGTTGTGGCTCGTCAGTCGGCCACTCCTCAAATCGCGGCGATTGAACCCGATGAATCGTTCTATGATTCGTTTGATCTGTTAACTGGTCACTCGGACACTCTCTTCGAGTGCGAGAGCAACGACCCTGCCGCGGAGGTCCTCGTGTTGGGCTCCCAGCACAGCCCACCAAGATTTCCCTGCTGTGGCCGTCGCAGAAGCGGCGACCCATCACATTACTAGGATGAGTATGTCCCTCAGGCTCTCACTGTAGAACAAAGGGAAGAGCTGCGCCGTAGGAATGATCAAGCCCTCCAGACCCCTATCATTGGGGATACCGCTGAGGCTCAGGCCTTGGAGGCTGCGTGCTTAGCCAACCTGGCTGAGCATGCGTGCCTGGAGAATCTTCAGCAAGCACTCGACAACCATGCCCGCAGGCAGATCCCAAGTTCCAGTCGACGTCAGCGGCAATTGTTTCCGACTGGGCCTCGAGAGGAGTGTTAGGTATACCGTACTCCGATCCAAAATGTTGCGGCGGCTGCACGTATTGCAGATTAAATCTAGCCATCCGGCTCCGAGGCTGGAAGAGGCCTACAGTAGATCCGGACACTGCTCAGGGCGGCCAGGGAACAGAACTCGGCTATTTCTCAGTCGCATAACAGAATTCATAGCAGATATGTGGTAGCACACACAGTTCAGTCGGCACACAGCCCAAGATCACCTCCACGGCGTGAAGATTGTGGTTATCGCCAAGACCAGCACCTTGGTCGAGGTCACAGATAGTTTGATCCTCGATATCCCCATGATGACCACCGTCGAGTGCCTACGCCCCCTCCAAGAGGTGGTTCATATGCGCCCCGGCGGTATGATGACAGGCGCCCGTTCGGTGACGAGCAGAGAGTTCCAGTTGACCCAAGGGAGCCTGGGTTCGATGCAGAGCTAACAGAGAAGGGCTGGACAGAGATCGTCCAAGTGGAAGTAGAGCGTTCGTCTCTGGGCCCGAATGTTTCAGCAGAGCCATCCGAGCAGCTGAGATCCCGCCCAACTTCAGATTGGCTGCGGGAATGAGCAAGTTTACTGGTGAGTCAAAGCCAGACACTTGGTTGGAAAATTACCGAGTGGCAGTACAGATCAGTGGAGGCAATGATGAAGTGGCCATGAAGCACCTCCCCTTGATGCTTGAAGGTTCGGCCAGGGCTTGGCTGAATCAGTTGGCTACTGGAAGCATATTCTGTTGGGAAGATTTGGCCTGAGTGTTTATCAAAACATTCGAAGGTACTTGCAAGTGTCCTGCTAGACTGTCTGAGTTGCAGCATTGTGTCTAGAAACCGAATGAAACCTTGAGGGATTACATCCAACGGTGGACTACACTTCATCATCTGGTGGAGAATGTTTCAGAGCACCAAGCCATCTGCGCTTTCAAGGAAGGCGTACGGTACAGAGAGCTCACATTGAAATTCGGTCGCTTCGGGGCCATGACTCTGAATCGGATGATGGAGATAGCCACTCGATATGCGAATGGTGAAGAGGAAGACTGACTCCGCAATGGCAAGTGGAAGACAGTCGACCAGGACACCGGGGGTGGAAACCCCAGTCGGAAACAGAAACGCAAGGCCGAAAACACTGGACAGGCTGAAGCAGCAGTGGTGAATACCCAAGCAAAATTTAAAGGAAAACCCAAGGGGCCGTGGGTTCCCAAAAAGTTGAAGGATCAGTCCGGCCAGGACGTCCTAGATTTGCCGTGCCACATTCAAACGAAGAAGGATGAAGAGGGTAACTTGATTCTGCCCAAGCATACCACTCGACAGTGCAGACTCCTGATTCAGCAGTTCCGAGAGGGTCAGCCCAGCGAGAAGGACTCTGATAAGGACGAAGATGAGGAAAAGGATGATGGTTACCCGAAGGTCAATGCTACCTTGGTGATTTTTGCTAATGTTGAAAACAAAAGTCGACTGAAAGTCATAAACAAATAAGTGAACATGGTTGCTCTGGCAACTATGATGTACCTGAAGTGGTCAAAAACTCCCATTACATTTGACCAATCAGATCACCTAGTGCATGTTGCTAACCCTGGGCGGCAAGCGCTGGTGGTTGACCCAGTCATTGGGGGCACCCGACTGACTAAAGTTCTCATGGATGGTGGCATTGGTCTGAACATTCTGTATGATGAGACCCTCTAGGGGATGGGCATTTCGATGTCCCAACTCAGTGAGAGCAACATGCAGTTCCACGGAGTCATCCCAGGGAAGAAAGCAAAGTCACTCGGGCAGATTGCTCTTCATGTGGTTTTCGGTGATTCCAAGAATTTTCGCAAGGAGAAGTTGACGTTTGATGTAGTGGATTTCCACAGTGCCTATCATGCTATTCTGGGCAGGCCCACATATGCTCGTTTCATGGCCCGTCCATGTTACGTGTATCTTAAGTTGAAGATGCCCGGACCCAAAGGTGTGATTACAGTCACTGGGAATAGGCAGAGAGCGGAGGAGTGCCTCCAGAAGGGTTCCAAGATTGCTGACGAGCAAATGGCGATGGTAGAGCTAGAAGAGTACAAGAAAAATGCCGATCTGAGTGATTTGTTGCGAGCCAAGAAGTCTGCTTCAGAGTCTGCATTTCAGTCAGCCGGTGAGAAGAAGCCAGTTCACATCCACCCGGAAGAACCCTCGGCTGCTCCGACCCACATCTCATCGGCACTCGCCAGCAAATAGGAAGTCGTGCTCATCCAGTTCCTCCATGAGAACTGGGACATCTTTGCATGGAAACCATCAGACATGCCAGGTGTACGCAGGGGGCTGGCTGAGCACTGTTTGCGTGTCAACTCAAAGGCAAAACCTATCAAGGAGCATCTCCGTCTGTCCGCCGCGGAAAAGAGGAAGACGATTAGTGAGGAGGTGGCTCGGCTCCTGGCAGTTGAGTTCATCCGCGAGATATACCACTCCGAGTGGCTCGCCAACATTGTCATGGTCCCCAAGAAGGATAATTCACTTCGTATGTGTATTGATTTCAAGCATATCAATCGGGCCTGCCCGAAAGATCATTTTCCTCTCCCCCACATCGATCAGATTATCGACTCGACTGCGGGGTGTGAGCGTTTGTCTTTTCTGGATGCATATTCCGGGTACCATCAGATCCGACTGTATGGACCTGATGAAATAAAAATGGCCTTGATCACCCCGTTCAGTTGTTTTTGCTATGTCACGATGCCTTTCGGCCTCAAAAATGCTGGCGCCACATTCATGCGCATGATCCAGAAGTGCCTGCTCACTCAGATCAGTCGGACTGTGGAGGCATATATGGATGATATCGTGGTTAAGTCACGCAAGAGTTTCGACCTGCTGACTGACCTTGCTGAAACCTTTGCCAATCTGAGAAGACATGACATCAAGCTGAATCCGTCCAAATGCACATTCGGAGTTCCTGGAGGAAAATTGCTCGGTTTTCTCGTTTCCGAATGAGGGATAGACACAAATCCCAAAAAGATCGGTGCAATTCTTCGAATGAAATGCCCTGTGTGTGCATGACGTTCAAAAGCTTACACGTTGTCTTGCTGCATTAAGTCGATTCATTTCTCATCTCGGTGAAAAGGCATTACCTCTCTACTAACTGATGAAGAAATCTGATACATTCGAGTGGACTCTTGAAGCTGAAGGAGCATTTGTGGAGCTCAAAGCCCTGCTTTCCACCCAGCCGGTGCTTGTTGCTCCGATCACCAAAGAGCCTCTACTGTTGTATATTGCAGCCACTGGCCAAGTTGTCAGCACAGTGCTCACAGTCGAGCGAGAAGAAGAAGGCAAGGCCTATAAAGTTCAACGCCCAGTGTATTACATCTCTGAAGTCTTGACTCCATCCAAGCAGATGTATCCGCATTACCAGAAGCTTGTCAATGGAATTTATTTGACTGCAAAGAAAATTGCACATTATTTCCAAGACCACTCGGTTTCAGTCGTCAGCGACGCTCCATTGTGTGAAATCTTGAACAATCAAGACGCAACCGGCCGAGTGGCTAAGTGGGAAATTGAACTTCTTCCTCTGGATATCAAGTTTGAAGCAAAGAAGGCAATCAAGTCTCAGGCAATCACAGATTTCTTGGCCGAGTGGATTCAGCAGCAGCAACAGACTCAAGTTCACTCAGAACACTGGACCATGTTTTTTGATGTATCTAAGATGTTAAATGGTTCTGGTGCCGGAGTGGTCCTGGTGTCCCCAAGGGGCAATAAACTCATTTATGTCCTCTAGATTCACTTTGATTCCTCCAATAATGAAGCTGAGTACAAAGCACTTCTCTACGGGTTTCGTATGGCCATCTCACTCGGCGTTCATCGCCTGATGGTCTACGGCGAATCAGCTGATTTGGTGGTTAATCAGGTGATGAAGGAGTGGGATGTCAGGAACCCTGCCATGACTGGATACTGCAATGCAGTGAGGAAGTTAGAAAAGAAGTTTGAAGGGTTGGAGATCCACCACACTCCCCGAATCAAGAATCAAGCAGCTGACAACTTGGCGAAAATAGGTTCCACTCGGAAGCCTATCCCCAACAATGTGTTCCTTGAGCATCTCCATTCCCTATTAGTGCAAGAAGATCCCTTTACTGAAGAGCCTCCCCAACCAATAAGCCCTACCAATCTGACTGAAGTTGAAGTGCCTGCAGTTATCGATTTGGTTATGGAGATCCTAGTGATCACCCCCGACTGGACAATGCCATATATTGCATACCTGCTCAGGCAGGAGCTTCCAGAAGATGAAGTTGAAGCACGTCAGATTGTCCGCAGGTCCAAGGCCTTCACAGTAATAGGCGGACAGCTCTACAGGGAAAGCGTTACTAGTGTAGCTAAACGATGTATCTCTCCAGAAGAGGGTCGACTGATTTTGGATGTGATCCACTCGGGGACCTGTGGTCACCATGCGTCCTCTCGGACCATCGTGGCCAAAGCATACCGAGCAGGATTCTATTGGTCACGAGCCAATGAAGTCGCAAAAGAGATCGTTGAGAAGTGTGAAGGTTGCCAGTTTTACTCGAACATGACTCACAAGCCCGCATCTACCTTGAAGACTATTCCACTCGTCTGGCCATTTGCTGTGTGGGGGTTGGATATGATTGGGCCGCTAAAGGCCGGCAGAAGTGATTTCACGCATCTACTTGTGGCAGTCGACAAGTTCACCAAGTGGATTGAGGCCAAACCTATCAAGAATTTAGACTCAAGCACAGCCATCAGTTTCATAAGAGAGTTGATATTCCGATATGGGGTCCCGCACAACATCATCATAGACAACGGCTCAAACTTTGATTCAGACGAGTTCAGAGCATTCCACGCTTCCGAGGGCACTCGGGTGGATTACGCATCCGTTGCGCACCCCCAGTCGAACGGTCAAGCTAAAAGAGCAAATGGTCTGATCCTCCGAGGTCTGAAGCCTCGACTCATGCGTGACCTTTAGCATGCAGCTGGAGTCTGGGTAACTGAGTTGTCGTCTGTCTTATGGGGATTGAGGACAACTCCCAACAGATCCACTAAACGAACCCCTTTCTTCATGGTGTATGGAGCTGAAGCTGTGCTTCCTAGTGACTTGCTTCACAATGCACCCCGAGTGGAACTTTTCTCAGAAGCTGAGGCAGAACAAGCACGTCAGGATGCTGTAGATCTTCTGGAGGAAGAGCGAGAGATGGCTTTGATCCAGTCGACTATTTATCATCAAGACATTCGTCGATTCCATGCCAGAAACGTCAAAGGTCGAGCATTTCAAGGAGACCTTGTGCTCCAAGTGGATCAGCAACGGCCTCATAAGCTCGCCCCTGCATGAGAAGGCCCTTTCGTTGTCACCAAAGTGCTTCACAATGGGGCATATCACCTTTACAACCTAGCTAAGAAGAAAGACGAGCCACGCTCCTGGAACGCAGATCTTCTTCGTCATTTTTATACTTGACAGTCGACTGCCAAGATGTAATAAAAACACTTGTTAAGTCATTCATCAAGACATGATTCCCGCAGTCTCTTAATGATTGTTTCCGCATAAACATGTCTTCAAATCCCCTAGTGGGTGGCTTAGCTGCGAACCTGTTTCTACTAAGTTTCAAACTACTCTGAGTGGAGAGCAATCCTCCCACTCGGAGGCTTAGCCATGACCCCGTACTCGCCTAAGTTAAAAATGACTTCGAGTGGAGAGCAATCCTCCCACTCGGGGACTTAGCCGCGAACCTGTTTCTCCTAAGTTAAAAACTACTCTGAGTGGAGAGCAATCCTCCCACTCGGGGACTTAGCCGTGAACCTATTTCGGCTAAGTTAAAAATGAATCCGAGTGGAGAGCAATCCTCCCACTCGAAGGCTTAGCCACGACCCTGTACTCAACTAAGTTAAAAACTACTCCGAGTGGAGAGCAATCCTCCCAGTCGGGGGCTTAGCCGCGAACCTGTATCGCCTAAGTTAAAAATGACTCCGAGTGGAGAGCAATCCTCCCACTCGGAGGCTTAGCCGCAACCCTGTACTCGCCTAAGTTAAAAACTACTCCGAGTGGAGAGCAATCCTCGCACTTGGGGGCTTAGCCGCGAACCTGTTTCGCCTAAATTAAAAACTACTCCGAGTGGAGAGCAATCCTCCCACTCGGAGGCTTAGCTGCGAACCCGTTTCGCCTAAGTTAAAAATGACTCTGAGTAGAGAGCAATCCTCTCACTTGGGGGCTTAGCTGTGAACCTATTTTTCCTAAGTTTCAAACTACTCTGAGTGGAGAGCAATCCTCCCACTTGGGGGCTTAGCCGCGAACCCGTTTTGCCTAAGTTAAAAATGACTCTGAGTGGAGAGCAATCCTCCCGCTCGGAGGCTTAGCTGCGACCCTGTACTCGCCTAAGTTAAAAACGACTCCAAGTGGAGAGCAATCCTCCCACTCGGAGGCTTAGCCGCGAACCTGTTTCGCCTAAGTTAAAAACGACTCCGAGTGGAGAGCAATCCTCTCACTCAGGGGCTTAGCTATGAACCGGTTTCGCCTAAGTTTCAAACTACTCCGAGTGGAGAGCAATCCTCCCACTCGGGGGCTTAGCCGCAATCCCATTTTGCCTAAGTTAAAAACTACTCCGAGTGGGGAGCAATCCTCCCACTCGGATACTTAGCTGCGACCACATACTCGCCTAAGTTAAAAATGACTCTGAGTGGAGAGCAATCCTCTCACTCGGGGGCTTAGCCGTGAACCTGTTTTGCCTAAGTTAAAAACTACTCCGAGTGGAGAGCAATCCTCCCACTCGGGGGCTTAGCCGCGAACCAGTTTCGCCTAAGTTAAAAACTACTCAGAGTGGAGAGCAATCCTCCCACTCGGAGGCTTAGCCGCGAACCAGCTTCGCCTAAGTAAAAAAATCCAATCTCACAAAACATTCTGGAAGCTAGAAAGCAACATCCAGATAAAACAACCGAGTTCAGATAAACTTGGCAAGATTCAGAACTGCAAGCAAAAGTACTCAGGCGCCAGGCCCGAAGGAGTTTAATGGTTACATGATCACTCGGCATTCCGAGGCAAATAAGTTCAGATCATTAAAGTTTTTTCACTCATCGGGAGAAGAACTTGCTGGCTCGACGAAGGTGTCCAAGTCAATGCCGTCGGCTATGCGAGTGGCTGCTTTTATGAAGGTCTCCATGAAAGATTCAAGCTGAAGCTTCTTCGTGTTCGCCACTTGGAGAGCCTTCAACTTCTCTTCTTTGGCATCCTTGCAATGAACTTTGACGAGAGAGAGAGCTACGTCAGCTCCATAGCGAGCAGCAGATTTTTTCCATGCCTGTACCCGATTGGGGACTTCATTGAGCCGAGCCATCAGTGACTCGAGGTCATTCTGGTGTTTGTCCTCTGGCCACAGCTCTTGGTCTATTCTTGTCAGCGCAACCTTCAATCGGGCAATGTACCGCAAGACACTATTGAGATGAGCTTCAAGTCGCATCACATTCATCGCAGCTTCATCCTTGACGAGTGACTTTGTGGGGTCCAAGCCTGGTTCAATCTGTTCAGTCTCCTGCTCGAAGTTCTGACAGAACTCTGCACAGAGAAAGGAAGTACGGGTCAGCAACAGCAGCATTATGTAGAAGTTTCTGAAATCACTCGGACAAAGAGATTTACCCTCAAGCATGATGTACATCTTCTTTGCAAGACCACTCAAGTAAACCTCCAGCTCGTCTCTCTTCCGAGTGATCTCATCCACCTTGTCAGCCAGGGCCACTTTCTCTTCTTTCAGTTGGGCAGCTTCTTTCTTTGCCTCACTAACAGCAGTCTTCAGATTGGCGTTTTCTTCTTCGAGCTTGCCGACTAAAGCCAGCTTCCTCTCAGCCAATTAAGTCTTCTCATGCGCCACCTTCTGCGCCCCCGCAAGATCAGCGTCCTTCTTCTCCAAGGCCTACTTCATTTTGTCTAAACAAATAACATTCTTTAGTCATGCCTGGAGTTGTTTGTTTTCACTACGCACATCTGCTCGAGTGGAGTCACTCGGTTCAAAGGATGGAAAAGAAGGAATGACAAGCATACAGTCGACAAAGTTTTACCTCCCATAATTTTCACTTCGTCCTGGGCATCCTTCAGATTCTTCTCGGCGAGCTCCAGATCAAGCTTGAGTTGGATCTTCTCCTTCTCCAGGGCAGCAGACTGAGTCCCAAGTTCACAAGATTTCTGCGATCAACAAAAGACAATTCAGATGACAGAAACAAAGATCATTTACTTCCGAGTAAAGAAGAGCAAGTTCATATTGCTATTATTAAAGGAGCTCTAAGACCACCGCCGAATCAAACATTCGATGGAGGTCTCGGGGACTACACCAGTTGGTGCACTCAGCGTGCCCCCACTGGTTCAATTTCCCACTTGGTACGGCCTACCTAGCCCTAGTGGGAAAAAATCTCTTGTTCTTAGACCCCCGCCGACTGCCTGTAGTCGACAGCGGTCTCGGGGACTACACCCAGTGGGTGCACTCAGCGTGCCCCCACTGGACCAGGTACTCACTCGGCACGGCACGACCGATCCGAGTGAAGAGCTACAAACAAACATACTATAAAGACCCTCGCCGAATCAAACATTCGACTACAGTCTCGGGGACTACACCCAGTGGGTGCACTCAGCGTGCCCCCACTGGACCGGATACCCACTCGACACGATCCAACTGACTCGGGTGGAAGAACTACACAAAAAAGAAAAAACACCCAGTGGGTGTATAGATGCAAGGCTCAGACCCATGGTAGATGCACATTAAAGGTTCCAAAACGCTCATCCACGGACATCTTACAAATAATAAAGCAACAGTTTTCAGGTAGCATATCCTAGCAGAGCAAGGTTCAAGATGAAAAGCCAATCGGAAATCAACTTACAATTGCACTTACTCGGACATTGGTCTCGAGGGCAGAACTGGCGTCGTAAGCAGCCTTGCTGGTCTCGTACACCACCTTCAGTCGGTCCATCATCAGGCCAGCCTGGATCATTGCTTTCTTGGCAGCTCCTGTTTGGTCCTCCGGGACGTGATGCAAAGTGATCAGAGGTTGGGATTGCCCAGTCTGACCCGAAGTTTGAACAGTCGACGTAGGAGGCTGGTCAGTTGACAGAGGGACAGCAAAAGAAACAGTAGCTCGGGACATGTCACCAGGTTCTTGAACAACAGGCTCAGACGGAGGGCGAGACGCTCGGCTGGAGGGCACTCTCTTGCTCATGGCCTTGCCCCTTCTTCCTGCACTCCTCTGAGGTTCATCCTCATCATTGTCCGGCAGCTGGATAACATCTGTTGGCACTACAATCACTCGACAGTAAGATTCCAGTCGACCACCAAAATGGATGACAAGGTTTAAACATATCTGCCGTGCCATACCTGCTCGAGATGTGGCCACGTCTGCAGTTTCCGCGTTAGCCTGCTCCACATCAATTTCCATGGGAGACATTGCAAAAGTAGCAGCCCTGAAGGTCCAAAATCTCACTCGGTCAGACAAATAAAAAAGTCCACAATGGCAATGAAGGACAAGGAAACAAAGCACTTACGCCGAAGCAACAGGCATGACCACCTTGATCCTGGGCAGAGCCTTCCGGGGCTTGGGTGGGGCGACTTTGGCCTATTTTGCGGTCTTCTCAGTTGGCTCTAGGGTCGACGTTCGAGTGCACTTTGGAATCCTCGCACTCGACGCCGCTGCCTTGCCGTGGCCACCCGCAGGATCTTGTGACTGCTTGGAGCGCCTCTTGGAGTGTGGTGGTGACTTGACCTCCTCAATGTCGTCAGAGTCTTCGCTGTCGTCGTCGATGTCTTCTGCGTAGTCGATATCAACGCTCCCGCCTTTGCTTTCTGCTTCTCCAAGGTGCTGCTCTTCGTTCGGCATAGAATACATCTTCATGAAAACCTGCAAGGCATAAGTCACAAATATCAGTCGGATTCAAGAATAATTGCATACTGGAGAATGCAAGGCATAAACACTCGACAAATCGCGCCTGACCTTTCCTGGAGCGTTCCCGGCGTCGAATGGCAAGATCCTCTTGGCTCCGCGAGGGTTGTCCTTGTTGCCAGTGATACTTCGCAGCCACTGATCCACTGTCTCCTTGGCGACCTCCTCCGGGTGGACCCGAGCGGTGTCTTCTGGGCCCGAATACATCCACATGGGGTGGTCACGAGCTTGTAGGGGTTGGATGCGTCGACTGAGGAACACCTCCAGCAGATCCATGCCAGTCACTCCACCTTGGACCAACGCAACGACCGCGTCGACCAAAATTGCTACCTCACCCTTCTCCTCCACGAATACAGTCAAGGAACGTGGGTTGCTGAGTCCCTCCATAGAGAAAGGGGGTAGTCTGGTTGACTGACCAGGAGTCGGGACATATTTGCAGTAAAACCAAGTCGACTGCCATCCCCTAACTGATTCAGGAAAGGTCATAGGAGGAAAAGTGCTCCTACCTCTCATCTGGATCCCTAGGCCACCCACACATCTGAATCACATGCGTCCACTCATCAGTCGGATTAGCTTTCTTCACCGACTAAGATCGGCAAGTGAAAATTTGCTTAAACAGTCCCCAGTGTGGGTGGCACCCCAGGAAGTTTTCGCACATCGAAACAAACGTAGCAAGATGAGAGATAGTGTTTGGAGGAAAAGGGTGGATCTGAGCACCGAAGAAGTTCAAAAAACTTCGGAAGAATGGGTGAGGAGGCAAAGAGAAACCTCGATCGACGTGTGTGGTGAGGAGAACACGCTCGCCCTCGCGTGGCTCGGGCTCGATCTCCCCCTCCGGCAACCTCCAAGACCCTTGCGCAATCAGGCCATCGGTGGCGAGATTCTTCAGATCTTCCTCCGTGACGATGGAGCGGATCCAATCCCCCTGGATCCAACCAGGCAGCAGACCGGACCGCGAGGTCGACCCCTTCACCGACTTCTTGCCCTTAGCCATCGCCTTCTTTGCGTGCTCCAGAGCTGCAGTCTTTTCCTTCGCCATTGATGAGGAGCTATAGAGGAGTGGGCCGAGGAGCATGGCGATGGGGGAGACGAGGCAGAGAAGCAGAGAGGAAAGGAGCGAATGGAGAGCACAGTACCACGCATCGGCAGCAGTGCCTTTTATGGCCACACATCCGAGTGGCTGACCCGTGGGCCCGCGCAATCCTAGCGCATCCCGCAACTGGCGCCGGGCCGATACGTGGCAAAAAAAGGCGGCGTGAGGATCGAGGAGTCCCTATCCACCTGCCCCACTTACACTACAAAAAAAGACACATCCATGACATTTTGGGCCGAACGAAAGTTTTTTCTATCATGCTTATGACACTTCTATGACGATAATTGTGACAAAACCAGGTATCAACATAGATGTGGTGGGCTCCTACTTCTATGACAAAAAATCATGACAGAAAATGGGCTTTTCATCCTGGGCGGTCCGGAGACGCAGCTGCATGACATTCTTTGGGCCGTCCTTGACGGAAAAAACCGTGGTAGAAGCGAGGGCGAGGAAAATTTTGGGGAGTTCCCGGTTATGGTGGGTGGTCGGTGCCGAGCGATTCACGGAGGGATTGCGCGTTTCTCTCGTACACGTACACGCATGGGTGTGAGGCGTTGGGATCTAACTGAACCCGAGCGAGGTGTTAGCCTACTGAACACGAGCGATTGCACTGGCTACGCGTTACTGAACCCGAGCGATCCATCAATCCTTGGCTGTTAAATGAACCCGATCGAGCGATTCCTTCGCTACTCCTGCTAACTGAAGCCGATCGAACCTACTGCCTCTTGATGAACAGTGAGTGTTGTTGGGGCTTGGATAAACAGTTCCCGGTGGGGGTTGGATGAATAGGACCCCGTGGTAGTAGAGGCCGTTGCCGCTGGATGAACAGGACCCCGATCGAGCCAGTTGGGGGTGGATGAATAGGACCCCGTGGAGGGCTGGTTGAACAGTAGTCGGTGGAGGGCTGGATGAACAGTAGCCCATGGAGGGGTGGTTGAACAGGACCCCGTGGAGAGGGCTGGTGGAGGCTGGTTGAACAGTAGCTGGTGGAGGCAGGAGGGAGACGCCGTGGATGAACAGTCGCAGGTGGAGGCTGGAGGAGGTCGACGGTGGATGAACAGTAGCCCGTGGAGGCTGGAGTGAGGGAGTAGACGGTGGATGAACAGTAGCTCGTGGAGTCCCGTTTTGCGGTGCGCCACACCCCTCCCGATGAACAGGACCCCCGTTTCGACCGTAGGAGGTCGAAGAGAAGTGCGTTTCCTCCGTTTTGCGGTATGCCACACCCCTCCCGATCAACAGGACCCCGTTTCGACCGTAGGACATCGAAGAGAAGTCTGTTTGCTCCGTTTTGCGGTACGCCAGACCCCTCCCGGTGAACAGGATCCCGTTTCGACCGTAGGCGGTTGAACACAAGGTCGTTTCCTCCGTTCTGTGCTACGCCAGGCATCGTTTCGGCTATTCCGTCCAAGCATTCCGTTGCCTCCCGATGAACATGACGATGCAGTTTCTTCGTTCCGACCCAGCGGGTTGGCTGCCGATGAACAGGACGCCGTCGCTGGTCCCCGCTGCCTCTCCATGTACACGAGCCCTGGCCGTACGTATGCGCGAGTAGGCATTCGAGACCCCGTCCGTATGTATGTATGTGGCCGTATTTACTTTCTTGCACCCTGGCTGTACGTACGTGTACACGATATTGACGGGACTGCGTGACATGCTATGTCCGCGCCTCTACTACGACACGTGCCCTTCCTTACACGGCCACGGTTCATCGCTGCAGCCTGTAAACAGACCGATCGACCAGTATGTACGTACACGTTCACGACCAGAATGACAACGCTACGTACGCTTCGACCAGGTGGGTCCCGACTGTCAGGGAGGATAAGGAGGCACTTCCTTGCGTGCGAAGTTATTGCTGGTGGGTCCCAACTGTGAGGGGAAGAATCATTTTTTTGCCCGTAATATGGATGCACTTCCTTGCGTGCGAAGATGTAGCTGGTGGGTCCCAGCAGTCAGGGGGAAACAATTTTTTTGTGAAATACGGTGGCCCATCCGATGGGTCCCTCCTGTTAGGTGGAGGAATCATTATTTTACGCGTAATAAGGTTGCACTTCCTTGTTGCGGCCGTGGACCCAGCTGTCAGCCTATCCACGTACAGTACTCTTCCGATGGAAGTTGTTCCTTGACCACATTGACCACGCCGCACCGAGAGAACCAAGGCGGTGGACGACGGCGAGGCCTAGGAACGGGACGACGCGGAGACGGGGAAGACATCACAGTGGATGCCCACGCGGAGAGGAGTACGAGGGTTGACTGGTTCGGCTGCGGTGGGAGGCTGCCTTCGCCGCAGAATAACAGGGGGTGTGGGTGAGTAGAGGGATGGCCTGGCCAGCGGTGGGAGTAGTAGGTGGCAGTGAGGCCTCCGCGGCAGCATAGCCGACCACGGGAGGCAGGAGCAAGCGGCATAACCGACGCTGGTTAGGGCCACTGGAGCAAAAGACCAGAGGTTGAAGAAGCGCTACGGCCGTTGGATGGACATCGTACAGTCACTGGAGCTAGAATCGTTCATATTGACTAAGTTGACAAAGCCCTCCGTCCGCGTCAACTTAGTAGGCCCACAAGTCAGCCTCCCACTATGGTGGGTCCCAGCTAGCAGGGGGAGTATTCATTTTTTTGTGCGTAATAAGGAGGCACTTCCTTGCATGCGAAGATATAGCTGGTGGGTCCGAGCTGTCAGCGGGGGGAACATTTTTTTCACGAAATACAGAGGCCCTTCTGGTGGCTCCCAGCTGTCAGGTGGAGGAATCATTATTTTGCGCGTAATAAGGAGGCATTTCCTTGTGTGCGGTCGTGGAAACGGCGGTGTCCAATGTAACAGATCTTGCTAAGTATTGCGTATGACAGCGGATTCCTATCACAGCGAACACATGCATTGTAACCATGTGTCGTTCGCCCTGACATAGCACCCAAAGCCGGATAATCATGGATGCACCAAATTATAACAGCACGTAGAAAGAAATCAGCTGGTGGGCTGCTATATAGGTCTCGAGTGAGAACACCCCTCCGTAGCTTTTGAAGTTCCTCCACAAGAGGCTCCATGAATAAATCAAAATCCTTTCCAGGACTTTTTGGACCTGGGATGAGCAAGGCCATCATGTAGTTTGATTCTTTGGTGCAGACATTTGGAGGCATGTTGTAAGGGATACCAAGTACTGGCCACATGCTATATGTGGCGCTCTGGTGGCCAAATTGGTTAAATCCATCTGAAGCTAAGCCAAGTCTAATGTTTCTCGGGTCAGCAGCAAACTTTTTGTGTTTCTGATTGAAGCTTTTCCAGTCACTACCATGAGATGGATGGCTCATTACATTCTGATCTCTGTACTCCTGGTTCCTAGAATGCCACAGTACATCCTCTCTTGTTTCAGCATCATGAAACAACCTCTGCAATCTTGGTATAATTGGAAAATGTCTCAGAACAGCATGAGGAATCCTCTTCACAGCATCGCCATCTTTCCATCTTGATGATTTGCATTTTGGGCATTCACTTAAGCTGGCATAATCCTTCCGGAACAGAACACAATTATTCTTACAAACATGGATCATATCATATCCAATTCCAACTGCACGAAGGAAATTCTTCATTTTAATGTAGGTGGGTGGCAGCTCAGACGCATCTGGGAAAGAATTGCAGAAAGCAGCCATCATCTTATCGAATGATTTGTTGGTCATCCGCTCAGATGTCTTCACCTGAAGAAAGGTGACCATAGCTGAGAATACTGACAACTTATTTCCTGGAGTGACAGCCACGTTGCATTGTTCCAACATGCGGGCCCACTATTTTTCTTGTGCAGGTGAAAGTTTACGAAATGCGCGAGCATTTCGTAGCATTGTTTCAATGTTGGTCAAACTCACTGGCTCTGCCACCACCACCTCCTCCTCCTCTTCCACCTAAGAATTAGGCAGATCAAGATGGTGATATGCTGCTTCCACATAGTCAGTAACATTGACGTTCACAGCTTCACCATGATGAACCCACCTAGTATATGTGACCGACATCCCATACAAGTGTAGATGATTTTGCACAGTTGACTGCGGTCTTGTAACTGAATTCATACAACTGCTACACGGGTAGAGCACATCTGATTTCGGACCACTGTACTCAGCTCTGATAAAGTTCATGAAGTTTTCAACCCCCTCGACATATGCAGCAAAGAATCTTCGAGCAGAAGTTATCCAAGTCATGTCCATCTATTAGACATACAAATTAGTTCTTCTACTAGATATTACAGGAAAAACATATATGCTTTTTTATGAAGTCCAGAAAAAAATACCTAGGTCGATGTCTAAAGCTATGGCAAGATATTTGGACAAGCAGATCTAAGTAATGAAATATATGTAAATCTAATTCAACAAACAGATTTGAGTGCTAAATTATGGCAGGCTGTTTCAGCAGTCAATGAGGCCGAGCACACAGCCATCGAAGGCCATATCAGCAACAAAGATCGAGTATAAAACGGTGTAGAGCTATTTCACCTAATAGATTGGCTACTAGACCATGGCAGTCTACGTCACAATAAATATATGGCAGGATATTTTAGCAACTAATCGAGCGTGGCATGCCATCTCAGCTAAGCAGATTGAGTGCAGAATAGGGCAAGGAAGCTTCTTAAGCAGAGCATATTGAGTGTAAACTACTTCGGCAAACAGTGAGATTAACAGCGTCTATCAGCTAACATTCAGTGTTACTCCGACATGCACGGGGCCTCAGTCTAGAATGCGCCTACCGTGGGAGAAGCTAACTGCCGTGCATCTCCACAAGAACGTCGCGTGTGTGGGGTGCAATGCGACCGCGACAGGCGTCCTGTGAGTGTACCGCCTTTTTTTCTTTTAAACTTGGTGCTTCGCCCCCTCAAAAAAAACTTGGTGCTTCACGCGATCCATCGATACTACTACTAGTAATCCGGTAATCCTAACTAAAACGGCGCGGCCGGGTCTTTTCCCGCGCGATATGCTGGGAGGTTGGCTTAGTTGGTTTTTTTAGGACGAGTAATGCTACACCTACGTAATCCTAGTTACGTAATTAACGTAATGTGAAACGTGTGAGCTGTTGATTGGAGATTGGGGGGATGGAGGGGCTCACCACCATGAATATCAGGGGGGAGAGAGAGAGGCAATTTACGTTAACCCTTTCGTAGGTTCCCGTAGATGTAGAAAGATGTGAAATGCGTGAATGTGTAGTGGACGTACTATTGGAGTGCCTAAGATAAATTGTGTATGTAGACCCTATGTGTTTATTTACTTCGCATGTTAGCTTTGTCTTGGGTCAAACCTTCTAAGTTTATACACACAAAAATGAATCATCATTCCATATATTTTCATACTCCTACAATATATCTTACTATTATTGTGAAAGTTCATATACACCGGACGAGATTAATGCAAACATGGCAGATTTTAATTACATTTTGAACTTTTATAGGACCGAAAAATAAAAGAAAGCCGACCCTAAACCTATTCTACAGCAGCGACCGACGTCCTCCATCTGCGATCTCCATGTACGGGGGCGGGGTTCAAGACCCGTGAAGTGAAGGTGCGGTCTCCAGCGAGGAAGAGTAGAACACGGGAGACGGACCGGCCAGTTGGCACACCATGCCCTGCCGCTTCCCATGCCCTACTCATCCTCGGAGGAGTCCCCGACCTCGGCGGTGCCGGTGGACATGAGGTCGATGATGATGGACGTGGACGGTCTGTCGCTTCACCTGCCACATGCGCCACCGAACATTGGACGGCCGCAAGTAGGACGCGTGGCTGACGGTGCTCCCGTCGTTGGCCGCTAGTGTGGCCACCGATTGTGCGGTCGCGTCCGTGTCCAGCTAAGCCGCTATTGCGTTGCGAGCGGCGACTTGAGCAAGGGCGGTGACCTCGAGCTTCATCCCCGAAGACAAGCTCTCCCACAGAGCGTTCGCGCTCGCAGTCATGGCGGATGTGGTGCCAGGTAGCAGGACGATGCGCTATGGTGTGGAGTTTAGCTAGGCGTTGCCTCTTTAAGTAGCGCATTCCGGTGAGGCCAAGCGTCCAGGTGCGTCATTAAGTCGCCGAAGTTGGTTCCTCGGGCATCGAGCCTCTTAATGACGGCATACGGACGGACGGCATGAATGCGGGCAGCTGGTGCCGGCTGGGAACGCACCGCGCCACGGCGCGAGGGACGAGGGTTTTTGGTGTGCCAGGGTAGTCAGCTACGGTCGTGGCAATGTTGGAGATGCCCTTTGCTCACATGTGATCCCCATATGTCATTGAAAAAGCAAGACGACCCGGCATGGTCTTAGGTCCTGGGGATGCAGTTGGCCGCGCTACAACACTCCGCGGACAAGTCATGGCGCGCACTCACTTCGGCGCCCCGTGCATCCTCGACGAGCCGGGTGTTGGTCTGCTGGTCGTGCCACAGCGCTAACGCCACCCTCGGCACCCTGAAGCCGACCATGTCCAGCGACGATGAGCGTGTCGCTCACCGCGGTCGCCGTGTCCAGAGGCGTTGCGGGAGCTGCGCCATGTTGCTAGGCCCCACGACCCACATGAACGGTTGTTGTTGGTGAGGAGGTCATGGCCCAGCTCCTCCATTGGACTAGTCTGCGCCACGTTGTCCCGACAGGTGTGCCCCACATGTCGGTTTCCCTGTTTTCCCGGCCAAATTCGAGCGTCAGTGCTCCACGTTGCGCATTAGGCGCAGAACAGGTGGTTTTTGTGCCCTGGTTCAAATGTGGTACAGTACCAAGTTGTTACCCTAGCCCTAAGTGTGGTGGTTTTGGGTACGGTACCACCCTTTTCCTTTTCAACTAGTGAAGCGTAACATTTGATTAAATAGCTGGATGGTGTGCTAATGTAGGTGTGCGACTGTTTGAAGGAATAATTGTGGTGTGCCCGGTCCGTGCCCAAATTTAGGGGTCCAACTTACCATGTTCCGGCAGTAATAACTATACTAGTCCCTACGTACTCCCTCTATTTTTATTTACTCCGCATTTTAGCTTCGCTCAAAGTCAAACTTTGTAAACTTTGACAAAGTTTATAGACAGAAATAATAACATATACAATAACAAATCAATACCATTATATTCATTATTGAATATACTTTCACATCATATAGATTTGCTATTGTAAATGTTCATATTTTTTCTATAAATTTGGTCACATTTTATGAAGTTTGACTTCAGTCAAACCTAATATGCAGAGTAAATAAAAATGGACGGAGTATCTTACTCCGTGACCAAGACGGAAGGGAAAACAAGACAACTTATGGTTTATTTGAGCCGTTCAAGTATAATCATGTGGCGTTGCTTATTTCTCATTCCTCTCCAACCCTCTTCTCCATCAATCATGCCGCCCTCCGGTAGAGTCCATCCTCCCGCATGCCTCATTTGAACATTCCGCTGAGTATCATTCTCATGTGGGCCTAGACCATGCTTTTATTTCCAATGTTGTAATTGATCCGACATGCATACAGACAAACGGTTCGTTTAAAGTTTCACTTTGCCTCCACTACGTGTCGCTTCCCATCTTAGTTTTAACATCCCATTCGGTTCATGCCCCGACACATCTTGACGAGATCGATTGATGTTGAGAGATCAATTGCGTGTCGTGCAAGGAGATAAAGGTTTGGTCTGTTTCTATGATAGAAATGACCCGGGGGGGGTCTGTGGGGATCGGAGGGAGTATATTGTACGTTCAAAAGCAAAACGAACATACTGTACCCACCCTAGTCCTCTTTCAATCGATCTCTGGACCCCGAGATGAGACCGAGAGAGAATGAGTGGGTGCATTTGTGATACCTAAGGCGGATTCAAAATTTTGAACCGGTGATCATAGCATCAGCAAATCATATATAAAGGGTATTCAAGGTTCGTTTCGCTTTTGAACGTACAATATACTCCATGCGATCCTTTCTAGTTTACATATAAGTTTTATGTGTAGTCAAAGTATCTCTACTTTGATCAAACTTACAGAAAAAAGTATCAATATTCAATAACGCCCAATCAATATTGTTAGAATCGTACGTACTCCTAGATTTGTATTCAAACAGATATGGTTTCCAATTTGGTTTCAAACACGTGAATGTGCTTGTTCTCGCGCATGCTCTTCCTACTAGGATTTCGCCATGTATAGCCAGTCCAATAGTAACATTTTTTAAGCTCCCTGTCCAATAGTACTAGTGGAGTACTGACAACATCTGCATTAGAGTATGCAGTGCTCATAGTACTAGTAGTATACTCGCTCTGTTTTTATTTACTCCGCATAAAACAGAGGGAGTAGTAGTATAAATGACGCGGGCGGGGGAGGGGGAGGGACGTCGGTTTGCTCTCAACTGCGGTCCCACAAGCGAGCTAAAACACAAGACGAAGCGCGTTCCATTCGGTGAGCGACGTGGAGTGTCCAGCGTGACGGGGTGCAACGCGAACACAACAAGAGTGATGTACAGTCAAAACCGGTTGACCGGTCATCACCGGAACCACTATTCACACCAGAACATTCGCTGCTCAGCCTACGCCAGCCACTGCCCCAAAACCACACCTCCTCTCTAGCCCATTCCCCCACCTTTCGATCCCGTAGCCCGCATCAAGCGTCCCCTAGTTCACCGGAAAGCCATGCTGCGCCGCAAGATCACGTACTACAAGATGCAGGCGCCGGAGCACCGCACAGAAATCGCGGCGGCGGTCGGCGCCACAGACCTCCGTTCCCAAGCTCGCTTTGTGGCGGGCCAATCCCCGAGTTCTATGGAGCCAAGCTCCGAGGAGGAGGAAGCCGATCCAATGTTCATGGCGGAGGTCGCGGCGCAGAAGGCACCCAATGTGTATGAGACGATGGACGTCAACTTCGTGCCGGCGTCCGGGTCCCCCATGGTGCAGGCGGACCAGCGGTTCAACCTGGCGATACTAAAGGAGGACCGGGAGGCGGAGGCTCAACTCGACGCGGAGCGCGTGCATGCCGCTGCCATCGAGGCCCTCCTGCAGGCAGAACCGGATGTCGTGGATGTGAACCGGGCGGCGGAGGCTCAACTTGACGTGGAGCACGCGGATGCCGCTGCCATCGAGGCCCTCCTGCAGGCGGAACCGGACGTCCTGAACTTGAACCGGGCAGCGGAGGCTCAACTCGACGCGGAGCGCGCAGATGCCGCTGGCATTGAGGCCCGCCTACAGGTGGAACCGGACGTCCTAGACTTGAACCGGGCGGCGGAGGCTCAACTCGACGCAAAGCGTGCGTATGCCGCTGCCATCGAGGCCCTCCTGCAGGCGGAACCAGACGTCCTGGACTTGAACCGGGCGGTGCTCTCGTCTGTGCAGAGCGCTCGCACGCTCCGCGTGAACGAGTAGCTAGACGCCGAGGACAACCACGGTACGGAGACACACGTCGGTTGCTACGGCTGGTTCGCGCCGGCAGCCAAAGACGACGAGGCCATCTCGTTCCGCGAGCAATGATAGTTTTTCTTCATGTTGTTGTTTTTAGGGATCTTTTGCTGTGTAAAAACATATATTTATGCAAGTCGCCTGACTTTCATCATTTGGGTCAGTCGACCATTTTAGGCGGTTGGATGAATATCCTAAGTCTCCTAACTATTCTTCCTCACCTCTTCTTCTTCCCCAACAGACCACCGCACGGGCCGTACGGATCTTCCCCAACATGCAGTTGGATAAACATATTGTATGAACGAAAATTATGTGTCAGTGGTAGGATGGCTGAGTTTGGTTTGATCACATGCAGTAGCACGTGTCAGTGAGGGTGCGTTCCCTTGGTTGGGTTTGCGGCGTGCAGGAGCGACTGTGTGAGGGTGCGGTGCGACCGTGACAGCCATGCGCAAGTGTACCTCCTTTTCATTTTAAAAACTTTAGGCAAGCTTGGCAAAAATGTGTGGCGAAGTATGGCAATGCAAGGCCTAGACCCAAACAGGATACAAGTACGTACGTAGGAGTACTACTTGTGTTAAAAAAGAAAGGCGGGGTTTTCCTTCGCGGGATTGATCGATACAAATCCTCGTTTGACGTGTCAATTAATGCGTAGTTTTTTCTCCAACGCCCAAAGAGCTAACCATCTCACTCCTCATCGCTTGATTAATGCAGCACCATGCAAACCAACCTTCTCACTTCTGCATGCATGCAAGGGTATAATAATGTCCTTGGTTGCTAGTACGAGGCAAACCCCATCAATTTTGCCTCGATTAGTGTTAGTGGCCTTCTGCAAATTGTAATTTTGATATACTGGCCTTGTGTACAAAAAAATGGAGGTAGTAACTATTTGACTTCCTTCCCCATTGCGGTGATGTCGTGATATCTCAAACATTGTGGTTTGGCGAAGTGCGTTCGACGGAGAACACCATTGAGGGAGACCACGGTAAGTCATTCGCAAGTGCCGCCTGCAAGCCGAGACAACCGCCTTATTTGCATCCAGGAAGTCCGTTGAACCAAAGGACGCGTAAATGTACTTGTACTGCACAATAGCGTCGTCTGTCCAGCTTAGTGCGGTAAGGTGGTTTCTTGAAGAAGACGATGGAGAAGCGGAGTCAGCGAAGAGTGAAATGATGGTTGCTTCATTCGTGCTTTTGTGATTTGATGCCTCACTGCTTTGTGATTTGTGATAGAAGGGATAGGGGAGTAGACTTTGTGCTCTATACTGTATATGCGTCCAAGCATGGGAGAAAGAGGAGAGAGGTTGCATTTTTCTATTCCTTCAATGAATCAATTAGGGAGCTTCGGTTCCATCTTTTTAGCTTTGGCAGCACCATCCACAATGGTTCCCATCGATGCCAAAAGCTATTTTCACATTTGGCTACACATTGTGGATGCCCTTAATCGTACCACTTGGTTTTGCTCCTGTGTGCTATCGATACAAATCTCGATTATATTGATCTAAAAAATTATAGTATCAAGATTAGTAAAAAGGAGGTGATTTTGCCGTGCGGATGGCGGGGGAGGTTTCTTATGTTTAGAGGACATTGGCCTGGCGGTTTGCTAACATGCGGTCCCACGTGTCAGTGCTTTACCAAGCCGATCCGCGTCCCACACGAGGCAGAACAACGGCAGAAGCAAAATGTGGTTAACTTGAAGAAGATGAGGGAGAAGAGGATTCAGCAATGAGTGAAATGATGGTTGCTGTATCCCTCCAACTTCTTTTTTTAGCATTATTACTTCGTCCCTCCAACTTTACTGTGGGAAAGGGGCAGCTTTGTGATTTGACGCCTCATTGCTCATTACTACGCCGGCGCCATGACTGGGGTGCTTCACCCCTGCTGCTCTGCACTATTATTTCGGTATGCACGTGGACCCGGTTGCTTGATGTCCCACATGTCGGCGAAAGGCACTAGAACATTTATGAAAGCGAGCGCTCCACTCTTACGACGTAGGAGTACATGACACGGCAGCCCAGTGAACTATTACTTGTAATGTAGTACTACTATAGTTTTGCTGTTTCGCACGATCCATCGATACAAACCCGATTAAACAGGCAAGGGCGGGATTTTTCCCGCACAGTAGATGATACTAGCCATACATTTCAATGGCAATTTTAATGTATGCAAACTGAATAATTAAGTAACAATATGAGATCTAGTAAAACTAAAAACACATATGATTTATTGTGTTAGAGTGTAGTAGTAGTGCTGTATTGCATAGTTGTTAGATGTTACATGCGAGAACGTGTAGAGATGTACTTTTGGAGGGCCTACAGAGAGAAATTTGGCATAAAGTGGATTCAAATATTTGTATTCGTCTTCATAGCATTTGTAACTCATATCTACAGTTTGTACAGTAGACGTGAATGCTTGTTTGCTCTTAAGAAACTAGTACAGCAATAATGGGGTGGCGTGCGCCAATTTAGGCACTGGCACATTGGCCTACTCGGCTCCACAGAGAGAGCGAGAGAAGAGATAAATACACGGGCGGTCAGTGTATTTCAAGCGAAAAGGGTAATACGGTCACCGGACTTCAGAATATGCTCATGACGGTCACTATATGCGTTTTGCGGTGATTATACGGTCACTTGCTCACCGTTCAGCATCGGATTGCACTATGTTGACCGGCCAAATAGTCCGCATGGCACTATGTTGACTAGTTAAATTGACAACATTCCTTGTGGGTCCCACCTGTCAGTTCGCATAGGAAAAAGGTCAGATAAACACAAATTTACATAGGCGCGACAAGACTCCAATCCGTGCGCGGGAACCACCTAGTTGTGTATGTGTCTGTCAGGGCCTGATGTGTGCGCATGCACGTGTAGGTTGAGCACTTGAGCGTGAGAGTGTGTGTTGGTCGTGTGGTGTGTGCATGCATGCATGCATGTGGGCGTGTGAGTGTTGCGTGCGTGCGTGGCTGTGTGTGTACGTGTGAGTGTTGCGTGCGTGCGTGTGTTCGTGTGAGTGTTGCGTGCATGCAGTTCATGTGCATGCGTGCGTGTGTGTATAATCACCACACCAGCTCCTGTGTGTTAAAACAGACGGCTCAGCATACGAATACAAGGCCACCTTGTCCGTTGTGCCCGCGGTCATGACTTCGAACCACCGTCCAATATTTTTTTATCATTTGTTTTCATTCTTATACACGCTGACAGGTGGGCCCAATGGTAGTGAGATAATGTGATGCAACACTAGAGGTGCCACGTCGAGCGTTTAACTGGTCAACTAGTCATGTCTTGAGCAAATACAGAGCTGTATGGTGAGCCTGTGACTGTATAATAACCACAAAACGTAAATGGTGACCGTAATGAGTGGATTCTGAAGTCCAATGTACGTATCATGCTTTCGCTTCAAATACTATGATCGTCACTGTATATATCGCAAGAGAAAGATGAAACATGCGTGAATGTGCGGGGGGCGTACTTTTAGAGGACCTGGAGATAGTTTGTGTGCGTACGTGAAAGAGGCGTAGAGGGGGTGTATGCGATGGAGAGAGAGATGCTCTTCGTTTCTCTTTATTATGACTAACTTTATATATAGTATAAAAATATAAAAATTCACAGTGCGGAATAAATATCAATGTGGGCACCATGCAATGCAAATTATCGTTCATACTCCTCCACATAACTTTGTAATGTTGTATATATTTAGAAAATCTAAAATAATTTTTGGCCACACTTTGTGTGGTTTTATTCAAAACGAATGTTGTGTGCGAAATAAACATGAAGAGAGGGCTTTTTAGATCAATAGGGTATGTGACGTAACATGTGTGAATGTGTAGTTGATGTATTTGGCAGGGCCTAGAGAGGTATGTGTGTGTATTACGTATTCGAGAGAGGCATGGATAGAGGGG
This sequence comes from Thinopyrum elongatum, assembly GCA_011799875.1. Taxonomy (NCBI): domain Eukaryota; kingdom Viridiplantae; phylum Streptophyta; class Magnoliopsida; order Poales; family Poaceae; genus Thinopyrum; species Thinopyrum elongatum. Next base: position 216,997,315 of record CM022302.1, on the reverse strand, counting down.
CCTGTCGGTGTCAAAACTGGCCGATCTCGGGTAGGGGGTCCTGAACTGTGTGTCTGAGGATCGAAGGTAACAAGGGATAAAGGGAACACGATGTTTACCCAGGTTCGGGACCTCTTAATGGAGGTAAAACCCTACGTCCTGCTTGATTGTATTTGATGAGTATGGGGGTTACAAGAGTTGATCTACCTCGAGATCGTAATGGCTAAACCCTAGCCGTCTAGCCTATGAGAATTCAGATTGCCTCTACGGACTAAACCCTCCGGTTTATATACATACCGGAGGGACCTAGGGTTGTACAGAGTCGGTTCATGGAAGAATGAAATTACATATCCGGACATCAATCTTGTCATCCACGCATAGGAGAGTCCTACCCTGACATGGGAGAAAGCCTTATGCTTTGTATCTTCATGGCTCATCAGTCCGGCCCATACCGAATAGCCCGGACACCCGAGGACCCCCTAATCCAGGACTCCCTCAGTAGCCCCCGAACTGGCCTTCAAACGACGATGCAGTATCCGGCTTGTGTCTTCGGCTTTTGCAAGGTTGGTTCTTCACTACATACTGGGTGGATAATAGTTCGGCCCTGGCTCCCTCGTTCTGCCTTTATGACTCCTTCCCCGTCGCCTTGATTTCCACGCGCTGGGCGAATGCGAACGGTCCATAATTTTTTATCAAACAGGAAACATCCGGCCACACAGGGACGGCGCCTATATAAAAGAGGTCAATTCCCCTGAGTGGCATCCACATCGCACAAAAAAACGCCAAGATTAACCACGAAAAAGCTTCAAAACATGGACAGCGCCCCAGGCTCTTCTTCGCGCCCCCATGGCCCTCAAGAGGGGGATTGGCAGAGCTGCTCAGTGCCTCATCTTCAGTTGAGTCCACTCCAGACGCAGGGATATCTCCCCCTCGCAGATCTAGTCTCTGTATGAGCAGGATTGGCCTCAATTGGCAACGACGTGCTGGCTGAAAATTTCCCCAACCCCAATAAGAAGGAGAGGGTGTGCTTCGTTCCATTCCTTTTGTGGGGTTTAGGATTTCCGATCCATCCCTTTCTCAGGGGTCTATTGGAATTTTACGACATCCAGCTGCACAACCTTACCCCAGGTTCGATTCTGCACATCTCAGGTTTCGTTGCCCTCTGCGAACTGTTCTTGGGCTGCGAGGCCCATTTCGAACTATGGAGAAAGTTCTTTTGCCTTGTCCCCTGCCATTGAGGAGGTTCTTTATTTGAAGTGGGCGGCACCAAAGTATGGCGTATAGCCGGATCGGGCTACCCCGTTGGAACTCCCAAAGAGATATATCCATAGTGGTCTTCGGAGTGGTTTTATATAGATGATGTCCCACTGCCGGACCCAGTTTGACGCGACCTCCATAAATTGTCCAGTACTCCTCTAAAGAAACGCCTCAACTGGCATCCCCGAAGTCCCAAGGAGGAAGACAGTCCGGAAATGAAACGGTTGGTCAGCAAGGTCAGATTATTAGCCCATACCAAGGTCTCGATAATCGAAGTCATGGCCATTGCAATAAAAAGATGTGTCCAGCCTCTCCAGTCCAGAGTAACTCCCTTATGGTGCTACAACGGAGAAGACGACGCATCTCGCTACAGACGCAAGGGTCCGGATACCCCGGCCGAACTGGCCATGATCTTGGACGATTTGTATAAGGGTGAGAAAGAAGACTTCCTCCGCTTAAACTACCGGGAAGGTTATTCTATGTACAACCCCATCGAATGGGTAAGATTTTCACTACCTGTGTTGCTTTACTGCTGTCACGGCATGCTAATCAAGCTGTTCTTTGCTGTCATAAAACAGTCATGGAGGAAGACGATCAAGGCCGTTCACTGTCCTGCCCCCCAGCTAGAGGATCACAACCGCGACGAAGACCCAGACTCCTACGAGGATCCAGATATATACATAGAGTTCGATGATGGGGTATTTTACCAGGCGAGCCTTGATGGCTCAGAAGTGGCTATTACAGCAGACTACCCCCGCCCTTATTCCTCCTCCATCGTAAGTATTGAAAGAGCTTTCCTAAAAAGAAGTCTCTACTTGCACCTTTATCCATTATACTAAACCGTACTTCATAGGATCGGCGCTCGAAAGGCCGTACCCCCTCGAGGGCGGCCCCTATGAAGGGTAATCGTTCAAAACGAAAGGAGACCGGGAGCGCCGTAGAGCCCTCACAGTCTTCAAAGAGGAATGTCCGTTTGATACGTGCTTGGGCACGAGTTCGGATTGTTGAAGTTCCCTTCTGCCCTTGATTCAGGACGAGCACGTGGCAGATAGTGGGAAAATGCCCTGCTAGCCGAATGTCAACCAATCCGGCGCCGGACTCATCAACTAGGACGAGGGCCGATGCAATGCCAGCTCTGCCGCCTCATGAGGATTCGGATGACATATCTATCACGAATTCCGAGGTGGAGGGCATGATGAATCACCGCCGTCTGAAAGAGGCCATGCACGCTCCAGCCTTTTCTGATCAGGAATTTACCGCACTCAGCTCGGTGGATGCATATATCCGAGCCGCTCGAGACGGGCTTGCCGGAGTTACTCAAATGTTCTCAAAGGATATACAGGTAAGAGTTTGTGCAATTTTAATAGTCATATGCCAGTAGCCCCCGAGACTTGAAGCGGTGTGGCCAACCGATTTAAGGATCGATATGACCTACAGGTTCTCAAGGAGAAGAATACTGCGCTATCCCAGGAACTGAAAACAAACCAGACACAACTGAATGCCGTCACTGCCGAACTTGCGGAAATGAAAAGGCTGCAATGATTACTTCCGAGAAGAAGAAACACGAGGAGGAAAAAGACAAACAATCCAAAGAGATAGAGAGGTTAAAGGCTCAGTTATCGACCGGTCGAAAAGAGAATGAAAAGTTGAAGGGCGGCATGTTTGGTATGACTTTTACAACCATCAGAATGACTCATATTTAATCCACAATTCGGAATGTCATAACTCTGCTTCTGCAGGTCTATTAACTGGTCGGCCGGAAAAAGAAGTATTTGGATTTCGAGGTGACGTGCTTAAGGAGCTGTACGTGGTGCATGAGCGGGCCCGAAAAGCCATTAAGAGTATGGCCAAGGCTTTATGGCCATCCAATACCCCTCCAGAAAGTATGGAGGGTTTGGCAAGCCTGTTCGAAGGTGCCCGGCGCCGCTTTGAGCTATGGAAGATGTCTGCCTGCCGTGAAGGTGCACGAGAAGCCTGGGCGATGGTGGAAACACGCTTTACCAAGCTAGATCCGAATCATATGGCCCGAGTGGGACCACAGGGACCAGACGGGAAAGAAATTCCATTGAACTTGGTGTCTGACCAGATAATGATAGCTGCTAAATATTTGCAAGAAGACTGTAGGTTAGACAGTCTTATAGATGGAATAGATAAGGAGTAGGCTTTTGATTCAATGTATCAGTGTACTTTATGATCATCCTGTATCTTCAGCCGAACATGTGGAAAAATTGTCATCGCAGGCTTTTGGCTTTAACATCCAAACCAAAAATGGTGGAGTGTTTCCGGATACTATTATGCAATATGAGAAACATTCATTATGTCCGAAAACCAGGCAACCCAGTCATTGTGCTCGAACAGACAAAAAAATTAGTTCGGGAGGTATGTTATATTACATATGTAAGAAACATCTTCTAGGTAGAATAGTTCCGTTAAGGGTTCCTTTCCCTGGGTTGGCATGCTTTAATTTTCCGTGCCTGGGCTTTGATCCGTATTGCGGGGAAACTGTCCCACATTGTTTCAAAGAGTTACAAGAATGTAACAGTCTGTCGTTTGATTGCCGACCAATTATTCTCTTAAGGACGCTAGCTTTCGGCTTCACCCGTCTGAGGTACAGGTCTGGATTACCCGGTTGTAACAATCACAGAGGTGCTCCCTTTTCGCCCTAGCCGAACAATCAGGAACGTAGGGCATAAACACAGGAGCGAGGCAACCCATCTTGGCAAAAACTTAAGTCATAGAGGTGCATATAATGGGGAAAGAGTGTATATAAACAAACGACATAGAAGATGTGAGCTCCAGGCTCTGAATAATAATAAGCTTCGGTTAAAGAAGCCCCCAATCATGGTGGGGTGTATATATTTAAAGATGTGTGCCCCTTAAGAGTTCGGCCTATCCGAACATATCCTGGGAAACGTATAAAAGTGAAGAAACAAAAAACAAATGAAGAGGAGAAGAAAAAAGGGGACGAAAAACAAACATGGCCGAATTTATGCGTAGAATCTTCAGAGCCGGGCAACATTCCATGGATTCGGCTCGAGGCGATTATCCGATGCATTACGAAGGCGATAGGCTCCTCCTGTGAGAACTTCATCTATAATGAAGGGGCCCTCCCATTTTGGTTTGAGCTTGTCCTTTTTCTTCTCTGGGAGGCGTAAAACGAGTTTGCCGACATTATAAGTCTTGGCCCGCACTTCTCTGCTTTGGTATCTCCGAGCCTGTTGTTGATAAAATGCAGAACGGGCTCGTGCAATATCACGCTCCTCCTGTAGGCCGTCTAGGTCATCCTGTCAATCGAGCTCGGCTTCTCTTTCTTCATACATGAGCACTCAAGGTGAGTCATGAATAATGTCGCAGGGCAAGACAGCCTCAGCGCCGTACACCATGAAAAAAGGTGTGTATCCGGTCGTGCGATTGGGCGTAGTCCGTAGTCCCCAGAGCACGGAATCGAGTTCCTCAACCCAGTGCTTATCTGAATCCCATAGGGATCGCACTAGTCTGGGTTTGATGCCACTCATTATCAGGCCATTAGCCCGTTCGACCTGACCATTTGTTTGAGGGTGGTATACGGAGGCGTAATCGAGCTTAATGCCCAAGTTAGCACACCAATTTTTCACCTCATCGGCTGTGAAATTGGAGCCATTATCAGTGATAATGCTGTGCGGGACACCATAACGGTGTACCACGCCGGATATAAAGTCGATCACTGGCCCTGCTTCAGCCGTTTTTACTGGATTGGCCTCGATCCATTTAGTGAATTTATCCACCATAACCAGTAAATATTTCTTCTTGTGGCTTCCCCCTTTAAGGGGTCCAATAGTATCTAGCCCCCAGACCGCAAAAGGCCAGGTGATGGGGTTTGTTCTTAAGGTAGTGGGTGGCATATGACTTTGATTGGCAAAAAGATGACATCCCACACAGTGTTGCACAAGGGCCTGGGTGTCTGCTCGGGCCGTTGGCCAAAAGAAACCGGTACGGAAGGCCTTGCTTACAAGGGCCCGAGCTTCGGCGTGATGGCCACCTAGACCAACGTGTATTTCAGCCAAGAGCTGTCGTCCCTCCTCTTCGGAGATGCATCTTTGAAGGACTCCAGTGGTACTTTTCTTGTATAGTTCACCTTCGTCAACTTTATAGGCTTTAGAACGTCAGATTATGCAACGGGCCTCACTCTGATCATTAGGAAGCTCCTGCCTATTAAGGTTGGCCAGGCAGGGTTCGGTCCATGGAGCGATAACGGCCATGATTTCATGGGCGGAAGGTGTTATTGCGGTGCCCGAGCCCCCGATGATATCTGAATTGTGTTCGGCTGCTGGGGGTATGACCGGTTCCGGACTAGTATTTCCGCTCTCGTCCTGCCAGACCACGGATGGCTTAAAGAGCCTTTCCACAAAGGTGTTAGGCGGGACGGGATCGCGTTTAGCGCCCATTCGAGCAAGGATGTCCGTTGCCTGATTGCTGTCTCGAGCAACGTGATGGAACTTGAGCCTCTCGAACCGAGCCAATATTTTGAGTACGGCATTTCGGTATGCCGCCATTTTTGGGTGTTTTGCGTCGAATTCTCCAATTATTTGGGATATTGCAAGGTTTGAATCCCCACGCACCTCTAGGCATTGTATGCCCATGGATACAGCCATTCGGAGACCATGTAGAAGTGCCTTGTATTCGACTGCATTGTTGGAGTCCGTATACATGATTTGTATCATGCAGCAGACTGTGTCCCCTGTAGGGGATGTCAAGATGACACCAGCACCTAGTCCGGCTAACATTTTAGAGCCGTCGAAGTACATGATCCAGTTGGAATTTGTGCTGTACTCTTTAGGGAGCTCGGCTTCCGTCCAGTCGGCGACAAAGTCGGCCAGCACCTGCGATTTAATAGCTCGGCGTGGCTTGTATATTATTTCAAATGGTAAGAGCTCGATGGCCCATTTGGCTATGCGGCCGGTGGCATCCCGATTATTTTATGATGTCATTCAGTGGTACTTCGGATGCCACCGTGATCGAACACTCTTGAGCCCAAAGGGCATAGTGTTGAAGCAAAAACGCCCATAAGGGGTAATAAATGCCGTTGCAGTCGGGTCGGATTCCTTCATCTTAATCTGATGGTATCCGGAGTAAGCGTCGAGGAAACACAATGAGTCGTGTCCCGCGGTTGCGTCAATAATTTGGCAATGCGGGGCAGTGGGAAGGGGTCCTTAGGGCAAGCCTTATTGAGGTCTTTGAAATCGACACAAAGGCGCTAGGACTTATCCTTCTTCGGCACCATGACCAGGTTGGCTAGCCAGTCCAGGTGCTTGAGTTCTCTAATGAACCCGGCCTTGAGAAGTTTGGCTAGCTCCTCCCCCATAGCTTGTCGTTTGGGTTCGGAAAATCGCCACATCATTTGCTTGACTGGTTTGAACCCCTTTATTATATTGAGGCTATGTTCGGCCAGTCTGCGTGGGATTCCGGGCATGTCCGAAGGGTGCCAGGCAAAGATGTCCTAATTTTCACGTAGGAACGCTCGTAGGGCGGCGTCGACCGTTGGATCCAGCTGTGCTCCAATGGATGCTGTTTTATTAGGGTCCGTCGGGTGCACTTGAAATTTGACTATTTTGCCTACTGGTTTGAAAGAGGTGGATTTGTGCCTCTTGTCGAGGATCACATCGTCTTTGTCAACTGTAGTACGCAGGGTGGTTAGCTCTTCGGCTGCGAGGGCTTTGGATAGTGCCTCGAGGGCCAAGGATGCGGTTTTATTTTCGGTGCGGAGTGCTATATCCGGATCACTGGTGATAGTGATCACTCCGTTGGGCCCTGGCATTTTGAGCTTCATGTACCCGTAATGGGGTGTGGCTTGGAAGCGTGCGAAGGCGTCCCGCCCCAAGAGGGCTTGATATCCGCTATTGAAAGGGGCCACGTGGAAGAGCAACTCTTTGGACCTGTAATTCTCAGGCGTGCCGAATACTACATCCAGTTTAATTTTCCCCGAGCATCGTGCTTCTCGACTGGGGATGATGCCTTGAAAGGTGGTAATGCTTTGCTCGATGCGGTTCTTGTCCATTTGCATTTTGTCGAGCGTGTCTTCGTAGATGAGGTTAAGTCCGCTACTACCGTCCATGAGCACTTTGGTGAGTCGAAAGCCATCCACAATTGGGTTTAAGACCAAGGCAGCTGGTGCTCGGACTGATCAAGCCCTTGGTTCGTTGTCGGCCATGAAAGTTATGGCCGTGTCATTCCAAGGGTTTATTGTGGTTACTTGGTTTACTTTGACGAGGTCGCGGAGTGCCCTTTTGCGCCGATTATTTGAAGAGAATGTCTCGAAGACCGTAAAGACGTTAAGATCGTCATCCTCCAAAGAATGTTTCTCTGGAGTAGTACTGGTGAGGATAGCCTCGCCGCTCTTAGCCACTTGCCGGAGTACCCAACATGCCCGAAGGCTGTGTGTTGGTTCGGTGCTCGACGTCATATGTATCTGACAGGGCTTGTCGAGTAGTTTGTCAAGTACGGTTCTATATCCCGTGAAGGGTTTGCTTTTCTTGTCAATGGGCTTGTGGTCGAATGCCTTGTAAGGGTGCATCCGTTTTGCCCGTATGGTGGGCTGCTTAAAGGCAGGTGGTTCCCACCGGGCTATCTGGGCCTTCCATGCGCTTTCCATTGTGCAGTACTTCTACACTATGTGTGCCAATTATATAAAGTGCTGTATGCGGCGGCGGTTGAGGGCGTTGAGAATTCCCTCGTCCGTACAATTACGACAAAAAATCGAAACCGTGTCGTCGTCGCAGCAATCTTTAATCTTGTTTTTAACAAGGAGAAATCTGTCTCAAAAGTGATGGACCATTTCCTGAGGTTGCTGCCATACATACATTAGGTCACATGTGTCTGGAGGGCCTGAATTACTTGCAGAATATTGATTGTGGTGGGTGGGCGGGTTAAAACCCGAATCCTGACCCGAGATTGAATCCGGAGCTTGAAGAATCTCCGAGGTCACCAGTTCAGGACCAGGAAGGTCCAGGTGACTTCCAGGCTCAATGCCTGATCCTGAGTTCGGAGGACATATAGTCTCTTCCTGAGGATGAGTGTCCGGCTCGAATGGCTCGGATATCCGAACATATCTGGTTTTTAACTTAGGGGAAGAAGCTCTCTCAGCTCGTTCCTCAACGATCGCTACCAGATGGGTGATCGGTGGGGACTTGATTTCCCTCTGATTAGGTTTAAGCCCGATCCAACCATTGTCTGTTGCAAGCCCCAAGGCGGCGATGCGATCCAGGAGCTCATTGAAGGACGAGATATCTACCGGATCCATCTTTTAGGAGTGTTCGAGGCCGATGCGGAGATAATGTTTGGCGATTGTGGGGGCAACCATTGGCTTGACGGCCGAGCGAGCACCCATGGTAAAACTGCTAAGCTGGAGGACCTGTCCTGGAGTCAAGGCCCTTCCAGAAGTGATATCTTCATTGATGACAAGGCGTGCCATCGATCCTTCTATCCACAACACAATGGAACTCTCAATGAAAGCACCAATGTCGGTGTCAAAACCGGCCGATCTCGGGTAGGGGGTCCCGAACTGTGTGTCTGAGGATCGAAGGTAACAAGGGACAAATGGAACACGATGTTTACCCAGGTTCGGGCCCTCTTAATGGAGGTAAAACCCTACGTCATGGTTGATTGTATTTGATGAGTATGGGGGTTACAAGAGTTGATCTACCTCGAGATCGTAATGGCTAAAACCTAGCCGTCTAGCCTATGAGAATTCTAATTGCCTCTATGGACTAAACCCTCCAATTTATATACATACCAGAGGGACCTAGGGTTGTACAGAGTCGGTTCGTGGAAGAAGGAAATTACATATCCGGATATCAATCTTGTCATCCACACATAGGAAAGTCCTACCAAGACACGGGGGAAAGCCTTATGCTTTGTATCTTCACGGCTCAATAGTCCGGCCCATACCGAATAGCCCGGACACCCGAGGACCCCCTAATCCAGGACTCCCTGAGGGCCGGTGGGGGGGGGAGGGGACATGGGAGAGATAGCATGAGAAATGAGAGAGGTCTAGAGAGAGAGAGACGAATATGATGTCACGGTGAGTGATGCCCTTGAGTGTCTATATGCAAGGGGGGAGGGGATAGAGGCACGAGGAGAAAGTATTTTGTGTGGTGTCTCTGTTGGTATGTGTGGGTGTGAGAAGATAACGAGACCTGGGGGCAGAGGGTGTGTCACCGCGTGAGGTCCGGTGGGCTGAGGTGAGGCCCTTGGTTCAGTTCCGTCCTGCGCCACATTGGTCGGCCCGTGACGCATTTAGGGAGACCCATGGAGGACTAGTCGTACAAGACAAAGATAGAAGAGTCGTGAAGGACTCTGTGTCCACTGACAAAGCAGGCTAGGATTTGTAACCCTAGGTCCTCGGACTAAGGTAACCCCTTATCTCTGATATTACTATTCATCCAACCTAACTTTAAGGGGCATCCTACAGAATGCTCTGCTAGAATCATACTCGTCAATTAGGAAGAGAGGTGGAGACAATGCGTGAGAGACAGGCCTAAAGATAATGTGCGTGCGGGAGACACCTAGGCAGGTCTATGTATATAGAAAGGATCGATGGGGATTGTGCGCGTGTATGCTTGTGAGAGGAAGAGTGCTTGTGATAAAGGTTAGTGAAAACACTCGTAAATGGTTACAAGAGGGAGGGAGGGTTATATCAAGAGCATGTCTGCGAGAAAGACACCTCGGGAGAGAGTGTGTGAGCATGTGTGAGAGACCACCGATGGAGAGTGAAACTACACGTAAAAGACTGATGTACACATTGATTAAAAATATAATTTGTATCCAAATATTAGGATAGGATCATGATATTTGCAATTCGCGTAAGGAACAGTCATTGATCCATCAGACATCTATATTCTATCAAATTTGAGCATGTCTATGTTATTATTCAACATAATTGATACACAGAGTTAGTATTTTGAACTCCAGTCAATGCATCGCTATAGCAATCGAATATAAACGTGAGTATAGTTCATGTTGTGTGTAAAGCACATTATACATACAAAAGTTACATAATGAACATTATAAATAGCTAGCTATGAACTAGCATACATTTGAATTCAACTTAAAGCGGTTTAAAAAATTCAAATTCAACATGAAGTCCATTCAATTATTTGAATTCGATATCATGGCATTTGTAAATCATACCTAAATTATGGGGGCACAAATCTTTGCTCTGCTTTTGTACATAATAGCATATATAGTGGTGTACAAAATAGATTCAAATTTACCTCCTCCATTCCAAAATAATCGTAGTTATAGGATTTTCAAGTGTCAAAATTTCAAAAAGAAGCCCATAATTTAATGAGGTTTTCAAACATACAAGGTCAAATTTAATGTTGTCTATTTAGGTCAATCCTTAAAGTTCAAGAGTACTCTAAACGTGAATGCTTCTGTTTCAAAATTTCAAACAAAGTGCCAAAAGTGCCTCTACTCACCCTAAACCGCGTGAGACCAATGTTTGGTAGAAGGAAATTACTTTTCTAACTCCGACCCGTGAAACCTACCGGCCCGATGTCCAAAGGTCTAAACCGGGGTAGGTTCGTAGATTCATCTAGACGCCACGCAACCGCCTCCGAAAAATATTCATACACAATGGCCGCCTAAGCACACATGCGCGCGGCCGAATTCGCTCCCTCCCACTATTTGGGACACCTGGGATTACCATCCTACCCCCGACCCGCAGTAGGTCCAAAATTTAAGAGGGGGGCAAAGTTTGTACTTTCCCCAAATTTCAAACAAGCACGTCCCATCTGTTCAAAAAAACCAAAAACAAGCGCGTCCCAGACCGAAACATGGTTCTCCCTTAGCTCCCCCCGCCCCCCGCCCCTCTGTCTGATTCCCCATTCGTACTTCGAGCTGCCTCCAGGACGTCCATGTGCGTCGTACCCGAGCCAGCTCAACCACGCTGTCCGGCGCCTCACCGCTGCCACTCCAACTTCGCCACTGTCCACCACACCGGAGCTGTTCCCGCTACGCCGTCCTTCGCCGCCTCAGATCTGCTTCCCCTCCGCCGACAGATGGCCACCGCAACACAGTCAACAATTTGGCCTTGGGTTCGTCCAAGGCTTCACCCTCCTCCAAAACATCGGTTCCCCCGGTAAATAAAAGAAAATCGCCGCGACATCTGGAGGACACAGCTGTGGCAACTGGAAATGGTACTCCTCTTCCCTTATTCGTGCAAATCTTACGTGTCTGCTTGCATGGTATTCATCCCACAGAAGACACTAGTTGACCGCCTCTTCCTGATACTAGATGTTCCTAGTAACTCGCGATGCACAAGGTTTCTCCTCATATACTATTTCACCTTAGCTAGAGGTCCGTCGCCCCCCTGGATTTCAATTCCTGGTCAGTTGATTCACAATTAAAGGAAGCATTCCCCGGTGTAACAGGCGCTAGTCCGCCTATTACGCCGGGGAAGCAGCGCCTCGGTGTTTATCTTAGGGGTGTGTGGGTCCTAGGAGCTGCTGGCGCCTGATCTGGAGGTCGGCTGGGATTAAAGGGATGGCCGGGGGGCACTACCATGCACGGCGGTGGTGTGAGGTCGAGGGGAGGGCGGGGCGGCGGAGCAGGGGTCTGGGCCAGTGGTCGCTGGCGGTTCGTGAAAGATCGTCAACAGTAACTGGCGGGAGGTAGACGAAGGCCATCTGCCCATTCCGTATAGATCGGACGGTTCATAAAAAAACGACTGACCTATTTATTTTCAGTCGATTGTTATTTTGATAGGACCACATGTGGTGGTGGGCTGGAGGAGTACCTGCATTTCCCAGCCATCCCTGTGCTCATATATTACAAAATCATACGGAGTAGAATCTAATTTTGTTTGCCATGCAATGTTGTAGAGCTATCATATGTCTCTTGTCATTTATTTTTCAGCCACCTGCTATCTGCTACTTTTACAGTGCACTAGTTCTGCACACACTTCACCCATACTCTCACGATTGTGTTTTTATGCATGGGTATTTCAGACTCTGCCTTGATAGAAGCATGAAATAAAAGAGAGAAGTCGCTCCTGCTTTCCTCGCGGGCAGTCAAGACACATTTCAGTGCTTTAAAGTTTGCATGTTCAACAGATGGAGATGGTAAATGTAGCTCTGGAGTTGATGATCTCGCTCGCCATGAACCACCATCCCAGGTGCTTGCTTTAACTTCGCGGTGTCATATGTGGTTGCATGTTGCATATGGTGTCTAGCTTGTATTCGAAAGGCCGAAGTCGGTCTTTATTAAGATAAGGAAAGATATTTTTTACATGAACCACCATCCCGGGAGCACTAGAAGACAAATAGCTAGTCAGGGCACTGGCCGAGCCAGTGACAAGCCCAGCACAGACAGGCATCACCTGGAAGCCAACTAAAAAGCCACGATGGTGGCGAAGTAGCCCGCCTCCCACCAGGCTCTCAGGTCCTCGATGATCATGCTCACCACTCCAGCCGGATGTCTAGCTTGTATTGCTTCCAATTTGGTTAAATTGCATCTACTTAGCTTACACATTATACCTTTGAATATGACATGCCTTCCTGTTTTTGGTACATACTAGTACATCTGGCTATTAACCATGTTCTTACATCAAACTAATGTTCTTGTGTATCCCTCATCAATCACTTATGATGAGACTATCACGCCAGGGGGTTACTGTGAGAAAATACGCTCTTTTAAAGAATACAGTGTCAGCCTCCCCACATGATTCTCAAGAAACAGCAAGGCTAGATGAAGATAGTGAACACAGCTCTGTAGTTGATGACCGCATTTCCCCTACACCAGCATCGCAGGTGCTTGCTCTAACTTGGCAGCGTGATACGTGGTTGCATGTTGCATATGGTGTCTAGATTGTAATTCTTCCAATCTGGTTAAATTGCATGTGCTATTCTGCTTAGTTTATACATTATACCTATTAATGTGACATGCCTTCCTGTTTTTAGTACATAGTACATCTGTCTATTAAGCATGTCCTTACATAAAACTATTGTTTTTTTGTATCCCGCATCAATCAATATGACAAGACACCTTTAGTATCTGAAGTGTGATATTAGTTGCATCTTTCATATGATTTATAGCATGCGCTGCTTCTAATTTGTTGAAACGCCATTTATGATGGGACGCTTTTAACTTGGCAGAGTCATATTGGTTGCATCTTTCATGTGGTGTCTAGCTTGCATTGCTTCTTATTAGTTGAAATGGCTTCTGCTTAGTTTACACAAACAGTTGTGATTATGCCATGCCGTCCTGTTTTTCGTACATATTCCATCCTGGTATCATGTGTTTGCCTTACATCAAAGTAGTGATAGTTAGTATCATGCACGAATGAGTTCTGAAGAGTGAATTTTATTGCCTTTTCTTGTCGGTTTTAATTGATAATTCAAAATAAATAAAGCGGAAGGAAATTAGCAAGGCAATGGATAAAGGTGCTCCTTCCAAACAGAGGGCCTCTACAGATTCTACTCCGCCACCCCCCCCCCCCCCCAAGAAGATTTGCAAGACAACACATGCATAGACACTCAATGTAGCTGTGTTGATGATGAGCACGTCTCCCCTAGTGCACCATCACACACATGTTCCTGTTTCTAGAACATACAATATCTGTGTATCACACCATGTTCTTACATCAAAGAACCACTGTTGTGTAACCTGCAACAATCACTTATCATAAGACACGTTTGACTTGGGAGTGTGATATAGGTTACATCTCGCATTCTTTTCTAGCTTGTTCTACTTCTAATTTGTTGAAATGGCACTTATGACGAGACAGTTTTAACTTGGTAGAGTGATATTCATTGCATCTTTCATATGGTGTCTAGCTTTCATTGCTTCTAATTTGTTGAAATGCCTTCTGCTTAGTTTACACATCATAGCTGTCAATATGCAATGCTATCCTTTTTTCTTACACGTTCAATCATTCTATCATTCGGTCGCCTAACATTAAAGTAGTGCTCGTCAGCATCCTGCATCAATGAGTTCTAAAAAGCGAATTTTTATTCATTTTTATTATGTGTTTGACTTGACAAGACAATACAATTAAGAAATAGGAAGGGAAAAAATAAGGCAGGGACTGATGGCGGTCTTCCGGCAAAACCGGCATCGCAGGTGCTTTCTCTAGCTTGGCAGTGTGATATTGTCTTGCATGTTGCATACGGTGTCTCACTTGTATTGCTTGTAATTTGATTAAATTACTTCTGCTTAGTTTACACAAATAGTTGTGAATATGTCATGCCGTCCTGTTTTTCGTACATATTCCATCCTCGTATCATGTGTTTGCCTTACATCAAGGTAGTGATTGTCAGTGTCATGCATGAATGAGTTCTGAAGAGTGAATTTTATTGCATTTTCTTGTCGGTTTTACTTGACAATGCAAAATCAATAAAGCAGAAGGAAATTAGCAAGGCAGTGGATAAAGGTGCTTCTTCCAAACGGAGGGCCTCTACAGATTCTACTCCGCCACCCCCTAAGAAGATTTGCAAGACAACACATGCATAGACACTCAACATAGCTGTGTTGATGATGAGCACGTCTCCCCTAGTGCACCATCACAGGTGCTCCCTCTAACATGGCACTGTTATATGTGGTTGCATGTTATGTATGATGTCTAGCTTGTATTGCTTCTAATTTTGTTGAATTACATCTGCTTACTTTACACATTATTCTTGTGAATAAGACACGTGTTCCTATTTCTAGAACATACAATATCTGTCTAGCACACCATGTTCTTACATCAAAGTACTACTGTTGTGTAACCTACAACAATCACTTTTCACAAGACATGTTTAACTTGGGAGTCTGATATAGTTTACATCTCGCATTATTTTCGAGCCTGTACTACTAATTTGTTGAAATGACACTAATGACGAGACAGTTTTAACTTGGTAGAGTGATATTCGTTGCGTCTTACATATGGTGTCTAGATTTCATTGCTTCTAATTTGTTGAAATGCCTTCTGCTTAGTTTACACAGCATAAGCTGTGAATATGCAATGCTGTGAATATGCAATGGCACTAATGACGAGAGACCTTTAACTTGGTAGTGCGATGTTGTTTGCATCTTGCATATGATTTATTTCTTGTACTGCTTCACATTTGTTTAAACGACAGTTATGACGAGACACTGTTAACTTGGCAGAGCGATATTTGTAGCATCACTACTGGAATCTGCTACTTTGCCATCTGCCAGCTCTTTGCCGTCTGCCAGCGGACGGCAAAGCAGGTCTTTGCCGTCTGCTTACAAAAAACGGACGGCAAAGAACTATGTGCTTGCACCTCAATCTGTGTGAATATGTTATCCCAGTGCTTTGGGGCGTTGCTCCCGCTGGCTGACATGTGTCCCCAGTTCTCTACTCACTTGGATGAGAAAGCACGGCTGTAGCAACCCACTTGGATGAGAATACGTAGTACAAATCGATATTATTATTGTTTCTCATGCTCTAAAAGATCCGCAAGCAACAAATTTTCTTATGGAAATTGGGTTCTAACTGAAGTGTAGATATGTACATTGTTCAGTTTTAGTAGTACACTTTATTGCACCATAGTGGTAAACATGGGCCAAAATAGGACATTCTTTAATCGTGAGGCGAGAGTATCAAAGTTTTAGAGTATAATTTTTATTTACTATCTGTGTTCACCTGCAGATCATTTTATTTTATAATCATGACATGACTCTCGATTTTGGCTGCGTGTGTTGTTCATTGCCCAGGAAAGGCAAGGATGTTCGTGTTGCTGCTTCTTCCGGAGAGGCGGTTGGCTATCTGCTTTCTGTAGTTCCAGATCTCTCAAGATATGTATTACTTGGACGGCTAAGATGGCAAACACAGGCGGCGCGGAGACAGCAATATATATGTATTGGATGTTTGATGTTTGCCTTATTATGGATGAACATGGTGAAACTATGTTTGATGTTTACCCTATGCAATATATATGTGGTGGATAAGCATAATGTTTGCCTTATTATGTGATTCTGAATATATATATATATATATATATATGTGTGTGTGTGTGTGTGTATGTTTGAATTTCTGTGAAAATGAATTGATATAAGAAAAAAAGAAAAAAGGGGCTATATAGCCACTTTGCCGTCTGCCAGCAGACGGCAAAGCTCTTTGCCATCTGACAGCAGACGGCAAAGTGGCCACGTGGCAGCAGCTTGTGCAACCTGGGCTGACCTATTTGGCCTCTTTGCCGTCTGCTTGCAGACGGCAAAGAAGCAAAGGTCTTTGCCGTCTGCCAGCGGACGGCAAAGAGCTGCTTCTTTGCCGTCTGTCAGCAGACGGTAAAGAAGCAAGCTCTTTGCCATCTGCTGGCAGACGGCAAAGAAGCAGCTCTTTGCCGTCCGCCAGCAGACGGCAAAGCGGCCTTTACCGGCATCAGCTTTGCCGGAGTGTTTGCCGTCTGCTAGCGGACGGCAAAGCCTTTGCCGTCCGCCAAGCATGCCTTTGCCGTCTGCTATGGCAGACGGCAAAGTAGCTGATTCCAGTAGTGCATCTTTCATATGGTGTCTACCTTCCATTGCATTGCTTCTAATTTATTGAAATGCCTTCTACTTAGTTTACACATCATAGTTCTGATTATCTCATGCCATCCTGTTTTTCGTACATATTACATCCTCCTATCATGTGGTTGTCTAACATCAAAGTTTAGTTCGTCTGCATCATGCATCAATTTGTTCTGAAGAACTAAATTTTTATTCCTTTTTCTTGTCAGCTTGACTTAACATGGCACAGAGAAAGAGGAAGGAACACAGAATGACAGGGGATGGTGTTAGTACTAAGGACACACGGAAACAGAAGCGGACGAATTCTGCAGATTCTGCTGGTACTGATGGTGCAATAGAAGGTCAAAGTCCAGCGGAAAATTGTACAAACACGGTATCCCAAGCTACACGAGCTGCAAAACAAGCCAAACAGAAAGTAATAGCTGCCACCAAACAAGCAGAGACAGCCCTAGTTATTGCAACACCTTCCATAGTACCACCAGCTGCACGAGTTACTCGTTTGTCAACTCAGCTAGCAGCACGTCCCAAGCTCCCTTGCCACCTGACACTACTTCTGAAGCACTCTTGACACAAGACAAGTTGGCAATATCAGATGAACCTTGTGAGCTTCAATAGCAAGAAGGTAGTTGCTGGAGTCAAGTTACATATGCATGCTTCTGTATATGTAGTCTCACAATTTGATGTACACTAACACTTCCTATGTTCATTGTTGGACTAGCACCTAGGCGCAAGAGGAAACAAACATCAGGGATAATGCTCGATAGGTTAACTAAATCTAGAGTAGGAAGAATGGAGATCATTTTGAGGCAGGTTTAAAAAGGCCACGTGATGCTACAGAGTCAGCCAAGTTAGTATCAGAGGTAGCAGTTGTCGTTAGGTGTCATGCACATATCCTCCCAACATGGATTCAGTACAGGAATGACAAAGACAAAACCCAGTTCAACACCTTCCTCGACCATTTATCTGTAAGTATGGTTATGTATGGAAACTAGTAATATCGTCTTGCCCTGTCCCATACTTTCTAGGTTGCTGATAATAAGACTCCCATAATTTTCAACATATGAGGTTCAAGTTGGATAGCCAAGATGATGCAACCAGACAAGCTTGCACCCATGTTTTCAAGTTTGCTCTGCGACAGTATCAGTATAACTTGAGGAAAACTCACTTTGAAGGCAAGGCTAACAGTGAACTTGCCCAAACATCTCCAGTGGAAAATATATCGGATGAAGACTGGAGAGGCCTCATTAAACACTGGTCTGATCCAATGTATCAGGTACGTTATATGTATGTGATCATATCACACGTTGAACTCCTGTTGACGCATGTGCCTCACAAATCTATCTTCTTGTAGGTGAACTGTTCAAAGAACAAGGCCAACTGTACAAAAGTGAAATTCCATCAGACGACAGGATCTCGTAGCTATATTGCACACTACGAGGTTGTTGTATTTAGCTGCTGTTTCACTCTTTTTGCTGTGCCATATTATCATATCTATGTTGACTTGTTCCAAATACATAGGAAAGCCCGCAAGGACCAAAAAGTACCTAAACCAAATGATGTGGAAATCTTCAAGGACTGTCACACCAGCAAGACGAAGGGCATGACTACACCAGTCAAAGCCGCTGTTGTAAGTCCTTAATCCTCATGCCTTTTAACTACTACTTACTTTGATTCGTTCATTGAACTGCATGGTTTGCAGCCAATGTCTATTACTCTTTTCAATTTTGTACACAATTTTTTTAGCGTATCATTGCACCTTACAACGTTTAAAAGAGAGGAGTGATGTTCCTTTGGTCTTGATCTGTAATCTAGTTCCGTGCTGGACTTGCCCACACAACGTTACAATTGCCTGTTTGTCTCTTCTCAGTTGTTTTGTGATATGAATGATGTCATACTATGCTTACCGTATTATAAACTTTGTCTTTTTATCCTTAGCTGTCAATACAATGTGAAGAAATAAACAATACATTAGCCATGGTACATGGTCATATGTTTGGAACCTGGTTTTATTTTGTACTTTGCAGTAAAATACAACTAATATTTTACACGGGTTCACCAGAATAAGTTCTGTATATAGACCAAAGCTATTTTGTTTGGTTTTGCTGCCTCTTTAATATCTTCTGTTCTGGTAGTACTAATGTAAAAACTCAACTTTTCAGCAAGCTACGAAAAAAATGGTGGAACCGCCACCTTCTGAAGGTGACGAGGTAACTATAACCGCAATGTCACCTCTTGCTGCAGTGGGTCAGTACCTGTCCACTAACAGTGCCAAAAGCACGTTCCTGCGTAATACTTGGTTGGTTGTTAAGGCAATCTTGTCCAAACTGCCTCATGATCAAGATATGCAAGCTCAAAACAATGTTATATCTGCGCTCCAGACACAAGTCCATTCCCTAAGAGAGACCCTTTGTGAAACAAGGAGAACCATTGTTCGATGTCGTCAAGATATGCATGGTTTTAAAACCTGACTATCAGACATTTGCTATGTTGTTCAGTAGCCTAGGAGAAATGAAGGCGAAGGTTATGGTGCTCCATCGGACAGTACAGCATGAAAACGTAACAGTCAGGTCAAATGAACTGAGCTTCTGAACTTCTGGTGGTGCATTTATCTGCCAGACTGTTAACTTTTATGCCAACCTTCCTTTTGTTTTATGGTTGTAATTTGTTTTGTTGTGATACAAAATTTGTTCTTAAAGTGCAGCCACTGGCTGAAGAAAACAACAAGCCATTTTTGTATAGTGTAGGGTGTTCCCTATATTTGCACTGGTGGCGAACTTTGATGCCAGTGGATGTAATCTGTGCAATCGCCTTAATAGCCTAGCGTTAGTTTCGGGCTTATTTATTTCCTAGTCTTCTTTTTCCCTGGTTTGCTACTGGCCCCAACAACCATGGGCCATATATGGACCGTGGTAACCTTGACCCTGCTACAGGCCGTAGGATCCATGGGCCTCCTACGGGCTGTCGGATAAATGGGCCTCCAATGGGCCGTAGAATCAGTGGGCCTCGGGCCGTCGAATAAATGGGTCCACATGGGCCGTAAACGGGCGTAATTGGTATCGGGCCAGCACGGTAACGGGCCATTATTAGGCCAGAAGACAGCAAAGGCTTAATTCTGTCACAGGCATAACGGGTCGTTAATGGGCCAGAATATAGGACGGGCTGGAAACGGCGCAACGGGTTAACAAGCCAGACACGGGCCGATTCTAACCACAGGCCGAATTTGGCCCATTAGGGGAACAAGCCAGTAACGGGCCAGAAGTAATTGAGGGCCGGAAAGGAATCCAAGAACGTATGGGCCGTCAGTAGGACAAAAGCTAACACGGGCTGGAAATGGCCCATGTGAATCATGGGCCGTTAATGGGTACAAAGAAATTTACTGTTCATTATGGGCCAGAGTCACCGTGGGCCACTAAAGGGCCTAAAGATACGAAAGGCCTCATATGGGCCGAAAGACATCGTGGGCCATACATGGGCCGAAAGTGAATCGGGCTGGTGTTATATTCGATAGCCCACATGACGTTGTTGGGCCGATTTCGGGAAGGCCCTAACGGGCGGTGAGTAACCGGGCCGTAAAATGGGCTATATGCAAACAGACCATTAACACGCTTTTCATGGGCCGGCCTGCTAACTTTTGACCAAGTCAAACGGGCCGGCCTTTGTAAGCTAAATGGGCCAGTGTTGGGCCGTCGCACGTGTCGACATATCATAGGCGCCTACCTGACCCAATGACGAGCTGACACGTGTTTCCTTCGGCCAATGAGAATTTTACACGTGGAAATCCCCATTGGTCCGGGCTGTTAACGGGTTATCGGATCCAAAACCGGACCCGATAGCTTAACGGCGACCCGTTATGATGGATGCCACGTGTCGGTCACCCTTGACGAAAGCACTTCCATGACGCGTCATTTATCGTCATGGAAGTGAACACTTCCGTGATGATAATTTTGGTATTGTCATGGAACACTTCTTTGACATCACAGGTATGACTATCTTGATTCTGTCATAAAATCATCATGGATGTACATACATGACAGAAAATGTGACCTACTGTAACAAACACGTATCATCACGGAAGTGTATTTTTTTGTAGTGTTACCGCGCCACGTCCCGTCGTGTGCGCTTGTCCAAAATTTCGAATCCCGCGAAATCTGGGCACCGCAAAGCAGTCGATTACCCCAGAGATATCAAAATCCAATCTACTCGATGACTTACAGCATAATTCACTCGGAAATTCCAGAAGCCAGAATCGATCAAGGCGACTAACGAAGGGTTAAAATACCAGCATGCTTCCAGGCCCCGGAGGAAATGTCTCTGAGACATTGAATCGGGTCGGAATCAACTTCAACCCTTCTTCACTCAGTCCTCAATCCATTCGGGGGCTAATGATGATGACATGTACCTAGGGTAGGGTCTTAGGACTGACCTAGACCCCCTACCCAAGGACACTACACAAGAGTCCAAGGCCTATAAGGTTCAACGGAAGATACCGACTGAAATCCTCAAGAAGTGCAATCCACTCGACAGAAGGTTCCACTCGGATATCCCAATTCCACTCGGCCATACTAGAATACACTCGAAGTATAGAATACCTAGAGTCACCCCAGGATGGCAACGGTCAGGCATTCACCCTGTCATCATAAAAACCATTTAATACGGGGGTTACCAGTAACCTTCAGGACTTAACTCTCATTGAACCCCTGTGTAACTGAGGGCTGCGAGGGGCCGGCGCACTCTATATAAGCCACCCCTCCCCTCTGGCACAAGGGTTCGCACCCCCTGTAACTATTCCACACTCAAATCGACAAAGCCTCCGCGGCACTGAGACGTAGGGCTGTTACCTCCTCCGAGAGGGGCCTGAACTCGTAAATCTGTGTGTACAACCTCGTCATAGCTAGGACACTGCCCTCTCCTACGTACCCCCTACTTCTACTGTCAGAGTCGTTCCCAGGACAGCTTGCCCAGAAAATGGGCTATCAGTAATGAGAAATGGGTTGTACATTTTTAAAACACATCAAACCGGCAATTAATTTCAAATTTCTTTTTTTTTCATTTCAAGATTTTAAATTCCATTGATATTTATGCGTGGACAAATATTTGGATTTTATATTGATATATATTTATTTTTAAAATTATTTTGAATGTGACTCGAAATTTCGGGATTAAAAATAGTTCAGACCGCACCGAAATATGCAAAATTTGGTATAATTTTTTAACCGTGGCCACAATATTTGCTGTAATGCTAACAAAAAGAATATGGGCTCCAAAAAAACCTTAAGAATTAGCAAATGGGCTGTAATTTATTAGAAATAATGGCAGATGGGTTGTATGCTGTTTTCCACATATTTGAGGCTGACTTGTGCACCTACTATAGGATGACGCGTACGCTTTCCTAAAAAAAAGGTTGACGCACACACTACGCCGTGTCAACTTAGTCAACGCACGAGAGCAGTAACTGTTGGATGCCATCCAATGGCCGTCGTGCTTCTTCAATCTCTGCTCTTCTTGCTCCAGCCGCTCAAACAAGCACCGGCGGGACTGCCTACTCCCTCCTCCCATGGCCGACTGTGCTACCGCGCAGGCCTCACCGCCCCACCCTACTCCCATCGTTGGCCTGGCCATCCCTCTACTCACCCACACCTGCTGTTATTCTCCGGCGATGGCAGACGAACCAGTAAACCCTCGTACCCCCCTCCGCGTGGGAAACAACTATCGAGTCTTCCCTGGCTCCGTGTCGTTCCCTTCCTAGTCCTCGCCGTCGTCCACCGCCCTGGTGCTCTTGGCGCGGCGTGGTCAACGTGGTCAACGAACAACATCCATCGGATGTGGACTGTACGTGGAGAGGCTGACAGCTAGGTCCATGGCCACACACAAGGAAATGCCTCCTTATTACGCACAAAATAATGATTCCTCCACCTGACAGCTGGGAGCCACCGGAAGGGCCTCTGTATTTCGCGAAAAAAATGTTCCCCCCGCTAACAGCTCGGACCCACCAGCTATATCTTCGCACGCAAGGAAGTGCCTCCATATTATGCACAAAAAAAATGAATACTCCCCCTGCTAGCTGGGACCCACCATAGTGGGAGGCTGACTTGTGGGCCTACTAAGTTGACGCGGACGGAGGGCTTTGTCAACTTAGTCAATATGAACGATTCTAGCTAAAGTGACCGTACAATGTCCATCCAACGGCCGTAATGCTTCTTCAACCTCTGGTCTTCTTGCTCCAGCCGCCCAAACCAGCGCCGGTCGTGCCACCTGCTCCTGCCTCCCGTGGCCGGCTGTGCTACCGCGGAGGCCTCACCGCCCCTACTACTCCCACCGCTGGCCAGGCCATCCCTCTACTCACCCACACCCCCTGTTATTCTACGGCAACGACAGCCTCACACCGTAGCCGAACCAGTCAACCCTTGTACTCCTCTCCGCGTGGGCATCCACTGCCGCATCTTCCCCGGCTCCGCATTGTCCCTTTCCTAGGCCTCGCCGTTGTCCACCGCCTTGGTGCTCTTGGCGCGGCGTGGTAAATGTGGTCAAGGAACAGACTTCCATCGGAAGAGTACTGTACATGGAGAGGCTGACAGCTGGGTCCACGACCGCAGCAAGGAAGTGCCTCCATATTGCGCAAAATAATGATTCCTCCACCTGACAGCAGGGACCCACCAGACGGGCCACCGTATTTTGTGAAAAAAATGTTTCCCCCCTGACCGCTGGGACCCACCAGCTACATCTTCGCACGCAAGGAAGTGCGTCCATATTACGGGCAAAAAGTATGATTCTCCCCCTAACAGCTGGGACCCACCAGCTATATCTTCGCACGCAAGGAAGTGCCTCCTTACCTCCCTGACAGCTGGGACCCACCCGGTCGAACCGTACGTAGGGTTGTCTGTCTGGTCACGAACGTGTACGTACATACTGGTCGATCGATCTGTCTGCAGGCTGCAGCGATGAACCGTGGCCGAGTAAGGAAGGGCACGTGTCGTAGTAGAGGCACGGACGTAGCATGTCACACAGTCCCGTTAATATCGTGTACACGTACATACAGCCAGGGTGCAAGAAAGTAAATACGGCCATGTACGTACATACGGGCGGGGTCTCAAATGCCTACTCGCGCATACGTACGGCCGGGGCTCGTGTACATGGAGATGCAGCGGAGAGCAGCGACGGCGTCCTGTTCATCGGCAGCCAACCGGCTGGGTCGGAACGGAGAAACTGCGTCATGATCATCGGGAGGCAACAGAATGCGTCCTGTTCATCTGGAGCCAACCGGCTTGGATGGAGCAGCCGAAACAAGGCCTGGCTTACCGCAGAACGGAGGCAACGGCCTTCTATTCAACCGCTGGTCAAAACGGGATCCTGTTCACCGGGAGGGGTCTGCCGTACCGCAAAACGGAGGAAACAGACTTCTCTTCGACCTCCCACGGTCAAAACGGGGCCCTGTTGATCGGGAGGGGTGTGGCGTACCACAAAACGGAGGAAACGGACTTCTCTTCCACTTCCTACGGTCAAAACGGGGGTCCTGTTCATCGGGAGGGGTGTGGCGTACCGCAAAACGAGACTCCACGGGCTACTGTTCATCCACCGTCTACTGCCTCGCTCCAGCCTCCACGGGCTACTGTTCATCCACCATCGACCTCCTCCAGCCTCCACCTGCGACTGTTCATCCACGGCGTCTCCCTCCTGCCTCCACCAGCTACTATTCAGCCACGGGCTCCTGTTCATCCAACCTCCACCGGCTACTGTTCAACCACCCCTCCATGGGTTACTGTTCATCCAGCCCTCAACCGGCTACTATTCAACCAGCCCTCCACGTGGTCCTGTTCATCCACCCCCAACTGGCTCGATCGGGGTCCTGTTCATCCAGCGGCAACGGCCTCTA